>CM057816.1:72006806-73364306 GCA_030067965.1 Latrodectus elegans | reverse complement strand
TTCTTATATAAATATAAATTAATTTCATAGAATTTGTTGAAGAAATGAGTATAAGTTTTACCCATGAAGAAATCCTTCATAAATATCGTGATTTGAATATAAACTGTGTAATAATAAATTATCTTAAATGTGTTCCATTAATTTATGGTAATATATAAAAGTTATTATGAGCTGACAATTTTATTTGATTTTGATCCCTCAAGATTTTTATATATAAATCATATCATAATAAAAATAAGTGAATTTGTATTTGAAAAAAGAAAACATTTTCCTTTATACAGAGAATAAAGAATTTTTGCAAAGAATATATTTACAAAAGAAATCTTTATCATCGAAAATTATATTTTGTATAATTTTTGTATGATTTTAAATTATTATAGTTGCACAAAAAAGCAGACTCACTATTGGGAATGTGATATTGAATGCAGTCATGAAAAATACAGAATCGGTAAAATTCCTTATTAATAGGGGCATAATATCATATAAAATAATTTTAATAACACTGTAGGTTAGGTTTAACGATATTATAGTAAAAAAATTTTTGAGAACGGAAAACTCTAAATTCGATTATAGCATAATTGAGTAGAAAACACATGTACATACACTGATGAATGTAAGGAATTATTTCTATTTTTCCTTTATTCATGTAATATTATCAATTTCTTATGCAAATGCCATTCAGAAAAGAATAAAATTAGAATATGCTAGAAATATCCATAGAAATTTTTTTTTAAGTGTAAAGTGGTTGTTTCTTTCTTTGTAGTTGTAATGAAGAATACGCCACTTTATTGCGAATATCATTGATTTAAAATATCCATGACGAGTCAGATAACGTTTCATCCACGTCATAATGTAATGAAACGACGTTGTAAATCCAACTTGTTGACGAATTTGCTGCTTGCTTTCAGATCGCATTCTTCGAGCGGCAGCAAACAAGGCGAAGTTCACCATCGAATGTCTAAGTATATTGTCTCAGTTCTTTTTATGAACATAACCATTTCTTATAGAAAGACAAAACAACGGTTTTAGAAGCCGTTTGTCATTGATGCACGTCATTAACACATGGAAAATAGAACAGCAGAAAAAGTAAAATGAAAAAGACAAAACATTCACTTTAAAGTTTAATTGTCAAGAATAGCATTGTCATTAATTAACAGAATTCTAAATTAATAATTGTAATGTTTGTAAAGAATCCCTATTGTAACTTAAGACTATTGTTTTGCTTACACCATTATTAAAAATTTTATTTTAACTAATATTGCTGAAAAATTAAAAACGAGATTTGTAACACATGGGCTCCGAAATTTTGTTGAAATTCTAAAAATTGTTTAACTTTTAAATCATAAAATACATCATCAACTATTCACACTTACACTATCAGTATACAGGAATACTTATAATTAGTAGCATACATTTATTCTCACAAATAATCATTATAAACTATTATAAAAGTTCATCATTATTAAAAAGTAAGACCTTCCTTTGATGAATAATTCACTGTAGGCACTTTCTAACTTAGAAAGAATGCGGAGGTAGTAAATAGTGGAATATTTTACGCTTGATGTCGTCATTTATAATATGCGTATAACGTATGAATAGGAGATATATATAACATTCAACATCCATGTGCATTGGTTAAAGTGAGTGCTTGAGAATTTTCTGCGTTTCTTTTCCCTTGCATTGAGTTAAATGGGCCAATAGTTTCAAGTAATATATCTAATCTATTCAGTGCTATGATAATTGAATTAATATAGCGTTGGAAGTTAAAAAATAAACGCATAACAGATTTTTATTGCTATATTATACTGTATGAAAGGCCAATGTCTAATGACCCAGTAATAAAATAAGTATACTTAAATACTATTTATTAGTAATATATATCCTATCTTCGCTAATGATTATGCAACGCAAGTTTCGTCATCTTTCCAAATTTAATAAATTCAAATCCCCCAAATTACCACTATGTTGTTTTGGCAGTCAGAAATCCACTCTGCCTAAATATGAATCCTTAGTAAGACAGTCGCCAGATGATGTCCTCTTTTTGTTCGAGTTACTGTCGCTAAGTTTGGATAATGAGGTCACTCTTCCATCCTCATTATGTCAAAGCAGACCTCGGGGATGAGAAACGCGAAGCTTTTGAAAACTGGCGAAGAGTATCACTGTTAATTAGCTCGCCAAGTTTATTCGCCTTTGGTATAGGGGTAACAGAGAGTGCTCATATAAATATGACCGATGCGGGCCGGACGTAATGATAACTGCGCCAAATGTTTAATCAAATGCATTATTTCGTAAGAGATTAAATTAAATATTTTTTGTAAAAGAATTTTTTTAAATTTATATATATATATATATATATATATATATATATATATATATATATATATATATATATATATATATATATATACACGGAATTAATATATTTATTATTAATTCCTTAAATTATGTAGCATTTAAAAACTTTGTGGAAAAATTTATATTTTCAGATTAAACTCCATTGAATTTTAAAGAAAATTAGAACAGCTTTTTTTTATTTTAATCAAGTGCTTAGTGTTTTAAAATATGTAAATTACTTTTACAGTCAAATGTAAATATTATAAAACTATTTCTTTTCTTTTTTTCGTTGTAAACTAAAACTAGTCAGTAGATTAACTATTTTTGTTTTTATGTTTCATTGTTTTTTTACTTTAATATGAAGATATATACAAATATTTGGAAAGTGTGTATATTTTTCCCTTGTACTAAATAAGATAAATGAATTCATTTACAAAAGTTTGCAGTGTATTTTTTAAATTTTATGTTAGACTGTTAGTAAAAAAAAAGGTTTTGTGAAAAATGTTTCAATGTCATTTAGAAATAGTTTTGTTTTTGAATTCTAAAGGGTTTTACAGACCTAGAGACTCGTGTTGAGTGAAGTTATGTATATTGTCTACTTAGTCATTAGTCACGATTTAAAACAATGAGGTAGGATTGGCTGGGTTTAGTGACTTTCTTTGGCAGAAATAGAGAAAGAAATATATCACATTAACTTAAGAAGCTAAAGAATCTTCCTAAAAATAATTTCCTTTTACTGAATAATATATTTCATTATGCTATTCACACCAGTTTCCGGGGTTTTTTTTCGTGTGAAATATATAAATATTGATTAAATAATCATGAAAAGTTCTCTTAGTTTGCATTATCTAGCAGTTATGTGAACGCCTTATACTATCTGTCAACCATATGTCTGCTTACTAAGTGGTGTTAATACACATAAATTTTGATAAAATGTGACATATCAAACTTTTTAAATTAAATTTCAATATTAGCCATAAAATGAAAAATAGAATTTCAGAGGAATAATTATGTACTTTAAATATAAATTATAAATTATTTGCCTACGAAAAAAAAAATTTTTTTTTCATAATTTAAAATTCTGAAGAAAGCAAAAGCTTAGGAATGTTGATTTTTTTGCTTAAAACAAAATACAGTTTTATTTAATCCAAAATATATTTTCGCAATAGCATTCTAGTTTATTTAAATTCTAATGGAACGAAATTCTACGCATTTATGCTCGCAATATATCTGATATCAGGAGCTTACATCTCTACGAAATACTAATTACCATAACCCTCTAAAATCAACAATAGAAATACAAATTCAGTGATACCCTTAAGTCTATTAGCATTCTAGCTAAACGGAAACTTCATCCGCCATTTTGCTCCGAAAAATTTGGATATAGAAGCGTTGAATAGAATCTCTTATTATTCCTGCTTTGATATCAATAGTTTCTCATTAAGATTCCTGGAATTCAGGGAAATTCTATACCCGAAGTTGCTTAAGGGGACGAAATTTAGTCAAAGCCAAACAACGCGTTTTGAATAATTCAAAAGAGTCGGGCCGGAAGTTTTGGAGATCTAGTTTGGAAAAGTCCCCAATGCCATTTCGAACAATTGGCGGTTTCCTATTCACGACTCTGCCATTTTTCTAAACTCCCATATGTATTTCGTTCGCAGGAAATATTTCACTGCTTTTTCTTTCTACCAGAAAGAACCTCACGGCGAATCGAAACATATTGAATTCTGCATGGTGACACGATGATGTAAAAAGTATCACTGGCTTGGCATTTATATACCCGGAGGTCTTTCCAAAGAAAAGCATTTCTTTCTTTCGGCATTTTATAAAGCAAGCTAAAAGAGCATAGATATTATTATGCTAATTTTTTGTTTGAAGCAGATAGAAAATAAATAAGTTTCCATGCAACTGGTATTAAATTCTTGGTTTAATTTCTTAAACTTATTATATTATCTTTGTCCTCAAAGGATTTCTCAAACTGTTGATAAAAATGTGTGGCATCATTTTATCAGCAGTTTTTGTTGGCATGTTTACTTAATTAAATAAATCACTATATCGGAAGTATGAAAATTGGCGATAAAATGGTAGAACTATTTATTCAATAATTCTTATTCACATTTTTTGTCTGGCAATGAAACACTATTTTGATTGGTTATATGATCTGATTTTAAGTGGTTCTACCTGTAACCCATTAATTTATTGAAGGCAATCATTCAAATCAAGTTTTTTCTTTTATCATTTCAAATTAACCTATAAATCCACATTGTTGGTACTTACATAAATACTACAATTGATGAATTCGCGATATAAGTGTACATCCAGGCAGTTGTGACCTGTTATGAGGCGAAAGAGGACTACCGAATCTTGGCACAGCTTATTTGGTATTGCCTTCATATCTGCGTCACTCCAGTTTTTGTTTTTTATCCGTTCTCGTAGCCAAGAAAAAGTAATAATTTTAATTATTTATTTTGTGTATAAGCTTAAGTTGTAACCCACTCTTCCGTGTAAAGACTGTAAATATAAATCTATTTAAAACATTTTGGTTTATACCTTAAGAAATTTTGTGTGTAGTTGAAATGAGAACAGCTGTAAAAAATTGTATGAAACTCAGATCAAGATGAAGGACATATGTATATAGTTTGACCACATTGTTTGTAAATAATTTAAACCACATAATTAGATTTGACCTCCCAATAAAATTATTTATTTTGCAGTGGCATAGGATCCCCACTTTTTCTACATTTTCTGTTTTATTTAAGGAATTATATTTACAATAATTTCTATTTTCGGAAAATATTAACTTGCCTACTGCAACGAAAGTGTTTACGCGTTTCCCAATATGTCAGTTATAAGAAATGTTTTGAAATGTGGTTGAAAGGAGCTCAAAATTGAATATTTAAAATATTAGTAACTAAAGAAAGTACTGCCGTTCCATTTTTAATTTATTTTAAACTGTCTATATGTGAAAAATCCAATTCATATTAAATATTAGTTTTGAATAAAAATCACACTGGCTATTTTCCAAAATCACAATCTTCAATCTTTCCTCAAATGATGGGAATTATTCCCACAGGAATCTAAGGCTTCTTAGTAATCTAATACACATTTTAGATTTCAAAAAAAAAAAATCAATAGAGTATGTTAAAAATAATTAAAATCTGATAAAGAAAAATAATCCCTTGAGAATAAATTTTAAAAACATTCTGTATATACAGAAAATGGATGTACAGAATATACAGTAAAATAAACATTTCTGTATATACAGAAAATGTTTTTCTTTCAAGAATTTTTATTAATTCCCTCTTCATAAACTAATATTTGCCATTTTTGTATAAACAGTTCTTTTTCATTTTATCCAAATTTTCCTATATGCAAATAACTCTAACTCACAAGTTATTCAGGTTTATGAAAATAACATTTTGATGACAAAATCCTTGGGTTGATTTTATAATCTCTTTAGTTAAGTTTAACTGCTGATTGTCTTGCGCAAGTTAGATATATTATTATAATTTGTCAACACCAGTTCATTAAATAACTATTCAGACATCTGCCAACCGCAAACTATGTAACATTTTCTTCTTCTCGTCTAAATAATATCCTCCAAATACGCGGTTAGAAGTATTGTTTTGATAGTTACTGTAATCCACTTCGAAGTCTGTTTCGGATATCCACTTATGAAACTTTCGAAATGAGAGGGTATAAAGGGATAATTTATGCAGTTGCCAAAATGAAAGATAGCTTAGTTTCCCCTTAATTGAAACGTATCAATATCTTTCAAATCTTTTATTATCTTAAGAATAATTGCATTAAATTGTAACCTGTAAATTGCATTAAATTGTAAGTGATGGCGATGAGATTAGAAAGGTTACGTAAAATTATTGATTCAAATGGACTAACTTTAAATTAGCGCGAGAGATAATTATTTTTAAATGTCAATAACAATTTTTAATATATATTAATTTTGGAAATACGTAATAAAGCTGAAAGTATGTAAAATTATTCCTAAAAGTCTACTGATTAATTATTAAATACATTGCAACAAATCTAAAAGAAATATATTTATTTGTTTATTTGACATAAATTTAATTCTTATGCTATAGATAAGTAAAGTAATATATAAATATATTTATTTAGGTATTGCTTACAACAACATTGAGTTAAAATTTTTGTGCTTTATAAATACCTATAAAAATGTATTTATAAAACTCTTCTAATGTTTACTACTTTGAAATAGAAATTTACTAATTCGACTCCAGCCACTAGATGAACAACAGGAGATGAATGTTGTGTTTCTGCATTTTGAATGCGTAAATGTTGTTTGCGCGCACGTGTGTGTTTGAGAATTTTCTGAATTATTTATCTTGTATCCGAAAATATGATCACAATTTATGAAAAGTATGCAGGAAAAGCTTAATACATGGTAGATGTTGAAACACTTGCAGTAGCCATTGTTTGTTAAGGCAGTAAAAAAACTTAATTTGTGTACATTAATTTTGTTAAATAAATTTTACGCGTTACTTGAGTCAATCTTTTCCTTCATTTTACGGTCTACTGTTCAGTTCAATAATGCATCGGTTCGATTCCCACTTTGAGAGTTTATATTTCTAGTGGTTTGAAGGTCCAATGTATATTGTGAGTGCTAAACTTATCAGCAACTGCGTGCAAAAATGATTGTAAAGTCTCTACCAAATCTCGCACATAAAGCAAATAAACTCTCCGCCGCATTTTATGTTTCTACTAGATTTCAATTATCCAAGTTTTATATCGCCCTTTGCATTAAAAATTAAATCAAAGAATGCATTTTAGCAGATTAAATAAAGGGACTTCATGATTTTTTTTTGATTTTATTTTCTTCAGAAAATAACAAGATAATAAAATTTAATTAATGAGAGAAAATTAGACATTTATATGAAATCTATGAAAATTTTTTATTTAGATTTAGATATAAAAAACATAGAAGAAACAAATAACGACAATAACTAAATCTATGGTAGGTAAGTTTTTGAAAAGAAAAAATTTAATAAAATTTTTGTTGATTAAAAACGTTGCAAGAATTGGATTTTGAAATCAGCGAATAAAATTAGAAATAAGGTCAAGATTTCATTACAAACAAAAAGGATGTTTTAAAATGAAGCATTTTTGTTTGACACTGATTAATGATGTTGGAAATGTTTTTTTGAGAGTGTAACTTTTGCTAGAAATGTTATTGTAACTTATAGGGATTGTCAAAACATAGTTGCTATAATGTTACCTAGCAAAATTATTATAGTTAAACCAGCCACTACATAAAAATAAAATTTTAAACTATTTCTAAGTTAAAGAAGTTAAGGTAAAAATGTTTTTCTCAAGTGTCAAATTTTTCAGAGTAAAATGTCTACTGCAATATAGGCTTCTTTATTTACTCTCTTATTGTTCAGTATTCTTTCTCGTTGCACATCATGATTTTTTTTGTATCATTATTTTCCCTTAGATGCTGTTATCCATCTAAAATTAATATGGTAAAAGTTTGCAATCAAGTACCCCTTGATCCTTTGGCGACTTTTTTGACGCCAAGATATGGGCTATACAAAAAATTTTCAAAGGTAGAATGAATTATCAGGGTTATGAGAATTGAGTTTTATCACCATGATGCTAAGCTAAATATTTCGTCAAACCAAGTGGCATCAGATTCTACACCGACCCCAATTATTTTTCAATTATAGCTTTATAAAATCCAGATTCTAGTTTATTATTGCTTGTTTGTTTTTTATGCGTTTCCTGTTGCCTATTTCTGCTGATAGAAAAATCACTAAACCTAATCAGTCACCTCGTAATTCTAAATGACGATCAAGTGATAAGGTCGACACCTAAGTTGGCACCACCCTCAACATGGCGCATAAGGTTAATTATTGTTAAACCCTTTATATGTGTTTCTAGTTGGGATAATATTTGCCTATAAATTCGCATAACGTACCAAAACACTAAAAAATTTGGAATCTCTATCAACTAACGCGGTCTACATTTGAGCACATTCTTTTACATTCCATTGCACTCATTATGATGAATTGAAGCATACGAAATTTTACTATGTATACATATAATTTATATGCGATGATTTCTATACAACTACATTAAAAAATTATTAGCGTATTTGTATGAAATATTACATAAATGAGAGAGAGAATTTGACATAAAACTATATCAATGTAATAAAATAATGTTTTAATATATGTAAATTAAATTTTGTTAAGTGTGGTTTCCGTACATGCCTGAGAAAAGAACAATTTTCTTAAGACTAAGGTAGCCGGTTCGATACCTAAATAAGAAAACTATCATGCTGAGAATGCTCAAGCAGGTTTAAACTTCCGTATGATCTAATGTCTTTCAACTTTTTTGACTTTATGTGGAGAGCAAAGTGTCATCTCAGGGGTTACCTCCTCTCTTGATCATTGTTTGAAATTACGAGACTCTTGACTTAGTTTATCGATTCCAATGACAAGAAAATACATGCGGAAAAATTTCAGAGATAAAAAAGAATTATCAGAGATAAAAAAGAATATTTTTAAATTTCATTTCGTTTTTGATATGTATGGTGTTGATATGTAATATAATCCAGGCACCAATCGTAGATTATAGTTAAATAATTTACTAAGAGATATATGAAAATCAAACAGTTCACATTTATGATATTTACGTATTACGAAATTCATCTCAGGGGTTACCTCCTCTCTTGACCATTGTTTGAAATTACGAGACTGTTGACTTAGTTTATAGATTCCGGTGACAAGAAAATACATTCGGAAAAATTTCGTAATACGTAAATATCATAAATGTGAACTGTTTGATTTTCATATATCTCTTAATAAATTATTTAACTATAATCTACGATTGGTGCCTAGATTATATTACTTATCAAAACCATACACATCAAAAACGAAATGATATTTAAAAATATTCTTTTTTATCTCTGATACTTTGGCTCCCCACTTAGGAAGCCAAACTAGGAAATAAACGATTAACACTCTAGTCTTAGTTTCAATAGTTTGTGGGTTCAATTCAAGCATCAAGACGGGTTATTGCAGTTGTTTAGATAATTGGGCATCCTTCAGTTTCCCATCATAGACTTCGGCATGTCACTTTTTATAAAGTTAGTAACGTTATTGTCTTGAGTTTAATTATTTGTGAATTTGATGCACACATCAGAAAAGTACAAAATATATCTTCCCATATTCTCTATACATTTCTCCCTAAAATACCTAAAATTTATGATAGTATTAATATAAATTTTTCCACATTTTAATGAAATCCCTTTTTATGACAATTTTCATTCGAAAAAAGATTTCTTTTATCAATGCTGGTTTCAAAAAATATAATATATGAGGATATAGTTTTATTTAATAATTATTTATTTATTTTTAATTATAATAATAATTAAAAATAACTAATTTTTTTAATTTTTATTTATTTATTTATTTATTTTTAATAAATTTATTTATTTTTAATTTATTTATTTATTTAATTATTAAAAATATCATTATTTATATAATTATAATATATAATAAATATATTAATTATATATTATAATAATTATTATTAATTATATTATTAATTAATAAAAATTAAAAATAATTATTTTATTTATTTATTTATTTTTATTTATTTATTTTTTATTTATTTATTTTTAATTAATAATAATTATTAATTTATTATAATTATAATTTATATTTTATTTATTTAATAATTAGTAATTACTAAGGCTTACTAAGAAAGTGCTGTGAACATATTTTGAATTTTATAAAATTTCAGTCTTCATCAAGCATATTTTTTTTTAAATTCACTTTCTCATTCAAACTTCCCAAACCTATAAATAATTTTTCTTTCAACAGGAATAAGAGTTTCGTGACATAACGTTTATATTTCTTCCTGACTTTCGAAACATTAATTTATTGCCAACAAAATCATTAATTATCTTCAAAAAATAACTTTTCATCATTTTGTAAGCGTTGCGTTGAAATGTTAAACATCAACACCAGATTTCGTGTCCATCTTTATTGAGCTCTGCATTGGTTTCGTGCGTTGAATTCTTAGTTCTGCCCGGTATCTGGTCATTAATCTTGTCTAGAATCGATATTACAACTCCAGAATTCTATGCCGGCAGTGATGAATCTCTGACCGAGACCTTCTCCTGCCTTAGGCCGGAGTGATGGATAGGAGAAGGATACAGGCAGACAAAATTGAAAGGAAGGTCGTGTGGAAAACCTATGACCTTTTCCCTGCAAAACTTCCCCAGCCACACCAATGCATGATTTCCGCATACATTGCATTTAGTTTTTGGTGCGTATTAATTCATCAAACATGTCGCTGTTTTTATTACATCAAAAGCTTTCTTTTTTTTTTTTTTCGTTTTAGGTCTTATTTTCTTTCGGATGCACATACATATGTTACTTAAATAAAAGTACCAATTGATTATTATCCAGAAATTTTTCATGAAAAAAAATACCTATAAATATGCATTTCTGTTAGTTTTGCCCTAATAATGACGAGCATCTGAAAACGGTCTAAATATCAGTCCAACAACTCATGGGTTCGAATCTCACTCCAGATAGACGTATTTCTAGTGATTGAGAGCGCTGCTAAAACCAAAATTCTCTGTAAAATTAATTGTTATCCGCAAAAGATATGCATGCTATCGACAGATAGTTAAATGAACGAAATCAATTCTGAATAATGTGAGCTTAGGTAAAAAAAAACCTTGTTTGTTTTTGGCCCCCTTTTTATGCCGACTAAACAGTGGGAAGACATAGCAAATCACCTAGTAATTTTTTATACACGGTCAATTGGCGATGTAGATACCTAAACTGGCACTCTATTTTTTATACCGCGCCTCACTAGTGGAAGAACTTGGATGCCACAGCAAATTCAGTATGCTCCAATTGCCATCAGTGAATATGACAGATCTTCGATTGAGTTAGGGATTGAAATCTGGGTCAGAAAACGGAGCATTTCTAAACCAGAAAACAACGTCAAAAATAATAATAATAAAAAAAAACTTCATGATCTGTACAAAAAGATAGTAAACCAAAATTTCAGGTATCTTTTTTATTAAATGAAACTTCTAACCATAGTCAACTGCTTCATAATTTTAAGCAACAGTCATACAAATTTCTATATCTGAGTTGGTGCTGTCTTATCCATATTCCCAAGATACGCAAAAGGATGGAGACAATTCCTGCGAAAGATCAATTATCGTAAGCTTTCTCAGCACAACATTCTTTGGTTGGGATCCACCTTGATAATGATAGGATATCGCTTTTTGGAGCTTAAGATCCCGGGTTCGATCTCACCCACTTATAAAAAATGGAAGCTTTATGTTGCGTTTTACCTTCCTCATGCGCATTCCTGGCTGCTCACGAGTTTTCTGCGTTTTCCTTTATTCATCACGTGAATATGGCCTACTACCTATGAAAAGTCCTCCCTGAATGCAATTTACATAGGTAATGCCTTACAATGGTCGTCCACTACGCAATGCCAAAACATTGATTGGTGCTGGTTATTTATCAAACCCTCTGATTTTCAGATTTAAAAATATCTGCTCTAAACCAGCTTATGTGTGAATATGTCAGCTCATGTGTCAGCTTATGTGTCAGCTCTGGTGTGAATTTTGGTTGGTGTGAATTTAAGTTATTTAATACGAAGCGCTTTACTTTGTCTTTCAATCGCCGTTGCTGTACACGGCTATGTGCTTCAAAATTTTGAACTGGAATCAAATGACTTGTTCACCAACTGTGTTGGCATCTTCATCTCCATATTACGTCAGTCCAATGCAGAGACGATGAACTTTACATATTTTTTAACTTATCCAATGTCTCTCAATACGATGATTCGCAAATGAGTAAAGAATTGCAACCGATATTTAACTGTTACATCCGCATTCAAAACTTTAGAGACATAAGTAATATTGATACCAATAAACTTAAATACATGTTTTAAACCTTACATAAAATGTTTTCAAACATATTAATATCTTTAATATTTTGAGATCTTTTGGCCTTGATGCAAGTGTCCATTAGAATGCCCTCGTCTAGTCTCATTTATTCAAATTAATGTCTAATAAAATGATTAAGTGCTATGATAGTATGGTTTTAAAGTTGCTGGAGACTTGTTGGTAGAGAAATGGTCCATATTTGAGTCTTATTGAGTCATTTAGAATCAACCATGTTCAATGAACTTACACTGGATGGAGCTGTACAGGTCCAATATTCAACTGATAAAGCTGTAAGAAATTTATGGAAGAACCAACTCTTATAATTTTCACGTGTCCTTAGTTCGAAATTTCGTATGCTGTACTAATTGATTTAGCAAGGATGGCTTCAAAAGTTTGGCAGAAGTTTTGGCAATTGGTAGAAAAAACACTCTCTTCTCCCTTGACTCCTAGTTTGGGCTGCTAGATACTCATTGATTCCTAGTTTGAACTGCTAGATACTCATTGATTCCTAGTTTGGACTGCTAGATACTCATTGATTCCTAGTTTGGACTGCTAGATAGTCATTGATTTCTAATTTAAACTGTTAGATACTCATAATAGTTTTAAGCATGATAAATATTTATTACATCTATTATCAAGACACTGATGTGGTGAGAAAAATGCTTAGGTATCAATTTCGTTACATAAACTTGGTCTTCAACTCAGTAGTTCCCATATTCAACTCTCACTTCATGTATGAATATTTTCTGTTTGGATTTCTTCTTAAGGAATTATGTTGCCCGAATTTAATTCATACAGAGCAAAAACGCTTGATTATTGAAATAAATGTATGAACGTCTAGCAGCAAAATTTGTTGTCCTTGAGTCCAAAAAGATGCGGGTTTGATACTTACTATTTCTCATATCATTTGTAATTAAAAAACCATAGAGTTGAGAAAGTCTATGCATGTTAAAAGTTCTTTAGTATAAGCATATAAAGAAAAAAGCGAAACAGATTACTTATCGCGTTGACTAGCTGTTGCAGAAAATTTTATGGTGGGTGGTTGGATTTAAAAAGTTATGTTGGCAGAGGTAAACAGTCCGATGATGATTGAAGTAATAAATAATTTTTCTAATCATTAATAACGTAACATAAAATTCTTTGGAAAACTTTACATAAACAAATATTTAAAATGCGTTATAAAAAGTGTTATGTAAAAATATTGTGAATGTCAGTTAAATTATCCCATTAATTATACAATCAGATTTACAAGGAATAGTCACATTATAATGAGTATACGCTTTTGAACATTACAGTGTACCATATTTGTGGAATTAAATTCATATAAGAGAATCGATATTTCGCACAATTGAATATTATGATATCAAAGTCATTTCGCCTTCATACTGAGCTGGAGGCTGAATTCTGCCTTTTAATTACAAAGATCTTATGTTCGATTCCCTCGTCAGATATAAATGCCTTAAGTGAGTCAAAAACATTTAAGCTATTAGTTTTGTGGAACTAGGTGTCGTGCCAGAAAAATATTACTTTTCCACAAATCAAATATTTGGATTAATTTTACATACTTTCTTTAATTTCTAGTGAAAAGTTTGTGAAAAAATCATGTGTGTCGAGCTATATTTACAAATATTAGGTGATGTTTATGATACTCTTTTAGAAAGACTGTTTTAAAAGTCCTTAGCGTGCAATTTTGTAATTTTAAGTAAAATTTTCCAATAAAAGCACATTATTATTCTCGTAATCCCACAATAATATATATTTGGACACGTCTCAAGTTTTCTTTCATAGAAAAAACCCAACAATTACTTTCTATGACCCGTTTTAACTAAGAATAAATTTTCTCCCTAGAAATTCAGTTGCTAAATTTCTGCCAAAGTGCAAGGAACTTGGCGAATTTGTGTAATTAAAAGATTAACCTAAATGTGTGCATGTAAAATTAATCATTGTGAAGACCCGACTTCATTATTTCGGGAAGATTTTTCATTCGCCAAGTTGACAGTCTTGACCTAGACAAACGAGCCAGACGAGCAGTCTTGTGTCTCGTTTTCTTTTCTAGAAAAGCTAGCCAGTGAGTTTGTTTACCATTCGTCTGTTTGGCTTCCTTTTTGCCAGATCAACGAAATTGAATTACTAAGTGAAGCGACATTATATAAAATGAATCTACAAATAAATCGTATTATTTTATTTATATGAATTTAGATTTGCGGTTGCTTATATCAAATGCGAAACACCTGTCTCATGTTCCTTTGCCATGCTAATTCAAATCGAAATCTTTTGCCATTTAGTTTGTAATAGTGTTGATTTATTATTTATCGCCAAATCGATACATTTCTAATGCATTATTTATATTTTTCACGCAATTTAAAAGCCATCAAATAAGAATAAGTAAATTCAAAGCACATAAAGAATGAGAATGAAAAAAATCTGACAGTTTGAATTTGTGTTTTATAGCCTTATTTGTATCTGCGTCTATGAATAAGTTAACATAAATTGCCATTAAATATTATTTTTTAATTCAATATTACATAAAAAGACAGTTTCTTTCATTTTCAACATGTTCAGAAAACTATTTCCTAAATTAATGCCTTGAAATTCAAAACAAAGTAAATATATTTGTTTAGTGTTTAAAATATTCAATATTCGAATAATTTTATGGTCGCACATCTCAATGGATGAGACTTGTCAGAATAATATATATATGGTATGAATAATGTTCATTTTAATTTTATTCCAAGATTAAGTTGCTTATGGTTTGAAATGGATCCGAAGAAATCACCAAAATTACATTAACCGGTATTACTTTAACTGGTTGACTTTACATTGTTTTTATTCAAGATAAGGAAAGTTAAGTATTTTTCGATGTAGAAACTTTATAAAAATAAAACACATTCAAAGTTGTACCAATATTTAAAATTATTTGTAACTTTAAAATGCAAACATTTTCGAAAAATTAGCGCATTTTATTACATGGGCATTCATGATAATTCATCAGGTACATTTGAATGAAATCAAAACTGAATTATTAATAGAAAGATCTTTATGTTTAAAAAGTTCGTGAAAAAAAATTAATCAAAACCTCTTGTCGATATACGATTATGTAAATGATTTGTAATTTAAAAAATTGTTATATAAACGTTACTAATTTTTTGTGACTGATTGTTATTAATTAAGAAAATAGCAATCCACATTTAATAAATATTAAATGCAATCATTTTCGGTTATATTTAATATGATAGAAAAAAGAAAATGTCAAGCAGACATCCTTTTTTTTTTCATTAACCTTTCATGAAAGTGTTCTTTGCTTCATTAATAATTCCATTCACAGAACTGTATATAAAAAAGTGCCTAATCCCCAAAGTATATTGCTACTGCCAACTTGCGAAGGGATATCGCTTCATTATCTGCCACGTCTTTATGAGAGAAAAAGCTCCAGAACGAAACATTCAAAATGTTCGTATAACCACCTTCATTATAACGAGTCTTTAGCCTCTTCTGAAATTTAATATCACCATCCTGCTGCGTAGTTGCAGTTACAGTTTCAAAAGACTGACGCTCAATTTTAGCCAGGGAATAATATTCGCCGTCGTTATTTTTCATATCTAAAATTGCTTTTCTTAAAAGCCTCGTTTTGCTTCCGGACATTTTGGATTTTTGAGTTAGAAATGTCAGTCTGGCAAGAGGTGAATATGTCAGACGATTTATATAAAAGTTCTTTTTCCACCATTTTATGTCTGGAACTTGAAATACACGAGGTTGCATAGTTTTCTCATTCTTAATGCTCCTTTATATCATCTTGACATGTTTTCAAAGTTTTTACTTTCGTGTTTATAACTGCTTCGAATTCTGAAGTTGATCACTATAACTTTTTATCCAACTTTCTTATTTAACATTTCTAAAATAGGTTGATATTAAATAAATTTGTGAAGTTAAACGAAATTAAATTTGTACCTCCTATCAAAAATTTAATTAATTTTAAACTTTTTCTGTAAAATATCACAAAATAATTTAGAGATCTTTATTATTCAAACAGAAGGTGGATTAAAATAAATGCTGGAATATATTCATGTTAAAATATGTTTGTATAAAAATATTCATTTTTAATAAATATTATGAATATTGTTATTTTTAAGTAAATTTTGTGAATAGGCAAAGTTGCTATAAAATTCATTCTTCCTTATCATTTTGAAACATAATTATTCGCTATGAAATATTAAAAGAAAATTACCTGCGTAAATGCTCAGATAATTAGAAATTATTTTTATTATAACTGATTGTATAGTAATTTTTAAAAAATATTTGAAAAACTATTTAAATGTTTTAGAAACTACTTTCATTGAAACTATTAACTTAATTAACTTAAGCGAAATTACAAATTTAGGAAATCGTGTTTTTTGCTTACGAGCATTTTAATTTTTAATACGGCATACGATATTACTACATATTATTTGTTAATCTTACTATAATTAAAACTATAGAAACTAAAGTTTTTGTTATTCTGTATTTTATATTATGAATGATAGCAAATTTATATCATAGAGTCAATAATGCAGAATTTAAACATCATTTATTGAAATTATCTGGCATTGATAACCTAAAAGTTTTTGTTACTTCAATAGTTGGCAGATATCCAACAGATTCTACTGCCTGGCAATCGGCTACAGTCTCTATATTCCATGTGTGACAAATAGCGCATAAATACAAATCATAAATTATTAGCTTTATGGATTGGTATAATCATTAATATTATTAGTTTATAATTTACAATATTTTTTGATTATTAAATATCCAAATTATAATCAGACCTTTTATTTACACCAATCTTTGTTATATGCCATTTGATTATGTATTTCTTCTATTTTTTGAAAGCGTTTAGTTTGTGCTCCTAATATTGTATAAAAAGGAGACAAACCAACCTTCTTCAACAATCTAATAACAAATCTATTTAACAAGACATAACAAACTGCAAAATAATGAGAGAGCAAGAGTCTCTTTTTTTTCAGTCTCTTCTCCCCACTGCAGCTACTATCCATCTATTGCCTTTCTTTACATTTTCTTTCGTTTGAACCCCAAACTTCTGGCAACCCTAAAGTGCCATACCTCTACCTACCCATAATTTCAACATGATCAACAAATAAAAATTACAAAACGACGTAAACACTAGGCAAGTGTATCCTTATACTTATTTTAATAATTTTACTGAAGATTATTTCTAATTTTTAATAAACTTTGCAGAAGGAAAACTAAATGCATATTACTTGCAGTATGTTAGCATACAAGATGTAACGGAAATTATTTATCCTACATGATTTATATAATTCAATAAAGTAAATATTTAATAGTTTATATCATAAAATTACAGTTATGATATTATATGACATTATGATAGCTTGTTGTGTTGTTAGATTTCATATAAAAATGTGATTTATAAATAACACAACTTGAAATACATTTAGAAAACAGAATAGTTTAGCAGTTTGGAATCTGAAAACCATGTCTTCTTGACTAAGGCCGAGTGGAAAATGTAAGTCGTTCTCTTCAAATCTCTCATTTCCAGAAAGCATAAAATATGACTTCATAGAGCATCGAGCATAGGTGAATAAACTTATCAATCAATCTAATGCCAAAGTATATTGAAGGAGGTTTCTTAAATTCACTTAATTTTACTTCGAAGAAATGTGAGTAAATCGATACCAATAATAATTAAAAGAATCGATGTATAACAGCCTATATTACAGTTCTCACAAACTATTTTACTAAGTTCAATAAACTTATTTGCTTCTCAGAATTTGCATTTTATTGGTCAATAGCTTAAAAGTTTGTAATCAATGAGACAAAAATTTTAAGTTCAATTAAAATTCAAAAAATAAAATCATTATGCTATTGGGATACCTGTTTATTATTAAAAGATTAGTTTTGAGTCTTCTTCTAAAGCTTTTATAAAAATGTAATTTTACTTAAAGCCGACTTAAAAGATATGTTAATTTCTATATATTTTTCTGACATTATAAATATCTGAAAATGATACGCGAGATTGTTTGTTAATTGGAGCACGGTAGTTAGTTAATACAAAGCATTGATGCTGACATAATTGTACGATATGTTGATGGAAACATGTCTATGAATAAAATATTGAACCATACAGAAATATGTGATCAAATTTATCCATTTAGGCTTAAAGTAGGCTTTAATCCCCCCTTGGTCTTCAATGTCTACTATCGTAAGAGCTACAACATTACCATACTATCTATGTGTCTTTCGATAACCTCAAACAACTTAGATCAGGTGATTACTCCCATGTCTATGCTTTAACAATACAATATCGGTAGCTGTACAGTAGTCAATAAATCTTTGTCTGTTATCAACAATATGCGGTAAGTTTCAGCATATCTCCAAAAGATGTGTCACAATTTATCACGTGTTATTTTTAGGGAAGCATCCTAATTTTTTTACTTCAGATTACTACTGTATTTGTATAATAAAAATCCAGCCTAGTGATTTCAGTTATCTTTATTTTTAAAAGCACACAACTATTAATTTTACAGTGGCAAGCTATTTCCTACGTTAGTATATAGCATTTAATCCTCAACCACCGAACTTCAATAACGCAATCATATGTTAATTCCATCCTACTGCAATTGGCATTAATCTTAATAGTAAGTTTACCCAGGTCTGTTTGTATCAAGGTTTCTCTTTACCCGAAATCGTTTGCATATTTAAAGACCTTTTTCTTATTGTTAACACTTTTTTTAGGCTAAAAAGCTAACCCAATTTTCTCCAATTGCAATTAACTAGGATAAGATAGGCCACCATCTTCAGATACTTTCTCAGATCTGGATCAATAATTCATGAAAAAAAGGCAGAATATGTAACAGGATGGTATTATGAAATTTTATCGCCCAATATTTAAGCTCTCAAAATCATGCATTACTTTGAATCATGGTTTCATCAACTAATTTCAATATTTACTGACAATTATTTGTGCTTGACGTATCCAATCTCTTTGAAGTTTAAACAGTCTCATTATCCGCACATAAGCTGTTCACGTACTCAAATTTAATCTCAAGAAAAATAGTCACTATCTTAAAAAAAATATTTTTTTAAATTTTTTTCATTCGCTATAAAGTGTATTATAGTGGCAGTACTGCTGTTTTCGAAGTGGAAAGTTATGAGCCCAAAATTGTATTGCAAGAATGTAGTCTATATTTCAAAAAAAGTAATACTTAAAGTTCGTGAATAAAGATTTTTCTAAAAGTTCATATTTCAATATTGTCTCACCCAACCATAGAATTTCTTATTGCAAATTCTGTATTGCAAGAATGTAGTCTATATTTCAAAAAAAGTAATACTTAAAGTTCGTGAATAAAGATTTTTCTAAAAGTTCATATTTCAATATTGTCTCACCCAACCATAGAATTTCTTAATTAAAAGCATGAAACCAAAAATTAAATTTAGAAATTATTAAATAATACAATTTCAAAATTTAGTTTCTGTAATGAAAAAACGTTACACGTTATAGAAATATAACAACGCAATTTAAATTAGGCATTTTATAATTTTTTTCTAGTAAATAATTTGAACACTATTCTTAAAAAGGCCATGCAATATTTTAACATATTGAAGAGGAGCAGAAAAACCGTCTATATTACTTTAATAAAAATATAAAATGAAATACACATGATTTTAATTGATTTCATAATAAATGCATTTTTAAATTTAAAAGTATTGCTAATTTCAATTTTAATCCACAAAATACTCAAACGTTAATTAAGAATACCTTATTTTTTTTCTTTAAAATATAGTTTTTCGTCATTAATTATATATAACGCACTATTTGCCAAAAGATTAAAAAAGTACAGTATTAAGCAATAATATATGCATGCTTAATAAGCAAATAACACATATCAGCTTTAGAGTTAATTATATTTATTTTTATAAATGTAATCTAGAGTTTCGTGGAATTTTTTTATACAATGCCAAACTATAACTTCTCACATGAATGACCTTTGCCTACGCATATTCGCCCACGGAAACTAGCATAAACACAAGTTTGAGTAAATAGAACAAATATCATTAAAACTGCTATTTTTATTTCATATTACGTGCTTTCCAAATTTGAAATAGGAAAATAACCATCAAATTTAAATTCGGTACATAGAAAATAAGAACAAATATCGTGACCCATAAATGAGATTTTTTTTATCTCAGAAGATCCTTTGATATAACAGCCACACAGTTTTAATCAGCTTTTTATTACTTTAATAATTTTTAATAACCACAAATTATCAAAATATGCAAAATATTTCATAGAACATTATGTTTCATAAATATTTATCTTGCCTTAGTATTTTTTTCATAATCCAAGCATTTTATTTGAAATTTTCACAATTTGGACGTTTCACACAACGGGAAAAAACATATCATTTTAAATTTATTAATAACTGTAACTTTTGAAAAAAAAACTTAACTCTATTTTATACCTATCTGCAAACTTAAGTCTACCTGGTTAGTTATTAAATGGGTTCAATTCTATTCAAAATTCTTCAAACTGCTTAAATCTGCTAACCTGAAATTATCAATTACTCTATTTGAATGTAGACTTATGTTAAAATTTTTTTCTTTTATATATTAATTAGTTTATTTTATAAATGATATTTCTACTTATTAATCTCTTTAATCCGTCCCTATTTAATAACAGGATATGTGTGGATGTTGCATTTTTAATTTTTCTATGTAAGTCTTTCTGGGTGGATGATTTGTATAATTTTCCTGGTTTTTACTCCTTTTTGCAACATGTGAAATAGTGTCCACTATCAATGAAAAGTTCTCACATAGACCAATTACTCTGTGGACGTTAAATGTATAACAACAGCTTTAGGCATTCTTCAAATGCTGCATCAAATCTTCATTATTACATAAAAGTTATAAACTTTATGCAGAAATATCAGGTTCGTATTATTATTAAAATATCTCTTGTTTTGGTGAAAAAAAATCCTTGTAATGTACACTACTGGCCATTAAAATTGCTACACCAGGAACAAATGCAGATAACAAAATGATATTTATTGGACAAATATATTATACTAGAAATAACAAGTGATTGAAGTTTCAAAACAATTGGCTCGATAGATCCTGAGAAATCAGTACCCAGAACAACCACCTCTGGCAATAATAACAGCAGTTATACGCCTGGGCATTGAGTCAAACACAGATTGGATTGCATGTACAGGTACAGATGCCCATGCAGCTTCAACACGATGCCACAGTTCATCAACCGTAGTGACTGGCGTTTTTTTGACGAGCCAGTCGCTCGACAACCATTGACCAGACGTTTTCTATTGGTGAAAGATATGGAGAACGTGCTTGCCAGGGCAACAGCCGAACATGTTCCGTATCAAGGAAGGTCCGTACAATACCGGCAACATGCGGTCGGGCATTATCCAGCTGAAACGTAGGGTTTCCCAGGGCTCAAATAAAGGGTAGAGTCACGGGTCGTAAGACACCAGAAATGTAACGTGCACTATTCAAAGCACCGTCAATGCAAACAAGAGGTGACCGAGTTCTGTATCCAATGGCACCCCATACCATCACGCCAGGTGCATTCATCTGAAAAGATGACGTCTCACCATTCGTGTGCCCAGGTTCGTCGTTGATCACACCATTGAAGGCGCTCTTGTCTATGACGCAGCATCAAGGGAAGCCGCAGCCATGGTCTCCAAAGTGAGAGTCCATGCTGCTGCAAACGTCGTCGAACTGTTCGTGCAGACACTTGTTGTCTTCCAAACGACCGCGTTTCTTGACTCACGGCTCGTGATGGGGTTTCACGATCCATTACGGCCATGCGGATAATATGCTTGTCTTCTCAGCTGCTAGTGATAGGTGGCCGTTGAGATCCCGCATGGCGTTCCGTATTACCGTCCTGAACCCATCGATTCCATATTCTGATAACAGTCATTGGATCTCGACCGACGCGAGCAGCAATACTGCGATAAGATAAACCGCTATCCCGGCGGTACGCTACAATTCGACCTTTATCAAAGTCAGAAACGTGCTGGTACGCATTTCTCCTTCTTACACGTGGCATCACAACAACTTTTCACCAGGCAACAACGTTCAAATGCAATTTGTGTATGAGGAACCGGCTGAACAATTTCCTCCTTTAACCACAATGTAGGTGTCGCTACTGGCACCTGCTTTGTCTGAATGCGCTGAAAAGTTAATCATTTGCATATCACAGCACCTTCTTCCTTTCGTATAAATTTCACGTCTGTAGCATGTCGCCTTCTTGGTGTAGTAATTTTAATGGCCTGTAGTGTATTTACTACAGTGACTACATCTCTATGCAGTTTACTCACATATATTATTCATATATATTTTATGAGAAAATCGGGAAATATACAATAATTTTCTTTGTCATGGTATGTATTTTAAAAGTATTTATTTTTACTAAATTGAATTTAGTAATAAATTAAAAAATTTTTGTATTTGTTTGTTTGTTTTTTTTTTTTTTTTTTTTTTTACTTTTTTGACATACTGTTGGAATAATCTTCTAAACTTTCATTTAGATTTAAAAAAAAACATTTGCACTGATATTTCATTTCCGCCAATATTTTTAAATCCATACCCTTTTATAGGACAAATTCTCGCGGCAGTTTAATATTTAATTTTGTCAATGGATGGATACACCATAAAATTAAAATGAACTTGCATCCTATCAGAAAAAAATTCATATAAGATTTCTCTTCATAGAATTATTCACTAGATTAAAAATTCATAATATAAAATTATATAGATATCTTGAAATACAAGACTGAAATTCTAAATTTTTCATGCATATATATATATATATATATATATATATATATATATATATATATATATATATATATATATATATATATATATATATATATATATATATATATATATGTTGAGAAACTTATAGTTTTATCTGATGACTGTGCTGTATTCATTGTATATATTTGATTGTGCTGTAATTCATTGTTAGCTTCGTTTCATTTGGTTGAAATTAAAATTAAAGACCTGATAGTATAAAAGAGAACTGATAGTAAAAGAGCGTTTGTTTACGTCATTTCTCCATACATGTCAAAGTAACCAAGTTACGCAATTGTTGAGGATATTAATGGGCAGCCTGTTTAAAGTGATGGTGGCATAGAAGGTCATGACAGAACAGCGAAAGGAAAACCAAACTAACTGTGTGAGACAGGACATTGAGGAAAAGAGTGATCTTAAACAGGAAGACCATACGGAGACAAAAAAAATAAAATTGCTGCACTGATACATTATTTGCAAAACCAGTATATTATCTTGTTGTTCAAGGGAAATTGTATGAGCGAAATATTACTGACTATATAAGACTATAAAACTTGGATTGCGAAACAATAAAAATGGCCTTGTCTTCAGATGAATGTTGTTTCTTCCTATTTCCCTTACGAAACTTACGAGATTTATGTGTGACAAAAGCTCACAATCAAGGTTGTCTTTTTCAAGAATAAAGCATGGGAATGTTTCCATATAGACTTGAATCCCCATAACTTTTTTTAAGAAGATCTTCTTGTGACTATGCATAAAATATCACTATTTAACTCTTTTGGCTGACCAATTATATTTTTTAATTGTAGAAACTGTTTGCTCCAAGAAATTGAATGTATAAAGACGGAAATTCCCCGATTCCATGCAGTCTAATTGTCCAATGATTGTTTCCGGAACATGAGGAATCAGTTGCACAATTTTCATGATCTGATTATTCATAGAGTCTTTATGTTATGCCATCTGTTATGTAAGAATGAGAGCTCTCTCGTTATTTCCTTGTCTTTCTACAAAAGTTAGAAAAACTTCAACAGGAGAAACGGTTCATTGAGAGGATAGCCTTGAATAAAGGATGTTCCTTCTTACCACCTTACGAAACTTGTGAATGAATTTGAAAGTTTCTTTGTTATTTCAATCAGACTCCGAGATTTGAACTGCTAAAATCGCTTTCATTTATTATTAAATACAAAATGCTTTTTTTTTGTACAAGTCTTCCATTGTATTGGACATCCTCACCAAATATATGCATTACATATTTTGACCCATTGATTTACAGCAAAATTACACTTCAAAGAAATATAACAGGGAATGTAACGTGAGTCACAAATAGTTTTTATAAAGCATGTTATCTGTGTAATAGTTATTATTCAGAAGATTTAGCAAGATGTGAAACTCACCTTACTTGAAAATATGCTCCTCATTTTACTACTGATTGTCCCTTGAATAGAGAATGGTATGGTGTCATTCAAAGTACACAAAAGGTCTTAGGTATTCAGGAGCATTAGAGGCCAGTATTGATTTCATTGTATGGGTAAATTATGGGTTTACTCGTAAATTCAGTATCGAATTATTATATTAAAAACACTTATTTTCTTGTTTCATAATTTAACTATATATATATATATATATATATATATATATATATATATATATATATATATATATATATATATATATATATATATATATATATATATATATATATATATATATATATATATATATATATATATATATATATATATATATATATATATATATATATATATATATATATATATAATATATATATATATATATATATATATATATATATATATATATATATATATATATATATATATATAATATATATATGTATATATATATATATATATATATATATATATGTGTGTGTGTGTGTGTGTGTGTGTGTGTGTGTGTGTGTGTGTGTGTGTGTGTGTTTTTCATTGAGGAATTCAATAAGATAAGTTGCTATAAAATTTCAAATGTATTTATTTTTATGTTTATCATATTTTGCTTGCAAAAATGGTTAAATAATAACACGTTTTTTCCAAAGCTGATGAAATTATGCACAATAAATTTGTTATTGAAAATATTTAGTTTAATAATGGAAAAGTCTAGTTTATTATTTACAACTTTAAGTTTCTATAAATAAACTATTTAAAAGGAACCTCATTCTTATCTTGAGATTAATTATGTTCGACAAAAAATATTAAAAAATAATAAAAGCAGGAAAGAGCATGTTTTTTTCCAGCAGGTGCTTAACTCAAACTTTTCTTGTTTGAATCATGCATCTGCAGTGTGTTTATGAGAAAGTAATTGATTTTATTCAGGTGTTCCATACGAACTGACAGCTTATTAAGCATCAAAATGAGAAATTTATTTCTAAGTAAAGAATATCAAAATAAATATGTGCTTCCCCTCAACCTATTTCACGAATTTGTGAATATAAAATATTTTTCTTTTCGTATTACATTCATAAAAATTCCTAAATTATGAATATTTACTGCAAAATAATATTTTATTATTCTATTGTTAGAAACTTTTAGTATTTTTATTTTTGTTCTCAAATCAACAATGTTTTAAAAGGGATTTGTTTTATTTAAATATTTATTATTATTTGAGTGTTTTAAACATGATGAAAAAGGTAATATGTTGAACGTTTTGTTTTAGACTGTATAAAATATTATAAAGCTGTGATAAATGAAAATAAAATGTGTCACAGTAGTTTTTAAATATTAGTTTTTAAATAAATGTTAAAAATGTTAAGAGATGCAATGATATCTATATTCAAATATGGGAATTTATTTGTATGAGTTATACAACTGAAATTTGTGGAACTCAAAACTTTAGCTAATGAACATTTATTTTGAAAATTGATATTGTTTCAATTTGATGAATTTATAAAATTTAAGTTAAAAATAGACTAGTATAAATTATTCATAAAAATCTGTAAACCTTCTTAAGACATCGTGAATTAGTTTCTTGAATTCCTAAAATCGGTCAAATACAGAAGTCTTGTTTAATGATTGCCTCTACACACCTTTTACAATATATTTAACTTCTGGAAATATTCTGAAATTTAATATATGCTAGTTAATTTAATTTATAACATTAAAGTCTTACTTAGTTATGAACAGTTGACTATATTTCTTTAATTTTTAATTTATTGTGACCAGAGTTGGGTGCATTTATCTGTGTTTTCTAATTTTTTTTCAAAGTTGTATATACTTTGCATATTGTTTTTATTCAACTTCAAAATTCAAAATTAAATTTGCATGTACATTTTTAGTATTTATTTTAGTATTATGTTCTGATATATAAAATCAATACCTATTTTTGAAAATCCCAATGAAAATACTTCCCATCATGTTTTTAAGAAACGATCCTTTTAACATAAATGCATATAGCACATTGCATAAATAAGCAGGAAAATCAATACATACACTATATAGATTTTATAGTATAGGATTATACTTTTAGATGCAAAATGACAGCTTTTCTGAGCTCGGAAATAATATTTATGGCGCTTTGTTTCTGAAAGCTAAAGAATATTTATGAAGCTTTTAAAATTTCATGCCACTTCTGACGAAGGACACATTTCTCGGAAAACTTATTCAACCGTTAAATAATCGACTACCCATCCATAAATTGGAAAATTAGCATGCACACGGGGAATTTTAGAGACAGATATGAAAAATAAATACTTAAGATCTCTGATTTTCTTCTTTTTGAATGATTTTTTGACATTTCTGTGCTTTCGAGAGCTCATATTCATCATTTAGATTTCCAATATCTTTCTAAGATTCCTCATATTAATTTTTACGTTGTAAGATAATAGAAAAATTGTCTAGACTGAAAATAATATTGAAAATTTTAGATGTTTGAGATCTGGCCTGAAAAGGAAAGCAAGAAAATATATTTGTATTCTCTTCTCTCAGCGCAATTAAAGCAATTTAAGTTAAGTTAATGAAGTTTAACTTAGCTTCAAACTGCAAAATACTTACAGTTAGTTCTTGACGTTAACTATGGCTATGAATCATTATTTGTTAAAATTCTCTATTTTACGAATGCATGATCATTTATTCAGAACAACGTAAGGATTCATCATTACAGTAGGAAGTAGAATAATAGCTAAATGACATGCTCTTGTTGTTACTTATGACACTTGGACAAGCCAAGTTCACTATGCCTTGGTTATGCGAATTTAAGTGAATAGGGAGCGCCTTTCGTTTTAATCAGAGCACCACGAAGGTGTAATGTACGTCTTTGCTCTTTTAAATTCCTCTGATAGATGGCACCACCAGAGAATCCACTCTCTCAATTTTGCCATTGATCTGAAGGAGGAGAAAATTTTCTCCAGATCATTACACCTACGGTAACTGCTCAATGACCGACCACAGGACTTTCGATTCCACAGATTTAACGAGCAGGCATACAGCATGCACTCGGTGGGTCTTTAGCGGTACTGGGAGTCAAAGGTGGATGCCCTAACCACTAGGCTACCACAACCCTGTTAAATGACATAATTTTAGTGATAATAAAAGAATCGAATTTGTCATTGATAATGTACAATGAACAATACTTTTACGATGTCAGTTCTAACGCTACATGTACAAGAAAAGTAAATTACATATTTACATTCTATCAAACTAGTTTATTTGCATCCTATAAATATACTATAAATATGTTTTTTTTTTTTTTTCCTTTGTTGAAATTTGCTGACGTCTGTGGACTAGTGTCAATCTTAACTGGGTTGATGTTTTAAATATGAATATAGATATTTTTCATCTTGCAAATCATTTTTACATTCATTTGTACATTAAAATCTATTCTAAGTTGTCTATATTATTCTAAGGAAACCAGTCTAAAAAGAAGATTAGGGTTCGTAGGGATTAGTTATGGAGAAAATACCGAGCACCCAGTATAATAGAATTGCATACTGAAAGCAGAATCGTACTGGTCATATTTACTTATGTTCAACAATCGCTGGACTCTAGCATGGGACCCTTTATTGGAATAAAGGATGCTTCTACCATCAGCCTACAGCATGTTTCTAATATTACACATAAAATAATCTAAATCTTGGTAAAAAATTTAGAAAATTATGCCTAAAATTTTCATAGTAAAATGAACAATTGAAGAGCACTGGTTGTTTTGAAAGATTTTGCCAGAGGTTTTTGGAAGAACTTCTCAAAGTTTGTAAGCAATATTCATATTTTGTAAAGAAGGAAATTAGGATGCTGTCAAGTACCCTCCCTACAAGTGTAGCTGAGTTGATATCAGAATGTTTCAAATTTAGAAAGCAAAAATGCTGAACAGTCATCTCCTTTCTGCTTGAGTCTCTAGGATAAATTATTGATATTGCCATATTTCTGATTTTTTAAAAAAAAACATGTATATCATTCTCATAAATATCTAGATGACATGCAATTTTGCTTTTTGCTCTGAGAGTATTAATTATTATTCATCACGACATAAATTAGCAAACGTTTAGCGTCCTAAACATTCATTTTACCGACATTTCATTTCATAGATTTAATAAATCACTTATATTCTCTAGTACATATTTTATACAAATTTAAATAGAAATTACCAGAGTATGTTATTAATAAATTAATCATATAATGATTAATAGAAAACAAAATAATATATTTTCTTCCATTATTTTATTTATTTATAGACGATTTCTTTTATTATTTGAAAAACATGTAAAGAAAGAAAATCGTAAGAATTTGCGAATATTTTATAAATTTTTCTTTAATTTAATTAAATTTTTTTATTTACACGATTTTTTTTACAAAATTATTTTCAATGTGAAATATAATAAAAAAGCAATGCTTAAAGTAATCAAACACTGCTTAAGAACGTACTGGTTTTAATCAGTCATAAATGATAACAGACTCGAATTTCAAACATACAAAGGGAATACGAATCAGAAAAAGGAAAATTATGTGATTAAGCTAAATTTTTATGTTGCTTGTGAAAATAATGCCTTAAGATAAAATATATATATATATATATACATTGAAAAATATAATGAAATTCTTTGCTTTTATAATTAATGATATGGGAATTTTAATTAATTTTTGTAATTTAATTCGTACCCTTCTCTTTAATGATTCATAAAAATTATTGAAAAAGAAATCTCGTACAATGATTTAAAGATTAGTAAATATATTTTCTAATTATAAATGTCATGCATTAATTTTGCTAGTTAAAAAGAAAAAAAAATCAAATTACTATTTTCTATTTTTTTATAGTAATTTGAGAAAAATATAATTTGTTTTCAAGATATTTGCAGTATTTAATTAAAAAATACCTTCATTTAAAGAGAGTGATTTTAATATTTCATGAAAAATTTATACTTACGCTATTAATAATGAAATTATTTAGTAATTAATTAAAAAAATATATTTTCAGATAATTCTTCTTTAATATAGCTTTTCCTTAGTTCAAATAGATTATTATTACACTGAGAAAAACTAATCTTAGTTGCTTGTAATCTTTTGCTTATTATCTATACTTTTGTATTTGAGAAGTAATAGGTCACAGACCAAGAGTTTGACAGTGAATTCAGAATCACTATATATATCCACTCTTGGTGTTGAATCCTATATATATATTCTCACTCTCGCACATATTTAAAATGTTAGAAATTTTATTTCTAACATTTTAAAATCGTAAATAATTTCTCTCTTTCTGATAAAACCACTGCTTAATACATAAAGATAAAATCGTGATTTATTTTATTCTATTTTTATTCTTTTAAACAATAAACTCGGTGGCATTAATTTTCTTGCAAGTAAGTTTATAATAGTTATCCATTATTTTATGATAACTGCTCATTATTTACCTTCGATATCGAATGTATATGCAGTCTCATACATTATATCGTTCATAATGTTTTGATTTAATACTCTTCGGGTGGACATACTGCCTTAGGACAACAAGCAGGATAATTCCCTTTTCCTGTGACTATTTTACATCCAGAAGCTGAAATTCTGGGACAACTGTAAGACAAAAAATGTAATATTAAAATAAATTTTCAAATTGAAACTGTTATATTTAGTTACTTACAAAGTGTTTCATTATATATTAGAGAATAACAATCAGTTATTAAATTAATAGTTATGTATACCTAGAAAGTTATTAACTTAAAGATTTGTTATTTTATATACCCACACATTTATAAATTATAGTTATTCATCATTATGTGGGAGTATTTTGTTTTATTAATATAGCTTTTCATTTAAATCAATTAAATATTTCTTACTGAGTGGCTGAAAACGATAAAGGAGTTTCACATGTAAGTCTGACGCATGGATATTCAATGGGGTAATAACCTCCTATCTCTATCTTTCCTCCGGGTGTATCACAATATCCTGAAATTTTTTAAAGTCCTTTTTAGTTTAAGCGTTAAGTCATATTTGCTCACTATATATATATATTCATTTAAAAACAACAGTATTTTTCTACCACTACATTTTGTTGTGCCTATAATTTTACTGTAAATTTTCTCTCCTCTAAGTAAGTTTTCATGTTTTGGTCTGACTTTAATTAGGTTAATTAATCAAAAGGGTTTGATTAGTTTTCAACATACTTTAATATTTAATTGAAACGCGATAGTTTTATTTATGATTGAAGCCATTTTTATAACCAATTTCTCTTTTAATTTTGCGTCTTGTATACATATACAAATTTGTGGTGTATGATTTCTTCCCTCTGATTTTGGTAATTGAAAAAAATTTCGTAAGTGGATGAATATTTACATTATACTCAAGATAAGCATTTATATATTTTTAATGATTTAGGATTAGTTGAGTTTACTTCCACTTCTTATAGCAGTTTTTCAAATTCATAACTTATTGAAATGAAACTTATCTGTCAGAAAAAATTAGTTAGCAAGTAATATTTGAGAAAGTGGAAGTAAAAATAATCTCAATAAAAATTTAATAAGTAATAGATAGTAGAAAATCTGAATTAGATTTTTCACGATCTATTACTTATTAAATTTTAATTAGTTAGTTTTTTTAATATTGAATTTAAAATTGAATTAGTTTTTCTGTTTGAGGAACAATTGATATTCCGGATGTAAAAATTTACTTTTGCTTAGAATCCTGTGGAATTTTCAGTTAAAATATTCAAAGGTTTGGCTCCGAAACTATCTTTTACAGTCCATGAAATTCATTTTAAGCTACTTGTTTTTATCGAATTAACCGTCGTGTGAGAAAAATGAGCACGAAGAAAGACAAAAAAACCGAGCCAATTTAAACATATTCAGATAAAAATAAAAATTATTGTCTAATTCTTAAAAAAATTAAGCAAATATTTAATATGTAAACTTAAAAACGTGAGCAACTCCGAATTCGTGATATATAACTAAAATTCGTATTATGGAATGTCGATAAGAAGAATAAGATTGTTTTGATTGATTTTCACTTAAAGGTCATTTTTTCAGACGAGGAGGGCTTATTCATGACGAACCAAGTTCAAAAGTAATAACCAAACCACAACAGACACTATGGGGATTGAGGTCCACGTTTTGTTGAGCTGAACCAGTGGTCCAATCACATTCATCGATGAACTCAGCAATATATATTGTAGCCAATGAAAAGTGAGACATGATTTTGAAAATACATCTTAAATCAGCTTACAAATAAACAGAGTTTTACTTTCTTCTGTGGATGCTGCCATCGCAAGAGCCCCCATTCCAACACACAAGACTGCAGATATCAAATGATTCATCTTTGGTTCAATCTTGACTGCTTTAACAAAACACAAAAATTTTATTAAGAAACAATTTGATAGAAAGTAAAGAACTATTATATAAATTTATTTAAAAAAAATTCGTATCATGTTGAAAGTAACTCTTTAAAACATAGTTTTAAAAAATAAAATTTTATAAAGATGGGAGTAAAAATTTGAAATCTTTTGAATAATTGTCACAAATAATAAAAATATTGTTAAAAAATTAAAACTATGAGTCAATTTGAATATATGGTAAATAAAATTAACATGATGAAACATGAAAACTAGTCTTGTTTTATGCTTTAGTTCTGCAAAATTGAGATTCATTAATTTTTACGTTCAACATACATGCCCATGTATTATTATAAAATACTTAAAATGTTTTAATAATAAATTTAAAATCCGTAGATGTAAAAAAAAATTATGATTTTTTCAAAATTTTAATAATGTGAGAATAACAACCTCAAATTGAAAATACCAAGCTTAGTAAAATTTGCTAAAATTGTTTCGTCATCAGTAAAGTTGACAAAAGCAATTAACCTCTGAATATTTAATAACCATTTAACATTTGCATTACATATTTGTAATGCTGTAGGCCAAATACGAAATGAACGCCAAGAAAATTAAGATATAATATAAACCATTTTCTAACTCTCTTAAGTTTGCTACCCTTCAGTAAAAGACAATTTCCTGACATTTGGGTGTTCGCCGAACTCAGATACTGACATCGTTCAAAGCTTGGCTATAAAACATCGGGCAATATTGCTATCTTGATAGGAATACTCTACTAGAGTATGAATTATGCATTATACCTAATATACGATCGTGATATTTGCATATACTGAACAACGTTTTTCTTTTCAGATTTTATTATTTGTTACAATATATCCAACGTTGAAATTTCTTAAGCATATCAAGATTCCTTATTAAGATGTTAAGGTTCAAAGTAGGAAGAGTAGTATATAATCAGAGGAAAATTTATATAATATAGTTATATTCTTATGTAGTTATGAATACATTATTTTAACTGCTTTGATCTGTATTAGATATTAGAATTGTAACTTATTGTATTTTTATCATTTTAATTAAAGTGCCTAAAATACTTCAATTTCTGTATTTTGTATTTTGAATAGCTGTGTTTTTTTAAAGTGAGCAAAATATCAACTTTTTATAGCTTTGACACTTATTTTGGGTATAGTGATTTTTACAGTTTATAATCCACTTCAAACTTAATGGATAGTTTTATTGTGGAAAACTGATTAGAACTACAAGCAAATGCTATCAAACTTCTGTTATTTTTATTCAACTATAACATGTCCCGAATGCCTGCCTTAGGATAAAAATAACTTTTAAAGTACACTTTTAGCTATTACATATACATATATATATATATATATATATATATATATATATATATATATATATATATATATATATATATATATATATATATATATATATATATATATATATACATATATATATATATATTCCATACATTTAATAAGTGTATACATGTACTCTGAAACAAAAGGATTGTACTTAGCAATGTCTAAAATTTTAAATTGCTTAAAATTTTAAATAAAGTGGAAGGGGCAAATCTATAAAAATATAACTGCCATAAAAACACTACAGAAAATTCACAAAGTTATGCGTAGTAATTTGCAAAACTCCAAAGTGCTGGTAAATAATATGTGTATTTCACACGCAAATATTTTATAAAGATACTATATGTCTTTAAGTTTTTTGTTATTTGTTTAATATTTTGTAATGTGTGTAAACTAAATCAATATAAAGGCATTTACATCAGTATTTTATATGCACTCAAAGAATTTGAACATTTATTATTGAAATCCTGATTTTTTATCAAGAAAAATGATTTTCCTATTTTGGCTTGATAAAATGCATAGTTTTTCTTTTCTTATTCCATAAATAAAAGCGTAAAATTAAAAAAATAATAATTTCTGAAAATGTGATTCTATTTAGCTTTAAAAAGAATGTGAATGTATCAAAATAATTATAGATAAAATTTACGGACGTATTAGTTTGTTTTCTCTACAAATACAGGTGATTATATTTGAAGTTTCATATTTACGGATAAAATTATCGATGTGTGACATTGAACTAATGTTTTACAAAACTATAATGAATATTAGATATGATAAAACTATATAAAAATGCACATTTAGTAAATACAAAATGCATAATATATATATATATATAATCAATATAAAAATTATTTACAATATTTTTTTTAAAATATCTATAAATTTAGAAGTAAGTACTTAACAAGGCGTCAGTATGGTCTCATATTAAGTGGCACTACTAAAAACAGTGTAGTACAAGTATTAATAACATTTATTTAGCCTTACTCTAATATTAATGGGATATCTTAATTTTTTTTAATTTCAGTTGAATTTTATGGTATAACTAGTAGAATTATCTTCTTCAATGCAAATTATTTAATTGATTTTACATATGATTCTAATTTACTGCATTCTTTCTTAGCTGAGATTAATCTAATAATGAGCAGCGAAGACAAAAATAAATTAATGCAATAAAAATAGGGGACAGAACTTGCATTGCACACCGAAACAAACCAAAATCCAATGTTCAGAAGTGGAAACATAAACTTCAACAGATTGATGAATAAAAGGGTACACGTTGTAAAATAATTTAACTAACATCATCTCAAAATGTTAAACCTCAAATGTATCACATAAAGAAATCTCACCTATAAATAAGCTAAATACAAAAATATAATGTAATCAAGTTTATATTTGAAAAGTCCGTTTAGAAATGAATTTGTTAAATAATGAAGTCGTGACTTTTTCGTCTGCCTCCTAATGCCTCTCCGACTGTTGACATGTTGGAAAAAGCGAAATCACATTTGTTGCAAAAGTTGAGGATAAAACTTTTTCGTAAATAAAGAAATTGCAAGTATCTCTATTTTTTTTAAGAAAAGTAAATCATTGGAGATGTAAAAATAAGAGAAGACTCGATGTCATAATTATATTTTTACTATTTTAAAGGTAGTATATGATAATTAATAAAGAGGAAATAAACTACATATTTCCTGTTTGAAGATCTTGGGATGCTGGAAAATGTTGGAGAAGAATAGAATAGCCAGCTCGAGATCTCCAGACCTGAATCCCATTGAGCCTCTGTGGGATTATCTTAGGTATTTTACTAGATGGGTTGCTACTTTAAGTTCTCCTTTAAGGTTTGCAAAAGAGAACGAAAACAGCTTACTTGGGGTCTGGTATTTTCATTCCATTTCGCGGTAACCGACTACTAACTTAAGAATAGTTCCGGAGTGGAATGTTATATCACTTAAAATAAGTACAATTGATCGTGTTTTTATTTATTGGCAGACAATATAATCAATAATTCGAAATAAAAGAAAATGTTTCTTGCAAATTATCAAGAGATCAAAAACCTGATATAAGTTTCACCTATTCAGTATAATTTTTTTTCATTGACAAAATAAATTAGCTAGACGAAATTTCAAAATTCCACGCCATCCACAATATTTTATTTACAAGGATCATGTGACGATTACTTATTTTTATTGTGTCCTTGAAAATAACTGAAGTAAAAGATTGTGACAGTTACTTAAACTTAACAAAATGTCTTATAATTAGGCATTACGTGCGATGTATTTTATACTCTCGTGTTATCACACTTCATCCTAAAATTTTACATTATATTAAAGAGAAAATTATAATTATTGGTAGATGAAATTCAGAATTACTTTTTAGGAATTTTGCAAAGTGAGTTTTTTTAATTACTTAAAGGGCATTTCTTGAGATTAATATCCAAGTACTTACTACGAAAAGTTAAAACTATAAATAAAAAATACAAATAATATACATTTTTCTCCTTAAATAAGAAGGTTGTGAAAGAAAAGAATAGAAAGGTTAGAAATACTTACTTTTAATTTGGATAAGTTCCAGAAACTGCTATGTATCACGACTGATGATTTTAATTCTTCTAGTGCGAATGTTTCAAAGTAGACATAAAAGTAACTTATTTTAGTTATATTTTATGACTTATAGTTAACTATAAATTACACTGAAGACGACTTTAGTGAGATAAAAATTATGTTGCTCGGAAAATTACGCATTTTAATATTGTTGTGAATCAATATAGAAACACAATAAATAAATATGTTATATCTAGTATATTTGCTCAGATGCTGATTCACTCTATGCTGAACCAATTACTTCAGTTTCAGTTTGTTGTGAAATTTGCTTTATGATCAACTTTACGATCCTGTGTTTGTTTCAATCAGAGATATGTTACAGGTTCATATTGATTTTTTAATATTGATTGTTATATTTTCAATCAATATTATAAATTGATTTTTATATTTTTAATATTGATTGTTTATATATTTTTATACTTGATTGATATAAAGTTCATTTTTATATTAAACATTGATTCATATTATATTTCACATTGATTTAATATTGATATTTTAATATTGATTGTTATAATTTTATTATAATTATGCGTGTTATATTTTTTTATTATTTTAAACTTTTCCTTTCGCTAAGGTACATGTGATGATTTTTTCAGTCCTAATAAATAAATATAAATATTATTCAGACAAAATCCAATTTATTTCAAAATTTCGAAATGAAACTTTAAATAAAATATAAAACGTTGTAATTATTATATCTCATTAATGTAATGTCTATAAATAAGGACAACTCTAAAACAATTTAATCAACAAGGTTTACAAGGTTGAACAAGGTTTTTCAAATTTCAAATTATATTTTGATTTGACGGAGAGAATTACCTCTGTAATAGATTCTTTCATGCTAAATATGATCATTATTCATTTGACTTTTAACCTGAGAGTTTTATTTTCATGAATATTTGAATTTATTTTTTAATTGTATTGAGTAATTTATAAGGCACCTATAGTTTACTTTAAAATGTATATAGTATTTTTAAGTTGTTAAACTAAAAATAAAACTGAAATTATAAAAGAAAATATCAAAAAAAAAATCTCAAACGAATTTGCAACCAAGTTTTAAAATGATTATTTACATATCTTCAAATTTTATATGTTTTAGTTATTAATAGCTTTATATAATAATAAAATTTAAATACTAATTATAATGTTAGTGTATTCGTCAATTTTACACCTTAAAAATAATTTTAAAACATATTTTTTATATGTAACAAAGACATATTTTCGATTTAAAACACTGCTATTATTGTCTTCTTCTTTCTTATACCCTATACTGAATCAGACCAAGTCCATGACATCTTTCGCCTTCAAAGAATCGAAGACAGCTGCAGGGCTGTAAAAAATTTCACGTTTTGAAAAGCCAATGCAGTTCGGGACTGGCTTCCTTAGTATTGCACAAAGTGCAGGTGGAAAAATCTTCTCCCAGGACGTTTGCCCTGGGAGAACCATAGAGCCCGATAATGGCCGGATTTGAGTCTGGACAAGGCAGTCTGATCACGTCTAAACCAAAGGCGTCATGAACATGAAAGGGAAAGGGGGTGGTTTCTGTAGGTAGTAGCTACCCTGAGCACCTGAGAAAGGCAGAAGTCCCACTTTGCTCCTTCATCTGTCTAACATCAGCTGGATGAAGTGGAATGGCCTTCACGTCTTGGGTGGCCCTACCAGGAGTATACTCCCGATGTACTTCACCCATTCCATCCAGTGTCACCCACTCGCCACGGTGATGCTGTTAGACAGGACTTTGAGGGGGGCAATTACTGTATTATATTCGACAGCTATTGATTGCAAAAATTTAAAATTTTTATGCATACTATCAGTTTTGTGATTTGTAATTCTAGAAAATATTTTAAATATTGAACGTAGCATAAGAATTTTTAATACTTTTCTGTATGAAAACACTAAATACAAATTTAAATAATGAATATATTAATAAAATGACAATGCAAAATATGTTAAAACTAAAATAAAAAAAAATCTTATTGATAAGTTGCAAATAAATAGATTGTTGAGTAGAATTGACACTCTTTTTAAATAACATAATATATAATAACAAAGATTGTGAGTAATCAATGTTATTTATTAAATGCATTTTCTATCATTCTTTCTCTCTCTGTTCTCTCTCTCTCTCTCTCTCTCTATATATATATATATATATATATATATATATATATATATATATATCAATATATAACATCAATATCTATCAAATGTATACTGCATTGAGAGTTATTAGAAAATAAATAATATAATACTGAAATATTTTGCATTATATATTTATTCGGTAGTAAAGTGAATTGCAACAAGAAAAAATGATTTATTTATTCATTCGATTGTTTTATCACCTCAGTATAAATATGAATTTTATCCAATTCACTTCATACACATTTGATAAGCAGAAATATCTTAAAATGAATTTATAAAACTATAGTCGATTTTCTTTAATACAGGTCTGTGGTAATTTAAAATATAATAAATGAAACAGAAGTAAGAACATGGTTTTTTCATTTGCAAGAACGAAATTACTATGTTCTTTCAATATATGTTATTCTCGAAAGAAATGTGTTTATTGTATTATAATTTTCGTTATAAACATCATACAGATCTAAATTCTGCATTAAAAACTTCAAAATATTTTGATAAATAAGCAAAAATTGTTCTCCGTGCCAAGCTTTTAAATTACAAAAAATATTTATACATCATTTTCTTTTTCATTCGAAAGTTTATTCATGAATATTGTAGAAATTCCAGGATTCCCGGACCATGATAACTTACGTCATTCTTGTACTGCTGTCAGTTTCTAATTCTTAGCTTATAATTAGAAGTACAAAAGAAATGTTTTCGAAGACAACTTTCATTCTTTTTATAATAGGTTTCCTTGTGCCACTCGCAACTCACATCATGTTTTATATGTACTATTGATTAAAGAGTATGAATTTACCGCGATTTGTTTATTTTTCTATGCATGATTTACACTTCATTATCGTTTTCGACATAACAAGCAATGGCGTTATTTTTCTCTATAAGGCGATTGGTTTCCCTTTAGATATAATCTTACACAAAAACGCTTACCAGGTTTAAAATTATTGTAAGAATCCTTTGAGTTCTTGATTTAAACTCTAGTATTTTTATTGCCTGGCGTAAAAGTTTTATTTAGTTTAATTTTCGAAAATGAAATTTTAATTCAAGTTTAAGTTTTAATTAAAAAATGAATTTTAAATTGTTTACCTAAATTTATGTATAGAATGTTTTACTGAAGTTTGTTTCCGCTACAAAACTAACGCTTGAAAAGAGAGCTAATTATACTATCTATGATATTTTAAATCAGATTCAGAATGTCTAAGAAAATATGCATGCTCTAATTGATCATTAAGTTTATATATATGGCTAAAAGCTCCTGAATTAACTATTCATCTTCTACTTAAACGAATAACAATTTTACAAAATCTCTATATTTCTTTCCGAAATCTTATTTTTAACTACTTACATCTACGGTAAAATACGATAACTTTATTGTAATGCTCAAGTGTAAAATTTTTCTAAGACATTTTCATGAAGTATTCATTAGTTCTGTAACAATATATAAAGCCGATTTAAATAATAAAAACGTCATTTCTTTCATGGTTTTGATGGCCTTCGCATCCATTTTTTAAACTAATGTGTAAATCTTATTCCTTTAATGATTTTTTTTAAACTTTGCTTGCAATATTCTAGAGAAACCTCTGATGAATATCCTTTTTTTTAGATGAATTACCATATGTAAATATCTGAGTAAATTCTTTATGCAAATTAATAGAATATGTTTTTGGCTTCATAATTCAGCTGGTTGAAGATGCCAAATACACCATAATACTTCATTATTTTCAGTTTATTTTGTCGATGTTGATTCAGGGGAATTTACTGTAAATTGACGTCAGGGTATGATTTTGATACCACTTTATGGACTTCCAAACTATAGAAGACTATGTTAAGCAAATTTTTATTTCCCGAGTGTAATTAATTCTCGGAGAACTTTTCATAAATAAAGGCCAGTATTCTCACATGACATGAGTGGAAATCCGGAAATCTCCTCAACACCAACCCTGACAGAAGTGCATACGGAAAACGAAATACAAGATCTATCTCCCATTGTTCAACAATTGGGGTTGGATTTTGCATTTCGTTTTCCATAGTTGGGATCGAAGAAGAAACACTCGCTCAAAATAACATTGTCTTACCAAAACATCACTGTGTGTTGAGTGACGTAATTAGACATCATCCTCTGAACATGCAACCAATCAATGGACTTATAATTTTAGGAGGCATACGTCATTTCCTTGCAATGTTTTTCAAAATATTGAAATGATTAGATTGCAAAAACAAAAACAATGTCTTACTATATGAGCTTTTCTACAACGCTGAATGTAACAAAAACATACTCAGTATCAATTTTTAGAAGAGAAAAATTTATTTTATTTTTTTTATTTCAGTAATACATTTATTGTCTCTTATATTTCCCAAATTCAAATAGAATATTTTTTTATGGTTTTTAATATTTACTTCTTAACATCCCTTAAGATTTTTCTGCTATAATTTTTAACTGAGCTGTTAAAATACCTAAGCATATTCTTAATGTTTTAACAATTTATTACTTCAAAATTATGACATCACAATCGCGCGCGCTGATTACTTAATTTGTGACAAATCATTTCTAGAAAAGTGATTGAAAAATTTCTCAACTGTGCTAGCTGTAAGTCCTTTGAATCAACTCACAATAGAAAGCAATTATTAAGCTGTATAGAATCAGGTGATCTATAAAATGAAATGATGTAGTTCCAAATAGCTTTATCTGTAAATAAAAATGTTGAAAATGATGAAATTTATTGTTAAAGCTCATAAGATAACTAAATCCCAGTAGTTTATTTCAAACACGTGGGAGCAACCTCTTTGCTTCTCACGGTGAATATGAATGTAGAAATTCTAGTTTTATAGAAATAGTAAAGTATTTACTTCAAGCTATCAAAAAGTAGCATAATTTGATTTTATAAGATTCAAGCTATAATGTTTAATCATTTTAGATGCGTATATAGAAACGTACACTAAGACTATGTGTAAAATTCAAAGGAGTAGCACATATTTTATAATTTGAAAACAATGCTGTTACATTTATGCAGATAATATAGATTTTGACCTTTGTATAAATCATGTTTATCGAAGCATTTTTATTTAACTCCTAAGTGAAGAAAGTTAGCATTAATTAAATTTTATAGATAGACTCTTTTATGAAGTTTTTAAATAACTGACATTTATTTTTCCCCCTCTCTCTAATATTTTTTATTATATTAATGTAATTTGACCGTTCTATGTCCCATGCGACTGTCTTTCACTGTCTTAATTTTCAAGAACGGGTAAGCTTACGATAAAAGCATTTCTTTATTGTTTATAATATCTTAGCATTTCTTATTGCTTCAAAGCACATTAATAGTCAATCGAAATAGTTTTCAGACAACAGAATAAATTAACATTTTCATATTATGACCATAAACAATTCATTTAGAAAAACAAGTAAACATATTGTCAAAGACTTATTTTTCAATTACTTCATTTTTCATTTGACTAAAGGTAAGAAGTCCGTGAGAATATCTTTTATTTAAGTTGAAATTGCATAAAAATATAAATGCATCTAACTACTATATTGTGGTTACTAATTGAATATACAGTTTTAGTATACGATTAAAGTAGTATTTCTAATGTGTGTCCGAAGCATAGCACCTTATAAATTACAGTGCCAACTTATTGATCATATATTTACTAAATATATTACTGTGCAAGTAAGATGACTTCTAATAAAAATATCATCATGCAGAGATAACCCAACGTAAATTTAGGTATTTTTATAATGTATCTCAATCAGAGCATGTGACAAATGACAGACAGTCTATCACCTTAAATGTATTGTGAGGTGATTGAGACCTTGATAATAACCAAAAAAACCACGTAAAATATGCCAGATATCATTAATAAACGATATCAACCCAAATCTTTAATATACTTCATGAATTATTTTGAATATATTATTGCTTCCAATGATCACCTACAAAGATTTTCATCTTTCGGCACTATAAGGGACTGTAGTTATGGTACTTCTATATAATGAGACTCTCATTGTGAAAGCCATGATAGCTCCGAAAATGGATGGGCCTTTCTAGTTTAAAAGATGAGATTAAGTCAAAGAACCCTTGACTTGGCTTGCAACACCTAAAAGGTATCATTTCACATGGAAGATATTGCCACCATGACATATTTTACATGTCCCAGCCACCGTTAATGGACACAATGAATCTTTCAGTGAATTTTAATTCTAATTTTTTGCCTTCCGATAACGAGAATGTTACTTTAATTAACCAAGCCACCGTGGACCTTATTTTCAATACATTATATTATGAATTGATATATTAATAGTCATATTGAAAAAAAGGGGAGTGAACACAAAATTATAGTTATTGCATTCATAAATGATTTATAAAAGTTATTTTCAAGCGTTCAGTTGTTTACTTTAATATTTGTATTTTCATTATTTTGAATATACCTAATAATTGAAGAGGATGAGACTCGTGAGTTTAAGAGCTTTTTAATAATAATAATAAAATGCGAAATATTTAAAATTAAATTTTCTCTATTCATTTTCGAAACATTTAGTTCCAAATTATATGAAATTTGGGATATAAACACCTCAGATCGTGCATTTAGAATTTCCAAAAGAAATAGAACAAGAAATCGTCGTTAGATGGCGATATGGTGTCATAAAATGCAATTTGCAAATGACGTAATATGCCACAACGTGATTAGGAGTGGTATAAAACAATCGTTTTTTAAATTCAATGATATATAAATGCGTTCATATATAACAAATATTAATTAATTATTTTTTTTATAAAAATAGAGAGAACTTTAATTAATTGGAAAAATCGTAGACGATGAAGTAATTGTATATGTAGAAAATTAAATAAATTTTTCTCATTTACAGTATTCAGATGATATAAATGCCGGCCAACTTGTCTAGTGGTCTGCGTGCCTGGCTACGGATAGGGGGGTCCTGGGTTTGAATTCTAATTCATGTATGAATGTACTTTCTCTCTCTCTTGTCTTTGTCCTTTCCTTGTGTGAATGAGATGTGAATGGTTGCCTACCCTATAAACGAGTCCCTATGGCATGTGTGTGTACCGAAGAAGTCGGACTCCACACAAAATAGATTCAGTTGAAAAAGTGGAGCAGTGCACCCAATTTGCCAGCCTAGTTGGCACACGAGAACAACAACAACAGATGATATATTTAAGACAATTTTATTTGGTAGTATGCCAAAATGAGACCCTTGAGAACGTACACAAACTTTGATAATGGTGATAACTGCTTGGCGTCGTTTCTACCATGCTTTTCGAATGATCTTTGTATGATTCGTATGTATGGGATTACTAATATTATTATTATTATATTTGTATATATATATATATATATATATATATATATATATATATATATATATATATATATATATATATGGTGTTATATTATTAATATATAGAAGTCTTATTATGAGGAGAACACATTATACCACGTGATTACAAATAATATAATTATTATATGATGAATTTTTGAATCTTTTGATTTCAAATATAAAAGCAATTGCTCTAATCAAATCTTGTTTGAAATTTGTCTATGCTTACGTATAATATTAATATACTAGAGAGATATATTTACTTACTTCTATTTTATTTTCTCAGATAAAAACATTTCAAATAAGTTTATAAAAATAGTTAGTTGTTCATATAGTGCTTATTTTATATCTTTGATGAAGTTAAACTGTTTCTTTTTATTAAGCAGCCTTAATACTACAAAGAGAATTATTTTCCATATAGCCTTTGAAAACCAATTATTTAAATTGCTATAAATAAATTATTTCATTTCAAGTGATGAGCAATTTATTGTTTTTAAATTAATAAACAAGATTACATCTACAGAAATTTATTATGCTACATGTAATCCAAATACATGGCCTATTCAACAGATGTTTTATAGAATATTTTTAAAGGCACGCGATAATTTCTTTGATGTTTTGTATAAATATGTGTCGTTTATTTTTAAATAAATCAGATATGATTTTGACGTGTTAATTACTCAGTACTTCAAGATTTGTAAGAATTTATCTTAATGTTTTCAGATTAGCTGTTTGGAATGATTACTCTTCGAGAAATGTATTATTTCTTTCCTTTTATTTATTTATGATTCAGATTAAATGTAGCATTTTTCAAGTCGAGTATGAAATGTTTCAGTGTTCTAAGACAGTATTAAGGAGTGTTTTAAGAATATGTCATTTCATGAAATTTTTAACATCAACTGAATGTAATTTTTGTGACATAAAAATAACCATATAATCCTTTTGAGATAAAATACAATTTTGTAATATTTAATTAAACTTTGATATATTTTATCTCCTCTATAGTGCTTCATAATTTGATTTGTTGTTTGAACTTTTCTCATCATTCAAAGAGTAATCAAATTATCTTGCTATTTTGTGAAGCTCGAGGAAAATCAAATTAAAGGCTCTTTCAGTGAACGTTTTAGAAATTTATTCAATTATATAAACTTTCTCTATATGAATGATTTTAGCAAATTGTGACAATCCCATGTACGTAATTAAGAAAGTTTTCCTTCATTAAAAGTCATTCATCAACAAGCTTTATATTATATAAAAAATATGCAGAATTTAATAATTTAATGCCACTATGAGTCCTTTTTATTGATTTTAGACCTTAAATTTACTATTAAAAATAAAAACTATGTTGATACGTTGATATGTTGTATTGTATTATTCCCTATTTTGGCACGCCGAGCTGGCAGCCGAATGGTTAGCGCTCTTGCCTTTGGTTCAACATTTCGTGGGTTCGAATCTCTTCTTGGGCTTGGATGTTTGTAGTAGTTCGGAATTCACCTTAAGCCGTAGGTTCCGATCTAACTAGCTCTCATGTGCAAAAAATGACCGTTGAGCGACAAACAAACCTTATTTTGGTTCGTTTATTACATATTCCCTTTTATAAATCAATTAACACAAATCATGTTGTTGATTTTATTATAAAACATTAATCTTCAATATATACAATAAATTACAATTATAAAAAGAGCTCCACAATATTAGTATAGAAACATATTGCAACTCAATAGTAGATGCCGTAAATTTCTAAGCATTCTCTTCTGTATCCTAAAAATAAAAAAAGTTTATTTATAAATGTGTCAAAATAATTGAACATTATAGAATTGCTTAAAATATCTTAGGTTCACATATATTGAAATTAGATCATTTGAGTTGAGTTGTTTCTTTTTTTTTTTTTTTTTTTTTTTTCAAGTAACATTGGCATTTTACCAATTGTTTTGTAACGCACTTACTCGATCTAAAGAAAGTATTTTGAAATTTCAAAATTAATGATATTATGCATATTAAATATTTTTTCTAGATTCCGATAGATATGAATTGATTATAATTGTAATTATTTGATATGCGACAGAGTATTTTCATATTGTTATAAAATATTTTCTCACACCAGTAAGGAATCAAAACTGGAATTACAACCCAGATGTTAACGCTTCATTTTAATTTTGTACATTTAATAATGAAATTACGATATTTGTACTTTTAAGCAAAGAATTGGTGAAGAGAAAAAGGATACTAAAGAGCACTTAGGGCAGAGAATCGCTAATACAATATTATATGCAAAATACATGTGAACGATTCCAATAATCCTTGAGTAACGCATTGCATTACAATCATACCTTGGCATTTTACAATACAAGCCATCTTTAACATGGTGAACATGCTTAATAAACCAGCACCGATAGTTATTATGCCTATCAACAAACATTTATTTTTTGGCTGCATTTCAAAATGGAACTTTATTTGACTAACGTGCAAACCAAATTGGTTTATTTGCACTGTTTTTCCCATTCCTATGCATGTTGAAGCAATTTAATCCCAAATAATGAACATTTGAAACTAAGTCGCTACAACCCATCACACACAATTTTGTAAATAACTGTTTTCCTTTATTATTATATATTTACATGTTTTCAAGATAAGGTCGTTAACGTCAAAATTATAAAGGCAAAGATTTTCGCAAGTCATGTAGCTATTAAGCACTTTTCTATTTCTTAACATTTTTCTTATGACCATAATTGCAGCGTTACATAATTTAGTGGTGTCATAAGCATTTATTGGTCATATTGTATAAACATAGATATAGAGCGATGTAATTTAATAAAAGGTTCAAGCAAATTTTTTCTTAATATATTACGATACATGCTGCAACAACACATTATTGAAGGAAATTTTTACTTTCCTTTATAAACTAACAACATTTTAATACTTTCATTTCTTATAAAAATACAATCACCTGATAACTGTCAAAAGTGCACAGTTATCTCAGAACTGTGAAATTTTCGAACCAGTTTCATAACTCAAATTAAAATGTCTAGCAGTTTATTTTGCATTGCATAATACCTGTTCTTTAACTTTACATCTACGCCTTGATGCAGGGTTTAGGCCTAGGACAACAATTTGGCCATTTTCCTGTTCCCTGAATTTCTAAGCACCCTGGTGGTATAAATGCTATACAGCTATAAACAAAAAATAAATTACATTTTAATATGAATAATCAATATCGAAACAAAAGTATAAAAAAAATAATGAGCAACTTCATCAAACATTATTTTTAATTCATAATGAGTATAAACATCGCAAGTCAGAAGGGAATTCTCATAGTGAGTGACAAACCTTAAAAGTGCATTCAAAGACAATAAGCAAATAATTTTGTGTCTCAACCAAACGATATGATCATAATCAAAGGAAGTTGGCAATTCATGGGTGGAATGTTGTTTTCTTTCGAAAGCATGAATACAGAAATTTAAAATTTTACCTCAATAAGTACTATGCTTAAATATATTTGCCCCCAAAAAATATTTTTTCTTGCCTTCAATGCCAATGAACCAAATGATTAAGCATCTACATATTATGTTCAGTTACTTGCTAATTTATTTTTGCGGTATGATTCTCTGAAGTCATTTAAATACTAAATTACATCCCTATTGATTCTCAGCAAAGTGATTTCCATACTTTGCACAGGTCTTTATTTTATTAATGGAATTACTTTTTTATTTTTATATTCATATTTTATACAATACTTGATAATATAAATGTACATAAATATGAATATGTATGCATGCATATATATATATATATATATACATAAAGAATGATTAGAAATATTATAAGCAAAAATTTAAAATACAAGAATAAATACAAAAATCATATGCTTAGGAATACATTCAACACAAAGGCAGCTTAAATAGAATAATTAAAGTATAATTAATGGTTATATATATTTTTTAATTAATCAAATGCCAAATGGAGAATGATAAAGTGAAAATACGAAATAATATAGAAAACAGATGGAACAAATATTCGATAAATGGTTTGAAATTTATAAGAAATATAAAATAATAAAATAAAAGGAAAAGGAAAAAAAGCACTGTCATAGGCAGCTTCTTCAGAGGGGGTGTTAATATATATATATATATACATATATATATGTGTGTGGTGTGTGTGTTTTACACTTACTCAATACTGTTTAGTGATCCATTCTTCTGACATTTGTGTCTTTCACATGGAAATTCAGTGTACAATTCTTCTCCAATTCCCAACTTTCCTTCTGGAGAGTCACAGTATCCTAAAATTTATAAAAGAAATCTCACAGTAGAAGTACATGAAAACTTAAATTTGTTTTATTACATATGCGGTTTTGTTTCACTAACGTTTTGCAGATATAGGGGTTTTTTCTACCCTTCCATGAGAAGGTATTCAACGTTGTTTATTGATTTTAAATATATTTTAGTCTGTTTAAAATATTTGTTCTTATCTTAGATTATTGACACTTATTAATTTTCTTACTGTACTATTAAAATTTTGTAATTTTTTTTTTTAAATCTCTACTCTTATAAATTTGGATAAAGCCCAAGTAATCAATGCTTTTTCCACTTATGTATCATTGAAGTATGCAGATCAACTATAGCATATTTAAAACCTAACAGTTTTAAATAATAAAGACTTTGATAATAGTGATAAGGAATCATAACTTAGCACTTACGATAATAGTGATAAGAAATCATAACATAACAAAATGAATTTTATGTGAATAGAGTATAATGAATTTCTATTCTTTTTTTTATATAATAGCATGTTTATTGATGAGGTGGAATGTAATATTAGATATTCTATTTCGGAACTGTACTATTATTATAAACGACAGTCATATAGCACTGGATAACGTTAAGTATGGTTTTACTATTTAACTTTGTCCGATTTGGTTTCCATAGGGATTGTAAAAGCTTATCTATTTTGCTCAAAAATGTATGTATTATAGCCTGCATTTCCTGGGTCCTTATGCTAAGACTGTGCTTTTCTAAATGAGAGGCTTTGGATTCGGTCACAGCCATTGTTGAACATCGAGATATGGCTGTTTGTGCATCTTCCTTCCACGTACATGTCTATGGCAGTGGCTATTTGAGATTTTGAGTATTTTCTCCCTTGAGACACTTAAACACTGCCTACTATCTATGAAAAGTCTTTCACAAGACCAATTTTATGGTGGAGTTTTCAAGGTACTGTACAACTTTTGTCTATATAATGCATGCCATTTGTAAGAAATAAATACTCTCCTTATGGTAGACTTTTTTCCGGTATTTCAATTAATATATTAGAGTTACATGCATTAATTTACTTCTATCTTTCAAATTTAATTGTAAAATAACAAAACTATAACCGTGACTATCAACAAGTAAATATTGTTACCTTTTTCTGTAATCGCAGCCATTGTGAAAGTCATTAATTCAGCATAAAAAAGTGCGCAGATTATATTCTTCATCTCTTTCTAGTTTTTAAGTATTTTTCAGGTAACTGAAAAATAAAATTTTCTTTGATTTCAAGGAAATTTATAAATAAAAAATAATATGAATATTTTAACAATGCAAATTAGCAAAGCCAACATCTAGATTTATATAGACAAACATATTTTTGTGGAATAGATAGAAATAAGGAGAAATACAATATTATTTACTTTAATAGTAACAATGATTGCACTATTATTTACTTTAATAGTAACAATAATTTTAATAACACATAAATATTTAAAAAATATTTTAATACAATTTAACATACTAACTTAGTTTTCCCAATTCATGAATAAAGTTTTTTTATTTAAAATATAAATACAGAATGACTCGCTATTAATTGTTTATCCTCAGCTTAGATCTGCTTCATGATTCTCCTTTTTATTGTTTTTTTTTATTATTACAATAAAATTTAAATCTGAATGCATCAGCATATTTAGATTTAAAACAATATGCATACTTAAATGAAGTAATCTTATAACAAATACTTATAATCTCATCATCATATTTAACATTTAAATTTAGGCTTTTATGATATAAAAACCTAATTACGTATTTCATTTTATTTGGATGATGTAAAAGCTATAAAAATGTATTTCGTTTAAAACAAAATGATTTTATCGCAAAGTATCATTACAAGTTAAAAGTTCGCGAAGTATCATTACAAATAGTTTGAAATTAATAATTTTACATCAGTTTTTCACTCGTTATTCTATACATTTGTCATAAATTTAGAACTAGTGAACCAAGTTGAAAACAAGTTTCTTTCTTGAAATGGACGGATGGGAATGCCCTTCAGGTTCGTTCAACGACCGTTTTTGGTAAAGTCTATGCCCACTTGCTAGTTGAGGACTGTTCAATATCGGAGATTTTATTAGGGTGTCAACTAAATAGGTAGGGTAACAAATAGCTATTTAGCAATTTATTTGTTATCCTTCATTTCAAAAGTTTGCAAAATCGATTCCAACTTCAGAAATAGCCGGATTGCATTATTTTTGAAACCACATTACTCTTTACGTCCTGATTAAACTAGCACTTCAAATCAAAAGGTCCATCCTTTTGATCCCATTTGGTTGGCAACCCCAAAAAAAATGCCTCCAACAAAAAAGAAATTGCAAGCAATAATATTTATTTTGTTTTAAAACAAATTTTAGATGGTTAAAAGAATAAATAATTACCTCCTTGTAATTAAAATACAAGCAAAATTGAAGTAATGAAATTTTTTAACAAACGAAAACAAAATAAAATTCTTATTGACATATTAAAACTAACAAATGTACAAGTAAATTTTAAAATATAAATTATTGATGAAAATATAAAAGTAATTATATTAAACTATAGAATAAAAGTATAATATATTAAGATTCACAGGCATAAACAGAAATATGAAGAATTTATTGTAATGAACACCCAAAAGCTAAAACAAACAAATATATAATTATAAATTTCAAATGATGTATAATAGTTTCCCTAATAAGGGATTACACAGACATTTGTATTGATAATATTTAGGCAGAATTTGATATAATGTAGACATTTATATATATATATATATATATACAATAAGAGGTCTAATGAATAGTAGAAATGCCGCGGAAAAAAACAGACATCAATTCCGATTTTAACAAAAAAAAATTAATTAAATGAAAAGTATATGAAAAAATAATATTTTTTGGTAGAAATGAATGAGATAAACAGGTCAGCAAATTTGCTTAAAATCAATTTGTATTATTCTTATCAGAAATCTTGTCAAAATTTGAATTTTAAACAAAATGTTCGAAATTAAATGTGGCAGATTGTGCCAAAACAGGATGTTGAAAAATATTCTTAATATTCTTGGTCATCACAAAGCAGCTAGAAGTTTGCTTTACCAAGAAAATTGGAAAAATCACTAAAAATTTCAAGAATTCAAAATAGCAACAAAAGAATTATATGACAGCTATACCATAGTTATAAAATTTAATACAATTTCATCTACTGTTCTAGTTTTCCCTAGAATGCAATTAATTTACAAATATTTCTGCATACACTTAGTAAAATTATTAATTTTTCAAATCAATTAAAATATGATATTTTATTATAAGAAACTATTAAAGATAAACATAAACAAACAACAATTTAACTACATGAAAAGTAAACAATTATTTTTAAACATATAAAGTTATTAAAATACAAAAAAAACTATTTACACTTTGTATTCTGCGCACACGTATTATTTCTTCTAATTACTAACTACAGATAACCACATGGCATTGTTTGAACAACCTTCAAATATTATAATCAACAATAAAAAAGTATTTTCTTATTGAACCAATGCCACAATAGCAAAGAGCCGTTACATTATATGAAATAAAAATGGTATAGGTTTTTTCATCACAAATATCTTCAATATATTTTTTACTTACCAAAATTAATACTATTAACTCTACTATTTCCTTTAATATTTCATTTTTATGTGTATATTAAGATACCAAAATATGTAGCCTTATTATTTATTATTATGCCATTTAAAAATTATCTTTCATTAAATATTTTAAATTTAAAAAACATTTTAGAAAAATATGTAGTTATTTTGTGCATGCATTCTTAAGAAAAATTATTGTAAAAAATTTTTAAAAATACTAATTTTGTACACACATTTAAATCTTATCAAATGCATTTATTCATATTATGCAAAAAAGTAGTTTACTGCTTTGATATAAGCAGCCTTCTTTAATTTTTCACAATAAGTCTTCACAAGAAGAGTTTCATCTATAAAAGACATTCTAGAGAAAAACATTACGTACAACAAGTAGTAGATATTGTGGATATATAGCATCCATAACATTTACCCAAGATTCAAATCTGGGACTAATAGAAGTATTAAACTTTATGCCACATATAGAATCAAAATATTAAATTTATGCTATATGAAGAGAGGTATAGTAATATTAGAACTATTAATATTTTTAATATTTCGATAAAAATTCTAAAAGTTAAATTATTTGCATCAAACACTTTAAACCATGATATGTTCAATTCAATGTATGCATGGTTTTGTAGAAAAGATAATAAGCATGATATATCTAAAACTTTTTCAGAGTAATATATATCCTCTGATATTGTAAAAAAAAAAGCCTTAAATTCAAAATGGAAAACTTTAATATTATTCACAAAAATTTCATTCCTAAATCTATTGAATATAATTTTTTTTATTTTGTATTCACACTTAATATAAATGAAGTTATATAAATATTAACACTTTTAACAGTGTTAAAATTAAAAAATTAATTTCTATTCATATATTATTTTAACAGTGGTAATTTCTAAAAATATGTTTCTATTTATATCTTTATAAAAATATATATTTTCTTATAAGAAGGTAAGAAATACTTACCCTTATTCTGTACCTGCCAGAGCAATGTAATATTCAACACAAAGTAATTCATTCTCATGTAGCGAGACGAATAAAATGGGCTATAAATAATGATGTATTTTATAGAGACATTACATTGAAGTAGTTTTAGTGGTTGCTTTTAAAATTATGTATTGTAGGCAATCATATATACAAATATTTAACCAAGTTTTATGAATAATGAAAAAAGTGTACAAGTGAGAATTATTTATTATCTTATATATATATTCAAATGTGTGCCTTTTACTAATATTCTATGAAACTATTTATAAAAAGCTAAAACAAGCGATATTTAATAATTTCATAAAACATATGTATGCATATATGCTTAATTATATGAGGATATAATTGTTTGCTTGTGTGTGGGAAGAGCTCGTATAATTTTAAATGCATTTATTGTGCGTTTTTTGCAAAAAATAAGACTGAACAAACAATTGATCGGCATTGCATAAAACTCTTAAAAGCTGTTAACTTAAAATCTCTGTCTATTTTTCCCAATATTTTATTATATAATATTTGATGTAAAAAATAAAAGAAAACTGTTTGATTTCATTCATATTTTGAATTGTATTTTCAAAAAATATTATTGTTGAGAACTCTGCGTGGATTTGAAATTGTGTGATATAAAAGATATTTTATGCATAATGGCATTTTTTACGTTAAAAGCTAAGGTTATGCATTCGTTTTCGAATGTATATATTTTATATAAGTAAGAGGTGTTACAGAAGTACAGGTACAAACTCGGAAAGGTATTAAAAACATTATGTAGGACAGTAATCCTAAATAAATCAATTAAGTGATAAAGGGACACTTTATTACATGAAAAATAGCAAAATAGTTAGACGCATTATAGGAGGTATTCGAAATAGAGGCCATAAATTATAATGGATGTTTGACACTGAAGGCGCATTAATTAGAGAATCATCAAAATGCATTTCATGTATTAAAACAGGGATGACGTTTATTAAGAAGAAGTCCATTTAAGAATCTAATAGCATTTTGTAGACAATAGCTTTCACGGTAATCTAGAAATAACTCCAGAAGAGTTAAACTAAGTGATGTTGAGTTCAACTCTTGTTGAGCAACTCGATCAATTCCTTTTACCCTTATTTCCATTTAGGTAGATACATTCAAACATTTCAGAATGACCATTGTGCCTCATTTTATTAAAACAACGCTTAATTTGTGATTAAATATCGGTTAACAATTCTGGAATGATCTCTAAAAAGTTGAGATGTTTGTAATCATTTTTATTCTAATAAAATCTATAAGCTGTTCTAACAGTCAACCAGAGAAAAATGCTGTTAATCAGCACCTGGTCTCGTTATATTTATGACCCTTACGTGTGTGATATTGAACTACCTCCTACGTCAAAAGATAGCTTCATCTGTGACAAAACTAAGCACGAAAATTACTAATTGTGCACATAAATTTGTAAAAACTATTGGGTAAATATTTCGTGGATAATTTCCCTCCAGCATTGATTGATTTCTTTGAAAATAAAACGATTGCAAACTTTCGCTGAGCAGAAATCATCTCCCAGTGGATGCGTTTGTAGTTGCTTTAGCGGAAACCAAGCGTCTTCAATATAGGAATATCGGCCCACAAAATTCAATACACCCTTTAATAACTTGGTCATTGTTGTTAAGCGCACTAGCTTAGTTTATTATATCTTTGAAATTTGTACAATCTTGTAGCTTTTGGTGCACATAATCAAATATTTGTTTATTCAATATTAGTCTCGTTGAAAATATTTACTTATACAACTATACTTATACATTAGTTAGATCATAAAGAAATTAAATATCAAATATTTAATTAGCTTATAACCATTATTTATGAATTTGTTTCGGTATTAGTCAAGTGATGCACAGAATTGTGATTCAAAATGGGTATATCCACATTTATATAGTAACAAGTATAACAAAATTTACAATATAAAAATGATTAATTAAACAATTAAAGAAATATGCTATAGGTTAAAGCAGTAAAAGTATTTTATTATATTACAGCTTTGTGCTTAAAATTACTCATTGAGTTATGTATTAAAATGTCGGAGAACAAATCCTAAGGAACATAAACATAAAAACATGTGAGCTACTATTTATTATCCCGAAAAAAACGAGATATATACTATACTTTCAATACGTAAAAATTATATGTATGAGACTATAAAACTGCTTTAGTATCCTTATTAAGCTGTAAAAACCCAGAAATACTGAACAAATACTTCGTATTTGTTTTAAGAAATCTAAAATTATCTATTGTAAAAAAAAAAAAAACTACTAACTCCAAGTACTATTTGGAGATAGTGCAAAGCAAATGAAATACAATAAACGATTTTTCTTTAGTTTTAATTTGTTTTCACATTCTTGTTCTCAGTGCTTCCTTAAAAGGTCATTTGTCACATAAATATATGTAGAAATTGTAAGATTATTCTAATGTACTGATAAAATAACTGATAAAATGTAATATAATAAACATAAACAGAAAAATGAGTATAGGTTTTTACTGCTAAAATAAAATGAGTTTAAATATCCTTTGCATTTACTTGCATCATGTGCTCATGCTATTTCACTTTTGAAAATAAATTTTACTACCCAGTCTCTCCTAATTTTCAATATAATATTTCGTTTATATAGTAACTTATTTCTAGGTTATTTTAAACAATCTGTTTTGGAAAAAAGTTTTTAGATGAACATAATTAAGTAATGATCAATTTTTTACATTAATTTTTATCATTCAAATCTAACATGTCGATTGTTTTGGAAGTGAAATACCTAAAATTTCTTTTAAACAGTTATCCATTACAACATACCTAATTTCAATATCTCAAACAATCAACTCATTTATAAGAGTACATTTTAATTCTCTGATCTAATTCAATAGTATTTATTTGCATTTTCTTACTAAACTGTTATTTTCATAGTACAAATTGTTCTTCGATTCAATGTATTATGTATATACTAACCCAAACATCTTGCATGTTGCTATCTTTTACTACGTGAAACTTAACTTAAAATGGTAAAAGATCAGTGAAAAGTGTGTTTCACATATGGAAGTTTAAAGTATCCCAATTCCCATTCTTTTCGTGTGGATTTCACAATATTCTAAGAATGACACCCGTTGATCTCTACAAACGGCAGAATATAACTTCGGGACATGAACGATTAATAAATTATCACTATGTAAAAAAAGCAAAAGAAAAATAGACCACTGAAGAAAATTACCAGATAATATTTACTAAGCACATCTTGATAAAAATAGAGTTCATTAATTACTCTTAAATTATTTAAAAATAAACTGTGATTAAACGTTAAATCCTTTTCACATAAGAAATAACAAAGTACACTATTTCTTTATCTTTATTGTTTCACATCTTTGCAAACATTTCATTGAAAATCTATCTTAATATTAAACAGTGGGGATCATTAAAGCTATAAATATTCATAAAGGGAAGAAAAAGTAAATTAAATTAATTAAAGAAAATAAAAAAAGGTAATTTGAAAATATTTATGACCGCTTCAAATTCTAAATCTCAATAAAAGAAACCTCAGAAAGAGTTGTCAGTATTTTGCATTTTATAATACGCTATTTGTTCCTCTAATATAAGAAATTATAAAATAATATAAGTATTAATTTGGGCCATATTTTAATGATTGATTATTTTATTATAGTGTAGTTATGTATTCATTATCTCACTTTCCATGCTGATTACAATACCAACAATGTAGTTTCTATTTAAAAGTAAAAATATTTATGTTTCACATTAAATTAAAAATTATAAATTCCGTTTTCCTTAAAGCATTTTCGGTTTCTTTTTCAATCAAAATTATATGCGTAATAGAAACACTCTGAACTATATTTGCTGTTTAAAAATAGAATCTTGTAGCAACATAGCATATTAGTTTTCCTATGACAGAAGTTGCGAATTTTGTAAATGTATTGCCATCTATTTGTAAATTAAGGTAAATGGATAAGTAGTATAATCTCTCTGTTATAGCTTAATATATGGAAAAAATTTAAAAAAATGATTGTGAATATTAAGGATTTACATAAAATAAATGAATAAAATCAATAAAGATTGTTAATCTATTTGTGTTAATCTATTATTTCTAATAATATCTATTTTAGGATTGTTATTAAAATGATTTGTATTAGCACAGCGTACAAAATTAAAACATTAAATTTACATGATGAGAATTTCGAAGTTTTAATAATAATTCATTATTGTAGAAAATAAAGCATACGTTTGGTTTTTAACATATATGAAACCATATAAGAACAAATTAATATATTTTTATTCTTCTATACCTAATTTTTAATAAAAAAATATAAAAAGTATTTGCTTTTAAACCGCAAGGAAATATGTAATATGGAAAGGATGTATTTTAAGTTTATATATGAAAAGACTGAAAAAATGGTATTTTTTTTTTTATAAAAAGGATTAATAAGGGAAGAGGCTTAATTTTATGAAATTATTTGTTAAAAATTTGTATGTAGCTAAGATAAAAAAAGCATATATATTTCGCGTAAATTTTGTTTTATTTTCACGTGCAAAAATATAACATAGCCATTATAATTTTAAAAATATGTGTATATATTTTTAATACAGTATTTATATTTCTTTATTATGTTACACAGTTTTCTTAAAATCCACATGTCTGAACAAATATGCTCATGATATTTTCATGAAAACTAATAAGTATTTATAAAAAAATAATAAAATTTCCCAATAGGCATGAATTATGCTATACAATAAAGAAACACATTTTGTTTATAAAAAAACTATTTGACAATAAATAGATTATCAACAGAAGAAACAGCGGAAACAAATTTAAAGTTTCAAATAAAGTTTGATTTTTTTTTAAAAAAAATTTAAAAATATGCTTGAAAAGAGAGAAATATTTTACTAAACATAAAATACATTGATTTTATTTCATAATATTTTATTAAACATAAAATTCATTGATTTTATTTCATAATATTTTTATGAACATCAAATACATTTGTTTTTAATTGATTGAGGTATTTTTAAAAGCTTATTCCATAATATCATTTTAAAATCCTCGCATTTCCTAATAATATATACGTTTTTGAATAATAGAAGTCACCCTTGCTTAACCTTAAAAAATTTAGAAAATCTAAACTTTTATCGTCAACAAAAAATATTATGAAAAATGTTAGCTTTGGAAATTGATTATTATTTCATTACAAAAAATGACGTAATAAATAATTAAATAAATACAATGACTAGATTTTTAAATATCAGTGCTTCAAATGCTATTTCATGTTCATTTCTCTTGCTTTCAGTTCAATTTCTATAACTTATAATTTGTTAAATTGATTTTGAAATTACTGTGATGATATGCTTTTCCTATCAAAAAATAACGTTTGTTTTTATGGTTGTATTTTAAATGATAGGGGAAATTTTAAGAATATTTTTATAACTATTCAAAAATAATGTTTTATTCTTAAATTTTAGTTAAAATAATATTTATTAACTAAGATATCATCAAGATAATGTACTCTCTTTTATGTTAATTAAAATGCATACTATATAAATAAACATCACTAAATTGATTTCGTTAAATACGAAAATTCCCATTATATATTTTTTTCTTCTAGTAACGGTATTTTAGTTTTTTTTCTTTTTGTATCATATTGATATCCGGAAATTAAAAATTCAGGGATACTCATTTAAGAAATATTATTTGATACTTAAATTCTAATTATAAAACTTTACATATATCACATTTAAGAGGCATGCAATTTGTGTACATTTATTAAAATGCATGGTATCAAAGAAAATAATATAAAGCCAAAAGTCCTATAGTGAATAAATTTCTTATAGGATATCTGCGCTTGTTATATTTCTACTTAATTTTAACAATAGTTTTTATAACATTTGAATTCCTATTTGAAAAATCATGTTATACTTCATCCTTAAGCAAAAAAGCATATACATTTAATAAAACATTATAATTTTACGAGCATTAATTGCAATATTTATTGTAAAAGTAAATGCTACATCAGAGCTTCCCAACCTTTTTAGCTGGCGGACTCCTTTTTCAGGCAAAACTTCACGACGGATCCCTGTCAAACAAACACAGAATAACTAGTAAAATTCAACTCGAAACCCATCGGAATTGAAAACTTCATAATGCAAGTGCCATTTTTTTTCATTAACCTCACGATGAAACAAGAGTCTTTGATTTAATGATGAATGGAAACAACTTTAAACTAACTACGTTTCCATTAGTCTGAAATCTCATATTATATTTAGATACTTGCTATGAGATTTATTCACATCGTTCAACACACTAGGCAGTCCATATTTCAAAAGGAAGTGGAGGGGAATATATTGCAAAGCAAAGCAACAATCATTGGATAACATTTTAACTTTCAAAATAAAAATATCAGTACAAACAGAATTCATATAATTATTAATTTATAGAAAATACAAAGAAATAGACAAAAAGTTATAGTCCAGAAATATTCAATGCTCGTCGACGAAACATAATGCGTTCTTCTTTACTAGAGATGAGTCTGTAGGAATAATAATGGAATCTTAAGGGTTGAAGTTGATTCTGATGACACAATTTTGAAAATTCGGGCTCAATACTTGGCAACTGGAGACGGATAGTCATCTAGATAGTTTCGGTACTTATTTTTGGTGTCTGCATAGATTGAGAATCCGTATTTGCACATGCATGTTGTGGCAAACAGAAGTAGAACACGTTTTGCTTTTTCAACTAGATGGTAGAATTTTCTGTTTTCTTTACGTATCCAAAAGTGTGAGTAACCACTAGTATCGAAAGTAGATTTCAAGATTGTGTGTGTGAGAGAGAGTCGGTGGAAGTTTTTATCAACAACTCATATTCATTTGATGATAAAATGTTTGTTTTTTGGATACAGCTAATGGGTTGACCACCCATTCGTATTATTGCAGCTTTCATCTTGAGCTGTAAGAATTTAATGCTCCAACGATGACGTCAAGCTTCGGAGGTGTTCGAGGATTCCATGAAACAAATTGTTTTGAACTGCAATGTATTGCCTTTCAAAAAGTCGTTGAGAAAAGGAAATGCAAGTACCCTTCTCAACACTCTCTGCCCAAAAATTGATTTTCATCTTGAACGCTGTTTTTTGTTTGCATTGACCGTTGCAATAGTTTTCCTTTGCAGTGAAGTATTCACTTCATTCAATATTGGAGAAAATGTCCGCTAGATAAGTACGTATACATTGCCAGTTTTCTTCATTAATAATCTATGCTAATTTTATATTATGGTAGTCTAAAAGTAAAGCTAGGATTTCTAAACGTAATTCATGTAATCAAGCGATTGTATTCCCAACTGAGAGCCACCTTACTTCTGTATGTAAAGTCTTCCCATATTTTCAAACCATATTTTGAGAAGTCTTGACTTCGACCGCAGTGATTTTATGTAAGTAATAACTCGGACAGATTCATCTAAAACTTTCTTGAAGAATGCAGGAATTTTTTCGTAGCTAAGACATGTGTGTGGAGAACACAATGATTACTCCTACAATCCTTCAAGTCTCTGTTATTTTTGTTACCACTCCGACCATTGGACCAGTCATAGCTGTTGCACTACCATGGAATTTCGTTGGTTCTTAAAAAATCATCCAACAAACGGAATGTTTCAGCACCTGTTATATGGGCTGGTAGTGGTTTGCACAATAAGAGGTCCTCTTCAAAACATCCGGAGATGCATAACGAAAAAAGCCAATAAAATTGCTAATCTCGCAACGTCAATAGCTTCATCTATTTGAAGAGAAAATGAATTGTGTTGGATACGAGAAATCAAAGATTCTTTCATATCATTTGACATGTCAACTATCCAACTCATGATAGTATTGTTTGATAGTGGCTCTGAAGATATAAGTATTATTGATTTTTCGTCTAACATACAATAAACAATATCGCTAACACCTGGTTTTATGAGGATTTCCGCAATGGTATGAGCTTTGCCGTCCGATAACTCACCAAATAAGGAACTTTTAGTGAGTTTTCATTAATTTCTTTTGCACGAGTTTTCCTACAATTTTGAGAAGCAGCTGATTTAGTGCTCTTCCTCTTGAAAAAATTCATTCTTTAGTATGGAGGTCCGGATGTGTATCCTCAACATGACGGCGCAATTTAACTGGAACCATCGAACTATTCGGAAGGACTCGCGTGTAAATTACACACTGAGCATTACCCTAGTCTGTCTCGATAAAGCTCATTTTCAAGTAACTTCATTGTACTTACGCTTTTTAGCTATTCCACTTCCGCAGGATACTGCAGGTAATCAAGAACTCACAGAGTTTTCGTATAATAAATCCGGCTGTGGCGCTTCATGTGATTGTTCTTTATTAGGCCGCCCACCTTCATCATTAAGTTCAACCGGGAACTTTCCTTGCTGTGAAGGCGATGTAGAAACTGCAAGTTTCTTCAATGATAACGACTTCAGCCACCGATCCATGGTGGAAGTAATAAACTGGGCAAAAAGCAAATAGTGCCCTCACGCAGGAAGTTCATCATTGAATGATAGCTCGAGAAAAACGAAAACAGCGATGTAAAAAGTTTCTACGCATCGAACGCCGCACGCGACCCCCGGAGTTCACAGTCAAGCAAGAAGGCTATATCCACTGGAACTAAACTATCTGTGGGTCAACACTTGGAACCATAGCCGCTGTTCAAAAGTGGCCACAGACCCCCTAAAAAGATTTGGTGGACCCCTAAGTGGTCCGCGGATCACACGTTGGGAAGCTCTGTGTCACATGAAACTGATTTCTGTAAATTCATAACTGCTTATATATTTTCTCTTTAGGAAGTTGTACTGGTTTTTAGTAATATATTTTAATTACGGTCGAAATTTAACAATACTTAAATCATAGTTTTGAAAATATAGTGGTGTATGCCCCAACGTGAACTGAAATGTATATTTTAATTAAGTAACTGCTAAATTATATATAATAATGAAAATAAATACGGTAAAAGTAAATAATGCATTTCTTCATGTACTTATACTAAATTTAAACTAACTCTTTTGTGAATGGTGGTATTTATTTGGTCTGGAAAATGTTTGATTTTCTGATGAAGAGATACATCAATATAAAAATTTCTTAAATTTTATTTCCATGCATATAAAATTTCCTGCTTTTAGATATTTTAATTCAACTTAACTTCTTATTTGAGATTTAAACATTTTCTCATTAAATCTTGGTACCACCAAAAGTTAATTTAGTAAAATTTCCAGAATAAAGTCATTCCTTAGAAATATTTTTAAAAAATTTAAAATTATTAACTTAGATATCTTAATTTCCACTACAATAAGAACTTTTTATATTATACATTTATAAAATTTCCATTTTTATTATTTTGTAGTTCTTTTTTATGAACAGCTGTTTCTTTTGAGAATAGTAACATCTACTATAGCAGTTGTTTGAATACATATTTCTTAGATTAAGTTTTTCCAAAGACATACTGTTTTGATTCACGAGCAATGTTAATTATTTCTTGCAATTTTCATCGTCACAGTTCGATATACTACTTGTATATCGAACTGTGACATAAATGTGCTTTTGTTTAACTTGATGTACAATCATCCTGCGGAAATAGCATGCAACTTTCCTTGTAAAATACCAATCATCATCCTTGGAAATACACGTCACAATCATCATACTTGGGAATTTCAAGAGAATGAGAGCTGATCTATAAGATGAATCTATGGCTGTTTACTAAACTTCACAAATCATTATCTGTAATAATATTTTTATTCAGAAAATCTATGCTAAGTGGCCAAACAAATGTTAAAACCCCCCAATAGCATATCTTAAATTTAAATGTTCTTATACCATTAAAGAGACGGGATGATGATGATTACCCTGATTTTTAAGACAATATTATTGGCTGACTATGGAAGGTACCACAGAACCATAAGCTCAATATATGTTTTTATTTTAAAAAAATGTGTTTATTTGTTAAAATATTTTCAAAAATAATTTAAAATTCTAATCTGCATTCAAAAATACTTATTTTGTATTTAATTTTGAAAAAATGAACTGGTGAAACTTTTAAATACATTTTTCTTCAAGATTTGATTCTCTGGCAACATTTTATTACGAAAGGGTTAAATTTGCCAAATTTGGTTTTATTATCAAAGATTTTCAAATATTTAATTTCTTAAATTCCATCATATTGATTTATTTTTAAAGAGATTATAAATGCAGTTGCCTTGTCAAAGCTATATAAAATTGTTTGTAAATTATAATTTTGAAAGTATTGATTGTTTCATAAACTTAGAATTTAGATGAAAATATTTTAGAATATAATACAAAGAAAAAAATTTAAATTACCACTACGAATTTGATAAGTGAAATTGTAAAGTTTTTTCGTGAAAATAAGAAAAACAGTATTATTGAAGTGAAATAAAAAATTTATAATAATAGCTCATAAATTTTTCATCAATATTTTAAAAATATAAATATCAAAACCTGGAATATGGAAAAGATTTGACTTCGGAATCTCCTATTCAAAAACATTCACTGTGTGTGTGTGTGTGTGTGCGTGCGTGTGTGTGTGTGTGTGTGTGTGTGCGTGCGTGTGTGTGTGTGTGTGTGTGTGTGTGTGTGTGTGTGTGTGTGTGTGTGTGTGTGTGTGTGTGTGTGTGTGTGTGTGTGTGTGTGTGTGTGTGTGTGTGTGTGTGTGTGTGTGACTTCAGATTAAAAAATACTTAACCACTTAAATTATTTGCTTCAAAAAAAGTGCTAAACATTATACAAATCAATATTATTTTTTTCTTTTCATTTCATATATTTTTTCTAAAACAAATAAAATTTTCATACTTTTTTTAAATAATTAATAACAATTCTGTTGATGGTATGCAAGTTTATCAAAATAAATGATATGAAAAATTAAATTAAATAAGAATGTATTTTGAATAGTTTTTTTTTTTTTTTTTTTTTTTTTTTTTTGTGATGATCAGAGTAAAAAAAGTTGTTCTTAATTTAAGTATTTTAAGTAATATTATTATTATTTCGGAAAAGAAAAATTTCTTCTTTGCACAAAGAAATACCATACAGGGCCCGAATGTACAACAAATGTACTATATAAAAATTTAATCATGAAATGAAAAAAAATATTAAAAAAGGAGGCAGAGAATAAAAAATGATATATAATAGCAAAAACAGGGTTAAATTCAAGCATTGATAAAGTTTTAAAAAAATACAAAAGTCTATTTCTTCACTAAGTCCGCCAAAATCGGAAGTCATCTGTTATTCAAGTCTTAACGAAGTTCGTTATTTTTTGTGAAATAAATTGGCATTTAACAAGAATGCGTGAAGTGACATTAATCCTGCGGTCACAGATACATACGTCACTATATTTAATATGGAAACGGTGTAGGTAGCTGTTGAATTTTCCATGTCCCATGAGGAATTGTGTAATATTGAAGTCAGTATAGAAAATCTGGTTCTTTATTCCTCAGGGAACTGAATGAAAAAAAATATTTAACATATTTACAGTTGGTATAGGAAACAAAACCTGAGTTCCATTCGGTGATGATGTTCTTTTGGGTAATGGTTTTAAAAAAAGTTTTTGGTAGACTAGTACCGAGTTAATTTGTAGAGGAAAGAGAAAATTTTGTACAGGATAATTGTTTTTTCATTTCCATACACACCACTGTGACCCATAACATGTGATAAACAGAAAGAAATATTTTTGATGGAGCACATGGGAATTGAAGTCTGGACTTCTACAATGTGTTTTCCAAAACTTGTTACATTTTGTAGAGCCTTAATTTAATGATGATGATTATAATATAAAACTATAAAATAGAGTAACATTCAAGGTTTATTTGCTTATACTTTCAAAACAATTTCAACCGTATGTGCTCCAGTTTACGTATAATTTATGTGGAACAACTATATTTGAACATAGATAATGTGTGTGTGTGTGTGTGTGGATAAGCTATATGTGTTCTGATTAAATTTAAGAAAAAATAGTAAGTAAAGATATATTTTGAAAAGAAAGATAAATATAAAAATCTAATAAAAGAAACAGCAAATTTGTAAGTACGAAAAAGAAAACATTTTCATTAAGCAAAAACGTAAGAAAATATATTAAATAAATTACCGTTTTACTCTGTAAATTTAGTTATACGTGCTATGATACAGATATGGTAACAAAATTAGAAATAAGAAATGAGAGGTAAAAACCAGTAGATAAAAATACGAGCATCAATTATAGACTTTTTTATTTCCTTAGATTTCTATCCAAAGGCGCATCTAAAAATTATTTTGAAATCTTATAAGTAATATAAATATATAATCTGGCATGTTTCCACGTAGAATAATTTAAATATAACTTGATATAAAACAGAACAATTAGTATTTACCCTAGCAGAATATTGTTCAGAATTAATTTTAAAAATGAACAAAATAGGAAATATGTAGAATGTTTCATAAGGTACGAATCACAATTATGTTCTAATAATACTCGGTCATTTTGAATTCATCAGATAAAATAATCGCAAACTTAATAATCGCAAACACCTTAAATTTTTATTTAAAAAGATTTTTACATTTCCTTTGTATTCATAAAAACAGCAGAAGTATTTGTTAATATTTATGTAGAATACAGTCTATTTCATACAGCTATTTAATATATGATTGAGTATTTGTGGTATCTTGAATTACGTTTGTCCACTTGACTTAAGATTCGTCGTAAGAACACACTGGCTTGGGGCAACAGGCAGGCCATTTTCCTGTACCTGTAACTGTTTTACATCCGGGTTGCATAGGAAATGCTGCGCAGCTAAAAATAAAAAAAGATTAGGTAAAGCATGCTTAATTTTAAATATATCTCAATTAAATGATTAAAAACAATAAATATTTCTTTTTGTATTGCGCATTATTTCGTTACAGCAATACCTAACTTAATGAAATAAACTAAGTTGCCATTAAATGAGAAGTCAATTGTAAATCCAAATATTGATTAACTTCAAAATGCTTATAAAAGGTGAGATACTTATTTATTTAAAATTGACTTTGTTGGGAAAACTTCAGTATTATCATATCGGCTTACAACAAAATTGATTATAAATTTACACAGCATTCTATACAGTTTATAGTAAATATGATTCCGTTATTTCTCAAAAATCTTTTTCTTCTTCTCTAAGCTGATTTCTTAATTATAAAATGTTTATATAGGTACATAAATATATATTTATATGTAATACTTACCCGACACCGGATATTTGCCCTTTAGCAACGCACTTGTTTCTCATACAGGGATTCTCAGTGAAGTATTCTTTACCAACTTCCACTTTGCCTTCCGAAGTATCACAATACTCTGAAAATAGCCAAACTTTTATTAAAAATATGCTAAGCAATAAGTTTTACTCGATACCTTAGGATATTAATTGAATATTTATGCGGATGAATCTCGTATTGTGAAATGCTCATTCTATAACTGAGCAAGTTCATGCGTTCAGAATGAACACCTGAGAAATCATTTTTTCTTCCGTATTAAGCAAATGTAATCAAATTTATTCAATGAATATAACTCTTCTGGCACTTTAGTTTTAACTAGTCTAAAAACGATCAATTGAAAACTATATTTCTAATAATTTTTCTTTGAGTAAAATTGTAATGTAATTTATGGTTGCAATCCTAATTAATTTTCACACACACACATTGAATAATTTATCATTCATTTCTAAAATATACAATTGATTTTAATATAATTGACAGAGTAAGCACTTAAAATAAATCAAGCTTGCTATATACATTAAGAAAATACAGAATGTTTGAAACCTGGCTTAATCGAATATTGGTCATAGCACTTTAAATACATGGAATTTCGCAGTTTAAATAGATCGTGTTTGAAATGTGCTTCAAGTAAAACGAAACCCCTTAGGTTTCGAGTCAATGGCTTTGTATATACAAAGTGACTCTGTTTTAAACTACAAAAATAATTTTTACTAAACTGCTTCCATCTTACGAGTAGATCTCAAGCATTTAATACGTACAAGGGAGTATGCTGATGCAAGAATAAAGACTCAGTTGTAATTCGAGAATTTCAGTCTGAAATTCCACAAAGATATTTAAATCGAGGATAATTATGAAAGCTAAAGTATTATATATGCATATATTTTGAATTTTATTGTGCCATTTACGCATTTTTATATATAATAATATTATGCATATACATATATTATTTGTATGCTATTTATTGAATATATCAATGTACTATTTAGGTTTCATATTATATTTTCTAGTATTCATTAAAAGGCAACATCTAAATAAATTTAATCCTTTATTCAATTAAGAACACATTTTAAAGCTACGGCAACATCACCATTTATATTACACAAAAAGGAATCACGATGATCGAATTGCATTTCACTTAAAAGATATAATCATAAATTTCACCATTTCATAAATAGAATCCAGTTATAACATTAAATAGACCTTAAGAAAGATATTTCAAATTTAAATATTAAATAATAATTCTTTGAGCAGTCTAATCTTCCTATTCTATACAGTCTAAATTGCTTATTCATTCTCGATTTAATGGAATATATTTGTTATTTAATTTATCGTTAATTATCCACACACAAATATAATATAGCATATATAATCCTTAATTAATCTTCATACGTTGCAAAGTAAAAATACTATTTTAGAATTTTATAAACAGAGTATTATTACTACCTTGTTCTGCTGCCATGGCTGCGACTATCAATCCAACAAAAAATAAGGCAGTAAATAGACGATTCATCTTTTCTTTTGTATTGTGTATCTCACGTTTTACTGTAAAATTAAAAAATATATATTTACTTCACTGCAAAATATTGTAGGATTTCTATGAAATAAAAAGCTAAATGAATTATATTAATAATTACATAGTGACAAAATTTAATTAAAAATGTTCTAAAATTTTAAGGTAACAAGTAGCAATAAGATTATATGATTAGAAAGAGCAAACGAAATTTGTGAAATATTTTCATGTATAGAAAATAAAATTTGGTAGGCATTTAAATAATCAGTTATTCTTATATTAAAAAAGATGCACTATACAATAAATCTGTTTTACTTATGTAACAGAGTAAAGTAAAATGATAACAACGCCAGTAAGCAAAGCGTGATACAGCAATCAGAGAAGATTAGAAAAATTATATATTAAATTCACTTTTAGTTTTGTAATAATTAAAACTACAGATTCTTTGAGTAAAAGATATATTGTTTCTAAATACAACATATAGCCTGCGCCTAGAAAATATTAAAATATTTATGGAATAAAAATTTAGCAAATGTTATGAAGCACGTAGAAGACAATTTCTGTTCATGTGAAGATAATGTACTTTAGCATTCAACTGAATTTATTGAATAACATAAATTGAAACAAAATTTAACAAGCTTTTAGTAAAGATAACAAATTTAATTTATATCTTGCCTATAAAAGAGACAAATTATGTTGCTAGAGTTGCAAATTGAATTATAATTACTGAAACCATATAACCAAATCTTTCTATATAATTAATATTTCAGTTTACCATAAAATCTTGTAAAATGGAACAGCACATCAAAAGATTTATAAATCCTTTAGTCGTATCAGTATTTTTTATTTTATTTTTATTTTAAGAAGATAAGATTTAAGCTTTCTATATATAAAAATTATGATAATTCTGGTTAAAATATTTTCAGGAGAAGACAAAATAAAAAATACTTGTAATACATATAAGAAAGATTTTTTTTTTCAAAACTTTCTTCTTTCTTATGCATCTCGAAAAACATTTATATACATAACAGTTCTTATTTTACTTTAAAGAATACAAGGATTATGTAAAAATCTGAAGTTAAATAAATAATAAATATTTAAATTCGTATTATTTTCATAAAAATATATTAACTGTCAAATATTTGTTAATTAGCATTAGTTCGATTTTAAATTTCGTCATGAATTTCAACTTTCTATTCAAAATAATGTAAAATAAAAATTTTTTAAGAAATATTTAAATAAAATTATTATAAATTTCACAGAGAAAATTCAGTATTCTCAATGTTGTATTTCTGACCATTCTCAAAAAGAACGGACTTCATTTGAGACCAAAATTGTTGAACTTTAATTTGATGTAAAAATGGTTATAGTTTTAATAATACACACAGTCACATTAACTTGACTCATATTTTTCGTTTTTAACAAAATATTTTATTAAAAACAGGGCAATATAGTCAAAGTTTTCAAAATCGCAATTATTTATTTTTTTTAAAAATTACATATTAAAGCAGAATATTTGAAACAAATATCCTTCCGGATAGACTAATTTTTATACATCAGAAATACTTAACAATATGAATTATGAAAAAAGTATTCATCTAATTTCGTATTTTATGATTTTGAATATAATAAAATTTTCGTATTACATAAAGCAACTTGGTTCTTAAAATGTTATGATTAATGTATCGAAATGGAACCTAGCATAAAATCTTCAATGTTATGTCATCATATTAGTATAATTATTTTCACACAGCTGAAATATAAATTGTTCTCATGAAAAAAAATTTAAAAACAGAATAAGAACAAAATTATCCTGGAGTAAGCAGACAATTCATAGAAAAAAAATAAAATATTTTCATAAAAATATTATCTCTTCTAAAGAATTAATAAATACTTACTCCTAAACTCCAATGGAATTTGTAAGTCCAAATGGTTTGATCTACATTTATATATTAAGAAAAAATAATAAAATTTGGAGTAAAAAATGATTAATGAAACAATTAAAGAAAGAAGCGAAAGGTTGAAAAGGTAAAAACATTTTATGATGCTATAGCATAAGGATTACGATTATTCATCTTATTAGAATGTTGAAATACAAATTTTAAGAAAATTAATTTATAAGGAAATGAGAACTATGATTTATTAACCCTAAAAAAATCTTTCTATATGCTGCAATTTTAATATGTATAAATTATAAAAATATGATACCAATATTGTATATTTTCCTTATTAAATTGTAAAAAAAAAACTAGGAATACTGAACAAATAGTTATTATTTTTTTTATAAGACATCAGAAATTTTCTTTATTCATAAAAACAACTACTAACTTTAAGTAACATTCGTCATTTATTGATATTTTCTGATCATAACGACAGATTAAAGGAAAATAGAGTATAATAAAGGTTTTTATTTTAATTTTCAATTTCCGTTGTTTGCATATTCTTATTTGTGCTGTTTTCTTAAAATGTCAAGTGTCACATAAATATATGCAGCAGCTTTAAGAATATTATGTGGCAACGGATAAAATGCAACATCATTGACATAAAGAGAAAAATGAGTTTTTAACACTGACTTAACTGTGCTTCAGTGCTGTTTCCATTTAATTGCCATGTGCGCTCGTATTAATACACATATTATAGAGTTTTGAAAGGCAATCTCTCCTAATTTTTAATACAATAATAATACATTTAATAAAAGATATCTATGTTATTTCAGGCAGCCCATTTTGAAAAGATTTTTACCCGATCATAGTTGCGTAACTAATTTTTTACCACACGAATTATAATTGTGTATACCAATAATTTTCGAATAAAATAACTAATATTTTATTTATAAATAATTATTCTTGACAACGTTACTACTTTAAGTCTCTGAACGAATATCATGATATGGAAATGTATAATTTTAAAGTTCTCCTCTAATTAAATAATAATAATGTTTACTTAAAATACTATAATTTACGTAGTTATACAAACTATTTGACAAAATTGAATGCATTATATATATGTGTATATATATATATATATATATATATATATATATATATATATATATATATATATATTTATATTCTTCTTCAACAAAAGAGAAAAATTCTTCGACAGTGCTTGTATGTTTTACATATGGAAATTAAATGTAGACTTCCACTCCAATTGCATTTCCTTTGAATTTTATAGTGCAATTTACGCATTTTTTTATACATAATAATATTATGTATGCATATATTATTTATATACTATTAATTTAATATATCAATGTACAATTTAGATTTCATATGATATATTCTATTATTCAATAAAATGCAACATCTCAATCAGTTTAAACCTTTATTCAATTAAGAACACATTTTATAACTACGGCAACATCACCATTTATATTATACAAAAAGGAATCACGATGATCGAATTGCATTTCACTTAAAAGATATAATCATAAACTATACCATTTCATAAATAGAATCTAGTTATAAAATTAAATAGACTTTAAGAAAGATACTTCAAATTTAAATATTAAAAAATAATAATTAAGCACTCCAATCTTAGAATTCTATACAGTCTAAATTTCGTATTAATTCTCAATTGAATGGAATTTATTTGTTATTTAAATTATCGTTTTAATTTTCCGCAAACAAATACAATCTAAAATATATATAACCCTTAATTAATCTCCATACACTGCAGAATATAAATACTATTTTAGAATTTTATAAACAGAGTATTATTACTACCTTGTTCTGCGGCGATGGCAGCCAATATCAATCCAACAAAAAATAAGGCAGTAAATAGATGATTCATCTTTTCTTTATTATTGTGTATCTCACAATTTACTGTAAAATTTAAAAAGTATATATACTTCACTACAAAATATTGCATAATTTAATTAAAATTAAAAGCTAGATTAATCATATTAATAGTTATATAGCCACAATTTAATTAAAAATATGCTAATATTTTAGGTAATAAGCAGCAATAAGATTAAATGATTAGAATGAGCAAAAGACGTCTAACGAAATTTGTGAAATATTTTAATTTATAGAAAATTAAAATTCAAATGATCTTTGTGTAGGCATTTTTATAAACCAGTTATTCTTATACTAAAATGATACACTATACAATAAATTCCTTATACTTATTTAATAGAGTAAAGTAAAATGATAACAACGCCATAAAGCAATGCATGATGCAGCAATCAGAGAAGATTAGAAAAAATGCATATTAAATTCACTTTTAGTTTTTTGAATCAAGCAACTACATACTGTTTGAAAAAAATCTAATGTTTCCAAATTCAACATATAGTTTGCGCCTTTAAAATATTAAAATATTTATGGAATAAAAATATAGAAAATGTAATGAAGCATGAAAAAAAATATTCTGCTTTTTTATAGATAATGTATTTTAGCAATCAAATGAATATAATGAATAACATAAATTGTAATAAAATTTTAAAAGCTTTTATTAAAGACCACAAATTTAATTTATATCTTGCCTATAAAAAAGACAAATTATGTTTCTAGAGTCGCAAATTGATTTATAATTACTGAAACATATTAACCAAATCTTTATATTTAATTAATATTTCAGTTAACAATAAAATCTCGAAAATGGAACCGAAGTTCAAAAAAGTTAAAAATCCTTTGTTCCAATCAGCATTCTTTATTTTATATTTTATTATTATTATTTTTTTTTGGAGATTAGAACAAAGTTTTTTTATATAAAAATTATAATAATTCTTGTTAAAACATCTTCAGGAGAAGAAAAAAATATAAAATACATATAATAGGTTGAAAATATTTTTTTTCCTTCAAAATGTTCATGTTTCATATGCATGTCCAAAAACATTCATATATATAACAGTTCTCATTTTCTTATTTTACTTTAAAGAATACAAGGATTATGTAAAAATCTGGAGTAGGATAAATAAGAAATATTTCCATTCGTATTATTTTCATATAAATATTTTAACTGTCAAACATTTGTTAATTAGCATTAGTTAGACTTTAAATTTGGTCAAGAATTTCAGCTTCCTATTAAAATAATGTAAAATAAGAATTTTTTTCAAAAAAATAATCATTTTAAATAAAATGATCATAAATTTCAAAAAGAAGTTTCAATTTTTCAAAGTTGTATTTCTCAGCATTCTCAAAGAGAACAAACTTGATTTGAGACCTAAATTGTTGAAATTTAATTTCATATAAAAGAACGGGCTAAAGTTTTAATAGTACACACAGACACATTACCTTGACTCATATTTTCCGTTTTTAAGAAAATATTTTATTAAAAATAGTTTTCAAAATCAAAATTATTTATTTTTCATATTTCATATTAAAGCAACATATTTGAAACCAATATCATTCCAAACAGACTAATATTTACACATCAGAAATACTTAACAATATGAATTATGAAAATAGTATATATCTAATTTCGTATATAACCATTTTGAATACAATAAAATTTTCGTGTTATATAAAGCAACTTGATTCTTAAACTGTTATGACTAATATATAAATGGAGACCAGCATAATGGAGCCCAGCATAAAATCGTCGATAATGTCATCCTATTAATATAACAATTTTAACATAATAATCATAATAATCACACATAATAATCACATATAATAATATATAAAATAATCTTATGAAAAAAATTTAAAAACAGAATTAGATGGAAAATTATCCAGAGTAAACAGACAATTCATAGAGTAAAAATAAAATATTTTAATAAAGATTTTATGTCTTCTAAAAAATTAAGAAATACTTACTCTTTAACTCCAAAGGAATTTGTAATTCCAAATGGGTTGATCTACATATATATATAGTAAGATAAAATAATAAAATTTGGAATAAAAAATTAGTAATGAAGCTAATAAAGAAACACGCTAAAGGTTAAAGCGGTAAAAATATTTTATGATGTTATAGCATAAAGTTTACGATTACTAATCGTATTAGAATTTTTTTTGAAATACAAATTTTAAAAAAATTAAAACATCCGGAAATCAGAACTATGATTTATTAATTCAAAAAAAACTTTCTATATGCTGTAATTTTAATATGTATAAATTATAAAAATGTGATACTAATATAGTTTATTTTCCTTATTAAATTGTTAAAAAAAAAAACTAGGAATATTGCACAAATAGTTATTATTTGTTTTTATAAGAAATCGGAAATTTTCTTTATTGATAAAAATAACTACTAAATTTAAGTAACATTTGTCATCTATTAATATTTTTTTATCACATAAAGACAGATTAAAGCAAAATGGAGGATAATTTTTTTCTTTTTTCAATTTTCATTTACCATTGTTTCCATATTCCTATTTGTGCTGTTTTTTTAAAATGTCAAGTGTCACAAAAATATATGGAGTAGCTTTAAAAATATTCTGCGGCAACGGAAAAAAAACAACATTATTCACACAAAGAGAAAAATGAGTTTTTACCGCTGAATTAACTGAGCTTCAGTGCCGTTTGCATTTAATTGCCATGTCTGCTCGTATTAATACATTTATGATAGAATTTTAAAAGGCCATCTCTCCTAATTTTTAATATCATAATAATGCTTTTAATAAAATATTTCTGTTATTTAAGGTAGCCCGTTTTGAAAAGATTATAACCAAATCATGATTGCGTAACTAATTTCTTACTTTAATTTCTTGTCTTACGAATTTTAACTGTGTATATCGATAGTTTTGGTGCAAAATACCTAATATTTTATTTATAAATAATTATCCATGACAACGTTACTACTTTCAGTATCTTAACGAATATAATGATACGGAAACGTATAATTTTAAAGTTCTTCTCTAATTAAATAATATTTATTAATATTTGCTTAAAATACTGCTGTTTACGTAATGTTCCAAACTATTTGACAAAATTTAATGCATTATATATATATATATATATATATATATATATATATATATATATATATATATATATATATTCGACAGTGCACGTATGTTTTGCACATGGAAATTCAATGTAGACTTCCGCTCCAATTGCCTATTTTTTCTTTGAGATTTTTCAATATTTTAAAAAAGTTAAACATAATTTTATGTAAGAAATGCTCAAAAATTTACACTAAATTAAGAAAATATAAACCACATCTTTTGCGGTCAAAAACTGTTCACTCTCATTCACAGGCTAATTGGTTGTCATATCAAATAATTCACATGTTCCGCTTGCAAAAAATTACTTTAACTTAAGTTTTTCTCTAATTAAATAATATTTATTAATATTTGCTTAAAATGCTGCGATTTACGTATTTTGCGAACTATTTGACAAAATTGAAGGCGTTATATATATATATATATATATATATATATATATATATATATATATATATTCGACTGTGCACGTATGTTTTACACATGGAAATTCAATGTACACTTCCGCACCAATTGCCTATTTTTTCTTTGAGATTTTTCAGTATTTTAAACAAAGTTAAACGTAACTCTATGGAAGAAATATGCTGAAAATTTAATCGAAATTAAGAAAGTATAAACCACATTTTTGCGGTCAAAAATTGTAAACTCTGATTCACAGGCTAATTTTTTCTGATATTGAATACTTCACATGTTCCGCCTGAAAAAAATTAATTTATTTTTCCGAAAATTATACTCTGTATGATTTGCGTATTGAGTTTTCGGTAGTTCATAATGCTCTCATCATAATTAACCATTTTCAATGATAAAAGAAATATTCATACATTTTTTCCTTTGAAAATCCGAATAAAAAATTTTAATTTTTAAAATGGTTTTCCACTTAATTGCCAATTATATTTGAAATCATTTTTGAAATCTTTGCTTACGACTGAAGTAGTGTACGTGAATTTGACGGAATACAGATTATCACCACTCATAAAAATCTAACCAAGGAATGTCAACTTTTAGTGGATTTAAAGCAAAGAAGCTGCAGATGTCTTGAATGCAAAAGGTTGCTCGGAGTCGCCTATGAGAGACTAATCAATAACTTATAAAGCAATTTACTCCTTAAGGTAAACAAAAGACAGGCAATTCTGGCTCATGACTCCCGTCCATCACTGGTTCCACAGAAAGACTCCAGGGAGGGAGTTAGAATTTGGGGGTGACTGATGTAATCATACGTTATTCTCATGACTTATTATTGGACATAAAAGCTTTGTGAAAGGTCTTTTCATAAGACACAAAATGAAACCTGAAGCCTGCTTCTCTTTATCACACTCTGAATTATTTAGGGTTCACTCTGGCGAATATTTGCTCAAGCGTTTGCTTACGCGAATGTCTTCACTAGAGTCCATTGTCTCATGAATATTATCTATCTGCCGCTACATCTCTGAAGGACTGGAAACAACAAAAACAACATCAAACCCTTTTTTATCCTAATTACAGCAAGAGTATTTGCTTGCACTTCGATTTAAGCAAAATATCAAAAATATAAACAAAGAATATAAGTCTTAATGAAATGTGTATGAGAAACATCAGATTTGCTTAGGAATATTGAAATTGTAGCATTTAGTTCTTGGTTCTGTTCTCAAATAAGTATTTTTACATTTTGCCATTTTCATGGATGTAATTGGCAATCAATAGAGCAAATAAGTGATAATTAGGTGCTTCCTCTTCATTTTGGTTTTAAATATACTTTGCACAACAACAAAATGGAAAACCGAATTTTTTTCTTACAACACTTTAGTATTAAGTTTTGATAGAATAAAATATCTGGAGAAATGAGGAATATTAATAAAGTATTACAGTATGGAAAAAAGGCATAGCTTTATTCCAACAATGAAAATAATAAGATAATATTTATTGAAGCCAATCTATTATAGATTAGAGATAAATATACAATTCTTATTTTTCCTTTAGATTGTATATAAATAAGTAATTGTTATTAACTCTTTAGTCATTTTCACCAAAATTATAAAATAGAATAAAAAAATATTTTTTATCTTGTTTATTTTATATGTTTGCAGATACTTCATTCACGAACATTTTAATAATCAAGATTAAGAATTGATAAATTTGTAAAATAATCGTAAAGGGGAAATAAATTAAATTAATTTAACAGAAAACAAATTAATGTAAGAAAACTAAGAAAAGTTAGTAGCATTTTCTTTTTGAAATAAAAATTGATCCAAGAACATTGAAGAACTATATAATAATATCAAAAAGAAGAAAAAAAAGAAAAAGGAAGACTTTTAACTGACGATAGAGATATTTCTAATGCTTTTAATTGTTTTTACTGCAAGTCAAATCTGAAAGAAAGACCGAGGACTGACAAAGAAATGACAAAAGATTATGAAAAGGGAGATTAAAAGATCTGGCCTTGGCCTTATGCCTTCCAATTTTAGTACAGATATTTTCCATAGGAACTTTAACGTGTTGGAACTTAAGGAGGCTATCAAACACATTAAGACAGGTAAGCGTGCTGGGCCAGATAATTTCTATCCTGAACTGCTTCATTATCTTAATGACAATGCTCTTGCTGCTTTGCTGTCATTGTTTAATCGTAGTTGCACCCTTGGTGCCGTTCCATCGATTTGGAAAAAGGCCATTGTTATACCTTTTAGTAAAAGAGACAAACACGCAAAAGATTTGAATAGATATAGACCTATTTCTCTAAGAAACTTTCTTTCGACGGTCATGGAGAGGATAATAATTGCTCGTTTACACTGCTACTTTGAATCAAACAATTTGCTTTCTCCAAATCTTCTGAAGCCCAGACGGGCTTCAGAAGATTTCACTCTACCAACCAACAGGTTGCTCTTTTATCAGCCAGACCATTAAGGATTCATTGGATCGTCGTCATTCCGGAAAGACCCATAATCCTTTCGGACTCCATTTCTACGCTTCAAGACCTTTCTACTAATAAACAGGTTAAGAACCAAAGAGTCCAAAATTGCAGGACTTTGCTTGAGAGATTCACTAATAAAGAGTTCTTTCGGTGGATTCCCTCCCACTGTAGCATTGAGGGAAATGAGAGAGTTGATCTCATTGCCAAGCAGGCGACCTTAATTCTGCAGAAACCCCTTGTGAACCTGAGATTCCATTTATCTAAACTGGAAATTTGCTAGAATCTCTAGGTGCTTTCGCTGTGATACAGCCCTACACCTTTCGAATGGCAAGCCTCGAACTGCATTCTGCACTGCTCCACACACTATTCCTGACTTAACTCGAGCGACTGCAGTTGCTACACTTAGAATGCTGATTGATCAAGACGGTCTCCGTGCCCATTTCTTCCGTTTTAACATTGTGGACTCCCCTGGCGTGTTTTCTTTGTATATCTGGACATGTCATGACTGCTTCACATTTGGACGAGTGCTCTGCACTATCTGTTTTATCATGTCGTGTTGCAAGATATTGGAGAGCCCGTTGTCTTATAGCGTAGCGGCAAAAAGACAGACATTTGTAAATAAATAATAAATATCAAAAATAATAAGTTTTGCATATTTTTAGTTTATTAATTATGTATTTGTTATTTTGTTCTTTATTCTGATAACTATTCCAAAAACATAGTTTACATTTTACAAATTGTAGTTTACAAATTGCAATTTGCTTAAAGTGCTTTCATGTCCACTTTCAAACTGAACAACTTCCATTGGTATAAATTCTCCAAGTTTTACTCCGAGTTTAAAAACGAATGTGTTTGAAAAATAGCATGTTATATTGGTCATGCCAGAGTTTGTTATTTATTTTGAAAATCAAGAATAAATGTATGATCATTTATATTTGAATAACGGTAGATGGATATGAAATATAATCTGCAAGCAATACATTAATATTTGAAATATTTAAAAAATAGGTTTACAACATTTTAATCTGGGTATAAGAAATTTATGAATGAAATGAATCAGTAGTGATAGTCTATTCTTTCCAACCATTTCCATCTTTTTGGATTCTTGTAAGAATGTTCTGTTTAAGAGAGCATGCAAAAAGAAGCCATTAAATTTTCATGATCAGAATCCATAAGCAGATATAATAATTCATTATTGGAGGAAATAAATTACATTTTTTAAACTTAATAGAAATATATTAAAATAAATTAATTTAATTGTTTGCTTTTATATAAATGTTTTTACAAAAAATATATAATTACGTATTTGAATAATCTTAAACCCCAAGAAAATATCTGATTTGGATAGGATAAAAACTACATATTAAAATCGTAAAAAAAATAGTAATAAAATATTTTCCAAAAAATGGTTAGTAAAAAATGTGCTAAAGTTTATGAATGTATTTTGTGAAAAAATTGTGTATAGCTGCGTCGAAAAGACTTATATATTTGACGTATATTATGTTTCATTTTCACGTGAAAAATAATAACGCAGTCATTATGATATTAATTATATGTGTATGTATTTTTATAAGTAATACAATATTTATATTTCCTTCATTATTTACAAAAGTATCTTATAATTAGCATGACTGATCAAAGTACACTATTTGCATGAAAACAGCAAATATTTATTTATAAAAAAATTACTTATTCTGAAATATATTTGGCGATTACTGTTAATTAATTTTACACTACTACAGAAATAATAAATTTGGAAATTATCTCAATACATACGGATTTTACATTCCTGATTATATTGTTCAAATTATAATTTCACTTTTACTTTCATTTTTCAGAAATATTTCTTACATCTTCGCAAAAGTATTGTTCTAATTGGCTAAAATATTTGAGAATGAAAATTGTTTGTGACTTCCACTTTTAATTAGATATTGTACATTTTATAACTTTACTCATTAAAGCTTTTGTATAAGATATTTGAATTCAACAGTTTTTGATTAAAATTTTTTAAATTACATATTTGTTGTTTAAAATTTTTGAAGATCAACCACACAGACATCATTTCTAGTAAATCTTTTACTAAAAAGTTACTTCTTTCCAAACTTACAAAATTTCTATCATCATGAAAATTGAGATAAATATAATATTGCCATTATTTGTATTTCTAATATTAGTTAGGCTATATAACAACGAAACAATTTGTTTGCTTATAAAATCTATTTGATAATAAATAGAACATCAACAGGAGAAATGGCGGATACAAAGCGAAAGTTTTAAAATGAAGCTTATTTTTCGATTTAAGATTAAATATATTCATGAAAAGAGAGATATACTTTACTATTCTGAAATATATCTCTCTTTTCATGAATATATTTATGAATGTATTTTATATTAATAAATATAAAATACATTCATTTAAACTAATTGCAGTATTTTTAAAAGTGTATTCCATAATATCATTTAAAAAGAATATTTATATAGTATTTAAAATATGATTCTTAGTAATTTTTTCAGTTTAGAATAACATAAAACTCCGTTAATTACATTTAAAATTTTTATCATACTTAGACATTTATCGTACACAAAAACATTTATGAAGTGAAGTAATTTCAGAAACTGAGCATCATTGCTTTAACACAGTAAATGATTTATTAAATATTTAAATAATTAGAAATCACCTTATTTTAAATACTTTTTCATCTTAATTTTAATAGATTTAAAATAAATTAATGCCATTTAAAATTTATTTAATTGATTTAAGTTCATCCAAAATCTATTTAATGTATTTTTTTTATAATTAATTTGTATTTTTTTCCATGCGTAAGAGAGAGAGAGAGAGTGACAGTGCAAAGTGAAATAAAATGTTAATTAAGTTTGTTTAAATTTCAATTTGCGTTTTTTGTTTATTCCCATTTTTAAAAGCCTTTTATCTCTCCTTAAATATATATATTTATCACCTTATATATAAATATTTCCTTAAAAAGTTATTTATCACATAAGTAGAAACTATAAGATTATTTTGATAACTCATAAAATTCAATATTTTTTTAAGAAATAGAAAAATATAAATATTGATTAAATACATGAATGCAGTTTGGATTTATTTCAATTATGTATTCATACTTACAAATAAAAATTAATATCAAAAATTATAAATTTATTCTTATTAACTGTAACAAATTCTATTGGCTAATCTCTTCTAATTTTCAGTATAATATTAAATCCAGTAACATATTTCAATGTTACATTATACATCTTGTTTTGAAAAACATTTTAGCAAATCATAATTAAGTTTTGATTAATTTTCTTATCTTAAAAATCTTAACTGTGCATGTCGATTGTTTTAAAATACCTAGGATTTCATTTATTCTTAGGAAAAGTGTAACTTTAGGCATCATGCAATGTACTCATATATATGCGTAAGTTTCAGTTCCTTAGTCTAATTTAATATTATTTACTTACATTTTTTTACTAAATTGTGTTGTTTTAACACTTTTCTTTTTATAAAACTATAATATTTATTTAAGAGTTATCTTTTAAGAGATATGTGTGTATAGCACATTTATAAAATCAAACAATTCATGTATTTTGTACACCTTTCCACCACAGACTTAAGGTTATTTTATCTAAATACTTAATTCAAAATTATAATTTATAAGGGATTGAATATGCCATAAAAATGAATAAGCATACATAAAAACCTTTAAAGATTCATAAAACTTTAAGTAAAATTAAAAAACAATTTATAAATAACTTACTATATTGCGCAAAACTGATAATCAACATGGAATAATTTGTACGTGAAAAATTATTATAAAAAAAAAATCAGTGTATTGTGAAAAAAAAACTTGGAAACATGAAACAATAAGTTGTTAATATTTACCAATGTTTCAGATAAAAAAAATGAGAAAAAAACCTACAAAAAGAGAATATCGTTCAAACTTTTTTTTCTTCTAAATATATTACGTAATGGAAATATTGAAATACATTGTGGAGTTTTCCTTCACAAAATTTTCATTTATTATTGATGAATAAAAAAATTATTTTGAAACAATTTAAAATGTTTAAAATCAGGAAATTTATCTCGGGATTGATACTAATTCTGACACACCTGTAGAAATTTGATAATAACGATTAATATTTTAAATGTTAAAGCATCAGAAATTCTCCCGAAAGTTTACAAAATGTGCACTTTTCTTTATGTAATATATAAATAGTTGATCTTAATGATTTTTACCATGATTTCTGTGAGAGATATCTAGCAGTATGCTTCTGATTTATTTGAACATTATTTTCCTCAATAGAGTCCCTTTGAACATTATTTCGAGAAACAGAGCAAACTCTCATAAATGAAAAGCGAGGAATAGACATTTTATTCAGAATAATATCAACAAACAAAATATTAATGAAATAAATTCGCAATTTAGGAACAAAAATATATAAATTCTCTTTCAGCCACTGAAATACAAAAATTTATTTATTATATTTTCAGCTACTGAAATAGAATAAAAGAAAATAGACTTTGTAGAATCGTTGGCTTAGAAATATTTTTACAAAGAAGATTTGATACAGCTAAATCAAAATATGAAACAAAAGTATCATACAATCATGCAACTATTAAAACTATCTTTTAATTTCTTTCATTATTAACCATTTACAATGTCCAAAAAGGATAATTAATTAATCCAGTGAAATATTACAAAACATGTTATACAAATTACCGATGATATTTCTGCTGAGGAAATCTCAACATGCCATGTTAAAGTGGAAGACTGAAACATTTAAAATGAAAATTTCACATCAAATTTTTAAAAACTAAATTTAAAATATCTTAAAATGAAATCGAAAATTTTAAAATTAATGAAAAATTTTCTAATCAAAAATAATGGCGGAACGTTGCCAAGGACAAATACAATTGTGAGGTGTGAAAAAAACCAAATTAAAATATTTTCTAACTAAAATATATTTAAATTCATTTAAATTATTTTCATTTACGTTATATAATCATACTATTTAAAAACTTATTATATATATATATATGTATATATATATATGTATATATATATGTATATATATATATATATATATATATATATATATTTGTGTGTGTGTGTCTACAAATCTATAATGCTATAATGCTCTAATTTTGCAAGTCAATTTTTCCTTATTTTGATCCGTTTTTAAAATAAGAATATATAAGATATTATATTATCGGTAGTTGATTTACTTGAATAATACGACGGACGAATAGTAATGTAATCGCTATTAAGATGGTCCAGATATTAAAAATAAATTATCTTTGGAAAAGTTTGAAATAATTTCATTTTTATATTAATAAATTCTACTTTTTATTTACTTGCGAAAATGAACATAAACACAATACTTTGATACATTTTAATTTCTTAATTTTGCTACATTTCTTTTTTGTGCTAAAAACTTCAGAATTTTATTCCCTTTATCATTTACACAGAACTGTCATAATTATATGCAACTACTTTTTGTAATGGAAATTAATAGTTGCAATATCTTTTTCAAGTCAGTTTTCGCCTGTGCACTTGATTAGGATTGGGTAAGCAAACTGGTCTAAAACAACAGGAAGGCCATGTCCCTTTCCTTTTCATTAGTTTGCATGTGGATGGCTTACGAAGCAATGGGCAGCTGGAAAAAAAAAGTTAAATCACGAATATTAGAAATTTTATCATAATCAAATAGTATAAAAAATTATTAGAATTTTCTTACGATCAACAGTATTTGCTATAAAGTCATAATTACTTTAGTTATTTACATTAAGAATCTTTTACTTTATCTATGTTGCATCCAATTATAAACTACAAATCAACCAAATACGTTTTACGCAATGTTATATATATATATATTATATATATATGCATAAGTTTTTATTGATTATAGTTACCCTATTCGGAAAATATAACCACCGGCACGGCATTTGTTTATTGCACATGGATGCTCAGTATAGAATTCTTTTCCAACTTTCACTTTCCCCTCTGGAGTTTCACAATATTCTAAAATCAAGAATACAGATCTTACGTTAAAAGCGTGCATAATGTACGAAAACTGTAAAAGGTGTTTTGTATGAATATCTTATACTTTCTATCTGTTGACATTTTCATTGTATTATTATCATTTTTATTGGGTTGTTCGGAAAGTAATTTCATTTTTCCAACACGGATCAGCTATTTGCTGGTAAAAACCAACCACTTAATGACTGTGGAATCGTGCTACTACCAGAAAGATGGTAAAAGCTATTGGACTAGAATGAACAATGTGCAATGCAATACAATATTTATTTGCTGCACATTTTTCATTTTCACGAGAAACGAAATGACTTTCCGCGAACAACCCAATATATCATTATCATTATTATATCTAAAGAGCGCATATTCTGTGAAAATAGCGTCTTTCAGTGCTGATAAGTAAGTTTAAAAAATAAGGCTGAGAAGACATAAGTTAATTTTCTCGAAGTTTCAGAGTAGTCGAAACAATAGAAGTTGAGTTACCACAGATTTACTGTAAAATTGTTCTGGAAATTTTCAAATCTATACCGAAGAGGTATAAATATCAGACCAAGCACAGCAGGGAGTTAGTTAGAAACGGTGGTAGAAAACAGGCGCGCGTCTGATTCATCAACTCCGAAAATTACTGTATTTGTATTCTGTATTAAAAAAACCGTTAGGTTCTTAGCCTGTGTAAAAGCTATAAGCTTAAGTTATTGTAGTTTCCATGGTTTTCGTATTTCGTTACGTTGGAATATTTCTTAAAATACTTTATTCTATCTAACCAAATTTTAAGATTTTTTTTTAAAAAAAAATAAATATCTTACGTTTTGCATATATTTAATTGCCGCATATTATTTTGTCCAAGCGGTATTTTTAAGAAATTCGATCCAGTAAAATTCTAAAATCACAAACAAAACTTTAAAATTTTCATTTCGAATTGAACTTAAACATTCTTTGGGAATTATCACAGCCTCGCTGTGACATAGTAAATTGTATCAACAAGAATTAATTCAGTGTATAACAATTTAATTTTATGAACAGCTTTGCGATGTTCATCAACAGATTCATCAATTTATTATTCACTTCTTTAATCTCACTATTCAGACATGTTTTGCAAAATTAAGGCATTACCATGTTTGGGTGTCGGAACATAAAAAACTTTCACAAATTCAAACCAGTGGAATAAAATTCATTAAAAAAGAATAGACACTTGTTTTTAATTGGATTAAGAATGTTCAAGTGAAAAACTATTCTTCTACTAAATGTGCACGTGAAACAGTGCTATACAAGAATAGATGTTCATGTTTTGAATTACTATTTGCAATCAAAAGGCTTGAATATTCAAATAAAAATTACCCAGTTGCACTTCTTCTTGCACATATCGACTATAACAGAAAATCAGTATGTTAATATGAATGTTATAGGTAAGCATTTTTCCGTCGCCAATGAGACATACTTTTCAGTATTATATTTTAGTTAAGCTTCTTCCTGCTTGAATCTTAGATTTTTACCGAGTATTTTTTATAGTAATAATCAATCTGCTTATCATATTAGGATTCATATCATCATGAATGATCTTTATAATATATTAAGATGATTATACAGATTTTGAACTGTATGAGCATGATTCCACGAATTTCAGATTTCATTACGTTTGAGTATTTCTTGAAATTTTTTATTCATTATCCAACTAAATTCCAAGCTATTTGCTAATTTTTCTTCCATTTTGCATGCATCTTATTACGCAATCCTTGTGCACGATCCTTCTAATCTGTATTTATTGAGGCAAAATCCCAATAGGATAAAAAATTATTTTCTCATAAAATAATACGTATATATCTATATATGCATACTGTAAGTGTGAATTAAACTTAAATCCTAAGAATACTAACTACTTCGTTGTTATCGTGGTAAATAAATTTTTTATGCAGTAATTATAATTAATGCATCTGCGGTCACATGCTACAATATTAAAAAAATAGTGTAATAAATAATTTGATAAACTTTTCATCTTTACACACATATATATACCATATTTAAGGTAAGTAATTAAGATATGTATATAAGTATGAGATATTTATTATAAGTGCAATCTTCATAGAATTTTAAAATTGTAGTAATGAATAGTAAATTTAAGAGTTAGAAAATATCTAGTACATGTTAAAAATTTAAAAGAGCTGGCCTCTTAAATATACTTTTATCGATAGTCAGTTTAGTAATCTGTAATGCATTGATATTTTTTTATATATCTTAGGATTTTTTATTTTTATTTAAGTAATATTTACTATACGTATAAAAATATTGAGAGACTAATTCTATATCATTTTATTATTCAACTTTGTTTTATGATTCGTTAAAAAGCAATTTTTCTTACCTTTTTCCGAAGCTATAGTTGCAACTGCCAATCCGGCCAAAACGATTATACTAATTAGATTATTCATGTGTACTTTTATTTTGAGTAATTCCCTCTTTAAACTACGAAATTTTAAAAAAACTATTTATTGTGTCATAGAAAAAACTCATATACAATAAAGAATATTATTATGAACACTATTTAACATTGTGTAAAAATTTAATAGAAAAATATTGTTAATAAATGTCTCATAACATATACTGCTTACAAAATTACAAAAATTACTAAAAAGAAATATAAAGCATATTAATTTATACAAAAGACATTTGAGTGATCACTGATTTATGTTATAAATAAGTAAAGGCAAAAAAATTTCATAACTATTGAAAAATGAAGCATTAAACCTTCATACTAAAGCTTTTAGTGTAGTTGCAGGTTACAAGAATAAAGATATTGGAAATGGTAACGATGAAAAAATAATAAAAAAAAAAATTTGAAATTTGTTACTAGTCTCCTGACTTCAATTGAATATTATTTTTATGTACAATCTAAATTCGTTAAATAAAATTTAAATTTAATAAAAATAAAATATATAATAATAACTTATAACAAACCATCTCAAAATAATAACAGGAATATATTACAATTAAGATGCTAAAAAATATGAAATATCACTTCTATGATTCGGGTTACATGTTTGAAATTGCAAATAGATCACATGAAACCAACACGGAATGAAATAAATATAAAAAAATTATCAAGCAGAAAGTAATGGCTTATATAGAGCCGAAAATGGAGTTTTTAAGTAATAATATATATTTATAAGGCATTTTTATATTTATTGATGATGCATTTGCTTAACGTATTTTAAAGTACTTTAAAATACAAAAATTATAAGGGACTAGTAGTTTTATCCAAATTCATATAAATAGCATATTTTTATTTCATAGTAGCGCACGTTAATATTTTTTTCAGGGAGTCTCTCAAAATGTTAAATTTCCTAAATTTAAACTGCTAAATAGTATAAATTAAAGACAATAGGACCTACAGTTGTGTGTGTGTGATTAATGGAACACAAATAATAATATATAATATATTCACTCTCACATTACTAGTCTCAGTGTAAAAAGATTCAGAATTGTGGATATTTTTTAATTAATATTAAAAAAAACGTTTCCATTATGTATTTATTTCAAAATACAAATTTCTAAACTTCGTAAAAATTAACATGACAATCAGCTCACAATTCGACATATGAAAATTTTTTTCCCGAAATTTGAAAGGACGAAATTATCATAATGAACAGCAGTAGCAATGAGTAAAAACTGTCACTTTTACTCATTGGTACTGCAGTCCATTCTGATAGAAACAGTAAAAATGAAATTGGTGTTTATTAAACCCTTAAACTTAATGAAATATAATAATCATATTAAGAAATGATAAAATAAAATTTATAAATACACCAAATTTTAAGAAATTAATCTTGAAATGAATAGGCAGAAATTTATTATATAAATATAGGTATATATTTATTATATAATATAAAAATACATATTTATGAACTAACGAATTTGAGATTTCAAAAGTAGCTTTTTTTAATTAGAATTCTATTTAATAACATTTAAAAAATAATTTTTGAATATAATTTTACAAATTATAAAAATAAGCATTACTTTAGATCTCATCTAAAGTAGATAATAAAAAATATTTATACCAAACAATAATATATCAATAAATAATATAATTTAAGAACTTCTTAGATTTTTTTATAAATAAAATTAAGAAAAACGACAGAAAATTTACGGGAATCTTCAACAAAAGAATGAGATATTTAAATTTAATGCATATAATAATAGAATTGTAGGTAAATATAACAGAATTTTTGATTATCCAAAATTATTTTCCAGCAAAATAAGATAATTTGCTTGCTTTTACAACAATGGAAGTAGTTAATCATTTAAATACAATCCAACTCTTATCCAAAATCGTAGAAATAAAATGCTTATCTTCATTTTTGGGAACGAAAAAAATGTCCCGAAATTTGGCTATTTTTGGAGGTTTTTTACCTTTGTATATATGTGTTCCCTTAAGCAATTAAACTTTTATTTCAGTTGCATTTTAAATTTTTAATTTATTTTTCTATCGATTAGAAATCTAAAGCAATGTATTGAAATAATATAAAAATATATTTGATCTGAAATAATTATTCATTATCCACAATAAATAAAAAATATTATTATTTAAAAATTTAACTATAACTGTATTGGTATATTTTATCAATTATAATTGTGTTATAATTGACATAGTGACATATTTGTTACAGCTTTTAAATAGAGAACTTTTAATTTGTTATTATATTTAGAAGGCGAAAGAATGTTTTATATATGGTGCCTTGAAAAAGAAGACCAATAAAAAGATATGTGTTCCCTTTAGCCATTAAACTATTATTTCAGTTGCATTTTAAATTTTAAATTTATTTTTCTATCTATTAGAAATCTAAAACAATGTATTGAAATAATATAAAAATATATTTGATCTAAAATAATTATTCATTATTCACAATAAATAAAAAATATTATTAAAAAATTTAACTATAACCGTATTGGTATATTTTATGAATTATAATTTTGCTAAAATTGGCATAGTGGCATATTTGTTACAGCTTTTAAATAGGGCACTTTTCATTTCTTTTTATATTTAGGAGGCGAAGAATGTTTTATATATGATGCCTTTGAAAAATAAGACCAATAAAAGTATCTGATTAACATTTTAAATAGGAATAATCATAAAACCACCAAAACTCTCAACAGATTTAAGATTTACATATTTGTGTCTCCATCATAAAATTCTTTTTTGAAATAATTTTCTGAGACATTTTTATTGTTTTATTGCTAAGAATAAACTCATACATAATTTTATCATGCCAACATTCATTAAAAGTTAAAATAAATGAATAAATTTTCTTTAAATAATGGGAAAAACTCCTTACAAATAAACTAATATTATATAGATTTAAACTAATTTAATCATATTTCAAATTAATACTAGTATTACCTACTTTTTGACTCCGAATAAATAAGTAATTCGGAATGGGTACATACACAATTGTATAGTAGATAAAATAATAAAATACGTTATAAAAATTTATTAATGAAAAATTAAATGAAAATGTTAAAGGTCATAAGTAGAAAGACTCCGACCGTATAAGTTGGATGTTAATCATGTTTTAACATTTCATAAAAAAACAATATAAATTGTTCCCAAATATAAGAATAATTTTTTATATGTGTGTATAAGAATTTTTTATTGTATTTATTATCTTCTTTAGTTCCAAAAAGACTAAACAAATACTTACACTTGTTTAAAAAATGTATAAAAACGCTTGCTTTTTGCGTAAATCTACTAATTTCTTGGAATATTTTTTATTCATTATTTTTATAATGCATAGCAAAGGTGCAAAGAAAAGCGAAAAGAAAAATTAAATGCGTTTTATCTTCTTTAATTTTAATTTATATTGCTTGTATTTCATCTATCTTTAATTTTAAATTTAGCTATTCGCTCTATTTTCCATTTTAATTTCTGCTGTTTATAGTTTCAGTTCCTTAATATCTCCTTAATATTTAAAAGTAAATTTTTTGATTAACGTACGTAAAAATTTGAAAATTATTCTGATAACTGATAAAAAAAAAACATCTTTAATAAAAATAGATACGAGTATTGGATTTAATAATTAAAAATACATGCTATCTTACAAGCTTTCCATTTATTTTCAAAAGAATAATTTTTACCAGTGAATGTTAGTTACTTTTAAACGTAATTTGCTCTTGGTAAAAACATCAGTAATTAAGAAAATATTTGTAATGTAGCATCGTAAGCAACATCTTTTGTAATTTCTTTAGAGGAAAATAATCATGAAGCATGTAGCTTTTATAACATTTTCAAATAGTTTTTCCCCTTTGATACATTAAGACTTAATAGATAATGAACATTTGGAAAACATATATTAGGAGAATAATTAATTTTGTTCAAAAAAGGAAAATTCTTGAGATTAGAAACCTAAGTTATCAATAACAATTATATTGTATTGAAAAAGTTAAATATGTTTTAAGCGATATTTAAACTTAAAATTTTAAATTGCTGTCTTATGTTATTTACAGTTAAAAATATTAGATAAAACTTCAAAAAAAGAACTATTATTTTTATCAAAAATGCCATTCATTTTCCTTTAAATGTGGTGTTTGAAAATCAATACTTCATTTTTTAAGATCCATTATTTTTTAGGATTTCTTTTTTTCATTCAGATTCATCTAAACAGTCACATTTTTCTATAATATACTATTAAAAATAAACAAATATTTTGATTTCGCTATTTCTTTTACACATACAAATTTATAGATTATTGTTTTGTCACCAATGTGATATTGCAATAAAGAATTCATTGAAAATAATATATAATTATTCTTAAAAAAAATATTGTTTTATATGCGTTTTCTGCTCTATTCTGAATGTCATTTTATGCTAAATTATGGCTATTGCACTTCATTTTAATTAATTATTTCTTCGTGCCATTTTTAGCTATCGAGATATATCTACCGATTTCAGAATTTATTACTGCTCGTTTATACACTATGATTATCTTCAGTAAAATTCTTATTTTTCGGATGTAACATCAGAGTTATAATTTTATATAACGCCTTCTTCCTTCATTAATCTATAGGACAAATCAATATAGATATTCCTTTAGATACGATATGTTAAAAATTATTACCGAATAAAATATTTACTTTTAACATGTTTCAATATTCTGTAAAAATAAACTAAAGAAATTCCTTTTATATTTTATGCGTTTTATGTTTTTTAAGGTATATTTATTTACATTTAAAAGCAGCTTATTTATGGAATAACATTTCGAATATTTTGCTCCGGTTATTTCCCTTAGAATTACTAGAATTACATTTCATAAAACAGTAGTGGTAGTAGTACTCACCTTCCTGTTCTGCTTTATGTTCAATATCTTCGTATTTTATCTGTCAATTGATTTAAAATATCTGACTTTTCTCTTTAACATTATCCATAATAATAATTTTATTACTATTATAACATCTAAATTACACAAAAGTGTCAGGTTTATTCTTTCAATATAATGTAATTTATTTCCTTTGTTCACAACAGTTTTGCTAAAATGTAATGTCCTATAGTACATTTTCCTCTCGTTAAATTTATATAATCTCGTAAATAAATTTTGTAAATTTCGTATTAAAAAACTCGTCTATAATATTAATCTCGTTTGTAAATTTTTAACTCGCCAATTTTTTTTAATTTCTACTTTTACTATTTGCCTGTAGTTACGTATGAGTGTCAAGTAATTTTACTGTATTAAAAAAAAATCTATTTTTTTTAAATATTTGATCTTAAAATCTTTACTGGCATCATTTTTACTTGTTTATTATAAGCTACCGACTAACACGTGTAGTATATTTTATATAACACGCAATCTTAGGAAAACATTAATTGTTAAAAGATTAAATATTCTGTAATAAGAAATTTAAATACCCAATGTTGTGCATGTATTTTAATGATAAGACAAATTGAATAAAATTGAAAGCTAATACTAAAAATTTCATATTTTATGCTATAAATATACTATATATTAATACTATAAATACATATATTTGGCTTATGAAGTGTTTTACTGCAAATGATAATTAATTTGACTTTGATGTACTGATTAAAGTGAACGACTAAATATTACAAGCAACCAAATCCGATTGAGAATTTAAACATAAGTCAATTTAATTAAATTTAACTGTTATGAGTTCAAACAAAAAAAAATTTAAAAAGGAGACCAAAGTTTATAATTCTTAATATTTTAGCAATAAATAAATTACCAAAACTTGGAGGGGGTAAAATTAATATTGTTAGACCAATATTTTAAGCACAAGTGTGTGATATATTATAAATAAATACATATAAGTAGAAAATATTTTCATCTTCAATTTAGATGCAAGACGTTAGGTTATAAGTCATGAAATTGATTTAGTAGTAAATAATGATTTAGATAAAAAAAAAAAACCTTAAGAGATATTTTAAAATGAAGATGATAATTGTAAATAGTTATTTACCATATTTATCCTCAATTTTTTAAAGTTGCTATTTTAAAGTATTAAAAAACAGGCTATTTTTTCTTGATTTTTTAAAGAATTTGACTTTTATTTTTTATTTATACTATTACTAACTCGTGTTGCTTGAAAGACCTTATTACTCGTATTTTCAATTTATTAATGTTATAAACAATTTTACAAAACATAAGTACGCAATAAATTTACAATTGAAAACTTTATTTATTTCTGGTGACGTATTTTACTAAAAAAAAAAACAATAGTAAAAAAATAGTAACAAAATTAAGTAAAAAATTTTAAAAAAATCAAGAAAAATCTGAATTCGTATAGTGGAAGCCAAACAGTTTTTTTATATACAAAATTTGAATTTTTACAAATTTTAAAAATCTAAAATATTTGAAAATCAATAAATAAATCGAAAACTTAGAATACTATCTTTATGATTTAAATATTGCTAATAATTTTTGCAGTATATAAATTTAAATTTACCTATAAATTGAAAGATATACTGGTATTTTTGAAATTTTAAAATTGGAATTCAAAAATATCTGAATAAGAGGAAATGTAAGGTATATGAAAGTATAATAACTTACGTACACAGATTGTTAATATAGAATTGCATGTACTGATTAAAATTAAATTTATTCAAAAATTATTCTACAGAAATTAACAAACTCTTGTAAAATAATTGAAATAATATGAATGAAAGAATTCAACACTCAAAAAATCAATACCTATTTCCAGTTTAAAAGTTTTATAAACTTGTAGAATTAATGTAAGAATATTGAAAAAAATTAAAAATAAATGGAAATTTTAAGTAAACTTTTGCGGAATAAAAATATGAAAGATGGGAAAGAAAAATTTTTGATAAAAGGACAGAAATAGTTTTTAAAAAATATTTAGAAAAACGGCATTGACATCGGATCAAATAAAAAGAATTTTCTTTTAAAATCGTAAATTTTTAGCTATTTTAATGTTTTTGAGATATTAAAAAAACTTTGTCATAAATTTACTTCAATATTTTAAAAGCATGCATTAAATTTTTGTTTTAATGATTTTTTGATAAAAAAAAAAAAGAAATATTTTGTATTTACCTTTCAAAACACGTTACATACTTTAACATAAATGATTTTTTTTTACTTTGAAATATTTTATATAATGTTAAATAAATTATCTTACTTTATATAGTCATAGGTTAAAATATCATCTAATAGAAATATTGTAGAAAGTTTTTATGATGAATTTTTAACCTAAAAGCAAAATTGGACTGCATTTCTTGGAAGAGATTAATTTTTCTTTTAAAATAAAAGTCATCAATATAATGAAAACGATTCTTTCTTTCAAAACATTTTTAATAATACAAAATTATCTATCTCTTTATATTAATGTATCCCTTTATACTTTGTTTGAAGTTTTTTACTGCTTTTAAATGCAGTTTCAAACTTAAAAGGAAATTTGGACTATTTAAAACTAAAAGAGACATGCACACGTGTACAATAGCTCCTATATAACGCAATTACATATTCCTTTATTTTTCTTAAAATTTTTATTGTAATCAATAAAAATAACATAGATTTTATATATATATTAGATTTTATTTATTTTGGAATAAGAGAAATCTTGTTCATCTCAAATATTAAATAGCAGAAGAATTTAGAATTCTTCAAATCAAAAACAATTTTTGACAGAATGATTTTTCTATGATATTTCTGAAAATGGCAAAGTTCGTTGAATCGTTTTAGGCTTCATCAGAGGGACAGACTGGTCTTGGACAGCATTCAGGGTATTTCCCTTCATTTTTGACAATTTTGCAACCAGGAGCTTGGAATTCTGGACATCTAAAAAAAAAGAAAAAAGATAAATATTCTACTGATACATAATAAATATTTGAAGTTAAAAATTGTTAATAAATACTTAATTACTGTTTTAAAATCTTTATTATGTTTTATGAAATTCTTAATTTTTATGTCATTTATACTTATTTATAAATTTAAATAAAATAAGTAATACATATTGCGAAATTTAATATTTTACACATAATTGAAAATTATATGTGCAGTGATAGATTTAAATGTTTCTTTAGAAATTATTATTGAATTTCATATTTAAAAACTTATTAATTCACTTTCATTATTCTTTGTATTTAATTCGTAAATTATTGTCTATAAAATTAATATTGCTTGAAAGCTTTGAGATAAATTTACCACTTATTATTGTGAATAAATATTTAAAAGTTATAACACAATATAAAAAATTATTTCTGTAAAATATTTAATAATTTTTTTCATGTATTAGCATTACTTTTTTCATGAAAAATTTTATTCGCAAGCTTACAAGAACATTGACTAAAAATAAGTCATTTAAAATAAAATAGTTTTATAAATATGTAAATAATATACTTTTCTTTATATAAAGCCTTTTTTAATATTAATTTTTATTTTCGCGTTGTGTTGCGCAACTGTTCAATAACTTATTGTGCATGCATTCTTTTCTTATCTAGATTTTAAAGATATAAGGAATACACTTAAGACAATTCTGATTACAGTTTATAGTGACAAAAATTATTAACTTACGAATTATTACTAGTATGTATACATTTGTGGAAAACTGTTTGCTTTTAGTGTTAAAAGTTAATTTTGGTTTGTTTTGTTTGTCATTCAACCGTTATTCTTTGCACATGAAGATTTGAAGCTTGAAGTAGATTCCTCATCCAGTTGTATGAGTATCCATACCCAAATCAATAACTGAATCCCCGAACTATTGAGCTTAAATTCAGAGTGCTAAGTATTCGACTGCCAGTTTGGAAAGTTAATTTTGATTGTACTTCCATTTTTATATCAAGTGCCGAGAACATAAATTTCTTCTTACGTTTTGTTCAATGGAATTCTTCATGGACTTTGATTTGAACACGTGCCAACCGACACCAAACTTTCAGTCATGTTCTTATGACCAAACAGATTCCATCTAAAACTTTTTTTTGTTCTTTTATTAGCCAGCTGAAAAAGAATGCCTTATGCTTGTTAGCTTGCGATCCAAACCTAGCTTCTTCCATCTCGATTCTCTGTGGTTTTGTTCCTTTAAAAGCATGCTAAGGACAAGTCAATCTCTATACTAAGTAATAACCTCACTCTATGAATTCTTTTTAAATATCGACTTTAAATTGTGTTATAGACATTTAAAGTTAGGGTGTTTAATCTCTAGTGCTCTATGCATAGGTGGATATGACATTCAATAACTTAAAATCATCCCACAGCTTTATAATTCAATTGAATTAATCATTTCTTGGGAATTATTTGATTTATTACTTGCACCACACATAATCACATACAAATTATTATATAATGATATAACTTTCATGTTAATATAAAATATCAATTTTCCCCTGATTATTTATTTCAAGTAATGAATTTCAGTGTATTTAGTAATTTTCGCCAAAGGTTTCCATCTGGAATTACATTCTATCAATCAAAAAATTCATTTCTACTTTTTTAATTTAATTATTTATCTTTCACCAATTTATTAAGTAAGAAAATATAGCATTAATTTGTATTTATTACATTGCTTTTAATTGCTTTAAGAACATGTTACCCCTATTTGGCTGGGTATTATGTTATAAAAAATTCAATTACATTTTACTTCTGTGTAAATATATTTTTAGCAAGCATTACCGAATTAAGAAAATTTTAAAATATTAGTTTGGGGAAAAGATTTTCAAGAGAGAGCAATTACAGGCTTTCGACTATTCTTTTTCGAAACCTCCCAAATTCTAGATTTTGGACATATTATTTCTCTAAGCAATAATACTGGCCAATAAGTAGCATTAAACTTTTTGTTCATATATATTATATTATGAAATTATGATTAATTCATACCCGAGACTGAAAATTGTTCCATTGGAATGGCAAATGTGTTTTGCGCAGGGATGCTCTGTGTGTGTTTCTTCTCCTACAGAAATTTTTCCATATCTTGTATCACAAAATCCTGAAATTATAAGACAATAACACAAATTAATTGTTAATAATAATAACATAAGCACGATTAATATAAAATAAATATTTTGATAGAAACTGTATCATATTACTAAAGAGTTGAGCTCCAACTAAAAGATACAAAACCGGTAAAAGCATCCACACAACAAATGTACATTTCATACCATGCAACGAACAGGCTAATCATATTGCGCAAAAGGTTAGTTCACCTAGAACATACACTTAAAAAAATTTTCCCCACAAATACTTATATCCTCCTTCTATCCTAGAACGGAATCCATGAACTTTTTAATGCAAGATCGAGTTGTTAATAATTATATTAATTATGCGGTAAAAGTAAAATGAAGTGGGTTGAAATCTATGGACCTAAGTTGAGAATCATATCCTTACAATCACATTTAATTTGGTTTGCTTGCCACCCACGAGAAACAGAAAATTAGTTTTAATAGGAAACTCATTTAAAACTGGATTATGAATCCCTATAATAATGTACTTCCTAGGTGAGGAACAAACTGAATATTTATGAACTTGAAAGCAAAATGTAACTAATTTGCATTTTGTTGGTACTTCTACAATCCACTCAATTAAAATAATTATTTCTTAAATTATATTGATTATTGAAAAGCTGGCACATTTGCAGCTAAAATGTGTTACAATGTATTTTATGTATTTTTAACTATCAAAAGAATAAAAATATTAACAAAGGGCTTGAATTTAGCTTTACAAAATGGAATGTCTTATGTCATATCGCACTCTTTATTGGATGCAACATTTATGTTTTTTTGCAGCCACACCTGATGAAGTAAGGATTGAAAAACTTTCTGGGTTTTTAACAAGAAATACGAACATATTCCCTCATATTATGTTCTTACTTCTGCTGCATATAGGTTTACTCTTGTTGCTGTCTGTGGTTTCCGATTGCATTATAACAGCACCCGGTTGTTATCAATTTGTTATATACTGTCAAAAATGCTAATATAACTTAGGATAATGCTTAATACCTTCCAAAAAAGGTTTTGCAGTTAGAATGTTCACTATCTTGTGGAAAAATAACTTTTTTAAAATTTAAAATGCCCGCTTTATATAGCTGATTTTCAAAGAAAATGAATTTGTTAAAATTATTTATGTATGTATATATTCATATACATTACTTATAATCAGCACATAAAAATAAATTATTTTATTTCCTGAATATGCCTAAGTTAATCATATGAAATTTATTTCAATCATCAGCAATCTGAAAAAAATATATTCGACAGGAAGTGCACTTAAATAGTAATAGGAAATAATGTTACCCTTCTCTGTTGATTCAGACAGTGCCAGAACTGCTAATCCAATGCATAAAAGTGCAATTACTAAGCTTTTCATATTTATTTTTTTCGGACAGCTAAAATATAAAAATATGATGCAAATTTGCATTAGTTCTTAAAGACATTTCTAAAAACTTACAACAAAAAATTAATTGTATTAAAAAAGATGTCTATGACATGTTATCCATTTTTTTCCCATGACACACTAAAAGATGTGTTGGGTATTAATTTCCAAGTTCTTAGAAATAAAATAATTAATTTATATACAAGAGATGTATTTGCTTATAACAAGTTATAGATATACTTCTTTTTAATGAAATACTAAAAGAAGTTATCCTTATAGTAAAAACAAATATAAAACTTACTTATTTTTAAATAACTTTACTAATTTTATTTTATAAAAATTTTTTTATGAACTATAGTTAATACAAAATAAAATACTGGTAAAACAAAATAAAATATTACAAAATAAGTGTAATGCAAAAACATATGAAACTTTATTTTATTTAAATTTCATATTACTGCTTTTTATTACTCCTAAAAAAAAGAAAATTTAATTTACTTTAATTTAAAATATAAAAGTTAAATAACTGAAACAATCTTTTGGAATTGTTTTCTATTTTAGTGAAGGTTTTACTCAAAGAAATATTCAAATTAAATTCCAGCTATGGCTTCATAAATTCCTCTTTTTATAAATCTTAAATCCATGTATTTTCTTCAATTTAATCGCAATCGGGGAAAATTCCTCATCTTATATTAATTTTAAATTCTTGAAATCGTAATAATTGTAATTTTTAATTGCTGAAATCATGTATTAATAAACATTTGTCAAAATATATTAATTTTAAAAGGTTAGAGCTCCTATTTCGTATAGAATTTTAAATTTCTTAATTTACAACTGTAATCTTTATGGTTCATATTTCTAAGTTTCGTAGCTTAACTATATTATTTATTAAAAATATTTTACACATTATCATATAGCTTGCCTTAGAATTAATTATAACCTAATATGTTGCTTTAATTAAATATACGTTTAATTCTTACAAATATTAACAATTTTTAATACTCTCAATGATTAAATATAAATGAATATTTGTCTAAATTTTAAAATTAAAAATGATTTATCTTAAAACAAATTTTATCTTAGAGAAGAAATTCTTACTTGTCAACTTTAGAAGTTCTTGAACACAATAATGCATTGATGTGACCATCCTTTTTGCTTTTATAGTAAAAAGTTACATAAAATGATGCTTTTTTACAGTGATTAATCGGAAAATTTCGAAGTATGAATAGTAATAAATAGACCTAAAAGTGATTTAATGCCTGAAAAAAATATAAAATAGTACTAATATCTGTGTATTCAGATATTTTTTAAGTTCGATAGTAACATTTAATTCATTGCATACAATTAAATTTCTTTAAGCATTTGTTCACGTATATTGTATAATTTGAACCTGCTTATTATTTAAACAAAAGTGACATAAATGCTATTTTTACTACAAAAAAACAAGCATTATAATAATCACTTTTATTTATTATTCGTTTTATAATATTATAGGAAATATAATTGAATAATATCAAGTTTTTTTTATTATTTCTGAAATAGTCATAAATATTATCTTATATATCTTTAATTAATAAATAAAATTTATGCTTTATTAAATATTATTAAATTGTATTAAAACTATTACGATGCATACTTTCTTTTTCTCATTTTTATGTTCGACAATATATTTTATTTTATGAAATATATTTTAACACTAATGTTTGAAACTGTTAAAATGAACTTTACTAAATTAAAGAAATAATGTTTTTTATTATTTTATCATTATTTTTCATTTTCTGTATTGCATATAATTTTAAAACGTAACAAATGTTCTATTTTGTTGTCATATTTTTACTATAACACATTGTGTTGAGTGAGAGAGACATCCAGAGCAAACCAAATATAAAGATCAATAATATAATTTTGGTACCTGGATTTGAATCCCCAGTCGTTTCATTAATATCTTCGATCATTAAGTTTAATTTGAATGGAGAAAGAAAATATTCTGAATTCTTGTTAACATCTATGCATGAAAAGAATTGGAACTAAAAACTTTTGAAATGAGTATATAGCACTAAACTCTTTGCTAGCATTTCGACAAATGCTTTCTAGGAAATTAATTTTAAAGTATATTCTCTGAAAATCATTGCTTTTGGCTCTACAGTAATATATTTTAATAAAACATACTTTATTCAATGCGAAATAGGTATGAGTGTAAATTTAGTTAATATGTCATTGCTCTTATATCAGTGTAGAGGGTAGGGAATATATGAAGATTATTCCTCATAAATAATTTTCAAATTTTCATACAATGAATGCATTAAACATAGTTAAATGTTCGCCACTTTGATTTATTGCCATATGCTGATACCTAAGCTAGCATCTCTCTTTTCTTTTGAATGACGTATGAAACTTTTTAATTCTTTGGCATGATAGTGCTATTTTATTTGTAGGAGTTTAACGCTGCTCAAGCTAATTGTAATTGTAAGAAAGTAATACATATGTAATGTTACATCTCTGATAATTTACAAAAAAAATTAATGATTTATTAACATTTTAAACTATAAAATAAACATTTTTGCTTGGGGATACAAAGTAGAAAAAATCCTTAGAATTATTTTCTTCCTTTTGGTACGCTTGCAACATATATGCACATATAAATAAGCAAACATATAGCAAATAAAATTTGCTACAAATTATTTATGCAAATAATGGGATCCCTATAAATAAATTTCGCTAAACACTACTTAGCAAGGGAAGAACTCTCAAGAAAAAAATAAGATATAAGTAAAATATATGCCAACATAGTCTTAAAGGTTTCATAAAAAATCAGAAAATACTTCTCGGGTAACGCACTGAGCTTTTTAAATTATATGAACTCTAATTTTCCTGTCGTTGTCTTTGATGACTTTCAATATGTACTCCCTTGAAATTAACTCATTTTGTTAATTGTTAAAAACTAAATTATTAATTAGTTTTTTCTTAACATATAGATATAAAATGATATTTCTGATTAATTTCAACTTTCAAGATTTCATTTGGGTATTTTTGTATTTGCTTGACTTTTTTTTGTTTTCATGGTATTAATTTATGATTATTTATCTGAGGTTTAATATCATTAATTCTTGGATAATTGACCTTAAGCCATATGAGAAGTAACTGGCAAAAATTAGTTGAACTACCATCGACATTTACTATTTTACTTTTTATTCTAGTATATTATGCTAATTTTTGGAATTACCTTATGCTTTGATATATATTGAAAAAAATGGACTGAAAATATCACGAAATATCAAAATGATTTATTATGAATAGCAGATATATTTAGTATAATTAAACTATTTTTGTACTTCTTTATGTGGTCTATAATCCTTTAAAAATAATTAAAGAAATCTATTAAAGCTTCCTCAGAGCCGTTATAATCTAATTTCACAGCTGTTCTCCATTTGCTATTACATTACAATAAAAATTTGCCAACATTATAATAAAACTTAACACGTGAACTTTACTATTAACTTAATCTGAATTCTTAAAGTTGAAGTGAAATCACAAATATTTTTTATGAATTAAAAATAACTTTGTAGCCTTTTTTTAAACTTTATTACATGCATGTTTTTTTATTGAACTTTACGATACAACTTTAATATTTACTGTATTTGTTTATTCAGATGCGAGAGTCGTTTTTAACATAGAAATGTATTCATGTCGCTGTAAAGATTTATTTCTAAATAAACTTGCTTAACAGAATCATTTCTTTTAATGTTTTTGCAGCTAAAATAACACAATGCATTAAATTTGTGAGTCATGTGTTTTAATATATCTTTTTCCCATGTAGTATATTTTGCCATAAGCACGTATTATACTATAATGCCGTTAGTGCAGATATAGAATACATATAATAGAATGGTTTGAGAATATTTGCATTTTTTTCAAAAAGTTCAAGATATGTAAATTGTTTAAACCTAGAGATTTTGTTAACAATTTATCATTTTTCAAGTCCATGTTTTGATCCATTTTTATCCATGGAGGAAAAGATATTTTATCCAAGAAATTATCAAATACAAAGTCTAGACATACTATATCTTGAAGATATCTATTCTTTTGAATACAAGCACATAATCAACTTTAAATTTTCAATAAGTTAGAATATACTATTTTGTACTTTCCTTGAATCTGGCAGCAGCTAAAAATATTGACTATAACTTTCCAGTTTGGATCCGTAATACATTTTATTTGTATAGAACTTTGCAGTATTACGTACAGATGCTCTTTTTTTTGTCCACTACCTTTATATGTACAAATCCTCTCAGCTCAGAACATTTTAATGGATCAAAATAGATTACATAAAATTGGTTTTAACGACTCTAACCTGGATTATACAGCGACATACACTGTCCACAATATTAGAGATAATTTATTAAATAATAATTAAAAGAAAAGAAATTTTAATAGTAAACTAAAAAATTTTAAAATATAAAAGATACATTAAGGAACAATCGTAAAACGATTTCGACAATTTTGACAAGCTTTTTCGTAAAAATAAAAAGAAAATTTTGTGTATACTGTGTATTAGACTGCAGTCCCATGCTTTACTCTCAAATTATAAAATAAAAAAATATAGCAAAAACAGGAAAAGGCGCATTGAGAGTATTCTAGACTAAATCTTCCAAAATTGTACAACTATGAGATATTACAAGGCAAAATCATTATTGTTTACAGAGATAATATCGAATATAGTCAAACGATATGATTACAAATTTTGAGAAAAAAATAGTAGTAAATACATTTTGTAGTAGGGCGCAATAAATTAATAGGATAGTTTTAAACACTGCCACATATTTTCTCGATGAATTAGACAAAAATATACTATCTTGCATTTCAGCAGCAAAATACAATATATGATGTTCACATAAAATAAATAATTTAAAACTGTGCTGCATTAACTATTTACTCTTATTGTCAATCTCTCCGTTAGTATGAATTGTAAACAATATGTAAATTGAATGTCTCAATTTTTCATTTAAGAGCTTTCATTGCTCTTCTTGGAAACATTAAAAAAATTACTTGTTAACGATTAAAGATCTACCATTGCGATGTTCTTGTTTGACCACAAAGAAATCCGCACATGAATTACACACTTTAATTGCTTTCCCTTACTTTTTGATCATATATTGGGCAAATGCTAACAAATTATTGACTAACTTTCATAGGTAAAATCAACATGATGATCTCTGAATGATTCAAAATGTGTAGTGGTTTCCTTTAAGAAAATACGATTGGAAGTTGAAGTACTCTTTAGTCTCAATAAAATCATATAAGACGATACAAAAAAAAATCATGATACCGAAATCCAAGAAGCAATGAATCAAGAAACAAGAGGAAATAAAAGATTTGATGTAGTTGCCTATTTGTTGCTGGGAGGGTGTCAGCAACGATAGTCTAGCCTGATTCAATAATATATTCAGGGAACCCGAAAATTATGTCGCTTTTTACAGTAAATTCGAAAAAATAAATTTCTTACAAGTGTTTCTTTTTAATCAATTTTGTAATCATCTTCATTGGCGACAATATTTTGCCATCTAGTGTGCAAATTTTCAATGCCGGATCGCTAAAAAGCAATGGATTTTCAGTAAAATATCTGTAGATGACCTTTTTCATACCATCCAAATTTTGAAATTTTTTGTTTGTTAAGAAGTATTAGAATAAACGGAATAAACAAATATCCGTTGGCTCAATATCAGATGAGCATGGTGGGTGGAGCAATACATCCCACTCCAATCCATTAATCTTTTTCCAGCATTTTTCTTGAGCAGTGCGGTTTTGCATTACCGTGTTGCAAAATGACGCCTTTTTTTAATGATAATCGCTGGATACTTTTCAATTAATGAATGATATTGTTCGCAATAAAAGTCTGCATTAACAGTTTCTCCAGATTTAAACACTTTAAAATGATCGATTCCACGAATACCCCATAAAACACACAAAAGCGCCTTTTGTGGATGTAAATCTGACTTAGCAGTCCTTCCTGGGGGTTCTTTCGCTGTGAGCCACTGTTTTTTGTGTTTAGGATGATCACACAGGACCCGTTTTTCATTTGCAGTGATCAAGCTATCAAAACACCTGTTCTGTATTGTACCATTGAAGCAATAAGTTGCATGTCATTGATCGGTTGGCTCTGTTTTCTTCAGACAGATTATGCGGAACCCAAACACCTGCTCTGTTTGTCTTACTAATCTGTCGCAAATATTCTTGGATGGTCGACCAAAGTTGGTTAAGAGGATTTGACAGTGCCTCAATTTTCTGACACGGATTTTCTTCCACTTGCACCCTTAATAAAAAACGACGTTACTTTTCGGTCCCCCTAATATATATATATGTATGTATGTATGTATGTATGTATGTATGTATGTATGTATGTATGTATGTATGTATGTATGTATGTATGTATATGTATAAAGCTTCGTAAAATAAAATGCATCGTAAATCATCTAGAAAGAGATCTGTTTATATTTTTAATGATGAATATTATATTTAATTATAATTAATTTCAAAAAGTTAAAGACAAAAATAATGATGATTGTAGCTATAAAATAAAAATGAGAAAAATGAATAATGAATTACATTATTTAGTGTTAGTAGAGTAAAAAATTTGTATTATGCATTATGGATTATTAATATCTTTACAGATAATCAAAACGAAAAACTATTATTTTTTACATTTCGTACTGTAAATTATTTGCAAAGAAAGTAATGTATCTAGATGCACGCCTAGATAGAAAGCTTGTAAACAATTTATTTTAGTTTAAATAATTTATTTGCTTGTTTTTCACTAATTTTCTTATTATTTTACAAATAAAGAAATCAATTGCAAATATTGTAAAACTTTTCCTTATAATTTTTGCTTGTATTCATAGTAACGAACCGAATGAATCGCTCAGTCGACAAGATATCGTTTTTACACCAACACCTTAATTTGAAGATTAACAGAAAAGACGAAAATTCGTTCCTAATATCCTTTCATTTTCAATGAGAAACTAACTGATATATATCTAATTTTTTCTAGAGTATGAAGCAACATACATTGTCAACAACTTTTAAATTAAGATGTGATGAAAATATATCATTGGAGAACCATTATTACTCTTTCAATTAATTACACATAAAGCAATATTTGTAAATTTCTGTTGAATGAGCTCCATTACAGATAATATTAACCTTTGATAATATTTTATTAGTGAAGTATTCATCATTTTCCCCAAGCATAAATTTACATTGGAAGGAAGCAAGGAAAATATAATTGAAACATTTGACATTTTTTATTGTTATATTATTTATAAAATTCTAATGATACTTGATATTTAAATTAACTGCTTCATTCCTCTTCAATTATGAAAAAGTTGCCGAAATTATCGCCAAGTCTTCCATTAGGAAAACGTTGCTTAAATTATTACGAGATGTAGACGTCACAAATCATACTCATTCGCTTGAAATTTGTAGGGTCCATATCTTCGTGATTCAAAGTCGCAAATTCTAATCCTTCATAGGAAAACAAAGTTTCTGAAATCCAACCCAAGAATAATTCTGGATGGCACTAGTCTAAGACACACCAAGGCGCTAACGTACCTTGGTGTCATAATTGATAAGAAAATGTTCTTTCTACAGCACATCAGAACACTAAAGAAGAAAATGGTCCCAATCGTTCAACGGTTCCGATCCATGATAACAAGAGACTGGGGCGTTAAAGGCAAAATTACAAAGACCATTTATCTCTCTGTCATGGAGAAAATGGCAACATATGGCTCCTCCCTGTGTACTCTTCCCATGACATTCAGAAAACAGCGACAATTGAACAGCTTGCAACGTTATTTAACCCTGCTTATCACCAAAAGCTATGAGACCACGTCCACCACTGCTCTCAACATCTTGGCAGGATTACCACCTCTCCATCTCACCTGCACTCAGATAGCCCTCAAAACGAAAGTTCTGCAGTTAGGAGAAACAATCACAACTGAAGGGCAAACTTTCGTTGCGTCTGACTTTGAATGACCTGTGCACAAAAACTGTCAACATCCATCGAATAGACTGAAGGGTGTTCTCATCTACAACTTACCTTCTCAGCAGTCCTCCAAAATCGGAGGCGAATTAGTGGCAAAACTTACACCTTATAACATCTATACAGATGGCTCACGAATTGAAAGGAAAAAAGAATCAGCATTTGTAGTCTACCATGACAACCACATGATCTACGAGGCGAAATTCAAATTAAGGGACTGGAACTCTATTTTCCAAGCGGAAGCTATTGCCATTGCCCAAGCCATCACCACCATAGATCACCAGAATTTCACCCCGGCAACCATCTGGTCAGACAGCGCATCAGTCTTGTATGCACTTCTTGATCCACTACATAAGTCCCCGATCATCCACTCAATTCAAAACAAATTAGCAAGTTCACCATCACAAATTAAATTGAGCTGGATAAAAGCCCATCAAAATGACATTGGTAATGAAAGTGCGGACAAGGCAGCTAAGGAAGACACGATAATTGATGATACCGAAGCGCTGATTATCCCTTTCCCGAGATCGTCGCTCACTCGGCAACTGAAGCAACTGGCAGCAACTGTGGGATGATGCTACAACTGGTCGAGTTACCAAAACCTTTCTCCCAAGAGTCACCAATCAACATACACATTGTAATCCTTACCTGAATCAACTCCTCACATTTCACGGCCCATACCCGCAGTACTTCTACAAAATCCAGAGAGCAACTTCCTCCTATTGCATCTGTGGAGCCCAAGGTGACCCACTTCACTATATTTTAGAGTGCTCGGAAATAGCCCTCTATCACCTAAAGAAGCATGCACAACAAAACAACACCAATTTTCTCAAGTTTTGCCTCGGGTATCGCCATCACAGGCAACTACTCACCAAGCTTATGCTCTATATGACTGGAAGAGGACTGAAGCTCTGCCGTGACCTGAGACTAACTCCCTCTACTGATGCTAATGATGCGGGTAACCAAAGAGAGGACTCGGGCAATGAATAGCAGGTAGCAACATCTGTCCTATTCATGAAACATCAAAAATAACAACTTACAGGGACAGCCCAAAAGAACTCGCCTCTGTTCCTCAGCTTCCAACCAGCAGCTCACTTGGGCGTATTCTGCATACATGGACTTTCTTTTTCTCCTCACCTTGTAATTTCGTTTTGTTTCCCCTCATGCTCTTCCAATGTTTTGGCATATAACCAATTATGACTTCAAGTCCCTTTTTTTAACTAGGGCAGTCTGCCTCCAATGTGTTTACCTCTTTTATTATTTTTTATTTTATTATTTTTATACTTATTTTTTTATTAAATATTGCAGCGATGCAGGTGCTCCCAAGCACCTCTTAGAGGTCTAGGGGGCTCTAGGTGTGGGGAAGACTTTACCCGTTAACCACATGCTGCAGTACGGGGTCTCCCCACACAGTCAATCAATCAATCAATCAATCAATATCTTCGTGATTGTTTTAAAAATGGCATCAAAAGTTCTAACAAAATTTTTGCTTTATGAATCTTACAAAATACAAATCTAGATTATGCAAGCAGATAGAGAAGGCTCTTTTATGTTTACAAATTTTGACTTCGCAAATTTACATATTTTTGTTTTCATGAAGTTTTTCATTTCATGTCCATTTATTTAAATATTGGTCGCTCATAGTTTCTAAAAAATCAAAAATGTATCTTCCTCATACTTTGGTAATTTAAATATAGTCAAAATTTTTGATAAAGAATATATTAAGAAAAAATATCCCGATACCGAAAAAAAGTATTAAACAAATTTGGCCATTAGAAGTCGAAAGTGAACCGAGTACATGGTCGTCCCGCTTGACTCCTTACTATTGTCCTCATGATTTGTCAGTTTATACCGAACACCATGAAAATCAAATATTATCTAAAATCTAAACTTATTACGAATAATAGATTATAAATAAATAATATCTCCTTATAAATCATTAATGAGAAAATTAATGAAACATTGTGTTTCCCTTATTTTTCACTTAAGAAGAGAAAAAATTCGTTGAAGTCTGTTAGTAAGAAAACGCTATCATTTCAATTTTTTGTGTTCTCATCAGATAACGAAAAAAATTATGATATTTTTATACTAAAATATACTATTATATAATGCACATGAGTTCTCCAGCTAGATTTGAATTGAACTAAAAAGTAAAACAGAGCCTCTCATGTTAACAGCCTTCTAACAGAGATGCCTATGGCGTAAAGCACCACTTCCGGTGATGATTTTACCTTCTAGATTTACAGAAAAGATTTTGTAAACAACGTCTGCAGTGATTGTGGAAAGATATTCGCCAGGAAGTCTTCTAGACTACGGAAACAAAGCAATTTGATGCTTTACTTCCTTTCTTAAAAAAATTTCATTTCCTCTTTCCACAGCTCTGCTAGTATCAAAAACAAAAAAAAACTTGTCCAGCCAATTAGTGCTTAGTGTTTAATTACCAACTGACGGAAATGTCTGTTTTGAAGACATGATTTTTAAATTATTTTGTAACTTTCCAGTAAAGAATTAGCTAACTAAACAAATGTTATATAATTTCATAAAAGAAAAATGTAATTCTTATATAAAATTGGTTTTGTAATAGAGTTATATAAATATACATCTGAATGTAAATGTCGCCTAATATTCACAAAAATTTTGTTATAATATTTATTCAATATATATATATATATATATATATATATATATATATATAATATAATTATAAAAAAATTTTTCTATCACACATTTTTATTAATCTTATTAATTTGTAAATGTAAAAGAAAATTTTATATTGAATCAAAAATATATTACCAAGTTTATAAATAACAGTATTTCTATTATGTTGTTTTAATATCATTGTAATTATTATATTTAAATAAATTAGACATTTATTAATAATTTTTATTTGAAATTGTAAAATATGTGATAAGAAAACACATAACAACACATAAAATACAAAGAGTAATATAATATTAACTTTGTATATTCACAAATACAAAACATAGAATAATGTATTTCATTTGTCTTGGATCAAAAGTTTGTCAACCCATTTAAATGGAAATCTTGAACGTATGATACAAAAGAAATGTTTTTTTTTTATTTTTTATTTATTATTTATTTATTTTTTTTCAATTTTAAGATACTAGAAAAGTTTACTATTGTAAATTAATTTAGTAGTATGTGACGATAAACGATTGTTGAAGAGAGAATTTTTTATGTAGCTTAAGTTTAATCAAGTACTGTTAATGTCTATTATGTGTTAATAATTTGTACACAAATCTCTGTGAATTGGCATAGAAAACTAGAACTTATAGTTTAAATATTTCATTTAATCTATATAACAGCATCGTAATTTGACTCTCGACTTCTCTTTAGTCAGATTTATATAAGATTGTTAAAATACATGAAATGTTAAGAAAAACGTTCTTTATAAAAGCTCTAGTAGCCATTACAAAATTTCATTTGAAATTAAAAATTAATATCATTTTTCAGTTACTTTCATTAAGCTTTATCCTATGTTTGCCATTTATAGAATGCTATCAGATATCTTATATAGATTTATAATGACTTCATGAAACACAATATACTATTTCTTACAGTCTTTGTATTGGTTTTTTTGCTCTACAATAATAGCTGTGTGTGTGTATGTTTTTATACATGACTTAATGTAATTCTTATGATGGATGTTTTAAAAAGTAATTTGCTTTCATACATTAAGAGATTCAATATCGTCATTGAAACTGATAATTAATCTGTGCGATGAAGTTAGCATCACCATTACCGGTACCAAAATAAATAGTATGTTTTTGTTTTGTTTTTTTTTTCAAAAAAAAAATAAATAAATAAATAGTATGCCTCATTGTAGCATATAATGGCATTTGAGATAAAATTAAAAAAATATTTAAATCCATAGTTCATATGACTGACAGTAAATTAATGCCTACTGTTCGTCTACTAATAATCAGTTCAGCGTTAGAAATTCCTTGACGTAACTAAGTCTTTTATAACTTTTTTTAAATTTTTAGACTTGATTATTGTGAACTCAAAATCACTAATATGGTACAATAAAGACTAATTTAATTTACACTATTTTTCTAAATATTGTAAATAAATGTTGCTACTATAAAACATAATTGATCAATTAATTACAAGAAATTTGAAATTACAACTATTTTTCCCACTTATTATCCTGTTTGCTATGAATTTTAGAAGTTATATTCCCATAAAAGACATATTTTCGTTGAATAAAATTAGTTAAATTGACTTTATATTACTGAATTAACGATGTTTAGAATTATTGCTAATACACTTATTTAAGATCACACGGAAACTACATCATTGCCATTAGAATTAATAAGTACCAATTTTTTAATGATCTAATTTGTCTGTTTAATTTGGATTATATTTTGATCCATAATTTTAGATTATGGATTTCCACCTGCACTTTGTACAAAACTAACGAAGCCAGTCCCGAACTCCTACTGAACAACATTGGCTTTTCAAAGTGTGAACTTTTTTATAGCCCTGGAGCTGTCCTCGATTCTTTGAAGGCGAAGGATGTCATGGACCTGGTCTGATTCAGACCAGGGCATAAAAAAGAAGATTATGAATTAAAGTTTAAATCAAAAACTGCAGTCGTTTGCATTTTTTTTTATAATTTTAAAACCAATTTCTATTAAGAAAGAAATGGATTAGTCTCTTGCAGTTCTGAATTATTGGGCGCTAAATTTTAAAAGAATGCTAATGGCAAGTTGAGCAAAATTCAGTATGTTTTCTTAAAAATAGTGTATCTGTATTTGAGTGAATCAATATGAGAAACTTGAATTTTATACTAATACTATCTTCATAATGAAATTTTCCTAAAGTTAGAAAAATAGCTTAATCACAATGTTAAGGGAAATTTGTTGTTTTCGTATTCTTTACATTATTTTTCCCATATGTTCTCGGTTTCCAGCTGTAACATGAACATACATACATAACTTTTATGATAATTGTATCACACTTCAATATTTCATTGATATTTTATTTTATATTTTAGAACTTATATTTTGGAGAAGGAATGAAACCTGTCAATAATTCTCTCTGTATAATGGAGGACTTCATTATAATTAATCTATACATATATTGAAAGTAATATTGTACATATTTTCATTGATTCAAACAGTTACGGATTATTTTTATTTTGGACAGACTACATTTTGACAACAAGCTGGATAAGGTCCAGTTCCCACTTCAATTTTACATCCGGGGGCATGAAATGTTGGACACCTAAAAATGAAATAATCAATTTTTATTATTTTATTTGCAATTTCCAAAAATAATTACATATAAAATAAAATCATGATTTCAATAGGCTTAGTTTGAAAAAAACTTAAAACTGTGTTTTGTCAAATAAATATTTTTAAATACCAATTTTTGCTCCATCAATAATTTTTCTTATACGTAGCATCAGTGAAAGTGCAAAAATAAATTTGTTTTTAATGGAAGAATGAGAACAAGAATAATTAATCTGAAATAAAATTCTAATCAAAAATTCCCGTTTGCTCTTTTTAATAATATTTATATATAAATGAGCATTCAATAAAAATATTCGACAAGCAAAGAACCAAATAAATAATTCATTTAAATTACAATTTTCACAGTAAAATGTTTTTTCTTTTGTTTATTTGATTGTTTGTAATTACAAAAGTTTGTAAGGTTCAAAATAATCATTTTTCTACACTTATTTTTTTTTTTTTAATGAAATATTTAAAAACTTCAGTATCATATAATTACTAGAAGTTTTTTAAAATAGTATTTCATTACTAATTGTATTGCAAATTTAATACTGCTTTATAAATTACGTAACACTTTTTTCTAATTTGTAATACACTATTTTTGCCTTCTTTATAAATTTTTATGCATCAATAAAATTTCAATTTTTGAGAAATTAATTAGAATATATATATATATATATATATATATATATATATATATATATATATATATATATATATATATATATATATATACATAAATTATAAAACATTTATGTTCAAATATATCGTAAGATTCAAAAAATAAAATCGCAAGGTATAATTTTTTACAAACCAAAAGAATAAATACTATGGCTTTTGTTTGTTATTATCCATGTTAAATTTAAAATATAAGGGACTATTAAAACATTTCCGCGTATAACCCATACAACATGGATTTGTTAGCTCATAATGCAAATTCGTATTGAATAACTAAGCAATCCCACTACTGATCCACCTAGTTGAATACACTCTTTTAGTAAAATTCTTTCATCTGTTGCTTAGAAATATATAAAATTGCAAGCTGTGCTTCTATAATGAGCCTGTAAATGTTGCGGTCTAAAAGGGTACAAGGGATTATGAAAACTAACTTTTTTTAATTTTTTGATATTTCTTTGAAATTAACTGCGCTAATGTATTTAATATTTGTACAAAATTTTGTGTCTGTACGTTGAATAGTTTTTCAAATAATAAAGTTCAAATATTTCAAAATACCGTTAAATTAAAAAATTTCAAATGATTCCTTGCCCAACAAAAATTAATCAAATTTTATTATTTTCTCATACAAAAAAACATTTACCATTATAAACAGATGTTGCGATATTTTGTTTCCCTATTATGTAATAGTAAAAAAATTCAAATTTAAAGGGATGAATCCAATTTTCTTAAAAAAAGATTATATAATTTATATTTTACAAAAAAATTATATGAAACCTATTTTATTTTACACCATTCATCGCAATTTTTATATAAATGTAAGCAAAATATATGAAAATTTATGAAAGAATAGAAAAAAAGTTGTTGCATTGAGAGAATTTCAAAGTTTTGAAATTGTTGAAATTACCAATTCCGAGAAAAACAGCATTTATTACAAAAAACTTCAAATATTATAATTTGTCTAACATATAAGTTTATTTGTTTCTTAAAAATCAAATTGCTATACATTTCTAAATATTTAGCTATTTATTTCTTTAAAATTGTTTTAAAGTAATTAAAAAAACTGGCTGCTAATTATGTAAAATTTTATAAAATAACAAAAGAGCCTTGTTAATTTTTCAATATGTATAACTTTTTAAAACTCAAGTCTATAATATATATAGACATATTTACATCAAATAACAAATATAAATAAATTTACAATTTATATAATACAGATGAACAAAATATGTAATACATATTTCCAAAGAATACTATTAATCTTTGTAAAAATAACAATAAGTAAAAAATAATTGTATGTAAAATAATAATAGAAGGAAAAATAATTAAAATCCTCCGAAACAATATGAATATTCAATTTTCATGCAAGTTTTATTTTCCACAATATTTCTGTATTTTTTAGTAATTCTATCTTTTTTATATTGTTCAGAAGATTTCCGCTTCTTCTGAGATTCTCAACTACTATCTTGTTTTTTACCAGTGATAGGGAAAAAAAAGTTTTACTATTGGCAGTATTTAATTTTAGAGTCTCCAGATACTCTAAATTATATTCACTAATTGCTCATGTAACACCAAGTTCAAGTCGTTACTTTATTTATTTATTTATTCATTTTATTCTTTTTTTTTTTTTGAAATGGAAACTTTTTTTGGGCACTTTCGCCATATTGAGTTGTGGAGACTCTCGTTAGCATATTAAGTGACAGAAAAAGCACATCTTAAAAAAAATTCATGTGAGGCTATTCATTGATAAACAGGTAATATTTTTTCTACAACTTCCTCTGACAGCTGAGTCTTCATTGAAGAAAGTGCTTTTGGCTTATTTCCCTTTGCTTCGGCTCTTTTTAAAAAGCACCAAGATTCTCTTTCTTCGGGGCATTTGCTGTGCCAAGGCTTTGCATCTGTTGACATGCAATGATAAAACGTTGCAAATATTGAAGTTTTAACTTTCTCCATAACTGGTGCATTGTCAACGATTGCTTTTCAATAGAAATTTTGCAATTTGCAGATAGTTTTTTCTGTCAAATTTCCACGCTTCTGTCCACCAAGTGTCACACCTTTTGTCTTCCACTCTTACTTTATTTCGGAGACCTGTACCAAGTCATTTTGCAATATGGTTTATGCATTCTTCTATTTCAATTGGTGTATCAGAACCGTAATTTTTTTTTCAATTAGATAATGGTATGTTTTGGCATCACCATCAGAAAGTATTGGGGTATACCCCGTTTTACATTCTGATACTGACCTTTCTTAAAGAATCCAAGTAGCTTTCATCTTCATACTCCCAGAAGAGCCATTAAAGTTTTTCTGCCAAACATAAGCATGACTCTCTCCATGTGTTGAATTCTGGAGAATTATCATCAAGATTTTTAGATGTTATCATACAGTAATGACAGTATTTTGATATAATTTCCAAATCTATGATAAGACATGTCAAAATATCATTCATGATACTTATTCCGCATAATGAAGTGTGTCCTTTCTTATACCATGTGCCGTCATAAGAAACTATTATATCTATAATATCGTTTTCTTGGATGGAAGGATTGGCCTGCACGTGATCATGTCGGATACTTTCTCGTCACACACGTAACATTTCCATTTTCTGTTCTTCATTCTTTTTGCACAGATTATATAAACAACTTGTGAATGCTTTTAAATCCATAGATAGTGCTCCAAGAAGTGAAAAAAATGTCTCCATAGCTGCATGACCTCTTCCAATAGCTAAAAAGGCATTGACAAGAGAGTTTGCTGTTTATATGACAATTCTCGTTTACTTAAAAATGCAGATCTAAAGCATTTCCAACAAGTTTTGCACACAAGTTCTAGTTTTACTGAATATCCTTAGGAATTTATCTGTCAAATAATCAAAGAAATGTTACCCCAGTAACTACAAGGGACATTTTTCAGCAAATTTGGCCATACATCTGAATTAATAAAAAATATTGAAATGAACAAATAGTAGAAGTAGAAACAGTTTCTAATGAATCATTTTGAGCACTGCTTCCCATTCCTTCTCAACAACCCAATGTTTCAAGGAATTTTCTTTTTTTTTTGCAATGATATTTATTTTACTGTATTTTTTAGACTTTCTATGGTGAAAATGTGCTTTGGGCCCCCTTCAAAAAGTCGCCAAGTGGCGCGTTTTTGCGTGTTGTCTCGCGGAGTTCAGTGCTCCGAGACACTGTGCAAAAACGGTGTTTCTATGGCGACGCAACCAAAATCCGTGGTTGTAACGAATTTCACCGTTAGTATGGTAACGAAGATAAAAACAATGGTTTTTTTACGAATTGTATTACAAAAACACACATATAATTGTGTAACAAAAAAGACATTGTTGCCACAAGGAGTGCATTTAGGATGAAATAGTCAGGGTTGCTACGATTGCGCGTCTATCGCCTATTTGGCGAGAAAGGGGTATTCAAACCACAAATTAACCCTCTCTATATTTGGAATGAATAGTATCAATATTTAAATTTAAATGAATGCTAAAAATATAATAGTAAGAAAATAGTTCTGAAAATAACTGTTTTATCAAATAAAATAAACTCAAAAGCAAAACAAAAAGTAAAATAGAAACTCAAAGATCAAAATCAAAATTAGAATAAAGTTATGTTGGCTATGACGGACACTTTTGGAGCTCTATGCGAAGCTGCTTTAGAACAAACAAACATTAAGCACTAAAAGAAACAGAAATAAATGTTGCCAATTCATTAAAGATAAAAACAATCAACATGGAAAACTTTGTAAAGCTTGTTGACTACACAAATTATTTCAGTTGATCAAGATTTTTAGCGGACGAAATCAACAGACTAACGGCTTCAAAATGTAAACAAAGGGGCGTGGTCATTCATAAAAATGTCAATATCTCTGCAAAGATTTTCGGAAACGAAGAATTATTTTTGATTTAGTTAGCACTTATTATATTTATTAATATTAGACAGAAATAAATATTATATTTTAGTGATATTTTGCTTATATGAAAGTCCTGTATACCCTTAGTGGATGCAGAGAGATTAATATATGCTAGACCATTTCCCACCTCACTATTTGCAACCTTTGAGAAACGGTAATTGAAGAATGACAAAGAAAGTCATCAAGAAGCAGAAACATCCCACCGACAATTTACGAAGTGCTCTTGAGTAGTAAAGAGGTCTAATTAATTAAAATCAACCACCAATAGGTTTTAATAATATAAGAAACGTAGAAAAACATACATTTTTCTACTGATAACTGTCTTTGAAATTTTTGTGACGAAAGCATCTCTATATAATAAATGTTTTCGACGAGAGTTCCATGTTGTAGTGCTCATTTTTGTCACCTACAACAGTGCATTGAAGGTTTCATTTTTACGGCCGTAGTAGCCTAGTGGTTAAGGCATCGACCTTCCTTCCGGAAGGGTGAGGCTCGATTCTCAACTCCACCAAATATCTACCGAGTACATGCAATACACGTTCTTGTAAAATATGTGGAATCAAAAGTCCCGTGGTCTATCGTTGAGCAATTACCATAGGTGTAATGGTCTGGAAAAAATATCCTCCCACTCCAGATCAATCTCAAAATAGAGCGAGTGGTTCCTATGATGGTGAAATCTATCGAAAAAATGCTTAAACCAAAGTCGAACTTATATCTTCGTGGCCTATGGGTAAAAGAAAGACATTCTCGACTAGCTTAAATTCAAATTGCCAACGTTAGCTTTGCTTGACCAAGTGTCATAAGTAACAACCAAAGGTTTTGTTTAAATGTTTCAAATGAATCAGGTGACAATTAAAGTGCTTTAATATTTATTTGAAATTCAGCATTAACATTCTCAAACAGTGTTCTGAATATACAGTTGAATTATAAAAAAACACTGAATTTGGAAAACTAATCTACACTGTATTCGTATTATTAAAATGTGGTATTCTCGACAAAACTTTTCGACTGCTACATTTTATCACAGGTACGACTCTCTATATGCATTCGCCGAGCTGGCAGCCGAATGGTTAGCGCTCTTGCCTTCCGTTCAACAGTTCGTGGGTTCGAATCATACCTTGAGCATGGATGTTTATAGTAGTTCGGAATCCACTTTAAACTGTAGGTCCCAGTCTAATTAGCTCCTGCGAGCAAAAAAAATGACCGTTGAGCGAAAAACAAACAAACTCTATATGCATTTTTGTTTTCCGAGGAATGCCTTCTGCTTGTTGCCTATCGGCAACCGAAAAAGAATAAAAATATGTTGGTCCAGTTGGATGCACTATATAACAATGTCCCAATTGTTAACGATGAAACATATTTCCCATGCATTTGGAAATAAACGAAAGATTCCCAGAAATTAAAGATTATGAACATGCTATGACAATCTGCAAATTTGTACAAACGTAGAAAAGTTTCCATTGGGTCTGATATTAAATCTTTGGCACAGAAATGTAATAATTAACTAATAATCACACTTTACCAAAAGCTGTTTCGGAAAAGATGATGAAATAGACATTTCAAAAAGAGATTGAAAAGTGAAATAAATTCGCAGATGAGACACTTAATCTAAAAATTCACTAATAGAAGTTTCACTAAAATTTGATTCAAATTAATAATTTTATCAAAACATAAGCCAAATATGTACACCCACATACTACTATAAAATTTTGCTACTTACCCTATACCAGACATACTTCCATCATTATTGCAGTGGAGTTTTATACACGGGTTTTCAGAATAATAATATTGTCCAGAAGGTATCTTTTCTCCATTGTGTTCACAATATCCTAAAAGGAATTAATACCAATGTATATTATGTAAAAAGTTGGATTCACACACACACAAATTTTTATATGATTAAAAAAGAAATTGCTTCTAATTCTCTATGATATTTTTGATTTCAATTATTTCATTTAAATTTAATTCAGTCATCTAATTTTCATTTTTGACAAAAATTCAAGGTCATGAATTTGCATAATAAACTATTTAAATCTTTAAATTTATTTATGTTAAAATCATTTTTCTTACCAAAAGCAAATCTTATTTTAAAATATGGTGTTTTAGTTTAAATTTTTCTATTGGATACGATCAAAAACTTTCAAAATGAACTAAAAGACCATTGAACAACAGACATTTTGCAGTGTAGGAACAATTGTGAGAAATATAGAAATTTATGAAATTGTTGATATCGCGCATAAGGTTTAATTCATTTCGCTTAAATTTCATCTAAATTGGGTTTGCATTCTAGATTAAATTTTACTCAATGTTTATCGGACTTCTCAATGAATTTTCTTTATTCAGATTAAAATCGCTTTAACTGATATAAAATTATTAACCATATCAAAAAGTAAAAAGTCTAAAATTTGACCATATTAATCATTAGCAAAAGTAATAAATCAGCATTAATGAAAATAGAATATTGACTTGGTTAACCTAAAACATATGCCTGGTGCAGTAAAATTGTTAAAGTAAAAATGTATATACCTTTATAAATTTTATACTAGTAAAGTTAATATTACGAATACATTCGGGTAATATTTTACTAAGAAAGTTTCAAATCTTGTATATTAAGATAAATATAATTCTCTCTCTTTTATTATTTACATAAATAAATATATAAAATTAATTTATTGATAAATATTTTTGTTTAGTTTGGTACCACTAATTTATTGCCACTGAGGGATTCACGGTATAATATATCCTAATTGTTCTGGATTATGACATGTTGAGGACTAAAATAAATCACGTTAGATGACAATTTGATTATTACATATTATTCTTAGGTACTTCACAGTACCTGAGAATAATATGTGTATTATCAGCAACCACTAATTTGACAATCCAATAATGAAAATACTGAATTACAAATATCATGGTAATTTAGTGGTAAGATAACACTCTTCAAGACAAATTGTCATGGAATACTGTTCCGTTGTTTTTCATAAAGTTCTGTCTCAATGGATGCTTGTAGTTTTCCCCGATTTTTTTTCTTCTTGTGACAGGAAAAGAAGATCGGTCGCTATCAAGGATAAAGCCATCCAGAATGCAATTTGCTTGGTTTACATTAAAATGCTTGATAACATACTTGAATCGTTAGCCTATCTTCTACCCAGTGTTGAAAATTTAAAAAAGTAATCTGAGTTTTAATGACAATATTGCTGTCTTAATTAAATGAAAGGATCCGAATTCGATCCAGCTTTATGAGTCACACTATTTACAGGATATGGTTATTGATTTCAGCTTTCTACATTTATATCGCTCATTTGGGAATTTTCCTTGAATTTTATTTGATTTTAATTTAGAAATTATAGAGATCAATTAGGAATTTTACTAGATTATTATTCTGGTGATGTTCGAATGTAGCCCATTTTCATGAAAGTCTCAGAACACGGTGTTTTCTATATTATATAAAACAAGTAACTGCCTTTTTCAAAAAAAATTACAACGGACTCGCGTATAATTTGTTCCTATAAAAGAGAAATCGGTATAAGTATAATATATCAAGAGATTTCTCTCTAAATTTGGCAATCTTTTTTTTTTGTTTATAGTGTTGCCAGTTTTCCCTTTTCTGTGGCCAATTTGAGTTTTTCTTGCTTTTTGGATTGTTTTTGTAAGATTTGGTTTTTTCCTTGTGTTTAATGTCATTTTTGAGTCATACATTTGGTTTTTTTAAAATGGTAACAGCTTTTGAATTGTCTACTGTTGTTAAAAAAGTCGCAAAGATCGCCAATTGACGGGATATATCCGTCAATTGGCGATCTTTGCGACTTTTTTAACAACAAAGTTTTTAACAAAGTCGCAAAGATCGCCAATTGACGGGATATATCCAAGAAATCTTATAGTGTCACCAAAATTGTTCGACTTATATTCATACAGTGTGATGAGGATTATTTGCATTGTCCACTTCTTGTATCGGACTTCATTAATATCACCGATTTCGTTCATTTGGTCTGACTGCATCAGAGGAGGTGGGTGACTAGAAACAATAAATATTATTCGTTGATCTCGACAGTGCAATACTAGTAAAAATTTTTCCGTCTCTTCTTACTGGGATATTTATCATTTTTTGAATTATCTATACTGGTGCAATCATGAAACTCAGAATAAATTTTATTCGCAAACATTACAAGGGGACATCTAATTATTACGCTAACCTTCTTGAGCATTTATTCCCATAATGCATATGGTGAATGTGATACAGAGAAATGCAAATGCTAAACGAGCCATTTTTCTCACTATTTTTCAAACGTCGTTTCTTCACCTGAAATAATAATGATCATTTATAAAAATATTCAAAATGTTAATATTTAGTTATAAACTTAAATATTATTTTTATTAAAATGTATAGTTTTTACCTCTTCTTTATTAATATTATAAATTAAACTATTATTTTTATAAATTATTAAGTATGCTTTGTATAATTAACAATAACCAATAAAATAAAAGTAAATCTATTAGACTGAGATTTTAAAAATTATCGTGTTATAAAAACAAACACAAAAAAATTATTGAGGTAAAAGTAATTATAAAAGTTTCTTTTATAAAATAATTTTTTATTTAAAGAGAAAAAAAAAACTTTATATACATCACTAAGCATTATTTATATTCAATAATTATATGGTTGATAATAAATCATTTTTTTTACTAAATTCAGTAAGCATTTCTCATAACAAAAAAACAAGAACACTTTTTTTTAGAATTCTCAGATATATTTCTGCAGTACATTTTTTATACAATAATAAATATTTTAATTATTATTAAATTATATATCAAACATTAAAATTTGATAATTAATTATATCAAATTTTGCTAAGAAACCTTCCCCATATTAAATCTAAAACACGGGAAATACTAGATAAAAACTGAAATTGTTGATGAAAATAATGTTTCTGCAGTTTAAATTCAAAACAAGTATATATTTGTATACAAACGATGAAATGATACAGCAACCTTGAATTTCAAATTCAACTACGAAATTGTAACTCAAAATGCAGCTCTTACCTAGGATAAAATTTTTCATTTTTTAAAAATGTTAAATCAGAATATTTACATTCTATTTCACTCTAAATTTGTAAAAAATCACAGTAAACAAAGTAATCTGCATCTAGAAAAAATTGGAAAATTATTGGAAAGCTTTTTCTGATTTTTAAAACCAACGCCATTTATATATATACAGCATAGAAAATTATATTGGGTTTAATTTATATAAAACTAAATCACATGATAAAATAACAAAATTTTATTATATGTAACTTACAAATATAAATACAAGATTGTGTGCAATCCTTTTTAGATTTAATTTTTATGATTTTAAGCCTAAAATGATTAACTATTAAAATGACAGCTGCAACTTACTCAATAATAGGCTTAATTTATATATGAAATTATGCTCACAAGAATAATAATCGCATAAATTAAGCATAGATTGTTACTATTTGAAAAATATTAAATTAAATAGAAAGTCCCTTTATCATTTCAAAAGGCTATTCAATGATAGGTCTATAAATTACGACAAACATTTGTGGTTTTGAAAACTTTCAAATTTCAAGACATCTTAGGCTGGATTATCAGACTAAATTATCTTATTCGACTTTGAAAACTGTAACCGTATTTATAATTCAATTGGTTGTAAAACAAAAATCATAACCTAAGAAAAGAATTTCTCTATAATTAATATAAAAAAATTTAAATAAATAAAACGATATCTTCATTTATTTAGATATTTCAATAAAAATAAAAATTGAATTTATATTAAAATTAATCTTAAACTTCCATAAAGTAACAGAAAAATGTCAACAATTTTAAATATGAAATTGATTTTTAAGTTCACATTTTAAGTATTTTATACATAATCAGTATTCTCTCTCTTTACTTGCAGTTAAAATAATTCCAAGAAAAATTTGTTGTATCATATCTATTAAAATTCCCTGCATTTATTGACATTCAAATAAGATTAATTTAGATCACCCGATCTGAATAATTTCAAAAGAATTAACATGTGGGCGATTATTAGCGATTTTTAATGACAATAAAATTCTTCTTACCACTGTTCTTCTCTAAAGTAAAACAATCTAAGACACAATAAGCTTTGCTCTCACTTATTTTATAAGATTATAAAATAAAGTTGCAATCAATATCATGCATTAAAGAACATCTTTATATCTGTATTGCATTAATAAATGCGTTTTATTGCGATTGAATGTACACAGTAAATATCAAAATGCATCATGAAAATAAATCATAAAACAATAAATTTTTCTCTAAATGATTCATAGGTTTTGTAGATTGAACCTGCTCTTCAATTTATTTCCAAAGTCCAAACTGTCTGTGTTGTGATTAAGAAAGATTATCATAATTTATATGTTTATTATAATTTTCATAGCCATTAATAAGAAATATTACATTTTTTTAACCTAAATACATTTTTTTTACAAAATATATCATGTTTTATATAAACATAATCAAATTATTTCTATAAAAGTTATTCACATTATTGTAAACTAAATATTTATAAAATCTCTTTTGATTCATTCTAGTTCTATTGAATATATTTTATTAACAATAAAAACATTAATATTTTTTTCGCACAAGTTTAGTCTGATCGCATTTTAGCTCTTCTTCATCATTGGAGGGAAAAAGAAATTTCTTTAAATTTTAAGCAAATTTTAGTCACTGCGTAATTAAACGTAGTTTTATTCATTTTTTAACACGTTTGATGATTTTTTTATGCTGATACATTAATACACGCTTTATTACTGATTCATTCATACAATCCAATATTGTGATCCGATTGATCATCGGTCAAAAAATTTGTGAGATCGATTTTCACCACAAGCATAAGAATTTGCAGTGGTTTTATAATCATATCCTGTACTTTAGAGTGAAAATGCGATCAATAAGCAAAAAAATAAATAAATAAATAAAATAAAAAAAGCATTAAATCCTTCATTCAAAAATTGCTATATTTTTTCAAATTTTAAACTATAAGTTTTTTTTTATTTTAAAGTACTCTTAATTTACTTAGTATGCCTCTATAATTCAAACATTATTAATACATCAACATTAAAATTTTTTTAAAAATAAATATTTTTAATTGTTTAATTATTTATAAATACTATTATTTTTGTAAATAACGAATGTACAATTATCTAAGAATTATGAATAAAATTTGGTAGAGTTTCAATTTGACTTATTAATCTTCTACATGTTATTTAAAACTTATAAATTCCCTTTAAGTGTTGAATTTTATGTTTTGTAAATAAAATCCAATATTCAGGAAAGAAAATTATTTAATTAAAAAGTTATGAATATTATTATCATGACATAATGGTAAAAAAATGTTTTGTATAAAAAGTGCTTAGGGTACCTCTAAAACGGCTGCATTTGATTCTCAATGCTGAATACATGCGATATACGTGCTCGTTAAATCTGTGGCATTGAAAGATTGCAATTGTATGTACACAATCAGTCATAAGCAGTGTCATAAGCAGTTACCATGAGTGTAACGGTCAGGAGAAAATTTTCTCCTCCTCTAGATCAAAAATAAAACTGTGGAAGTGGATCCTCTGGTGGTGCCATCTATTAATGGATTCTTAGAGTAAAGTCGTACATTCACCATCGTGTTGCTCTGATTAAAAAAAATTAAAGACGCACCCTTCTGACTTGGTTTCGTAGCCATCAGCTATCGAGGTTGGCTTGCCCAAGTGTCATAAGTAAAAACATCAAATGTTTTTTTTTTTTTTGGTTTTTATTCTTTTCTCCCTGTCGATTGATTACATAGAGCATTTTTAATCAAAAATAACTTTTGAAAATCAATACTTAACCATTGCAAACTCCTTCTTCGAGGTAACTAGCGAACTCACGAATTAATGACATAAAACTCATGATTTGGGCACTCTTTGTCAAGTGGTGTTTCACACATGATTTTGTGATATGCATTGATATTGGTTTCCATATATTCTTTGAACAAAAAACCTTTATGATGTTTCATCGTGCGGAGCATCATAACTTTCAAGAAACCTTACTGCCAAAGATAATTTATAAAACTTTTAAAAAAAATAGCTTTCCATGTTATGGCTAGTCCATGTTAATTGTTTGTCCATAGACATAAGAAAAATCTGAAAATATTAGAAAACTTTTAATTGTTGTTTAATCTGTGACAAATTAATGCTTCTATACTATGACTTATACATGATTGTGACTTACCTACTAATCAAAACACATAAAGTATTGAAAAGGTGTTCACAAGTAAAAGATTCTCTCTAGAGAGATATCCTTTATAAACTTCTTTGGATATTATTTATTGCTTGCATATTTTTAAATAGCTTGAATAAATCGTATCCTATATTTTTCTATTTTAAGATGTCATTAATATAATTTGTTATCAATACAATGATTTCTTTATGTATAGAACCATCTTTAATTTAAAACTTTGAACCGATTGACTTGTTGATCATTTAACAGTCAGACTGTTTTTACCTACTAAAAATAAAGGTTGTTATTATGTCAGCACACCAATTCATAGATTAGGTGATTTAGTAAATAATAATGGTGAAATTCTGTTTCTATACCATGAATCTTGTCAAACAGATATCTTTAGCGACAATTTACAGAACACATATATAAGTATTTGATAAATATTATTTGTGACGAATGTTTCTTTGTGGACATGGCTATTTTGAATAATTCGCAAAACGGAAAAATTCTATTAAATAAACATGCTTAAATAAAAATGCTAAAAATTTCAACAATATTAAAATCAAGTGATGCAGAGGAAATCTATATTACGAAATTTCAGCAAATTAATCACCTTTCATGAGAAAAATACAATAAATCAACGTGAGCTTTTTTTCCCTTTACAGATTGTAAAATGTAAAATATAGCGATCACGTATAGGTAGTTTTGTATCTCAAAAATATCCTAGATATTCTTAAGAATATCTAGGATATTTTTGATAGTTATACAATATTGGCTTATAACAAAGCAAAATCTTAGGTCATATAAAACAGATATTCTTAAGAATACTAGATATTCTTAAGAATATCTAGGATATTTTTGATAGTTATACAATATTGGCTTATAACAAAGCAAAATCTTAGGTCATATAAAATAGATATTCTTAAGAATATCTAGGATATATTTTTGATAGTTATACAATATTGGCTTATAACAAAGCAAAATCTTAGGTCATTTAAAGTTGGATACTTTTTATAGTTAAACGATAAGATTACGAAATTTAAGAAAAGTAGTATTGAATAAAATTAATTGTAAAACATGCTAAGCACTTTCAAATTGAGAAAGGGATATCGTCCCTATTCGCTACCTACTTATTTAGATATGTAGTTACTTTTCGGGTCAATAGAGCGTATGAAGGTAAATATTTTATAAAATTAATTTTATAGTATTTCATTTAATTATTTTAAATAAATGCTTTAGAAAATAATATATACTTTAGTAATCTATGTCATCAAATCATTTGCTGGAACTCTGCGGTTGTTGTTCAAGAAAAACGCTTTTAAAAGTGGACAAATATAATATTGTGTTTTATCATCTACAAAGTTACCATATTTTCTTAGGTATATAAAATCCCCAAAATGGTCTCTAAATAGCTAATCATATCAATATAGCTCACTTAAATATGAAGTATCAAGTGAATTTCATGCAGAAATAACCTACATCCTTAAGGAGTCATTGCCTGTTTTCTTAATATGTATTATTAACAACTATTTTCGATGGTTTTATGGGGTCTACACATAAAACCATCGAAAAACAGCACCCTAATCCTTCCATCAGCTTATAATTACTAAAAATCTGTTTGATATGAAAAAATAATAATTTTCCATTAGTCAAAAGTCCAATTAAAGTGATCATGAAATAATAAGATACACTACTGTCTATATCTCTCATTTAATTGGGTAAATTCGAGCAAATATTCAGCTTCTGGTAGCTTATTAAAGCCGAAATTTTGAAAACTATCACAATGCACACATTCTACATTAAGCATTTATTTTTGCAGTTATCTTATATAGTATTTCATATCAATTCACACTGAATTTTATGCACACAAGCCGATTTGAGAAGTTCAGTGTCAGAGGTTGACCCATTCCTTATCCATGGCTTAAGGTTTTGTTTCAAATTAAGAATTCGTGACACACTTTTGACACAGTGTATCTTCGAATGTTGAAATATTAAAATATCTCAAATTTAATGTCTCATTCGTCTAGTTTCAACAATAATTGCACGTTTGAATGCTATTAATTCTCGTTGCTTGGCAGTAATTACGTTAGAAAACTTTACACACTAACCACTTGAATACAAATGAAAGATCTACCTATAAAGCTAATTTTTATACGTTTCGTATATGATAATACTACTATTTGTAAACTTGTGTATTGTGTGATATCCTATGACTTTAGCTGCCTCGTGTTTTATGATAAATATATTATCTGTCAACACTGTCATCGTAAATGCAATATTTTTTAAATAATGAATATAACCTTTGCAAACGATCTAAATATTCATTAACGAATATGTTTCAATTTAAACTTTTTTTTCATTATTTAAATTAAGAAAAATAGTATTCATTATATTTTTATGACAATTTATTGGTTAAACATTATGAATTCTGCATTGCCAATATGTTCACTCAAATTAGGTTATATTTATTAAATATTATTCGTTTATATATAAAAAAATAGCTTTTCTATAGGCCTTTAATTTATACATAATAATTTGTTCACATTTAATTCTATTTTATTCCTTTTATTATAATGCATTAGAAAATCACGCTATCCTCTGTAAACGATATAATAGACAATTAAGTGTTAATATTTAATAAGAGTAAACAAATGCACCAAATTTTTATTACACACACATACTTTCTCTAATCTATGATAATACTTTCAATGCAAGTGATTTACGATAACGCCAAAACGAAATCATCAACATTGAATCCCTACAATCTATTAATGTCATTTAAAATGCTTATTTGATATAATTTTACATTATGAATCAAAATTTAAACTAATATCTGTAAGTGTTAAAGTTTATTATAATTCTAAAATCATGTTTTCTGCTAAAAAAGTGGTAGGTGTGTGTGTGTTTTAGTTACAATTGTCTTTTGCAGTAGAATTTTTAAGGAATATCAAATATTTTGTGACCAGCTTTGAATAATTTTTCAAATATTTGTAGTTGAAATCCAACAAAGATTTATGCTTCAATTCAACACAAAAAAAATTAAAAGTGGTTTAATAACTTACATTTATTTAAAAATAATTTGTATTTTTGTTTGAACTTACGTTGAAGCAATGACATCAGTTTTTGGTTCAAAATGATGTACATGTCACTTTGAATATACTGGTAACGAAAATTCAATTTTTATATTGAAGCTAAAATAATAATCAATTTTTATTGAAGTTATAACATTACCACAATATTAAAGAAACTTTCATTCAATATATCTCAAAAAAATAATACAAATTGACTATTTGGATATCTCCAAATTGATTTTCCAGATAATCGATGCTTCTATATGGAAAGTATTATCACGTGTTTCTTACAAAAATATTTTATTAGTATTATTTTATTACAGAAACTAGTCTGCAATTATGAAAATTTTCTTATAAATTTGTCTTCAATATAGTAGATGAAAAACAGTATTTCTTATTTAGGACATACTGGATGCTCGCAACATGCTGGATAAGGTCCATTTCCTTTCTCGACTTTACATCCTGGAGCCTGAAATGTTGGACATCTAAAAACAAAATAATAAATTTTCATTATTAAAACATTATTCCCTTAAATTAAAATCGCAATTTGAATATGCTTTGGTTGGAAGCATGTATATACTACTTCATCAAGTAAATATAGTGAATAATGGATATTACTTTGATCTTTTTTTTATCATTAAAATTGCCAATTAAGAAAGTAAATAATTATAAATTTATTAAAGAAAAACTATGTCTAGGTTATAATGTAAAATATAAGATTTAAATATTTAATCAAATATTAAACTCAAATAACAAAGTTCATTTGCAGTATCAATAGAAATATATTTATAAAGCATCGCAATAAAGTTATATCAAACGCAAAATTCATTTCGTATTCAATTCAAAAATTCATTGGCACCAAACAACTGCAAAATTTCTTTTCTTAATTTGATTCTTTGTGATCATCATGATTTTGAAGATTTTAAAAATTGTTTGTTATTTTATCGTTAAAAAAGTTACTTAAAAACTCAAGTTTAAAAAATTATTCATTCTTAGAATGAATTCCATAAACTTAAAAGTTTTGAATTTTTACAACCGGATTAAAAATATAATTCAAATTCAAAGAATATAATTTTTCTACTTTTGCTTGCATTCAATTTAATTCTTGGTTTTAAAATTATTTCCCACTATAAATGAAATTTGTGGTTTAAATTCTTACAGTGCTAATAATAATGAGGGGAAATGATTGCATGCCTTCTACTTTTTGAACTAACTTCCAATTAAATCCCTCACGATAAGTTCTTATGATTTTTTTTATTTTCATGGAAAAACATTATAAATCACTATTTGTAATAACTCTATGTAGTAAGAAAAATATACCTTTTTTAATTTTTCTATGGGTGAGAGCATGAATAAAGTAAAAAATACAGAATAAAAAAAGAACACAATTAAAAATACAAAGAGCAAAATAGTGAATCTCGCTTCCCAATATCGGTCACAAAGACAATTCTTCTCTGCAAATGTTGAATATCCATCTTTTGGTGTGAACTACATATGAGACAGTTGGGACTCTGAGGAGTTTTGGACAAGCAGTTATGGCCCGTTAAGAGTCTCAGCATAGCCATTGACTCGGCCCTAAGTGATACTAATATAAAACTGTGGCACACAAACCACAATTCATTATTATTTGCAGATTTTAGTCTTCTTCAAAAAAAAACATATCTTGATTTCGTTTTAACGTATATATGCATTGTATTAAATGAAATTGGTTTGTCAGATATGTGTATAGTTGGCAGATCCTTTCTTTTCCAGATTATCTGCCAGATCATTTCGATTAATGTGTCGCAATCCAATGCAATATCACTCTAGAAATGCAAATAATTTATTAAACTGTGATATTTAAAGCCTTCATGCGACTTACAACTCTTCATCGACGCTAATGACTCTATAGCTACTTGAAAATGATCCATCCCTTAAATTTATATCCAGTGTGTTTATGTTAAGCTAATGCCATGTGTATGGCCCTCACCTCTCACTGTATTGCAGAATCATACTTTCTAACACACAAATATAAGAAGAAAAAACATTGTTGAACACACATGCATCAGCATTTGCTTAGGAATTACTAACGTGGTACTCATCAAATATGCTTCTCTCTCCATACATATTCTTCATTTTCGAAAGAATGTTTTTTCTTTTATTTTTGTCATTCAGCAACAAAAAAACGAATAAAATACGAATGTCCTGTGTGTTCGAATGCATTACATAATAATAATAATAATAATATCTATTTATCATCAGTATTTCCACAACCCACACACTATGAAAATAAATTAATACAATATTATTCCATCACTATGTGTCAGTACTATATACCCTCAAAGATTACTTACTAATTTGGATCGATATGAAAATCTTTTTTATTCCATTTTATATTAAGCATTAATCACAGAATTGATAACAATGTACTTTATAAACTGGATTTTTACTGATAATATTCAGCTCACATATCACATCTTGAAACTTTATTAAAATTGGATACAACTTAAGATTTTCGCCAAGGTGCAAGCCAAATATTCTCACCTATTATAAATCTTTCCTACTTACCCAACACCAGATATACTTCCATCATTGTTGCATTTGACTTTCATACACGGATTTTCAGTATAGTGAAATTTCCCATAAGGTATTTTTTCACCCTTGATTTCACAAAATCCTGAAAAGAATTAATTAATTTAGATTAGAAATTCTACTAAAAATTTTAACTCTGAAAATATTAGAATGATTTAAAGCATATAAAAAGGCTTATTATTCATGAATTTATTCTTATAATTAATTCATCTGTATTCTTACCATCTTCAGCACTTATTCTAAAAATGCACACTGCAAATACAAGGCAAACAAAGGCAAATGTTAAACGAGCCATTTCAAGCTTCTTTGAAGTACCTGAAAATGATTGATGATCATTTTTAAGCAACAGAAGATCTATCTCACTCATAAAAATTATAAATTAATCTCGTATTGTTACACATTATTAATTATTACATATAATTAATAAGAAAACAAAGTGCATAGTATAAATAATACCATCGCAAACAGGAGTGTTACAAGATGTTGTTTATATGTTGTTTGAAATTACTATATTGTCTATGTTGTTTAAAATTAAAATAATTAAACGTCACTTTTATCTTTTATCTGAAGATAAAAAGTTTTGCAGCCAGTAAAAATCTGATTCTTTATATTAAATAATTATAATCTAGTAATTTAGAATTAGAAATTAGAAAGCTTTGTTCCTTATATCAAAAGAGTGTAGCAGTAAATTATTTATTTATTTTATACAAATATATGAAACATTTATATTTAATAATTATAAATATTTTAAAAATTAGTTAATACTCGATATTGAACTAAATGTCAAGTTTTGGATTGTGTATTCTTAGTAAATTTAATCGCCTTCTCCTTGTAAATCAAAATATAAAATCTTGAAAAAAAAAATGTTAATCTTGTAAAAAAAAAAAAAAAAAAAAAAAAAAAAAAAAAAGATTTTCTGCGGTCTCAAAATGGCCCAAACATAAAATGGTGGCTGAGTTTAGGCTCGCCACCGGTCATGTCTGCCTTCTTAAACACTTGTACCGTCTTCGTATATTTTCAAGTCCTATTTGCAACCTCTGTAATCTGGGACGGAATATGGATCGTGACTATTTACTCTATTGTAAGGCGTTATGGAAACGCTCAATTGCTGACCGCTACTGGGAGGCCAGGGGCCTTTTAGATACATAGACTATTGTTACAGCTGTTTTATTTTTCATTTTTCTTGTTGTTACTTGTATTTTTGCTTTAAATGTCTTTTTATCTGTGCCATTAGAAATATAAATACAAAAATAATATTTTCTTCCATTTGTTATTTTCACTTAAGACAAATTTTCACCAACATAGGTATTATAAAAATGCAGAAGTATTTTCAGATCAAATGCAATTTTAATTTTTAACTTAAATGCTAAAATTCTAATTGAAGGAATCAGAGATTTTATACGATTCTTAAAATTCGACTGTATGTTTAGTAAAATAGAAAATGGAATTATGCGTGATCCATTCTATCTCGAGAATTTGTACAACTATAAACATCTTATGGTTAAAAATTACAAAACTGTTAAAAAGGTTTCGGAATATTTTAACATATATACCTTTTGTAAATAAAACTGTAAACGAGCAAAACAACAACTGAAAAAAATGAATTTTCCATATTATACATTCCTAATTAGAAACTAAAAAAAGTGAGAAAATATTTTATGATTTATTAACATTTTCCAATAAAAATATTTTTATGTATACTATAATTTTATAAAAATAAAAAATTTGTTTTTTTTTTAAATTCAGCAATTTTTTTACATGATTAAATTAAAACCTAATGTTAGTTTTCATTCTTGATTAATTTCATTATTATAAAAAATAGCATTCGTCAGAAAACAAAATAATAAAAAACTCCAAGTAATGTCAAATATCATTTGAAACTCTAAATTTTATACCATTATGTGTAAGTGTTATATTTAAGTATAATGTACATTTTTATATTCAAACGTGTATAATATGTCAGTTAATATAACGTCAAAATTACAATCAATGATAAATTATTATGTCAGCTGATTTGAAATTTTATATATTTATTGATATATGAAAAAATTTTTAAAACACCAAAATAGCATAATATTTTTAAAACATTTATGCATTTTACATTATAATCAACTTTAAAGGAGCATCAAATGACACACTTACCTTTGTTCTTCTCTAAAGAAAAGTAATAATACTTAAGATGCGCTTTGCTGTTATTTTATACGAAAATAAAATAAATAAGAACTGATTAATGTGGAATATCATATTCTAGAACACCTTTGAATCTGTGTCATGTTCATAAATATATTTTATTTTGAGACGTCATATAAATAATCAATACCAACATATAATATGAAATAAATCATAAATAAATGCCTTTTTCATTGTTTCCTGATTCATGTGGCTTAAAGATTCAATCTACTCATCCTTATTTAGATATCTTTAATTAAGATTTATATAATCTCTAAAATTATTATCCATTGATATGATTTGATAGTATTCTGTATTTTCCACCTGATTACACCTAGTTTCATATGCCCTTTTTTATGTAAATATTATTAACTGATATCATAAACTCTTTTCACAGGATCATTTACATTAAACTATCACATAATTTTCTACTGAATTATTATAATGCTGTAGAATATTTACATTAGTAGAAGAATTGTTTCTTATTACTTTTTCTTTTCACATATTCAATCTTACCATAGCTTTATATTTCTTTCTTGGAGAAAGTAAAAGATGTTGTCTCACCCCTTAAAACCTGTAAACATTTCCAAATTAATAAGCAAGTATTCTCCTATGAATTTAGATCCCATTAATTAGTTGAAATACTTATAGTATATTAATTTCATTAATTATTCAATCAAATATTCCCGAATTGACTACTAAATGATCTTCAATTCAAAACTCGTGAGTTTGATTCGAACGTCAAGTGTGAATGTTTATAAAGTTTAAAACATTTTGGCAAACAGTTGACGCCAGCTGACTATTAATTAATGAAAAAATATGACTATTAATTGAAAAACAACTAATCAAATTTTTCCTTTAAAAATTGATGTTTACTTTAAAAGCTTAAAATGCAGATTTTTATATATAACTTTTTATTTGAACTTATTTGTAATTTACTTAAATTGTTCGAATGATAAAATACTTGTTATACTTTACTATAACATGTTTATTAATAATGAATATTCATATTTAATTATTTGGAAATATATTTAATTTTTTAAAAAGCGAATTTACATTTATTTTTCAAAGTTTTAACAAATACTTCGGTACAGTTAACCATACTTTTCTTTCATAACATTCATTTTAGAAAACAATTTCAACTAGATTAAGCCAACTAAATGAAGATTTATTAGTTTATACAGATTGCATTTGACAATTAGTCCCATTTAACATTTGACATTTTCAGTATCTGATCAATGCTTTAAAATTTGAATTTATCGAGAGAATTTTTTAATTCACAATCATGCGTACAGAAATTACTCGTAGTCTCCTGTACTCTTCATCATTATATTAATTGATGAATATTTCAGTGAAATTAACTAAGCAACATTGGTTTGATATAGTAAAATTGTGACTTTATATGAATCTCTGGATGATTTTAGCAAAGAACTATGAACATTCTATAACAAAAATTTGGCGAACCAAGAAGTAATTGTTGCTAAAAAAATTGACAACTAGGATGCTTATGTACAAAATAGAAAACGATCAAAATTTCATAATAATTGAAAGATTTATTTCAGCGTTACAAAGTAATGAGCTCCATAAACTATTTCTAGCCTGGATACAAACTGCCACATGGCGTGACATAAACTGATAAAGTTCTCTGATGGTTTTTGGCTGTATTTCTTGCTACATTTTCTACAAATGTCGAGCTAGGTCATTCACATTTCCCATTAGATTCAATCGTCTTCCCTTCATATACCAGAAATGCTCAATGGGATAGAGAGTTAGTGGTCTGGCTCGCCAAGGAAGTCTTTAACTACCTGTAAGACAGTTCATAGAAACACGTGCAGTATGTGATCTGGCATTATCTTGTTGAGTCCCTAGATCGACCTTTACCATCATGACACGTGAATTTGCCATTGCCCATACATTCTTGGTAGCCTCTTCTAATTGCCGAATCTCTACAACTCATATGACGATTGATTATTTGATTTATCCAACTTGCTGATGGTATGAGTTTTGTCAAACTGACAGTTGCGCACAATAAGCTCGAGTCTTAAGGCAAGACAATTTTTTTCAGTCACTGAAAGGTATTCTAAATCACAATACAACAGATATTTTAAAAGTCATTCAAGAACAGCTTCTTTTATACATCTGCTGGATGCCCAATTCCAATGAATTAGAGATCGTATTTTGCATTAATAGTGTGGCAATGCAGCATTCCCCACGAAATTTTAATGTGGCGGAATGGCAACTAGAGAGGAAAAAACAGAACTGAAAATATGTAAATGATCGTATATATATCTTGTTTAAATCGTATGTATACATACTTGTGTAACGTGCAATGTAAGTTAATGTTTCAATAAATGTTTAAAAGCAAACTCCGAAGTGTTGTACTATAGTATTAACATAAATTACGCAAACAACAGCAACAATAGGATACTTTTTTATTATTTTTGTATTTTATAAATTCATTCATTAATACATGATTTCAAAGCGATTCAATGATTCCCTCTTGATGAACCGATTTTTTGGTTATAGAACGCATATTATATCTTAACTTTTATAGAATTAACGTGTTAAAGTTTTCTTTTTTGTACTTAAAATAACTGTAGTTTTCATTTTTAAAATGAACTTTTTTCATCAAAAGCTCACACACACAAATATTTTTGAAATTTCTTATTATTGAATACTTACTTTGATAGTATAATCTAATTAACACTACGAAATTGAAATTGTGTTTAGCTATTGTGGGTAATTATTTAAAAACTTATTTCAATACACTGAAATATTTTCAAAAATTTGTATATTTATATATTGTTTAAATCTTGTATTATATTTATAATGCATCTTTATATTACTATTTTTATATTTCTTTAGTATGTAAATGAATCTTTCATGATTTTGATGAAAAATGTAAGATTTATCCTGTCAAAAATTCATTTTGCTTCACAAAAATATTCTTTATTAAAACACGCTGCTTTTGAAAATAAGATTCTATGTATTGGTAAAATTTTAAACAAAAGATTATGTTCTTTTTTTAAAAGAAATATAGAATTCCCAAAGAATATTGAATTTCATTCTGAATTCTTATATCTTAAAAATACCATTATGCTCAATATATTTTCAACAAACTGAATTTTCTTTCTAAGAATAACATGCCTCAAAAATATTTTTCTATATTTATTATTAAAAGCTAGTTTGGAAATATATAAATAAATAGCAAATATTTCTACTATAATCCTATAAAAGCGATATAGCTACTTGTAGATAAAAAAAATCAACATACGAAAATATTTTATACGTATTTCATATTATACTTTTTGTGTTATAAAATATATTTCCTTCGTTTCTGTTTTAGTGCTACTTAGAGAATGTCAACCACAACATCTGAATGATTTTAACTTAATTATTTGGGTTCCTCTATGGGTTTTCTTTAATAGCTGATTAATTGTAAATTTCAAAGATATAATATCACAATAATGCAACTGATACGATATTTTTGCAGCTTTCTTTTTCGAGAACATTTTAGCAACTTCGTGTTAGAATTGATAACTAGCATAAATTTCGATGATATATTATTTTATGCACAAAATAAATTATTTACATTGTAAAACTTAAGCTTAGTAAGTTTAATTCATACTTTTATCTGAAATACATAAAAATATAAAATAAATAAATAAATGGCGTAAGCATAGCAGTAAACTTAAGATTTAAAAGAGATTGTTTTCAAATACAGAAATCACTAAGTTAAAATTAATAATTGCTATTAATTGATGAATTTTTTAAAAATTTAAATCGTCCTTTCCGATTTAAACTAACTTCAAATTGGATGCTTGTCTTGTCATTTTCATTTTTTTCTTGTTTCATTGTCAGTGTGTTAATTGTTTCAATGAATGGAAAACCCCTTATAGATCAAATTTACTGTAAGGTCAACCTTGGAAAGTTTTATTTTTGGTGCCAAATTTGGAGAACATTTTTATTGAAAACCCGACAAACTACCATTTTGGAAACCCTATTTGTCATCAATTTCTCATGAATATTTACCGATTTAAATTCATTAATATTAATCAAAACATTTTATGGACAATTTAACATATTAATTTTATTATTTTACGATTGATGTTTGAAATCTATAAATCTGCGTTTTTTGATAATTTTGTAAAATTAGTTGAGTATATTGATAGATACTAACAATGCATGAAATATTTGTCACAATTTCAGCCATTTTCCCCCCGCCGTTTTTCACGATCGTAAATTCGTCATACGTAATCCTTGATGACTTTTTAAAAATTTTGCCATGGGTGACCGTACGGTAAATTTTTACCTAGCTTTTTAAACGCGAATGTTTTAGTCTTAATATAACAAATCATTTTATTGACAAAATGAATTTTGCCAATATTCTATCCAATAGTGACCTTCGCCTTGTTTGCTACTATTCGAAAAATGCAATTTGAATGCAGGCAGCGAATTCTTCGACTAGTCAGATTTACGACACTGTCTCAATACGTTGTCGTAATTAATTATGTGTGACATATATTAAACGCTATCTGACGTCAGAGATATTTTTAAAGTAATGAGAATTGTTATAAAGTTTCTTAGTCATGAACTCAACTGGAACGAAAGAAACAACTACTTTATGGTTAATAATAGTGAAAAAGATAATGTTCGTTACAAGTATTTAAATATATTGAGTATAAAATAGAATGCCTATTCATTCGAAGGAACAATTACTAATGTATTGCTGAGATGCTTAAAATTAATTTCACATCCAAAATCTTGATAATTACGACTTAAGTGTTCGTACAATCGGTAAACGTCTAAATCTTTTATGATAAGACAAGATATTTTTCTATATGGTGGACTCATTTTTCTTTAATTTAGTTTGCCGAATTTGTTTTTAAAAATAAAATCTTAAGATTTAACTTTTTTTGATTAAAATAAAATAAACTGCAACATCAAAAAAAAAATATCCAATCATTTATTTGTAGAATAACTTATACTTTCTGCCTAGCAAAAGAAAAATAAAAATTAAAGACACAGGTTCCATATAATCCATGATTCTAAATTCTGAATTTTTTTGGCGATGAAGAAATGTTGCCAAGATGACGTATCGTGACGTGTGCGATGACATAAATACTAGGGTTACCAAAATAGAATTTTCTGCATAATTCTAATAGGTCTCCATATGTATGACGTAATAAAAACGAGGTTGCCAAATGCATAAAAAAATCCGCCAAAAATCGCCAATCTCAGAATTTGGCGACCTGGATTATACGACACCTGGGCTGTAATTGTTAGATATATTTTCATTGTATTATATCCTATAGAGTAATTTTTTAGATACTTTATGCATTTTTATTATTTACCAATTACAGAAGAAATGCAATGTGTAAATGCTTCATATAGTATAATAAATAATACATACATATATAGTAATGAAAATATACTACAAAAGTGCATCATATTTAATACATTTCTTCGTAAGAAAGGGCAGTGGTTTCTTTTCTATTTTGAACATACTGGACGTGCACAGCAATTAGGGAATGGTCCTGATCCTTTTTCGACTAGGCATCTTCTTTCATTTCCAAATGCTGCACATCTACAAGTAAAGCAATCAGTTTTTACTATATAAAATATAATTACTACAAGTTAAGTCTTGGGGACAAAGATCGTAACCTAAATTTAATTCGAAATATTCGCGTAATTTCATCATGAAATTTTTTAAGACATAATTAACAAGATCATTATATTTCTCATGTCTTTAATAGCACTTCCAGTGAACAATATGAACAATGATATTAGCATAATGATCTCATTATGATAATAGTAATATTCATATTGTTAATTATTTTTACATTGTACATACATTGTTACATTTTTACATATAACTGTATGTATATATGATATTATTGTATTGTTATATAAAACAATCAACAAAATATGGTTAATTGAAATATCATTATGATGCTAAAAATTTTAATTGAAGGATTAATCTTAAATAATAAATATTTATATAAGCAAATTTTGTATTGTTCTAGCTTGGGCAGAGCTACTAAAACTGGCTGATATTAATTTGGATTTTAATGCACCCCATTCATTAAAATTAGTTGGCAAAAAAATTTGATTTCAAAAGTCTCATAGCTTTTTGTTAAATAATATATACGTGATTTCTAATGCAGATGTTTTTTTAATACACATATAGGTAAATTACATTTTGTCTTATCGTATCTTCAATATATATATATATATATATATATATATATATATATATATATATATATATATATATATATATATATATATATATATATATATATATATATATATATATATATATATATATATATATATATATATATATATATATATATATAGCTAGTAGAATCGCAAAAAACACTGAACTAAGAGCCACAAGAATGGCTATCAAAGAATATGATTTTTTATACTAGTTTTCACATTCTAATAAATGTCTTTTGTTTCTTTTAATTTGGCAATCAAAAAATAGGATAAATGATATGTTGGTACTTTTGGATGCATTTCATTATTACGTTGGCCTGTTAGTATTTCAATAATTTTTCATGTGCGTGTCAGAAGTAAGCAAATTCCACATTAAACTAAAGCTAAATATTGATTTTTATATATTTGATACACAGGAGGGTCTGATTTGTTAATACATTGAAGCAATGTTACGAAAATTTTATTCCATAGTAAATGATTTTAAATTTTAATCAAACAAATAGAGTAATTTGATCTTAAATATTAATAATACTTTACAAAATGCATCTTTATTTCTGACTCTATAAAAAACATTACATGTTGAAATTTCATCAAAATTGAATTCAGTTGCAGATTTTTGCCAAAAAAAACATGGTTAATGTGTTCAACATGTTAAAGCATTATTGCTTATTCCAGATAATAAGATAAGACATTGCTTTACTTACCCTATACCAGACATGCTTCCATCTTCATTACATTTGATTCTCATACATGGTTTTTCAGAATAGTGATATTCACCATGGGAAATTTTATGAGGACCATGTTGACAATATCCTGCAAACAATGCATAAATATGTTAATAATATAGGTGGGAGAAATGATTTCCTTTTGTTATCCTTTTCTATTTATAGCAATTGTATAATTTATACAAATATAATTATTTAAGAATATGCACAAAAAATATCGAAATTAAATCTTACACAGTTGTGTGTGTGTGTGTGTGTGTGTGTGTGTGTGTGTGTGTGTGTGTGTGTGTGTGTGTGTGTGTGTGTGTGTGTGTGTGTGTGTGTGTGTGTGTGTGTGTGTGTGTGCGTGCGCGTGCGTGTGCGTGTGCGTGTGTGTGAAACATGAGATAAAAAGAAAAGCACTGGAGTATGTTGTTGGATTATTTAATACAAATTTTTATACAAACCTAATATGATTTATGCTAGAATAGTAATATAAGAGTGTGTAATAATATTAAATATGTTAAGCATGTCGGTCTTTGTCAAATTTATTTAAGTGGTACTTCTGTATTTTTGCAGTACCTTACATTGTAGCTTTGACAATATCTCCTTTTATTTATTTTGATCTTGTAATGTTCATTGTCATCATAGAGTTTTTGGCTACCATTATTCTGTATTAACCTTTATGAGAACATTAAATGTTTTTTTTCTGAACATTACTTGGAGCTAGTTTTAAATTAATCAGATTAGTAAAATTAAATGTGTATGAGGCAGAATGGATTCCTTTGTATGATGAGTTTCGACAAATTCCTGATCTATCAGCGATGAATTACGAGGGATGAGGAATTCAACTGAAATTTTGGTATTTTTTAGTATCTTATTTTGTTTATTATTTTTAATTTAAGTAGTTTATTTTGAGCTAGTTAAAATTAATAAGAAATCATTTAAATTTACAGTTTGAGTTTTACACTGATTTTGCTCCATTGCTTGGTTGTGGATCTTCACTCGTTTCCAATTAAAAAAAGTGTTATATTCAAAATCAAAATTTCATTAAATTGTGATATTTTAGGTATGAATCTGAATTGGTGGCAAAATTCAGTTTGTTGCTTTTTAATTGATGTTGCAGTTACAGTTTGTGCCAAACCTTCAACAAGGAGTCGGATTTTACTAAGACATTTTTCATAAAGTGTTTTTACAACGCGAGTTTTGCAAGGTCAGTTTCAAGTTGCTTATGAATTATTCTCCATCGTTTTTTAAATTTTGTCACTTTTTTTCGTATTTTGAAAACTTTCCAGAATTCTGTACTTATACAATTAAATGATATCTGTTTTCAATTGGTGATATTTTGCAATTACTTGGCTATTTAGCATTGCTTGCTATAAAAATTAAAATATACTATTCAAAATCAACATAAACTGATCGCGCTATGGATTAAAGTCTGTTCAAAGATAAGCCAGTATCTCAGTCAAAATTCCTATATATCACTGCCTAAAATGTAATTTGATATCTATCCATATGATATCTACAAATTATATAACGTTACCATACTGTTTTTATTCATTAACAGAGCTGATACAATGATATGTTTTCAAACTCTTCTATCGATAAAAATCATGATCAGAAATCATTATCCCTGATGATTATGTCGATAATAATCATGAATCTATTCAATCTAAAATAAATATTACATATTTGTTTCCTTTTTAGATTTTATAAGTCTGAATATGTATACATTTCTTAGGGTTGCCAAATTGCGTTAATGTCCAAAGCAATTTTTATAAAGGTAATAATATTAAAAAGTTCCACTTCTCACATGAATTTAAAGCATTTACTTTCTTAATTTTTATACAAATTAATACATACAATTAAATATTAGTTAAGTATATTGTTTATGTATGTATCTATAGTTTGGAACCATAGATGATATTAACGACAATAATTTCTATATCGATAAAACCAAATCCTCTAATGTAATATTTTTAAGGGAATAAACATTTCTTATCTTACTGTGCAATTTTAATTTGCGGTTAGGATAACAGATTTGTAGTAGATATTTCTTTATCTAATTGGAAATCATTGTGCAGAGGAAGACTATGCACATTCAATTACAAACTTCAAAATTGTTTCCGCTCTTATGTGATATAGCATATGTGGTCATAATTTTAAAGATTCTTAATTTTTTTTCTTATGTAGTTCAGCATAAGTGTTTCATATTAGATATCCATTTCTTTACTTATCTGAAATTGCATGGTAGTGGTCTTTGATTACGAACTTAAGTTGTCAATAAAATCAATAGCAAATTAAAAAAGTTATTGGCTTTCTTGTCATCGAATCATAAGACCATATTTTTACGAGTGATAGATTCAAAGCTTATCTGAGCATGATCTATGGTAGATAAGTAGTGCGTTTTCATGTTCTTCATATATCAATGGGTGCTTGGGAATTTTCCAGACCCCCCCCTACTTTCCCTCTTTCTTGATATATGTATATACTGCGCATTATCAGTAATTTTTTTCGTTACTCTATATTTGGTAATTGTATAAATAGAATATAATGTCCTTCGGCTATTAATTTATCCGCTGTGTGAGGTATAAATTAAAAATTATTTTCTAAACTCACAATTTTAACAATTTTAAATCATTCATTAAACAACAATCACAGAGCCTGTAAATCTTACACAGCGAGACTTTACAACGTAATATCATTTCATGATGAATATATTCTTACCTTTTTTAGCTCTTGTTCCTATTACGCATGCGGTGAACGAAATGCAAAGCAATGCAATTGATAAACGAGTCATTTCCGTCACTATTTTTCAAAGGTGCGCCTAAAAATGAGTTGTCATTTAAAAAAGGGGACAAAGCTCACACTTTTAAACATTTAAATATTCCTTTCAGATTTAAACCAGTAATGGATCTTTTATCTGAAAATTTTAAATCTATAAAATAGCTGCATTTACTAAATATGATATTTCAGAATAAGAGAGCATATTTCTAAACTAATAATTGCTAACAATTACAAGTAAAAAAATTTATGATAAATAAAAATATTATTGGTTACAAAAAATAACTGTATAATTTATAAATCAATTTCTTTATAATATCTTCCTGTTTTATATAATTAACTGTACAAAAATACGCTTTATCAAAGTTATAGAAATAATTATTTATTATAATGTTTTAAACACTCAGATATTTCAATTAAAATTTGATATCCAACACATGACCGACCAATCTTTTCGATCAGGAGAGAATCATGATAAAAAATAGTGAATGTTTAACGTGTATTATGAGATTACCATAAATATACTTATTTATTTATTGGATTGCAAAGAGGAAATACTAATTTAAAAATGGTGAATATGCCGCACAATATAATAGTGATTATATTCAGCCCTTTGTTAGATGATAAAGAAGAAACAGTGAATGAAAATGAAGAAACTGTCTAGGAAAAATGAATGTAATATGGCATAATTGAAACCTGCTATTTCAAATTAGTAGAAATATTTCATTATTATATTGACATATTTTTAAGGAAAATATATTTATAGTTAAATATTTCGTAGAAATGGTAGATTTTTGTTAGAGTAAAATTAGTAGTATATATATATATATATATATATATATATATATATATATATATTGAAAATTACTTAAACATATTAGAAAATTAGTAATTTTAAATTGTAAAAAATTAGCTCTCTAATCTTTATTTCAAAGTTTCGTGAGTGCATTTACCTCTGAAAGAGTATATAATTATAGTAATTTCGAAACCCAAATTATGCCATAAGTTATTCTCAAAATATTTCTTGCATAAAATTTGATCGTATAGGGGTAAAAACACCATCCATTCATCCGTTAAAAATTAACAAATATTCTTAAAATAATTTATTTTAAATTTTTATTTTGTAAATGTTTATTTTGATTCATTTGCAAAATTTAGTTAATTTTTTCTGTTGTTAAAATATGTATAAATATCAAGAATTTATTAATGATGAATTTATCAGATTTATTTCTTTTAGATTTTAAAATTCGTAAGATAATTTAAATTAACAAATTTTTAATAATCTCTCATGAATTTGCAAGAAACTTATGAATTGCACTGCCAAATAGAATTTATAAGTAATAGTTCATTTTCAGTAACTTTATTTAAAGGATATATTTGTTAATTAATTATTCAATAGATAAAATATTATAACTTTTAGAAAATGGGTCCATAAATTTATAATTATTTGAATAAATTCCATTATTTATTATTGTTTGTGGTTATTAAATGTACCTGATATTTTTTATTTTTATGACAAGTCTTAACTTCTGAACAAAATTAATATGAATTCATAACTTGATATTATATAATATTGTACTCCATTTTACAAATAGATCCAATGCATTTTTGTAGATAAAAATGTTTGTTCGGCGCTTGTATTTAATAATGTCAAACATTGTTTTCTCATAAAAAGAATAGAAAAGGTATATATATATATATATATATATATATATATATATATATATATATATATATATATATATATATATATATATATATATATATATATATATATATATATATAATTATGAAATAAAAATTATTTCACCACATTTTAATTACGTTATATAGTTTCACAAATTCGCAATAATTCATTTTGAATCTGAAATTAATCAAAATTCAAAACGCCTTTGGTGAAGTAAAAGTAGAAGTAAATAGAAAAAAATAATGTCAGAGGGAGTATATTTCTTTCAATTGTAAATATTTATAAATTAAAGTAAAAAAATAACCACATACACGCATAATTTATAATAAATTCAAAACTGTTTCTTCACCAAAAATATAAAGCCTTTACATACATTTTATTTAATTCATTCTTTAATATCCTTTGAGTTATATGATCGTGAAAAATATTTTCCAACAAATGAATAAAAAAGAATGCTATTTATATATATTTAGATAGGAATAATTATTTATTTAAAAACATTCTTAAATTGTTAATATTTATTAAGCGAAAGCATGGTATTGCTAATTTTAATTAAATCTTAGATACAGTTATGGTGAAAAATTTAATTAGAAATTAGGCAGCGTATAACAGATTTTCTATTCAGTACTTACCTTGCTTGATTTCTATAAATTATTGACGATTGAATGTTTGCGATCTTGTAACTTTTTAATTTCCTTTTATGTAAATTTCTCTCTCTCTTTCCTCGAAATGAAAAGTTGATTTCACCACAGAAAGTTGTGACACCCTAAATTGCAAAATCTGAGCAATATTTTTCTCATAATTTTGTTACGAAGATAGATGAGATTTTCTCGTAATTCATGGTGATTGCATATGCAGTATTATACTTAATATTCTGCTACAGTTAAAAATTAAAATTAAAATTTGCAATCGAAACAATTGTTTCTTTCTTTGAATTTTGCTTAATCAATGAAGAAATATGCCTTTCAAGAAAAAAATAAATCATATCATGTTTATCCAAAGGAAAGTGACGTCTTATCTGATCTAACTGGTTAAATACAGTAAGTAAATTCTAAATTTTTTTCTAATCAGAAAAGATTCTTAAGTTCACCATGTAAGAAATAATATAAATCGACACTATTTATTTAATATTTGCAAAAAAAGAAAAATATAAAGTTTGCATTAAGAAAAATAGAAAATTATCAAAAGCAATCTCGCGCTTGATGATAAGAATATCAAAAGTAAACTAACCATAAAAATCCAAATTTAAAGAAATAAAGTATCTTTCCTTTCAGTGCAAAATTATCCATGCATTTGAATTTACAAAGTGAAATGGGTGTAACAATTGTTGTCAATCGTAAAACTCATATAATAAAATATATTTTGGTAAGGAATTTTGCTTGTAATTAATATTTGCTTAAGCATTTTGGAGTATTTTTCATTTCAAAAATGTTCCTTTTAATTTTATATTTGATTTCAATCGTAAAAGAAATTTGTTTCTTTTTCCACAAAAATGCATTAAACTTTATCAAGTATAATAAATGCTGTCAGTATTATAGCATAAATACCAAAGAGAATTATTTTAGTAGTCGAAATTCATTATTGTTATTTCTTTACACATTTTAGTTTTTAACAACTTATGCAATTTAATTTTCTTCTATCATTAAATATAGACCGAATTTCTTACACAATAAAAATTACAAAATATTCTGGAATCAGAATGACAAACATTGACAAAATTTAAATTAGATTAATTTATCAAATGATTTATAGCAATTTTGTTTTTATGCATTTTAATATACTTTTCTAATTTTTATTGGAAAGAAATTTATTTTGATATATTTTATAACTTAAATTAGAAGAAATTGAATCCAAACTTTATAGGAAATTTCTGATTCATATTTAATAATCATTGTTAACATTTAAGTATAAATTCCTAAATAAACTGTTTTGGAAGATTAATTTTTTAGTGATATTACTTGTTCAAGCTCTAATAATTTTTACACTTGAATTTTTATTTCAGTGAAAATTCCAACAGCAAATACTTTTCTTAGTAAAAATTGAGAAGAAAAATAATTTTAAAATTGAATAATTCTTGTCAATCATTAAAAGAATAATGTAAAAAGATTTGTTTTAGATGAAAAATTTATCTAGTAATGTATTTTTTAAACTACCTCAAAGATCTTTTACATTTTTTGTCAAGAAAAAGTTACCTGTTGACAATTTGTTTTACTCTTAAAGTACTAACAAATTTTTTCCACAGTAAAAATTTACAAGAAAATCTGATATGCTCGTCTCAATCTGATACGAATCGATATGAATCACTGCCATTTAACATAAGTTTGTAAGACGATGAATTTAGAAAGTAATTTAATTGTTTAAAGTTCCCTTCAAACACTTAGAATTGAATTTATTTTAAACAGAAACTATTTTAAGAACAGAAACTATTTTAACAGAAACTATTTTAAGTGGATTATTTAGAACAGAAACTATTTTAAGTGGAAGAAAATTTTTGAAAATTTAAATTTTATGCATCAGTTAAATTGATTTATATATGCTACATTTATACCGCAAGCATATATAAATCAATTTAATTGATGCATAAAATTAAAATTTTCAAAAATTTTCCTCCACTTAAAATAGTTTCTGAGAAAGTTCTAAAATGCAAATGAAACTCACTGTCAACATTAAAACGTAAGTTCTGGGCTTATTATTTTTGCAGAAATAATTCGCATAATTCCATGTATTTCTACAGATACCAAATGAAAGATCACTAAATACTCATAGTATCTACGTAATTAAAGTGAATTTATTACAATTTACAAGTATTGTTTGTGCCATGTCTTGCCAAAAATGTTGATATGGTGAGATTCGTTACAGTAAAATAGTAAATTGCTTAATTTAATTATTAACATTAATTTCAGATTATATTCCTATTTTTGATTATATTATGTACAACCAAAAATAGGAATATAATCTTTTTTTTAATTTTAAAGTAAGAACAGATCATTTTAGAGGGAATGAAAACTCACCGAAGAAAACCTTACAAATCGTAGAATCATTAGCTCACCCTTGAAAAGCCTAAGATCACAAATAAAGTTTTAGGAAATAAATTTTATGCTGGTAATATTAAATATATAATCATTCAAAATATTTTTTATTTTTTATGAAACAATTTTACTTTATTTTTACTTTAAAATTATACTTAATTCTTTCCACAATCGAAAAAAAAATTTAAATATATCAGCCATTGCCAAAATTAAAAATTGAATTCCCAAATACCATAGCTCAGCAGACGAATTTTACTTGTGTAGTTATTTTAAACGTTATGAGGTTTTTTTTGTGAATTTTTATTGGGGAAGAAATACGTTTTTATTTATATTCCAAATTTGAAGTTAGAACATTTACTTGCATATTAAAATCCTCTAAAATAAAGCCTCTGAAGCGTGCATAACAATAACTGTCGATACATTAAAATTTAAGCCCCAAAATATTTTAGTTAGTAATATTATTTATTTGAATGTACCAAGTTTTTTCTATTTTACTTTTTTGTAGGAGAATTAAGTTATGTTTTAATTGCAGACTTAAAACAAATTCGCGTAACATTATATCAATTCCAAATCACACAGGAAAATTGCTGTCAACACTAAAACTTTTACTCCAAGCTAAATTGTTTTCATCAGATAAATTTTACTTGTAATAAACATTTTATGATTTTTAGATTATGTCTTTATTGTAAATAAAATTAATTTTAATGTGTATTTTCCAATTCAAAATTAGAGAAAATTCCTAGCAGCATAAAATTTATAAAGTATTAAGAGGTCATTATATAATCACTTTCAACACTAAATATACTTACTCAAGTGAATGCTTTTTGCACAGTTGAAAATAATATTTGTTTACATGATTCAAAAATATGTGTTACAGCTTTATTGTAGAAAAAAATTAATTTTAACATGTTTTATTATTTATCCTAATATTGAAATTGAGATTTTTCTTTATCATTGGGAGTATGCAAAATTACTTCTTCTGAAGCCCTTTATTTAAAAGAGAATTTAAAAATGTTTTCAATGGATAACACAGTTTTTGTTTATCTTTTTTACACTTTCTTAGACAAGAAATTATTTTATAAGTGTTTTTATGTAATTAATCCTTTTTAAGGACTTTTCTCTAACTCTTTTATTTCGCAAGGCTTATTTGGAGTTATTAAACAAGTGAAGATTTTTTGTGTGTGAAATTCTCCTTTTAGTGGTTTGCAAGTGAAAACAATCGGAGATTTAAGTTAATGGTATCAAATACGTGCTATCTTTAAAGGAAAATTTATGAAAAAAATTAAAATTACGAGTACGGAAGTGATGATTTACATTAAATATTTGATGCCATACATTAACAGATTAAAAGAAATATTTATCTTTTAATTTGTGAATGCACATCATTTCTCATTTATTAACTACAAATTTCTTTGACAACCCTTTCAATATTGCGTTACATTAAATAGTCTAGTTATGAATTACATGATGCAGATGAGGATGGTATGACGCTGATTTAATTAGACAATCTAAATGAAGCATTATTTTTAAGAGAGAAATTATAGATTTATAAAAAGCATGACGTATCTGAGATTCCCACAATACATAAAACAATACAATCGTAAAAAAGCTTTAAAATCCTAAAGTTAGTAAATAGCTTATTGACAGTTAAAGTCTCATAATTTTTGTAATTGAATGTAAAGAACTATAACTGATTTGTGTTGATTCCAATATATTCTTTAGATATATATGAGAACATTCTTAAATTAACTACTTTATCAAAAGATGAATCAAATATAACCTGATATCAAGAAATATTTATTAACAGTAGCATTAGCAAGCGATTTTTGTTTCCTTAAAATTGGCAATTTAATGGCATCATTTTTGGCAATTGTCCAAAAATCTCTTAAATGACTAAACAATCATATTGAACAATCTTAGAGTTATAATGGCGTACTTTAACGACAGGATATATTTGATAAGATTATAAGCATATAAGATTTCTCCATTTTTATGATAGACAATAAACATAACGATGCTGAAAATTCCTGTATTGGTAATAAGAATATTGGAAATAATCTTTTACTGGTACTTTTACAGAAAGACACATTCAATTTTATGGCCGATTTTATGATTAAATTTATCGAATGTTCTCTGTAATTTGATAATAACGCCTATGAAATAATATATGTATTGCAAGATAATATGATGGATATTAGGGAATTAATATTGTAAGATGATAAAATTGCATTCAAAGATATATAGTTATTTTATATTATTTATGTGTTAATAGTTATATGTGATATGGTGTCAATAAAAATAATTTTGCTTATTCCTAAATACAGTTTGGGTTTACTTGATTTTTTCTTGACTATGATATAACATAAGAAATGAACATGGAAGAAAAATTACAGCGTTCAAATTTATATTTATTACAGAGTTTATTACAAATATCAACATTTTTGATGAAACTTGCTTATTATAAGCAGATGCATTGTTATTATGTAAATACACCCATTATTTCATTGATCGTCGTAATGTATATGGTAAATAAAATTAATGTTAAATAAATATTTCTCATAATATAGATTTTAAGAAATTTAGAGAAAGCAGTCGCATAAAAAAATTTTTGAATTATTTGTAATTTGTACATTTCTAAATTTACGCATAAAATTTTAATCAATTTCACTGATGTTGCAAAACATGCTTATCTCTGCTTTTATTTAGTATATTCACGTACATAATAAACTATAATAAGGTTTGATAACTTTTATTTAAGTTTATTCATAGAAATATAAAGGATTATAATTTTAAAAGACAAATATTAACATCTATTAATATTAATATCTAAAGTATGCATATGTGAATTAAATATAAATATACATATAGATAGATAGATAAGATATAAATATGTAGATAGATTATATATATATATATATATATATATATATAAAATCAGTGAATCAGAAATCCTAAACAAAAATTACTTTCTATGCACAAACATTTATTTTTTACTTTTGAGGTAAAAAAAAAATATATTACAAATTAAAATTATAATTATATGTGTTTGCATGTTCGTTTATATTTATGTATTATAATTATGATGCATAATATTATAACAAGATACGTAATTCAACATTTTACGATATACTATAATGTTTTATTATTAAGTTGCATAATGCATTAAAAATGAAATATTTAATTGCATATGTAATAATGCGCAATATATTTCATATAATGAATTGTAATATATTTCTTTTATCCAAAACATTAATTTAAAATTTATCAAAGTGTTTTCACTTCAAATAAAATAAAACTTAATTTCAAGAGATTAATGAGAACTCTTTTCTTTTTTTATTTAACGTAATTAATCTTTCTATATAGGAATAATTTGTTCTCTAAAATTAATAATTCAAATTTAAAAAAATGAAACATAAAACATCTATTAAATCTCAACATTGTCTTTGCAACTCTTATATTCAAATTTGCTTATAACAGTTTTGCTATTTTGTTAATATACAGATTTTGAATGAGGAAATATTTGTATCTAAATATTTGGTCTCTCCTTTTAGCACTATTTACAAAAACAAAATACTTTTCATTATTGTTTTCATTAATTTTCAATTAAATAAGCATTTTAAGGAAATTACAATGGAAATACTGTTAAGATATCATCTATTTTATTTTATATTATGTCACTGTATGTCAAGAACAACTTAGCTGAAAGAAATAAAATTTTCTTTATATATAGTTATTATACTGTAAATTCAACAAAACTAATCTAATGTCTCTAAATATGAATCTCCTGTGGAAATAAGAAGTCTAAACTTTTATTAGAAGAAAATAAAAGATAATACTTTAATTAATTATTAAAACTTTCTTTAAAAAACAAGAACAACACACACAATTGAGGTTTTTCATAAAGACAATACACCACAATAACAACTGTTATCATAAACTTTCTTTCATTATTTTTGAAAATTAAATTTTTCCTTCTTAATGCTATTATCTACAGGATCATTTTTAATTACAAAATTGTTATTTATAGCAACATTTTATGAAAAATAATAAAACTTTTGTAAGAGAACTAATCAATTTAGAAATTAATAAATATCAGGAAACGATTTTTTTAATTATATTAATTACAAACTGGGTATTCACAACAAGCTGGATATTTTCCTTTCCCTTTCTTTATTTGACAACCAGGGGCTTGAAATGTAGCACAACTGAAACAAAAGAAATTAAATATTTAAGCACAAAGAAATTAAACATAAGACATCCCTTTACAGGAGAATAACTTCGATTTTGAAAATTATTATTAAATTGGTTTTATGAAAATGCTTAAATCTATTAAAGTAACCCGTTCTCATCTGTCAGAAACAAACATGTTGTCAAATACTTTTTTTAAAATTGTCAAGAAGCTGTATAGATCATCATGCTGAGGTATGAAGTATGATCGAGAAAAATTACCAAATATGAAGTACTTCTTATCTTTAAGAATAATGTAGTTCAAGGTAAAATCATAGGAAATTTTATAATCGATGTGAAATTAGTATGTAATTTAGTGATTATTTTCATACGAATTTTATTTTTAAGTACAGAAGATCAAGCAATATCCGAATTCGATACAGATAGTAGAAGAGTTCTGAATAAATTACAATCGACTGATATTTATTAGATAATGGTCAAAAAAATATAGTTTTACAAAATAGATATTTAAATTTTAGTAATATTTAAGTGGACAAAACTCTTCATTGAAAAATTTAAAATCTAAATGTTTCATCTAATTGACATGTCATTCATATTTTCATATTACATTCCATTCATATTTTCTTTAAGCAATGATAATTATATTGGACAACTATATGTTAATTTTTACATAAAAGAATGTAATTATTCTTAAATCTGAAATTGTCTCATCGTTTAGTGGCTCATTTCAACAGCAAATTAAACAGCGTTATATATCTTTAAGTTTAGAAAAAATGTTTTGGAAATAAGCAAATTAATGAAGTGAATACAGTAAATAATTTAGTGTTATACTTTAAAAAAATTTTAAGAACACGTATGTGTGCAAAAATAAACCTTAAACAAAAAATAAACCAAATCTAAGATATAGTGCAATTATTTCATCATTTTAGATTCGGCAATCAGGAAAGTATACGTATTTTCATGATTGAATTTTATATGTGTACATATAACCTGTCATTATATATTAAATTCTTACTGCAGCTCAAAAGGAAATTAAATATCCTGAAGAAACTTCTACCACTACACTATATTTTAAAATATGTGTATGTTTGTGTGACTGATAAGACGTGCAGCTATTGGCTATATTATGACGTTACTAACATTTATTAATATATAAGTCAAGATATATAAATCAGTAACTTACCCTACTGCGGAAATACTTCCATCAGCGTGGCATGTATTTTTTGCACAAGGATGTTCAGTGTAAAAATTTTGCCCAGCAGGAATCATCCCTTCTGATGTTTTACATTTACCTGAAGTAAAAAAATAAGCAAAAAATTAATAAACAAAGTAGGATTTAGTTATAAATTTTTTAAATTTAATTTCCTATGTTTAATTTTTATTTTAAAAAATATTTATTGTTTTTCTAAAAAATAAAATTTAATGGAAGAGAACTGTTTTGTACGATGTCAAATACATTTCCATTAGTTTAATAGCAATTAGTATCAAAATAAAAATTAAATTAAAATCTAGTAATCAAAATTGTAACGAATATATATTAAAATACTTTAAAAAATAAAATATCACAAAGATATACAAGAAAAAGGGAGCAATTTTATATTTTATTGAAACTATATTAAAATAGTGCTATACTTCAATGCAAAGTGAAACAATTGTTGTTGTTGTTGTTACTAATGAAACTTAGACATTGTGCTTAAACAAGCTCATTGTGCCATAGGTTAAGCGAATTTAATTTAATTCATTTGGATGCGATCTTTTATTTAACCAGAGCACCACAAAGGTGAAAGTAGGACTTTGTTCTAAGCTCCTCTAATAGAGGGCACCACCAGATTTACTCCTTCACAAAATTTGACAATGATCTGAAGGGGGAGAAAATTTTCTCCAGACCATTACACACATGGTAATTGCTCAACGACCGAAGGCAGGACTTTCTATTCTACCGATTTAACGAGAACGTATATCGCATATAGTCGTTTAGTCTTTGGCGGCATTGAGAGTAGAAACCTGCCCTTCCAGACGGAATGTTAATACCCTAACCACTAGGCTACAATTGCCCAGAAACAATTGTTGTTGTTGTTACATATAGGAAGGAATTTGATATAACAATATGAGTATAAAAATATAAAGCATTTGAGGCAATTTATAGTAGTATAAATATAAATTACGAAATTTGCTAACATAAACATGGAATTGGAGGAAAATATAAATTTATTGAAGTAATTCCAAGTTAGAATAGACAGAATACAGATAAAATTGAACAAAATTTGTAATTAAGTATTACGGAATATTGGATGAAAATAACATGTTAGAATAAAGAAGTTATAATTCATAAACAAAGATTTGCAAAAATAATTTATTTTTAAGAGATCAGTGAAAGTATAAATTCTAATAAAAAAAGTCAGTAATGATATATATTTTCTGAAGAAAAAATTTTAACCTTTCTTTTAAACACAACATTTTTTATTCTTGTGTTCCTTTGGAAATAGTTTAATATTATGCATGTATTTCAATATTTAAATGAATTCAAATGCAGAATAAAGAATACTTTCCTACTTTCTTTAAATGTTTTGGCACAGATGCCTTATAATCTGGCATGCCAAATTCCGAATTTTTTTTGGTGACGAAGAAAAGTTACTAAGATAACGTATTGTGATGTCTCGTTACGACGTAAATACTAGGGTTGCCAAAATAGAATTTTCTGCATAATTCTTATAGGTCTATATATCTATTACGTAATAAAAACCAGGTTGTCAGATAAAAGCGAGAATCCGCCAAAAAATCACCAAACTCAGAATTCGGCATGCTGGATTATATGGCATCTGTTCATAAGTTTACAGAAATTTTGGTCAATTTAAGAGTTTTATGTGTTAACTGTGTGTCACTATATTTATATTTTAAATTAGCACTGATAAATTAGTCACGCTGATTAAATAACACTGATAAAATATTAATTTTACTTATTACATAACGAAAAAGCATTTTTATTTTTATAATAAATTATTTTCATTCAGAATTGAAAATCGCATTTAAGATCTAACCTTACAAAGTATACTTACCCCCCGCTTCAGCATGTATCACCAACACTGCTAGTACAATGCACAAAATTGAGAAGCCGAAGTGATTCATTTCTGATTGTTAAGATTAAGAAAAATTTTTCTCTAACAGAACAGGAAAAAGAAATTAAGTTATTCAATTCAAAACAATTCAAAGTTTACAATAATTAACAAGAGAATAAAGGGAATTTGAATAAATCATTAGTCAAGTGGAATTAATAAATTGAAAAAGGTGAAAGATTTGTAAAATTTCTAAGTGTCTTCACTACTTAAGATACCTTATTAATATAATATTCTACCACAGATTTACAATATACAACAAATATCAAACATTAATGCATGGAAAACAACTAAAACTATTACTCCATTATTTCTTATATTACCATCCAAGTCACAGTTTCAAGCAATTTTCTATCACAAAAATAAAAATATTACAATATATTTTCAAATATTTTTAACTATCCCTCTCTTTAAAGGTAAAAATTAAATTAATTATCTTACGTTAAAGTAAATCGTTAGAAAAATTCAATTGTAAAATTGCAACAACTTATGATATGCGATAATTTAATATACTATTACAATACTAATACGATAGTACCTTAATCGTATATTACTATTATATATAGTATATCGCTTTTTAATATATAATTACGATACTAAAATACTAATATAATAATATATATTATACTTATTTTCGATAAGGAATCAAATTAATTTAATTCTTTATTGAAAATATGAGAACGAATTTTGAAAAACTAATAAATGGAGATAAATTAAATTGACACTTGCTAACGATCTTATTTTCCATATATATATGAATGCTTTCGGAAATGTCTTTCACATATTTTAGAATGCAATGTTTGGCATTCTAAAATGTGTGAAAAAAAGCAATGAGTGCTAAACATATGTCACATAAATAAAACATTTTCACATTTGTAAGTTAAATTTTTACCCATAGAATTTTAACTTTATTTGCTTTACATGAGCTTTATGCTGTCACTTTAGTTTTTATGGCAGAAAAACTTCTTACAAATTACTTTTTACATATTTGTTCATATTTAATTCACATAATTTATATTAGACATTATATAAATAAGATATTTTACTAAAGTTTCCAAAAGTAGTCTCAAATCTTAATACAAAAGTACAATAACCCTAATATTTTTTGATTAATCGGAAACTATGCAAAATATTGTCTTCACATTAACAATTATAAAACATAATATTAATATATATGATTTCAATATAAAGTAAATACTTAATATATAATGAACGTAATAACAGAAGTTATTAATCAAAAAATTCTGAATTTTAAAGCTTTTTAAAAAATTTTGGAGAATTTTAGGAAAAACTAATGTAAAAACTTAAAATTCAACTATAAGAGTCTTCAAAGCAAAAGTCAACAAAGTTACCTCAAAATATTTATTATTATCTCCGAGAAAAAAGCAATCAATCTCCAATCTGTTCTTATATACAATGGGTTCTCATTTAAGTAATTCTTAAACAGTAAAAATTTAATAAAAATAAGAGCGATTGCTCTAAAACTGAATGCAATATTTTAAGCAAACAAATCAAGAGAGATTCTGCTAATAAACTTCTAAAGTATTACCCAAGATTGTAGAACCTGTCTCTCTCAGACACGGCTATCATGTGCAATAAACTAGCGTGGGCTGGTTGGCATTGAGCAAATGAAATCCAGATTTTATATTTTATTTATTTTTAATGCCTCTAAAAATCATTAACTGCACTTCCTGTACTTTAAAAATAAACTTATATGAACCACTTTGAAAACTATTAGCCCTTTATGATTTGCCAAACTATCAACATTGTTGAAATTTATATTTGATATCTTTTGGTGCAATAAAAAAATATGTATTATTTTATTTTCTGATTTCATAGAAGAAAAATAGAAATTAAAGGCACAGGTTCCATATAATCCATGATTCTAAATTCTCTATTTTTTTGGCGATGAATAAATGTTGGCAAGATTACGTATCGTGGCGGGCTCGATAACGTAAATACTAGGGTTACCAAAATAGATTTTTTGCATAATTCTTTTAGGTCTCCATATGTATGACGTAATAAATACGACATTGCCAGATACATATGAAAATCCACCAAAAAATTGCCAATCTCAGAATTTGGAATCCTGGATTATATGGCACGGAGCCAAATGAAATATCAAAGAAAGATAAAATCATAATTTTACCTATAGATATCTTAGTGATCACTCATCAAAAGAAATTATATTTGCATTGCTAAGTTTACTGGTTAGACCCCTTTAAAAATAAACTAAAAAAATAAAAAATGTATTCAAGGGATTAATTCTTATTTTCCATTCCCTTCTTGCAGCTAAAGTAGATAAAAAATTTATATTACGTGTTTAACGATATTAATTACATCGCTTACGTATCATTTGCTGAATCATTTTACCTAATAACATAAGATAAACAAAATAAAATGGGTAACATTTAAAAAAACGATATATTGTATATTTCAATATTATATTGGGATTTATGATAATATTAATCCTTTTTAGCTTGTTGATTTCCATATATAGTATTTATGCGCTTATATAGAGACTTCAAAAATAATTCTTAATTCCACATATACCAAGAATTTATGGTAATTATAATTATGTATACAAATTTTTAATTAGTTTTATAGACACGGATTGAATTTGAATTATTTATATCACGGCAGAGTAATTTTGCTGTTTTCTGGGAAATCCTCTGCAATAATAATCTGCAACATCGCTCGATTACATGTTAAATAGATGTGTTTTTTATTAAAATCAAATAATAAACTAATCCTTAAGTAGATGGTATCATTTACTAGAACATTTCCCTTAAAGCAGATGGAATCTTGTGGTTGATAAAAATTTCGCATTATCCAATGGTAATATAATTTTTTAATGCTACTTCAGAAGATCATCACATTTATAAAAAGTAAGCCAAAACTACTTGGCGATGTTCCCAAATATAATAAAAAATAATTCCTATCATGGATAATTGAATTGAATATATCAAATAATTGCAATCAACAAATATTCAACAAAAATATTTAATCAAATTTAAATTGCTTAAGCATGTCTTAAAAACTGCAAACGAGTAAATTACTATGTTTAAATTATAGAGCTAATTAAAAAAAATGCCATAAGCATAAGAAAAAAAATTTTTCCGATGATGAAATGTTTCTTCATCTCTATAAGACACATCTAAATAGCGACAGCTAATCACAATGATAACATTTTATCTTGACAATTTAGGATTATAATTTCTTTTGTCGCATAGAGAACTACATATTCCGGAAAATAATATGATGGATAGTTAAGTGTCTTCTTAAGTAAATGCGTTTCCATCTAAAAAATCAATCAATCGAGAAAGAAAGATAAAATGGTATAAGATTCTTTTATTTTAATTTTTTTGATATTTTGTTGCAATCGAAAATAACCGTGGGTTTCATTGTTTTAAGTGATAGCATCTTTAATTTTTTCTTAGATTCAATGATATTTATTTCATTTTTATGTAATATTTATTTAGTAAAACCTAGATAAGTTAATATTTTCTGCAGTAAATAGTGTATCTTGCGATTTTTCGTATTTATTTTCCACATTTTTGCGAACAATATACCATATTATGAACATCTCACCAAAATTAATCATATTAAATACACCTTTAAATGATTATAGCTCTCTATTAATGAATATTTACATGCAATAATGGTTTCTTTTACAGTTTTCTTATATATACACACTTTATATGTTACAATGAACATAAGAATATTATAATTTTGGTAAATTAAAGATGTGAAATATAGTAAATATTTGGAAAATATTTCGTATTTTCAATGTATTGTTTTGCATTTAGTACATATATTTTCAATGTATGATTCTCCATTTGGTATTTTCATTGTATTTTAAATGAATTATTCTCCACAAACACATATAATATTTGATTATTAATTTTATAAAATATAGTATTAATTATATTTTAGTAATTCTATTTTAACTGATTTTGCACTGAATGTAATACTAAGCAAAAATATTTTTATCTATTCTTGTACTTTTCACTTTTCAGTTCTATATATCTAATCTTGTATTATATATATATATATATATATATATATATATATATATATATATATATATATATATATATATATATATATATATATATATATATATATATATATATACATATATATATATATATATAACAATTAATTAACCCAATGTTGCCTTTCTAGTAATTAATTACAATGGGCAAAATGTCCAAAAAAGAGACTTTTAAAAAATTTTTCTAATCTAACATTTTTAGTAATTATGCTGAAATTTAATTTTTGTTTTATAACCAAACTTACAATTTAGGTTAACCAATTTTTGCTATTTTTGTTCTTTCTGGCAAAATTCTTTACAAGCGTTTACTCTTACTCTGACAACAAAAATTTATTCACCATGCACTAAAATTGCCTATTCATTTTCAATTTTATTTATAATGATATATGTATAAAAATTATTCAAGTGTAAATATTCGACAATGAAATAATACTTAATGGAAAATACACTTTTATGCGCAAAATAATATACATATAATTTTTAATGTTGAATTTTCCATTAAAATGCTCTAAAAATTTCATTTTACATACAAACATTTGCATGTGTATGTTAATACATAATAACAAAAAAGAAGGTTATTATTTTCAAAACAAATCTTAAATCGATTCTTTTTTTACTAAATAAAATTTTTTTAAATATCATTGATTTTCAGGGCTGAAATGGAGACATTTTGAAATTTTAGTCATTTGGATTTTCCATCCTTTTAATTTTTAGAGAATGATTAATAATTATTCGTTAACTGTTAGAGTATCAAAAAAGTTTCTAAGTAAATGAATAGTTAAGCTTTTCTTCTTAAAAAGTTTAAAAATTAAAGATTTTCATCCCAAAATATTGATATCGTTTAGGACAGGGTCATAATTCATCAACTAAGCGCTGATGCATGACTTGAATTTTAATGAGCACTCATTTTTTAAATAGACTGGTATGTAACGGAATAAAAACTAATCTATATTTATAAACTAGTTTAAGTTTGACACGTTTATAATCTTGATAATTTTTAAACGCTTTCATAAGTTTATCAATGTGAATTAAAGGATTAAGTATAAACATTTCTTTTTTATACACTATGTTTTGTCTTCTTAGAATTTTAAAATGATTTCTTTATTTAATAAGCAAAGTTTTTGACTAACATATATTGATCATTTGCCATTAGAATAGTCTATTATTATTTTTTAAAATAAACTTCAAAATGCATTTTTAATAAAGCATTAAAATATTTGATATCTTCCATATGAATTATATTTAATTTGTAAAAATTATGTTTTATTGAATTATATTTTATATTAGTTTAAATGTTTTGCCCGTTTGGCTATCAAATATTTGATATGCCTTAGTTGTTAGGTTTTCAATAATTAAATTAGATTCTCATCTTGAATTTCATTGTTTGTAGTGGTTCGATTATAATTTAAATATAAGTCTCAAAGTTTTTTGTTTTTAATTTTGGTTTCTGCCAAATTAGTCTTCATCTCAAAACAGAAAGTGTATAATGACAGTATGGGACTGAAATCGATTTCCAATACCACCAAGGACCCACCGAGTTCATCGATATACGTATTCAATAAATTTGTGGAATCGAAAGTCATGTGGTCAGTCGTTGATCAATTACCATAGGTAAGGGTATGGAGAAAATTTCTTTCCCCTTCAGATCAAAGTCAAATTTGAGGAAGTGGATCCTCTGGTGCTGCCATTTATCGAAAGAGTCTTAGAGCAAAGCTTACTTTCACTTTCGAGGTGCTGTGATTAAACGAAAGATGCCTCCTTCTGACTTAATTTCGCTTAGTCGTTAGTTAGTGAGCTTGGGTTATCCAAGTGATATAAAAAATAGCAACACGTTTTTCATTATATACTCTCTATTATCCCTTCTACATTTATATATAAAAGATGTAACAATATTCAAAAATAACCATTTCACTAAACAATTTTTTGAAATTTATTGGTTACCTTAATTAAATATTTATTTATATCGATAGTACCAATGCTCAGGGTACAATTCACCAAGGCACTCAATACATCCAGAATCACAATTTGCACAGACCGATTGTGAACAGATGAGATCAAAATTTAAGTAACATCTGATTGTCACCATTGCAGTACTCAATCTGATTCTGCATAATAAATGGCGTTAAAAATTCTGAAACTATCATTTTATTTCTAGAATTTTCAAAAATTATTTGTTCATTTTAGTTTGAATTTTTTAATAATTTTTTACATCGATGTTTACAATACAAACATGAATTTTTGCTCAGTTTTTTTCAATTTTTCCTGGTTTTATAATTTAGATGGTAATGAAATTTCGACATTTGACAAAATCAGCTGTGTTTTACTGTAACCAAAATATAATACTAGATAATATTTATAAAATTATACGAAATTTATAACATTAAACTTTATAAGGAACAATATATTCTAATTAAACTTTTTCTGTCACTGTTATTTCTTTTAAAGAATATGTAATAAATTTCAAAATAAACTCTAAATTTAATTTAAATTGCTTTTGAAGAGTTTCTCTTAATAAATGAAACAAACAGTTTTCTGAAACTGTTATTTTACAGTTCTATTTAATCTTTTTATAAAATAAATGTAAATGCAAGTTTTACATTTGTTTTTATAAATTTACAGTGACAGAGAGAGAATAACGTATATAAAATTGGAAAGTTATGCATTTGTATTTGAATTTTTTTTTCATATAGTCTCTTATTTAATTTAAAATAGGGATGATACAGAATTTTATATAATTCAAAAAATTATTTGTCGCTCGTTTTTATTTAGTATAAAAGATTAATATCTACTGTAAACTACCTTTGCAGTTTTAAAATAATGACATAAATTAATTAGAATCTTCCATGTTGAAAATTTTTTTTTGGAATTTCATTGATGACATTCATTAAGAAATAAATATTTTTAATAAACACTAGTAAAAGCTGCTTATTCGTAATATACTATTTCTATTTTAAAATATTTATTATATAATACTTATATAAATAAATATCAACCTTAAACATACAATGAAACAAAATGATAAAATATAAAGCAAATCTTTAAGCTTATGTCTTTGTTACACTTTGATATATTAGTTTAAATTTATTGAAAATTTTAAATAAGCTGTGGATAAAAAATTTAAATTAAATTCTGTGGATGTATATGCGTATGTGCTTATGCAGCAATAAAATTTCTCAGTAAAAAAACACTTTTTTATCGAGTTTTAGTCATTATAAACAGTTTATTTTTAGTTTATTGTCAGAAGATGTAATTTATTCCTTTAAAGTGAAGACAAAACTTGGGGAAAAAACCTTGCTGTAATACTTTCTATAGAGAATATACGATTCATTACTTTATACAGACAATAATTCTTAATTTGTATAGTATGTGTTTGATTTTCATGCATACAACATATATCTTAATTTTATATAATTACTTATAATATATTAGACTTTACTTTAATTATTATATTACATTCTACTTACATAATAGAGACATTTCAATGGATTTTATGTACAATATGTGACAGGTAAATGAAACAAATGTTTTCAGAAACGTCTCAAAATTAAACTTTAACTAGAACATACATTCATGCTCTTTTAAGTCTTCTTTGACTGAAACAGATAATCAGATAAGTATAAGAAGCTTGGGGAATAAATTACTTTTTCTTGCGTTTGTTGATTTTCTCTGTAACCGTAGCTTGAAGAATGCTTCCAAAGTTAGAAAGTCAATGGTATTTCAGCAATGCAGTGGAAAAAAATATTAGAATTTATGAATAGTGAAATATTTCCTTAAATTAGCGGTACATAGAAATTTAATGTAAAAATAATTAGAATATTATTTTAATAAACAACAAAAAGCTTATAGAAAAATTAAATAACTTTCAATTACAACAATAAATGTTAAAAGCAAAAATACGTCGATGGCATAACCAGCATAAAAAACATCATAACGTGCATGTGATATTTTAACAATCTTTTTCACATTTTGTAAGAGCGAAGGAAATCATTTCATTTTCTTTATACATTTTACACATTCATAACTTTTTGTACGATGCAAATTATCCTAGAATTTCTGATTTCTCTTAAAAAAATTGCATTTTTTTAAATATTAGATTATTTATATCATGAAGTACTTTCACAAAATTTGTTGCAAAGAATATATAGTTTATATTGTTTCACATTGAAAATCTAAGAGTACTGTAATGTAATGAATACAGAAGTTCAACATTTAAAATTGTTGTCACGATGATTCACATATACATGTAGATGATTAATGTTCATAATGAACACTCTTGTTTCTCACAGCAGGCTGGATATTTTCCTTCATCCCTCACTATTTTACAACCCGGCATAGGAATGAAAACTGGACAGCTGAAAACAAAAGAAAAATATTTTATTTTTGGCTTATATTACTTATTTAGAAATTGCAGAAAAATGTAAGATGAATTACAGGAAAACTTAGATATAATTAATCAACATAACTATTTCCCATTGTAGTAAATCTCCAAATTATTAGTTCAGATATGTTCATTAAAAATCAGTAGCTTTTTTAACTAAATTTATAGCATCTAAATAAAAATTAAAGCTATTTTTTGTAAATATGATATTTTACTCTTACATAATATCGCACTTCAATTTCTTTAAAGTAATTTAAATTACTTTAACAAAATTTATAAATTATTGCCAAACAGGTGTGCAAAACATCATTTATAATGAAATCGTCGCCAATATGTGTGCTTACTTTAAAATTAAAATATTTTCAAGTTACCTCTTTTTATGTTGCAATTATGAGGATGATCAATAATTTAGATTTTCAGTAAAATAAGATTTATATCATACAATATATATATAATGAAAATGTCAATTTTTCATATTTGTTTACATTTTATTTTATTTTTAAGACAATATAAGTATTAAAAATTCGTTTGGTAAAAACATAAAATAAAAATATATTTTTCCTGTTTCATTTAAGATTCTTATAATAAGCAGAAAGAACCATATAAATTTTTTTAAATATTTTCAATGAAAATCTAATATTTTGACATTTTTAGGTAAAAATTATATTTCTGAAAAGGCAAATTTAAATCAATTTTTTTCTTATAATCTTTAAAGTTTAGATTAATTCTCTATTTTTTTTAATATAAAATATGAATGGATGCAATCTATTTATATTTTTATTAAATTTATTAAAATTTGAGTAAAATTAGGTGTTTATGTTTTAATGTCCTGTGAAATATCATGATGTACTTCTTTATAAAAATGAGCCCCAACATTTTTAAATAATCTATAAAATTTCTATCCTAAATTATTCCTTCAGTAAGAGCTCTTAACTATTTATTTTTAGTATTTTTTTATATATTCACGCAAAAAGAAGATTTCGGTTAAAAAAAATTATTTTATTAGAGTTTTAGTTTATATTTCATTTTCGCCAAGAATTGCGTCTATCTAGCAGTTGTAAGTTCAGTGACCGTGCCTTCTTCAACAAGTTTGGATGTTATGCCGTCTAATTTACAATTTGTGCCGTCTAATTTACAATTTGTGCTGTCTAATTTACAATTTGTGCCGTCTAATTTACAATTTGTGCCGTCTAATTTCTTCAACAAGTTTGGATGTTTGTAGTTGTTTGAAATGAACTTTAAATTGTGTAATTCTCTATGTTATTTAACTTCCGTGAACAAAAACATTATATTGAACTCCTTTAAATGGATCCCACAAATCAAGCTATATCATTGTGTATTATATCCTTTCAAGCAGAATTTTACAGATGGTGAATTAACTGCAGCCATCTTGACATTAATGTGAACTCAATACTGCATTCAATAGTGAATAAAGAGAGGGTATAATGAAGAACATAATCTTACCATTGGGACTTTGTAAATCTCTAAACTAAATATTGTCATAAAGGAGAATAAAATATCTTGAGTATATCGAACGCGTGATATCTAATTGCTATTGAATTGAAATGAGTAATTTTAAAGATGAAATACTTTTAGGTCGGTGTTTTAGACTGTTTCTCAATTTTTGTACATGAGGGTTAATTAGTCCGTGATCTACAGTTTAAAGTAGTACCGAACCACCATAAACATCCAAACCTAGAGTAGGTATTTTGAGTTAAGATGAATTGAGTGCTAAATGTTTGTAGCTCTGCATTTATAGGCCAGAGAAAATTTTTTGCTATGAAGAATTTGAAAAAAAAATATTGAAAAATGTTTGATGAGACTTCCCACTTTGCGTTTAAGAAGTTGTCTACTTGGCTTTTAAAATTGAAATTTGCCTTCAAAAGAAATGTACTTTTCATTCACAGGTATATTTGTTGCACAGGCGAGAAAAAATTTTAAATAAAAATATCTTTAAAATATATCACACAGAATATTTCACGACGCTTAAAGGTCACTGAATTTCTGATTTATTTTATTCATTTTTACTACTTTAAATCTTCTAATGAGTTATATTGACAGTATTTCGCTAATTACTTTACCGCTAAATACGACGTCCAAAATTTTATACATAAATTAACATATTAAGATCATACGTGCTCAAAAATTGACATTTCATAACGCAATAATAATTATTCTTATAAATACTTTCGTCTATTCTTGACTAATTAAATGAAAGTATAATATCATGATTTAAAAACATGACAAAGGGAAATGAAAAGAAAACTGTCACAAACCCAGCAGCAGATATGCTACCGTCACCATTGCAATGGAATTTATTACAGGGTTTCTCTGAGTACATATCTTCACCAAACCGAACTCTTTGTCCAGAAATATTACAGTAGCCTAAAATTTTTAATTAAGAAGTTATATATATATATATATATATATATATATATAGTTAAATAGAAGTTATATAAAAAATATAACATTTTAATTGAGAGCAATTTCTATTTTTAAATAAACTATCTCAGTATCTAATTTGAAGAATAAGAAATATATTTAGAATAATTTAAGTGGATTTAAAAATTCTCTATTTATCAATATATATATATATATATATATATATATATATATATATATATATATATATTTATATTTATTTATATATATATATATATATCTATATATATATATATATATATATATATATATATAATTCTAATAAGATTTCTGCCCAATTTAACTTACATAAATTCTTATATAATAACTAATATTCATATATTCAAACAAAACTGAAAGAACACATGTCTGCTACCTTTAGCCTCTCTGCTTGATTTAAAATAGAGTTCAAATAAATAGAACATGTAAGTCATACATATACCGAACTCATATATATACAATGATCAGTGGTTAAATTAAAATAGCAGAAAGACTAATTTCCATACAGATTTAAATTCTTTCAACTACACACAATACTGACGACTTTAAATGGTGTTTTATTAGCTTAATTACCAAACAGATATTAAAAAAACAAAAGCATGCATCTATGTCTATATCTACTTATATAAAATTAGAATAGTATAAAATTTCAAAGAATGTAATAATGCTATCATCGGATAATAATGAATCTAATTCATTGTTGATTGTTAAAACAATATGATATACTTAATAGTTTTATTTTTACCTTGTAATATTATAGGCACACACATATTTTATTTGTGAGAGTTGAAACATAAATGAAAATTTATTCATCATTGCTTAAACTAATTACATAAATATTTAGAAAAGGAATAATCAATAGTGATTTTTATCTCTGTTATTATTATCAATTATTATAAATCATTATTATCTATTATTATAAATAATATCGCTATTAAATTATATAGGTCAAAGACAATTATTTTAAACTAATATAATTATAATACATATTCCAAATATTCTGGATTTATGTTTTTGAAAGTTATATCAATCTTAACCTGACGCTCATTTTATCACATACACACACTATAATATTTTATATACTGATATATATATATGAATATATATATATATATATATATATATATATATATATATATATATATATATAGTTTTTTAAAAGTAAATATTACCATCTTCTGCTCTTGTTCTCATTGTAAGTGCGGATATTCCAACACACAAAAGGAATAAACACAAATAATTCATTTTTACTCGATGCTTTTCTGATTTTTCTTTCAGTTCCTATGGAAATATAACGTTATTAAAAAAATTTCTCGGCTAACATAAAAACTATAATGGACATTTTTCCTCGTGAATGTAGAAAAATAATTTTTTAATAGATAAAAAAACTATTATATATTCATTTTATTTGTTTACGGTATTTTAAATGTATAAAAATACTGCTAACGTGTATACACTTTTTACTGTAGGTTTAGGAATTATATATTAAATATACGCGTAACTGTTAAAAAAATTTTACACTTAGTTAATTTAAGTTCTAATTTTTAAGTTTTAGTAATTGCTTTTACTTTTTTACTAAAAAATTTGCTAATATATGTAAAAAAATATTAAGTATTTAAAAATTCTCTAGGTAATTAAAACACAAATAATGAATATAATGATATAAATAGTTTTTTCTGAAATATATTAAAAGTATAAAATGCTACGTCTACATTTTCAAAAATAAATGTTAAATATATAAGGATTACTTTTTTTTTTTTTTTTTTTTTTTTTTTTTTTTTTTTACAATGACATAAACATATTATTGAGCACAATTATTAACGTAATATTTTTAAATGGTATTATAGATTTATTAAATGTTATAAAAGAGCAATAAATTCTCTTAGAGTTACATACCGTATTCACACAATCCTTTTAAGCATGCCCTCCATCTAATCTAATAAGTGTACTTTCATACATTCAAAGGTAGTTGAAACATTATAATTAGCATTCACTGCTTTAAAAAAAAGTATGTATTATCTTCAAAATTCATAGAAAGATACTGATAACTCGCTTAGCAACTGGGAAGTCACCCAGAATTATTAACTCAATGAACTTTGTTAAAAAAAAAAATTCGCCAAAGTGTTATCTAATATAAGCATTTGTTTATTTCCTTTTAGCTCAATTTCCTCACTATATCTCTGTGACTAGTTTATAATGAATGTAGGGGATTTTTTTTCCTTATTCCTTATCCGATTTATTTTATAGTTGAAATTTTTATTTTTTACTTTTTTATTGAAGTTTAACTCACAATATAGGTGATTACGAACAGTACCAGATGTCCAAATATAATTGTTTGCAACTTTTGTCTTAAAAATTCAAAACAATAAACATGTTGTTCAATGTGGTTAAAAAAAAACTTTGGAAATATTTGGCTAAAAAATATATTGTGATTGTTTATCATAAAAACAATTCGCAATTATTATAATGAATGCATTTCGTTTTGAATTAAAATAATAAACTATTTAAGGGGTTTTAATAATTATTTGCCAAATTGCTGACAAACTAATCTTAGATTTTCTTATTTTTGTACAGGTTAAATATTAATTTTCTGCTTAACTATTACTAATAACTCAGATATATAACGAGATTGTAATTCTGATTAAAACTAGATATGCCTGATACTATCCTTAACATTTAATTAAAAAAATTATTTCTTTGAAATTTTTTAAGCTGTTTGTAAATTACGATTGTTGACGCTGAAACGTTTTTAATTCCTAAATTAACATAGTTAATATAAAAGAAGGTTAAAAAAAAAGTAAATTTAATAATCATTTGTGATCTTAAAAATTTAGTCAAGTATTGAAAATGAACAAATTAAAAAAATGTATCCTTATTTTATATGTGTGTGTAACTTAATTTACAACGCCTAACGTTATAATCAATAGAATTATTATTATAACATATCTCCTTTAATGAATTGATTTTACTACTTATTTGAAATGTCTATTTGTCATTGGATTTGTTTTTTATGTAATGCAAATTTTATTTTAAATATTTTAAGAGTATGTTTGCTAAATATATTTTTTAATAATTTTATTTAAATGATATTATAAAATACAATATTATTTACTATTGCGTATTATCCTTTATTTAATAAAATTAAATACAAAAAAAAACATGTTTAATTTCGCAATATTTTGTTCTTATTATTTTTTAATATTTTAATTAATTATTAATATGTTATAATTAATTGAAAAGCTTATATCTATCTTTTATATGATTAAGTCAACTAAATCTTTATAAATACATATTACCAAAAAAGGCATTACCTTCTCATTTAGAATACATTGTACTGTAAAAGTTTATAAATAATTTAGGTACATCGCAATCTGTCTATCCAATCCCATTACTGTATAATAAGCAATATAATAATTTAAATTATTTATAATTTAAAATCTTATGTAATAATTAAATGTATTAAATTGAAATATATTAAAATATTTATAACATAATATATTATTAAATTAATTTATTATTAATTTCTTATGAGAAAAATTAGTACATGTTAATTAAATAATAACATTAGGAATGAAAAAAATACCTCACCAAATATTTTATAATATTAGTTTTTAAATATCAAAATTCTTATTAATTAAATAATAATTACTTGAGTAATTTTTAATTATTTAAGTAATTTCACAATTTATTACAAAAACCGAACATTTGTTATCATTAATAGCAAAACATTTTATTCATAAATTGCATTATTTCTATCTTTCAAACTAACATAAAATTGTATTCATACAAAATATAAATATTGTCTAGCTCTCATGTACTTACTTGAAAACTTTTTCAGTAGAATGTTAGACCTAGCTAAATATGCACGTGGTGTTTTCGTTTGTCAGCCTGTAACCTGGATTAAGAGATTACAAAAAAATAAAATTTATTTTTATAATTGCTGGACATAAATGTATATCGTATCTTAAGGACTGTAAATCTAACTTTATGCTTAGCATTTGTTATTTTTATGCTACAATTAATTGCTTATTTCTTCAGATGCAAGTATTTTTATATTGTTAGACAATATTTAAATATATTCAGCTGCCCTGTCTCATTTAACCTTTTATTTTTGTGTACTTGTTAAAGTACTTTCAATAAAAGATAAGTTTTATCGAAAATTCTACTTTAAAATCTTAAATGTCAGGTTTTATTCCTTCGTTTCGTTTTTCAAATTTTTGATACCATTAAAGCAAAACATTTATTGAAACTTATAATGGATAAAACTTTTTAAATAAAACCAGCTTAATACTGTAAAAAAAATACAATGTTAACTTTAAAAATTACATGTTCACAACAAAGCTTTTGTATATCATTTTTGAATAATCGTAAATATTCAGATATTTTTTCCCAACATTATTAGTGGTTATAAGATTTATTGATGCATTAAAATAATAAAAAGTATACTTATAATTTGCAGCGTTATTTTAATATATATCTAATTCTGCAAATTGGTTTTAGCATATCTAAATCAGACGTTAAGAGTAACTTTGATAATTAGCAATGCATTAAAATTATGTTATGTAATCCTGGCTATTTTGGTATCATTTATTAAAATTAATCCAAAAATTAAACATTCAAAAACAATAAACTATAGATTACTCATGAATGAATAATCAACTTTTCAATATCAAAATTCAAAAAAAAATATATATAGTAGTTTCAAGGTAAAAAAATCCGAAACTTTCGATTGATTTGTTGAAAAAATTAAATTGTTAAAATTAGTGAATCAATAACTTCAAAACTCCTCAAGTAATAATTGTGTGTTTTCGTTAGCTATTAAATTTTATAATTATTCAAGTGCAAATACATTTTTTACTGTTTTGTTCCTTTAAAAAAGTTTTGTAGATGAACCGTTACTGCCACGCTGCATAATTTCATAGATAATCAAAATTTTATTGTAGAAAAACATTTTAATTGAAAAGCGATACGTGTAAATTTCAAAATTGAAATCAAGAAAAAGAGAAAACCGCTTATTTTGAAATTAATGTTAAATCATTTCTTAAAAATATGTGTATATATAATTCATACTTTATTGAGTCTACCCTTATCTTATGTTAACTAATATCTTTTTAAATTACCAATGCTCAATTTAAAATTGATCGGGATAAGATATTGCACAGCATTTCACATTTGTTTCAAATTAGTTGTGAATTTGTACGCTTGAAGAGTGTTTTCTCCACTTTCATAATGACCTCATTTATCACATTTTGAGCGTTAAATTAATGCGTCAAATTATTCTAAAATTACGAAACCAGACAGAAATTTTAAAATCTTATAAGCACGGAAGAAAATTTAAATAACAACTCTAAGGTTTGTGGCAGAAAATTAAATACGGTTACATTTTGGTAAATTTTGGCGACTGATGTTCTACTATATTTGTAGTTAACGCTATTCATATTCCAATTTTTAAATCGAAGTTGACAATTCATCCGTTATTTCAGCAGTAATTTTTTTGTCTCATGCGGAAGTGTATATCATATTATCATAGTATAAGAAATATATTTTGAAACGAAAAACTCTTGTTTTGCACTTGATATAAGTAATAAAATATTAGTACATTAGATTAAAAAGTGGTAAATTACATAATATATATTACTTTATAGCTTTCTTAAATTAAATTTAATGTAATTTGAAGATGTTTAAAAAACTTTATTGCCGAAGAAATGGCAAGTCTTCAAGGTTGACTACCAGTACACACTTCAGACCAGAAAAATAGAATCGAATAATTTTTTTAAGAAATATTAGACTAGTATTTAAAATTTTTTATATATTATATTTCAACTAGTATTTAAAAATTTTCACTTTTATTTTAGAATGAAATTACATATCTCCCTCTTATTAAAAATTTCCATTAAATATATACATAAAATATATTCCATCCTAATCTAAGTTTTAAAAAAAATCTTAATTTTATTATCTAGATTACTTTTAAGATATGTAGCTACTGCTTATTAACTTAATATTGTAACATTTTAATTGTATGTTTCTTTTTTCATATCAGAATTTAAAATTAGACTGATATTTTCAACAATCATTCATCTTGGGAGCATTGTATTGGGTTGTTCGGAAAGTCATTTCGTTTTTGATGAAAATGAAAAACATGCAGCAAATAAATATTATATTGCATTGCACATTGTCTATTCTAGTCTAATAGCTTTTACCGTCTTTTTGGTAGTAGCACGATACCACAGCCATAAAGTGGTTGTTTTTTACTAGCGAAAAGCAGATCCATTTAGGAAAAACGAAATTACTTTCCGAACAACCTAATATATTCGATAATTGTATAAAATAAAGAATTTTCTTTTGCTTACAAATATCAAACGTATTTTGCTCGGAGCTTGTTACTGATAGTATTCTGAACTTCTGTTCATTAGTTAACGGTTTCGAACTTTACTTCGTTAATGAATCTTAGTAATGCTTCAAGTCTTTACACACCTATCAAAATAGGTCAAAACCTTATCAGAATGTGACAAATCAATTCAATCAATACAGAATCTCTGCATTATTAATAATATGTTAAATATATCAATCTTTCATTCCCTCGTCCAACCAAATCAAACCTCTGTGTACAAAATGGCGCTGGCCGCTTTGCAATGTTTGACAGAATGACTTTTGCAGATATTTCAGAGTGATTGGAACTATGTATATAAAAAAAAGTATACAAACTAGTCACTCATTTGAAATATTTAACCAAGATTTTTTTATATAAATATGAAATATATTCATATCCCATTAATGTTTAGTGATGGTCCTTATTCCATCAAACAATGCTTGGCCCTATGCTCTTTGCCAAATGCGAAAAATTCTCAAATTAAGACATACCTAAAATAATTTTTTACTATGTATCTAACAATTTTTCTTTCTTCTCAATACACTTATTTGAAGTTATCTTTAGATATTTATTTCACATTTTAAACATATCATAAAATTGGCTGAAAAATTTTCCCCTACAAAAACAGGATTCTGAAAAGTAATATTATTATTTTTCGCTGCTTGTGTATGGTTCTTTTTTTCGATATATTATTGTTCATCGAAAACCATGAATACATGAGAACAAGAATATATCATCAGGATTAGTGATACATGATATGAATTTCTTTGGGTGAAAATGTGCTTTGGGTCCCCTGCTTGGCGCATTTTAAAAAAGTCGCCAACTGGCGCGTTTTTGCGTGTTGTCTCGCGGAGTCGAATGCTCCGAGAGAAACTACCCAAAAACAGCATTTCTATGGCGACGAAACCGAAATCTGTGTTTTTAACGAATTTCACAGTTGGTATGGCAACGAAAACAAAAACAAAGGTTTGTTTACGAATTGTATAACAAAAAATACACATATAATTGTACAACAAAAAAGACAGGATTGCCACAAGAAGTGCATTTACGATGAAATAGTCAGGGTTACCACGACTTGCGCGTCTATTGTCCATTTGGCGAGAAAGGGGTATCCAAATCACAAATTAATCTTTCTTTGCAATTTCTTTACTGTTTACATGGCATTTTGAATATTTATTCTAGATAAATAAGCTGCTGATCAATGAAATTGCAACACCACGAAAGAACAAAGATACAGAGTAAAATTTATTTGGCAGAAAACATGTTATATGAATATCAAATGATGAAAATCAGCCTTCTGCGACATATGAATGATGACAAAGACAGTACTTAGCGCAGTTGTAGTATATATTTAATGATACTACAACTATATTTAATAATACTACTACAACTTAGAATTGCGAATGCTCACCATATCTAAATCTATATCTCTGTTTGTTACATATAGGGAATTAAATCTTCTGATACGTATTCTTATCAACTTTTACTTCAATTACTTTAAAAGTAGAATATATACTGATTCAAACAACGATGAATATACTATTAGTGTTTATTTCTGTGCGTTTACAAATCGGCATTTTACTTAAATATTATCTAGAATTTTTGATTTTCCTAAAAAATATGAAAACCAATCAAGTTCAAATTGCAAATAATTATTATGAGATTATAAAAGTACTTCAGAAATTAGAAAATTGATTAAAATTACAAAAAATGTTCAAAAAACGAAAATCAGATTAAAATTGGTAGTTAATCCAAGATTTTAATCTTATTGTTTAAATTTGATTGAAAATTATTTTAAAACAAAGAAAATTTTGTTGAAAATAATTACATATGACAAATTTATTTTCTTTCGTTTCTTATATATCATTTTTAGAAATTGCTTTTACAAATACTGCAAAAAGTAATTCCTTTCAAAGAATTAGATAATAAATAATAATTTCTAAGAAATAAAGAGAATAAATTAATATTATTTTCAATAAAAAAATCTTTCATATATATAAATATGAACGATTTCTTAAAAGTATAATTTCTTTTTATTACATTCTTATATACAAATATGCATAGAAATATTATGTAGACTTACTACACATACACAAGTAATATGTCATGCAAAACAATCTTTCTTAACACCACGACAAAAATTCAACAATTTTAAAAGTTTGACATGTTTTCAATCATGACAAAAAAAATCAGAACAACTTACAAATATATTTAACAATTAATTTAGTATTTCTGTCATTTTGACTGTCAGTAGGAAAATCTGATATAATTAAATCTCGTTCCTATTTATTAAAAATCCCAAATGAGGTGCCATTACCAATTAAACTAATGAGTCCGTCTTCTCCAGCATTTTTATCAAAGTATAGCATCTCTGAAAAATTAAATACACCCACGAAAATATATACAGAGAGAATAAATTGTCTTATGTCCTTATCTGTAAAATTGTTTTTCTATGTAAAAATATTAAATATAAATGCACAGTTTTAAAAAAAAAGAGTGGTGTCATTTTCTTTTGTAAAAAACATAATTACTAATTAAAAATACTACTGAATTTTTTATTTCCAATAGGTTTTGAGGTTAGTTACTATTAAAAATAATATTATACTCCTGAAGAGTTCTTTAAGCATAGCATGAGATCGTGAAAAATGGTAGTCTGTAATCCAATACTGATCATATTAGACTACAAACGCAATAAAAAAAAGTGAAAACTCTGTAAATTTCCCATTTTTTTAATTTTTAAATTTCGATTAACTGAAAAGCAAAAAGATGATACTTTTTGCTATTTCATACTAATTGGATAATATTTTGGAAATATATTTATCACATTAAAATTTATAAGCAATAATTATAAAATTTATAATCAATAATCCATTTTAATTTAGTTTACAGAAATTCATTTGAGAAACATATATTTGTTTTCAAAATTAAAATTAAGAAAGAATTTAGGCACTGTTAAGAAATTAAGCTAAGATTATAATAGAAAAACATTATATATGGGCTAATATTTAAATTAAGATTTTAAACTATTCCTTATCAAATTTCTTCATAGATAATTTACTCAGTTTTAGCACTTGAGAGTTTTTTTTATATATATAATATAAAATGTTAGATTTTGAAAAGATATAGTTTTAATATTAAGAAACAAATTTAGATTAACACTAAATTTTTTTCATAAAATCTTAAAAAATGTTCAAAATAACTATTACAAAACAAATTTATGAACTTTTCTGCAAAAACGTCAAATGAAATAGTTCTCTGAAATTTAAACTTGCATTTTTATGACAGCTGTACTTCCTAAAACTTTTTTTCTCAACTGCATTTGACGTAAAAGCAAATGTTGCTTAAGAATCTTAACAGGCTTTGCTTTTTTAAACTTTGACATTTTTCTCCCCATTATATTCCTGTAAAAGTTTATTCTTTAAAATGTCAGTTTATGAATACCTTTTAAATAATGTAATGGCTTAAGTTATTATTTTAAACACACAATTAAACTGAAAGTTTTAATCTGAACAAATCAAAGAATTTGATAATATATATGTATAAAGAAAGGCTAAATATTTAGTCTTTTTCTATAAATATACGTTAACAAATTTTTTGACTTGTTCAGATTAAAATTTTCAATTTAAATGACATATTTATAATATCAACAATGGATTGATATATATTATAAGTGATACTACAAATACATTAATTATAAAAACTTTTGATACATGTATAACAAGCATAATCGGCTTATACATCATAAGTGAAATTTCATATTTTATTGTTTTATTTTGAATCACAATTGGAGACATATGCATCTGCTTCAAGCGTTGAAATTCTTTCACACTTTAATTCCCTTATATGTAATCTTTGACCATGTAGTAGGCAATCAGACGGCTTAAAGCATTTGTAAGGCACTTTAAAATCCACTGCATAAATGTTTAAAATAGTCGACATTATTCCTGTATTGCAAGAGAGGAAGTGTAGAAATCACTAAAACATTCACCCCTAGAAACATTCACCCTAGATCTCCTGCTCAAAAAGCTGTATAAAAAATCATGTACCACAAGGGAATAAATATTCATGTATCATAAGGGAAGAAGAATTAATGTATCACAAGGGAGGAAATATGGAAAACTCTCAAGTACTCACTCCGAGAAGCGCTTATTCAGTATAACAACGAAGAAATCATGTGTCACAAGGGAGAAAATATTCATGTATCACAAAGGAGGAAATATGCATGTATCACAAGCGACGAAGTATTAATTAATTAATGTATTACTAAGTAGAAAATATACAAAACCCTCAAGCACTCACCCCGAGAAACGTTTATCCAGGAGATAGCTACATAAAATCTAACTTTCGTTGCTCAACAATGGTCGATATCGAAATCAGAATTGTCTGCTCTGCAGTTCGTTATCTTATTATTTTTGACATTGTGTGGTAGACGGTCTAAAGTTATTGCCAGGCATTTTAATAACTATCGTATAATTAATTTCCTAAGGAACTTTTCATATATATATACGACCATTGTAGTGGGAGGAAACTGGAAAACCACCAAGCACTCACATGGGCGAATATGCATACAAAAAACATATCTGCCGAGGTGGCTACTTGATATAGATGTTCTCTCCTGCTCTAAAAGCAATGAATGAAGGAAAATTGGGATTGAATTCTGAACTCTCCTCACTGAAGATCATTGTTTTCCCACTGGACTATGGTGAGCTCTATCACATTATTTTGATACCATATAGTGGACAAACGAAATCAGCAGGGCCGTGGTAGCCTAGTGATTAGGGTATCGGCCTTCAGTCTGAAAGATATGATTTCGATTCACAATGCCACCAAAGACCCACCAAGTGCATCTGATATACATCCTCGTTAAATCTGTGGAATCGAAAGCCCTGTTGTTGGTCATTGAGCAGTTACCATGGGTGTAATGGGTCTGGAGATAATTTCCTCTTCCAGATCATAATCAAAATTGAGGGAGTGGATCCTCTGGTGGTGCCATCTATCAAAGCAGTCATAGAGCAAAGTCGTACTTTTGTGGTTCTCTAATGAAACGGAAGACGCACCCATCTGACTTAATTTCGCATAAACATCGGTTTCTCGAGCTTGATTTGTCCAAGTGTCATAAATAAGAATAACAACAACGAAAATTTTCGGCCTAAAGCTAAAAAACTTTAGGCTTTGTAGACTTAGTCCTTTGTAAACCCTTTTAATTCCTTCCATGCAAGTTGCGTTTCGAGAGGAATTTTTTATAAATACCATATTGAATTTTCGCCATGTAAAAAAGCAGGAAAAAATTCCCGACAAATTTGCATACAAAGAATAGAAGCTCATCATCCGTCTCCATTACTCAGCAATGCCTGGATTGAATAATGGACCTCTCGTTCTGAAGATGATTTCTTAAACTAATGAGTTATTATAGGACAAATAATCATAAGAATAATTCATTAGTTTTCTAAATTTTCAACAATTTTAAGCAATAAAAATTTTATTTTTTGAAAAGCGCCAGTTCTCAAAGAAATTTTAGTTGGAAGCTTTTGAATTTTTTTAAGTATATGCAATGCTTACACACAATGACATACAATATAAGTGTCATTTATTAATCATTTTTTGACTAGAAAACTTCTTTCCTTTAATTAGTCAGATATGATATCAACTTATAAAAATTTTATGGTATTTTAATCTTGACATAAGTTGATTACATTTTTATTTTTACTATTTCAAGGGTGCATTACATGCCAATCAAAGCAACACGTGTCAAACATTTTGCTTTTTATTGCAGTATGCTTAACTTCAGAAAGTTGTCGTATCTGTATTATTACAGGTGTTTAATTTCAATCCCGTAACTTGTAACCTTGAGCTTCTTCCTATACAAATATAATAATACTAAAAATATCTGTAAACATAAAATAACATATGGGTCAACTCATCTTTTATCAACCCTTGCGAGAGAAGCACAATAATTTCTCAAGAGTAAACCTATTGAGTTGTAAAATTTTATTTTTAAGCATAATATAAATGAAAGTATTTATAACTTACATTACACTTATTTCAATCAATAAATACATATTGGTATATATTTAGAATTATTTGCAATAAGTTGTATTAATTTTCCAATCTTTATTTAAAAACAAAAGTAGTTTTTAAACTTTGGGATGCTATATGAAAAAAATAAACAATTCAATAATGATCTCTTTAAAAGGCAAGTTGAGGTGCAAAAATTTATGGAATTAAAAAGTATATCATTATTATGTGTATTATGAATTATAAAATTAATTATATTAATTTTTTACGTTCTTTAAAAATAGTTACTGTTGTACTTCTAAAATACACATAAATGGTATAAGTTAATTAATAACGCAACTACAAATATTAATATACTTAAAGAAAGAAATTTTATTTTCCTTTCATACACTATGTCCCGAACAAAAAATTTTCTTTTTAAATAAAGATGTATATATAAACTGCGTATACAAAATATGAATAGCGATTCGTAATCAAACAATAGTTTAATTTAATTAAATACTTCCACTTTGAGAAGAAGAAAAGTGAGGAGGGGAAACGTGGCGGCTTCTTATATGTTTTCTATGCATTCTAGTAAATCTTTTAAGACCCACGAAAATTGAATGCATAAATAGAAATGTTTTGTCGCCACAAGTCTATATTCATGTGATAAATGCTGAAGAATTACTTAGTACATATCATAAGATAAGTCGTAACTCATGTTTATTTTCAATTTCCCTCTAGAAAGTAAGCAACAATTACGTCCGTGAAATCCAATGGCGTTATATGCAAGTATCTTATTTTTTACAAAATTTATTTTACAAAAATGAAATGGCAACAACTCTTATCTTGAAAACAAAATGAGAGAATTTTATGAAAACTGAAATGATTTGCATTTATGCTATATCTGCACCTTCTATTTGAACTTATTTTATAATTAATTAATATGTTCTGCATAATAATTACATAAATATATTTTATTATTATTATTAAATAACATGATTCGTAATTCCTGCGATTGAGTTTAATTAAATTTATTAAATGTGTAATTAAGGAAAAATTACTTTAAAAAAATTTATATATTATATGGCTGTAACTCTAAAGATTACTATAAATTCACCTCGTTAAAGTAATGTTGAATTTATAGCAGTGTATATTCCCATTTGAGGGAATTTTCCAATTTGAATTTCTTTACTTTATCATGACTAAATATTGCAAAGTAACTCTCTCTCCTGTCTCTCTCTCCTCTCTCTCTCTCTTGTCTCTCTCTCACCTGTCTCTCTCTCCTCTCTCTCTCCTGTCTCTCTCTCCTCTCTCTCTCTTGTCTCTCTCTCCTCTCTCTCTCTTGTCTCTCTCTCACCTGTCTCTCTCTCCTCTCTCTCTCCAGTTTCAGATATTTTAGTTCTCAAAATAGGAAGCTGGAAACGTAATGCAACAACGAAATGAAATGTAAGGATGTTTACAAGATGGAGAAATAAAAAAATAGAAGGGAATAGCAACCTTGGCATTGATTTCATCCGATGACGTCAATAATAATTTGCGTAAATCAACATGTATGGGTTGACACCACAAATTCCGAAGGGCATATTACCGTTTGAAAAATATTCAAACTATCGATGGAGCTTATAAATATTTTTCCAATCATCCATAGAAGTTACAACCTAACAAAGCAAGAGATAAAGTATTTTTTATATTAATTAAAGGAAAATATATAGAGCTTTGTATTTTTATATACCAAAAATTTACCTTATAAAATATATTCAATTTTCTCGCATTTTGATTTATTCCGACATATATTTGATTACAATTAAGTATCTACCAAATCTAAGGATTAAATAAATATAAATAAATTATTCTATTGATTGATTCTATAAATAAGGAGGGAAAAAAATTTATTTTTTTCTTTCTAAACGTAAAATAAATAATTTAACAACTTATTTCTATTTTTCTTTTTGTTTCGAAATTTTATTTTCCGTTTAAATGTCGAAAATCTTTTTGATGAGGGCTAACATTGGGTCCCTCTATGAAATTTAATAATTTAAAATATATTACTTTACTCTATTTATAGATATTAAAACAAATTAAAAATAAAAGTAGGGAATTTTAATCATAAATCTTATTAAATATTATAATCAATTATTTAATTATATAATTTACAATGCAATTCCTGTTATTGTTTATTCATAGAAAATGTTGATAAAATTACTCAAGTACATAAGTAACCTTAATAGGTTCTTAAACATATAAAATAACTTTATATATAATTTCTCGTAAAAATTTACAGAAAAATATTTATAAAATTATAGTTGAATTCAATTATATTTGATTTATACTGATAAATTTTGTATAAGCCGAGTAGTTTATTTTTTTTAAGTAATTACCATGAGATTAATATTTTTATGTCTTAGAATTTCCAAAAATGAATTTCATTTTTGTGATGACGAATTTAATAAGCAAGTTATAAAAATTATTATTTGGAATTATTATGCGTAGTTTAACATTTATTCATTCCAATTAATATGATTCATTCAATAAGTGAAAATCAATTTTCTGTGAAATGTTATAGCTAATACGATCATTTTTTTTATCTAAAAGGTAGATTTTTTTTTTCTAATTTAGTAATATAATTTTTTATTACTCCATTTATTAATCTGTTAGTAGCATGTTGAATTAAAATTTTACGGGTGCAAAAATAAAAAGGAAATTCAAAGAGTTTACTTGTTTCAATCAAATGACACTTCACGGTAATACAAGAGCCACATTAAGTATGTTCTTCTCCTGATTATAAGGACACTCTATGGTAATACAAAAGTCACATGAAGTATGCTCTTTACCTGATTAATAAAACTCTATGAACTAGCATTACTCAATGGGCCATGGTAGCCTGGTTGTTAAAGCGTCGGCATTTAGTCCGGAAGAGCGGGGTTCAACTCCGAATGCTGCCGAAGATCTACCGATTACAACTGAAGTATGTGCACGTTAAACGTGTGGAATTTAAAGTATTGTGGTCAGTCGCTGAATAGTTACCATGGGTGTAATGGTCTGGAAAAAATTTCCTTCCCCCTTCAAATTAATGTTAAAATTGGGGGGATAGATCCTCAGGTGGTGCCATCTATCGGAGAGACTTAGAGCAAAGTCATACTTCCACCTTCGTGGAGCTCTGGTTAAACGAATGACGCTCCCTACTGACTTAAATTTGTACAGCCATTGGCATAGCCAGCTTATCTTGTCCCAAGTGTCATGCATAACAACAATAGCAACACGTTATTCTATTAATGAACAAAGATATTCTGTGAATTAAAAAAACACTCTTCTTATAATTAAGAAAATGCTCAATAAATTAACAATTCTAGCTACTGAATTATTAGAAAATTTAAATCATCTTTTTTACCATTTTTGATTGCTCAGAAATAATATCTCATATTAATAATTCTGTAAAATTTTTGTTTTTTGAAGCCTAATTCATTTTAATTATTTCCATCAATTATTCCATTACAAAATAGAGTGAAGGAACTTATCATTAAAAAATATAAATATTCATTAACCCAGCAGTATTCTAATTTCGAATCACTGTAACAGAGAAATGTTTGATTTCAAAATAAGAATATAGAAAATGAATATAGAAACTGAAAATATCGAGTATAATTAAAATGTAACATCACATCTAATTGTGTTCGTTATTTTCAATTTTAGTTAATTTAGTTAAATTTATAACTATATATTTCCTGTTTATAGTAATGTAATAAAATTCAACAAAATAATAATAATTGTTATAATAATCTGTAGATCTGCACATTTTACTTTATGTTGTTTACGTCATAGGGAAAGAAGTTATATAATGAAGCCATTAGGATATATGAAAGGGGTATTTGCTCCAAATACCAAAACAGCAAATATCCTCGCCAATTAAGGGACCAATGTGATTTACTTGGAATTCTCGTCTGCTACTACTAATAATATTAGAATGAATGGTATGCGATGTATGATGTTTCTTTATATTAATCTGGTACACTTATTTCTCATGGAACTTTTATGACTTATCAGATATGTCTCATGAACATATTGCATGAAAATAATGTAAATACCATTTAGAATTTGTAGAAACACAGAAAATAGGAAGATTTTTTGTGTCATTACTCTATCTAAGGAATATTCAAAATCTATGAATTTTTATCAGGAAACTCAAATTATAGTTTCAATATGCTTCAGCTGCACTTTTAAAAATGATTAAGTTGATTTTTATGATGTATATAGAGCGTAAAAAGTGAAAGAATGAGAGTATTGTGATACTCATTAGATTAAACAAAAAATGTATATTTATTTCTTACAAATATATGTATAAAAACCGGAAATTTAACCATTGCCATAAAATCATGTACCGCTGAAATTTCTTTGCAACTTGCTTCACAAATAAAAACACAAGAAAATAAAGTCCCAATAAAAGCACACTTTTCTTCGCTTAGGAAATGTCTAATGAAATTTTATTTTAAAATAAAATAATCTCAGAATATATTGATTGTGTTGTTCAAAAATTAATTTCGTTTTTTTTTGTGGAAAAAACAGACAGTTTTCGTATAATAAAAAAATTATTTATTTAATTATATATTGGCCGTTCTGGTCCAACACCTTCTGCAATCTTTCTGGAAGTAGCATAATTCCACGTTCATAAAATGTTTGGTCTTTGCTGGCAAAATACTGATCGAGGTGGTTTTTGATCTCCTCATTTGAAGTGAAGGTTTTGCTATCTGAAACATTTTGGAGTGACCGGAACAAATATTAAACCGATGGTCCCAGGTCTGGAGAATATGGTAGGTGTCATTGTATCCCATTCAAGCTGTAAAAGCTTTTGGCGAGTGACCAAACTTGTGTAAGGTCTCATGTTGACTTGCTGAAACACTACACCTTTCTTGTTGATTAGTTCTGGCCTTTTCTGTTAAAGTACATCATTCAGTTTGTCCAGCTGGTGACAGTAGACTTTCGAATTAATCGTTGTGTTATCCGGTAAAAGCTTTAAAAAAAAAAAAAAAAAAAAAAAAAAAAGATTTCTTTAAAATTACACCAAACAGACAGCATCACCTTTTTTTGGTGAATATCGGCTTTGGAAATGGTTTCTGCCGGTTCATCTTTTTTTTCCATGACCTCTTACGCTTGACATTGTTGTATATAACCCATTTTTCGTCCCCAGTGATGATGCGCTTCAAACATGGATCATTTTCGTGATGTTTGAGAAGAGAATCGTAGACGTCAATGCAGCGACACAGATATCTCTCTGTGAGAACATGGGGAACCCATACATCGAGCTTCGAGGATAATCCCAGGCCTTTCAAGTAGTCATTAACTGTTGTTATTTGATGATTCGCATCAATTAACGCCTTTATCGCGTCTTAATCAGCTTCAACCGGCCTTCCCGAACGTGGTGCATCTTCGACAACAAAAATGCCGGATCGAAATTTAGCGAACCAGTTCTGGCACTGGTGTACTGTCAACACACCTTCTCCATACACATCGGTCAATTTCTTTTTGGCTTGAACAACATTTTTATCCTTTCTGCAGTAAAACTGTAAGATATGTGAAAAATGCTGCTTATCATTCTCCATATTTAAAAGGGCACCAACCAAAAACTACTGCGTAGAATTAATTGGAATGTTTAACACCCAAGCCTTGCTATATAAGCTCTCAAAGCATATAGTAATTATAAGGCTTAAGTGTGAAGTTGGGTGCAGAAAAATACAATTAAATCCTCTGTCGGGAAAAAACGAAATTACTTTCCGAACAATCCAGTAAAACCATTTTTTATAATTACTATACCTTTTAATTTCAATATATGATATAACACAATATGTTATATTAAAAGGTCTGACATAATTTAGATAAATAGTTCATCGAATGGTGATGATCATAAATGGGTTTAAGGGATGTATACACAGAATAGTATTGTTTATTACTATTGAACTTTTCATTAGGCTATTTTCTTTTCTAGTTTGAGTTGATTTCCTTTTATAAATATCATCTGTATGTCATTCAACGTAGACTGTTTCATTCCTAGTATCATATTTTTATTATTTGCGATGACCATTTCTCTGAAAGATATGTTTCCTTTATTTATTTTTTTATCCCCTAACATACCAGGATATTTTACTTTAGGAATTGATAAAAGACCTCGTTTATGAAAGAAAATATCTAGCATTGTGTTTTAAAAGCTAAAATTACAACTGCTAAACCTGGCAAGAATACCACTGCCTACAATAATAATATCTCGTTAAAAATAAATGCAATAAATAATAATAATGATAAATATCTTCAATAATAAAATCACCTTCTCTCAATAAATAGCGGAATAAAATTCTCATTTCGATGAAAACCACACATGTTGAAATCTTTTGATAAGATTCATAAAATATTGTGAATTTGTTTGATCATTAATATTATTAAATTTACCTTACAATTTTATGAAAAACTGAGAACAAAATATGCCTGACACATATAGACATCCTACAGTTTTATAAACAATAATAAAAGAAACAACAGAAGTTTTAAATTTATGTACAAATTATTATCTCGAAAATATTTCTATAGATCTTTAAAAAGTACTATAATATAATTAAGTTATACAGTATAATATGAAAATGTTCGGTAAGTTGTTATCATACAGACTGATATCATAATATATAACTTGTCAAATTCACTCTTCTTCAGCACATGCATTATCAGTGAATTACATGTCTCTTAATCAATAAATTATACGTTATGCTCATTTCCTTGATTGGTTCAATTTATCACAAAGGTTACATTTGTCAACGAGAATTAATTAAATAAATCTCACTTAAAAGGATTTCTAACTGCTTTAAAATTAATGAAAAATAACTCATTAAAATGTCGTTTTGAAAGCCACAGAGTTAACGCTCTTATGATATAAACTCTGCCCAATAATAATCATTAATTACTTTATAAATACTTATAATAAATATCTATTTATTTATATACCAATATATACTAGTATTATGTTTCATTGAAATTACTTTTGAGGACCCATGTTTACATTGTTTATTTATGAGGACCATGTTTCGCTGAAATCCTAAGATTCATTTAATATATCTGCTTTGATGTTTTTTAGCTGTATTATATCGAATTTAATAAAAGGCAATATAACTATTTATTATACAGCAAAAATGCGTTACTACACTGAATTGTTTTGGGTTGCAAAACACCATAGAAAAACAAATAGATTACGATTTTAAATGAAAGAATAATGTTACCCAGTTAAACTCCATCTGGCAGCTAAATATTTGGCATTCTAGCCTTCATTTACGTAATTGATTGTACACTTTCCACTTTGTGAATGTATATTTACAGTGATTTGGAGTATACTTTAAACAGAAAACCTTGTTGAATTAACTTTCGCGTGCATAAAGTAATCTCAGATTGATGAATTAGTAATTGAACAAAATTCAAAATACATTTTTCATTATGCCATTGATATTTATTTCATCATATGTTAGTAACTAGATTTCTAAAGTCAATACAATCACATGTATATATATATATATATATATATATATATATATATATATATATATATATATATATATATATATATATATATATATATATATATATATATAGTAAAAAATTTTAGTTTCTTAGAAATTCATATCAAGGTGGATTTAAAAAAGGTTACTGCTTGCAAGTTTTGAAAAAAACATTTTGTGAAGGAAATACTTTTCCCCTTCATAGAACAGATTACAGTAATTATCTTATAACATTTCTACGCTTTGATATAGTAAATATACAGACGCGTTAGAGGAAGTGAAATGATAGAAAAAATATGTCTTGAACAACTAATGTAAACAGTGATTCATATATCACGAGTAAGTAATTTGTTAGACTGTGAAAAGCATGTTGAAGGATGGTATCATTGTCGTTTACTGGAATGTTGATCACCAAACTTAAAAATTGCTGCATTCTTTCAAATTAGAAATCTAAAATAAATACCCCTTCAGTACAGATTTGGCATTCAGTGGATATTGCCTTCCTCAGAAATTAAAAATTACCACAAAAGATCTTCAGAAATGATGCGAAAAAGGTTACTAAGTATTAATTCTGTGTTAAAAAAATAAAGATAATATTTCTAATAATCTTATTGAATCAAATTGTTTCTATATTCAGATAAATGAATCAATAAATTTGATGATTATATGGAAATGTGATAAGAAACTCTTAATTTCCTTTAGAAGATAAATAATTTAATCAGCCTTGTTACTTTATTATATCATTCCGTGTGAATAACTAATTTCATAAAAAGTAATATATTTCCTTGAAGTTTCATGGTACTAACATAGTAAAAGCTATTAAACATTGTAAACGTGTAAAGATATAAATTGCTTATATTATAAGCTGTTTTTATACTTGTATTATAATATTTTTGAATATTATTTTATTATAAAATAAAAGTTAAATAAATAAATTCTATCTAAGAAAAATCAAGTTAAGAAACCAACACACACACACACAGTTTACAAATAATACTAAAATATTAATAAGCTAAAATTGTAGGTAATAAAATTAATTACTGAATACTTTAACTGTATGTTCTATGTTCATAAAGTTGGCACTTAACTATTATTCTAATATTCACATTGCCTATCTTTTTCTTTTTATGATTGTTCTATGAAGCTAATATTATCATAAAAGACTTCTGTGATTATGAAAATAAATAAATATTTTTATAAAACATAAAGGATAATACGTTGGCTTGTAAAGCAATATAAAGTGCACTGTAGAGGCTCTTAAAAATAATAAATCAGTTACTTTTTTGTATCCAAGGTTATTTTTATAAAAAAAAATTTTCAATTATGTCTTTTATTTGTAATTGCATCGCATTATGAAATCTTAAAATATTTGCTCAAGGATATAATTTTATTTAATCTAGTAATCACGAATGTGCTTCTGAAAATCTTTTAATTACTATAATTTAGCATTCGTTAGGGATGTAAGAGATTAAGTTTCAAGGAAATATTTTCTAATCAATGAAAGAAAAAATATTTTCTTTTGTTTAATTATATAAAATATATTTGTTTAAATAATTACCTATTCATATTACAACATAAGCTTTTAAAAAAAATAAAACAATAGGGAAAACTGATAAGATTAAGTTAACTATTATTGCGTGTGCTTATGATAATCGTATTATAAATGGTTTATTTCTGTGACTTTCACAGTTAGTTTTACCCTTATATATTCTTGCAAAGTAGACATTTTAAGTGGTTTAGATTTCCTTCTTTAATTTAACTTACGCATTATTACTACCAATTAGAAATTAGCTATTTGTTACAGATTATGTCTTTTTTGCCTACTTTCCAATATATATGTTACTAGTAAAAATTTAAATATAATTTTGTACTAACATAAAAATTAAGACATAATCTAACTGAATCTTGCACTATAACATAAAAGACATTGTATCTTGTAGGTGAATAATATTAGATTTTACATTTTTATGATTGTGTATACTAATGAAGTGCTCAGTTTAAAAAGATAATTACATTTTATAAAATTAACAAAAATAATAATAATTTAGCAGTTAGTTACAGATTATCAAAAATTTATCTGAAGTTCTTACATTAAAAAATAAGACATAATTTCCCACATACCTTTTATTAATATACTTTTTATCATTCAACAGTAAGCTTTAAGTACATTTTAATTCACAAAACCGTTTACTTTCTTAATTAAATGTAAATCAAGGTAAATAAAATTTGCGTACAAGTTAAAACAGACAATTAGACAAACAAGGTTTACTAACTGCATAAAATTCTGTATAAATGGTGTTAATTTTTTTGGCAAAATTCACAACACTTATCATATATACGTGCATATATAGAAATGTACAAATATTATATTGAGCACAAAATATTGCTAAAAAAGTTATATTTTTTAGTAATAAACCATAATATACCTATTTAAATGCATTAAAATTAATTTTGTAATAAATCATAAAAATATATTGTTACAAAAGCATATATTGAATTTTTCTTAACGAATATAATAATACATCATATTTGAAAGAATATAGCCCTAAAAATATGTTTCAGAAACAAAAAATTGCAAAAGAAAGCAAAAATACATTTCATTTTAGGAATCTTGATTTATCATATTTAAAAACTTCACAAATATATGTAAAAATGTCTATTAGCAATAATGTATATCGCAAAAAAACGTCATAATAAATTATAATATCACATTTGTAGACGCTACAAATTTACATACAAATACTAAAACGCAACAAAGTTTATTACAAAAGGACAATAGGACATTTTTAATAACTAAAATGATGGCATGTCATATTTAAAAGCTGTTTTTAATGTAAGTACAATATATTTTTAATGTATAAATAACATATAATTTACAATATAGTGCAAAACAATACAATTTGATATTTCACTTTAGAAATAAACTTTGACATCTCATATTTAAAATCGCTTTAGTTTTTTCAGTACAGCTCTTAAATTGTTCACCTTTATTATCAAAAAAGGAATGAAATGAAGGTCACATTATGTTGGATGAAATATTGCATACTTATGAATATAATGATGAGGGTTATACTGAGAAAAATGTGAAAGAAACATCTACAATTACTTAGCGTTCTTCATACCAAACTTTCTTTATCTAGTCAATCAAATGTCATTTTTATTATTCTTCATGGTCACGAGTTAATCAAATATTCAAGATAAAGCGTGATAGAAAACGTATTATTAGACTTCAAACTTCGCCAAAATTTCTATTTAAGACGCCAACAAACTTAGATGGAACTTTTTATAGTCTACTGTTTACGCAGAAATATTAAATAATTGTGTTTGCCTTAAGAATTATGTTATTAAAAAAATTATTAATTTAATTATATATAAATGCTTACTATAAATTATTTTAAATTTTGTGATTTTACATTGAAAATAAAGATTTAAACTGGTTTCAATTTGTATCTAATAATTCGAAAAAGTATACAATTACTTCAATAATTCCGAATACTTATCTAGGATTGTTGTAAACAGCAAAGTTTTCACATATTTGTTTTATCCAGTGTGCAAGCATTGGCTTTGGGAATCATAGATTAAAATAGTAATGATTTACGAAAGTGCCAAAGTCTGCAACATGTATTGAAAAAAATGACACTTTAAAACAATAGATATGTTCTTAAAATGTCATTTTCCAGCATTTCTATTTATTTCCATTAACAGTTCGTCATAAGCTTGTGTATACTGTTCCGCATTGTCATATATCAAAGATGTTTGTGGGATTTTCAAAGACCATTTCTCTAAGGAAGATGTATGAATCTCAATTCTAGAGTTAGTCAAACGAGAATAATTCCTTTTAGGTTTTGAGGATAAAACTTTTAGATTAGATATGTTTGAATTGTTTTTACTTGAAGAATAATCACTTAAGGAAACAGAAAAGTTAGATTCTAGATTAACATGATCAATGTTGATAGAAATATTGTGTTTGAAATTATCTTTTGGTAGGGAAGAACCGTTCTTTTCCTGAATATGTGTAGGAATGAAAATGATATTCATTTTTGAATCCTTAGAAAGAGGGTCAGAAAGTGTCTGTTTAGGATCACTCTTCAGATTATCTGTAAAAACTAATGAAATATTTCTTCTAAAATTCTGCTTAGAACCATCAAGAATTAAAGAAGCATTTATTTTTTCAGAAACATTTATTGGATTATCCGTAGGAACTGAGGAAATATCTTTTATAGAATTCCGTTTTGGATCATCAAAAATGGCAGAAATAGTAATTGTTTCATTAGTATTCATTGGATTATTTACAGGAACTGAGATAATATTTCCTCTAAAATTCTGCACAGGATCATCGGAACCGGAAGGAAAATGTATTCTTTCAGGATTATTCATTAAATTATTTGCTGGAATTGAGGAATTATTCTCACTAGAATTCTGCTTATGACCACTGGGAACAGAAAAAGAGAGAGTATATTTATGATTATTCACTAAATTATACTTTTGAAATGAGGACACATTTCGGCTGATATTCTGAATAGGATCATTAAGAACGATGGAAGAAATAATTTGTTCATGATCCTTTATTGGATTATCTTTAGAAATTAAAGAAATATTCTCTCTGGAAATCATTGACGAAGTAAAAGAAATATTTAAATGATACGTTGGCTTAAAGTTATTAATATTTTGTGGAACAATTGAAACATTTCTTTGAGAATCTGCTTGAGATATTGAAATATTTTTAGGCAAAAAATAATTATTCCTTCTACTCAAATTTTGAGGAATAGGTGAAATATTTCTGCGGAAATTACGAATATTAACTTTACAAGTTGGTGGTCGAAATGAATAAATATTGGAATTAAGTGAAGAGTTTGGGTGGGACATTGTCTTTGGAGAGGAAGTAAAATTTGCGGAAATAGAAGAAACAGTCAATCTAGATGGCTGGAGAAAACTGTTATTGGGAGAAAACGGAAGAATTTTCTTTTGAGTAAGAAAAGGAGAAACAGAAGAGTTCCTTGAGTGATAATTATTTGAAGAAAAAGCAAAAGTATTGTTTCCATTATGCGTGAGAGGAAGGGAAGAAAAATTTGTTGGGTAAACAGTACGTGGATGTGAAGAAATGTTTGAGGGAACTGGAAGAATACTCTCTTGAGAAACAGAAGAATGAAAATGAGCATTTGTTCGATGATTATTTGAATAAGCAGAATGGTCATTTAAAGTAAAAGAAAGGTCTTTCTGCTGAGACATAACTGGAAATATTGAAGAAATATTATTCTTATGAACAAGCTCTGGAAAGAAATTTTTTTCGGAAAAAGAATCTGGTACTGGACGAAAAGAATTCGTACTTGAATTAAAAGACGAATAATTAGATGAAGAGTCTGGTGAAATGGAAGTAATATTTTCAGCCATAAAGAGAATATTCGACCTGGAAGTAGTTGGAGATGCGGTAGTAACATTCTCTTCAACCGTAACGCTACTTTGCTGGGAAGTAAGAAAAGTGGAGGAAGTATTCGAATGAAAGATAGAATGGCGTGATTGAGAAATAACTTCTGGAGAGGAAGTAATATATTGCAGAGGGAAAGAAATATTCTGGCGATAAGTGACAGCGGGAAATGAAATATTTTCCGGAAAAGAAGGAATGTCAGATTGAGAAATGGTTGAGATTGGAAGCGAGGAAGAATTATTCGAACGAAATAGATCCTGTGAACGATCCGAAGTATTTGGTCGAGATTCCAGAGGAAAATGGCTGGGTGCATAAAGTGGGGGAGTAGTAGGAAGCATTGTATTAACAGAGGGGGATGTATAGGAACTCGGAATCTGAGTAGGCAGAGCATTCGATTCAAGTGCATTAGGAAAATTGGATGAAATATCGTCTTCTGTTTCGAATGGTGGAATAGGAGGGATCTCCCATGGTGGAGTGATAAATGGTGGTGGTGGTAATGTCAACAAAAATTCATTCTGAATTTTGACGCATTCTTCAATATGTGGACAGCAATCTGGAAAAGTTCCATTACCCGGAATCAATCTGCATTTATAGAAAGGTCGCTCTGGTAGATACATAGGGGCACACCTAAAGTGAATATAAATATTATTAAAAGCATATGAAAATAAGATGATTTCAAAATGTCTTACCTATATTTAAAAATATGCAAACTTTTCTTATTTATATAACATTTCATACCAATTACTTCGGACTCACCATATCATAATATTAAAGTCACGCTCTTTAGAATAGAATGCGCCGCTTTCGATTTCAGATCCTGTCAAACAGCTTCAGATGGATATTGCTTTCCTGATATTTTTAGTTTCTTTTATCGGAATAAGTACTAGGGAGTTTCTTGGTTTGCTCCCTTGCAACACGAAAATGTCTCTATATACGAAAAGTCCAACCAGTAGTAGGACTTTTCGGAAGGTTATATACGTGCATTAGATATTTAAAAATCTCACAACAACAAGTCTGTTAACACGTCCATGACACAGTGTCAATAACAAACATCATACTACAACTGATTTTCATCATTAATTGTTTCTAACTTAATTGATATCATTTAAAAACCCTATTACTATATGAAAAAATAAATTAACTAGAATTAGAATGAAACTTCAATGTTTTAAAGTTTATAGGAAAATTCAACTATACATCCTATTTTGGCTGTTTCATAATTTTGGTATTGAGACGCATTTATTTAATTATATTTTATTTAATTAATTTATTTAATTAGTTTAATTATTTAATTAATGCACGCGATATTTAACTTAAATAACATTAATTAAGTTTTTTTCTAAAAAATGTAGTACGAGATAAAATACACAATAATGATGTTTAAGAGTGAAGGTGTTAAAGTTTTCAAAAATATAAGCAAGAAGTACAAGTCACTAAATTATTTAATAGAATATTGAAAAAATTTGTTTCATGCAAAGACGATTGGTGTATTTTATATAAATTTCCAGATTGTGAAAGCATTGAATAAAATCAAGCTATTCAATTAACATTGAAGTCGTGTTTTCCAAACCACCCACCAGCATAAAAATGCACTTTATCCTACGAAATTCAAAACCCAATATGCTTTCTAAGAGCAATACTTCTAGAATCCGCTTCTTCTGAATCCACCGCTTTGATCTTATCAGATTATTGAAGTCGCTAAAAACAAACAAGTGCCCATTTTGCAATTTTTATTCATAATGAGTTTACGTTTTGTTTATTTTTCTAATGTCTTTTTATAATTTTGTATGAGAACTTTAAAGTACTGAAATCATTGAAAGATTTTTCACATTAAAAATATACTCAAGATAGCTGGTCGGTACATACGCTTGTCAGATTGCTGAAATGTTCAACCGGAATACAAGAATAGTTCCCCAGCGTCGCGTGTATAAATAAAAAATGAAAAGCATATAAATTATATATCATATTTCTAACACCTTAATATTTATTAGTTAGTAAAATAAGAACAAAGACTTTAACAAAAATATGAGCTAATATTAACAAAACTATGAGCTAATATTTAAGTTCTAAAAATGCCCTATCCAATGACAGAGTCCTGCTTATTGGCAAGTACATTTTTAGAAAATCTTTTTAGGTTTTAATCTTGTAAAAATGCTTATTAACCATATGTTAAACCATAAACCGTAAATTTCTTCATCAAATCTTTATAATCTGCCCATGCGGTGTTCATCAAAGAAAATACTCTGATTCTGCTGAAAACCTTTATTTCAAGGCATACTCAACACCTCTTGATCAGATTGAGAGCTTCAATGGATTATGCTGTTGTTGTTGTTACTTATGACACTTGGACAACTCTAAATCGCTGTGCCTTGGGTATGCGAATTTAAGTCAATAGGAAGCGTCTTTCGTTTTAATCAGAGCACCACGAAGGTGAAAGTACGTCTTTGCTCTTTTTTAAAACTCTCCGGTAGATGGCACCACCAGAGAATCCACTCCCGCAATTTCGACATTGATCTAAAACAGGAGGAAATTATCTACAGACCATTGCATCCATGGTAACTGCTCAATGGCTGATCACAGGACTTTCGATTCCACAGATTTAATGAGCAAGTATATCACATGTACTCGGTGGCTCTTTGGCGGCATTGGGAATCAAACACCACCCTTCCAGATGGAATGCCGATACCTTAACCTCAAGTCTACCATGGCTCTTCAATGGATTATACTGGAACTAACTAAACAGCCTGAACCACTTCTCTTCATTTGAAATAACCATATATTTGGTACTCTTTTCTTGCTTCCACTGTTCCCAATATGACTGCAAATGCACCTTAGCTTTGCGCATGGTATGGTTAGCAAGACAATGTAATACCATGACATTGTTCATTTGAAATATATGGTTATTTCAAATGAACCATTTCTCTTCATTTGAAATAATCATATATTTGGTACTCTTTTCTTGCTTCCACTGTTCCCAATATGACTGCAAATGCACCTTAGCTTTTCGCATGGTACGGTTAGAAAGACAATGTAATACCATAACAATATTGTTTGTTATCAGACCATTACTCTTTTGCTGTTTTCACCTTTCATACAGTACATAAATAAATGACAAATTGTTCTAAATAATATTTCGCGGTTATTTATTTTAACACTTTCTTGGTCATCTATAAAATCAATTTTAATTTTCACCGAGACTTGAAGTAAACCGGCTGGGACACCTAGGTATTGTCTGAAAACCGATACTGTCCAAGTCAAGCCAGAATTTTTCGCAAGCATAGCTATACATAAAGTCAAATTTATATGAATGAACTAACATTTTACAACTTAAAATATTACTTTGTAGATGATCTATTTAGCACGTGATATATAAAATATAGGAAATTTACTACTACCAAAGTGCCTATGTAATAACAGAGGGCCTCTTCATCTGCATTAAATTAATTTAAACTTCCATCGTGATATCAACAACTTTCTGTTAATATAAATTTCACAACAGAAATATCTATTTATAAATCTCCTTACCCAGTTATTTTTATTTCTCTAGGCATACAAAGGATTTCTATGCATTTCTCTTTATCAAGAGCCCTTTCGCCCACTGGAATCAGAATGCCATAATCACAATAACCTGTAAAAAATAGCAATATATATATATATACATACATATATATATATATATATAGATACAGACAGACATATATATATATATATAGATATACATACCTACATATATATATATATATATATATATATATATATATATATATATATATATATATATATATATATATATATATAATTAAAATATTCAAAGCAAAACAAAACGCTCTTCTTATATCTCTTTTGACAAAGGAAATACAGCTATTCATAGTAGTGTACCCTCAATAAAGTTTCATTTTGAAAGCCAGTGTGTATTATTTGTATTGGTATGAATATAAAAATATTATAAAATTTCTCACATTTTTATAGAGTAATCAAATACATTTTATCACTGTACTACTATGCTCGCTAATGTTTATTGTAAAGATACTGCTCTTCGGAACAAAAGGCACAAGGCTCTATCCCAAGCTCTATAGAAAAACGGAATAGTGATTTTGCGTTTTTGTCTTCTGCATGCATGTCTGTAGAGGTGGATGCTACGGACTTTTCCGGGTTTTCTCCCTTGCGTTACGTGAATATATCTCAACTCCTGGGAAAAGTCCTCCCAAATGGCAAATTACAAGTTTATGTTACAGTGCCTTACAAGAGCTTTCTGAATCAGGCTGTGCATTACATGGTGTTAAAACATTATGGCCTTTTTTAAAACTATGTTTAAATTAAAAATTTTAAAATCTTTATATCTGATATTTGATTCTAAAAGTGGATAATAGAATCATTGCCTCATGCCAACATATTATTTATATTTATAATATTAAGATAAAGAAATATTTTTGTAGTCACTGTATGGTTCTTAAAAAACGGAAAACAGAAATTGTGAAGTTATTTTATGAGATATAAGGATATTTTTACGTTTTTCTATTCATAATATGGTGATTACTTTCTGATTTATTCATTGATATAAAAATCAGTCATAAACTATCCATTTATACAGCTCGTATATCTATATGGATCTATCTTATCTTCCATTTAAAAAAAATACTGATTCTTAACATTTTAGTACTTAACTGTAAATAGCTGATTTTGCATCTTTAACTGTGACTTTGTGATGCAATGTTATAATAAATTATAATATTACATCTGTGCACATTCTTTTATAATAATGTTATGATATCATTTACTAGTAAATTGAATACATAAATGAGAATTTTCATACCTTAAGCACTTAAGTTTAAAAATAAATCACATTCTATTTTCGCTAAAAATATTTTTAAGTTTTTCCCTGAAAAAAAATTCAAGTATGACTCAAATTCAATATTTTAATAATGTAGTTAATTAATTTTGAAAACTTTCCTATCAGCCACACCTCTCAGTCTACTAGTAGGAAGACCATTGGTTTGATCCCGATTACTTTAAATTCATACAGTACGAAAAGAATTAACAATCACAGGAATGCATGCATGAACTATTAAAAGATTCTTCACATATGGCCTTTGGGATAAGACTTTAGCCGACAGTGTTTTTCGTTTTCACATATTATCAGAATGGAATTCACTAAGTAATAACAAAACATGGGTTTCTCTTTGTTCTGCAATAACTCGCGGTAGCTCAATGTTTAGCGCTGTAATTTTTTAATTCAATAGTTCGTGGGTTCGATTCCTGTCTCGACCATAAATGGCTGTAATGTATGAAGTCTCCTTGATCTAAAAGTTGCCATCATATTAGCTGTTTAAAAAAAAACAGAAAATAACCAAGTAATAGTTGTGTAAAAAGTAAAGCTAATTAACCAGCCAAAAATGGTTGCATTTCAAATTGTGAGTTTCAATCTAAGAGAACATATTACACTAGAGCAAGTTGAGTTTGCAGTTGAGACTATATATTTTTACAACTAAATAATATCATTAGTTATTAATCTTTAAATAGGTTTTCCATATTAAGGCTACATCTTATTTAAACATCATTTGTTCATCATAACTCAAATATTATAACACAAGTTAAGGCAGATAAATTTAATAAGATTATTCATATTCAAGTTTTATAATTAATAAAAAGTTTCATTGGCATATAATCACAACCCTTATGATTTTATTTTGTCAAGAAAATAATTCAATACTCTTTCAATTATAACACATGCTTACAAGAAAAATTAATTTTTGTAACTGGAATTCGCAAATGATTCTAGTTACCATTTGGGGTCCTAAATCTACAATTCAAATTAATTTTTTCCATTAACTATAATTTCCAATTAATTAACTATAATTCCATTCTAGATGCATTTTTACAAGAAAAAATTTCTTATCATATCCATTAGTGATATGAGAGATTTTAAATTTGTTACATTGTTTCTCTTTCTGTAAAATAATATCTCAAATAAAAGAAAAATCACTTGTTAATTTTCAAGTTACAAACTAAGATTTCTAAAAAAAAATTATAATGAAAATTAAAAGTATAATTAATATTTAGCTTGAAATTTATTTATGGAACCATATTTTTTTATGAAAGAAATTACCTGTTTAATTAAAACTAGTGTTTCGAAACCTATTTTTAAACATGTTTAAGAATAAAAGGCCTCCTGTCTCAGGTTCTTATTTATTTTGAGATCTTTGAAATTTAATATATAATTTCTTTGATTCCAAAGATACATATTAAATACAAATTATATAATACTCTATCAAAAGTTTCTATAAAATTTATAAATATTATTATTAGTTTCTTATCTGTTAGCGTGGAAATAAATGAAAACAGTATAAAATATATATCACGAAAATGTTATATTCCAAATATTTGTATTTGTAAACAAAAATTAAAGAAAAGTTTGAATTATTTATATAAAATCATTCAAAAATATGTTCTATGAACAAATCACGCATTAAATAACTATATTTTCTCTCGCGTTTCTACATCTTTTAACATATTCAAATATAAATGTGCTTACCGTTGTCTGTATCAGTAGAGTAATTTATGACAAATGCACGAATTTCAATAACATTGCACAGTGTTACCATTAAAACTAACATACTCCTTGCCATTGCACTATAAAACACGATTAACTTCCATTCACAAGTATCCTAAGAAGGAAAGCTTGCTTGATAAATGCACGCAATCTTTTGAGATATAAAACATGAAGATGCATTTTTTTGAAAATTTTTCCGATAGGGTTTAGGTTTCGACCTTTAGGGTCAAGGTTTCCAGGAAATGACCTTATGAGCAATCACAAAGTATAGTTGAAGTTGTGGTTTGGGAACTTTTTTTACTTGTTGATGTTCCAGAGGCATAAAAAAGAAGATTCGAAAAAAAATATGAAAAGAAATCTAATTATAATGGGACGGACACATTGAAGAAAATTCTAACATCATAATTTACAGTTATTACTCTAAAATAACTGCTAGAGCTCTAACTGAATTTATTATTACTTATAAAAGGAACTGCGAGGAAAATTATTTTAATTCCTTTAAAATGTTTTACATAAAAAAGTTTGTCTTCCCCGAATGTATTATATTCTTTGTTCAGTATAAATTTTTATTCTGTACATTGTATACTTGTGTGATTCACTTTAAGTATCAAATGAGAGATATAGACGCCCCATTATATAAAATAAAATGAGAGTGCTATCACAATAAATCACGTGACAAAATCATGAGGTATATCATGATGAAATGCATATCAATTAAGCTAATTCATAAACTGAAAACATGTTAAAATAAAAATATAAGTAATGTTGGAAATAAACTCTCGCTGAAAAAATGTTGAGTTTATTATCTTACATTTGCAGAAGTGCCACTATGTTTCAATGACTACAGCAGTTACGAGGTATCGAACTAGATGAAATCAGAAAATTTCTAATTTTGTTGACAATAATAAATGCACACATTATGATAAAACTTTGAATAACATTCTTCATTGTCTGAATTAAATTTTTTTTAATAAATTTTGCTTTAAAAAAAACAAAATAAATTCATAACTGCAAAATTTTTGCATTCATATTTTTGTCATTTTATTTAGAGGCATAATTTCGTCAATATTTTTAATATTTCTAACACCCTGTTTTTTTGTTTTTCCTTTTAGCAAATAAAAGAAGAATAATTCATATGTATAAGTCCTACCATATGTTAACGTCGAATCGGGAGAAAAATTACACCCCTAAAAAAAAATTATCTTTTTTAAAAATTTTCTTATGTAAACATCGCACTGTTTTGTATATTTTGATAATTATGTCATTGGTTGATTTTTATTTTATTAACAGAGATATATGTTTTCATAATATAACTATATATGTAATATTCACTTTTAACTTTTATAACTATTAATATGAACACATTGTGTAATGAATATGTAAAAATATTTATGCCATTTAATAAAATTTAAAAGAAGATAATAATTATTAAAGTTTAGAACTGTAGCTCTTTGTATTGCAGTTCTTAAATTTTTGTGAAACAATTACAAATATCTCATGAAAATAACAAAATGATTTCATAAATATTTAAAAAATTAATACTTGATAAACATTTAAATGCATAATTTAGCTTTAAATTCTTTAAATTCTTTATGATAATTGTTTTAAATTCTCATATATTTTGAATAAAAATCTTTAAATAACATTCGTTTTTATGCCTTATTTAGAACGATATAACGTTATTCAAACAATTTGAAATAATATTTAGTTGTTCACTTAAAATATTTTCATCACGCTCTTTTTTTATTTCTTTAATTTTACTTTAGCTATTTTTTTAAGTGAAAGTTATAGTAATAATAATTATAAATGCGAAGAGAAATTATTCTATTTTTTGTTAAATTTTGTAGCATATTCAAAACAAATATATAGTACTAATACAGTTGTTCTGTGATATTCAATATTAATATAACAAGAATATTATTCAGAAGATTTGCGTTAAAAATTATTTGCTCTTAATTAATTGGAAAATTAATTCAAAAGTACATTTGAAGATAAAGTTAACAGTATGATCTGAACATAGTATCATATTGTTATAACTTTAAAATTTAATAAATTGTCAATCAAATAAATCATAGGTTGAAATTACAAAAAATGTGATGCAGATAATTAACCAATTGAAAATATTTATAAATTACTTTTAATTTTATTAGGAATGCTTTATAACTGAGACGAGTAAGTGATAAAAAAAGGGTATAAATATCATGAAATAAAAATTAAATCAAACTTTAATTTGTGTTTAAAAATATGACATAATAAATCATTTTTTCATAAAATAAGCATATACTTTAATTTAGATAATAATTTTGTGATTTAATGATTTAGTTAATAATTTAGTGATGTATAAAATGCTCCTAAAATAGCAATTTCTGAAATGTCTGATATTTTCATCTACTATTAACACAAATGAAGGTGATTCGATTTCCATAATTATTTTTGTGGATAGTCAGGAAACTTTAAGCACTCGTACATCTTAATCACCATCTATTTCCTGTATGAAAAGTAATGAAGCGCCTTACGATGGAACTGAATTTTATCATGATAAAAAATTTAATCAATGTTGTGTTAAAACAGTTCACAAATTTTATAAAATATTTAGTAATATACCTGATATAAGTCAATAATTATATTTTTGTATAGTATTCACTGCATTCATAATAAATTTTGACGACACCATCTTGTCTGAAGAGATCCTTTCAAAGAAAATAAGAAAGAGATGACGATCATAAATTAATTATCCAGTGATTACTGACCACAAAAACAACTAGTGAAAATCAACTCATTGTTATCAACATAAGTTATGAAAATGATGGCATTTAAAAAATTATCCACATTTTATGCTTATGTAACCATGCATTTTCTGTTAACATTGACAGTTGAAAATTCATTATGATTGCTTACATGCCACATTTACCATTAATCATCAAGTGATCATCAGTAGTTGTTCAAGATACTGTGTGGACTGTATTTTCTATGTATCAAAACTGATAAAGTTACCGAAATGTAATGGTGATGATTTTGTACTCAAGATTTCAGTCACTTGAAGAAAAATTAAGCATTCATCCCTCTCTGTTTTTAGCACTTTCTTTTGATTTTACAACAAGGAAGATATCCTGTGATTTCCACTTTAGACGAACTGTAAGCTATTTCAGATGAGGGCTTGTAACGCCACCTTCAAATACCGACATCGTAATGTGTTACAACGATTAAGGCATTTAAAAATTTATGAAAGAAATAAGCAATATAGCTTTTAACGTGTGCAACACTATGAGAAGTATTGATAAATATTTATTCTCAATTTGAAAGATTAAAATATATAAGATTAATTGCTCCTTCTAAATATATTACGATTTATCACTCAAGAAGAAAATAATGGAAAAAATCAGCATTTAATTAAATTATAATATGTTCACTTTCTACGTATGTGGTCAAAGATAAAGTTTTAAAAAGGTTCCAAATCACAACAAACATCTTCTCTAATTCTTAAAATTACAAAGTGATTGACTGGTTTAAGTGTTTTTCACGTAAGCAAAAAAGGTAGCTGAAAACGTATGCAAACAAACAAAATTTTAAATATAATCACACAATTATAAATATATTATTAAACTGAGAAATAAACGTTTCAAATTAATAAACAAAACTATCCAAATACCTTGAAACCAATGATTTTGACATTATTATTGGAGAACAGCAAACAAAATATTGCTCATACAAGATATATTTAAATCAAGATTTTAGAAGAATTAACCAAATATGAAGTATAAAATGCAGTGGCGTATTCTAAAAAAAACCATTGTAAGGATGTATGAAAATTGACGCGTATTTTATTTATAATCCAATGCTTTATAAACACATATATTTTTTAAATAAATATTTTTCATATACATCTCAACTCCTCTCTTTTTACTGACTGATTTATGAGAAAGATATTAGTCTTTTACGGAAATAGATAAGCAGACGTCAAATAAAAATCGTCTCAAATGAACAGTGTTCCAAATTTCTCAATGAAAACTGTTCTTCGCATATTTACTTCCGCCGCTTGTCTTCAAAGTTTTCTGTTAGAAATAATAAATCACAAAAGCTCGACGAGATATCAGAAGGCAAAAAAAATTCTGTCTGTCGAATTCTGCATATCATCAAACAAGTAGTCAGATTCTTCTCTGTCAGTGTTGCCAACTAGCAATGAAAAATAAAGAAAACGACTTCACTTTTATCGATAGCTGAGGCAAGTCGATAGAGCAGAAAGAAAGTTAGAAAAAGAGTTGTGAAAATAAGAACTCTTGATCAATATTTCGTGAAGGTTTTGTGTGCGTTAAAAATGTTTCGATTCTTTTAGAGTTTTTCAGCTGAAAAACCATGACGTCAGCGATGACCTAGAAGACGAAATTGAGGTTTTCCGTTGAAAGGGGAATATTTTTTATTTTGTTTTATAATTTTTTTTCTTCTTTGAAAGATAAAAAATGAGCGGAAACTTCAATCGGAATTTCTAAGTGAAGGAAATTCTCCACTATGAGCAAAAAACTATTTTTTCCCAAAGTGACATAGTTGTGTTTTAGAAATCTTACGTTCAATTTTTTAAAATATACTCGGAATCAGGAAAAAATAGAAGTAATCTCCTTTCATTGATATAACATATATTTTTACAACAGAAATTTTAATATCTTGAGAATTTATATTAAACTGTGTTTGTATGTTGAATTTTTAATTTATTCATATATTTTATTTCTTAGTAAATAAAGCCTACTTCAATAAAATTCTTTAACAGTAATCATATTTTTTATACCTCTATGAATTGAATAATTAAATTTATATAATTCTTTCACTCTTCATATTCAACATTATACGAAAGGTTAGATCAGTTAATAATTTTTGTCCTAATTATCTTAAATATGGCATTATAGATTTAACAAATGAATATATTTATACCGATTTCAAAATAAGTAAGTTATATTGAAAGTATCTAAGATTATGAACTCATAAAAATAGATAATTAATATTCGTTTGTATTTTCTTGAAACTGTATAATTCCATCATGTTTTAAATCAATTTTTTATTATAAATTCATATTCATCAATAATTATATCATCTTTACGTAAATCAATTACTTTTTATAAATAATAATTTATAATAACACTTTCCTAAAATATAAATACGATTTGAATTGCACAGTATTAATGATAATATAAGACTCGGTTATATATTTGATATGATATAAACCATTCTAATTTTTATCTTCTATTGAAACACACAGGCGCGTTAATTTCAAAATTAAGAAATATGAAGAAGTGTTTACTTTATTATTTAGTTACTTACTTTATAATTTACTTAATTAACAGACAAAAGTTCTCCTATTCAAGTGACGATTATTGCATAAATATAAACTAATTTTTGGAATTTTGTAAAAGTATAGATGTATGTAATTTTACATATATTTATACATACATATAGGAGCTGACCAAAATAAAGGAAAAGTTTCGAGGGAAATGATAATTTCTATATGTGATGGTATAAGATTAAATACATAATTACTAGATCTTATACTACACATATTATTGCTTATATTCTAAAGAATGTGTTTGGGTATATTATACAACATTATTTGCTTAATTTCATTTTGGGTAAAACCAGCAATAAAAAAACTTGTCAATGCTCCAAAGCTGGCAGACAATAAAAGATCGTCTGGTAAGGCAAGTTCAGCTATTAATAATATCTGTAGGCACAATGTCAAAGGTCTTGACAGATTACAAAGTTCTTAGTGACAGATATAGATCCAAAAAGATGAGTAGAGTACTAGTTCAGTGGGAAAATATTTTATTGCTCGATTAATCCAGCTTCTCCCAATAAATTACAATGAGCTGAATTTTCGTGGAGAGAAACACTACAGAAGCTTGGACAAAGACTGTCTCCTCTCCAGAGAAAAACATAGGGACAATTCTATTATAGTTTAAGGCCTTATCTCATGATTTAAAGAGAGTGCCCAGTTACCTTATAAAGACAGGTCTCTAGTATGAACTTAGGTCACTTTTTGGATACCAATTGCCTTCTACAGATCATACATTCTTTTCGTCTGGAAGTTGGATTTATCAAGATTCATAATCGAACTGTTTACTCATAGTTTAGGGAGCATGAAGATTCAGTTCCACGTTTTCCGTGCCCTCCCAATCACAGGACATGATCTGGTATCTATTTTAGAAGAAAAAGTATAATAAAATGTACTTTTTCTTCTAAAATAGATACCAGACACTCTGGTATCTATTTTAGAAGAAAAAGTATATTTTATTATCTTCCTTCTACGTCTTTCAAAAGTTAGAACAACTTCTATTTGGAAAAGGTACATTATCTGACCTAACTTACAACAGAACATATATATATATATTAGTTTTAATTGCTAAAGGTGTTTCTACACAATATTAGTTGCGAAATAATTATTGTTGTATGGCTTTCTCCATCATTTTAAACAAACCCAACAGTTTGACAAGCGTCTAAGTTGTGGAACCTTGATTGAAATTAAATTTTTTACTTTAATGTTTCGCTTTCCTGTTCCAAAGAGAAGTTCGCAAAAAAATTCTTTTTTGCTCCTAGTTTTGCTTTCTAAGCATTTCAATACCAGTTCATTATAGCATCGCAGGAAATGAAGAAGTCGATATTTTAACAAAAAAGGATTGTATTAAACAAATCTTTATAATCATGGCTTAAATTTTACAAAACTTTCTACTGAACTAGATTTCAAAAGAAAGTTTACCTCCTACCTATCAAATGAAGAAGATAAGGGAACGGTTTACAAATGTAAGAAATCTATGTAAAAGGTAACACTATAAGATGCACTTGTCTCCAGTATATTTAAGTATCTAATGAAAGACCCTCAATAAAAAAGAGCACCACTTCCAAGCCATGAAAACAAGTCTCATATTACGATGCTCCAGATTCTTGAATAATGCGAGTGATAGATTCATAACTGTGATATTTTCAAAAAATACAACGTTTTCCATCAGTACAGAATTAAGAATAGTGCAAGTCAACAGACTACATTACCCATTTTCACTCCTCGGATGTTCTTTCCCGATATCAGTTGTAATGAATATTAGCATTTCGAGCAAAAATGATTAGTTTTTCAGTGTCGACCAACTATGAATTCCTATTCTCGGCAAATCTCTTCACAAAGTTTGAGCTGAAATCTGTAGAGAACCTTGTTTGATTATTTTTGTCATTTCTAGCACAATAGGGTTTCTGTCATGCCTTAAAAAGTGTCAAAATTGATGTCCATCATCCACTAGAAACACTGCTCGAATTATTGTCATATCTTCTTGATAAGGGCTGAAAGTTCTGACTGGAACTTTTGAAAGTCTTCGATATAGCTTTAATGGAGAACCCAGTTAGAATTTTGCCTTCGAAACTGAACTAATTCTCTAATAATACACCGACAATATGATCTCTTCCAAATGGTAAAATACCAGAAAGTTCTCTTGCAAATGGTAAAATACCAGAAAGTTCTCTTCCAAATGGTAAAATACCAGAAAGTTCTCTTCCAAATGGTAAAATACCAGAAAGTTCTCTTCCAAATGGTAAAATACCAGAAAGTTCTCTTCCAAATGGTAAAATACCAGAAAGTTCTCTTCCAAATGATGTTTCTTCCGTTTTACTTCAACCACCATGAATGCACTCTTAATTTCCCATCATTAGTGTGCCACAATAAATAAATCATGTCGTACTTGTGCTAGCATTCTAACGACGCTCCTGTAATCATATATTTTTAAAAAATTGCATACTTTATTTATAAAAAGCCTCAAAGATTTCTAGTTCATTGGCCAATATATATATATATATATATATATATATATATATATATATATATATATATATATATATTCAAAAAAGAAATGAATTTCAGTGGAACCAAAAACACAACTTTTGAAAGTTTTTATTTTCTGTTTTATTGTAAATTCTTGGTGAGAGGAAATAATTCTATAAGAACATTCACGGTTTATTTTTTGAAGTTCGTAATTTACTAGACAAATACATAAATCAAGATTTACTTTCACAAAATATATTGAACTTCAATCAGATACATGAAAAATAATAAACTTCCCTGCGTTTGAAATACCTATTTTATATATAATATTTGAAATACCATCTGCAACGTTTGATATTTTTTTTATTTCCAAACGAATGGAAATCTATTGCATTATTATTTTTGTTCTATTTCTCTTTCTTGAATGTTATTAAATTCTTTCCTCAGACAATTTGAAGTATTGAGACTTTAAGAAACAATAATAGAAATGAATCGATATTTCGATTCGCTATGAGTTAAAAGTGGAAAATGTTTTTAACAATCCCGTTAAAATATTGCATTTTCCCCCCGAGAAGTGAATTTTCGAAAAATATTGAATAGTTCTTTTGTTATTTTTTACCACTTGAAATCAATAAATAGGAAAAGCATTCTCTTATTGTTTATTGTGAGTGAAAAATATGTCTTTAAATGTACGCCTAAGATGAAATTCAAATGCCAGAAAAGCTTCTCAGTTGTAATTATTTTTTAAAAAAATAATCTTGTAAAGTAATCTCTAGAAATAGTAGGTTCTTTTTGTAATGGAAAAAATTCAATAAAACTAAAAAATAATTTTCAATGTAATATGTTTAAAAATAAACTAAACTCTCTCTTCAACATATCAATTCAATAAAATAATAATTTTCATATAAATGAAAGTTTAATTTACTTTTCGCTTTGTAACCACTTTTTGCGCAAGATTCTATCTACAGTTACAAATTAAAATGCATTCTGATCCACTAAAAACATTTTTCTTCGTGTTGGCAGTCGAGAGCAGTCTCTGTTAAGCCTATAAACTCAAATATAAGTCCCCAGTATGGCAGTATAAATGAAAGAGCTATTAGTAGAATTTTAACAAGATTTATGGTATTATATTTACAGTAGAGCTCCAATTATCCGAATCAATTGTGACCAGATCCAATTCAGATAATTCAAGTATTCAGATAATTTATATATAATTTTTTCTTAAAAAAGATCCAATTTAATTAATTGTTTTTCGTGGAAAAATGAGCGACAAAACAACATATTTTAAAGAAAAAGAACTTTTAATCATTTAAATTAAAATTAAACACTTTTGCATATTAATGCAATTGCATGTGCTGTACATATGTATGTATGTTCAGCCTTGCAAATAAAAGTCATCACAGGGCTATCATGAAAGTTACTTGCTGAACATCTCGGGCAGAGGAAGCTGTTTCACTGTCTTCACCTGTTTTAAAGCAACCAATTCATTCATCCCATTGACATTGAAAATTCGCATTTGGTCACACTCGGGCTGATTCTTCATCCACTTCAAAGCAGTTTCAAAGCCGGCAAATGCTTCACTTGCTGATGGTCTTGTGTCACCTTCCACTTGGACGTCAAGGTCATCTTCTTAATCAATTAATTTAAATAAGTTTGCCATTATTTGCTATTTGAAATCTAGTGGTTTCACTACTCATCCATTCACCGATATCTTCTGCACAAACTTTTGAACATCCTGAAACACAACGAATGTTTTTGGATTCCTCAAGTGTCTTTTTTTCTTTTCCTTTCTCTTACCTTTCCCGTTTCTTGAGCTTTTTATTTTACTCATTTTCCCTCCCTTCTTAACTTTAATTTATTATTTCTGAAATTCTGGAATCTATTCGGATAACACTGGCCATCTAGTCCAGGAAATTATCCTTACAGTTTCCAGCAAATCTTTTAACTACCCCAAATTGTACCTGTGATAACGAGGGAGACCCATTACATTATCTCACGTTATGCCCACTCATGCCAAGTGACATATATCAACCCCTGCAAAGCAGTGAATCATTAACTTGAAACGAGCCGTCTTCTGTAACAAGACCTTTAGGCAAAAACTAAACCAACTTATAGACTTCCTTGTTAGTCAAGACTGCCTATTCACGTGGTTCAATAAGAAAAATCACTCAGAGCACTAATCATGATCCTCCTCTGCTAACATCCCAAGCTTTAGTACTTGAACTAACGTACTTAGCCTAAGTGCTTAGACTTAACTATGCAAATAGCAGATACAAACTGTTCTAATGGACTCTTTTCAACAGTCTGTTCTTGATTAATAAAACTCTTTTCAAATTTTTTTTCAGCGTACTGTTCATCTTAAAGTCATAAATTGCAATCCTATGTACTATCATACTTTTGTAATCCTATGTATTTCTGTAAGTTTGTAATTCTGCGCAATTTTCCACCTTTGTGATGCTACATATTTTTGTAATTTCATAATCCTATGTGTTTTTGTACCATTGTTATCCTATATATTTTTGTGTCCCATCCTAAAATTGAAGCCATGGGGGCTAGTCAGTGAGGGAGTCATTCTGACCTTTCGGAAGGAAGTGATATGGAATCCCAGCTTTACCGAGGATCCGCCATGTTCGCTAAAGGCGTCTGAGGCACATTAAAACTGTTAGCAGTGTCCTCCATGCATCTGAGGGTGACAAGTCAAATCTTAGGACTTTGCTGCTTGGTCCCTGCTTTAGAATCACGAAGACTCCATCCGGCTGCTTCTATCCAACTGGTAAAGCCCAACTCAGGGCTATTGTAGTCTAAACTCCTTTGTGTTCGAACACATTTCCCATCAGCAGTATAGTGAAGAAATCGAAACCACGATGACTGAAATTGGTACAGTCAAAATATTTTTTCAAAATGTGAAAAAAATATATTATTATTCAAAAACAATTGCACTTTGATAATGTAATAGGAAAGTGAAATCCGCGCGGTGCCATATTTTTTTCTCTGTCGCCTAATATTGTGCATAGACAAATTTTAAAAGGGAATTGCTTCAAAGCGTCCGTTTTTAAAGCAGTCAGATCTCATCTTGGCATAAGTAACTTTAATCAATAAATTTACAGTGAGTTCAATCATGTTTGATTTATGGTTTGAATTTATGATACAAATGTTTTTATCAAGATTTCTATAGACACCTCGAGTTTTATGCTCTACTTGTACATGATAGACTTTGTAGATTTTAAACCACAAGTATTGATCTCTAAATTATTCTAATTGTGTAGCCACTTTTTTTTTCTATTTTTCATCAAAAATCTGAAATTATTTAATTATTTTATTTCATTTACATCTTTATTAGAGATAATTATGAAATGAATAATAAAACAACAACATTAAATAAAAATAAAAGTATAATGCTGAGGAGTAAAAACAATAAAATGCTATATTTTAAGTTGTTGCTATAACTCCTCTTATTAACAGTTATTTATTCATATTTATATTTCTTTCTCTAACACACACTCTATCTACATAAATTATAAATCTTAATTACATTATCCTCTAAATTTTGCTTATTGTTGAATAAGAATAATTTCTCGGAATTGACTGAAACTTGTATTAGGAAGTATGTTCTCAGCTTAATAAAAATTACATTGTTTTATTGCAAACTTGCAGGTTTGCAGTTAATTTAATTTATATTTAATGATTACACATAAAAATTACTCATTCCGCGATGTCCATTGTTCATGAATTATGCTCCTTTCTTGAAATTAAATGCGTGACTTTTTACCGCTTTTAAAATTGGCGTCTTTAGAAAAATATCATCCTCTGCCTAAACTTCCACATTAAAATAATTTTTAAAAATTATTTTCGCATTTCTGGAAAGTTATTATTGTGTCCGACATGAACGAACGTGTTTTCCTTTTTCCCAATGCGATACTTAATGAAAATATACTGAAACGCGGATGAAGGGAGTTTTGACATCAAAATTTAATATATCTTACCAAAACTCAATTTTAAAGTTTTTCACTCCTTATTAGACTTTTTTTTAACTAAGTGACTTTATTTCACTTTGGAAAATCGGGTTATGAACACAGATAAATATCATTATTTTTCCAAATCGTAAATTTTCCGCAAATTTTATGAATAATATTTCCATGAAAACCAAATATAAGAATTAAATTATAACAATACTATATAATATTTGAAATAAATCATCGTTTTTATTATTTTATATTTACAATAAATTTTCATTTCCCGTTATATCAGCCTCGTATTACAAAATAGTTATTATTTAATGAATTTATATTTATATTCATTCTAAATGTTCATAAATAAAAGAAAATTATATGATAATAAAATGCAATATTTAAATTAAATAATTATTGATATTCAATCCTTTAAATATAAACTGTCAATTTCTGCTACTTCCCTATTATAGAAGTTATTTAATTAGTTTAAATTCCTGTTCATTCTAAATATTTATAAATATTTACAACATTACTGAAACAAGACAAAAATAATGTACTATATTTAATCTAAATAATGACATACCTCTTGGCATTCAACATCTTACATTTAAATTTAGTTTAATTTTCATATTTTATTATAAATCTGTTCATTGATTTATATTCACATTCACCCACGAAATAAAGGTTTGCAATACTGAAGTTATAATATTATCACTTTATATTTTAAATAAATCAAATCCAACATTATGAGTGCATTAAATCTTCATCGAAAGCCATTACTTTTATGCAAATGTACTGCTAAGAAACGTAAATAATATGCTTTTCAGGCGACGTTGATATTTCAGAAACACGAGTTGCAGCTGCTTCTATTATTAAACCTTCAGAATTCAAATAAAGAAAACAAACTCTCGCAACTTTTAAATATATGCGTGGGATTCGAAATAAACAAATCCGAAACTCAATGTTCTCCTCCGAAATGAATGACAAATAAAAGGGGATTCATTCGGCGGAAATAAATTTCGGTTTCCGAAACAAGTTTTAAGAGTTTCGCAATCAGATTTCAAATGGGAATAGCAGAAAATTGAATGGCGGTTTGAAACAACATCGCAATTTTAGGGAAATTGTTGTTTACAGTCCAGAAAATGTTTCCTAATTTTTATACTCGAGTTTGGTTGAATGTAGTCATACATTTAATATAAGCCAAATAATAACAACGAAATATAAAAGGATGCTTATTAAGATACATATTTTCGTAAAATAAATGAAAGAAAAATTAAACTTTTCTTCATTTTCAATAAAAAATTTTAACTAGGAAATATTGATAGCTTTTCACAAGAGACATTTTCATACACAGTGGACCACATATGCAATGGAGAATACCGCGAAACGCCCAACAACGTGAACCAAGAGACATGTATGATGAAAATAAAAATATATCCATCTCACATTATTCAACAGTGACTGGTACAGAGCCTGCGACCTTTTAATCTGAAAAGCGTTGTGAAACCACTAGGTCTGATGAGCCCCTTTTAAATAAAATCATATCAAGGTCATTAAAACAAATGAAATTGGTGCAAAGTTTTATTATAATAAAAGCAAATATACCCACTAAACCAAATAAACGCATCCAAATTTTTATAATTTTAAATCTCCGGGGAAAGATGTGATCGATTCCGGAGCTGGGACGTCCACACTCCTCAAAATCCTATCAGTGAAGACCATACCTATTTAATTTCTCATTGTTTACATTTACGTTTTTTTGACACTCTTACACCACAATCGTTACATGACAATTTTTAATAGAATCACGTATCGAATATATTATCCTCCATACGCGAAAGAGAGATGATTTTTTGCTATAAGTTCTGTCACTTTAAGTTAGGTCGCATTACCATGTGTTTTCAAATATCTTTTCCTGTGCCGACGGTTTTAAACACCTTCAACTACTTCCAGCTATGAACCAAGGGTAGTGTCAGGGGTGTCTGGAATTATTTAAACCATCTTAACATATGAAGAATTATTGAACCATAGAGGAGGTAAATGAGTATATGTGTTAAATGAGATGCTCCTCAACTGGGCCCAATATCAACAATGCTACGTGTACATTATGTTCTTAAGAACGACTCCTTTCCCCAAAAGCTTACGGGGGTTTCCGCATTTTGCTTCCCTTTCTGATGATCGAAACTGTAAATAAAATCAAAAGCCTCGATATAATTTAATCTTAAATCAAATAAATAGTGCAATCAAATGACGGGCTATTGGACTAGTCTATCCATAAGGCTAAATATTCCATAGATGTTCATAAATCCTGACAGCAAATTTCTTATGTTAGGTTAGGTCGGTCATTGAGCAGTTACAATAGGTGTAATGGAAATTTCATCCGGGAGAAAACTCCCTTTCCAGTCAAAATTAAAGGAATAAATTCTTTGGTGGCGCCATCTGTCGGTGGAGTCTTAGAGAAAAGTCGTACTTTCAACTTTGTGGAGCTCTGGTTAAGCGAAAGACGAACCATACTGACTTTAATTCGTATAGCCGATGGCAAAGGGAGCTTGACTTGTCCAAGTGTCATAAGTAACAACATAGTTAGGCTATCATTAAAACTCTTAATTATTTTTTAAATATAAACCTGATATTTATCAAATTTTTTTCTTTAGTAAAAACACATTTTTTATATTCTTGTCTTAATACCAAATGATATAAAGTAAATTTTCAAAATGATTTATGTGATCCAAATGAAACTGCAAATTCTTGAGATAGATAATTGTTTCCTATTAATGTATTTCATAGTTTTACATAAAATAACTTTTACAGGGAATTTTATCATTTCTTACTGAAAATACATAGTTTTTATATTTCTCTTTCCATTTTAAGGCAATTTACATTAAGTATTATGAATAATTTATAGATGATTAACGGGGAAAACTCTTTTATATATATATATATATATATATATATATATATATATATATATATATATATATATATATATATATATATATATAAAAATAAATATAAAAAAAAATCTTTCTGAAAAATTTAAAAAAAATTGCTATTAATTAATAAGAATACAAAATCATCTAGAATTTCACTAAGAATAAAACTTATGAGAAAAGTTTTTTCACGTCGTTAATTAAATATTTCTAATTATTTAATAAGTCCGCAAAGATATAAGAATTAAAAAAATAAAATTGATAAAATAATTTAGAAAATTAATCTGATGCTGGTATCATTTAAATATAATTGACGTTACAAAAATAAAATTATTTATTGTTATTATTTATATGCTTAGAAAATTAGGACAATTATTATAACTATATATTATAATTATTTATATAATTGCATATATATATATATATATTTAATAAATTTTGCTATAAATGTGTAATTTTTTATTTCCTTTCATTCAATTTCCTATAATTTATTTTTTGATGAAAACTGTACTTGTTTTAAGATTATATTATACTTTTATTGTATACATCTCTTTTACATTTTACTTACCTGATTAGTATAAATTAATGTTTATATATTCACTTTGATAATTTTATTTTATGTATTTTATTCAAATTGTCTCCTTCGTTATCCCTTTATTTAAATGTATCTTTGATGAAAGCTTTGGAAACAGATTATTTGTATTTTATTTTATCTTTAGTCTGTTTGCAGAAATAATTTCTTCATGATTTTTTTTATTCTTTTGAATAAAAGAAACAAGTTTCTAATCACACCTCTAATTTCGTGTATTTTTTACTAGTTTGAAATTCTAACTTTATATATTTTAAAATTAGTATTTATATTTTATTATAACGTTCCGATTTACATATTTACATATATATATATATATATATATATATATATATATATATATATATATATATATAATTTCATGAATTGTGCAAAAAGTACTTTCTTTGGTATACCGTGTATCGCTTTTGATACATCCATTATCATAACTTTAGATTTTAACGCTCGTGTAAATTCACTTTTTCTATCGTATATCTTTAAGGAGGTACTTTGACTCTTTTGCTAAACGCATACACGATTTGTAATTTATTGGTGGCCCTCACTTTGAAAAGGAATTTCGCTCTTGGCCCGTTATAACACACATTCCTTATAATGACATAGCACTATATCTCATAATGACATAGCACTATATCTCATAATGACATAGGTATCGTGTGATCCTCGTAACAGCATAGAAAGATTAATGGGGTAGCGTGTACTGCTTTGTGATGCTAAATGTGCCTTATGACTACTAGTTCTCCTTTGCCATAGGTTTTGGTACGGAACTGCGTTATAACTCGTCCATAAATCTGTGCTTATTTTAAGCACATTCCTTTTCTTCTCATTACAATATTCAACGTGGCGCTCGTTACAGAATCACTTCAGCTTTGCAACTTTATTTTTGATGCTCATGTTCATATCTTGTTAAAATTTCAAAAGCCGTTAACTTCAAATTTCACAATAGAGCTGATAACTTCAAACTATTACTACAAAGTTTGCTGTAAATAATCTCATTAAAAAGATTACAAATTTATGTAAATATTCTTTAATTAAGCCCTCAAAAGTTTAATAATCTCCATATTGAAAATTTTAAATGAGACTATTTGCTACTATTATGTATATTTAAGTTAAGGTTTATTTTCAAGGCAGCTTGTTTATACAAATAGAATTGCTCAATTCTTACATCTGATATTAAAGCGAGGCTTATTTTTATCATTTTTTCCTGCATTCAGATAGTAGTAAAATCTGATAGAAACAGTTCACATTTTAGATCCATTATTACCCTGTGAGAAGAGTTATCATATGCAGAAGGTAGGATTTTTATAGTTCAAGGGAGAAAACCTTGAAAACTCCAATGTGCTGTTTTCAATAAATTTTCTTTCTAAAAATAAGCATTTATCTCTATTTTTCAAGGGATGACAGGATTATATTTTTTTCTGATTCTAAATTTTAATAATAATTGATGTTCCAATGAAGATTTCTTCATTTTCGCTTTATAATTTACTGATTTATAGTTTCAATTTTATAAAACGATTTCATGAATAAATCAAGATTGATAATGATGTTTGTATATCTATGGGGTTATTTTTATTTATTAAAATTTATTGGCTTATAGATAAAATTTAAAAAGTATTTTCATAACATTCATGAACATATTTTTATTATAAATTAGAATTTATCAAAACATAGATTGAAATATGAAAATGGTATACTCAACCATGAGGATATCTTCTTTTTGTATTTGAAATTACTAATTTATATCTTAAAGTTTAAAAACATATAAATTAGCAATTTCTAATACAATATGAAGATATCCTCATGAAGACATCCTCATCTTAAAGTTTGAAAAGATATGAACTATGAAACGAAGATACCTCTAGCAATGAAGGAATCAATATTTTTTATTTGAATTTACTGATTTAAAACTTCGAAGCTAAATAATAAATGCAAGTAGCAAACATAATTTAAAATCCAAACCTTCAGTGTCTCATGAGAATATCTATATTTTTTATTAGAATTTACTGATTTATGTGTTGAGATATAAATAATAAATGGGTAACATCTATAAGTTTGAAACCTAAAACCCTAAATTTTCCTCCAACCATAATTAAATCTTCATTTAATGCTAGAATTTTCAAATTTACAACTTATTTCAGAGGTGTTCACATGATAGTCATGAAAATGTCCCCCAGCATGACAAAATCTTCATTTATTAATTACCGATTTTAATGGTTTCGGATTTAAAATTTAAACGATAATTTCATAGGAATGATAAATTTGAAATGTAACGCGGTAAGCAAAGAGATAGTTTCAAACATTAGAATATCCTTATTTATTAAAATTTACTGATATTCAGTTTAAAATATAAAACTTTATAAAATAACTCCAAATAATAATTTCATTTAATATCATCTATGAATTTTGTTATTTTGGTTATCTCTCCAAGGGTCTGAGACCAAATCTAGGAATCCGTTGACGGAGAAATAATCGACGAAAAGTCTACGAATTTTAAACTATTAAAATTAAAACAGCCGAAAAAATTGATAAATGCTCAAATGAAATGAAAACCCATCGTGAACCCAAATGAAAACCCATCGTGTTCGGTAATAGTGCTTAGGACATGTTAAATATGTGGTACTTTTATCGTTCTCCATGTTAAATCATACCTCTGGATCCGGCAGTTCAAGTTTGGGAATTTTCTGCTTCGACCCTGCTTCTGAATTAGGAAGACCCACTTTCGGGGTTACGATGACACACACACTGAGTGTCCCACTACATAAGGGGCCATCACTTTTGCCCTTTGTAGTGCTTAAAGTTAGAAACCCTTGTAGCCGGCCATTGTAGAACAATATATTATAAGTTTGTAATTAAATTATGGTTACTAGAAAAAAGTCTTTAGGAAACATTTAAATCATTTAATCAACTATACAGTTAATTATTTGTTGTCATGACACCAGCAGGAAAAATATGAAAAATATGTATATTTGTTTTTCTGTTATCCGTTTGAAGTTTTGTGGTTTTTTATATTTATATTTCTGTTGCAATATATTGATTATTTACATATTATATATTTATAATAATAGATAAATTTATTTTTAAACATTCGACTCATTTTATAAATGTTTATCTTCTATGAAAATCATTTTCTAATACAATATTCCGAATATGACAATACATTTAATAAATTCTTTTTGGATTCCATCGAAGGATAAAATATTCTTAAGAGCACTACTAAAATGCTCCGAAAAATAAAACTGGAAAGAACTTTACTATCAATCCTTAAAGCAATGTAAAAGAGAAGAAAAATTCTTTTTCTTAAAAGATCCTTTTATCTCAACGAATTTTAAAACTCAAAAAGTAATATAAAGAAAAGTTTTATTGCTACTTGCCCGGTTTTATGCTTTAAAAGTTATTTAAAAAAGGAAAAGAAATTTTTTTGAAACAAATGTCTAAGTAAAACAGTTAACGGATTTTCTCTAGTAATGGCGTTTAGAAAAAGGGAATTATGATAGTTAAGTAATGGAATATTGATGAAATATGTATTTGCGTTATTTTGTCGCTTATAGTAAGTTAATTGTTTTGAAAAGAGTAAAAACCATGACATATTAACCGCATCTTTAACTTATAATAAACAATATCTTTCCATTCATAAAACTTGTTGTTTTTATTTTATGCTTCTAACAAATTATGACAAATAGCATAGCATTAAAAATTTTGTTTGAAATTTTTAATAAGCAATTTTTGAACTACCTGTGCCAGTTTTTTAGTTTAATAATTTACTGTGTTCTTATTCCATTAAATAAACAGACAAATGCCGCCTTGCAACTTATTAAGAACATGTGATTGGTTTAGTTACCACACAAAGAGTGCTTTTCTTCACGCAAAGACTAATTGAACAAGGGTAACAGTGTAATGTGGATTCCGAAACTTTACGAATCTCCTTGGCTAGAATGGGATTCGAACCCACGTTCTTATGAACCATAAAATCAAAGAGATAATGGTTCAGTTTCCAGTTCTCCGAAACAATGGCCACCTGCCGACAGTGAGAATGAAAATTTTCCAAATGCAGAAGAATTACTTATTGTTTCCTGCAAAATTCATTAATATGGACAGACATTAATGCAGAAACTTAGTTACACAGTAATATATGTAATTTTATGATTTTACATGATAGCTTACCTATTTAAAAAAAAACCTATTTCAGTCACTGCTGGCTGCCCAAATTCATTCATCTACTTTATTCTGAACTAAGATATAAAAACACTAAAATTGGTGATAATAGTTTAATTCTTTAGGATAGAACATGAATAATAAAAATTCTTCAATACATATTTGAAAAATATATTGTTTTTGGTTGTGTGGTCAAATTACACACGCTGATACAAATTAGGCTACTATTTCGTTGTGAAATGTAATCTGCAGAGAATTAGAATTAAAAATTTTACTCGTGCAAAATTGAAATGAAGTGTTTTCCTCTTTACTGTGCAATGCAAATAAATAGAATATTTTAATTTATAACTTCTACATACTGAAGAATTTGTCTTTTTATTTGATGTCACCATACGCAATCTCTCATGGTAGTATTGTGATGTCTAGTTTGTTACTCAAGAAAATCATGTTGATGTTTATGGCAAAACGTCGGTCAGCGTAAAAGTTAGAGTGATACTCCATTTCCATAAATATTCATCTCCGCCGCATGATTTTAATCTACTAATGGAAAACACAACTATGCTTTCCACCACTTTTGCAGCGTCCATTTACCTATAAAAATCCGGCTTCGATGGTAGAGGTCGCTCCAATTTTAGCAGCCTTCTCTTGGAGAGGGCAATTGCGTCTCAACGATCTTGCAAATAAACTTTCCACAGAACAAGCATTCTGCTTCTCTCGGTTTTGCTATTAATTTCCTCATCACCGGTGGCAATAGCAGCTTATGTGGCTGAAAGGTAATCTGCGAAGAGATTAAATTCCCCGAGGAAAAGGTTTTCTCTGTGAGCAATTACTCATCTCATCCATTCCTGTGGCATTATCTCTAGAAATAGAAAAAATGATGCTTTAACTTTCTTTCGCCAAAACTTAATACTTTGGTAGATTTTTCTTTACATCTATGGCTTAAAACAACATATAGTAAATTTCTCCATAAGAACCTTTTTGACGAGTTTCTAAGCTAAAAATTATTAAGTATTAAAGATATCACGTTTTCGGAAATAAATATTTAAAATGACGTAAAACTCGTGTTTTTATAGTGCATTAAATTCTGCAAATTCTAAAATTCACTATTTTGTAACAACTTCAAGTGTACTTCAGTATTATAAGACAATTTTCTTTATCTTTTAAATTCTAATTTTATATATCATATGGTAATTTGAGATGTATGCGAGAATTTTATAGAAGTATCAAACATAATTATTTACTAAAAATATATTTTATATAATTTATTTTATAAAAAATACATAAATAACAAATTTAATTCTATGACATCATATTAGCATTGATTTCTGTTTACGTAGCTTAGTCAAAAAAACCTAAATATTAAAATATTTTTAATGGAATTTCAAAAATTGTCAGAACAAGTATCTAATATTTAAAAAAAAAATTCTTAAATGACAAATACTGTCTTAATTGTTTATTGTCTTAGCAATTATATTAAACAAAATAAAATGATGAATGAAGTTTTACATTCAATAATTTTATTTAAAATAAAAACATTCTTTGAAATAATCTGTAACAGCATTGTTTGAATGTTGAAATATTTTTAACGAATTTTGTAATATTTTTAAAACAGATCTCTAAGGCTTATATTAAATTTAAAATTGCTTGCGAAATTCATAGCAAAAAAGAATTTTTAACGCATAACATATGTCCTATTGTTGTTGAAATAAAACCACAAACCATTTTAGAGTAATTTTACTATTGTGTAGTAAATGAAAAATTTTACCTGTCCTTAAAATTAGTTTTTTTTTTTTTTTAATCGGTAAAACTATATTTAACTTGTTTTATCCTGAAACATTTACTGTTCTTGGCGTTTTCCTAATTTACCATATTTAATACCAGATTTTATAATACTTGATTCACGGAGGCACATTCCAATGTATTATTGTTTGAAATGAATACTTTTGCCATTATTTATTTTACCATGAATCAGGTTTGTTAATATGTAATTCAATGGATAAAGTAATTATTGTCAAAATAAATACCCTCGCCACCACATATTTTGAACCATTTTCTAAATTAACTATGAAGATTAGCCACTAATTATTCTAAAAAAATTTCACTTTCCCAGTATTAGACCATATACAAGAATATGATTTCAAGCTGGATAATAGATCACTTGTTGACAATGTAACCTTGAAGATTTTATGCTTCTGTCCTCTTAATACAAAGAGATTATTATGAAATAGATTTCTGAAAACAAACGACCATTTTGTAACAATAAAATTATACACGTTGTCTGAAATTTTAAAATTATCATTGCTGATTATCATAATAAACTAATACTTAATACTAATCTGTTTTACAAGATATCTTATTAATAAAACATTTATTTTCAAACCCATGTTATTATGAATAAAGCAATGAAAATTAAGAAAATCATCGTCTATGATTTTCTATTAAATTACGATGATATAGTAAGCAGTCGCTAGATGGCACCAGTTTCGAAGTAATTTTTTGTTAACTAAATCTCAAACAATTATTGATACAGGAAATTTAAGATTAATACACTCACATTAATATGGAGAATCTGCTAACACGCAATAGTATTAATTGAAATTAAGAGCGGTGAACACAATATAAATGTACTTCGAATAACATTTACATATTTAGCAGTGCCAAATTAATGAAAAGAAAAAAGAAAATTCTCATATTGAATTATTATTTTATCATTGGACATTGCTTTGCATATAGAAATTAAAAAGAAAAACTTCAAAACGACATAATTAATACATTTTTATAACTTCCGATGTTCCAGATATAACCGAATACTTATAAAAGATAATCAACATTATACGATGAGGAAATTTTTCTGGACAATTCAACTTACACACGGAGGCAAAAAAAATACAACTCTTTGAAAACTAATAATTCTTCCAAACTTATTTCTTTCTACTACGTGAACTTTAAGTTCTATTCACGTCATTATTTCTCAATATTTTCTTCAATGAGTATTATTAAACTTCTTTGGTTAAGAATGCTGAAAACATTGGAAATATGTCCAAAAATAACGTCATCTCTTAACGAGACTGAATGGAATCGCCTAGCCGGATAACGACATAAAAGCAAATAGCGGAACAGCTGTTGCTGTCAAGAAATATTTTTATATTTTATTTTGATTATATACGTGAACTTTTACGAAATGCATAAAGCAGTGCACAATTTGAAAGATCTTCAATTTTATTTTAAAGCGAAGAAATTCTTATATCTGCATGTTTAAATTGATATTTATCGTTTGGAATTACCTAAAAATACTTATTTTTATTGTTTTCTTTGAAATGGCCTTATTTGTGGAACGCGATACGAATGTAAATTGATAAATTAAATAATATTTAGAGTTTTTCTTTGAAAATTTTGATGGAAATAATATTTTCTTTTCTTTATTTAGTGCCATTACCTATTACTACAATGGGAAATTTACTGTTAATATTACGGAAAATTAACTTTGTAATGTACATTGCTTAGAATGTACATAAATTAATAAAAAAATTTTAAAATTTATATTGGAAGTTTTTGTATCAGAAAATTTTGTTTATATTTGTTACTACTATTAATTTTTACAACAGAAAATATACTTTTATATCAATAAATGATTAAATTTTTTCTTTATTTTATTTAGAATATGTTACTTGAAGAAATTATATAAATTAAATAAACATTCTAAAAAGTTTTTATCAAAATTTCTAGTATCACTTGTTTTTATTTATTTTTTATTATTTAATTATACAACAAAAATGTATTTTATAAGAGGAAAAAATTAAATATTTTTTTTATTTTGAACATTATCTACATTATAATAACATTATCTATATTATAATTTTAACTGAGAATATTTAAATTTTCTTGTAAATTTTCTTTCATTTATTATTTATTAATTCTGCAGTTAAAAATGCAATTTTATTTGAAAGGAAAAGTAAATTTTCTATATTGTGTGTTTATATTACCCACATTTTATAAATCTATAGTTACATTAAGAATATAATCTATGGTATTTTTTTAGAAAATAGCATTTGCTTAGTAACTTACTCTGAGTTTCGAACATTATTGTTTGGGAGAACAACTTGCTATCTGTTATAAATTAATTAAATGTTCAACTTTATTAATTGTTGTTTCTCGGAAAATGCGCGTTAATTATTAATGAATATAATTTTACTGTTAAGGAAGTTATCAATATTTTAGTACTTCTGAGTATTTATTAATACATTAATTTACGTTGCTCTTTCTTAATGAGTTTTGTATTGATGTGAGATGTGTATTGTTAATTTAATATTTATCATGGAATTTGTAGTAGAATGCATTATATGTATTTTCATCCATCTATTTAATTTCCATTTCCGCGAAGTATTTTCATCAATAAAAAGTGACTGATTAAATAATTATACAGTGCTAACTGTTGTGAAAAATAACGTCAAAGAAACTGTTATTCTACAATGAGTATCTGTGTCTGTGTGTGTATGCTTCTGTAATATTAAATAGTATCCATTTTCGCTGCAATATTGGTTCTCAACTATGATATAAGTAAGCCTGAATTTGTAGCATAAAAGATCACACGTTTTTAAATAATAAACCTACATTTTTGCGGATAATTATAAAAGAAGGTTTATCTTGAACTAGAGATTGGATAATGTTCTTCAATTCGGGAGAATGCATGGAGGAACCACGTGAATTCAGGGGATAAGGCTCACGGGTTGCAACAAAAGACAAATACTAATATTCTGCCTTTCGCAGGCACTTTTGCCGTGAATGTTACTTTGGAATTTTCGGGTTTCCTCCCTTACGACCCATGAATAATGCTCACTGTCTATAAAAAGTTGTTTCCAAAACCTTTTATGCGATGAATATAAAAATGTTTGACAGCAGGCTAAAGATGTTAGATCATCCACTATGCTGCAGCAAAACAATTCATAGACGATCAGAGTGGAATAATGAAAAGTCCAAAGTTCGATTGCAGCCACTCTTGAGAGTCTTTTTGTTTTCAACTCTTGCCAGCATGTACCTTTATCTAAGAAAAGACCTTGCGAAAAACAGTGCATAGAAGACTTTGGAATGTCTTACAACAATGTTCAATTGTCAGAGTATCCATTAGGCAGTAAGAAATAAAATTCAGTTTGCAAGCATTTTACAACATTCTTCTTTTTAATATCAAGGATTTTTAATTCTTTGATTTCTTTTATCTCAATTTTTAACTAGTGTAATTGGGGATTGTGGTTAGCGGTATTTTCAGTTTTAACTGAAAGTTATTTGGACTGATTTTATTAGTCTTTGTCTGTTATTGAACGTCGTGCGATCGATGCTCAGTTGAATAACAAAAGACGTTTGTGAGGTATTTAACGTTCTGGAGAGCTTTTTGATTCAATAATTCGAATTCAATAAATTTAGATACAAAATATTTGAAAACTTGAAGATTCCCACTTAACTTTTAAACTTGATGTCTGAAATAAATCAAGAAAGTAATGAATGAAGAAGCTGACTGCAAAAGCGAATGGGATATGTCAGTTATTTAAATTTACTTCCTCCGAGCGGTTGAAATGTAACAGTTTCAAATGGCTATTTTTATTCTGAAAGTATAAATATATGATCTGCAAGTGAAGCTCCATTGACCTTTCACAAAAGAGACAGATTGAAGTTAGTTGTCAATTTGATTAGCTTTCATTTCATTTATAGTTTTTGTGTTTCATAATGGATGGCTGAATTTGTGGAATCTGCGCTGAAAAGATTTATTCCCGTTGAATAAATCTTTTCAGCGCAGATTCAAACCTAATTTCTACTTTTTTTCTGTTTATGCTTACTTTCGCTGCGTTTTAAAACCACTTTCAATTGACCTTGATGTATTTGTTAACCCATTTCAAAAAGATCAGCCAAGCATTTCCGTTTCTGTAACAATTCTTACAGATGTCTTTAGTGGCGAGAAAAATATATCCAGAAAGTTCTACATTTAATCAACAAATGTCTGAAAACAAAACAAACTTTTTCTGTTACATTTCTTTGTTATTCTAAAGGGAAAAGATATATTCGGAGATGGGATGATGTCTCTATCACCAAAGTTCTGAATTTCTGAAGATTATAGTGACTATTTACATATGTATTCCTCATTGAGAAACTTAATTAACATTAATATTTTATATAGAATTTAAAGGCCTATTCTTTTATAATGTTTGTATAATTTATCTGAAATTAAAATTTGTTTCATTAATTTCATTCTATAAAATATTCAAAATACTATCAATTTATGTATCAGGGAAATAATTGAATGGTATTGTCTTATTTGTATTATATTATTTGTTCTAAGCTTCATTTTAATCAGATTTTATATTTTAATTAGCAGCATTCGAATTAGTTCCTGTAATCCATTGAAATTAAAAATTTAGTTGTCGATTTTAAGTGTTTCTACTAAAAGAGGACAATTTATCAAATTTACACTTCTATCAATGTTACTCGTTTATTTGGAAACTTTTCTGTGAATTTCCCCCAAATATATTTCATATACTTAGGTTTATATTCAATTTGTTTACTTAACTTGAAAAGTAATATGTAGGTATTTGTGAATTTAGTTTTACTTCTTGTATAGATAACACATTTTTATGAATGCACTTTGTTTCAAACTTTTTTTTCATTTTTACATTCTGTTTTAGGTAGTCAGCCAGTTTTAACAAATAAATCATGTTGAAGCTAATCCAATAAATAATTCAACATTGGATTTTCAAACACATTCAGGAATACATTTTTTAAACACATAAATTTCTATCCTAGTTTATATTTTTTCTTAAAAATATTTGAATCATCATCATAAATAATTACGCAAAATGATATTTAATTTTAAAAATGGGGATAGAGAATCCTTTGTTATCATTTTCAAAAAGTAAAGATTTAAAGATCACTATATATAATTGATACTGAATCAGATTCATCAGGCCTAGCTCACAGCTGAATTGGTTATTATTTTGGTTTTCAATTCAAGTTCATGGTATTTAATTCCACGTCGGACGTGTATGATTTTAGTCGTTCAGAATCCACTTTAAACTGTAGATCCCTATAAAATCCTTTTGTGCATAAGAAGTAACAATAGAACAACAAAAAATAAACTAATCATTAGAGTTTGGGTGATATATTTGCTTTCTATGATACATCAGATGTTGAAAAAATCGCTAGACATAAAAAAGCACCTTAACTAATCACATCTGTTTATGTATATTATAAGTTTTATAACATTCATACATCTTTTAAGTATAATACTACATTGTAAGAAATTGTATGAGATTCAGAATAACAATTTTTTCAACAACAATCAACTTTTGTTTAAATTATCCTTTTCTAAATACTTTTATTGGTAGATTTAGGAATTTTTTTAAACTTTTTTTGTCAAAACAGCAAGTTAGAAAAAGATACTTTTCAAATTAGGAATTTTTATTCTAAGGTATAATCTGTTTGGCAACGCATGCACTTAAAGGCAAAGAACACAAAAAATCTAACAATATAATCACCTCGGCACCACTTAAAGATTTCCTCTGACTTCAATATATCGATTAAGAATCACCAACAAATGAGAGTAAAGTTACAGCTGTACGAAGATATGCTTTGGACAAATGTAGCTGCCTATTCTGAGCGCTCTATAGAAGGCATTAAATGTCAAAGAGTTTTGTGGAAAAATGTTTTGAGGAACATTTTATACTCTAATCTTGTTTGCTACTATGCATGAGTGAATTCATTTTTATTATTCGCCCTCTCATAACTAGGTTTTTAAATTCTGCTTTAAAAGCTTCCCGAAACTCCAGTATCGTCAAATTGGTATTTTGGTATGTCGTGATGGTTACAGACCCTTGAAAACATTCTTCAGCCAATCAGAAATGGCTTCAAATAGGACTCTGATAATAACAAAGAGAATCTACAGATGACGTAAAATATAAGAATATTTCAATTACAGAATTTGTGCGAGATATTTTTATTTTATAATCTTTTTCCTTATCATTCGTAAGTATTCTTTTTTATTATGAATCAATTATTTTCCAGTTCTGCTGGGAAAATTTTCCAAAGTTTCAATATCTTCACATCTGTATTTTGATCTATTAATACGGTTATATCCATTTAAGAAAATTTATAAAAAAATAATTATGAACGTTAACAGAATAAATAAAATATGAAAGAGGTTTAAGCAATGAGATGGTGACAATTTTCGTACCTTAATCTCATTTGTTGCCATGTGTGTAGGCATTTATAAATATTATTTACCATTATTTTATCATATTTTTCAATATTGCATAGAAAACATTCTAAAATCACAGCATGTTCACATTAGTATTTTGATATGCAATTAACTTTGCAAATATATTAACAAACATTTTATTAACAATCAACAACAGTGACGAGAATGATGTCGTTTAAAAGTTGTGCACATCTTCTGCTCGTACTTCTTCTACTGTGCTTGGTGTTTTTTCCAGTAGCATATATGTATACATATATATATAGATAGATAGATAAAATAAGATAAGATAAGATATCTTCCCATGTGAAGCGTCTTTCTGCCTTTGAAAATTCCATCGAAAAGACTGTTTACGTGGTGGACATTAATATGCCGTAGAACAGTCTTAAGTCATTATTTTATTTGTTTGCTGTATTAAAATAAAAAATTTTACATTGACAATATATTTTGTTAAACAGTTTATTGAACTCAGAATAACGTAAGACCCAATGTATCGAACATAACACATCGAATGAACGCAACTCATCGAATTACTTCATGAATAGAATTTTATACATGCGATGATATGAAAATAATAAGAATGTGCACAGATATATATCCACGTTGTATATACATTTGGCCGTGTGACATACGCATTAAAATATTAAATTTCTATCAGTTGAGGATGCATAATTTTCCAACGCAACTACTTTTTCCTATACAGAGTTGAAAGTTCATTTTTGTCCAATAGAAAATGTTTAGTTGCTTTATCCCCATTAGGCAGAGTTATTTAGATTCCACTTGGAATGTAGGCTAGAAACACTTCTTGAAAGTCTTAAAATCCTTCCGGATTAAAATTTTACAGTATTTTATGGTCATTATTTTAAATAATGTCAACCAATGGGAATCTACAATCACCGTATATTTATAATCATCATCGAAAGACCCAATATTTTAAATAGTGTCTATTCCTTTAAAACATGTGCTGAAATAAAGTGTCACTAAAGTATACATTTTCAAAGTATTTTAAATTTACCTTTTGACGAGATCTATGTTTAAATTATTAGACACTTCGTGATCAAAGAGGAAATTTTAAATTCTCAGAGTGAAAATGCGTCTAGTTGAGTGAAAAGAATAATTTCTAATCATTCTTTCGAACAACTGACCAAAACTAATGCTTTTAAATTAATGCAAGTTTATATAAACATTGAGAGACACATGTTGCAAGAAAGGAAACCCCACTCCGTAAGCCCCACTCCGAAAGAACTACATGCATAAAGTAAATGTGCATTAATCTTCCTTTTTCAGCAAAGGTTCGGATTGAACAAGGAACCTTTAAATTCAAGTATTGTGACTATATATATATATATATATATATATATATATATATATATATATATATATATATATATACATAACTTTCACATATATTAACTAACATTATATATATCATTAAATGATGCAAGTAAGTTACCGTGATAAAAAATATTCTAGGTGAAATTGCTGATAGTTCCCAAAAAATATATTTTCCATGTAAATTTTAATTTTATTCATTTTTATTACAAGCAAAAAATGTTATATTTATTTGCTTTAATATAATTTTCATATAGCATTAAACTTCAATGATAGAAATTCTATCCTGACGTTAAATCTTTGATGCACTTAAGTTGATTTTTAAATTAATTTTATTCATAATTTATACTTTCTAACATTTTTATAAACAAATGGATTCCGAAAAGATACGTTTTTATAAATTTCTTTCATTTGACTGCACAAATTCCATTTGTTTAAATAAGGGCAGGAAGTTTTGAAAGATATACGATTCAATAATAACAAGAATTTTTTAATCAATGTTTTTCAATAATAAAACACATTTATGGAATGCGACAATCTTTTTTTATTTTATTATTTTAATAAGTAAAAAATTATCATTGTTTTAATCTAATCAAGTAGCATTTTTATATTTTTATATGTGATATGAAATAATTGTTTCTTTCACAAGCAAAATAAAAGTATTTCATTTGGTAATATTTTACATACATTTTTATCCATTCATTTTGTTTAATTAAACTTTTTTTGTTAATCTGAGGGAATTTAATGTTTTCGTTCTTCAAAAGCTAATTTTTTTGTAAGCAATCTTATTTTTAAATCTCTTAACTCTAGATACTGTACAATAAATTCCCTTCAGAATAGCTTTGATAGATTAAATTGAAATTCAATTATCATTTTCAGGAAATTAATAATTTCGTATTAACATTAATTTCCTTTCAGATAATTCTTTTAATTAAAATATTTTTATGAAAAGAATTGCCTTTGGATAACAAGATTTCATTTTAATAATTAATTTTTTTCTTAATTCTGATCTCTATTTCCTAAATTAATTTTTATTGAATAAATTCTTAAATAATTACTTGTACTAGAAAAAAATTAATAGTTATTTAGCTTTATTGCAAATTTTTGTCATTTTTAATTTTAATTTAAGCATTAGATTCTGTGGGATAATTTTCAAGCGTAACTTATAAATATGATTATAAGTTTGCAATACAAATTGAAGTTCAAGGAGAGAGAGAAAAAAACGTATTATTATATAAATTTTCTAAAAAAAATAGAACAAATTAGCATGTAAATTAATCAGTTTAAATTAATTAGCAAAAAATAAAATAATAAGTAATTTATTGCATCATGGCAAATAATAAAATTAATTGAACTATTAATTCAAAAAATATATAGCACTTTATGTACCTTTATAAATTGTTCATTCCATTTAACTATATTCATATCTCTTGCTGTTAATAATCAATATATATAAAGAATAAATACGATCAAATAAATAAATGTTATACTTATTTAACGACCAGCATAATATTTCTGAATATCGAAATCACAATATTGCGCAGATATCTTAAATAAGAATAAATCGTACAACACGTTTCTGCTTATGTGAAGCTATTAGTACATTCGACAATTTATAGCAAGCATAAAGTTAAGAAGGGGGAAAATAGGCATTTTATTTTCCGGAGATTTTTCCATTTTATACCCCATCGTTAATTTGTTTTACGATCTACATTAAACGGTAAAATCAACACTTAAGTCTAGGTCATTAATTTTATGCAACTTAAAATGCTCTTATGTACGTTATACAAAAAATATTCCAGTAACAAAAATTCAAAGAATTTAATGTGTTTTTCAATTATTTTTTTATCATTTTGAATGCTTTATCATTTTATAAAAATATCTTTGAGCTTAAAATATTTAAACTGTTAAATTTAAAGTAAAGAATCTTCAAATATTTTAATGCCACTAACAATGTACATAAGAACTAATATTTTTTAATATATATGTACTGTAAAAAAGGAATCTAATTTGTCTATTTTAAATATTTAAAGTAAATATAATGTGTACTGTTATTTTCTAGAATTTTTTCTCAAATATGTTTATCTTTTTTAAAGGAATTATAGTTTAATCAGTTAAAGAATCATCGAGGAATTTTTAAATGCATTGAAAACTTAATTAAATTTTAGTACATCTTAAATTTCCTTTAAGGTTGGGTTTTAAAGAATTTTAAAAAGTTCGTTAATTAATACTGAAATTATATTTCCCTTAAATAAATTTGTAATATTAAAATAGATAATTAAGACATTTAAAAATTATTTGACAAAAAATATGAATGCAATAATAAATGTTAATTAATTTTGAATATCAATTAATTTTAATGTTTATTTTTAACTATATTTTAATTAATAAACAGATGAAAGAGAAAAAATTTAAAACTTTTATATATATTACGCGCTATAAAAAAGTAAATTCCTTACATTTATTTTTAATTTGCTTCTATTCTAATGATGTCAATTTATGATATGATCATAATAGTTTTATCTTAAATATAAAATGCATTTGAAATTAGTTTTAAATATCAGCAAATATTATCAGATACTATTGCAATAATTGTTCTATATAATTTACATCACCTCCAAACAAATAATTACCAAAATGCAGTATAAGCCACCAAAGTTTATTATGAATAATTTTATTTATTTTTATTAATTTTAATAAATCTTTTAAAATTTTCCATTATGCATACATTACAGAGGAAAATTAATTATTCTTACTAAAGTATCAAAAACAATTTTAAATGCTTGATCGTTACTTGTTACTTTTCTTTTACCTGATGATATTCAGATATCGCCATTTATTCAGTATTTGGCAAAATATTAATTACAAGGATAAAAATTATTGCCAAAACATTTAGCATCTTCATATCTATAATAAAAATTCCAAAGAAAATCTGTACGTTTAGCATTCATTTGTGAAAGAAACATGATGACTTAAAATGAATTTTTTGGTTATATTAAGGAAAATTTTAACGATGAGTTTGTACCCGATAATAAAAGGTTATCTCTTATTTTATTGATAAAATGCTTGATTCCAAGCTATTTTGTTAGATAAGTATAATTTGTGACAAATATTCAATGAACAAAATAAAATGGGTTAAGAAATTAATTTTAACTTACCATATTTTTAATTATGTGTATTTAACTTTTATAAAATAATTATCCTATGCTTTGATAAACATTTGTTACAAAATTTATTCCATATTTTCAAGAATTACGTAATTACAAAATTTATATTTAATGAATGCTACATAAATATTAATGCTTTGCATTAAAGTATTCAATACTTTATTTTCTCTATTCTTTCGATATAATCTTATAATAATGATTTTCAGAAGCTGAATAAACACACTCTTTAATAAATACTCCTTAAGTAAACAAAAGTGTCAAATAGTAGGAATTATTTCATCCAATCTGAATGTTTGCTTTAAACATTAAATGAAAACAAAACTTACGAGCTTTCATGAATACATCGGGGCATAATGCCAATTAATTCTTATAATCTTTCTAAACTTTTATTGATTCTGCTTATGTGCTCTACTTCTTTTGTTGGAAATTTAGAACTTTCTTCCTGAGAATTATGACAAGCCCGACATTGTTTGGAACAATGGCACTTTCTTCTACTACATTCTGTAAAGAAACTCTAAATAATTTAGTATTTATTCAAACACTAAGAATTTTTGTTAAGTAAGATGAATTGGAACTCTATTTACACTTTCATTAATAAGATTATTTTCGTAGAATTTTTTACAAAATATAATGTATCGTTAGATTATTTTTTGGTCAATACAATATACGTAATCTCATAAATTTCATATTTCAGAAAAATAAACTTAAAAGTAATCCGTGATATCTTGCTTAAAACTTATGTTCTATTATTCCTTTATATTTTATTTAGCATTTTTAAATTCATATTAGTTTAAAGACATCTAAAGAAAAAGAATTTATGATATATATCAATTAATTACTTTATAATTAAATGTGAAATTTTGTTGCACTCAATACGTCAATTTTATTTTTATCATACATTATTACTGATTTAAATATCTATAGCGAATAGCTAGCTATACGCACTTTATCAATTAATAAACTCAATTTATATGAAAAAAATTCACAGCATTTTACGCCCATCATAAAATAAGAAAAATGCCATAAAACAATCAAGAATATCGACTTATAGAGAATTGTAGTAAATATAACCTTTAAAAAAGAAACTCAAAGATGTGTTGGCAATATTGTCGCCAAATGGGTGATTTTGTTACAAGGCCAGCAATTTTTCTTTCTTTACCTTAAACTTCTTCTCCATAAACTAAATTATTCTTGGCTCATTTCGCCGAATTTCGGAAAAAACAAGCCGTGCGATATAAGCAATTCAAAGAATTTCAAAATAAAAATTGACTCATATTAATGTTAACTTAAAATCAATTTGTGTTGGAAGAGCATTCTATCAAGGACATCATTATCATATTTGCAAATTACACTTCAGATATAAACAATACCTCCCTCAAATTAAGAATTACAATAAACTGAAAGAGTTAACTAAAAATACTGAATTTGAATCTTTATTAAAATCATATTTATTTAATTACTCTAATTGCTTTTGTAGTAAATTTATTAATTAAATCCCTTCTAGAAAACTGGATTATGAGAATTTTACTTTCCAGTTATTTTTGTCTAACATGCATTATTTTCAAATGCATAGTAAACAAAAATTAAGAAGATAATAGCATTTGTATAATCATTTACAGATATTTATATTAATTTAGAATAATCATTTCTTTTTTTTTCTTTACAATTTGAAAATGAAAGTTTATCAACATAAAATTTGTATATAAAAGGCAGAGGAGATAAACTATTTGTTTATTTATCCATTTATAAAAAATACAATCATATAGCTCATAGAAAGTAATATTATCATTTAACATTATTTAATTATACTGCGATAAATATTACATAAAAACATGCACTTTTTAAAATTTTGTGCTTGCTGCAGAACAATGATTATTTGCAAATATTTTTACATTTCAGATAATATATACATTTCACTTAACAGATTTGCAAAAACTTAAGACAGAAAAGAAGAAAAGACATATTCTGTGCATAAACATTAGAGAATAAATAAGCTAATATAATTTGTAGAAACAGCTCTTGAAGCAAAATAAATTGCTAAATCTAATAACAAAGGCACGCTAATGCAATTTATTGTTTGTAAAGAAAGAACCCACAAACTAGAAGTGTAACTTAATTTTGCAAAAGTTTGTAACTACTTTCAGAACACTCAGTAATTTAATGATATTATTGCCATGGAGTAAAAAATAATTTTGCATTTAAGAAGGACGAAAAATAGAATCGATAATTATTCATCGATAAGAAATTACTTTGATGTCCTTCACACTCACAAAATAAATTATGAAACGATTTTTATCGTTTTACGATAAAAAATAATTTTTGCTTAAAATTTTTCAGAGAAGTATATTTACGAAATAACGAGCAATTCATTCTTGTGAAATTGGTTTTTCATTAAAAGTTATATTTAGTTGTGAACGATTTTTATGACTATTTAGAGAACATAATTAATTCAATTATTAAGTTTTAAAATTTTATTTACACTATTTCAGATTCAGGAATATTTAATATGATAATCGAAATTCCAAATAAATCGATTGTGTAAAGTCATTAAATAAAAGTTTCAATAAATGAACAATGTTTTATTTTTTTAATATTTCAAAACTAATGTATTGTCTTATATTAAAAAGCAGTGAATTTAAATAAAAAAGATATAATATCGGAGATAAAACAATATAATATCGGAGATAAAACAATATAATATCGGAGACAAAACAATTAATAGATTTTAAATATGTGTATGAGTTGTTTTATATGGCTTACATCAAGAAATCAAGTACTCGATTTTAACGAAGACTTTGTAAAAACTCATTTAATTTTAAATTTAAATATGAAAGTAATATTAAAAATACATTTTAATTCAACGCATTAGTAATATATTTTTACGATTTAAATAATTATTATTGAACCATTTCAAAAGCTTTGAATATCTGTTTATTCAACATTAAAAGTTAAATATACCCCTAATCATACTCATAAAAATATTTATCATACTAAATATGTAAGTAAATAAAGCAAAAATAAAAAAGAAAGTGTTTTGTATTAGTTAAATAATCAAATATTTGTGTTAAAAAAACAAAATTCTTCATGATTTTCCTAAACTTTATTTATTTTTAACACTATAAAAATATTTTAATCTATTTAATAAATGTCAAGAGGTTCGTTTATTTAAGATATTTTCCCAAATATTTTATTCTTTAATTCTAAATCTTAAACTTAATATCTCGTTAGATGAAATCAGTTGAAAAAGAACTTTATTTTCAAAAATAAATCCCTTTTGCTAATGTTTCTCTTCTTAAATACTTTAAGACAAAATCGATATTATCATTTGTTTCTTTATGCATGGAAACAGAACAATGAAAAATAGGTCATTTAGTAGGACATTTTAACCTATTTAAAGCAGAATGCTATTCCATTACATATTCATGTCAAATTATCCACCCAAAATTAGTAGAATTCGCATTTTACAAATGCATTTTCTGGTAAAATTCAATATCCAAACTTAATTAAAAGTAATATTAATTAATAAAAATGCTTACATGCAATTTTTTTCATTAAATGTAAAACTAAATTTGAATACAATAATGGATTTTTATCTATAATAGATTGATTATTAAACTGTATTCTATAAATATGAACGTAAACATAAACATTGCTTGAATTCATTTTTTCCTGTGAATTACAAATCAAAATAGATTAGTTATTTTAAATAACTAAGTTTTTATTTTCCGTCGAACTGAAGATTATTGCACGAAGTGTAATGAATGATATAATGGAATGTTCGTCTCTGAAATTCAAAACTTAGGCTGTGTTATGTTTCTAAATTTTATTAAAATATTTGAATTTATTATAAATATTAATTAATGGTGATTTGAACTCACTATAAAGTCACTCATGCATAATGTTCACGATTTCAATATTCTGTTAACTTCAAGAAAGAAAAAAATTGCCTTATTTTTCTTTCTTTCAAAATTTCTATATAGACGACCCACTACAGTTAGCGAGAAACACATGTACAGTATCATTCCCTACTTTTTGTATTTTGTATATTCTTGAAAAAATAATATTACTTATTATTTATTTGATATTGCTTAGCCCATTGCAGTGAACGTGTTTTCGGTTTCTCTAATAAGCAGCCAATAGAAATAAAGGAGAGGCTTATAGAAAGTGCAACAGTTTCTATATTTAACATATACGTAACTTAAGAGAATTTTTAAAATTTCGAAACATCATTTGATATGTTTTTAATTGATTTATAGAAGAGATCTCAATACGTGGTAACAATCAAAATTTTAAAAGCTAGTTAAAAACGTAAATATCATTAAAGTATAATAAATACCATCATTATTGTAGAAAATGAATGTTTTTAAATCTCATTTCTTTTCTAAAACTAATACGTTTCCACTGACAATCACGAACTGCTTAAATTTAGTAAAAAAAATTAGTTAAAATATAGTAAAAAATCTAGAAAAAAATTAATTCAATTAGTTTTATTTTAAAAGCATGATTTTGTTTCCTTCTTTAAGACATGATTTCTAAGCAGGTAAAAATAATGAAGAGAAAAAGGATATACAAAAACTCAAAACAAAAATTCTAGAAAAATGCACAACTAAAACAAAAAAAATTAGTTTTAAATTCGTCATTTCCTGAAGAAGAAATATATATATAATGAAATAAAAGGAATGTTAGTGATTTATATTTTTTCAAAACTATTATAAAGTTTAGTTTCAATTTTCTATATATTTGTTTCTAAAGTGGCAATTGCCTTAAAAATAATAGCTTCTTACTCTTGAAAAAGAGCTTATTTGTTATTGCAAAATAAATCCCGCTATAGAAAATAAAATAACTTTCTTTCTGAAAGAATTTTTAGATATTTACGTATGAACTTTAGAGTATTTTGGAAGTATTTATTTATGAAAAGAAGAAAGTTTCATACAATATAGCCTTCGTTATTTTTTAAAAAATAAACATAATGTTATTTTTATTACAACATCGATGGCATGGAATAATGTTAATACTAGGAGGGAATACCATATTTATTTATAAAATAAGTTATGAGTACATAAAGTATATTTTAAAAATATTTCATTCATATAACTATAAATGCTTTTAATATAACAGAAATTAAAGCATAGCATCTGAATGGGATTCATTTCAAATTTTTAGTTTTATTATTATTTAAACATATGTAAATTTTAGAATATGTCATTCTAAAATAAAATAATCAAATAATTTGGAAAATAATAGATTTTGCATTAACTCATATAAATTAAATTTAATAATTTTATTTTGGAAAATAAATAATTTGGAACATAATAGATTTTACATCAATTCATAAATTGCTAACAACATTATTAAAAATAAACGAGAAAAAATATATTTAAGAAGTATTATTGTACATAAACATGATTAACCATGGAAGGTATCAATATAAAAGTTTAATGTAATAACTTGATTTTTAAATTTTCATTTTAATGCATCTAATTTACTTTATTAATATAACTTATATCATTAGTTCCTAATGTCGGTTACAATAGTTTAAAAATGGAAAAAACAAGATTTTTTATTAATATCTTAAATCTGTTTTCCTTTTCATAAAAAGTGTGTTTATTTTCCTTTTATTTCTTCGAATAAATAACTATTTGTTTTTAAATAAAGATTCTTAACTATAGATTTTATTCATTTTTTATGTAGTTTGAAAATGATTTATATTGAAGTGAATAAAGAGACTATTGTGTGAAAAAAAAAACAAACATTTGAGAAAACACAATTGATGTTACTTCAAATGTGCTTATTTGTATTATATTAAGTTAGAGTAAAAATATTACTACGTTAAATAAAAACAACTCAAATGTAAAACTAAAAGTTATTTTAAAGATCTTATTAAATTAATGTTTAAAAACTAATTAAAGTAATTAATTTTAAAAATCTTTCTAAAACTTTAAGATATTAAGAGTGATTTATACAGTAATTTTGTATTGTTTTGTAACACTATTCAAAATCAAATCACTGTAACAATCTTAATTATTTACTAGATTAAAAGTTAAGCATTCACTTAAGCAAAAACATGTAATATGTAAATGGAAATTTAATATTTTTAAAAGATTTGAAATCGTTTCCTCACACACTCTTTTGAAATATTACATAAATTTTTTTGACATTCTTTATTATGAAATTAAATAAATTTAATTAAAAAAATTTAATAAATTAATAATTAATGTATTTTGCAGTAAAAACTTTTATAGTAAAATACTATTAAAATCTAAAGCAATACATTAATAAAAATTTTAAATAAAAATTTTTGTTAAAATTTTTAGCGAATTTTTGCAGTCAAAATCAAAACAAAATTCCAAAATTCTAAACAAAAATTCAAAATAAAAATTCAAAATTTCTAAACAATTTCAAAAGTTTAAAACAAATTCAAAAATTTAAAATAATATCAAGATTTAAAAAATACATTACATCAAGTTGTGTAACGCCAGACACATTTAATTACTGAATTTTTTTTTTATTTTGTAGCAAAGTATGCTTTTTGGTATTGTAATTTTCATAAAATTACGGATGTTATTTTTAAGGTTTTAAAACTCTATAAAATGATTAAAAGGTTTATAGAAAAAAAAGACTATTTATAATTTATTTTATTTTTGAATATTTCTTGTCAATAAAAACCCCACTCTAAGGAATAATAAATGATTTAAAATATCAAAATTTATATCATGCATATTCTTGACTTTATACATAAAACAGAAAATCAAACTGCATTCTTTCTTAAAAGTAAACCTATTTAAAAATCAAAATAAATATTTTAAAAGAAAACTTTACTTTTAAACATCAGCGCAAAAGATCCATTAAGATAAAATATATAGTTTTGAAACAACATTTTTTCAGGAAACTTAGCATCAAAATGGATTTTATGGTCAAAATATAATGTTTATGGAAAGAGTATTTAAACTCGAAAAACTTTTATTCAAAGAATATTTTTAATACTGCGTGAAAATTAAAAATAAAAATAGCCTTGTATAGAAAGAACATAAAAAGTTTCAACGTTAAAAATATAGCTCTTTTGATAAGAATCGGAAAAAAATTTAGTTCAGAAAAAGTTCAAATAATTGCAAAGTGCTCTCAGTTTAAATACCAGTAAAAACTTATATTTACAAAACGTAAGAATAATAGGTTTTATAAGATGCATAGATATTTATACAGGTAGTATTTTTGTATTTAAAATTTTAAAAACTTTTTGATTTTAATACTGATTAATATCTTGTTTGCACATTAGGACAGATTTATTCTCTAAAATGGACTTTTCAATAATTATAACTTTCAATAGCGTTTATCAGTCATATTTCACTCACATCAGCCGAAATCTAAGCAATTTATGAAATTTTATATTCACTAGATTTTCGTAATAAGTTATAATTTTCTTGTAAGATAATAATTAACTCTATAGTCTTAATAAAAGAATTGAAACAAGATTTGAAACATATAATAATTTATTTACGTGTTAAAAAGATTTCAGTCCCTCAAATGATGTGTATAGTATGCAAAATTACCTGAAACAGATTATCAAGTGTATTTTACTCGCTTCAGCAAACATCAAAGCATATAACGCAGTTTTATTTTGACGCTTTTTTCTAGTTACTATTAATTATTATTTTCCAGTTAATGAAAGTGAAAAAAATTTATCCAATCTAATATAAGTAAAACATATCATATTAAGATTTAAAAATATCTACTTAATACGTTCTTTTTTTTATGATATGCATATTATGAATATTGAATTAAAATTAATATTTAATCATGTTAGTCCATTAATTAATTACAGCAACTCCTCATTTCATTATACATTGATGTAAAATAGTATAATTTCATCTGCAATAATTTTTAATTCTTCGCACAATAAATTAAGCTAGTAATAATTTTGAAACTGTTAAAACAGAATTTATTCTTTAACTTTATACTCTAAAAATATTTTAAAAAAAGTACGTGATTTTATAACACTTTTGCATATCTTTTTCTTTTATGATTTTAATAAAGTATAATAAGTCAGTGGAAATATTAAACTTTGTTTTTTAATAAATTTAAATGTGCTTATTTTTAGTATCAAAAATTTATAATTTCTAGTTTGAATTTATTTATTACTGAGCATAAAATTTACCGTAAGAAAATTTCATTCTGACATGACTAGTAAATTATGTTCTAATAATAATAATAATAATCTCTTTTATATATTGATGTTTTAATTCCGTGATTTCACACATCATGTGTTTTACAATTAAGAGGTCAAAAAATACAATTTCAATATAAGAATAATCAAATTCGATAAGAATTTTCATTTGCAAAAATATAAAAGAAATAATTAATTTTTTTATAATTAATTTTAAAAGCAAACAAAACAGGATTTTTTAACTATGTATATTAAAACTGTAATTTAATTTAGAATTAAATTTTGGTAAATATCGAAAATGATGTTGAATATTAATTTTAATACACATGCTTAAGCATACTTTATACTTTTGGTTTGCTTATGAAGTAATTTAAACCTGTTCCATCAGAAAGCATCGAATTATTCCCATTTTCAATTTTGAACTATTTTACTTGCTAAATACTAATTTTCACCAAGAAAGAAGTTACATATAAATGAAATGGTGAACTCTGAATCTAAAAGTTAAATTCGTAGTACTATTTATGATAGATTGGGAATTTTTATATTTGTTGTTAATGGGTGGTAAAATTAATCTCTCTAACAAAAATCGTAAACACACATCGACTATTAATTTTATAGTTTTAAGTCCCATTATTCTATACTTTTCTTCTCTAAATAATGCACTTTACAAATCCCCAATAGAAAATTCTAATTCCTGTGTAAAGTAAGGTGATATTAGTGGCTAGAAATAGGAGATACACTTTGTCAAAAAAGAAAAGTAGTCGGACACGAAACTACACTTTAACTTCATGAAAAAAAAACATCCTTTCCGAAAAAATTGTCTCAGCATATTTATACATACATAATTATATAAGAATCAAATAAAATATATTGCAAAACAAATGACTTTGTATTAATTGTCATAACATTATATTAACAAATACAAAATGTTGTTGATAAAGTTATCAAAAAAGTAGATGGACATTCATAAAAAGGGTGTGAAATTTAAAGGTTTAATAAGAGATTTTCTTACCACCTGCTTGTATTAGTTCAAAAACATGGTTTGGCATTGAATCATAAAGTTTTTTAATGTCCTTTTGGCTAAAAGAATTCCATATGAATCGAGATATTCTTGGAGCTCCTTTACATTTTCATATTACCTCCATTGCCCCCATGCCTTTACATTTTCATATTACCTCCATTCATAAAAAGGGTGTGAAATTTAAAGGTTTAATAAGAGATTTTCTTACCACCTGCTTGTATTAGTTCAAAAACATGGTTTGGCATTGAATCATAAAGATTTTAATGTCCTTTTGGCTAAAAGAATTCCATATGAATCGAGATATTCTTGGAGCTCCTTCACATTTTCATATTACCTCCATTGCCCCTAAACACTTTCAACTAGCATAGCCCAATCATTTTAACAATATTGAGGTCTGGAGTTGTAGCTGGTCAGGGCAAAACTTGAATATTGAATTGTCATCGAACCATTTTTTAACTCCTTGAGCGGTATGAATGGAAGCTCCGACTCTAGTTTTCTTCTCCTCAATCGGATCCGTATGGTAAAAGTTCTGTTTCCAACTGTGTGTGTGCTGTATATAATCTTTGTGATTTTGTCTACCTTTTATAAAAACTAAATTTGATATTCCACCGAAATCAACAACAAGCCATACCATCAAACTTCCTCCTCCTTTCTGGCGAGTAGAGAAGTATTGTTCTTTTTGTTTCAGACAGTGCCAATAATATTGAAAGCCATTTGGCCCATCTAAATTGAACTTTTTCTCATCAGAGAAAATAACAGATATCCATTCATTGGTCCAGGACATGTATTCTTTACTCCACTCCAGTTGATCAGCAATATGTTTTTTAGTCTACTTAGGATAGTATTTTCGTTTCTTAAATTGAAATTGCTTACTTCTTTGCACATAAATATATGCTGTCTTGTTATACGGTTAAGTCCAGATTTACACTGTTCTGTTGGGCCTTTCTCTTTTTAAACTTTCGAAGAAGATTTCTTTGCTCTTTTGGCGTTAGTTTTTGGGGTGTCAGGATTCTCTGAAAATTCTGCTATAGATATTTTACAAATTCTTAAAATATATGATATCTCTCGAATAGTTTTTCTATCTTTTCTGTAAGCTATGGCTTGACCTTTTTGTAATTCTGTTAATGGAATTCCTCTATGCATAGCAGTCAACTTCAAATAACAATCAAAGTAAAATTTTGAAAAATTTGGAAGAAATTAATTTGATATTTGAATGTAGGTGATCTAACTAACTTATCCAAATAAACAAATTATAAATATTTGTAAAAAAATTTCAATGAAAGAAGAAAAGCACTTTAAACAGTTTGCCCGTCTACTTATTTGACAATGTAAAGCTATATATATGTATCTATTTAATTTTAAAAAATAAACTGGTGGTAACATTACTTTTACTTCACCCGAGATCTTTTTCAATGATAAGACTAATTCATAATTTGAAACAGCAATATTGGAAACAAAGGGCTTTGCATTTACAAAATTTTAATATCCGTCTATTTTTTTCACAAAATGTAATTCAGCTTTTTGGTAAATGGTTAACGTAAACAATAAAAAATGAGGATTAAAAATATCTTGTAATTGATAACGCATGAAAACAATATTTACCTCAAAAAGTAATTTAACACAAAAAAAATTCCTCAGCAGAAGCTAACGTATATTATTTTGTAAATAAATTGTAACAGGATTCTTATAAGTCTTTCTTATTTCTTGATTTATTAAAATTAAAATATGTTAAGCGTTTCAAAGACATCATGTATAAGCTGTTTAAATAAATGAAAATTTCATATAAATCATGAAAATCAATTTATATTAATTTAAAAATTTTATTATAACTAATTTATTTTCTCCGCAAAATAATGAACTCCAATCGCAGAAATTCACTTACATTTTGTTTTTCTTTCTGCAAAACAAATTTTAATAGTTTTTAATTTAAAATATTTTCCATATCTTATTGAACATTTTTCTATTTCAATTAAAACCGTTACAACATATACAGGAAATTTTTAGAATCTATTATAAGAATTTTTCAAAAGCAATTATATTCCTATTCTTCATAGTGGAAGTAAAATATCATTTTACAAATGCAAATTTTTAAAAGAAACATACTAAAAAGAAAATGTATGTTCCCATTAACTACCATAAAAACTTATAATAAAGAATAGAAATTAGAAGAAAGTAAAATATTATTTTTGCGAAATGCAAATTATATATTTAAAAATAATAATGTAAGAAAGTATATAATTATAAAAACGTAACTCTATTTTAAAAATTTGAAAAGACACTTCAACCATTTAATAAAATACTTTTTACAATACTTTAAAATGTATTTATATATGTTTTCTAAGGAGTTATTCACACAAAGTTTAATATTTTTTATTTATATATTTTTCTACATAACAATAATGTTTTTGTTGTAAAACATATTTTAATAAATTCACTATAACACTTTCATAAATATTCATAGTTTTTTCACATCATCATATTTATAAAAGAAAAATGCCTTAAAGGAGGAAGAACATTTCTTCATCTCTAACAATCCTTACATGTTATTCAAATAAAATAATTTCTGATGGAAATTAGTAATTTCCATTCCAACTATTATATTCAACTCAATTAGTGAAATAACTGAATCAAAAAGAGAAAAATTCTTTCTTTATTCTTAAATCAAATTAAAACATAAATGAGAAGTATAATAGTGAAAAAGAGGAAAGGTGGCGATATAAATTTATGAGTACATATATAAGTTATTTGATTTGCCGCCTTCAATTTGCTATTCTTTGAAGATATCTTAAAAAATTCTGTCTAAAATTTGCAAATGTAACTGTAATATTTTATTAAACAATTTTTTAGACTTTGTAGACAAGTAATTGAATAACTGAACGTTTTAGATGACTCTGTAATGCAAGTAATTGCTTGTGAGGTAATTCAATTGTTACACTTAAAAAGACTACATTGATTACCATATGTACTGGAATATTAAATAGATAAAACATTTTTGATAAAAGTTGCCAAAGGCTTCCTAGTAATAATGCATCTTCCGTCAAATTTTCTGATTCTACCTTACACTTATAAGTTAGTAAATATAGCAATTCAATTAAAAAATCAGTGCAAAAGTAAACTGTTCTATAAAAATCTTTGTAAAAGGCGAACACCAGAATAACTGGCTTTTTAAAAGCAGTCACTGAATCAAAATTAGTTTTAATATATCTATATGTTATTTAATTAAATTGTCTAGTTTGCAATTCAGTTGTGCGTGTGCTTTTTTTTTTTTTTAAGTTTGATTTTTTTCACTTATTTCGCTTGGGCATCGGCCTTCCCTTCTGAAGTAAGGTACTCGATTCCGAATGCCTCCCAAAGACCCACCTAGTATTTGCGATACACGTGCTCGTTGAATCTAGGGAATCGAAAGTCCTGTGGTCTATCGTTGACATGGGCATAAGGGTTGGAGAAAAATTCCTCCCCCTTCAGAGCAATGACAAAATCAAGGGAGTGGATCCTCTGGTGGTGCCATCTATCGGTGAAGTTTAGAGCAAAATCGTACTTTTATCTTCGTGGTGCTCTAGTTAAAGGAAAAACGGACCCTACTGATTTAAATTTGCATAGCCAATGGCATAGTAAACTTCGCTTGTCCAAGTATCATAAGTAACAACAATAATATTTATTTTGCTTATCTCTCTCGCCTTCTCACTCTCCATTAGTTTCCAAAACATCTCTTTCAAATTTTAACGTAAGTGGTGCTTCAAATATAGTTTTTTTAACAAAAAAGCACTTTCCTATATCATGGCATTCTACATCTATAGTTGTTGAATTTCCAAAGTTAAATGAGTGGTTGGTTGGTTGGTTTTTATGGCGCAAGGTCCAGATAAGGACAAGCTGCACCAAGTTAAATGAGTGAGGCAATTTTTTAATGAATACACTATATGTATGCATCTATATACATATGTATATAATATTTTCAATATTTTTCTATAACTTCCAGCCACTAAGAGTTTTTATTTTTTAACTCTACAAGGAGAACTGAGGACATCTTACATAATGGGGCACTAGTGACTGTTTTATGATAAACCAAAAAGCAGGTTTGCTCTCATAATTTAGAAGCAGGGACCAAGCAAAAATCACCAGAGTTAGAATGCCATTTCTAGAGGTATTATTTTACGTGAAGGACATTCAGACTACTTTCTATTTTACTTGATCTAGACAATTTAGAATAAGAAGAATCTTTGACTGGGTCACTATAAAATTTATACCCTTTCTAATACGAGAAGACACACACATCTTTGCCTACAATTCAATCACAGTCACGTTATTTAACACAAATACACACACACATGTATCTTCTACTCAATCAATATCGAATTATTCGCAAGAAAAAAGTGTTTTTGCAATCACTAGTATCATAAAGTAAATGAGATATGAATATATCAGTCACCCACTCTTATTCCAAAATAATAAGCTTAATTTGCATATTAATAAATTTTGAAATCTCATTTAAATGACTTCAAATATAATACAATTTTCAATTATTGATTGTTGACGCCTATAGCTCATGAGAAAGCGTAAATGACGAATTTTCTTTTTTATATTCTATTTATAATTCTTGAATACAAAATAACGAAGTTACTTTAATATGCGTCACATATATTGAAAGTAAATGCTCAATTTAATTCTTATTTCAAAATACCTCAAATTTAATTGCTCCCAATCAGAGAACTTAACTCTGAATTCCCTGAAAAGTTAAGTTTAAATGGTGAATTCTTAAGAAAAATCACAGAGCCCATTTACGATCGTTAATTAGAATTTCAGAATTCTACTGCGTCAGATTTAAGTGGTACTCAAGATAATGCAATTATTTAAAAGTGAAACAGTCATTCTCTGTAATTTTTTTAGTCTCACTTTCTGATTGTAAGTAGCTACTACCGTTTCCATAGCAACCGATATTGCAAATTAGCAATTACGGTAAAATCAAGTTCTGAGTGGCAACAGTAAAACCAAGGTCTTATTATTCTTTCTAATAGTAACAATCGTGGTTAAAATAATCCAGGAAAAATCTCGATTGGAATTATTTAAATGTAGGTTCTGAGACTATATTTTTAAAGAAAATAATTGGTTTATTTATAGGTAAAGGAAAATATTTTAGTTAAATCTTGAATTATTTTTTTATCAAAATTTAGAATTCAAGCAGATATTTTAATTCAATCTTAAAATATTTTACTTCATTTTGTGTTTGAATAAAAAGTAAACATTATTATTGAAACTTAAGGAATAACTGATTTCTAATCGATTCTTATGAACATTTAGTGCATATGATTTCATAAATCAGGTACTAATGTTTTAGTTCTATAAGCTTAATATACTATGGTTTTCTTGGAGAGATGTGTGTGTGATAACTAGTATTTACTCACCAGAATTCAACATATTTTATATTAAGCATAATCAATATTTTCAAATCCATTCTTAGTGTCCAATAATCAAACTGTTAATCGTAATAAACTCTCACAATATTAGACAAATGTCTATAGTTTCTCAATTACTATATTACAAAATATATCGTTCATTTTAATGATTTTTCTCATAAAAATCGTGTGAATTAGATTTTCAGATACCTTTTGGAGTTTGTTTTGTAACAAATAATTTCCTTATTTTCTAATTATCATATGATTATAATATGCCGAACTAATAGTTTAATGGCTAATGGTTGGTATAGTAGCTTGTGAGTTTGATTCTTATCTTGTAATGGAATGTTCATTTTGGCTCTTAGAGACCTTTTGATCTGTTGGTCCTTGTTGTATATGTCCTTGTGTGAAAAAAAAATAATATAGAACTACAGTGGCATGAAGCTTGTTAATATAAAGCTATTTTTTCTTACTTTTGATGAATTATTATTGTTTTTTTTATAGTTTATTGTAGGTTTTGCCTAAATAGAGAATGCAATAGAAAAAGAACAATATTTAATGTTATAGAAGTAGAATGGTTCTCGATAATCTCCGATACTCATTGAAATGAAAATTTAGTTTTGCTAGAATATTGTGGAAGAATTAGACTATATAAATTCGAAAGGCTTAACTAAATTGCAAATACTTATACTTGAAAAGCTGTTTTCAGAAGCTCAGTTTATATCAGTGTCCTCGATAACATGTTTCTGCAAACCATTACAATTATACAGAACGAATTGCCTTCGTAATTTTAAACCCCATGATGAGGTCGACATCATCCTGTCGCCATTTTCCCTTACCATTAATGGATAGATATTACTTTTGAGAAATTTATAAAGCGCATATACTCTCTAAGCAGAACAACTTTGTGCAAAGCCAGGTAACGAACCCATTATTTACCGATTACTAAATAAAAACGTTTCCTTTTCAAACTATACTCACAAAATTCATTCGAAACATCGAAGTAATTGTGACATCAAAATATGGTGAAAGAAATTAATTATTTCTTTAAATGGAAATGAATACCGAAATAACTTATCTCAATATAAACCCACAACATATATAATATATTAGTAATACAAACTACACCTAATTCCATCTGGTTTATGGATGCCTTAAATATATCTATAAGAAGAGAGAATAATGAGGTATTTGATTGATAGAGGGGAAAAACCAACAAAAGCAGCCAGCTATTCAGATGATATTGGATGTATGAAATAATGCGTTCTTTAATCTAGAGAATGTCACTTAGCACATATAAGGTTAAAGAAGTGTGACAAAAGGCTACAATCTTCACGGGTTTCTGCTTCCATTAAGGGGCCTATATTGGCATAGATTCCAAATAAAAGAGCCGATAGTGCTATTAAACTTGCCGGGAAGTTTTGTGATATTTTAGTTATGAAGCGAAGACACACAAAAAAGGGACTGTAACTGTAGCTTTAGTTCTCTCAACAATACAGAGGATAAACCAAAAGAAATCCTGAATTATATTATTCAACCATATATTATAATATATAGATGGAATTGATGAATCCTGAATTTTTCTGATATCTTAAAAAAATTCACGAATTTCCGTAGATTCATATAAAAATGTTGACAGTAAAGAATAAAATTTCTTTCTGTTTACACTTATTATTAGAATTTTTTTAGTTGCAGTTGAATTTTGAAATTTTTTCATATATTTGACTAAAAACATGCACGAAGTTTATTAATGATAAAATGTTTCTGGCAAGAGCTATCTTAAAATAAAAAAACATAGTTATGTGATGTTTATGGGTTGCAATAATTTTGTGGGAAGTGGTATCATTTCACAATCATAAGGTAGTTTGTTCAATACACCTGTAACAGCCAAAATATATCGTGTTGAAAGAGTCAATGTTTATTAAGAACTTTATAGATGTCGTCCTGGGGGAGGCTATATTGGATACTCTATAGTAGCGTAGAAGAAAAGTTCGCCTACCGCCTTAATGGATTATGATTTAGAATTACTAAGTAGTATCCTCCGACTGCCTGTTTCTACGTTGGACTCAAAAATAGACGAACAGAAACGCACCACAGTAACGAAAACATTCATTATGATGACTTTATTTGAATTAGAATTCATTATACGAGGGTCACTCTGAAATTTTTGAGATACAACTAGGTTTTTAAAATTATGATTAAAAATTTTTAGATGTGTTTAAAGTAGTCTCCTCCAGCATCAATGCAATTTTTAGACGAGTTTTCCACAAATTAAATGCCTCAAACCATTCATTTCTTGGAATAGGTGAAAAAGATGCATTTATAGCCATATCAATCTCTTCTTCTGAATGAAAACGACGTCCACGTAAGTTCTTTTTCAGATTAAAGAATAACAAAAAGTCGCACATAGCTAGATCAGGTGAATACGGCGGATGTTCGATCACTTTAATTAGTTTTTGTTTAAGAAACTCAACTGTAAATCTGGCTGTAGGTGAAGATGCATTGTCATAGTGAAGCATTAGTCCCCTAACATTCAGTTCTTGTAGAATTTCTGGAAAACACTTAGTGGTATACCAGTTTGCGGTTACTGTGTTTTGTCCTTCCAACTTGATGGCTTTGACCAATCCCGTACTTCTGAAGAAAACGGCATACATCGCTTTTTCAGTGCGCGTTGTTTTTTCACCATTATCGGCGTGGGATCATCTTCAAAGACCCATAGTTTGCTTTCTTGACGTGTTTTAGCGTCAAAAAACGGTAAGTACCTTTCCTCACTTGTTACAATTTTAGAAATGATGCGTTGACCACCATCATTTAGGAATTTAAGAGTTTCTTCACTGGTTATTTTTGGTGCTCTACGCTCCTCTTTTTGGTGCTCAATTAGATTATGGGAAACCCAACGGCAAATTACTTTTTTCATATGTAATTCTTCATGAGTGATTTTGTATATGACTGCGGATCCAGCATTAAGTTTCTTCTGTATCATTTGAAAGGTACAGTGATTATCATCCATTAACATTTTTCGTATGGATGACACATTATACGGGATTATTGCCGACGGCGGCCTTCCTGTGTGTTCTTCATCTTGAAGAAAATTGCGACCTTTACTAAATTCTCTAAACCATCGGAATACAGTTGCACAAGCTGGAGATTCATCACCAAATGCTAATTGCAACCTTTTAACGCATTCTTCTTGATTTAATCCTGCTTTAAATTCGTAGAAAATCATAGCGTGAAAATGTTCTCGCGTCAACTCCATTTTCTCTTCTATTTAAAATTTATTCTACGCCAAACAAGATGAAGTAAGTCAGTAAAAAATCGTCTTCTTTATTAAAATATTTGTATTTTAAAACCGTTATTTTTATTTTGTAAAATCTCGTCTACGCGTATCTCAAAAATTTCAGATTAACCCTCGTAAAAGATTGTGCTATAAATGTTATATATGTATATAATTTTAATATACATATATATATATATATATATATATATATATATATATATATATATATATAATATATATACATATATATATAATATATATATATATATATAATATATATGTATATAATTTTAATATACATAACTTTAAAGTTATTGGTTTTTAGAAAACTCTACTATTGAATAAAAAATTTAAAAATTAACATCCATATCAGAACGAATTTTATTTCTTAGATAACTTCAGCATGCAAACCTAGAGAAATATAGTTGAGCAATATTTAAATTTATTCTTCTTTATATAGCAAATATAAACCACTATTTCGGCACTGTGTAGCGATAGCCTAACAGTTGTTATCTGTTGTCATATTTTTTATATTTCTATCTCATATTATATTCTGGAATAATCCTTAGAAGATAGTAAACCTCACTCATGTGTCAAAAATGAAAAAATTCGGAAATTTTTCAAGCATCTTTTCTAACTACAGAAACTAAAGATACTATATCCACACTTTCATTATTTAAAAGCGAACTGAATCGAAACCAGAAACTTTTAGATTAAGTGTTGTAATCTATCCAGCTTCTCCAAAATAAATTATTTTTTTTAACATCGATGGAAATTTATTCTGTAAATTAACAGAACCTTTCAAAATTCCACAACAGAACATTTTAGCGCCAACCATACAGGAACATTTAATATCCAGAAAGTAAAACCAAATATCTTTCTACAGTTATTTAACAATGGGCATAATCAAATATTTGACCTCTCAATAGGATGAACGAAATTTTATTATAAAATCATGGTGATTCTCATAGGTCACAAGTTTCTTTCAGAATGCATAAATAAGTTGAAAGTTCTTAAGCAAATCGAACATTCATTTTTCCAGTGAAATCAAAGTGATTAACTAAAGAAATATATTAGTTACATCATTAATTATTTTTATCATTCTAATGTAAAAGTGTAATAATTAATTTAAGTATTTCTCAAGAAGCACGTACACTAAACGTTAATTTTACAAGTGAAACAACCTTTCTTGAAGAAAGCCGCAAATAGCTAAGTTTTCTTAAGTTTTGTTCTCCATTTTTCAAATAATAATTCATTTATTTTTTGAAATCCTTTACGAAATCCTAAATAAGCTCGTGAATAATTTTGCAGTAAATTTATCATAGGTTACATTTTACTGGTATCTAACACAGAATAATTAGATTTGATTTTAAAAAATTCCATGGCGCCAAAAAATTAAAAAAAAACAATCTATCCATTGATATTTATTAAAGAGAAAAATTTCTACCCATTTTTTCTGCCTTCATTTTTTTTATTCTTTGCTTTTTCTGAAAATCGCTAAATAATTAAAAATATATATATGAATACTTTTTTCGTTGTATAAAAATTTTTCCATAATTTTCTCACGTTAATATAATTTATGAGAGCTGTTTTCCAGATATTTTGTGCATTTATTAATTATTTTACTTTAAAAAGCTCTGTTATTTCCGAAAAAACTGATATTGCTTTTAGATTGAAAGAAAGGTCCAAAACTGAAAGGACTTTCATTTTACTGAAATAATAAAAGAAGAGAAAATTTTTATTTTACACTAGAGATTGAGATATAAAAATAAATAATTATATTCAAGTTTAACAATTGTGTATCCTTTATAATAAATCACTAATGTATGACTTAATATTTGATTAATTGCCTATTAAATTAATTAACAATAATTTTAAATCCAGAATTGTTCTAAAAATACAAAAAAATAGGAATATTATTTGATAACTATTTTTACAAAAGTTTAATATAAATTTATAATATTCACTTTCATTTATTAACAAAAATAAGAACATTAAGATAATAAATATTTAAATCTTGAATGTAATTAATAAAAACTTCTTAACAACAAAATATTAAGATTATTATATTATTAAAATAATAAAAATATTTTTATTGTTAATATCATAATAGTCTTTAACAGATATAATTTTTTTTTATTTTAAGCAGACAATTCGTTGTACAACTTTAATAGATATATTCAATGTAAATTTAATAGATATATTCAAATATTTTAATATATAACTTTAACCGATTTCAAGCCGGTCATTTTGTCTAGTGGTCAGCGTCCCTGACTACGGATAGGGAGGTGCTTGTTTCAAATCCCGGTCCAGGCATGGGTATACTTTCTCTCTCTACCTATCCTGTCTTTGTCCTTTCCTTGTGTGAATGGTTGCGTACCATATAAACGGGTCCCTATGGCATGTGTGTGTACAGAAGAAGTCGGACTCCACACCAAATACGGTTCAGTTGAAAAAGTGGAGCAGCGCACCCCAATTTGCCAGCCTAGCTGGCACAAGAGAACAACAACAACAATAGATTTCTAATGACAACCTCGGTTTTAATTAAAGTTTATATAATTATATATATACTAAATGTGTGAGACACATTTCAAAATAAATAAATTTTTATAGCACTTTATATATATATATATATATAATAAAATAAGACATAATTTTGACGTGTGATTATAATTAACTTGCATATAATATTTTTATTTTACGAATCCGATTAAATATCCTGTTTTATATACAGAAATTCTTTTATTCTTATAATTTTGCTTATTAATTATTAAATTTGATAATTAAATAATTTTTATATATAATATGATATAAAATATTTTTCAGTAATGAGAATACCTGTCATATAAGCAATATGACATATCATTAAATATTTTTAACTTTGTTGGTTGTTGTGTTTATTATTTGTGATTGAAAAATTTCTGAACAGATGTATAAAGTATGTTAATATCACAACAACATTCCGAATGACATTTTTTTTTACTTAAAAGGATCTAAATTTACTAAAAGAAAAAAAACTTACTGTTACGTCAGAACAATTTACGATAGTACGTTTTATTCAAAATATTTACAAAGATCTCACCACAATATTTTTTCTATGAAAATGACTTGCTTCCCAAACAATTTTGAGAAAATTAACGATTTTAGTGAAAAATAAGATTTACACTAAAAAATTTCTCTATTTTGATTATGTTTAAATATTTTATTCTTTTTTTTTATTTCTATTCCTAGGTAATTTGTAAGCTCAACATTTGGTGACTAAGTAAAAAAAAAAATTCCAGTACATTGAAAAAATTTAAACTTTATTTTTTATTTTAGTTTTTAATCATTTTTTCACAGAGAATGATTTCTTATTTTTGTATGAACTTTTTTTTTTCATTTTATAAGCTCTTGAAGTAAATAAATCATGGAGCGGAAAATAACAATATAAATAAAAAGAATGACATTTCATTCGTCTGAAAAATAGCGAAACTAGCGTCAAAAAAAATCACTTACAATTTTGCAACGACAAAGAGGAGTATCTGAATTTACCTCGCAAATACAGAGCGAATTTAATTATTCTCCTGTAATGTAAACAATGATTTTAAAAATTTGTTATTTTTTTGCATTTTTCACTCTAAGTATTGCTAAAAAATATTGATTTAAGTAATCGAAGGAAGTCGATTTTATTGAAGAATATTATTTACAAAATATTATTTTGTATTTTTCATTTCTCCTTCTTAAATTTAAATGAAACTTTTGGAATGAAAAAAAATCAATTGTTTTTGTTTTATTCACAATGACTCTTGCAACTTTCTAAATATTTTAAAAATGTTTTTTGAAAAGAAACTTGGCAATTCATTTTTAAAAGGCAAATGCAAACAGTACTTGATCATGATAAAATAGGAAAATGGTTTTTTTTAAAAATTAGTTCTCTTAAATTTGTCATTGTTGGAAGGAATTTTCCTATTTAACAACATTGCTTAAAATATTTACATTTTTGTGATTTTATTTGGGATTATATTTTTATGTTTGTTTCAATATATTTCTTTATAATTTAGCTAGCAAAAATGTGAATTCACAGCAAAACAATTTTACAATTTTAAAACACAACAATGCAAGCTAAAAATATTTTATATAAAACAGCTTTTACCAAATAATATTAAACGGAAAAAAGTAGAATCATTTTATTTAAAATTCAGCTTTATTTTTACACAAAAAAAGATATTTTATATAAATAAGGTTTTGCTGAATAATGAAAAATGGAAAGATATTAAAACATTTTATTAAACATCTTCTTTGTTTTTACAATATAATGGTTTTTTTATTCAATTATTGGTAAATAATGTTTGAAATGTAATTACGCAAAAAAATTACAAAATAAGCTTTATAACATAATTAAGAAGTTTGAATGTCTCTTACTAATACATTCAATATTCTCTCATCTACTTCAAAATAAATATAAAAAAAGAATTTTATTAGTAATCAATATATATAGAAATGAAAAATTAAATTTTTTTTTACAAAAAATCTAGTTTAAAATAAAATGTTTGACCAAAAATGATCTTTTTGATTTCAGGTTTGTTTTAATCATAAAGAACTGTATTGATATCGATTGATATATTAATATATTGATATCGATATGTTTCTGAGTTTTGACTAAATGAAAATTAAATTTCTTTTATCAAACTTTACAAATGATGTTATGAATAACAATGCTATGAAATACAAAATATTGTATATCAACCGTTTTATATCATGAAACATGCACAAATTTTGTTGTAAAAAAAGAAGTTTTTTTTTTTTTTTTTTTTGAAAATTTAAAATTATTTTAAGTTTTGAGCTTTGATATTCTATTTAATAGTATATAACTATGTGGTAAAACAAAATAAAGGTATCATTTTCGTTACTGATTAAACAAGATTTACCAGAGTGTATAATTTAAAAGATTAAGGCATATTATAAAGGCGTTACTTGATAGATTTAATCTGGTAATAGTAACTGTCTAAATATAATTTATTTAATAACTTTGTTCTACAGTCAACATTTCGATCCAGTCTTGAAAAGTATCTTTTTCTCTCATTTTAATGCCCCATTAAAGATGATATGTTTTGTCACAAAATGTAACCTAAAGAAAATCAAAGATTTCATATTTCAGCTATAAAACAGCATATCAATAAATATTTTTTTATTTAAGATGAACATGTTGTGGGGGTGATTCTTTAAATATAATAGAGAAATTATAAAAAATGTATATATTTTTTGAAACTAGTCTCCAATAAATGATTTCGCTGTTTTTTGTCATGAAGAAATTTACTGCTGAATTCCCCAAAGAATTCGACTCTGAAGTTCTTGGAAAAACTTTTGAGAATTTTGTCACCAATTTCAACATTTTTTTTTTTTTTTTTTTTTTTTTTTTTTTTTTTTTTTTAAAAATACATCTGATGAAATATTCATGCATACGAAAAATATTTCAGGAACAATCTTTTGTTTGCAGCTATTTCTCATCTTGAAATAACTCTGGGTCGCAACCTGGACTATTCCAGATCAAATATATTCTCCTTCAGCCACTGGGACAATAAAATTCCCAGAAATGATTTTGGAATTCTATTTCTGCATCCGCTTCGGCAGGACTTGAGAAACCTGGAGAATATTCTTTCGCATCACGTCTAGAAGAAAATTCCAGTTTTCCCCAAGTACTGTGTGTGTGACTTTTTAATGCATTATATTATCGAAAATATTTTACGTCTTCTTACAGAACAGGATTTCTGTTGAAGCTGCAGATTTTTATAATGGATTCGACACCTGTTTGCCAAAGGCCAACGAATAGAGTGTAACGATCTAGGCCAAAACGTTTTATCAAGGAAAAAATCGTTTCCAACAGCTGTTGTATTTCTTATATAGATCATGTGTTATGCTTGTGTAGAAGTATTTTTGATGTCTTAAAAGATATATTGCTTCGGTTTAGAGCCAAAATGTTGATTACGAGTACTTTTTCCTTTAAATTGTTGAACTGATGTGCATTGATTTTAAAATCGTAATAAAATTATATATGTACATAATCACTGTTTTCACAAATTTTGAATAATGTGCTTATATTTTCAGTATTTGAAAGGTTTATTTTCCATATTTGATATATTTATTCACTTAAAGATAATTGTCCCATTATTTTCTATTTATATTATTTTATGTAAATATAGATACATTTTCTATTATGTAAATATAGATATATACATATAACATTTTCTTTTGATGCAAATAATAATAAAACTAGTCAATATTTTTACCAAACTTACCTAGCATAGATTAATAGAAACGTCTTACTTACTCCTTTTATAATAATGTTTACACTTAAGCAATCAAAGTAAAAAAAATTTTTGATTAAAAAAATTTTTGCTTAAAACAAATGACATAAATGATTTTGAAACAACGTTTACTGTATTCACAATCAAAAATTATAATAGCTTTGACCAAATCTCTCTCTCTCTCTCTCTCTCTCTCTCTCTCTCTCTCTCTGTCTCTCGCTCTCTCTCTCTCTCTCTGTCTCTCGCTCTCTCTCTCTCTCTGTCTCTCGCTCTCTCTCTCTCTGTCTCTCGCTCTCTCTCTCTCTCTCTCTCTCTCTCTCTCTCTCGCTCGCTCGCTCTCTCTCTCTGTCTCTCGCTCTCTCTCTCTCTCTCTCTCTCTGTCTCTCGTTCTCTCTCTCTCTCTCTCTCTGTCTCTCGTTCTCTCTCTCTCTCTCTGTCTCTCGTTCTCTCTCTCTCTCGTTCTCTCTCTCTCTCTCTCTCTCTCGCTCTCTCTCTCTCCGTCTCTCGCTCGCTCTTTCTCTCTCTCTGTCTCTCGCTCGCTCTCTCTCTCTCTCTGTCTCTCTCTCTCTCTCTCTCTCTCTCTCTCTCTCGCTCTCTCTCCCTCCGTCTCTCGCTCTCTCTTCCTCTCTCTCTCTCTCTGTCTCTCGTTCGCTCTCTCTCTCGCTCTCCCTCTCTCTCTCTCTCTCGCTCTCTCTCTCTCTCTCGCTCTCTCTCCCTCCGTCTCTCGCTCTCTCTTCCTCTCTCTCTCTCTCTCTGTCTCTCTGGTTGGTATGTAATATCATTGACTTTTAATCAATAGCAATCACACTTTTTTATATGAAAAAATGTGATATAGCAGCCAATTTTTTGTTTTTTAGATTTTGTTAATGGAAAAACTTCTTTGCTTGAACTAGTTTAATATTATTGCAATAAGATTCATAGATTTTAATAATACATTTTATGCATTAATCATATACCAATTAAGAACTTTTAAATTCATTATCAAAAATACATTTGCGACTCCCATGAGAACCTTTTTAAAAATTCTAAGTTTTAAAATATATTCTTTATAAAAGGAAAATGCTTTTTGATTTCATAAATCTTTTTGCTACAAATAAGTTCATTGTTAAAGTAAAAGGTTAAAGTAATTGTAAAGTAGGCGTTCATGTGAAAGAATAATATGTTGTTAGAAACAAAGTTTATTTTATAAAAATTAACGAAAATGTAGTAATTTCCATTAATTTTTATGAAATAAACTTTGTTTCTAATAACATATTGTAATCGATGATACAAAATTTGTATCATCTATTAATATGGAATTAATAAATTTATTTTGCAAGAAATAATGAAAACGATAACAATGAATTAAAGTTTTTCCTTTAAATCATGTAACACTGTGAATTTTTTAATATAAATGGCTAAAGGACAAAAGATGCGCGAATGCTACTAATACATAATTGTACCCAATAATTTGGACTTATGATTTCGAAGTTTTAAGTAAAACCTTGAAAAAATATGGATACAACAAAACCAACAAGTGAAAGAAGGGAAAATTAATGATAACTTAATATGAACATCACTAAAATAATCCCTAATTTAACATGTTAAGCCTTTTTCTGCTACACATTTTGTTCTATTGATTCTATTTTTGTTCACTTTTTCTGACAAACGACATTTTCTCAAATAAAGATTTCTATAAACAAATAAAAATATTTGAAAAGAACAGAAAAAAATTATTTACATAATCCTGTAATCTATGCATATTTTCAAAAATGATATTAATTCCCTTAAGTAAATTAACAAATAATATTTTAAGACAAATAATGTATATAAAAAAAGTTATAGGATTGCCATACTATATCAAGTTAAAATGAAAAGAGAGAGAATAAATAAATGTATTGTAATTGAACCAAAAGAAGAAAGTAACAAAAAAGAACTATATAATGCCTTTATGGCACAGATGCCGTACAATCCAGGATTCCAAATTCTGAATTTTTTTGGCGATAAAAAAATGCTCCCAAGATTGTGACGTGCACGATGACGTAAATACTAGGGTTGCCAAAATCGTATTTTCTGCATCATTTTTGTAATTCTGAGTTTGTAAGTCTTAATATCTATATCGTAATAAAAACGAAGTTGATAGATACATAAGAAAATCCGCCAAAAACTCACCAAACTCAGAATTTGGCATCATGGATTATACGGCATCTGTGCCTGTCTGATAAAATTTTATGATAAAAATCACGGCTTTTTATGCAATATATTTGAAATATATTTAATAAGTATAAGTTGTGGACTACTGTAAATTAAGCCATTATTATTGATAATGATAAATTTAATTTTTATGCAGGTTCTGGGTTCGGACCAATACTTTCACTTCGTAAATAGAGCCATGCCTCATGTTCGACGAAAGAGAAGCATTCCACATACGAGAAAATTAAAGGCTGATCCAATGGTAAGTACAATCTTATTTAACATGAAACCATATGTGTTTTCATTTTTTGATGATAGTTATAAATTAAGAAACATTAAATGCCCAAAACCACAATTTATCAATTTATCGGATAAATGCTTTGCTTCGCTAGGATTTAGTTTGATAATGACAGTCATTTCTAAATGCAAACTAATATTGATAAATTTTAAGATATTATTCTAAATATAGTTGAAGTACTTCTTACATAAAGTTGGTAAATCATTTTTAAAGCAATTGAAAATCGTATTATCAAAATTGAAAACAAAAACTTCGTTATGAATTAAAATTGTGGCAGATCAATCTGTAAATTTAACTCTACAACTTCTAAAACAAATATTACTACCAAAAAAATGGTAATCCAACAAGAAAATTAATGGAACTCAGAAATAATCTAGATTGATCTTTAGAATAATTTATGCATATTCATGAGTTATATTAATTTTAATTCCTCACGAAGAAAAGATTTTTATTTCAAACTTTTGGATATTATTATTTCCTAGTTTTCCATTATATAATGAATTTATATGACATTAAATCGTAAGTCAAAAGCATGTTTTCTGTATTTCCTTTATGAATGGTTCTCATGGGACATATTTTCCGAAACCATTAAACTAACTATTTATTAAGATTTACTTTGATTTTGTCTACCATTTCTCTCTTGTTGGTGATTCATCATCAAAAGGAGAAACCAGATTATGACATTAAGAAATAATAATCCGATTACCTTGATTTCTATAATTCATGTTTAGAAGCTTCCTCACAAAATTATCAATCAATATCAATCAATCAACAATCACTTGAAAATTTCTAATTTAAAAAGAAATATTTTCAATCAGAATCAGTTCCTTCATCATGCAATAATTTTTTGTTTTTAACATTAGTATTAACTTTCATTTTGTTGTATTAAATTTTGTTTTGATCATAATTGTAAGATTATTAATTACTTGCAGTAATACTTAAAATTATAAATTGCATGTTTTTTTACACTTTATTTACTAACGATCCCATTTTTAAAAAATATCCTGTGAATTGCTCTTAAATTTTTAAATCGTAAAATTTAAATTCCTTTTTTCTAAAAAAAAAAAAAAAAAAAAAAAAAAAAAAGAAAGAAAAAAAGAAAGATTGCCTTTTGGAAAACTGAAATTTCCAAAACTGCACCTGCACTAAATACACTCTCTACTTTTTATTTTGAGTAAATTAATAAGCAATCGTCTCTTTTGGCATAACACACATTTTGAACACAACTTTATTTTTTATACTTTATTCACTATTAACTTTTTTCTTATAGAGGTGCTTGATTTTATATTGCATTATATTCTGTCAAGATTTCATTGTTCAAAAAATCATCTTAATTCTTAGAAAATAATATAATGTGTTGATAAATTTTAATATAGCACAATTTAAACCAACTTTAATTTAAAAATTGATTTGATAAAAAAATTATCTTTTGGGGTGATTAAATTTTCCAAAGGCATAATGTGCCAATTGCTCACCAATCCATATTGAAAAAATAAATTAAAAAAGCGTCATTTTTGGAATAAACATTTGGACGTAGTTTTGTTATTTTAGCGTCATCTAAAGTAATTCAAATTGTGTATTGCTTTGAAATTATACAATAACTATCTATTGCCATAATGTATTCAAATCGAAAACATTAGAGGAAGTATCATTCTTTTCAATTTTTTTCACAAAAAATTCATGCATTATAATTGATGTATGAAAATATTTTTTTAATTGAAAAAGTGAATCATTTGTTTTAGATCCGTATTGTTGAAAACTCAATAGCCAAATACAATTGTAGGATTTTAAAAAATTCATATCTTATCCTTTCGTGAAAATGGAAAACCAAGCATTCAGGATAATACAAACCATTCAGATGTTTAAAAAGTAAAGCTTGCTTCTCAATTCTAACAATGTAAGCAATTTAATGAAGTTCATATTATAAAAATTTTACTGCCAGAAAACTCTAGAACATTATTCAGGTATAGCCAATAAATATACATTGAGCCATTAAACAATGTACTTAGAAATAATTTTTCCTATGGTCTTTGCAATTTTAAATTATAGCAAGTGATAATGTTTACACCCTGAAATAAAATCCTCTCACCAAATAAACCCACAAACTCTAGCACCTTATTTATTTAATGATCATACTAAGAAATTACTTTCAAAATGTCACAATGAATTTATGTAGATGGAGCTTGGTAGAAAATACCTCTCTTATGACCGGAATGTTGTAGTAAAGCTTGCTTCTCAATTCTAACAATGTAAGCAATTTAATAAAGTTCATATTATAAAAATTGCGAAATTTTACTGCCAGAACACACTAGAACATTATTCAGGTATAGCCAATAAATATACATTGAGCCATTAAACAATGTACTTAGAAATAATTTTTCCTATGGTCTTTGCAATTTTAAATTATAGCAAGTGATAATGTTTACACCCTGAAATAAAATCCTCTCACCAAATAAACCCACAAACTCTAGCACCTTATTTATTTAATGATCATACTAAGAAATTACTTTCAAAATGTCACAATGAATTTATGTAGATGGAGCTTGGTAGAAAATACCTCTCTTATGACCGGAATGTTGTAGTAAAGCTTGCTTCTCAATTCTAACAATGTAAGCAATTTAATAAAGTTCATATTATAAAAATTGCGAAATTTTACTGCCAGAACACACTAGAACATTATTCAGGTATAGCCAATAAATATACATTGAGCCATTAAACAATGTACTTAGAAATAATTTTTCCTATGGTATTTGCAATTTTAAATTATAGCAAGTGATAATGTTTACACCTGAAATAAAATCCTCTCACCAAATAAACCCACAAACTCTAGCACCTTATTTATTTAATGATCATACTAAGAAATTACTTTCAAAATGTCACAATGAATTTATGTAGATGGAGCTTGGTAGAAAATACTCTCTTATGACCGGAATGTTGTAGTAAAGCTTGCTTCTCAATTCTAACAATGTAAGCAATTTAATAAAGTTCATATTATAAAATTGCGAAATTTTACTGCCAGAACACACTAGAACATTATTCAGGTATAGCCAATAAATATACATTGAGCCATTAAACAATGTACTTAGAAATAATTTTTCCTATGGTCTTTGCAATTTTAAATTATAGCAAGTGATAATGTTTACACCCTGAAATAAAATCCTCTCACCAAATAAACCCCACAAACTCTAGCACCTTATTTATTTAATGATCATACTAAGAAATTACTTTCAAAATGTCACAATGAATTTATGTAGATGGAGCTTGGTAGAAAATACCTCTTATGACCGGAATGTTGTAGTAAAGCTTGCTTCTCAATTCTAACAATGTAAGCAATTTAATAAAGTTCGTATTATAAAAATTGCGAAAATTTTACTGCCAGAACACACTAGAACATTATTCAGGTATAGCCAATAAATATACATTGAGCCATTAAACCATGTACTTAGAAATAATTTTCCTATGGTCTTTGCAATTTTAAATTATAGCAAGTGATAATGTTTACACCCTGAAATAAAATCCTCTCACCAAATAAACCCACAAACTCTAGCACCTTATTTATTTAATGATAATACTAAGAAATTACTTTCAAAATGTCACAATGAATTTATGTAGATGGAGCTTGGTAGAAAATACCTCTCTTATGACCGGAATGTTGTAGTAAAGCTTGCTTCTCAATTCCTAACAATGTAAGCAATTTAATAAAGTTCGTATTATAAAATTGCGAAATTTTACTGCCAGAACACACTAGAACATTATTCAGGTATAGCCAATAAATATACATTGAGCCATTAAACCATGTACTTAGAAATAATTTTTCCTATGGTCTTTGCAATTTTAAATTATAGCAAGTGATAATGTTTACACCCTGAAATAAAATCCTCTCACCAAATAAACCCACAAACTCTAGCACCTTATTTATTTAATGATCATACTAAGAAATTACTTTCAAAATGTCACAATGAATTTATGTAGATGGAGCTTGGTAGAAAATACCTCTCTTATGACCGGAATGTTGTAGTAAAGCTTGCTTCTCAATTCTAACAATGTAAGCAATTTAATAAAGTTCGTATTATAAAAATTGCGAAATTTTACTGCCAGAACACACTAGAACATTATTCAGGTATAGCCAATAAATATACATTGAGCCATTAAACCATGTACTTAGAAATAATTTTTCCTATGGTCTTTGCAATTTTAAATTATAGCAAGTGATAATGTTTACACCCTGAAATAAAATCCTCTCACCAAATAAACCCACAAACTCTAGCACCTTATTTATTTAATGATAATACTAAGAAATTACTTTCAAAATGTCACAATGAATTTATGTAGATGGAGCTTGGTAGAAAATACCTCTCTTATGACCGGAATGTTGTAGTAAAGCTTGCTTCTCAATTCTAACAATGTAAGCAATTTAATAAAGTTCGTATTATAAAAATTGCGAAATTTTACTGCCAGAACACACTAGAACATTATTCAGGTATAGCCAATAAATATACATTGAGCCATTAAACCATGTACTTAGAAATAATTTTTCCTATGGTCTTTGCAATTTTAAATTATAGCAAGTGATAATGTTTACACCCTGAAATAAAATCCTCTCACCAAATAAACCCACAAACTCTAGCACCTTATTTATTTAATGATAATACTAAGAAATTACTTTCAAAATGTCACAATGAATTTATGTAGATGGAGCTTGGTAGAAAATACCTCTCTTATGACCGGAATGTTGTAGTAAAGCTTGCTTCTCAATTCTAACAATGTAAGCAATTTAATAAAGTTCGTATTATAAAAATTGCGAAATTTTACTGCCAGAACACACTAGAACATTATTCAGGTATAGCCAATAAATATACATTGAGCCATTAAACAATGTACTTAGAAATAATTTTTTCCTATGGTCTTTGCAATTTTAAATTATAGCAAGTGATAATGTTTACACCCTGAAATAAAATCCTCTCACCAAATAAACCCACAAACTCTAGCACCTTATTTATTTAATGATCATACTAAGAAATTACTTTCAAAAATGTCACAATGAATTTATGTAGATGGAGCTTGGTAGAAAATACTCTCTTATGACCGGAATGTTGTAGTAAAGCTTGCTTCTCAATTCCTAACAATGTAAGCAATTTAATAAAGTTCATATTATAAAAATTATGAAATTTTACTGCCAGAACACACTAGAACATTATTCAGGTATAGCCAATAAATATACATTGAGCCATTAAACAATGTACTTAGAAATAATTTTTCCTATGGTCTTTGCAATTTTAAATTATAGCAAGTGATAATGTTTACACTCCTGAAATAAAATCCTCTCACCAAATAAACCCACAAACTCTAGCACCTTATTTATTTAATGATCATACTAAGAAATTACTTTCAAAATGTCACAATGAATTTATGTAGATGGAGCTTGGTAGAAAATACCTCTCTTATGACCGGAATGTTGTAGTAAAGCTTGCTTCTCAATTCTAACAATGTAAGCAATTTAATAAAGTTCGTATTATAAAAATTGCGAAATTTTACTGCCAGAACACACTAGAACATTATTCAGGTATAGCCAATAAATATACATTGAGCCATTAAACCATGTACTTAGAAATAATTTTTCCTATGGTCTTTGCAATTTTAAATTATAGCAAGTGATAATGTTTACACCCTGAAATAAAATCCTCTCACCAAATAAACCCACAAACTCTAGCACCTTATTTATTTAATGATCATACTAAGAAATTACTTTCAAAATGTCACAATGAATTTATGTAGATGGAGCTTGGTAGAAAATACCTCTCTTATGACCGGAATGTTGTAGTAAAGCTTGCTTCTCAATTCTAACAATGTAAGCAATTTAATAAAGTTCGTATTATAAAAATTGCGAAATTTTACTGCCAGAACACACTAGAACATTATTCAGGTATAGCCAATAAATATACATTGAGCCATTAAACCATGTACTTAGAAATAATTTTTCCTATGGTCTTTGCAATTTTAAATTATAGCAAGTGATAATGTTTACACCCTGAAATAAAATCCTCTCACCAAATAAACCCACAAACTCTAGCACCTTATTTATTTAATGATAATACTAAGAAATTACTTTCAAAATGTCACAATGAATTTATGTAAATGGAGCTTGGTAGAAAATATCTCTCTTATGACCGGAATGTTGTAGGTTCAATACTTGACACAACTAGAAATTCATTTTTGAGAAAAGGCATTTATGTACCCTAAAGTATAATATTCTTCTACTTATACATCGTGCTCTAAAAATCTCTTATCTGGTATCCAATAAAAAACAAGATCTGGACAAAAAATTTGTTTATTTTTTGAACTCTTCCTAAAAGACCATTCTTCTTTCTTTTATATATTCAATAGAATTCATTTAATTAATCTTGAATCAAAAATAACAAACTTTTATCAATCTGATATCAAAATTATTTCCCTCCTGTTTTTCTTGCTTGGTTCAAAGTCAGTAAACTTTGAAAATTTCACTATAAAAGGTAAAAACAGACAAATCTTGAATACATGCTTTAAGAGGAAATGCTTCTTCTCTTTTACCTCAAATAAAAAATTCAAGATTTCTCCTATTGTTGCTTTCGCAGCAATGATTCAAAGCATCGCTGGAAAAAAAATAAGAGAGGGAACTAACATATGCTCTGTTGCCACGAGTCAAAAAAGAAGTGTTTTGTTCATAAAGCTAAAAACTTGAAACAACAAAGGAGCTTTAACAGTGCCTCTGAGAATTATGGTGTGAAGAATTTTTCAAGCATTTTAAGAAAGTGAAAGACTTACTGCATTTTGTTTTCGGAGTAAAAAATATGAGTACAATACAAGGATTTTAAGATGAAATAAACTCATAGGAACTTTATTTCAGTCGCTAAAAATGCTTTATTTTTCCTTCGCATTTTAATGTTTTCCATTTGTATTTTATTCGTAACAAAACTTAAATTAAATTCTGATAAACTCTTCCCGTTTTACGTTAAAAACATTATTTATTTCCAGAAAAATTGTCATAAGTGGTAGTAAAAGATTTCCATAATATAAATGAAATGTGGTTTTTTGTCACTCTGAGGTCTTTTTTATCAATTAATTTCTTGTCATACTGTGATATATTTTTTTTAAATGGATGTTGAAAGACTATAAACAACCATGCTTCAATTGTAATAGATTCCATGGCCAAAGTGATAGTTATTTACAGAGATGATTTTCAAATACATGCATATTCACCTTCAACAGTTCCTGTAAATGCACAAAAGTATTACAATTACATATCTGGTTAATATAACCGCCATTTCTTCCATATTTATAGGAAGATTGAAAATGAGTTTGCAGCTGAGAAGTTAAGGCATCCATCTTCCTTTCAACTGCTCGGAGATTCGATTCCCACTTTGTATTTGGGCTTTTATAGTAATTTGAAGTCGAGTTAAGACTATAAATCTAATAACATGTTTGAACATGGAGGCTAAATAAATAAAGGTTTCTTTAGTCCCCATGTTCAAACAATAATCATATAAAGGTGACAAATAAACCAAATCAATTGAAAGAACAGAAGTTATCGTCCAAACTTTTTGCAGTCAAAAAAGAAAACATTTGAAGCATTTCAGCATCTTTTAATATTAAATGCAATGCGATTGTAATAAACTTCAATAACAAGAAAAAACAGTTGTTATAATTTTTTAGTCTATAATATATCATCAGTTAAAATCGAGCTTATGGTTGTGGCTAAAGTCACATGTTATCTCCGTTGAAATAACATAAAATTTATTAATTATTTCAAGAAAATTATTAATTTATTCATTTCAGCAGCAGGGAAAATTTAAAGAACAATAACATCTAGATTTCATACGATAAAAATAATTTTATTAATCTCATTAAATTTTTCTAACAAGATATAAGAAAGAAATAAGCCATGAAATTACAAAATGAAGAATTATTTACAAAGAATAAGTATACGTAATCATTTGTGAATTAAAAATCACTAATCAGCGTGCTTTAAATTCGAAATGAAGTGAAAAGATTGAGTAAATTCTTAAATTCATTAATCTGCAAAGTTTGGTAACCCTGATACCCAATAGCTTTTCTAAGTGAACAGAGGAAATAATGAAAAGAGATTTGTTTTGTGATTTCAAAGCGGCCTAATTAATTTTAAATATATGAATAATAATCACTTATAACAGTGTTAAGTAGTTAAATAAAGCAGTACTATTTGGTTGTAGATGTTATATATAATACCAGCATATATTGAAAATAAGTGTGAGGAAAATTTATATATATATATATACATATATATACACATGTATATATATATATATATATATATATATATATATATATATATATATATATATATATATATATATATATATATATATATATATATATATATATATAAATATGTATATATATATAAATATGTATGTATATATATATAATATATATATATATATATACTTTGTTTAAAATTTCAAATACATCTATTATAAGATGATGGAACTCTTAAAAAAAAACAATATTTTTTCCTACGAATATTTTATTATTTATGCTTTATTTTAATTTTATTTCTTTTACAAATATCTGAATGAATAACGTAAATATATTGAAGAAATTAACATCAGCGGTAATAACACTATTCAAATATTACAATAATTGATAGATATTAAATTATTTAATTTTTTTGCTAGAAAGGAATTTGAAATTTATCGCGTACTCCATACTTGACAAATTACATTGATTTCTATGTAAGTTTATTAACAAATTTTACTCAGAAGTTATTCACAGAATCTACAAATCTCATAATCAATATAAATAACTTTGCTCTAGGTAGGAATCGAACATGAGAACTGTTGAACCGAAGACCAAAGTGCTAATCTTTTATCCATTAGTTTATCAAAACATAATGAACCGGAATTCCCAAATTGATAGCAGAATGATCAGTAGTTTTAATTAGATGTAATAACATCAAAAATCTTTTAGTTCTAATGTCCTACCGCTGGTGTGGTATGATATGGAAAGAGAAAAAAGAATTTTTGTTGTCAATTTTATCATTTTACTTGGATTTAAAATAACAAAGTGATTAGTTGTATTTAAAGGATTCAATTAGCAAATATACTCAAAAGGAAAAGTAGCGCACCATAAATTCTAGCCATGACAATAGGGTCCAAAAGAGTGTTACATTAAATAAATCATGTTCGTGTCCTTAATCATGGCTTTAAATTTACTATGACAATAAATAACATGACATAAATGGAACATTCCAGAATGCTGAGCACAATTTAGTTAAAATCTAATTATCTAAGAGATGTTCGAAATTCTCTTAGAAACTTTTTAGCTCCCAGAGTAGTTACATAAGATTAAGTGCTTTAGTTAAAAGGATGATTCGAATTCAGCAAAGAGATGGTCTTAAAAACAAATCTAATCGAGCATTTCTTTTCTATTCAAAGCACATTTTTTTTTTGTTCCATTTGGAGAAAATGGACCTTTGCTATTACTTAACGCCTTTTCTAATCGAACAAATGTCATTTCTTGTAATTTTGTTTCTTTGTATCTCTTGATATTCTCTTCGTAGGATCATAGAAAATATTCTATAAATGTAATTCCATTCAGTAACATAGATTATACATCGATATCATTTGGAAAAGAAATATTTGTCTATTAATAATGTGAATAATAGTTCCATAGTGTAATGTATCATTTAATTAAGAAATATTTTAAACTATGACTTGAGCATCATTCGTCTATTGATACTTGTGGAGCGTATTTTTCCAATGGAAATATGGACGTAGCATTCATGGAAAAATAATAATATTTTTAACAATATTTTAATTTTTAATAATATTTTTAACTTTATTTATTATATTTACTCAGCTTCTTCCAAACCATTATTTATCGCCAGGAAATTAGATCTCACGCATTGATAAAAGTACATATAAAACAATTCTAATAAGGTATGGAAGGCTTGAAAACTTCCGTTAGTCACTAAACTAATTTAGTTTAGTTTAGCCAACAGCCGTTCTTGGCCTTTCGGACATTTGATGCTGAGCCTCCCAATAACGGCTGACGACATCGTCATCTGGATGTAGGGCAAGTGCAGAGCACTGCTTTAAATGGTCGGCATCCATCCCAGCATGGCCACAGAGCGGGCAGGCTTCATCAGCAGATAAGCCAAACCGGTGTAGGTGGGCGCCCAGAAAGTCGTGTCCAGTGGTAAGGCGAAAGCGAGCAACAGCCTCGGCTCTCTCCAGATGACTTGGGATCGGGACAATGGCGAGAGTTTCCCATCGCTTCCCAATACTCTCCTCTCTTAGGGCCGCATTAGAGAACTTGTTGATGTAGATATTGATAATTGTCTTAGCTCTACTAAGGATCAGAGGAATTTCTGTGTGAGAACTATCTGCCCCAAGTTTGGCTGAACTATTAAATGCTGAGACGTCAGGACTCCTTTTATCCACACTCCAATATATTACTGATCAGTGGCAAATTCAGAAAAACATAAACACATGCCTAAAGATGTAAATCAGAAATTCTCTTGATCCCAAAATTAAGATAACTAAGCCAATACAGAGTTCTCCATTAAACAAAAATAAAACAGCATTAACAGAGCGTCGGATAGCCTCCTACTCCTATACATAACGAATTATAGTCCATCATTGAGTTGATAAATCTGATGGGGTTCTGAGTCAAATGGACCCACATTTCTTGAATAGGCACCTCTGTATCATATATAGAGTGTCACGACGGCATTTAGCGTTTCAAAGTAACATGTCCAGGGTGCGGACTAGCCATAAAAGAATCTAAATATGACTTAGGAAGTTTAGAGGAATTCATGATCTGTGAGGATGAGCATCATCTTGTTGGAAAATGGCACTGGGATTCCATGCAGAAAAAGCCCTATATGGGATCTAAGAATGTCATGAATAAACACTGGCGTATTATGGTTCAAAGTTCTATGATTAGAGTAGATGGGCCTATCATATGCAAGGGTTCAACCATACCATTGAACCTGCTGTGTAAACAGTGAGTCATACAATAGCGTAGGGGAATTGAAACGTTAACCTGGGCGTTTCCACACACGTAAGTGGTTAACTTCTGTTCCCAAAACGAATCGCCATTCATCACTAAGCATCACGTTTTACCAAATTGAATCTAACAAGCATGATAAAAGTTTGGATCGTAGATTTGCTTCTACTGAATGATTTGTGCTACAACTATCATTCCTATTTGTCATTGTATCATGGAAAAATTCACAGTTGGTTCTAGACTATTTGTGGCGCGGTCTTTCGAGCCTCTCGCTTAGTCATCTTCCAAATGACATCAGATCTGGTATTTTGCACCCAGATACTATCTCGACCCCCTGTTCCCAAAATGTTTTGAGGGAAAACTTCAAACAATCCATCAATACGATGCGGAAATAATTTTGCAGTTTTCAGTCCAATAATAAAATCTTCCTCAAAATTTAGAATGTCTTTTCATACGTCCACCTATCTCATCTACTTTCATCCCTTAATAAAGTTTCTTAGAATCAAAATTATCACAGTCAATAACTAATCTTCCATTTTGCACTGAATATGAAATACTAACTTTCCAATTCCAGCGCGTCACTGCAGTGCTATTAGTCATATGCATTTGCACCAAACTAGGATTATTCCTTACTAACCTAATTAAAGTTCACTAAACTAATGCACTAAACTTCTCCAAAATAATTCGTGATTATACTTTTCTTCCTTCTTGATGCACTATTTTCAATGTTCTTGACTGTATTTAACAATTTTATCATTTGACAAACAAAACAATTAAAAATCATGTTACTTAAAATATAATAAAAATACTTTCCTAAAAAATATTTATATTTGATAATAGTAAATACTTTCTGTAATCACATTTTGTATATAAATCAAATTTTTTATTTATCAAGTAAAAATTCATGATTTAATTAGTTTATTTTTAAATGGAAATAAAAAATTATTTTGAGCTTGTTTAGAATTTTATAATTTGACATTAAAATGATCAAATAAATGAATTTATAAAAATTTCTGATTTATACATACAACTTTATAACTGATATACATACAATATTTTATATTTATATAATTTATGTGCAGAAAGGAGAAAAAGTGTCCTAAAAATATCACTTATACTCTAACTTTGAAAAATAATTCTCGCATTATTTACACCTGAAATTTATCATATACTTCCATTTTTTTTATAATATTTTTATCATAGACATTTCAACTCATTAAAACTGAAATACAAAACTATCACGTCACTTTCTTCCTCAAGAAAAAACTATTTTGACATATAGTAAAAAAATGCTTTACTTAAAGCTTATTTTAAATTTAAATCAATGAAATAATGCAAATAAACCTGACAAAGTTAGCAATCGAGTAATATGATACTTGCTTAAGGTAAATAAAATAAGATTGTATATATCTAAGATTTATTTAAAACATCACACAATAAGAATTTTTTTTAGTTTTTATTGAATCGATTATGTCATAAAAATAACTTACAAGTTCAGGCTACTATAAACCCTCAATATTTAATTCGAAAAACTATGATATTCTCTAAAATTGCATATATTCTATATGATTAACCTGAAAAAAAATTGTGAATCCTTACTTTTCCGATATAATTATTGGTAGATTGTTTAAAGAAATTATTCAACACAATTGGGCCTGTAAGTAGAAATAACAGATGTTTTTGTATCAAGGATACAGAACAACTCGATACATAAACTGTTTTTTAAGAATTTTCTTGATGATTGACCTCTGATAAGAAAATCTTAACCTCATAATTCCAATAATTTGAACATTTCTGGCAATTTTCTATAAATAAATTAAAAAATAGAACCCATGACGGTAATCTTTAACGTTATACAATTTAAATAAATCCAAAAAATCTCTAACTTATTTATGTTATAAATATAGATAATATTCATAATATGAGCAATTTAAAATTTTTATATTATAAATATTATTTATATTTATTATTACAAAAATTATATATATATATATATATATATATATATATATATATATATATATATATATATATATATATATATATATATTTTAAAAATTGCACTGAATAATCTCTCTCTCAGAAATCAATTACCTTAAATATTCAATAAAAATTTTTTTTATTTTCGAAGAAAATATGTTATTAGTCTTTTTTGTAACGGGTAAGAAATTTGTAATAACTTTGTGTAAAACATATTTACTAGTTATTATTATATACTATATATAGCACGGCTACTTCAGTCATCTTATTTTCTATTGATGTTATTCTCTTTCTGTATGAATTTCAAAGTTAGAGAATGTGTGTGTGTGTGTGTGTGTGTGTGTGTGTGTGTGTGTGTGTGTGTGTGTGTGTGTGTGTGTGTGTGTGTGTGTGTGTGTGTGTGTGTGTGTGTGTAAACAGAAATAAATGAAACTTAAGCTTATGCATATGCAAATGTGAGGAGCGAAATGCCCTATAGGAGGCACATAGTCTCTGACCAGTGAAGGTGAAAATTTCGGAATCAAAAACAGTGTCCTTTTGCGTGCTTGAAAAGAGCTCCAAACAATAGGATATCTGTTAAGAAGATTGATGGGGGCTTCCCCAGCAAAATTAATGTGGTTTATGACCGATATATTGTTTTGCAGGCAAAATGAGCCCAAACCCACGTATTAAGAATCATTTCTCAACAACTGTGTACAGCAACTGAGGGATCACGTTATATTGTATTGAGGAGGCTTCTCAAAGGTCGCTTATTCATCCACAATCTTAAAAAGTTGTCTATCAGCTTTACAATTTATAATAGTCCAAAAGGCGCAAAAATTGGAGAACTCACCAATTGTGTTTTCTTTGCTATTGAGAGAAGTTTCAGCGTCACAAGCGATTCTCAAACTCCAGTTGGCTTAGAGAGTGGTCCAGAGGCAGTTTTATCCTAATTACATCATGATATGATGACAATCTTTGGGCACACTGAACTCAGCTGATCAGTGATGACTGAAAAGTATCACTTGATTGGATTGCATATCGCTGGTTTAAATTCCATACAAAATGTGTTGGATTCTTTTTGAACACGCCTAGCGACTTGATTATCTTGGGGAGCATCCAACAAATAAGCAGATGTTGACTGAGGAATGTTCTTAATGACTATTCTTAAACTTTCAGCTTAAGAACAGTTGGACAACACTCTGATGTTAAATAAGGAAAAATAGTGCCAAGCAACCCTTCCAGTAAGCGGAAGACATATCCCATATTAGGGAAAGTTAGTTTATTGTTCTTTCTCTTGGACAGACAATCGTGTGTAATGATACCATGAGCTTAATAAAAGTGTTTATATAATTCCATACTGTATACATTGTATTTTTGTTGAAATGAAATGAAATGAAGGACTATGAAATTCCAAAATCAGCGAGAGAAAAAGAATGGGTTTCAGAATAAAACTGTAATTCAATGTGCTTTGTTTTTTCAATATTTTAACCATTGTTACGTCATACAATGCACCAGAAAGGAGATGCTTCCACTTTTACCACATTCAATAAAGCAAATCAAAGATAAAACGGTAAATAAGAACATGTTTGAACAATAATCTGGATGCGTCTTATTGTATTGATAATTATCTAATTTTAATATTTAATTTATACTTCAATGGTATTGATTTTAAACATTCAAATGTATTAAGAAAGCAATTCAGAAGAATTGATTCACAATGAAATTTTGATGAAATGCTTAAAACATATTATTAAGTTTGAAAAGTTGGAAACAAAATTTTGTAGTTTTAATATGTGCACCGTGGAATCTTCCAGACAAGAGCAAGAATCCACCTTCAGACTTGTGGACTAGTATGGGGATCAACACTTTTCAAGGGTTGTAAGCTGTCTGCTCAATTAAAAAAAGTATTAAAAAAGACTCTTTAAATAAAGTTAAAAAAAATTAAAGACCATTTTCTTTTAAATTTAATCAAAAAATCAGGTACAATACCACCTTTGATTTTTCAATATCAATAATTATATTCAAGAGTGTCAGCGGTAAAGAATACTGTTATGAGAAGTGAGATTTTAAAACATTATAGTGATTAAAAGCAATCGTAAGAAAATAAAACTGTGCAAAAGTCAAAGTTTGCGGTCAAAATGTAAAAGTCAAAGTTACACGGTTTGACTTAAGGTTTTGTTTTTACTATTCAAGTTTATTATGTAAAAAATCATATTTTCCTAAAACCTTTTTCTAAATTTTTTTTTCATTTGCAAGTGTGCTAATCTTATATAAGATAAATCATGTTAAAAATTCAGAAATACTTTAAAAAACTTCCTACCTATTCAGGAGCAGAATTTTTTAAATAAATTTCTTAAGCATTAAATTGTCTAACATTCGTTGAACAAATGCCCATATAGCGACATCTTTATTCAATTGTTTAGAATCGCTAGCAAATTTATTTGTATCAACAAATTATACTTCATCTTCTACTTTAACCTATTGTATATAATCTGGTAAGGAAAACTTCTACACATTATTACTTTATAAAAGTTCATTTTGCTAACTGTGTGTATTTCATAAAATATATGAATCAGTAAATCTCTCTATACAATTCCATCAAATTATTCTACTTTTTAAGACTCTTTGATAAGAAAACAACGGGAAATTTTCGTTTAATGTATTTTAGTTGAAAGCTAATTTTAGGTCACATAATTTTTCTTGATCATAGATTTTTCTTGATAAACAGAAAACAATACAGGGTGTCTCAATACGAGCGCATAAACTCTGCACAGCTAGTTCCCTCGTTGGGAGCATAAAAACTGCCCAAAGAACCGTTCCAGTACGATCCCTAGTTTACGAGAAAAATACAAAAAACATAGTATGACGTCACTGCTGATGCAAGAAAAAAAAACTTTATTGAACATATCAATATTATTTTCATACCTTTTCAGACGATAATGCTTAAAACGTTCACCTCACATATTGCGTCATTAATGCGCACGCACCATGGAATGACGTTAAGCCGCTGGTGATCTGGTACATTTAAAAGGCTACATCTTTCAGCTACCGGTAGTCTTCGTATGGTGGCCATAGATTGCGTTTGTGACTACTGCCACATGCACTTGATGTACGGCCGATGTGATGGAAAAACCTTATAAACTGCTAGGGAGTATGCCCGTCGATATCCGCTGCATACACTGCTGTTGATATGTTCAATAGCTAAATAAAACGTTTCTCCTTGCACCGGTAGTGACATCATACTTTGTTTTTCGTATTTTTACTCGTAATCTATGGATCGTACAGGTCTTTGGGCAGTTTTTATGTACTCCCAACGAGGAATCTAGCTGTGCAGAGCTTATGTGGTCATTTTGGGACACCCTGTATATTTTTGCAAAAATGATAAGCATGTGAGAAACGCTGCTCACAAAGTAGAATTCATATAGATTACGCTACATTAAAATGTGAATGTTGTGTACTCTATAAATAAATGGTTATTTTGGAAAAGTTATAAAAATAAAAACTAAATAAAAATATTTTTCATTCCATATTTTTGTTTTTGTAACCATTAATCAATAGTTTAATAATAAATATTTTGTAAATCATTTGAGCATCCATTTCATTTTGTTTTTTAGGAGTTCATAAATGGTTTTCATTGCGTCGTATTTACATATCACAGTGAAAATTTTTATGCACACACAACGATGGACATAAATACCGAATTTTTGCCGCTCTAAATATGGATATTTGATGATCAACAAACGAGCGAAATGTTTATATTGTGTAGATAAAAATATAATTAACAATACTGCGATATTTGTACCTCTAAGAGAGAGAGAGATTCGTGTTTACACACATATTTTACGAAATGTGTCCTCGGATGAAGAATATATTTTTTAGATTCTATTTCTTTAAAACAAACTTTCTTTTATCATACTTGGCAAATATTTAAGAAAAGAATTTTTAATAAAATTATTTTAAATAAACTGTTTTGATATTAACAAACTCAGCAAATTAATTTATGCTTTTAAACTCAGAGGGAACATTACCAAAATTAATTTCCGTCAAAGTTTTTCTTTTTTCCATTTAGCATGTGTACTCGAGAACGAATAGTTATAAAGAATATTGATAAAGGAAAAAACTAAAATAATTTTGCCAAATAACATTTTAGTTAAATTATTAACGCTTTGCTTATATTGCTTCGCTTATCCAATTAAAATTAATTTTCTAAAAATTTCGAAATTGCTTTCGTAATTAAGCCAAAGTAAACATTGTTTCTTTTAAGTTTCATCCGTCCAAGATTTTTAATTTGTGCTTATATTTTAATTTAAAATATAGAATATTTGTGTTCTTATAATACGTATAAATTTCACTTGACTAATATTCTTTTTAATTAAATCTGCTATTTTTAATTTAACGGACTTCATGAATAATTAATGTTATAGTTTGGAAGGTAACTAATATACGAAGCCACTAATTACTATATGTGTATCATCTAAGTTTATGCATACCGAGTCAAAAAAAAAATATCCCGATGATGAGAAAGTAGAATTTTGTTAACATTCAGAAATATGTGTTAAACGAATGTTTGCTCAAAAAGCGCCCGCACAATTCGAATGAAGAACTCTGAATTCGCATTAGTGTTATTCTCTCTCTTACTTGTAAATTAACAAAATATTATTTACTAGCATCCTTGTACCTCCAGGCGTTAAAAAGCAATTAAAAGAGGATAACGATTAAGATTAATTTAGATTGCGTTTGGTTAACCTTTTAATTATTGCAACTATGAACTTGAATGTCACAATCAAATTAATTATTATTTTATTAATACAATGAAAGTGAAAATGAGATGCAGAAATTTGAGTATTTTTAACACGCATTTTAAATTTTTCACTATCATAAAAAATGGGAGGTTAATTTAGATTTAATTGATATTAGAATCGATAATACTTATATAAGCTCGATCTAAAATTATGTCACTTATATTAGAGATCTGTTATTGATTTTAACCAATCACATTCTACGCTTTATTCTGTTTTTTTAATGATATATACACGCTTAATGATACCTAGTTAGCTCCCTAATGTTTGTTTATTTTCTTGTCGTAATATATATATATATATATATATATATATATATATATATATATATATATATATATATATATATATATATATATATATATATATATATATATATATATATAAGCCATTAATTAGATTTACACTATTTTTAAATAAGAAATTTAAAAAGTGATTCTCTAGATACAATAATATTTAGCAACATTTCATTCTCAAAAATACATTTTTAAATATTTTATCTAAGTTATGTTTGTTTGTTTAGTTTAAATCTAAAGAAATTATTGTTTATTCTGTTCATCTGTTAAACTTTTATCCGATATCCGACGGATACACAAAATAACAATAGCTTTTACATAAAAATATTTCTCTATGTAAAAGCTATTATCAAAGATTACATTTACCTTCAAATAGAGATTGCGCTTCAATTTGAAATTCTGATTACAGAATAATTATTTTAAACCATAATTAACGGTAATTTGAACTCATTCTATAGTTATTCATCATGCATATGCAAAACAATAGTCATGTGCAATAAATGTAACTTCATTTAACAAGTTTTATTAGGAATTTTATTTATAAACAGAAAAGCACAAACAGAAAAACAAGTTTAAAAAATACTTCGTAAAGACTTGAAATAGATTTGAGAGTCTTACTGACAGCTTCTGAAAATAGCAAATTCGATACCTAGGGATTTTATGGGCATCTTATATCCCTGTAATTTTATGATGTAAAAGTTTGGTCAATTTCTGACTTGGCACACAATCATTTAAAATTATTTGATGCCTCACTTTGTTCTTTTGGTGGTACAACGTACTTCGGAGCTCAAGGTCCTGTCCTCGTTCCCATCCACTGTTGAGCAGCAAGTGACGGAGCTTGAGCTTCTGCAGCTTCTCTTCTGCTGCTTGCAGGTGAGTCGGATTGAGTGATTAGGAATTTTCCGGGTTAACACCTTTGCGAAATGTGAATACTCTCAATGAAAATCCCAAAGGGAAGGCAATTTTTGAGGTGGATATTAAAATGCCTATTTTCCTTAAGTCGTTAAGCAATCCTTTATGGCAACGTGGTTGGCTGTGCTTGATAAGTTTTATAATCAGGAAAGTAAAACAGAAATATAATATAATGATATTTGTAAGTTCTTCAAGAATTCTTTATAAAGTTAATAATAAAGTTTATCATTATTTCATTTAATTTATATTTAAAATAAAGAATCATTGAAGATAATTTATCATTTTTTTCTGATTTTACCTAAAATTGGAATAATTCACACTTTTATAATCAGAACCCTTTTGTGTTGCAAACTGTGTGGTTTAAATGCTTTAAAATACGCGTCGCTGTTTTTATATTACATTTACATTGTCAGTGTTTTTCAAGCAACCTAAAAGTCCACCACATACTTGTTAAGTTTTTGAAGCAGTTGATTTATGAACGGAAGGTATCAGGTTCAAAACCTGATCCAGATGAAGACCATCTTATTGAAAGAGAGAGAATGGAAAACAATTTCCTGAATTATCATATTCTTCTGCTGGTGTATGACAAGAAAAGGAACTCAGTTGACGATCTCATTATTTGACTAGGGCTCAAAACTCTCAATTGATTGTGGATGCTTAGGGTTTTTCTACAGCAGAGAAAACTGGAAACGTATAGCAATACTTTTCCTTTAGTTACATTTAAATTCAATAATGCTAGATAAGTACTCATTGTTGATTAATTCTTGAATATATATTTGATACTAAATTATTTTCATTTTGAAATGTTAAAACAAGCATTTGACTCAAGAATTTGCAGTTAAGCATTAAAATATTTTAAATTATGAAATATATTCAATCATTTCAGAGGTCTTAAAATATGGAAATAACATACAAGTTTCTGCGCAGATCCCTTGTGCTATCTGGCTTTTAATTCAACAGTTCTGGAGCTCGAATTTCCTCCCAGACTTAGAAGCTTATTATGAGTTCAGAGAAGCAACTTTAATCTGTAAATTTTAGTTGAATTTGTTCTAGAGTGTAAAATTGACAATAAAATCACATAAATCCAAAAAAAAACATTTGAGTCATAAAACTAAAAATATAAAATTTTTTTCATTATTCAATGACAATTATTCAATTTAAATTAAAGAGTTAATTTCAAAATTTATGAATGTTTTCTTTCAAAGTTCAATTCATTGTGAAAACATTTTTTAAATAATTTAAGGTAAAAAATGAACTTAAGCTTTATTAAGGTGCTCTCAAATAGCTAATTTTCACATGAAATTAGAACTCCTATTTTTTATATTTCCCCTTTTTTTTAACTGCTTGATACTTTTTAACTGATTTTATATAATGATTTGGTGAATTTGTATTTTGAATTTTTTCTGGAGCATTAAATGAAAACATCTTAATTTTTATTTTATAAATTACATAACCTCTCCTTAAGTATTAGTAGATAGATTTGTTCTCATTACTTGTGAAAGCTTAAATATTATTTCTTCGAGCACAAAGTGTGAAAATTTTTTAATCCTTTCTTAATGAAGGAAGTTAAAAATAACATTGTTGAATAATTTCGTAGGATATATAATCGAGTAATTTTAATGCTTTTTTATTACATCCTTAACTTCAAGTCCCTGGATATTTTATTCATGATAATCCTAACGAATTTAAATACATGTATGATTCTATTTAAATATATGTATGCTATGACGGCAATATAAATATTATGTATTTTTTGTGCATGTAAAAAACATTGCATATCGAACTTAATATTTTGGAATTCTTTTATCAACCAATATCAATAAATACAACTTTTTTTATATTATATTCGATTATTGGATGATATTTTCAGCTGCTTATTTGGGTTATTTGAAATTACTACTGACAACAATCTGTATTTTTTAATTATTTGTGTATCACACTCAAGTGACAAGGTCAACACCTGAGCTTGTATTTTATTACGTAATATTCATACTAACAAAGAAAAAATATCCGAGAATTCAGTAAATATTTCTACTAATCCGATCACACGTTTGGTACACTTACGCAAATAATAGTTATAAGCAGAATATTTCCTCCTCCTCCAGATCAATGTCAAAATTGAGGGAAGAGATTCTCTGGGGTGCCATCTATCGGAGAAGTTTACAGCAAAGTCGTACTTTATCTTCATATTGCTCTGCTTAAACGAAAGACTCGCCCTACTGATTTAAATTCGCATATCCAACAGCATAGCAAGCTAGCTTATCCAAGTGCCATAAGTAACAACAACAACACAATTATAAGCAATATTTTTTTCTTATCAGATAAATAATTTTGTGCTCATTGATCTGCTTTTAGGAATGAGTTAATCAATGTGAAGGATCCTAGGTTCGAACCTAAACGCTTTTAAGTATAGATTGATGAGTATCTCTTTTTTGATTTCATTAAACACATATTTTTGTGGGAGAGATTGGAACATTTTTAGTGCTTTTGATTTTAAAATGTATCAGTATCGCTCACTTTCAATCAAAAGTCATTTCTGAAAACTAATAATCAATGAATCGATTATAATCTCAAAGCTTTTCATAATAACCTTAGAATTGTAGTCTGCCTACCAACTGATATACTATTCAGTGAACTTTCAATGAACTTTAGGTTTGTTTGTCACTCTGCGATTACATTTTTACATACAAGCCTTCAAGGGACCGCGTATAGCATTTCCAACTATTATGAAATATGGACTACAAATACCTATGCTCAGACTTGAATTCTTGAACTTTTGAATCGAAGACCAGAACATTTGTAATTTACTGCAAGCTCAACCTTAATTTGCAATTTAAACAAATAAAATATTATCATTTTTCTCGATAGAAATCAATATTTACAATTTTTCACAAGAACATTACTTTGATCTGCACTAAAAAGAGTTGCGAGAAATAATGTCATCAAAGTTCAAAACATAAAGATTATTTAAGCCAAAATACTGTTATAAAAAATAGTTAGTTATTTTTATAAATACAGAAAATATTTCCGCGAAAATAATCTTAAATTTAAAATATGAAGAGCAATTGGAAGCCAATCGAAAGTGGTTTACAAAACTTCGAAGAAATTTGGTGGCAAGACTTCAGTCAGTTTATAAAGGAAAAATAGATTGGATTTTGTGGATGACAAGACAGCTTTTAAGAGATCCTTGACAATTTTCAGCTCAAAATAAATAAGAAAATGCGTGCGTCGTACCAACACTACACATACCAAAATTAATATTTAAAATATTAATTTACTTAAAGAAAATATGCTTAGTTTTTATGTATGAACTGAAGAAACACTATATTGTACACATTAAATATTAAAATGTATTAATAAATTTTGTTTTAAAAAAGTTGATTTTAATAATTGCAACGAAAATAACGACGTGTTATTCAATCAAAACTGCCCAAATAATCTTACATTTTAATTTACGAACTTCATTTTTGTGCACTAATTCATTTAAGAAAGCATCTTGAAATATATATTAGAATTTTTAATGTTTACATTTTAAAAGATAGCACAAATTTTAATTTATTTTATGCAGTTTTCGCAAAGTAATTTTAAATTATAGCAGCATTTCATATTTTATCGAAAAGTGCAGAAAACAATTGAAATAATACATATTAACATAAGCGCATCCTTCCTGAGATTGATAAAGACTACCGTAACATGTCTCAAGAATAGAATGTTGCAGGTTTGATCCTGATATTTCTATAGGTCATCGAATTAAGGTTTATTAGACGCTCTTGGCTCATTTTGCATACAAAAGATAACTAAGCCAGGATTTATATTTGCAGTTGAGTCCGTTCATCTACAGACAATCCAAATGAAGGTGGCAGTCGAACCGACGAACTTGTTGAGCTCTTCAGCTTTAACTGCCAACATTTCATCAGATATCGAACATCTCTAAACTATAAACATTCACAATCAATGTTATTATATAGAATCTTTTAGGGAAAAATATACCAGATCTTTGGGTGACATTCTGTTTTTTGATCTTAATTCAAAATTACAAAACATTAACAGTAGATGAATGTTATCATCTTTATTGTTGATTAATCGTCATTTGTAATTACACTGCAGTAGTGAATACATTTATTGAAAACCATTTACAAATATTAGAAACGTAATCAACATACAATATTTGGTAAATTTTCTATATTTATCTACAGTGTTAGCAATGCCATGATGATTATAAATGAATGTTAAAAAGTGGAGGTTGTTATACTAATATTCATTAAAAATATCTTTAGGTTCAGTGACTCACCTCTGGAATTGCTTGGCAGCATTAAGCTGATAATATCATTTAGGCTATTGATCTCATTTCTAAAATGGTGTATAAAATTCTAAGATGATTGACTGCGTTTAACAATTTTTATAAGCCGAATAGATATCGCATTAATACCATACACTCTTCTGAATTGTCATGGACACAATGAATAGCTTTCATAAGGAAAGACGCTATTGGAAACTCTTCAATACTTATGACACCTACACTTCTTCTTTAATACACGTTACAGATAGTGGGTAAGAGTCATGCGTCGTAAGAGAATAAACATCCAAAGATTCGTAACGCATTGTTTGTAAAAAGCAGAAATTCAGATTGCATCACCCATTGTTTAATAGTAGCTGAATTCGAATCTAGAACTTTCCACTTCTAGTTTATCTACACATTTCTTTTAAATAATAATCTTTAATATTATGTATAAATAAAGAATTCAAGGAAGATTTTATACTAAGATGGAGTTCTTCGGAAATGAAATTTTTCTAAGATTGATCTCAGCCATGATCCACGTAACATGAAACAACAACGAAACCTTTAATTGTGTTTGAACAACGAAACTGAAAAAACAACGAAAATACAATTGTGTTTCAGCTTTTTGTATGTATATCTGTCAATTTGGGTATTTGAAATTTTCCTTGTTTCGGACTAGAAAGTAATTAAATTAGGCATAATATTTATGAAATATCTTTCTAAGAAGCCATGATTTACAAGAGAATCAATGCCTTATAAATCTCTTTCATTTATTTTGTTATCCTTTACTTCGTATTAAATGTATAAATAGAACTCTATAATGCGTCCTTTTAGAATCATTTATAGTTTCTTACCTCACTAAACAAAATATATAATTTCGTTATAGAAAACTACACTAAATTATACCATATTATTTTAACATTGAAAAAGCACACACACAATTTATTTCAGTATTATTATAAAACTGTAATTGTGTGTGCAATTATTTAACATTGCATATTCACCAAAGACTTTTATTTAAGCAAAAAACAATAATTATAACAATAAGTTAATCAATTATGTATTCGCCGTTGCTGCTTACAATCTCTTCTCACCTCTCGACCAATTTGTTGATCCCATTCCGCCAAAAATCACCTGGTCTGGTGTCAAAGAAGTTGTTGAGCCAGTTTTTAAGGACCTCTTTGTTATCGAAGGTAACGTCCTTCATATGTTTTGACAAGGAGCGGAAAAGATGGTAATCGATCGGTGCAAGGCTCGGAGAATACGGCGGATGTTGAAGGACTTCCCATTCGAGCTCTTGAAGTGAGGCTTTGGCGGTTTGTGCAACAAGTGGCCTGCCATTGACATGAAGGAGTATGGTTTGACCATGTCGATCAGGACTTTTTAGTCGAATAGCTTCATTCACGCGATGTAGCTGGGTAATGTAGAGCTCCTTGTTGACTGTGGCATTCTTTTCGAGCATTTCCCAGTGCACCAAGAGGTCCTTAAAAACTGGCTCAACAACTTCTTTGACACCAGACCAGGCGATTTTCAGCGGAACAGCATCAACAAATGGGTCGAGAGGTGGGAAGAAGTTGTAAATAGCAACGTTGAATATATATTTGATTAACTTATTGATATAATTATTGTTTTTTTGTTTAAGTAAAAGCTTTTGGTAAAAACACTACGAACTTATTCCCCAACCTAATAATGTTACAAAATATAGCTTTGTGGAAGGTAGTGATAAAGTAGAGCATGAGAGAAATATAAACATGAGATACATTATACGTATAATTTATATATTTTAATTTATATAAATTTATAATTCATAATTAATTCACATTCATGCCATTTTATTTTCCTGTTATGTAATTAAAAGCATTTTTTGCACAGCTGTTCGTACACTCCGTGTATATGGTTTCAAATTTCATTTCAATAATTCATCTTCCAAACATTTTTATGGAACCAAACAAGAAATCTGCAAAATAAGTTACCTACTTACCACCAATTAATCACTTGTAACCATTTCGTGTATCGCCTTTTGAAATTCCCCAATTACCGTGCCTTTGAATCCCCGCGAAAACTCTCCGAATTATATCCTCGACTTAATGCTGCAATTGTGACAATGGCATCTGAAGTACCAGTGCAACAACGATTTCGCACCTCGCAACTAAGCCGCTTAAGCACGGGAATAATTGCCATCAGACAGACTCGAAACGCGTTGTTAGGCATCGTTTGCTTCTGCATGGAATGGGGGAAACAAAGTGGGCGTAGTTCGTGGAATTCCGTTGCCAGATTGCGTGGTTGCAGAATTTACACGTAGAGAAAACGATAAATTATAACAAAAAGGATAGAGTAGTTTATGCGTCATTTTCCTCCGTTTCGATAACTTCTATCCCAAGAATTATTGAAGTGGAATATTTTTACTAATATTTGGCAATATCTGTGAATATATTACAATAATATTAAAATCTCTCTCTTTAAAACTTGGCAGCTGATAATTATGTGGTGAAAGCGGTAAACCTTAATAAAAATGAATAGAAGGACGATGTGTTAATTTTCTTTCTCTCTCTTTTAATTTACTTTTATTAAATAAATTTTTCACTAATATTAATTTTATTTTAAAGTATTAAAATAATGTTAAATGTGACTTTAAAACAAAGCAGATGAAATAATTAGAAAGTGGAAGCGTAAATATTAAAAAACGGAAAGACAAAGTGTTCGTTTTCATTTCTTTATCTTCGTTAATTCGATTAATCAATTAAATGGAATATTTCTCGTCTATATTTAGCGATATTTTAAAATATTAGCTTAAGCAGAATGTCACAACTGTATTAAATGTATATTAGATGCGAAAAACATTAAAAATGAATTGGATGACGAAGTATAAATTCTCATTAGCTCGGGAAAATATTTCTATGGAATATTTTTGAAAGATATTTGCAAATACTAGAATAAATCCAAAAATCTAATTTGAGTTTTTGATAAATGCTTTAGTACTTACAATATCAAATGCTTGCAAAAAAATAAATGTAAAGAGCTAAGATGCCTCAGAATCCCTTTCTAGCCACCATTTTTGTCCATGAGAAGTAGACATCAGAAATATTTCCGATAAATATTTAGTAATATTTGAAAATACTAGATTAATTTATATAATTTTAAATAAAATTTAAAATTTAGCTGCTAAATTAGGTATGCATATGAAACAATAAGTTTGATAAAAACAGAATAGAAACAGAACAATGGGTTTGTTTTCTTATGTTTTGGCAATTTTGTCCAGAGAAATAATTTAATAGAAGAATTTTGTGCTATATACTTAGGTATAATTCAAAAAATATTAAATCAATCTTTAGAAAGAAATAATAGAATTAAATGTGTGAAAAAAAATTTATAGATATTGGGCTGAATTCACGTGCCTTAAAAGAAGCAATTCGGTTTGGCAATCTCCAAAAAATCCAATCCAATAATGAGCTTGCAAGAATTCAAACGGAAGTTATAACGATCTTGCTGATCAACAGTACATAGGATAGAAACAAGATTATCTACTCCAAAGACAGTTGTTCTAACATTTGGTCATAATAAATCTTCATTGAAACATAATACAGCGTTTAACCTACAGCTGTACACTATTGTTTGAATGTTTATGCACCCATTGAGTAAATTGTCTTCCAGAAGAAATTTTATTAGATAATGAGCCATATTTTCGGTCACAAGTGCTGAAATCTAGAAAATGCCCAACAATACCCATTATGACATATGCAGAAAACAAAAGCGCTGTACTCATCTAGGATTCCCCAAAATTGATTAGAATCAAACTTAGAACCATCCCTTTCAAGAATTTTTCCTATCACTGGAGCATAATGAACCTTTAAAGTTTAAAAGAAATCTTGGAAGAAAGAAAATTTGGACATATCATGAACAACTTGCTAAAAGTTTTTGTCTATATTTGGCTCTTTTTCTTAGTTAATTTTTTGTTAATAATCTATTTTCTCGATATTTTCTGAAGAGAACAGAATAGACTTGCAATAAGACTTATAGACCATCATTGGACATATATCACAACCGATACTTCATGAGATTCAGAGAGAAATTTAATTTTTGATAAAGGTACTTTGAATATTATAAACTACTGCATCAATTTTCGATATTCTCGTGACATCATACAATATTAATAGATCTATTTTTTAGTATAAGAAAATTTCATTTAAATGACTACAGAAAATATCTTTAAAACGGATCATTCATAAAAATAATTAAGAAAAAAGAGCCAAACATAACCTGCAAAAACTTTTAGAAATTATCATAGAGATAATATAAAGAACCAAAACTGAGACTTTTGTTTGCTATCAGTAAGATACCAACGCAAAGAAGTTAATAACAACTTTTACAGAAAAATAATAAAGAGTTAGATGAGTTGGCTCGCAACGAGAACAATTCCGCTAAGGAAAAAGTAACAGCAAAAAAGAAAGAAGAAATTCATCAGGGAACAATCTTTAACGACATATGGTTCCTGACATCTTCACCATGGCGAGAAGAGTAAATTGGATTTGGTTGCTGACACCACTACCTATTTTATTGTTGACGCTGTGTCGATCAAAGGCTGTCTCTTGGAGTTAAATAAACAAAGAAACGCGTGTATTATATGATATTGACAATAAGGCACTTATTTAACTGCAAACAGCGTACTTATTTCTGGAACATATGCTTCGAATTAGAGACCAGTTTCCAAGTACCAACATATTATTATTTATTAGTTAACAAGGATGTTTAGTAGGTTATCATAAGCAACTGTGATAATATTTCAAGTATTTTCTTCAAGTTTTCAAAATAGTATTTAATAGAATATAGTATCTAATACATTATTTTAGACATTATAGATAACAATATTTTACTTAGAAATCTTAATATTTTAATTTTGTAATAACAGGAATACACAATTTGTATAAAGTATATCACGTAATGTAGTTATGCATTATTTTCCGCTTCTTCTTTTGAAAAATTATAAGTAAAATAATTAATAATCACTGTAAACATGAAATTATCAATTAGCACTTTATGGGCTGATATACAAATTTACACAACATAAACATATATTTCATGTTGTATGGTTCAAATATGTAAAATGCTCATCACCAATGAGATTATTTTGTAATTCGGTTCTTTCTTTAAAATTTATTTCTTCAAGAGAATACTTAGTAGCTTTTGACTAATAACTTTAATGCTCTAAAGAGATATATTAACATAAATTGCCATAAAAATTTAAATTATTGAACTAACTCAATTAACTTATAAGCTGCTTTATACGAAATGTAGTATTATGGAATGATTAAACATAATGGAAAAAAAGTGAAGATAACATCTGGAATTCCTTGTCGACGTTTGTTCAATGAAGAAAATGTATGTGCTAACTGCATTGAGAAGATTGTTATGCAAGTTTTTCCTGGGATTTATACATCCAGCGGTCTGTGTATATTCTAGAATAATGAATATAGTTGATATAGTTAATACTTTTTTTACATAATGAGTTAAAAGTATTTCTAGAGGATTAAATAAATGACAAAGAAATGAAGAAAATGAAATACACTGAATAAATTACTATCCTAAAACCTAAATTAGAAGTGACAAGGACTCTGAATTGGTCAATTTTGATTTATATTTTACTATATACATAAAAAATTTTATTATCTCTAAATTTAAATCTCTTGTTGAATGGGAGGAAGACGTTAACTGGTTCCTATGGAAACAAATAATAAACGGTTGAAAGGAGTAAGAAATTAAATTTTCATTATCGTTTGAGGTTTCCCTTCTGTCTTCTTCTCTTGAATGCCAAATACTCTTACTTTCATTTTATTTCGCTAGTATATAATACATTGTTAAGAGAAACCTAAAGTACGGCATACTGCAGTTTGTCTTGAGCTCCAGTAGCTCAATGACTTTACCTCGCTTCCCGTTATGTTCAGCAAAGTGAAGCATCATAGGCCATGGGCAGTGATTGGGAAAGGAACTACATTCACTCCCTCGCTGGAGCTCCGTGAGTTGGGAGCGTCTCCACGTTATCTGGGACATCCAAAGTCCTTCCACTGGATTTGTGTGAATGTGAAGAGGAAGGCGCCAGTTCAGGTGAGAACTCATCACCTGACCGTGATTCAAAATTATGAAGCGTTTAGTGATCTGCCAGTATCACAAACCCGTTAACCTTTAAGGAACAGTCCGAGGTCCGACTGCACCGCTCTATATGTATGCGGTATGTTTTGCATATGCACCTGTCCTTATTTTTAGATGTTTAGCATTTTAAATCTACATTAGGGTTCTGGTTTACTGGTATCAGAAAAATTAAACATTCTAGTTTACTTACAATATTAAATGGAAGAGCCACAGTCATTTGCTCGTCGGATTCAATGAAACAACTACACTACTGGCCATTAAAATTGCTACACCAAGAAGGCGACATGTTACAGACGTGAAATTTATACGAAAGGAAGAAGGTGCTGTGATATGCAAATGATTAGATTTTCAACGCATTCAGACAAAGCAGGCGCCAGTAGCGACACCTACATTGTGTTTAAATGAGGAAACTGTTCAGCCGATTCCTCATACACAAATTCCATTTGAACGTTGTTGCCTGGTGAAAAGTTGTTGTGTAAGAAGGAGAAATGCGTACCAGCCCGTTTTTGACTTTGATAAAGGTCGAATTGTAGTGTACCGGGATTGCGGTTTATCTTATCGCAGTATTGCTGCTCGCGTCGGTCGAGATCCAATGACTGTTAATGAAAATGGAATCGATGGGTTCAGGACGGTAATACGGAAAGTCATGCGGGATCTCAACGGCCACCTATCACTAGCAGCCGAGAAGACAGGCAAATTATCCGCATGGCCGTAATGGATCGTGCAACTACGTCACGAGCCGTGAGTCATGAAACGGGGTCGTTTGGAAGACAACAAGTGTCTACACGAACAGTTCGACGACGTTTGCAGCAGCATGGACTCTTAGCTCGGAGACCCTGGGTGAGGCTTCCCTTGACGCTGCGTCATAGACAAGAGCGCCTTCAATGGTGTGATCAACGACAAACCTGGGCGCGCGAATGACGAGACGTCATCTTTTCAGATGAATCCAGGTTCTGTGTACAGCATCATGATGGTCGCATCCGTGTTTGGCGGCATCGTGGTGAACGCACACTGACAGCGTGCATTCGTCATCGTCATACTGGCCCATCACCTGGCGTGACGATATGGGGTGCCATTGGATACAGGACTCGGTCACCTCTTGTTCATATTGACGGTGCTTTGAACAGTGCACGTTACATTTCTGGTGTGTTACGACCCGTGGCTCTACCCTTTATTCTAGCCATGCGAAACCCAACGTTTCAGCAGGATAATGCCCGACCGCATGTTGCCGGTATTGTACGGACCTTCCTTGATACGGAACATGTTCGGCTGTTGCCCTGACCAGCACGTTCTTCAGATCTTTCACCAATAGAAACGTCTGGTCAATGGTTGCCGAGCGACTGGCTCGTCACCAAACGCCAGTCTAACTACGGTTGATGAACTGTGGCATCGTGTTGAAGCTGCATGGGCATCTGTACCTGTGCATGCAATCCAATCTCTGTTTGACTCAATGCCCAGGCGTATAACTGCTGTTATTACTGCCAGAGGTGGTTGTTTTGGGTACTGATTTCTCAGGATCTATATATATATATATATATCCAGCCAAATGTTTTGAAAATTTAATCACTTGTTATATTTCTCAACATTTAATATATAGTATAATATATTTGTCCAATAAATATCATTTTGTTATCTGCATTTCCTTCTGGTGTAGCAATTTTAATGGCCAGTAGTGTATATTCTCAAGACAGCTAGAATGTGCACTCTGTCTGGTTTTCATGATTTTATTCTGTTTAATGTATAAGTTTTTATAATTTCGTTTCTTGTATATATTGTATATAGCTGCATGATAAAAGTTTTGGCTACGATTGTCATTAGTTTAAATTCACACTATCTCAACAATCAGTTAAATACACAATAAGCATTTTACTACAGAATTTTTTTTTTTATTTTTCTAATTTTTCCACTGTTTTTACTTTTTGTGTCTATTATATGTAAGAATTATTTTTTCTCTATATAAATATTTCCTTTTTAATGCAGAAAACCGAAAATTTTACTTTGCTGGTCACCATGTTCAACTACTTTTTTACTATTATGGTCAATATCATCATAATTTTTACTACAGTAGATAAAAAAGTCTTAAAAGTTTTATTGTCTACAGAAATAGTATATTCTCCATTTTAACAGCAAAATAAACAAAAGTTACCAGTAAAATTTTTTGACATCTTTACAGGTTCCCTTACATAAGGAAACATCAAAGCATATGATTCCATTTTAATATGTGTTTTTCTGTTTACTTATGGTGTCATCTTATTTATACTCTCTACCATCATCCATTCCTAAAATGCAACCGCTGTGTATTACTAATTTGATAAAAAAAAAAGAAAGGAGAAGCATTATTACTGTCAGAATAATTATTATCATAGATAAGAAATTATATATATATATCAGCAGTATCATGTGCTGTATAACATTACTTTTGTTGTTAAATAAAATTAAAATGTTTTGATATTAAATGTTTTGATATTATATGTTTATATGTGATTTAAACGTTATTTATCTAAAGTTTGATATTTTTTTAAACATTAAATCATATACATATATAAATATATAGTAACGATCATTTTAAATTTGTTCTTGGTAACAGGTTAGATTGTCCTTAGATGCAACTTGTTCAAAAGCAAATTTTGAAAAAATTAAAGTTTGCTGAAGTTGGTTTTTCTGATAAATTTTAGTAAATATTGAGTAAATGGTCAACAAAAGTTTCCAAATGTGAAAAAGTCAACAAATTATACTTTTATTCTTAGAACAATTTCATGGCATTTATGTGTCATGTGTACAAGTTATCAGAAAGATGTAAAATTATATTTCAAGTTTATGAGATATTTAATTTTAGAAGAAGAAAAAGTCATTTTTTGGGGGGTGGACGAGAGATTATTTGACGTTGCGAAGACTTTATTTTTGACAGGGGATGTTCTTGTTGCTATGGTTTCGCTTCCTTCAAATAAAAGAGGACAAGAATCAATTTCCGGTGACATCCTCGGGATTCTGCTGTGGATGGGCTGAACGTTGTCTGTCAGCATTATTCTGAGAACAAAAATAGAAGGAAAGAGCCATTTGAAAATTAAATGCCAACTCTCAATTAGTATTTATGAAACTAAGATTCTTTTTATCAACATTTAAAATCGAATTCCAATAAAAGTCAGAAACTTATTTAAGACTAGTTTTTAAAAAAATAAAAAGCTGAAGATTTAAATTTTTTGTTTAGAAAAAAAAATGTTGTAAAAGATTAAACAAAGTCTAATTAAAAGCCAAACGAGCATTTGGTTTGTTTTTCACCATACTGTCGCATACAACGTTTAATTTAATTACGAAATACAGTATAAAAAAGGATTACCACTCTTCACATTTAAGCTTTTGGTGGAAATCAAACTGTAGTCTTCAGTGCTTTAACTATTTAGCTATGAACTTTGCAGTGAGAGAGTGATATTTCATTGGATAATATTCTATGATGTGTAATAGAGCCTTCTTATTTGATATATATTATTAAAATCAATTGTTCAACGATCTCTGTTATGTTTCGCCTGAATCACGATATTTGGCGATAATTTTCATGCACAAAACTATGCCATAATTTTGCAGACAATCGTATAAAGTCCGTAAGCGTAGTTTTGAATACTTTGCACCTTATTTAGGTTGTAATACTTCACACGCACACACATAATATTAGTTATTACAAACACACCACTGAGATTATGCATGAAATCTTAAATTTATCGAAAAGATTTAAAACGACAAATGACTAGCAATACATGATTGTATTATTTACGCAGTAATTGCAACAAGCGAGAACTATCATTTGCTGCAGCACATTGCTCCTGTTCATCTTTCTCTTTATTCTCAATGATCCAATGAAAGATGGAAAGGAACACCACGTGATGCTTGTGCCTTCATAATAATAATAAATTTTCATTTTCACATAGGTCTCTTTCACACTTGACGACTTTTATCGTACGATAAAACGTTGTCCGATATTTTATTGCGAGAAGTTATTAAAAAACAATGCAATAGACTGGTCCCCGATTAAAATATCGTTTCTCAGTGAGAAATAGACTAGTCAAGTATGTGGTTTTTTTAATAACTTCTCACGATAAAATATCACACGACTTTTTATCGTACAATAAATGTCGTCCAGTGTGAAAGAGGCAAAATTGTATTATTTTCAATAATCGTGATTTCGGATAGGGCTTGCTTTCAAATGCTTTTCTTTAAATTTTGAATACTTACAAACTTACAGGTAATTTTTATGCGTAAATAACTGTAAATTTATTATTATTATGCGCACTGTGTACACACAGTAAGTAATGGCAATTTTCAGAAAAGATACCAAGCCCTATTTAAATGTTTAAAATTTAAATTTTAAGTAGTCCTGTATCTCTGTCAATATTTCATGTATGAATACTTAAAAAATAAATACATTTTATTGTTATTTGCAAGATAGTTGAAAGAGAGAGAGTAAAAAAATAAGGAGAGTAGAAATCTTCAATAATATCAGGATTCAAAATGCTGAAATTTTATTTTCAAATAAAGAGATTACATAACCGAATGATATATATATATATATATATATATATATAATTACCTGGGAAATTTGCAAAATTTAGATTCTCATCTAAATTTTATCATAATTTATTATAAATCATTTTAATCAATCTCTCAATTAAATTAGATTTGATACCTTTATATGTGCTATATATAATATAATTATGTTTGTTTTCAAGAATAAAATTTAATAATTTTTATTTCCACACAATTTAATACTTGTTGCGATATACATTCTTTATAATATAAAATGCCTCTTAGCATGACATTTCCTGCATAATAAACAGAAATTCATATTTTGAAAATTCATTTAAGGTGATGATTATTTCCCTCTGAATATATATCATTGAATTTTTGCTATTATTTTCTAATACAGCTTATTATCATTAATAATTATTCAGTATCATTTGATAATTTAAAAATGTAGCTTAGTAATTAGCATTAGAGCATTAATTCTGTTTAAATCAGCATTAACAAGCTCATCATTCCTTTCCCCACTCTTAATTAATATTCTAGATTATTTATCAGAAAATGCCTTGACTAATAACTTAATTAGTTTGTTGATGAATAAATTTAATAAAATTGTAGCCAGATATAATTAATTTTTTTTTACTTAAACGTTCTATTCTTCTAATATTTAAAACTCAATCTTATCAACGATAACATTTTTTAATTATTGCAATTGATGTTTAAAATATAAAGTTATGAGTAAAGAAACTCAAAAATGCTTTAATCAATTTATTTTTTAAATTAAAAATTGTAACCTGATTAAAAGTAGAAAACTGATTTCTACTTTAACCAGATAAGATGAAAGCTACTGCAATATAGGTTTGATTTTAATACAATCAGAAAAAGAAATTTATTTGCAGGCGAATACCACTTTGATATTTCCAAATATATTTTAAGTTATTTGTGAGTCAGAAAAATCACAAATATTTTCATAGCCATAATTACACAATATCAGCATTTAATTACGGATGTGCATCATTTCTTTAATAATATTCCTTGATAACGAATTTTTCAATTTTTATATTAATATTTAAAAAATTTTTTTGTTTAGTATACGTTGTAATTAAAATTTTCACAATGGGAAATAAATCTCTTGCAGTTATAAATGTAAGCTGATGCTTTTTTTTCAATTCCTGTGTCCGATAATCTCTTTATTAATATATGTTTGTAATGGTTCATCTCTTTAAACTATAGATGCTAGTTAAAGATGCTAGCATATGCAAAGTGTGACTACATGGCAACAAACTTTAAACCAGTTGCTATAATGCATAAATGACTAATTAATAAGACGTAAGGATTTCAGGTAATTATTGTCTAGATTTTTTACTATCACGTATGGGAAACAATTCTCTAAGGAGAATTGATTAAAATACGCTTAGACTGAATGCAAATAACTGATCAATTTGAAGAAATAGATTATGACTAACTATCAAAAAATAAACCACTTTTTATCACCTTCTGCATTATATTAACAGCAGTTCAATCTGCATTAATAACATTTCATACAACTAATAGCATTTAGTAATTGGTTTGAAGTGATTTTCGAAACACAAAATTCGTCATGTTGAGCAGTGCTCAAACAGGCAAATCCCATGTTTAATTCTATATTACGTCATATCCAATAAATAAAGTTTATAATAAGAAAAACTAATAAAACACAAGTATTGTTTCTTTGTTATTATATGGTTACATTTAGCATACAAAGGATTAATACAAATGAAAGTACTTAGACTGTACTCTGAAACACTACAAACAGCTACATTCAAGATGGCTATCGAATTTTTGAATACAAGATCTAATGCTCCATTGAGCTTTTAGGTCTTTGGATGCTTTTTTACTGTTCTTCTCACTTTGTTACATATTCGAACAAAAAAATATACTTTCAAAATATAATATTCATTATATGCCGGCCAACTTGTCTAGTGGTCAGCGTGCCTGATTAGCGTTAGGAAGGTCCTGGGTTCGAATCCCGGTTCAGGCATGGATGTACTTTCTCTCTATATATATATATCCTGTCTTTGTGCTTTCCTTGTGTGTGTGAATGAAGTATGAATGATCCCTACCTATGAACGGCTCCTTATGGCATGTGTGAGGATGTGATGGTGGCCCACCCCTGTGGTGCACCCGGGGCAACGCCTCAGCGGCTAAGTTGTCGCTGTTTTTGGCCGGTTCCTTGGGTATCCGTGGACAATAGATTAATAGACTCTGTTGCAATTGTAAATGTCTACAATCTGCCATCGGAAAAAATAATATTCATTTTATTCGAGATCATTTCACTATTAATATAACATTTAAAGTGTAAATAAAGAACTGTTTTTATTATAATGAATACAATTTAATTATTTACTAGGAATTTGACAGCCACTATAATTTCTGTTGTGGCAACAATAATTTCTGTTGCTGTGCTGTAAAAGTGAGTAATCGATATTACATAAGGAATATTATTCTGACCTATTCTATACATCAATAAGAAGTTATCCATGTTTGTAATAAGTCATAAGTATGAATTGTATAATTCATAAGCATGAGCATCATACGCAGTCGAATTCATGAATGAATGAACTGGGTTTCAAAACACTAATCATTCAAGTACTATTTGAGCATGTATCCGATAAAGTCGGAATTAAATTTCTTTAAGAGCTGTGAGAAATGTGAAGCTGCAGAGTTTGCATGAAAACAGACGATGCAAAGCACTACCTTTGTCATAATAAAGACCTTCTAAACTTCTGCAAATACACCACATGGCATGCGACAAGACCAGGCGCAATTATCTCCGGTGAACAAAAAAACTAAAAATAAATAGCACCTGGAATTGACACTTATGATACACTTATGATTGACACTTACCTAATTAACCAATCTGGGAAAATGTTTGATGTCTTGCTGTATCCGAAGTTTTGCTTAAATGTGTCAGATTCAGGAGTTAACTACACTTTTCGGATTAAGAGACTCTACATAATTGTTTCAAAACCATGTGTTTAGAAAATGAATTTTGAATGCGTTGTGCTTTATCTGTGTCTCAACTAATCTATAAGGATGTGATGGAAAGTATTAGAAATCAGCTTAGTGTGTTTAGAAGTATTTTAGAGATTGCGCTATAAAATGGATCTGTTTCATAACTCTTGCTTTCTTTAATACTTATCCAAATACCTGAAATGTTCCCTAAAACCGATGAACGTATTATGAGATTTTCCTAAATTTATGTTTTGTTATTTACGTAAATTAACTATACTGCATGTAAGCTACTTCCTCCTGAACATGTATCTGTTGCTGTCAGATTGTAATTTTTAGGATGTTTTTAATAATCACTGATATTTTAGACTTATTCTTTGCTTTTCTTTGTATATATATTTCAAGGAATTTTTTCCAAGAACTTATCTAATTATTATGCTGTCGCTTATTGTGATAAGCCAAACTATTAATTAGTAAGAACGTAAAGTCAACGAAATTTAGCTTTATTGCCCGGTTGGCACTGTAGTAATTACTATATACGTTATATTAAAAATCGAGTTTAAACAAAAGAATGATATTTGTTAACGTTCGAAATTTAGCTTTATTGCCCGGTTGGCACTTTCTACGCTGATGTTTTTTCAAGGTGGGCGCCATTGCTCGGTATATTAAAAATCGAGTTTAAATTTAAAAAATGAAATTTGTTAACGTTAGAAATTTAGCTTTATTGCTCGGTTGACACTGTCGTAGGTAGTGCTATACTGATGTTTTTTTAAGGTATGCGTATTTCCTCGGTACATTGAAAAACGAGTTTAAATTTTAAAAAAATGAAATTTATTAACGTTAAAAATTTAGCTTTATTGCCCGGTTGGCACTGTAGAAGGTAGCGCTAAACTGATGTTTTTTTTAAGGTGGGCACCATCACTCGATATATTAAAAATTTTGTTTCAATTTATCAGAATTTTAAAACTTCTACAATATTTAGTCATAATGAAATATTCAAATTTTTAATATTTGGAATTCGGAAAAACGCGCGATTTCAAAACTGAAGTTCGAACGCGATTGGTTGACGGCTATCACGTTTAGTGACGTAATTTAGGTTGGCGACAGAGTTGTAGAGTGCTTGGCGTGAAAATTTGAAATCACGCCAATTCCGTACGGGTCTTTCGTTATTTACCACAGAGACAGCTAAACAGCTAAGGTTTCACTTTTCATATAGATTCTTGTATATCTCAATCGGATAAATATATCCCTACAAGGAATCAGCTTAAGGACTTTTTGGTAAGCAAAGATACAACACTATGAATAAATAATGATATATATATAAATAAATAATGGCACATATTTTGATTCAGTTCTCTGTAAATGTAAAATTCTTGTATAATCTTAAATAAAACATGCGTGACATTATTTAGATAGTTTTTCGAACACTTGTAAAAGGAAATGTGGATTAAATATGAGTTTCAATTGCCCGGATTTTATTTCTCTATAAAACGCAAAGTTGAACAATTCATATTTAGAAAATGTCCACTATAAGCGATACTAATTTTAAACTTCGAGTTAAGATAAAAATTATGTGACGGTGCCATATATAATTGTCAAGAAAGTCATTTACAGAGATGCTAGCGACATCTGTTATTGTCAAAAAATCTTTGAAAAGTTTCTATATGACAGCAAGAAAGAGAGAGGAAAGGTCTAAGAAACAGTTTCTTGACAGCTATCATAAAAACTCAGTCTCCTTTATTAACTGAAACACATTAACTGTATTATAAAAGAAACTTTATTTCCCGACAGTTACAACAGGTAAAAAGATATAAAATTGCATTGAACAAATACGTATATAACACCAAATTCTAGTGCAATTTTTCCAACTAAATATTCGTAATAGTAATATTTTTTATTACTATTACTATTATATTTTTTCATTCGTTCTATTATTAATACGAAATCTATAGAAAGAAATATTCGTTTTCTTAGTCCTTTTTTTAGCTAATATATACAGCAACTTGTGTGTCATGATTTGAAAATTTTGCACACTTTTAATTATTGTAAAGAATGGAGATTATTAGAATATATATAGCGATAACAATTTGTTTAATTTTTCAGTAACTTCCTTTATACATAAATCCATTTTAAGAAAATCACTTATTGTGTACATTTGCAGATTAGAATGAAACATACATATATATATATATATATATATATATATATATATATATATATATCGGGTGATTATAATTAAAGCCCCGATTTTAAAAATCGATAATTTTAAAACTACTGGTCAGAATGACTTGATATTTTAGCAGAACAATCGTAAGGCAATGGAATTTCATTTGTCGAAGGAAAAAATAGTTCTAAAATGTACCGATAGATGGCGCTGTTAGCGTTTACATTGTCTAGATATATGCAAATTACTAATGCGTGAAATGCGCACATGAGACTTAGCTGCCATAAAAATGCAGAGCACCAGCTCTTTGCCTAAATGCTTCATCATGACTCTGACTATGAATGATCACACTCTGCTCTTGAAGTTTTTTATAAGAATGATGACTGTGCATTTACAGCTATTAGGAAGTTTCGTACATTAAAATCCTTTAAATGGGGTCCAATAACCGCAAAAGGTCTGCGAAAAATGATTCGAAGAGATCGGTTCATTTGACGTTAAACGGGGTAGAGGAAGAAAACAAGTTTCGGCTGCGGCAGTGGAAGATGTGGCTACACCATTACAAGAACAGACTAACAGTGATGTTGGAATCAGCAGTGCACGGGGAATTGGCTGAATGCTGAATATGCCGAACAGCACGGTGCGTAAAATCCTACGGAAGATCTTGCTCTGTTATCCGTATAAGATAACTCATGTGTAAGAGTTGCTACCAGCTGTAACGAAATATTAGTTAACTTTTATTGTCAACAGATGGCGCTATAAGCGCATGTTAGATTTTATGTTTATTTTGTGATTGTTGAAAAAAAGAATGTTTTTGTTTTAGAATTCGTTCGACTGTAATACGTGCGTATAGGTTTGTTTGAAGGGATTAATATCCTATGATGTTTTATTCCATTGAATTTAGATTTTTTGAGGCTTTTAGCCTATTCTTTATATGTAAATATTGTATAAGCATTTATTAAAATATATAGAAAATTATTCGAGCTTTTGCACCTTTAGTTATTGAAGTTGTTCTCAATGCTTAGGCTTTCTCAATGCTTAGTTAGGTTGTTCTCAATGCTTAGTTTCGATTTTTAGTTCTTAGTAGAAAAGAGTAAAATCTTTCACAGCTGACCTGGAAGCACGTCAATCTTTTGCACTGCAATTTCTTGCCCGGATGGAAGTGGACAACGAATGGCCATGGAACATTCTGTGGTCTGACGAAGCCCACTTTCATTTGCAAGGTTCTGTAAATACGCAAAATTGCAGGATATGGGCGACCGAGAATCCGTCCCAGCTACAGCCATTACCTCTTCAGTCTAAAAAGGTAACTGTGTAATGCGGAATAACGGCAGTGTTTATCGTTGATCCGTTTTTCTTCGAGGAGATCACACCTGCGGGTCCCGTTACCTGCACCGTTACTGGCAAGCGGTATGAAACACTTTTGCGTAACCATGTCCTTCCGGCACTTCAGCAGCGTCAGTGTGTGGATCGCACAATATTCATGCAAGATGGCGCTCCTCCGCACATTGCTACTCATGTGAAGCATCTACTGAGTGCTAATTTCGGAGATGACAAGATCATAAGCCGTCATTTTCCAACAACGTGGCCGCAACGTTCCCCCGACTTAAACCCGTGTGATTTCTGGCTTTGGAGGTACCTGGAGAATGTTGTTTACAGCGGGAGTTTTCAGAATCTAGCCGACTTGAAGGCAAGCATCACACACCACATCCATTGCATCAGTACAGATAACCTCCGATCTGTTGTGGAGCATGCCGTTTTGCGTTTCCAATTAGTAGAGGAACAAGGCGGAGGGCATATCGAACAACTTATGCTTTAATCATCAGCAAGGTGTTGATTCCATGAAGCTCTTTTTTTTGTCATAATCGCTGTTGTTGCTGTATTCTTGTCTTCTCGCTAATAAATCTTTAGTAAATCCCTGAACTCTAATTTTTTTCTTTTGGCTGACAACATTTCTGTGTTTAACGAATACATTTTTGTACTTTTCTCCTGATATTACCAGGATTTTGCCATCTATCGGTACATTTTGGAACTATTTTTTTTTTCTTTCGCCAAACAAAATTTTATTGCTTTACGATTGTTCTGCTAAAATATCAAGTCATTCTGACCAGTAGTTTTAAAATTATCGATTTTTAAAATCGGAACTTTAATTATAATCACCCGATATATATATATTATATATATATATATATATATATATATATGATATATGATATATATATATATATATATATATATATATATATATACCGTGTGATTCTAAATTGTTTTTACAAATTAGGAGGGGTGATAATACCCACCCAGGCAAGCAATAATTACATAGTTACATTGTAACATGGGTTCCATTCCATTCTGAGAGGCGGAAAAGAGGAATTCCCACCTGAATTTACAACAGTGTTGGGTAAGCGAATGAATAATACCAAATCATATTTATTGTTTAATGAAAACCTCACAGAAAATGCTCAAAATCCCGACAAGGTGTGTCGCTGCACAGTTGACATCAGTATACTTGTGGAAGGAGATACTTCAAAAATCTTGTCAAAACTCTGTCTTCCATTTCTGGCGTCCATGCATTTCTCGAAAGTCCTGCATTGCTGTTCGAAATGGCAAACGAATGGCTTTCTCGCAATTGTCGATCAACACTGGAAAAGGTTGGATAACTTAGAATCTAACGAGTTGGAAACCGCTGTTCGTACAATCTGCGTACTTTGCGTCCATTCCTTTTTGTTTCTCCGTTTGTGAGGTGCGTATCAGTCAATTCTTTGTATCTGTACGCCACCATAGCATTTACGAAAACTTTTGGATGATGTTATCCAGATAATATTTGAAGCGATGATGTTACGCCGTTTTAAAGGACAACGTCTACTCTGATGGACATTCTCCGGTAACCAATATATAACAGCAAAATACTGATTCTTCTCTGTGGAAGCTTAGACGATAAATTCATGATAGATTCTTGATGCGTCTCTACTTTTCTCTTTTCTGCCTCTCAGAATGGAATGCAGCCCTATGTGCCTTTGTAATTATTGCTCGTGCATATGGGTACTATTACGCCTCTTAATTTGTAAAAATGATAATCACCCTATATATATATATATATATATATATATATATATATATATATATATATATATATATATATATATATATATATATATACTATAAATTTGATTGTTTAGTAACCAATTATAAAGACACAGAATTTAATCGATATATTTTGATTGGCTTAACTTTTGATTATTTATGTGATTGGAAATTAAACACATACCTTTTTAAGAATAATTTCTTCATAAAAAAATTATTGATATTTTTTTTACATACAAAAATAATAATTTATAAATAATAATGAAGATTCATTTAAAATATCACTATAAATATGTTTGACAAAAAAAGTAAAATGAATCAGAAATCCCAAATTGAGCACTACAGGCCAATTATTTATCATTTATATTTTAGATTTATTTTCAGTATTAAATAAGGCGGTTGTTTTTTCTTCCGACTAATTGGATTTAAGTCTTTTAAAAAAAATAAATGAACATTCATACTTGCTTATGTAAGAAAATGTTTAGTTGGAAGAGTAATTTCATTATTATCTGCAAAATATAACTACACATTCATATTATTATATAATGTATCATCACATTTTTCTCATTGTAGATCTCTATTTTTTATGATACTTCATCATATTTTCATTTCCTCTATAGTTCACAAATTTTTTCCATATTTAGTTCATTTCTCTCTGATTTATGCAGTTTTTCCTTAAATATCTGATTTTATTATCACGATTTTCATTAATTTTTATATGTTTATCTTTATCTTAAACATTGTTTTCTTGTTTTTTATTATTATTTTTCATAATATTTCTTTACTTGATTTTGTCTCTTTCTAAGGTGGATTTTTTACTGTAACCTTTTTCCACTGATTTTCTCGTTTTACACAGAAATATCTTTTGTATTTACCATATATTCGTTTGTTCTATTTAACAGTTCTTAGGTTCGATTCACACTCAAAGTAAATGTTATGCTGATTTTAATGCATTTTATACTTTCGTTCCCTATATTGGTAGTTATAATCTATAAAAAAATTACCATCTATGTTAATAAAAATTCAAAAAAATAAGTCATTGAATTAAAAGCTAGATTAAAACTTAAAATGCTAATGTTCTGCTTTAGGAAAATGGAATAAAAAATACAAAATTACTAAATTTGAATTTTTACTAACACATATGGTCTTTTTTTGTAGATTAGAATTACTACTATATGGAAAGAAAGTATAAAACGCATTCAAATCAGTATAACATTTACTTTCGGTGTGAATCGAATCCAAGAACTGTTAAATAGAACACCCGAATACTCACTATTCAATTAGAAGCTCAGCCTCATAAATGTGTATTAAAACTTTTAATTTTATGCAATTTATTATACTCATAGTATCGAATGATCTTAGTGTTGCATTATACTCATAGTATCAAATTTCAGGCTAATACTAATATTTTAAGTACTTACCATTAATTTAAAAAACAAATTATAAAATTATAATCTCAATAACGAATGAATTAAACATAGTTAAGACTAAGTAAGTGAAAATAATATTAATTATTTTACTAAAACATAAATTACTAAGCTATTTCGCCGGCCAACGTGTCTAGTGATCAGCGTGCCTGACTACGGATAGGGAGGTCCTGGGTTCGAATTCCGGTTCAGACATGAATGTTATTTCTCTCTTTATCCTGTCTTTGTCCTTTACTTGTGTGTGAATGGTTGCCTACCCTATAAACGGGTACCTATGGCATGTGTGTGTACTGAAGAAGTCGGACTCCACACCAAACACGGTTCAGTTGGAAAAATGGAGCAGCGCACCCCAATTTACCAGCCTTGCTGACACACGAGAACAACAACAACACTAAGTTTATTCTAAAAAACTTAAGTTCGTATTTCAAATGATTACTTATTTTACTTACAGTATAGCTTTATTTATGTAGTTATTAAAATGTATGTAACAAAACATAAGTTATTTAGCTTTTTATTTCGATTACTTCACAAAACATTCTTTTCTATTAATTATTCAAGTAGTTTTTTTATTTATGATTGTAAAATTAATAAAAAAAATATCCACTAAATTTTTTAGATATGTCAATAAAATGCATTGTTACATAAATTCTTTTTATGACAATTCTTTTCTTTTAACTTTCAAGAAACATTGCTTTTCCCATATATACTTGTTTAGAGATATTCTACAATGTCTGAAAGATGCAGTGCATATGATATTCAAAATGACATTCAGTAATTTAATTTCGCCAATGGAATGGCAAAATGTAAAAAAAAATCGCCAAGCGAGGAATCGCTCTATAAACTAATTTAAAAGAACCAATTGAAAGAGTGCGAGGAATATTCTTTGTTTCATTCTTATCCAATTTATTTCGCATCCTAATGTATTTTCCCTGAGGAGATACGAATAAAATAGAAAAGTTAAGGAAAAAATATCTCTCTTCGAAAACTCAGCAAAAACTTTCTGAACCAGTCTCTAGCTATCATAAAATTCTTTTGTTCGCTTCGTAAGTGGGCGTTTTTCCTTAATTGGCAATTTAAATTTGGACAGACTTATATCAGAGCAGTTAGCGTTAATAATTAGGAAAGTGTGTCCTTCAAACTAAGGAAACTTATAAAAGATGATTCTTATATAAAGAAATAATACTTCGCTTCACATTTCTCTATTTGAAAGATGTTAAAGAGATGTTTAGTTGTTCAAATTTTGCACTCTATATTCAAAATTTTACAAGTGAAATATAGGCAACTAATAATTCTTGTATTTATTAAAATTGCTATGCCAAGAAAAGACAAATACCTCATCACACTTGTTGCTTATTTCTATTAAAGTAAAATGCACACAAACATGATAAAAATTTAAATTAATAATGGTTTGAAATATGCTAAGTATATAAAATTCAATATAGAGAATTGTTTCATCTGGAAATGGCAATGCTTGTAATAAAACATAAAATAAAACTGATTTAAATGATAATTTAAGTGTATAAAATGAAAAGCATATGGGGTACTTCTTTTTTATGTAGTTTTATATCCGTGTAAGAGAAATCATCAGTTTTATTTTACCTGTTTTGGCGGATTACTCTCTTCGTGATTTGTGTGAATAGATCTTCTGATATTTTTATGATAATCAGAATTAAAATTGTTGCCAAATTCTTTGCTAAAATCACCAAGTTCATGTCATTATTTTGCTTTATTAGAGTAATTTTTTAGCATAATCGAGTAATTGTTTATTTCACTGAAAATTTTATAAATGATAGTTAAGATTTAAAGCTGGATTTGAATGCTTCAACTTCAACCATAGCTTAAATTCGTGTCGAGGCAAATAATGGTTGTCCTATAAGAAAACTATCAAAAGAGATTATGGGGAGAAATAAATATTAGAGAGTTACTACTTGTAACCAAAAGAGTTCCAACTTAAATTCATGTGATGATAGAGAGTTTTCTCGTGAAACATCTTTTCAAACATTTTAAATAATATTTAGTTTTAAAATACTTCTTTTTCAGTTTAATGAATAGAACTTATTTTTTTCCCTTATATGTGTTATTAACTGTTAAATTTTCATTAAAATATTCTCGATTTTCAGATGTTAGTTTTTGTTAATTTTTTCTATATTTTAACCACACAATATTTATTTTGTAAATTATTTTTAAATTTCAAGTTTCCCACCAAGCAATATGTGAATTGAGGTGACACTTTTAAATCTAAGCTTTTAAGACCTAAAATTTCAATGCAGTAAGCAATGTCTCCGACGAGATAAACTTGCTACTATGCTATACACCATTTATTAAAAACATTAAAATTATAAATACCCTTGAAATAAATTTAACACATTATTATACTTGTTATTATAAATTAACAATTATTATAATAAATAATTATTAACACATAATTATATCATCTAATGTTCGTATTTTAAATTAAGTTATTTACAATAACATGTGATTTAAATCATTCATTTCATTTAAATCTGTATATTTTCATCGAAAAGAATGTACTTGTTTTTTAATTGAAGGTGCGTTTATCCTGAATTTTGCATTGTTTTCTGCCCACTCCTTCTTAGTGTTGCATTTTTAATGTCTGACAGTGTATAACACATTATGACCCTGGGTTCGAATCCCGGTTCAGGCATGGGTGTTCTTTCTCTCTCTCGCTCTATCTTGTCTTTGTCCTTTCCTTGTGTGTGTGAATGAAGTTTGAATGATGTCTACCCTATAAACAGATCCCTATGGCATGTGTAAGTGTGCAATGGTGGCCCACCCTCTGTGGTGCATGCGGGGCTAAGAGGTCGCTGTTTCTGGCCGGTTTCTTGTGTATCGGGGAACAATAGATTGATAGACTCCGTTGCAGTTGTGACTGTCTACAATCTGTCATTGGAAAAAAATAAATAAAAATAAAAAACACGTTATTTCCATATAAAAAAAATTATAAAACATCTGCGATGGAATATTAAAATATTACATGTAGACACTATGAGTAAATTAGCTCTAGATTTTTTTTGTTCAAGCTATTCTGATTCTTGTTTTATATCAAATCTGATTCTTAATGTCTTCAAAATATGCATATTTCAAAATTTAAAAGATTTAATCTTTACAAATGCAGTCCATGTTGCTTGGATTCCAAAAAAACTGGAATTCAAATTCCAACATTAAACACAACATATATTCGAACATTTTGGTAATTTATGTAAGAGCCACCAATCTTTAAACCTGTAGTTGTGGCAACTTTTGCTACTTTGACAAACTAATTTTTATGTTATTATTAGAAAATTTTTAAACTAGTATTCCACTTGTGTGTGCTTTTCTCATGAGACCGAGGTTTCCTGGTTGGAAAAAGCGGCGTTCTCATTACAGGGTGATATAGTGTAAGTTCTCTCTTTTTCTTACTTATGTAACTGCAGATCACTCATTTTCATTAATGATTGCTAACGAGAAAGTGAAACAGTTCATGATTGAAATGTCTTCCAAGAGAAATGATATCTATGGGAGTAACAGGATTGTTATTAGGGAGCTTTCCAGGTCCCTTCATCTAAATTATTATCCAATTATATTCAGTGATACGAACGCACATCTAATGGATATCCCAGTCAATAAAGTCCTATCATTTTCACCCTCTGTAGTTGGAAGTCGAAATATTACATGATTGGATAAACGCTAGAAAAAAAAAGGAAAGAAGTGAAAATTTACGTAAAAGAAAATTATATACTGCAGCTGTATTGAACTGTGGTATTCACATCCAACAGAAAAATTGATGCAAATAGGTTTTCTATAATTATTGAAATCTATAAATCTAAACCTAAGATTTTGAATTTTTTCATCAGAAAAAACTGTGTTACAACTGAAAATCGTATTTTTTGGAACATGTCGAAAAAAATGAGAATACTTGGTCAAAATTAATTGTATGGGATTATGTATATTGACTATAACAGTATTACAATGTACTTATTTTTGGTTTTGAAATCTAAAATCTATTAAGTTCTACCAAAAACTATTTTTGCCAACAAATAAAATTTTATTTTGAGTCGTGGCAAGGAGTTTCCAGAGACATCATTCATTGTTTTCATTTATTATATAAAAATTTTAAATTATATATATATTACATATTAATCTAATATTATATTAATTTTAAGAAATAAACTAAATATAATAAATATCAAAAAGAATTTTTTTCCTTTGAATTAATAATTCTTGGATAAAAAAATTAAACTACCTATAGAATTAAGCTTTTTTATATTATTAATATCATACTTTTCTAAAATGAAATTAATTCCACTATTGTCTTTACTATGTGTGCTTTTAAATTGTAAAACTTGTTGTTTTTACAAAATGTGATCGTAAATTGCAAAATTTTTCATATAAAAAGGAAATCGATTTGAAATAAATTTATTACACTAATTTTATTCCTCATTGAGAGAGTCATTTTTACATCAAAATTAATAATTCATTGACTACATATCTATATTCAAATCATCATGTGTGAAATATTTTTATGCACACATTTTGAAATTTTATAACAAAATTTATACCACAATCGTTATTTGCAAATTATATTTATACGTTTTCGAATTATAAAAGGACATTTATGTTACTTAAAGAGAAACCTAATTATATTAATTTTATTTCTCATTTCAACATTTTTATTTCCGCATCAGTTAATCATAGATAAAAAACACAAACCATCGATGGACTAAGGTTCTTTTAAGATTAGTCATTACTTATAGAACATTTTTAGGAATTTTGAAATAAAATTTATTCCACAATTGTGTTGTTTACCAAATGTATTATAAAAATTATGAAATTATCCTTCTTTTAATGCCCAGGTACTTAGGATATTTACCTATTCAATGAAGGGCAGATAACTTACAAAGAGGGGCACCCAGTGGGTGGTCCATAGTTGCCCCAAAAGAGGACGATCCTAGCAATTTAAATTCAGGGACTAAGCAGAAAAGTCCTAGACTTCTACTGTAATAACTAACTCAGACATCCTATCCAATCAGACCACTGCAACCTAATTTTTAAATTATTAAAAGGAAATTTATTTGATATAAAAATACCCTTGTTACATTGATTCTTTATTTTGAGAGAAATTTTAAATTTTAATTTATTATTCATTGATGAAAAAAATACAATTTTTATCTTAAAATTACCACTCTCTTAAAATTAATAGCTTTATATTTGCAATTTTTTTTCAAATTTTGAAATTATAGGTCAAAATTTATCTATGTTACATTGATTTTATCATTTTTTTACGAAAATTATTTATTACTTAATTTATCATTCCTGAATTATTATGGAACCTATCAATAGATAACAAATTTTTTCATCCATGTATATGAGACAATCTTATCAATTTTAAAGTTATAAGAAAAGATTTATATAATCTGAGAATGTGTTATTGTAAATTCTTTTCTAGATCTAAGAAAAATTTTATTCAAATCAATTATTTCTTTTGAAATCAGTTTCAAAGTTACCAGTTTTACTTGGCATATTTTGTAATTTTATTCAAAATTTTTATGCATTTTCATCAGAAAAATAAACGTATCTGATATTTTTAGAAAATATGCTTCTGAACATTAGTACCAATACTGAAAGAATGTTTCTTTAAATGTGCCTTCTCTCGCAAAAGAAGCTATAAAACGGAATAGAAATGTCTTTGATATGAAGGATATTACCATCGACTGGCAAATGAGTGGCAAACTAGGATGGTCCGGTACTTTTTTTCTTTCTCATCGGAATAAGTGGCTCTCGGAGGAAAAAGGAAATGACAAAGAGGAAAGAAGAGAAGTCGAGCATCCAATTGTTTTTGTGTGCTTTTTTCCGGGAAATCTTCCAAGTGAGGTGGCAATTATTCGCTGCAAAAGTTTTGCTGTGAACAACTGGGAATCATTTCGCTTCTGGTGTTCCCAGCGTTCCTTGTGATAGAAATATCGTTGGAAGTTGGCTTATCAACTGAAACAAGTCGTTTGTAGGTTTTCTCGGAGGAATAATTACAACAAATCTGTTAGCTATCCAAAATATCAGATTGTTTAACTCGCCTTTTAATAATATTAATAACCCTTTCTCGATTGGAAGGATTCTAGGCTCAATTCCAAACGTTTAACAATGTTATGGCATTTCTGTTTTAAAATTAATTATAATTTAATTTTACAAACTCTTTCTCTCTCTCCCTCTTTCTCTCTCTCTGTATTTGTGAGAGAGACGTTACTCCTTGGAAGTTGAAATACCTGATAACGGCTTTGAGGTGCTGGATTGTCTTTTTACGTTATCAAAGAAATAGGTTGTTATGCTGTCCTAATAAAAGTAAGGTATTTAATATTCCTCCATAAATTGCATTCGTGCAGGACTTTCATAGACTGTGGGCATCATTTACGTGTTCTGAAGAAGAAAACCCGTAAAATTCCCGTGCATACATACAAGAAAGTTTCAAGCAAAAGACAGAAAAGTATTCTCCATCTCTCGTTCTTTAGCAGTGGTTCGTATAGAAGCCAGGTCCTTGTGCTCCTAAGAGCATAATAATATCACTTGGCTATGGTTAGCCCTAGATTTGGGAGCTTAAAAATATTTTTTCACACCAAAATTCTTCTTAGGAATAGAAATGCTGACAATATCATTGAATTAATTATCATGAATTTACATGATAAACTCCAAACTGAAAGGTTAGCGCTTCTGGCTTTCAGTTGAACACCTCATAGAATCGATTAATTTTACTTGCTTCGTAATAAAAATTTCGAAACGGAAAAAAATTTATCATCATGTTGAAAACATTATGGTGGATTTAATTTAAACTATTCAAGTCATTTAACAAAAAGTGTGAAATGTTAATTTTATGTCCTTAAATCTCTCCGTGAATGTTTACAGAGTTTTTTTTTTTATATATAGTTCATTAAAAATGTATGTTTTGAAATATTTTTGATTTTTTTTGTGATGTGGCTTATCCCCCTTCTGGTTGACAGCAACATCAAACCAGGTCCATGAACCTGAACGACTTTAAACAATGGAGCACAGCCTCAGGGTTCGAGAATAGCTGGCCTTTATTTAAATTGATGTAGGCCAAAATGTGGGCAGGAGCAGCCTGAGTCTCAATGCATTTTGGACATTTCGGATAAACTCTGACGTTATACACGAGTTTGTCCATTTCGAAATTCCGCAAGAGTTATCTGATCACTCTTGTTATCAACACCAATAAGAATAGCACCAGGGCGATTTTCCGCATACCATTCATACACTGGGGCTCTCCTCCAAGAACAGATATCTGGCCTAACCCAGGTGGCAATCCCTGAAAAATAATGCAGCCACCATAAGCAGTATCCTTACGGCTTACCATCAGCAATTTCATTACCGGTCGCATCCACATGCGATGGAACTCATTGAAAGGTGATCCCAACATTAGCAATCAAGCGATTCAAATCTGGACGATTTTGCTACTCGTTCAATCCCCGCGCCCTCTACCATTCAAATAAAGGCTGAATGGAGCTATGACTATCACTCAAAATCCAAATAACAGTGCAAACATTCTCAGTTATGCAAAAGCTTCCTGAATATCTGTTAATTCTCCACGGAACACCGAGCACTTGTCAGGGTTTCTTAAGCAAAATCCAAAGCCGTTCTTTTTTTTAACACAAAAAAAAATTTCTGATATATAATGTAAAATCTATTCAACAAAATGTAATTCTGTTCCCTTAAGAATATTTCCCTTTTAAATATTGTGGGTAAGTAGATATTTATCATTTTTACGTATAAATATATGCTTGGTATTCGCCCAATTATTGATGAATTTCTATTATTTCGATAATCACTTATTCGATAATTATATGTTGAATGTGAACATTCTATCAACATGTTTTTTTTTTAAATCTGCTGCATATTAGCACTTATTGTATTGGTTTGAAATCCGATTTGAATTATTTTACAGACCTAAGACAGTATAAGTGGGTCTCAGACTTTCTTTCAACATTTCTTGGGTTCTATTCCTAAGACAAGATTGCTTATTATGTGCAAAATTAGTATATCATAAACAAACTAGTACTTCTTTCGTTAAATGAACTGAATAAGTATAATCAGCGCTGGTATGCAAAATATCACCAAAAGAGAAAAGCCATGTTCAGCGTAGAACCCAGATCAGACCTTGATTTTAGGAGTAGAAGAGTCCAAATTTAATATCAGCCATTGATGAACAAAGAAAAATGGCTGAGGGATAATGCATTTCTATTTTCACGAGCTCTTGGACTAAGTGGGGAGGAGTTCGTCAAATTTCCTTGTTTGCTAAAAATGACTACACCCCAATAATGATAATAATAAGTTATCTTAAAATAAGACATCTGACGCGACTGGTGCTTATATGAAAATACTCAAGGTTTATCTCTGTTTGATATCAAATCTAATCTAAAAAAAACCTAATATGATATGATGGCTAAAAATATCATTAACTATTATAAATACAGCGGTCTACATCTCAATTTCAACTATACCAAATTATGATTTTGCATTTTAACTATTTTTTGCATGACAGCTTTATATAAATTTTGATCCAATTAAGTAACTGATTGTAAATATTTTTAATATTTAGCTATGGTTTTATGCTTTTTAAGAATAAAAAAAAGTTACATTTAGTTCTAAATTATAAACATGACTCTTTCGGCAAAACGTAGAGTTGAAAGAGCACTGTTTGGGAAAAAACGTTCTCGGATTCTATTCTAACTATAATTAATCAACGCATTATTAGTGGTGTGAATCGGCTGCTTTGATGCAAATTCATTGTAGTAATTGCTTGAAAGATTTCCTAGTTTCTTCTCTTGAGAGCGTCAGCCCACCGTCCATGGAAAACGCCCCTTTAAATATTGTGAAGTTTAAAAAAAAGGTTTGCATAAGCAGGACATCTGTTTTCGGCATCAATATATTTAGAGCGCAATTCTGTTTATTCAATTTCTTTACAAAATATTAATTATATTTAAAAAAAGTTTATTTTATTCTTTATATAAAATCTTTGATGATATTTATGTCACTATTTTTTTTTCCTGTTATTTCTTTAAATAGCCTCAGAACTTCGAAACAAATGGTGAAAAACTTTCATCGTTAAGCTTTGTAGAAAAGATTGGCAATAATTCTCTTGAAAAACCACTAGGGGCTCAAATCCTTTTCGAAATAAAAAAAAATCGACCCTCTGAACTTCTCTGGAGGTGACGTCAATCGTTGACGTACACGATGTTAAATTGACTTTTCCACTGGTCGTAAAAATCAGCCCCTGGCTAATTAATCGCCCCAGCCAGTTGTTCTTCAAGCTGAATCTCGACGCAATCGATCCTCAATCTCACTCGCCCGTCACGGTTGCGGGTAGCTGGAAAATTTAGCATTCCGGAAGGCCATTTACCGAAAGCGCTCCAGACGATAAAGCTTTAAATATTACATTTTCAGCATTCGAGGCGTAAAAGCCGAAACGCCCGTGCTTTAATTAACTGCGAAATGATTTCCCTGATAAGAACCCCTTTCTTCCGTTAGAATTTTTAAGAGCCTAAAGGTAAATAATTCCCGCCAAAGTCTCAAAACTGAAAGCGTCCCCTAGCATCGAAGTTGTGAGACTTAATCTTATTCCTGATGAATAATAAATGAGAAGAATGTGAAATATTAACAAGATTTACTTTAGTTTGGGAAGTTTTGATATTTTTTTTATTCCTTTTATCCTTTCATTGGCGTTTCTTTTCTTTCATGATCAAAAGTTGATGAGATAAAGAATACTTTTTTGGCAAACAAGCGGTATGTTTTTTAATGAATTTAAAAATTTCATTAAGAGTATTTCTTTCATTTAAAGGTTCTTTTCAGAAAATGTAAATAGCTCTGATTCTTATACATGCAGGATGCTGCATATTTTTACGAAAATCGATAGAAATTGATTTAATCCAAACCATGACTCATGATAAAATCAATTCATGCTTTTATTTGTCAGTCTATTAGAATTTTGTTAACTACATTAATTTTTTTTTTTCATCAAATAAGGGATATTTTAGTACAGTAATATTCTATGTGAGAAGATCTCAGAACTCTCGCTATTCATAAGTCATATAAAGACTTCAACTTTGAAACTGACAAATCATTCTTTTTTAAAACATATTTTCTCATGTCCAGTCATTTCTCATATTTATAAGCATTTCTTATTAAAATGAGTGAATTTAGTAGCTACCTATATAGAGGGCAACCGGTGCGTGTGCCATTGTTACCCCAAGAATGGGTTATAGTAATTTATGAGCTATTCCCTAAATTACCAAGTTCTTTCGATAGGACTCATCGGGTCATAGTAATAAGAGAGTGCTCTTCAAAACAAGGTCATTATATGGTGTTTGTAGTAAAGTTCTGTAAGTCTTGGACATTTTTGAAAGACCTAAAATGTCGGACCTCTTAGATTTTCAAAGAAACCAGATTATAACTTCCCATCTTTCAAGAGCAAATGTGATTGAGACTCTACACTTTTAGTTGTTTTTAAAAGTATAATGTTTTATGGTAGAACAGTATGTATTCAACATGACAAAACATTCGCCGCAAAGCAACATAGCAGATAGAAAGAGAAGCTCAAGGAAAGAGACCGACGAGTATTGAAGTGGGTGGAAATATCTAAAAACGAACTACTGCTGCCAAACTGAGCAAAATTAGCATCTGGATTCTCCTGCTTCAATACTTACAGTTTGAAAATACCTTCGTAAACAGAACATTTACGGCAGAGAAGCAATGCCCAAGACTCTCTTCACAGATTTTAAATCCAAGCGTGTTCTACAATGGAGTTACACTCACAAAAAGTGGTAGATTGAAAAGTGGAAGACAGTAATATGATCTGATGAATCGTGTTTCACACTTTTCCTTTACCACGGGATGTGTGTACGTATGGAAGACACCTGCACAATCATTTGTTCGTGATTGTTGCCGTTCAACTGCCAATACTTAGATGGGCTGTCGTTTCATGTGGTTTGCTGCTGGTTCAACCTTACCCAGAAAGAAAAGATATCTGGGAAGAAGTATAAAAAATTTTAACTGGCCAGGTCCATCTTTTGTTGAAAACTTTGTTAGTGCAAATCTTAGAATTATCTAGAACGAGAACGAAAATCCACATATCCACGCAGTTGAACTTGTCCATTCATGATTTGGTGAACATGAGGATGAAGTTAAACATTTAGTTTGGCCTGCACAACTATCCGATTTCAAAATAATTAAACTATGTATGGTCTTTTTAGAGCGTTCAACAAGGAATCGATATCTTCTACCAGTATCTCACCACTGAACTTTCACCTATATCACCATGAAAATTGGCACAATATTCGTCTACACATTATTTAGCGCTTGTATAAATAGATTCCTATGTGAATTCAAGCTTTATTTACATGCCAAAAGTAATACTAAACCATAGCAATAAAGGGTTCTTTACCTATCTATGGTATTTCTATTGTTTTGATAACCATCTCTGTATACAAACAGGGATACACATATCCAAAAAGAATAAAAGTTATTAAATTTGAAATAAAAATAAAAATGTAAATTTTCAGAAAAAGTAGTACAAAAAAAATCTGAATTCTTAGAAGGCGGCCCTTATCCAAGTTGTAAATTCAATAATTTCATTTTACTAATACTTTCATGGGGAGAGAAGTATTTTGTTTTACTGTTTTATATAGTAATTAAAAGATTTTTATATATTGATTAATTATTTTAATACATTAATTGAATTTATTTCTGTATATTTGTGTTATATATTTATCATTTTCATATATTAATTGAAGTTATTGCGCCGTAAAGTACTCTTATTTAATGATATTATAATGAGAAATACTATATATATATAAAATTATATTTCTCTTTTCAATATTTAATGACATTGAAAATCGAAATAATATTAAATGTATAGTATTCCTTTATTTTTAAAATGTTTCGATATAATTATTCTTATGCAAAAACTTTTGAATACAAAATTTTCGAAAATGGGGAAGATCTTCAGATATCCAATTTAGGATAAGAATATGAAGTACTTTTAAAATGGAAACCGCAGTTTGTTAGAAAAAAAATTTATCTCGCAGTCAATAATCATTGAAGTATTTCGAACTCATTTTAAAATAAAAATTCGAAATACCCCTTTCTTTTCTAAAAGTAACTAGACTTCATTTTAAATTGCTAGAATAATTTATTCTTTTCGTACTAAATGAGACGGTTGAAGAATTTTTAAAATCCTCCTTAATAATACATCACGGTCACGTGATACACTAATGAGATCGTTTCATTTTAAATGATCCCCTTAATAATCATTGATTTTCCTATTCTAAGGCCATTAATTAGTCTTGCTCTGAGCATTTTAGAAGAGAGTTTTCAGTTTTAAAACAAAGAAAGTTTTCCTGCTCTCCTTAAAACAAATTATTAATTGGGAGTAAATAATAAAGAGTTAACAACGCAATGGAAATAAAATTTATTTCCCCCTAAATTGAAAATTATTCATTGTCTGAAAGGTTAACTGGGACCGTCGGGTTGCATGCACTTGAGAAAGAATTTAATATTCGAAAAAACTTCTGAATATAATTGATAAATGAAATAAAATACTTGTGTAAAGGCAGACCAAAAAAGTAGCAAATTGAAAATAAAAATATATACCTAAATAATTATAAGCAAATAATCAATTTGAAATCTTCCATTTCTAAATAAATAAGATATTTTCTGTTGCTTATACATATGTATGACTTATTAAGAATGCATTTATTTTAAAATATTCATAAAACAAGTATAAATGGTAGAATTTATATCTAAATATAATTTATAAAATATACCAATATACAGAAACCAATTTTTTAATCTTCATCTTCAAATCTCATTTTGTATTCATGAACAAGCATAGAGATTATTTCTCAAATATTTGCATAAAGATAATAATATTTCTCTTAGAAATGGTTTGGGCTGTTATCGTCATTTCCCCTGACAATTTCGCAAGAGTTTTGCGGGAAAATCAGTCTACAGCGTCAGACTTCAGACCTTCAAGCTATAAAAATTATGCAAAGATGATGGTGAAAAAGGGGGCATATATGTATTTTGCAGTGGTATATTGATAATATGCTTTCAGACAGATTAAATTTGGTTAGAGAGTAGCTATTTCTTAAATTCGCATACATTTTTAAAGGAAAAATGTTTCAAATCTGAATATTTCAGACACTTTTTGTTACATTTAATAATATGCATTTTATAACATTTAATGGTATAAATTTACTTAAGAGTAGCAAGTATATTTAGTAATTAGAATTTAATAAAAAAAAATAAGTTTTAAAAAATTCTCCTGAGGTATCTGGAAATAAAGTTGTTTTACCACAGAAACTTTCTATAATTTTATTGAATGATTTAATAAATGAGCATAATGATTTTAACGAATGCTTTTAAGTTTACTTTTATTACAGAGAAATCCAATTCATTTTAAATCTATAAGTCGAATGTTTCCTTAATATGATATGTGTCTGTGTGACTTCCTCTCATTGCCTGCCAATATTACTGAGTATAATCTGCTATTTTTTAATTTTCGATCATGATCAAGTGATGAAGTCAGTATCTGAGTTGGCACTTTCTTGTCTTACCAGTTTAAAAACATCGGTACGTGGAACTTTTATAAGATACATAGGTCTACTTAACATGAGAATTTTAATGGTTAGTATAAAATCAAGTATTGAAGTCATTTCATTTCGGTCATGAAAGAAATGTTTTTCCTCATTAAACAATCACGACTTGATATTTTCTGAAGTTCATTTTAAATACATTTCTTTTTTGGCTTATAAAGTCTCGTTGCAAGAAATTTGCTTAAAAATCTTTATTTTCTAGGCAAGTTTAATAAAGATATTTCATCAAAAAAGAGTTTTATTCCAAATTATAAAAAAGAATGCTTTTAAAAGATCTATTTATTAATAATTATAATATAATTCCAACGTATATTTATAAATTTTATTATTTTATTTATAAAAAGTTATTTGAGCTTTCTTTAAACAATGAAAATTAATTTTGTTATCATACCAAAATTTATTATATAAATTTATAAATTTGTGTACTTATACTAAATAGAGATACATAATAAGTTACAAGGGATGGTCTTAAACACTGGTTCATAATTCATTTTTCTTTGGGGGAGGGGAAGGTCTGCAAGAAATTCATTTTAAAACTAAAAAAAATTGTTCCTGTTACTTCAAAATGGGACAATAATTGTTGTAATGACTAATTACAATTCAGTGATTGATCTTTCGTTTTTTAATAATAAAAAAAATAATTTGATATAGTATTCTCAATTTTGAGAATTCAAACACAACATACACACACAACGAACAATATTTTTGTAAACGAATAGTCTATAATTTTAAAATGAATATTCAGAGATTTTTTAATAAGGGAGATAAATAAAACTAATACTTTATGTGTTTTTTATTGTAAACTATAACACCATTTCAAATACAAATCTTCATCGTTAAATGTAATAATTGTTTTAATAAAACAATTCAAATAAAATAAAGTCTTAAAAATATCAGAAATAAATTCGTACCAAAACTACAAATTTGCGAAAGATTAATTTCTCTAAATTTTATGTTTTATAATAACGCTTTTAGAGCATATGAAAACATTGAAACCAAATTGTATCAGTAATGGAGCCCTAAGTATAATACATAATTTCGTCAGTGAGAGTAACTTGCTATTATGACAATTAATTTAAGAAACTATATCTATGTCTCTGTTCAATTTAAATCATCAACTTTTGCTTGTTGAAAGCATGTCATTAGTTTTAAAATACTTACACACATTCTTCATATTTTTTTATTATATTTGTTAGAATATGTTGTATGTGTATGTATAATACATATCTTTTAGCATGATGGAGATACTTCGTTAACCACAATCACCCTTCATTAACCACTTTTAGTACAACCTCCATTGATTCCTGTAGGATACTAAATTTAACGATTCCAACAATTGCCCTTCATTAACCACTTTTAGTACAACTACCATTGATTCATGAAGGGTACTAAATTTAACAATTCCAACAATTGCTCTTCATTAACCACTTTTAGTACAACTGCCATTTATTAATGAAGGGTGCTAAATTTAACAATTCCAACAATTGCCCTTCATTAACCACTTTTAGTACAACTACCATTGATTCATGAAGGGTACTAAATTTAATACAATTAGACAATTGCCCTTCATTAACCACTACAAAATGCAGTTTTTATAAAAAAAATAAATAAATAACGCAAAAAATATATAAATGGAATGAACTGGATATTTAATCTCTATTTTGTTAGTGCTAAGTGATTTTATATGTTCCAGCAATTATTTAACATCTTTTAATATATCCAATTAAAAATAAATATTATATTTAAAAGTATTAAAACTATTTGTTTCACAAACTTCACTTTACTTATTATATTCTTAAAATATATACACAATGATATTCGTACAATAAATACAAATTTATATAAATCTCTCTATGAAAATCAAAAAAAAAAAAAAATACAAATTTTCTATATGATTAAATCTATATTATATTTTGCCTAACTTATCTAAAATAGTTTCATTTCCAACATATTCTAGATTTATATCATTGATAGAAATTTAATCAGACATTGTAATTATAGTTACTAATTTCCAGATAATATAGTATTGTTCAATTAAAGAAACTTTATGAATTTCATAGATTCTAACACTTGATATTGTATTCTAAAATACAGATTTCAATTTTCACTATGTAAACTATTTATAATTTAGTTAAGATTTTTACTAATGAATTCAGAATGAATGAAATAGTTTATTTATAAAACTCCTTAAATATGTACTTTAGTAGCTTAAGAGTGTACTCTTGTACTTTATAATGAATAAGTGATAATATTATGGCTGGAGCTAATTTAATAATTAATATAATTAATTTTTAATAAATAGTTTATAAAATTAATGGTGTGTGTACAGAGAGACCAAAATTTATAAATTTATTTGAATAATTTTATAATAATGAAACTAAAAATGTACTATATATACTCTTAAATGAAAAATATATTATTATCCTATTTTGTGAATTTATATCTGCTTGAATCAATTAATTTTCTTATAAGTTGAAAATCTGTGCTGACAGCTTCCACTCCAAGCTAATAATGAAGACACACATTGATGTAGAAAACTTTAATATACATTTAAAGGAACTCTTTTAATAACCTTAGGTCATTTGCAAATGCACTACAGTTTCCCATTGGTTCAAATATTGGGCTGCATATGTTCCACAAACAAGAGAGGGTGACTATCATAATTCGGTTTGCTCCGCTGTTAAATGAACTTTTATGTAGAAATATTTAAAAATATACAATTTCGTCGAGTATAGGTTTTTTGCTATATTGACTTGTTTTGTGGGGCTTATTGCTTATTTCTCTCGATGGTAATGTACTGACAACCACCTATTAATTTTGAATTATGAATAAGAGTCACGAACAGCACTTAAATAAACGCTCTTCTCTCCAAATTCACACATCAAAGCACTGAAGGAATATGCAGAACTAACATACATAATCCCACTCAGCAATATAGTCTTTGAGAGTGTCAGATATTGATTTCACCATCTTCAATGTCTTTGCACATCAAACTAATCTTAGAACCACGGGAGTATGGTTCGTTAGTTCGTTGTTCTTATTATCCGAAAGTGGTAAGCTCAAATCCCGATTTAGACGAAGATCTGTTATTTACACTAAAGGCGTCTAGGGCATATTAAATAAGTGATCGCAATGTCGTCCAAGTGAAATGATACTTCTGAGGAGTCTCAATTATATATTAGTTGTCTTCTGTTTTGTTCTTATTTATAAATTATGAAGACTCCCACCAGGCTGCTTTCACTTAACAGGAAAAACCTTAAACTAGTTACACGAAAGTATACTGATGCAACAACATCAAACTATCATATCCTCATTCTAACGTGTCAAATAGTTAATAGTTATAAACTTAAAAACAATTTTAAATTATGTTAATAGAGATACTTTTGAATATCTATTACAAGTGAAATAGAAAAAATAAATGTTCAGTTATTATAAGTTTAAAAAAATACATTGAAAACATTACAGCATATCAAAGAAAAATAACAAAAGTCAAACTTGAGGAGTCAAGCTCTTATCAAAGCTGTTACATCAGCTGAGGGACATATATTTTACTAAACATGCAAAAGTTGAGTCTCAATAGAACAAATTTTGTCTTTGACTGATAAACAGTAAAAATTGCTTCCTTCCAAACAATCATCAGAAAGAAAATTTACATATTTTTTATTACGGAACATAACGTTTCAGCTACGTCACACATCATATTGTGACGGCGTTGTAAATCCAACTTGTCAATGAATTTACTGCTTGTTTTCATATCACATTCTTCAAGCAACAGCAAACAAGGCGAAGTTCACCAACGAATGCCTAACAGTGCCGAGGCTCATTTTATTAATAAATTGATTTCTTATACAAGGACCAAAGCATTGGTTTGAGAAGTCGTTTTACATTGATTCAATACATGTACAGTAGACCAAAAAAAAGGGCAAAATGAAAAAGAAAAGACAAATCATCAACTTTATGTTTTTTTAACTGCATTTGGCTGGTGTAGTTTCTATATAAAGTATGAAGAAAAGACTAAGAAAAAATGGAACAAAGAAAAGAATAGACCAAGAAAAGATGTTAACTTTGTCACTTGAGCTAGTACTCATATGTTAAGAGTTCAAAATTATAATGTCATTCACAATATTTAGTGGCTTCGATTGAGAAAAATGCATCCGGGTAATAAATTTCGACAGCATATATCGCATAATCTAGCAAGTGCAAGTTGAATTATTTTTCCAATATAATTTGTATACATATTGAGTCGTATATACAAAGGAAAAAACCCCGAAATTTCTTAAAAATGCAATCCAACAAATTAGTATGTAAACGAGGGCGTATCACCCACCTCCTCTTATTAATATCTATTACGAAGAATATGATTTTTTTTTATTCAACCAAAATGAGAACTATGCAGGAAAATCGTGGTATAATATAAAAGAAAATATTCAGTTGACTGGAGGAAATTTTAACTTAAATTCTTTTATTTCAATTAAGTTGTGTATATTGCGCTTTAAGCAATAAGATAATAGGTAAAAAGAAAGTTTTTTTTGTATATAAATTGCATCATTAGTCATTTTAACTTGTCGTTAGAAGGCGAAGAATTGAAATTTAATATAACATCATGAAATACTCTGATGCTTTTAAAATATGAAGCATTATAATTTTAATAAATTTTACAGCAAATTCGTTAAAATTTACATTACTTCTATTTTAACACTATAGAGAAAGACATTAATTTCCAAAGTGCTGTTATTATTGTTGAGAAGTAAAGTAAAATAACCCATCTGATATCTTAAAATCGAATCCGTCATAGGAAAATGATATAAATATTATTTTTCCATATTCTTATCTAAAACCATTAATTTTAAAATCACCTCATTTGTATATTTAAATTTTCACCAAACTGATCAGAGTTTAAAAATAATGTTCAAGCTTTTTTTCTGTAATTAGTTTATTCAGGTAAAAGTGTGCGAGCATTCAGCAAGTGAGTATAAATTCTAACCAAATCAAGAACTTGAATATTAAAATCTGCGTGATAACAAGTTTATTTCTACTTCAGACGAAAGTACTTCAAATGAAAGTTTCGAAGTTTTCAGAATGTTCTCTCCCTTGTGACGAAAACGTTAGGCATATTCTCATTGCAATTTCAGCCAGAAACGTCACGCAACTTAATAATGGATGGCCAGACTTAAAGCACGAGTGATAGTTAAATGGGAAAGTTGGTAAATTAAAGGGAGAAAGTAAAGTTGTGTGTTTCGAAGTTTTAAGTTAGCGACAGTATCTTTGTTGGGAAAGAGTAGTTTCATCAAAAGTTAAATATGTGTTCACTTTGTGCAAATTTGCGTTAACTTTTTGGGTTCTCTTAAAATGGATAAAAACAATATTTATAATTGTTTATTATTAATAATTATATAATTTTATGATTCTATATCTGTATTTTTATCATTTTTGATACTTTTAAAATTTAATAAATATATATAAGATGGATACACTTTTATCTTAATTTATTGAAATACAAATTTGACAGATTTTTTCCACATATTGGAATTGTCAAATGCAAGTTAGTTCGATTTTTTTTACTCTTAAGTCATTAATTAATCACAGGCTAATTCTACAGAACCTTTGAGTTTAAAGTAGACTACAAACTACTAAAGGCAACCATTACCATTATAAGAATCGAACGCACAAACAGCTGAACTTAAGAATAAGGTGCCAAGTATTTGGATGTCAGCTCGACCATTTGATTATAAATATATATATAATTTTATCTAAAGTTAAATGACGAGACAGACTTTTTAGTTATTATACATACAAACAACAATAAAGTAATCTGTATGTTTAGCATTCCTTTTAAACATACAAACTACATTATTGTTGGATTACACATTAAAGATGAACATCCAAAGCCCCTTTCTGTGGGATGATTTTCAGTATGATCTAATGCAGAAGTGTAACATAAGCCTCACAATATCTTTTTCTGTATCCGTTCAATATTAAATACTTAAATAGTAGACATTATTTTATTTATTCACAGAGTTTATTTATATAAAATTCAAATTTCCGATTTGATATTATTTTATTTATTGAAAACAAATTTGTTTTTCTATTAATAAATCATTCCTTTTTACCACCTTTTTACAAAATGAATAACAGATTCATACGATAGGTTTGTTTCCCTGTAAGTTAGGTTACTGCAATCCGTTTTAAACTACACATTTTTTTCTGACCAAAGTTACTGCAGCTTTATAAATTGAGATGTAATACGAGGGTCACTCTGAAAATTTTGAGATGCAATTAGGTTTTTAAAGTTATACTTACAAACTTTTAGTTGTGTTCAAAGTAGTCTCCTCCAGCATCAATGCACTTTTGTGGATGAATTTTCCACAGATTAAATGCCTCAAGCCATTCATTTCTTTGAATAGATGAAAAAATTGCATTTATAGCCACATCAATCTCTTCTACTGAATGAAAACGACGTCCACGTAAGCTCTTTTTTAGATTAAAGAATAACCAAAAGTCGCACATAGATAGATCAGGTGAATACGGCGGATGTTCAATTACTTTGATTTGTTTTTGTTTAAGAAACTCGACTGTTAATCCGGCTGTATGTGAAGATGCATTATCATTGTGAAGCATTAGTCCCCTAACATTCAGTTCTTGTAGAATTTCTGGAAGACATTTAGTGGCATACCAGTTTGCTGCTATTGTCTTCTGTCCTTCCAACTTGATGGCTTTGACCAATCCCGTATTTCTGAAGAAATAGGCATACATCACTTTTTTCAGTGCGCGTTGTTTTTTCACCATTGTTGGCGTGGGATCATCTTCAAAGACCCATACTTTGCTTTCTTGACGTGTTGGAACGTCAAAAAACTGTATGTACGTTTCATCACCTGTTACAATTTTAGAAATGATGCAGTGGCCACCATCATTTAGCAGTTTAAGAGTTTCTTCACTGATTCTGACACGCTCCTCTTTTTGGTGCTCATTTAGATTATGGGGAACCCAACGGTAAACTACTTTTTTCATTTGTAATTCTCCATGAATCATTTTGTGTACGGCTGTGGATTCAACGTTAAGTTCCTTCTGTATCATTTGATAGGTACAACGATTATCATCAATTAACATTTTTCATATGGCAGACACATTATCCGGGATTACTGCGGCCTTCCTGTGTGTTTTTCATACTGAAGAAAATTGCGACCACTTCTAAATTCTCTAAACCATCTGAATACAATAACCCGAGCTGAGGATTCATCACCAAATGCTAATTGCAACCGTTGAACGCACTGTTGTTGATTTAATCCTGCTTTAAAAATCATAGAAAATTATAGCGCAAAAATGTTCCCGCGTCAACTCCATTTTCTCTTCTGTTTAAAATTTATTCTACGCTAAATAGGTTGAAGTATGTCAGTAAAAAATCGTTTTTTGTGTTAAAATACTTTATATTTTAAAATTAAACCGTTATTTTTATTTTGTAAATTATCGTCTGCGCGTATCTCAAAAATTTCAGAGTAACCCTCGTATACCATCTTCCATTTCCCCTATTGCAATTGCTTTATTTATATATTAACGTTTTATTACAATAACATAATCAGCGAAAATGAACCCCTGAACTATGCATTATATAGCTCCATTTGTTATTTGTTCAACTCTACTATGGATTATATATTTAAAACAGCAATTATGTGGTGAAAACATTCAAACACGGGCAGAAGATAAAGTATTTGTGATCAATTTAAAAGTTTTATGCTAACTATGTATTTATCACTTACATTTATGAAAGAGAATTTTTACTAATTGATTCCATTAGTGGAATTATTCAAAGGTGGTTGAATCTTCGTAATTTAGAAGCAATTATCAAACAGAAAACTCTCAACACCTGACTTGCTGCGCCCAGCTTTTTTATTGCATTTGGAGGACATTGCGACCACGATCTATTTAACGTAACCAAGCCACCTTTAAGGAAAACGGTAGATCTTCTGTTAAGTCGGGAATCGAGCTCACTACCTTCCGATAATGAGAGAGGCGCCTTTACCAACATGACCACCCCGCCCACAACAGGGACAGGAACAGATATTTTTTAGAATTGTCTCCTAGTCTACCACCAAGCATGTAATTTAAATTAACAAAATCAAATAAAAGTTAAATCACAAATCAAACCACTGACATGTTTTCGAATGACCATAAAAATTAGGAGTTACTTTAGCTTGGTAAGATAAGGTATGGTTGCAGTGAACAGAAAGGAGTGAGTTCAATATTATTTTAAAGAGACGAATATTAACATCTTAAACGGCCTTTATGTCATAAAAGTAATACAGTTCCAAAGTCCCATAGTTGATTTGATACTATAGATAAAGCTGGGTACTGGTTTCTTCGTTTGACCCTGGTTCAAAATAAATAGGTGGTTGGCTTTTTTTTAATAGCTTGAGTCAGTAAGAATAAGCAACCGAAAAAATATATTGAAATAAGTTAACGCATAAAAAAAATACCATTTACGTTAGCAAAGCTATAAATCAACATTTCTTTTAAACTTCTTCGAAATATGTTTGCAGTCATAAAGAACAAAAACAGATTTATACAATTTCGTTTTTAAAATCTTTTCTGTAGCCATCGAAACAGATCTCATTTATTTCAAGTAAAAATAAATGTCAATAAATTTTTATTAGAATCTCACAAATAAGGAACAATTTCCACTCGAAAATAGCGTGGAATGGATTTTTAAAATAACCGCACCGAAAAGCTTTTACATGGAACGGAAACAATAAATGTCTCCTTACCTAGGAACAAGATAATTTATGGAAACCATAAAATGCTTGTGTACGGGGAATGAAAATCTTCTGAGATATTTCCTGGGTGGATAAGAAAAACGGGAATAAAAGAAAAATAAAGAGAAGCATTCCATCATGGTTGAATTTTAAATTATTTAGATAGATGGATAGATCTAAATGTATTGTATGCCAAGTGCTCTGTTTGAAACATAGAAACGTTCTTAAGTAACGAAGGAGAATTTCCGATACAATTCTCGCGAATAATTCTCGAAGAGTGGTATCAAATCCCTTTCTGTTGCCATTTTCTTTTTGTAGTTTTGTTTTCGCGTCACTGAAATGTATTGTTCTTTAGTTTTGAATACATTATACGAGAAATTTTGAAATGGTTGAATAATTCTTTTTAAAGATATCCTTCAAGAGACCACACTATATTCAAATGAAATACTTCGTGGGATTTCAAACACATATTTCTGAATTTTTTTTTATGAATGTATGGTTGATATTTACTCAAGAAATGAATATCAAATATTGAAATTTGTTTTTCGTTCCATCTTTTTAAAAGAGAAATTCTTATGTAGCGCCATATTCCATACGCAACTGTTGAAAATAATGCATTTGCTGCAGGTGCAGTGTTTTCAGCTATTGCATAAAATTGATTAATAGTGAAATGTAGAAACATGAATACTTTTGTAAAATTATATGTAACTCATATGCATTTCCAAATCCTTGATCGCATTATGTCTCTTTTATAGAACTATGATTTTAGGAATGGAATATCTAAAATTCACATACAGTCTTTATTGAAAAATGATTGATGGGTATCATATATGTGGTTACACATTTATATGGGTAGATATTTTCGGGTTTTCTGGGTTTCATTTTTTGTGATACGTTAGTATAACCTTGTAACGATACGTTATCATAACCTTGTAACGATCGTTATCATAACCTTGTAACGATACGTTAGTATAACCTTGTAACGATACTTTAGTATAACCCAGTAGCGCGTTACGTTAGTATAACCTAGCAGCAATACCTTGTAACGTAGTGTAACCTAGTGTTTTCTGGTTTTCATCCCTTGTTAACTTGTATAACTTTTAACGATACGTTAGTATAACCTAATATTAATTAAATTTCTTATCGAAAGCAAAAACAGCTAAGTATCAAGAGGCCCCATAGCATTTGTCGGCTATTGAGTTTTTCCCCGTGTAACTCCTGATTTCAAATTTGCCATTAAAGTTTCGTTGTTGAATATAGAATATCGATTTTATTTGCCATGGTTTACAGTTAATGTTTTCTTCGCAAATGTTAAAGGATGTGGACCAGCTCAGAAATTAGATTTCAAATTTTTACAAACATTCAGGTTGGAGATAAAATCCGAGCCCTTGAACTGTTTTACTGAATTCCACGGAACTCAACATTCTGTTACCAGGTTAACTTGAAAAATTAAGATTCCAATGCAAATATATTTATCTTTAATACAAAAATGCTTTTCAGATAGTAGCTAATTTCTTCCAATGGATCTCCCAAATACAACATCATTCAAAAATTCGATATTGATATTCAGTTTCTCTACAATAACACAAGCGAATAATCCAGTAATTGGATTTCTTTTGAAATCTAAAGGATTTTAGAAATTAAAAACTTCTTTGAAAGAAACAAAAATCAATCAACTGTACTTCTGAAAAGTTGCTTCTAACAGAGAACTATTGATTGATAAAAATTAATACAAATTTTGTTTCTTGTTATATTAAAAATATTTTCCTTGTTATAAAACCCTATTTCTCTATTTCAAAAAATACTCAAAGAACAGTTTTTTAAATGAAAAAAAAAATTTACTCCGACTAGACATTTTTAAAGAAGTTTTACAAATAATGTAGTTCATAACTAGAAAAGATTGTATTTAATAATTATAAATAAGTCAAACCTGCTAATTTTCGTTTGACGGTGATCTCCAGTAGAAAAGTCTATATAGCTTTCAGGTAAAAATTGCTATTTTTAAAAATAGTTATATTTACTATTTGCGATTAATTTTACTCTAAATTTCGTTTTGTAACAGCAATGAGGTTTCACATTTAAATAGGTTGAATGAGACGTAAAATGCTTAAAAATTTCTTTAGTTCCGAAGTCATAAAATAATGAAGTCAGGACTCCTTTCCTTCCTATTTTACATCTACTCCTGTTCCAGATCATTTCGAATTGGTGACTTATTGGAAAAGCCGAAAACACATTCCTTGCTGTGGAAATTGTTCGTGGTAATGAAAACTTGGCTATATCAAAACTCACACTGAGAGAATTTGATTATATGGAAACTGAAACAGTTTGCATAACACAATGTAATAATTTTTATAACAGTTTCCATAACAGTTTTTATAACCAGGAAAATATTTTTGATATAACAATAAACAAAATTTGTATTAATTTTTATCAATCAATAGTTCTTACTTAGAAGCAACTTTTCAGAAGTTCAGTTGATTGGTTGTTTTGTCTAATTTTAAATTGAAATGTTATTATAATTAAGTTATTTTTAGATTCTTGTTTTGAAAAACTTAAAAAGGGTTAAAAGTATAATTTGAGTAAATTTGTAATATATTTAATAATTATCTAGGAGAGACACAGAAGAAATTAAATATGCTTAAAAAATTAATTCCAAATGAATATACTAAAGAGGATATATTTTTATTTTTTATTAAAATTATTTGGGGTGAAAATAAAGAATAAGTTTAACAAATGGAAAGAGTGAATAAATTTTGTGTGAGAAAATAGTATCATCAATAATAGATTTCATTAAAATTTATAAGAAAAAAACTTATGAACATATAATTTATGTTCCAACTTTTTGATTTTGTTTAAAATATTAATATAAAATTGTTATGTTCAAAAGAAATCCCAAGTAATTATAAAATTTCTGCGTTATTTAAAACAAAAGAAATAGATTACTCATTATATTTCATTAAAATTGGAAATATTAAAAGCCTCTGAATATTATGTTACGTTAATTACAAAATTATTAAATACAAAATTAAAAATTTGATAAGTTTTTTAATTGTTTGATTTATTTTATATGGTGATTATTATAATAATTAGAATCCTACTATAAAACATAAAAAAATTATATTTTTCTACAAAAATGCCTATAGTTAGTTTTATCTCTAACCAGTAATTTATTAGTTTTCGTGAAATATATGATTAGAGAATAACCCCTTCCCCACACACACATATGCACAGCGAGAAAATTCTCATGAGAACAAATTTAGTAAAATAGTAAAATTTAATTGCTCCATAATTTGCTTGTTATAGTTTTTTCAAAATTTATAATTTTACAAACTTTGTTCGAACTCGGCGAAAAAATGTTTTATAAACAAATGATTCTTCATTAAATTGTTCTTGATTCAAATAATTCTTGATTAAAACCATTTTTTTGTTTTTAGCAATTTCTATTTTCACAGAGTTTATAATCAAAGAATTCTTAATTATAAATTCTTATCTTACAAACTATTCTAATCAAAGTCTTACATATCAGTCAATGTCTTATTGTATTATAATCAAATACTTTTTAATTATCAATAATTTATAATCGTTCCACCAATTTCTATTATCTTCAGATTTATAAACAAAGAATTCTTGATTCTAAGCTTTTTCTGCATATAATCAAATCAGGGAACTGAACTGAATCAAATACCTGAATTTTATTAAAATTTATAATAAAATAATTCATGGTTAGAAAACCTGTGATGATAGAAATTCAATTCAAACTGAAAAATTTCACTCATACTAAATTTTCTGTTGCATTTAATTTCAAATTAATGACTAAGTTTTTGTAAATATAAGAAGTTAATATTTAGTAGACAGAAGAAAAAAAACCAAATTATGTAATAAATATCGAAATATGTAGTAAATATAATAAGAATTAATGTCGATGAAACTATTTTATTTAAAAATGATTTTACTTTTAATTGAGAAAATATTTAAACAAATTTATCAATTCTACCATATTAGGAAGTATTTCGTTTTACATTTAACAAACTTGCTCCCATTAATATTTTTATTCTTTTAACATATTAAATTTTTCCTCACTAGTTTACAGAAAATTTCCAACAGAATTATAACCCACCAGTATTAAAGAATATGGGAAAATAAAGGGAATTAAATATAGGGATGAAAAAATAACAAATATTTACTATAAGTAATCATTAATATAAGTGACCGTTAATACAAATTATAAATAGTTTTCAATAATAATCATTTATTTACCAGGTTTCAGTGAATATTTGCAAACTAAATCAGCAAAATAATATTTTAAAAAACAATTTTAAGGAAATAGCAACTATTTTTCTATTTATAAATTAATTTTTCCTAATAAAGAAAATACATTAAAAATGCTTCTTTTCTTATAAAGATAAATCACAAATACAAAGGATATGAATTATGTTATTTAGATTAAATTTTTAACTGTATTCTTATTAACTTCAGATTTTATCTAAAAATAATGAAATGATTTGATAATACCTGAACCTACCAACATCATAAGCATCCCCAATTGTTGCCATAAGAGGGATTGATACCTAAGTACTAACCTTTTAGATGAACTCTATTATATGTTGTTGTTGTTACTAATGACACTTGGATAAGGCAAGCTCGTTATACCTCAGTCTTTGCGAATTTAAGTCAGTTGGGGACGTCTTTTGTTTAATCAGAGCCCCACGAAGGTGAAAGTGCGACATGTCAGCTCTTCAAAACCTCTGATAGATGGCAGCACCAGAGGATCTATTCCCTCAATTTTGGCATTGATCTGAAGGGGTAGTAAATTTCTCCAGACCATTACACCCATGGTAACTGCTCAACGACCGACCACAAGACTTTCGATTCCACAGATTTAACGAGCACGTATATCGCATGTACTCGGTGGGACTTTGGTGGCATTGGGAATCGAACCCCACCCTTCCGGATGAAATGCCGATACCCTAACCACTAGGCTACCACGGCCCCTCTCTATTATATACTTATGCTATTGTTCAATACAGAGTATCTCATTACCAAAGAATGTTTGTTAATATTAAATATTTTTTTTCCAACGACGGGCACTTGGGTGACGAACCCTATGCCACAACAAGGCCAGAAACTGCTACTCATTTGTCGTTACCCAGCTGGCACCTGCGAAACAAGTCTCGGGGGCGAGTAGCGTTGCCCGCGCCATACCACTACAAACCCGTTTATAGGGTGGGCCACATTCATACATCATCACAGATGAAAGGACAGAGAAAAAAAGTAACATCTATGCGTGAACGGGTATTCGAACCCGGGACCTACAGGTCAGGAACGCTAACCACTCAGTCATCGGTCGGCTTAATAATAAATATTGGTGGATGAAACCAAGAATGTTTGAAACCCACCTAAACAAATAGAAATGAAATATTCTTGTCCAGTTTCTTAACAGTAACTGGAATTGAACCTATGATTATTTACACCGAAATCCTAACATTACTCTGCAGTGAGATTATACAAGATTCTTGGCATCGCATGGACATAACGTTAGCAAAATGATTTAAATTTTCTTTAATTTTCTCATTTTGGATTACAACATGACTTCTTAATAATAATTGAATATTCAAGTCTTGTAATAGAGAAAACTCGGGAAACCCTCATTAATATAAGTGACCCTTCTGTAGGTATCCATGCAAAAAATTAAGTATGCAACATTTCCATCTCCCATTATTGAAAAGCAGTTAGAAACGAATCTGGAAACTTATAGAGATTGATGCGAGTCTGTTTATCATCTTCATAAATTATGCTAGTTTTATAATACAATATGATATGATGCCATGCTCTAAGTTAAATAAGAATATCCTAATTTGCTTTTGCCTCACAAATAGAAATCTCTCTCTCTCTCTCTCTCTCTCTTTATCTCTTTCTCTCTTTCTTTCACTATCTTTTTCTCTCCCCCTCTCTAAAACTGTATTACTTATACTCAAACATGTACAAATTACAAATAACATTCCCCAAATCCATAGGTTTTTTTTTATTATTTAAGCAAATCTACTATTTTATTTTAAGAGCTCTTTTCTAATGCATTCAGTTTTAATTCGATAAATGCAAAATATTGTAGGAATTTTAAACAAAGTTCACATTTAATTAATTTTGAAACAAGTCTTGAATTTATGTAATCTTAGTTTTCATTCAAATTTGTAATAATTTCTAACATTTTAAAAAATATTTGTCATAAGTGTGAAAGTCAAATAAGACTGATTAAAAGAAAATTGTGCAAAGAAATTTTAGAAACATTTTTGATATATTTAACGATGATTTAATTATCTATTCTTTCTCTTTTTCACAGAACCAAGTCATTAAATTAAAATCTTGTTTTGAAATATTATCAGGCTAGTAAGTAATGCAAAAAAATTAAAAGAAAATGTCATATTTAATCATTGAATATTAACATACATATTTAATCATTAACGATGATACATTATGAATTTGATTATTTAAACTATAGTAACACATTATTAGAGCTGTAATATGTACTTCCTACAAAAATCATTTTCTCTTTATAAATTTTATGACGAATGTTTCTTTGAATTCCAAACTATACAATAAAAAAATGTTTTTAGTATTGCTTCAATATTGAACTATAAATGCAATGGAAATGGAAATTTTTTTGTTCCAAATAAGTTTAATCACAAAATATTTTAACAACTTTCTTTATTCCCACTATATTTTGAATCAACTTTTAATTTTTTATTGAATTTCAGTATTTATCAGCTGAAAATATTTCCTTGCAAGTAACTATGAATTCTCGTTTAGTTAAATATTAATCATTGTTGTAAAATTTCATTGTAACTATTACCAGATATTTAACAGTAATTATAACCATGAATATACTACTTATTATAAACTTCATAAATTAAATACTAAATTCAAAAATATATTTAAAAGAGAAGTGGATTTAAAAAGAATTAAGATTAACGTCTCATATTTTCATTAAATACATTTTCAAACATATGAAGTATTTGTACTTGCATTTTGTTACCTGTGTTTCTGTATTAAGTTACTAATACCCATTACTCTTTGTTTAGGTATCTAAAGCTTTCCAGCAAACAGGTTTCAAGCGGGTGAAGAGAGGCTACAAGCAGCTTCGGCTTAGGGAAGAACTGACTCCTTTGATGTCCCAACCTACCGACCCTTATTTCCCATATCAGTGGTACCTGGTATGTATTATATGTGTGCCATTTTACCTTATAAGTCCTCTACTGCTTTCTAATCATAATTAAATTATTTTCATCTACATAATTCTTAATGTAGATGAATAATAATTTAGATGCATATTATTACTTTAATTCTACTAGCTTTCTCTGTAATAAAACTATTCATATGAAATATATATATTTATTTATATTAAAATATATTGTTACGAAAAGTACTTATATTTAATACAAAAAGAAGTTTGTAGAAAACAGAAATGAAATCAGTCTGTGTGTGCGTGTGTGATCAAATACTAAATAAGTAATATATATATATATATATATATATATATATATATGCAATCAAATAAAAAAAGATTTTATAATATATATATATATATATATATATATATATACAATATGGCTGTACAAGTCGCTTTTAACGTGTTTAAGTTAAAACTCAAGTCGTTATTAGGTGTGTTATAGGAAATACTTCAGTTGTTGGTGTTTACAATTATAGGTTGTGCTTGTAATTATATATATATATATATATATATATATATATATATATATATATATATATATATATATATATATATATATATATATATATATATATATATATATATATATATATATATATATATATATATATATATATATATATATATATATATATATATATATATATATACATACTTATCGATTGTATTTGACTTCTTTAACTATACTTACCCAATTCCTTAATATATATAGAATATATATAGAATCAGTGTATTGTAACTTCAGTGTTACCGAAAATGAAAGACGATGTTATTAATTAATTTGTAAATTGATATATCTTATGGAATAATTTCTTCAGTATCTTATAACAGTAAAAAAATAAGATACCCATAGATAATATGACCATTCATAAATGAATATTATAAAGTGGAATAATATTTCTTGAGTATCTTATTGCACTAAAATAAAATAGATATCCATGGATGAAAAGACCTTTACCGAAGTAAAGAATTTCCTCTTGATAATAGGAGATGGATTGATGCCATTAATTCATTCTTTGATTTTTGTTTCTTCAATTTCTTTATAAAGCAAAGAAATAGGATGGTGGTATTAATTTACCTAAATAATTTGAGATAAAATAATGTCATTAATTATTATTTGAAGCTTATGAAATTAAATTGTTTCATTAATGCCTTATTTGGTTTTCCAATAGAAACACTCTAAATAATTATTAATTGCTAAGTAGATGAAAAATATGTATAACTTTTAATTATCCGCAAACTATATTTTATTCTTGTCTATTAATTTTATATGGTCGAATATGTTGCAAAAGAAGAGTGAAATTGACCACTGTTGGTGTTCACACACAGAGACAAAATGGGTCACATATTGTTATTTAGTTCTGAACTAAAGATGGCGCACTATTTGTTTATGTTTATGAGTACTCTAAGAAAATGAATGCATTGATTTTCACAGTTTTAGAAAAGAATATAAAAATAACCATGGGATTAATAGTGTTTTATATTTATTAGTTATTGATTTGTTTGAAACTCTGAAGTCACTTTCTGAACTAGGGTTAATCCATCTGAAATCGAAAGTTCAAATGGAACTCCGAATCACTACAAATAACCATATTTGATGGAAGACTCTCAACTCCTAAAATGTTGAAATGAAAGCCATCGCGTTCATCCTTCATCAACAGTATCGCTACTCGAAGTAGAAACATTAAAACCTATTCTTAAAACATTACTGAGATAGTTTCTAAACTAAATACCATTAAGCATATTGTTTACAAGAGTATAATAGCCTGATTGATGAAGGCAACTCACGCTTGGTGGTTTTCTGATACCCAATCAAAGGCCGACGTGTTAGTATGGTCTATGGGTGTTAGTAATCATAGTTTCATGACCACTGATGTAGAGTCTGTATTTAGAAAGAGTTTCTAACTCAGTTATTGATCTTGTTGTTGTTGCACCAGCCTGCTTACCTGTACCTAGCCATAAGTAAGACACTACCTGTTGGATGTAAGTCGCAAAAGTATTTATATTTAATACCCGTGTGTGAGTCTTCGCAATTTAGAGATAGGGACCAATCAGAAGGCTCCAGACATGACCTGTCACGCCCAGATGTATCATTGGAGGACATAGTGACCATGACCTACTTAATATGTCCCAATTACCATTAGTGAACATGTCGTATCTTCAGCTAAGCTTGTATTCAAACTTACTGCCTGCTTTCCAGTAACGAGAACAACGCCTTAACATTCTTAGTTGTTCTAGGGCGAAGATACGAACGATCATAGGCTTCATAACTGAACACTATCATTTCAGGAATAATCTCCATATTATTGGACTCGTTCAAGACCATAATTGTAGGAAATGTCTTAAGAATGATGAGTTGGCGCCTCACATCATCTTTCAGTGTGATGCTCTAGCCTCCATTCGTTATAATACTTTAGGAATTATCAATACTAAAGCGATACATCTTCGCTCCATAAAGGGTTTGTCTGACTTTATAAATAAAGTGGGTGACCTAATTTTTTAGAATTAAGAGTTCATAGGCTTGAGGCTATGGCACAAAATGCTATCGTGTGCCCAGTACCGTGCAAGCCCATTAAGAAGAAGAAGACGTCTTAACCAACTAGGCCACCACGGTCTCTTTGTTGATCTTGTTTTCATAAATTTAGATGCTAACCTGTTGTATAAAAATATTTAAAATTGGTGAAAAGTGTTTCAACTTGTACATTATTGCCATTGTATCTGTATGTCACTCTCTAGCTTCAACTCTAGGGTTTTGATATCTGACTTAGCTAAACATCATTCTGCTGATGATGTCAGAGCGCATCAATTCTTCATATGGTCTAAGGTCCTTCGTTGTGTGTTATTGATGTTGACAGGGGGGGGTGTTTAGTCTGATAACGAGACTGGATCATTTTGAAAAAAAGATCTATTCGTGTTACCAAACCATTTCCCAAAATTACAAAGAAACATCAATCAACAAATATTATCAATGCAAACTATCCTACTTTAATGTCACTTAAGTGCTACACTATGTTTTATTAATTATAACCTGTAAACTATTGTATAACTTCAGGATGAGTAGAATTGTGAGAAAAATTCAGAAAAAATAAATGGTGAATATTTTTCTGTATTCCTTTGGATAGGGATTTAGGAAATACAGTGTATTTTACCAATATTCTTGCTTCTATTCAAAGATTCGAACAGAATCACTCAAAATAGGAAAATATAATTTAAGTTATGCTTTATGTGTGTGTTATATTAAAATGTATGGATTCAGACAACAGGAACTATAATAAATGGGAAAAACATTATGTAATAAGTTTAACATCTTGTTTACTTAAAATGACAATGACTATAGAAAAACTAAATTGTTTAAAGTGATAATTATCAGCATACTTATGCAATATTAATAACATTAATTCCGCTTACTGAACACATTAATTTCTTTCGGGAAATCAACTTCCAAGATATCCAATTAGTAGAACAGAATCATGAAAAATAAGGAAAAGATTAAATTTATTGACGGAAAGATTTTCTGCATCAATAATAATTAAAAATCAAGTTAAAGTAATTTAAATCATTAATTAATTTCTTAAATGTTTAATATGCGAAATTTTCCTTTGGAAGAATTTAATTAAAAGGAATTACAGTCGAGTTCTCCAAAATACTTGGACCTTGGTTCTAATAAAATTTCCAGTCGATTATTAAAAAAAACCAAACAGTAATTTGCATCGACTGAACTTTTTATTTCTCGTGGCAGTCCTGGATTTAATTAAATTTCATCTGAAATGCTTCGAAAATGCGTCCTGAGAAAAACACCCCCTTGAGAATTCCTTAATTCCAGTTAGCTAACACTCGGGGGGAAATTTAAACAAGTAGCCTGGCAATAAGCATGAAAGATAAGAAAATCAATTAAGGTTTTATGTAAGAAAATACAGAGTGCGTGTTTTCAAAAAGAAGCAAATAAGTTCTAAGGTAGGAAAAATGGTTAAATTTTCTGTTCATTCAAAAGATTAGAATTAGTCATTTATGTCTATATATATATATATATATAGAGAGAGAGAGAGAGAGAGTTTATATTATGTAATATGTATAAACATATTTTTGTATAAAAATTTTATTCGTTTAATGGTCCATTCACTGTTGACTGATTGCAAAAGAAACAGTTTTTGTATAAAGAGTTCCCACTCTTCGCGCTTCATGTTTAGCAACTTCGGTACTTCGCGGATTTTTCCAAAATATTCATGGAAAAAAATTTTTAAAAAATGCAATCATGTCGACAGCCACATTCCGGAAAGAAGCGTTGTTTCATGTTGATGCGTGAGAAAGAAAAATATCTGTTTGTCAAACAAAGAGAGGAGTTGACTCAGATTGTTTGTTTGTTTGTAGCTCAACGGTCATTTTTTGTACACGAGGGCTAATCAGACCGGGACCTACGGCTTAAAGTGGATTCCGAACCACTACAAACATCCATGCCCAAGGTGGGATTCGAACCCACGAACTGTTGAACCGAAGGCAAAAGCGCTAACCATTCGGCTACCAGCTCGGAGTTGACTCAGAGTACATACCCCGGCCTCTCCTGATGGTGCGTGATTGGTTTCCGATGAGGCATCGACCCATGAAAGTACAGTGAAGCTGGCTCACATCATAAAGAATGAAGGATTTGTCGACATGACAAAAGAAGACATCAACATCTTTATCGATTCCTACTCGGAACCATTGAGCGAAGAGGATCTTCTTGAGATGACTAAGTCTGTAACTGAGGAAAAAGATGAAGAGGAAGATAAAGAAGAAAATGAAAAGCATGAGACCTACCCTGGAGAATCTACAACAATTGTGCAACATGACAAGATCGATGCAACAATTTTCACAAGTCATTGATGACGATATGGTTCAAGCTGTCGAGTTCAGCAATCGCGTTGACGAGGTTATGTTCTTGTCCAAATGAAAAGAAAAAGACAACAACTACCCATCACCATGTTTCTCTCCAATGTAAAGGACCGAGCTTTACCGTCAGTGTCTCCAGAAGAGTTTGCAGCATCTCTAAGTTTGTCTAAAGATTCTAGAAGAGAGAGCCTCTCTCCTTCGCCACCATCACAAGACACTTCACTTCTCTCAGAAAACAATGTTGATTATAATGCTTATTTCTGTTTTAGGTTTTGTAATTAACCTTATTAATTATCACTGACACGTTTAAGTAAATACGTATACTGTTGCAATTCTTGTCTTATATGTGAAAAGTATAGATATTGTTTACATATTTCAAACATTCGTGTATTGCATACGCGAATATTCCTATGGCCAAATCTTACTTCGCGGTTTTTCAGCTTTCGCCGAAGGTTCTGGTTCCCGTTAACCACGAAAAACGAGGGACCACTGTATATCATCGAATAAAATCACAAAAATCTGTTGAGTGAACACATTCTGCTGTATTGATGTCGGAAATTTAAGAATTCAAAACTGATTTCAAAGAATGCTTGTCATCTTAAAAGGGCTTTAGCACTATATTAGTAAAACCCAAGAACTGAAAGTTTTCGTAAAACAATCGAACAATCACTACTATTCAAGACGACTTGTACAATATTCATGCGTCACATGGGAAAAAATTGGAAAACTCTCCAGCACGCACACGGAGAAGTATACATACAGACAGCAGGAAGGCAAGATCCATTCCTTGTTATTCAATAGAGATTAAAATAGTAGCCAGAGCTTTCTGCTTTTAAGAGCGGGGATTTATTTCTATTCCATACTGAATCTTTCTAAGAGTTATTTTTCATTTTATAAAATATCTATTTCAGATAGTACCAATTTATTTTGAATGGAGGAGAAATATTTTAATTTGCATCAATATTTCCCATTTTGAAGGTGACGAGTTCGATACCTGATACCATTGAAAATCGTCTCGCCGACAGGTCGATTGTTAATCAGAAAGGTTCCAAGGACCAAGGATTGGTTTCATGAAAAAGTGTCAAGAGGAGAGTTCCAGCTCGTGTATAGGATATGTCAATCAAATGCAATTCAAATTTGAGTGTTAGTAAACTGTATTTAGTGGAATTAAACAGCAAGAATCATGCAAATTGAAACGCGAGCTACAGTAACATATAATCAGCTTGTACTTTAAACTAATTTTAAAAAGGAAATTTTATATAGTTTCACATCATAAACTTCATTTGTGCAAATAATTTATAATTTATGAAAATATCTAAACATTTATCAATTTCTTCATTCGTAAAATTACTTTATAATGAATATTTAAATTATGCATAACTAAAAAAAGAAGGAATTTTATTCTTGTGTAATAAAAATTATTTCTTCCTCTAATTAACAGTGGCCCCTTCATGATTATCTATATTTCATGTTACTTAGATTGCATTTATATTTATATTTTTATACACTTCGTAATAAACTTTAGCTTCTTATTTCGAAAATATACAAAATTTTCAATGTCCATAAATTAAATCAAATATAAAAATAAATGTTCGTGTTAGCAATTTTTATGTATATTTAAATTAATTTGAATAAATTCGATGTTATTCAGTTGCCAATTGTAATTAGTCCCCTAAATATAAAACTTAGGTGAAAATTTTGAACTGTCATTTTTTAACAAATTTTAATAATAATCAATAACGCGATTTTAAAATTTTTTTTATTCCAGAAAAACTACTAGAAAATAAAGTATTTACATTAAATATTAATATGTTGCAATATTGAAATCAAAAAATTATTAGTTCGAATAAAAATATATTTTCCGATATAAAATCAATCTAAATATTTACCAATTTTAAAACTTTTGTTTTTAATTTTTTACTAATAAGTTAGAAATTAGTTTAATTAATTAATTATAAATTTACAAATAAGTTAGCTAAATTTTTGCGATGACATTTCTGCTGACCAAGTTATATTTTCAGTCACCTGGAACTTTTCTATCATGGCTCAAAAGACAAGGACGGAAGTTTAGCTGTCATATTTTTTCTCCCCCTCCCACGCTTCAACAAGCCATTCAATGATAGAGGGAGAGAAAAATATCAATAGTCGCTTTCTTTTGATGCTTTTAACAATTTTGAACAAAAATTTACATATTTTTAAGTTTAAATTTCATACACAAAACAGAAAGTAACAAAACTTCAAACGAAATTGTAATAATTGTAAATACGCAGTGCTTACTTAAGAATAAAATATGAATTGCTTAGAAGAATCAAAGTTCCATAACAATAAATTGTTTAAATCAATAATTATGTGGTCATGATTGCAAAAAGGTTAGTAATGAATGTAATCATTAAGAACTTTTCTGAATCTGTATTAAAGATGAATATTTTATCCCTAAATAAACACAGTACATTTCCCTACACACACACATTATTACATTTTAATTCGAAATTCGGTTACAGTTTTTGCTTTTAAGATTAGGGTGCGATATAATTTCAAAATTGTATTTTATTTTAAATATTTTTATTTTATAAAAAAAGAGGTCAGTTCATATATTTAAAATGGATTATTATTAAAGAAATTTAAAAAAAATATTTCAATTAATAACTTTATTTTTTTTTAATGAAGACACTACTTGAATTCACTTATTTATCCAAATTTCTATTCTTTGGAGTGTAAAATTAATATATTCATGTGCGTGTGTGAAACCTATTTTTTTTTAATAAAATAAATGTATTCAAAAAAGATATTACACTTATTACACTTAATTGTTTTGATATGCAATACTAATTATGGCCATAAATATTTGCCATAATTAATTGGATAAATTCCAGAATCCATTTACATAATTATTTTTTATGCGCAACGCTGATTGAAGGGGTCTTTAACTTCTTTAAAAAGTTATTCATTCATCCTCCATTTATCCCTAAAAAAACTCTTTCTCCATTGCATTTCTAGCAATGCTTTTCGTCTCTAATCAATTCCCTAGAGTATCCTAGTTTTTTCCCCTATACCTAATCATGATTGGTATTTTTCATCTAAGTTCTTCAGTAAATACCTTTCTGAAAGCATCTAGAATGTACTTTAATAACCTTTGACGAGAAAGTAATAAAAAGAATACGTATCCCAAGAAATTCGATCTAAAAAGCATCTCCGATTTCTTTCTCCTTCGTTTCATCACTTTATTGAAAGGGATATATTTCCCCCATTTTTTCCCTCTTTTTTCCCTAATCTTAATTTCATCTATTGAAAATCTTTGAAGTTATACTTTTATTCAATGGGATATGGCAAATAAATGTGATTCTCTCTTTTTGTGTAACTTCCATTTAATTAAATATAACACACATTTTTTTTTCTTTTTTATTTTTTTAAATTACATTTTCTGATTTGTGACGATTTCTTTTTTAATTTTAAAAGAATTTCAAATATTTTTAATAATACGTAGATATAAATTAATGCATTGAAAAAACTTGGGATTTTATTCCGCGTGTATTATGGAACTTTTGTTTCAAATTTGCAAATCTCCATTGTATAAATATTTCTAAATAAATATAATTTTAATTTAATTTATGTGTTTTGCTATTTCAACTTTTTAATATTTTTTCAAATACATACAGCGAATTTAAAAGAAATTCTATAACAAATTAAAACATTTTCTTCGATAAATACAGTTTAAAAATGCTTTTCTTTTTAATAGAATATTAAAATATTTCTTTTAATAGAAGAAAGTCATGGAGCCATAATAGAATAATTTTATTTAATTTTCATCGTTTGGCTTTTTTTTATCAACTCACGTTTTTTTTTCAAATTGTCATTTTTAATTTTCAATAACAGTTTTTAGATTTTGCAATGACCATCTACATTTGCTGCAATGTTTTCCATAAAAAATATATATCAAGGATTCAGAGGATTAATTCTTTTAATGAGGCTATTTTTAAAAAATGAAGGCGCTGGAAATGTACTCTTTTATGATGTCACGTAAAAGCTTAGACAGTGAAAAGCCAGTACTATGTAGCTCTTTGTTTGTTTTACGTTCAATAATCGCTCTTTTTCTACATGATAGCTAATTAAACGAAAACATATACTTTAAATTGTGTTCTGAATCATTAAAAAATATCCAATTCAAAAATGAGGATCGAACTATTGAACTAAATTTTTGAGTTCTAGCCTTTCGTCTGCCCCAGCTTGTCCCTAGTACTGTATCAAAACCGGTGAGAAGTTTGATTTCTCACAATGTCTTACGGTCACATTTTGGGAATTAATATAAATTTGAATGTCAGTTCAATGTAGATTCTGAATTACCTCAATCATTTATGCCTGTAATGAAAAATCAAACCAGAGTTCTAGATTTCTGGTCAGTTAATAAAATACCAAGAAGAGATATTGCTATTTGATTGTATTTTAATTTAACCGAGTAGTTAGATCTGTTTGTCAATTTCAGCCAACAAAGAAAGAATACTTCTTTAAGCTTCCAGCTGGTTCTGGAGTTGAGCATCAATATTAAATATTGGCTTGGGGAAAAAGTTATATCTCTCTTGGTTGAAGTTAACAAGAAATTAAATCTCTTCATCAATTACAGTCAGCAGAAATAAGTAGCAGTCATAAGCTTCTAGAGTTAAAATATTTACTTTTGTTGGTGAAATAAACAGGTCTCCTTCGGCAGCTGATATTTTGTTAATTATGTTCATTTGTGCATGCAAAATAGACAACATATGAGTGCTTAGAAATGAGATTACCATAAAACAAGATCTGGCAACCTATTTCTAAAACTAGATTGTCAGAAATAAGCTTTCATATGTAGAATTAGTCCAACTGTTCCTGGACTTTGTTTCGTTGGACCATTATAAGACTCTGATATTACTTCGAACTTGAAAATTCAGTCTCTAGAATATCAACCACTTCTAGATCTTACCACGTTTTAAAACAGAATCTGACAATCATTATTCTAATGTTTTGGAATTATAAGAAGAAACTATTGAACTTTAGCCTATTTCAAGTTACTTTATGGTAATGAAGATAAAAATATTTGTATTTGCGACACGTTGTATGTCTCCACAACCAATGAACTGTTAAAGCAATACTAATCCTGCACTAAGTTCTTGGTTGTAAAACCAATTTTACCCATGATTCTTAATCAATTGCAATAAATAGAAGAGTTCAAATTTACTTTGGGCATAGATTAACAGCAAACGAGCACTGGCTTAGAGAAAAAGAAACACAATTTACAGTTTAGTGACAGTTTTAGTGTTTACTAAATTAATTATTAGACATAAATTAATTATTATAAATATTATTAGACAAATTATTTATTTGGAATCATCTTATCTGGTTTTTGCACTGAATTTAATAACTAAAAAAATAATTATAAAAGCTGTTAGATATTGATATCTAATCAATACATTAGACCACATATTAAAATTGTAATTGATAATTTCTATTTGGTTAATGAATTCAATTGGTCTAATAAGACTGTCCAGATAAGCTAGTAATATCCATAAAAACTTATGTAACTCCAATCAAATAATACTGTACGGATGAATCATATTCTCCCTCACTATATTGATGAAGCTCCAATATGTTGGGAACGTGTCCAAATAAATATGTGACGTCCAATGTCCTTCCGCTGGTATGGTGTGGATATGGAGAGGAAGGTGCCAGCTAAGGTTTGACCTCGTCACCTGATCGTAGTTCAAAATGACTAGGCATTTGGTGGTGCACGAGAATTCGAAACCCGTTAACCTAAAGGTACAGTTTGGGACTCGCCTGCTCTACTGTATATGTATGTACGAATGAAGTGGCCATCTTAATCTCCAAATCTCAATCTTTATCCAAATCTCGCTTCTTTTTTTTAAGCGGCTTTGGAATAATCTTGCAAGGAGAGTTCTTGTTTTATATGAACCACTAGGATACATTATATAGTAGAAAAAAAGACCAGAAGATTTTTTTTCAATTGCAACAAGAAAAATCCAGCTTCTCAAGAAATATCTTTTGTTGTGTTTTTATATCAAACGCCTCATTTTTCTACCTCTGAAAACTGCTGTTTTTGAAAATAAATATTCTTTAAAATTTTCAAATGCAATCAGTAGTATTAAAATACAAATAATGAATTCATTGAGATCATAAAAGTGATAGCCTAGCAGTTGTATATTATTGTAGCATCCACTGAGTATTTCCTTCCAAGAAGGCTTTCCATAAATAGTGGACTAATCATTGAAGAGATAACTTGAAAGCATGTTCTGAAGTAGATGTACGTGCATGAAAAGTGCAAGATCCTTCACGTTTCTTACAACGAGAAAGTACGTTTTCTTAGGCCTTGGTAACCTAGTGGTTAGGCCATCAGCCTAACCACTAGGCCACAGCTCGATTCCCAATGCGGCTAAAAAACCACCGAGTACTTGCGATTTAAATCTGTGAAATCGAAAGTCCTGTGGTTGGTCGTTGAGCAGTTACCATGGGTGTATCGTCTGAAGAATATTTCCTCCCCCTTCAGATCAAAGTCAAAATTGGGGGATTTTATGCTCTGGTGGTGCCATCTATTGAAGGACTTAAGAGCAAAGTCGTACTTTCATCTTTGTTGTGCTATGATGCTTTTGTGCACGTGAAAGAAGCACCCTACTGACTTAGATTCATATAGTTGACAGCATATAGAGCTTGGCCTGTCCAAGTATCATAAGTAACAACAATAACAACACGTTTCATTTGTTTAAAATAATTGAAACCTATCCCTTTCATACGAAGAATATGATTTATGTAATTATCATACGAAATTAATATAATTAGGTGCAATTACCTATACATCAGATGTACCTTATGTATTAGTACTATCATTAGGTTATGGCATACACAGTTACATTAATATATAACCATATTCATTATATTTATATTTTACGTCATACTGTTTTAACATAACCTTTAAAAAACAACGTGTATTTAACTTTTGAAGGTCATTTATAAACACCCTAAAAAATAAATATTTGAAATTAAATCAAAAACTAAAATCTTATTTTTTGCTCCACAAGTTCCATTTTTTCCTCTTTATGCGCCTCGAAGCAAAATGCGTATTAAAATACAATCACTAAGGCATTGACTTCTTTTCAGGATATAAAGAAATTCTTAGAGCTCCTCCAACAATAAATTTAAGCAGACAACCAAGAAAATACATTTCAATCCGTTGAAGAATTTTTAGTGTAAACAGCAGACTCAGAAACCTTGAAACCAGATGTCAAAAACGTTTGCTTTCAAATAAAGATTCAACGGCAACCGCTTACACGTCGAAAGAACGACAGTATCAAAATTGCTTTCTTGATGCCACATTTAGAATAAAAAAAAAGTTTACTTTTTTATTTATATATTATGGACTCGGCTTGTTCCTTTGGCTTTTATAATGGCCTGTCATTCTGATTTGTGAATGTTTACTTAACATGTATTTTTTTCAATGTACGTGAATATTTTGAAGAATTTTTCATTAATTAATATTTAAACCATGACTTAAATTAAAAAGCAATAAAATATCATTTTCAGTCAAAAACTTATAAAAAAAAATATGTAGTAGGCTGAATGATAAAAACATAGATCATTATGCATCATAATTTCTTTCTACCGATGTGATGAACAAATTTAAAGAGCCGATGTCAGCACGGGTGTCAACTTCGTTTTCTAATGTTTGTTCAAAATTACAAAATGACGAACTCCTAGGGGTTTTTGGGGCTTTAATCTGCTTAAAGGGTTTGTGAATAGTCAAATTAAACAGCCGTAAGCATTAGATAATGAAACTGTTACATTTCAAGTTATAAAGAATAGGGCATATAGAAGTAAATTGAAAACAAAACTACTCAAAATTTGAATCATACATTTTAATGTGTTCATATTCATTGCAGATTTTAAAATTATCGTTGACGTCTATTTAATGACTCCAGATTGAATATTTAATAAACATTTGAATGGGCTATTTTCAAGAGCTCTATTAATTATATATATATATATATATATATATATATATATATATATATATATATATTAATCCTTCAAAAATATTAAATAATAAATAAAAAAATGAAAATACAAATTTATTCGCATTAAATTATAATGTAATTGTTAAGGAAAATTGTTCAGGAAACGCAAACAATGAAATGAATCTATGAAACTAAATTGAATGAAAATAAAAATAAACAGGTGAAAATATTTTTTTCTTCTTATCAACAAGCAGGTGGAGCAGTGATGCAAAAATAAATGATTGATGAAGTAGATGACGCATTACTTATTTATTCTACTATATGTTTTGGGGCGTAACAATTTTGGCTAACACAAATCATCTTCCTGACTGTATAACTAACACTGACATCTAGCGGTAAAAATTTTAACTTCATCGAAGTTTGAAAAATTTGTAATTATTCTGCTAGATATTCAATTGTTTTTATTCTTTGTTTTGAAAACTATTATAATGTAGTACATCAACTTCAATGCAAAATTATTAATTAAAAAGAATCACATGTAGCAAAAATATCATTTATCAAACAAAATTTAATAAAAGTAAAAATGAACAGGAATTTTTTTTTTTCTTTTTCTCAATGGACTGGTGAAAATGTGTTTTAAAAATAAATTGATATTATGAAATAGGAATAAGATTGCTTATTTATTGTACCAGATATTTTTGGTGTAATATTTTAGCTTGTGCACAAATGACATATAGTAAAGAATTTAACTTTATCAAAGTCAGAATTTTTTTTAGTTATTTTGTCAGGTGTTAATTTCTTTTGTTCTTTGTTATGAAAATAACTATAATGCAATCAATTTTAATTTATAAATCCTCTCTAGCATTATACTTGTATTAAAAATGCAAACTATTATGATTTTGTATAAAAAAGGTAAAAACTTTGTGATTGCAGTTTTTGCGTGGCCCTGTAACATGTTAATAATAACAACACAAATATCTATCAGAGAGAGAGAGAGAGAATGCAGATAATTTATCCACACACACACATACTACATGTTAAGATAAATACACTTATTATGAATTGAATAATATATTTAATATTTACAATTTTTTCACATTCTTCTTTAGAAAATCTTTTGAGATTTTTTTTTTTTTCATAATTGAAAAATTTTTTTATTAAGAAGTTGAAATTATTTAGAATTTAGTCACTAAGGATAACTCCTTAAGATGGATATTTCACTCGCTAATAATTGGTTGATAGTTACATTTTTTAAGAAGAGGAAACATCGATGTGTGACTGTTCTACATATATCTCCAAATTTATTGCACAATACTCCTTGTATTGAGTTGCACACTTAAATTATGGATGGTCAACCTCTTAACATTATTATCAGCAGAACTATGATTAAGCTTGAAGTTCTTCCCACACATATATTTTATTCTTAACTTTTCCCAGATATAAGAAAGTAAAAAAAAAGTGTTTTTCCGACATTTGCTCCCAAACGCTATCCATTAATATATTTTCATTTTAGGAAATTTCAAGTTAAATATAACTTTAATTATCTGCATCAGTTGGGATCCGGCCCCATTCAGATAATCAAAACTTCGATTTATTGGATTTTTTCGAGAACAGTGTGCATTTTAATTAATAATTGTGTGTTGAAAATGTATAAAAAACTATGTATTTAAAAAAAAGATTTAATGAAAGACAACCCTTTTATATGTTAAAGTACTTAAAGTACTGTACATTAATACAGTATGATTGTACAACGCTATAAATGAAAGTCATATCTTGGTGAATATTTCGGTCAGAGTAAGTTGTTTTTCCCTGCCTTCATCCATTTTCGGGCAGCCAAGTTACACATCCGTTTGACAGTGAATGTGTATTTGTGTGTGACCATACTCCGGCTAACGCATCATCAACTTCAAAGTAGTTTCAAAGCCAGCAAATTATTTACTAGTTGATGATCCCGTGTCTTCTTCAACTTAGACATTAAGATCATCTTCTTCCTCGAAACTTTCAATAAGTTGACCGGCATTTGCAATTGGAAATCTAGTGTCTGCGACTCATAATACCTTTTTCTACATCTTCAGCACTAACTACTAAACCTTCAAGAATTTTCAAAAGAATGTTTCTGAGTTCTTTAAGTGACACGCCATTCCCTTCTCTTACGTTTCCTTATCTTGACCTTTTTTCTCATTTTCATCCTCTTCTTCAGCCTGATTTGTTTTTCTGAAATTCTGAAAGTGATACGGATAAGCAGTGATTCGTATGGACGGAGTTTGGATAATTGGAGCTCTACTGTATATTGTGGACATAGACTATAATTATTCGATTGTCTAAAGCCCAATTAATCTATTGTCATTAGTGTATAAACATTTCTCGAGTTTTCTAAAAGTCTTTTGATATACTACAATGTTTGTTTGGAATTCCAATTTATCCAAATAGTCTGAAGTAAACAACTCTGCTGCAATAAAATAATATATTTTATAAGAACTTGGATTAAACTTATTAATTAAACTTTATTGTAACTGTGTAGGTGGTTTAGTCAACCTAAGCAAACGACGTATATTCATAAAGGGATATACCTTCGTATATTTATATATTATTATGTTCTAAATAATTAACTAAAATAAAATTATGCTATATTGTTAATAGTGTGTGTGTTATTAAGTTAACAAACAGTATTCTTTAAACCAAAAGTTTACAAGACATTTCTTCTTGCTTACGTGGAAAATACAAACAATATTCATTCATCAAAATATGTAAAAGTATTTATACTTCCTGTAAAACTTTAGACAATTTTTTTCGTAAGAGATTACTTTTTTGAAACAAATCCCTTCTTTATTGATAACAGGCTTCTTGTTTTCACAGAAAAATGTCGGTCAGAATGGTGGTAAACCTAAACTAGATCTAAACGTCGAAGCAGCCTGGGCTCAAGGATACACCGGCAGGAACATTACAACAGCAATCATGGATGACGGTAAGATTATAATTTTTTATCTGTTTACATATTTAGTACTTATTGTGATACATTTCTAGCTCTTTAATTCACTCAATTAAAATCGCAACTAAACACAGCTGCAGATCTTATGACTTCGAATCATGTCGTGAGGTGAATACATATGCTGGCACTTTACTTTTTATACTACTCTTTACTTTTTATACAAGCTGTTTGTATCCTATAGAACTTTTAACATGATGGATTTTCAAGCATAAAATTCGTTTCTCTCTAGTTTCATGAGCAATTACTTTATCCTGCAGGCAACCGCAGACCTATTTGTGAGCATTTATACGTATACCATATTATGTATGAAACTAAGAGTCACCAGGCATATTTTATTTTTAAAAAAAAACGTTTCTAGTATTATGTCAGTATACCTCCTCGACACTATATAAGGAAAAACAGAAATGCTAGGGCATAAATTGCATGTTTTCTGTAAAAATTAATCAACTAAAAATGTTGAATACATTCAATAAATGCATGACTGTAAATACCTTTGATTTAATCACTCCGCCAGAGAAATTTCTCGGATGGTAAATTTGTTCCATCACTCAGTCAGTTATATTATGATTAAAGTGAAAATATCAGAAAAACATTGAACCCAACTAGTGGGAACAAGAAACTAACAAACCAAGACCTTAGACGTTTTGTGCCGAACAACTGGCAAACATGTTTGCCAGAGCTGCAAATGACTTCTATTTCAGATCAGGTATATATTCCGGTAGCAGAAAAATCTACGAAGAAGCAATAGCATTTGGTTTTCATGATCGTAATATTACTAGTAAGCCACTAATCACAAACACCAATATCCTGTGTCGTTTGCCATATCATTATTGTACATACCATGACGAAAAGAATACCATTGCTGTACTCTGGATTAGTGAAAGAATTGTACGAGGTGAAGTGATAAGTCACGGTACATGATTTGTCAGTCTTATAGAACTATATACATCTTGAGAATGCTTGTTGAATAATTTTTTACTTGAGTTTATTGTATTAACTATGAAACTTGGTAGCTGTATGTTATGGCTTGGGGTTGTTTCGACTGATTTCGATTTGGATTGTTAGTTCTAATGAATAATTCGATGGCTTCAGGTGTATTCATTTTAAACAATATCATGTTTCTAGCCCAATGGCGATAATTTAGAAAAGTTTCTCTTATATATCATGATGATAATGCCTTTGTTCATGCAGTACGCACCATTACGTCATGGCTTGACAATAATCAGAGAAATATGTTTGCATGGCCAACTCAAAGCTTCAACTTGAACCTTGTGGAATAATTTAAATGAGTTAGATCATCAGATGTCACACATTTATGTATTGTGTTACAAGAAGAAAGGAGCTTTACTCTGCAAACAGTTTATTAGATTTTAATGCAAAGAAATTTTTGTGAAAGTATAAAAGAACGTTTTGTATAATCTTATTTTTACAATTATTTTATTTGTTTCAAATTGATATTTTTAAAAAATTACAAATAAATTTACTATTACTAATGTTTACTTCCTTTTTTAGGAGTAGATTACATGCATCCTGACTTACGTGATAGTTATGTAAGTACCTCTTTTCAATTTAAAATAACTATTTATATAAATTTTCAAAATATTTAAGACTGTTTTATTATTGTGTAGAAGAAGTGATTACTTAACTTATTAAAAAATATTTCTGTTTACTAAATATGAATGAAATGTTTATGATATTCAATTCATGAAATCCGTTTAAATGTTAACCAATTAATTATTTATACTTTTGAAAAAATCAGCAATATTTTCATTTTGTTTATTTTTAAAAAATATTTCTAATTTTTTAAAAATATTTCTGTTTTTCAAGTATTAATTAAATGTTTACAATATTCATTTTATGAAATTAAATTCAATATTAACCAATATCTTTTTCACAATAGTTACTCCATAATGTCAATTCTCGCATGGTGAGAAAATAAAAGAGACAAATTTTATTTATTTTATATTTTTCGAATTTTGGAATTTATTGAAGTTTTTCAACTTTATAAGGAATTATATAAACGCATACCAAATTACAGTTCAATTAAAAGTATAGCTTATTTCAATAATTTAAATTTTTATTTGTATTGAAAATCAGAATCTCTATAAGATTCTGATATTTACATTTGCAAGAAAAAAAAATCCTCCTTAGAAGGATGAATATTATAAAACTAAAGAGCATTCATCCTACATTTACGGAGATGATTTTTATAGTGAAATTATAAGATTTTTTTCCTTTACAAAAACATTTTCATTATTTTCTTCTGAAGTATGTGTTTATTGGAGAACAACTATTTGAAGTTGCGACATTGTTGTCTATAGGCCACCGTTTTTTTTTCCTTTAGAATATCCCAATATTTTTAGTTTGTTCTTATCATCTCTAAAATATATTACCCTTTGAAATAGCCAATTGTAAGTTATAAGAATTTTTATGAACTTATCCAGCGATAAGTTATCCTTTGAAATTAGTGTGTTATCAAATCAATAATGAAAAGTCAAAAAAGAAAAAACTTGAATTCATCAAATTAAATTAAATGAAAACTATTTTTAATAAAATTTGAACTTTCTACCAATATATATTATTCAATGAGTACTCGTTTCTAATGGTGGAGCTCATTTTATTTTTGAAAAGTACATAATGGAAACACTGTTAACCCGCCATGGAGCTTCAGAATTTTCTTAAAAAACGAAATAAGAAAAATGATTAGGGAAACTGAAATATCTACCTATAATAACGTCTTGAAACTAGTTAAAATTTTCTTTTCAAGGGGTATTTGGTGTTTTTTTAGGTATGCCGATTACTCTACAATCGCTTTTTATATATAAGGACAAATTTGACAGGTATCTATAATCTAAAGTACGTTCCAATCCGCTACAAATGGGCACATCTGACTTAGGGATTGAACCGACAAATTGCTGAATAGAAGGCCTTTCAGCTGCCATTTGTTTTAAATTTACAAAAAAAGTTTCCTTGAGAACTTAAGCCATTGTTAAAAATTTATATAATTTATTTTTATTTTTAGAATTTTCACTCGTATGATTGAATTTATTTAACATAAAATCACCATTATCTAATAGTAAAACTGCACTCTACGAAATGAAAACTATTTAATCACTTGAGACGGCAATTGAATTTCTGTTTTATAGATGAGCATCTATTGAGTTGAATACTTAAGAGTTTTTCATGTTTTCTCCTTGACAAATCGTTGATACGATCAACTATATTTGAAAGGTCCTTTTAAACCGTAAAATGAATATTAAAACGCAATTTTTCTCATTTATTCGGCCAATAGCGATGTCGTGCTTCATATTTAAATAACAGAACTATAATGGAAATATAAAAAAATTTTCTTTAAAAAATTTGAATCATTTGTCACATAAAATTATAACAATGAAATTGTTTTTATTATATATCTTTTTTCTGAATTTTCTCTAGAAAAACCTATACTCTACAACTTCTGTTATTTCATACGTTCCATTCTCATTTAAGCTTTGTACATAATTTCCAATAACAAATACACCCTTTACTATTGAAAGATTTCAAATTTATGCATATTTAAAACCAAATCTTTAATAAAAATTAAGAAAAATTGAAGTTAAAATTATTATTTTTCGTGTAAATTATTTTCAAAGGAAAATTCTCAACTCAAACACTGCATTTTGAGAAAGACATTAACAATCGAATAAATTAATAAGCGTTAATAAACAGGTGAAATGAGAGTGTAATAGAAAGAATAAAACCTATGGAAAGTGTATAGGCAAAAAAATTAAAAATGGCAAATAGACTAGCAAAATAATTATATATTGGAAGGGTAGCAAAATAATAACGTCTTTTTATATTGAATTCAAATAAATTTTACTTTTAAAAAATTATGTAATTTCATCCTCACATTATTTATAAACTTTTTACCATCTAGTGTATTATATTTTCATTGCTTGATCGATATTAATTTATTAGATCTTTAGACAAACTATTCGGTGTTGGTGTTTTTAGGAAAATGCAAATTTGCAAATTTTTATTCCACATAGTAAGTGTTGTAGGGATCAGAATAAATGAAAATCCGATGGTGTGATGTCATCAGAGTACGCTGTTATAACTCCCACTTCCAAATCATATACTTTCGTTAGGTTTTCCTTGCAGATTGTGGTCTGATGGACTATGCAAACAATCCAAATACCTATTCTGCATTCTCTGCCGATCTGATGTACATATTCTTCAATTGTTGACTACGGATATTTAAGTACAGCTGATATTATTCTTCAATTGTTTTAGAAGGTTTGCTTCCACTTCTGCCTTCAGCATATTGTTATTTAGAGTTGTTTGTCGGTGAGAATCTGCAAATTCAAAATTTCCGAATCTGAATTTCGTAAGCCGCCTGTGGCATTAACCACGATTTGATCTTAATCCAAAGAATTAAGATAAACATATTTAATGTTCTTTTTTTTTTCCTTCGCAATAGCTTCGTTGTTATCTTAACGAAATTCATAGAGTATGCAATATCGGATATGTTATTCATCTTTTATTTAGCCATTTTAACATTGAAACTTTAATTATCTATACAGCTAAAATAGTCGCTTTAACGATAAAATTTATTTTCACGTCTGTAAAGGACATTTTGATCTGATAAATGGTAAGCAAATATTGACACTCGGGAAAATGATATTTACTCTCCGGTACCCTTGCTAGAATTAAATCAATATAAACATTATAAGCTGATATTTCAGAATAAAGGAGAGGGAGAGAGACATTAAGTGGCCTAATATATGCAATACAAAACTCAGTAGTGAAAAAAAAATAATGAACTGAAACAAATAAAAAAAATAAAACAATGAAAGTGTAAGAACAACAATATTAGAACGCAAGCAAAGTATTTCTTAAAAAGATTAAACTAAGACAGTACTAATAACTTAATAAAAATAATAGAATATAGCTGCATTCAAATCATTACTGCGCATATGATGATTATGTATGACATTTTTGTTATACGATTATTTGTCACTCAACAATAATTCATTATTTACTAAGTCTAATGAGATCAAAATCTACAGTTTAAAGTGTATTCTGATCCACTCTAAGAACCATAACTGAAGAACGAAGGAACCGAACCAACAAACTGTTAAACTGACAATACTAATCAATCGTCTTCTAATTTGGCTGTCCTCACATGAAGCAAATATATGTAAAATATATTATCTAATAAAGAATAGGCACAGACATCAAACTAAATAATCAAAAATGGCAAACTAAGTGTCTGCAATGAAATATATGTCAGATAAAAGTAAAATGAATTGAAGTAATTAAATAAATAATAAAGAGAAAACTAGAGAATAAAAGAATATGGTATAAAAAATATAATCATAATATGAACAAAATAAATTAGGAAAACAAAGAAATAAACTAATATAATATATATATATATATATATATATATATATATATATATATATATATATATATATATATATATATATTATTTTACTGAAAAAATATACTGTATATTTTAAAGTGTTTGTATCATGTTCTGTGAAATAAAAGAATGCTAAGTTAAAAAAATTTGGTATAAATAATAATTAAAATTAGGCTTTTATAAGCAAACTAGGTGTCAATAGCAAAATATATGCCATATCGAAACCAATTAAGCTATAATAATTACAATAATAAGCAAAAAAAAAATACAGAATGAAAGAATAGTATATAAAAACAAAATTGATATATGTGCAAAATAAACTTGGAAAGCAAAGTAAACAATAGAATTTAATTAATAAAATTTAGTTATATATATAAAATATTGTAGCATATAGAATACATTGTAAATTTGAAAGGATACGTTGAATATTCTGCAGAACACGAAAGAATAAAAAGGAAGTGGAAATAAATATATTTATAAAAATAGCAAATTTTTATAAGCTCAGTATCAATACCGAAATAGATAAAAGCAGAAATAAAATTAATCAAAATATTAAAATAATAAATAGAAGCAAATAAAGAACTAAATATCAGTAGAATAAATGAAATATAATCTAAATATTAGCAAACTAAGTTTCAAAATATATAAATTATAAAATAAGAATGAATTAATAGAATATGATAATCGAAAATTACTATGCAGGTGCAATATGCAATATATTTTTAAATAGACATCGAATTACCTTTAGAACATATGAAATTGAAATATATTTATTTGTAAATTTGAAATGTAAGTAAATATGCAAGAAAGCAAAGTAATTGGAAGTTACTAATTTCATTCGGAACAAAATTATCATAAGATGAAATAAAATGTGTAGAAATAACTGTAATTACTCGTGATTATATTTAACTACGCGATTCATTAATTTTCGTTAAATCATTTATTCTCACCATTTATATTCTCTAGATAGATGAAAACACTATTAACGCATGATAATTTGATACATTTGTAACACAGGACCATTTATAATGCATTAAGAGAGAGAAATTATCGTTTCGAAACCTCATACGGTTTCGATACCATCCATCAGACTACACTCACATTAAACTGACTCAAATGAAATGGAAAACGGATTATATTGACCCTTGCGTTATTCAGCTAATGTTTTGCATAATCACCGAGAATCGAATCCTATCTAAATAAGATTCTATAAATCCATCAGCAGCCACGCGTGAGCAAGATCTTCTAATGGTGTGGGTATATATAATTAAGGGTGCATAATAGTTAACTAATCTATTCCCGAGAAAGAACTTTAATCTATATGTTTAGTTACGGTATGAAAGTAGTGGGAGCCATTAGGTTCATAGTATGTCCAAGCTAATTTGTTCGGCTTGTTAGTTTAAGCATATTGTTTGTTTACATATTACATATTTCTGTAATAGTTACAGTCTTTTTTTATTTCCATCTATATTAAGCAAAAAAAAATGTTTATATAATATACTGTCATTCATTTTGACATTATTTATTCTACCCACTGGAATGAAATTTCATTGAAGATTATTCCTCAGTTATCAATTTATTTGAATATAAGAATATATTATCTATTTTTTCTTTGACTTTCTGTGATTTATTTAGTAGAAAGTATGGCAAATGAAATATTGGTAGAGTTTTAAGATAAACTTTAATTTATATTTTCTTATATTTCTTTTTTATTGATTCTTTTTATTTTAGTCTATCTAGAATATGATGCATTTTTTTATCTTTGCCTATCTTTAATGTACTGTATCTTTTTTCATTTGGCATACTTTCATCATTTTACTCCTTCTATCTACAATATACATTCCTTTTATTTGGCCTACCTTCACTATGATGCATTATTTTTTCTAATCCTACTTTCGTTATGATGCATTACTTTAGTAATGGAATGTGTTTAATATAAAGATACTTTGCTTGTATTTTGACTTATCTTGGATATGTTACATTCTTTATACCTTGCCTTATTTTCAATACATTTTTTTATTTTCCCTATTTTTCATCTCACCCCATCTTAAATGTCCCTAAACGTTGCAATTTATGTGTATTCACAGTTATCAATTTATTTGATTCGTTTTTCATGAATGTCAAAGAAAATGTGCATTTTTAACTTGGCATTCATGATTAAAATTGAAGAATTTGAGACAAATAATAGATGAGATATTCTTTGAAATAACTTTTGATTAGTATTTTCTTTTCACCATCTTTAATATGGCTATATCCTTCCTATCTTAAATCTCAAAATGGTTGCTATTTCTATTCTCAGTTATAGATTTATTTAAATGTTTACTATTTCTTCGATTTTTATGATTAAAATGACATAGTGTAGGACAAATAATTCACCAGCCGTATTTAGAAATAGTTTTCTATTAATATTCTTTGAAATGAAGAGTTAATTTTTTTATCTTAGTTTATATAATTCCGCAATATGCCTTCTTTTTATTTTGTATTAGCCAAAATTTCACCAAAATTCACTATTTATATATGTTCAGTTATTAATTTATTCGACCACATACTGTATTTCTTCATGATTAAAATTGCGCAGTTTATGATAAATAATCCTTCAGCTTGATGAATCCTTTCTATATTGTTCTGAACTCATTATGGAGCGTTTTCTTTTATCTTGACCACAATCATCAATATGATCCATCATTTTGTCCTTTCTTCAAATGACGTCTGGAAGCTTCAGACAGTAATTCTTAAAAATTTAATATAATTTCAGCTTTCACAAAATCATTTAGAATCATAAGAAAATACTTTCCAATTGAGCACATTGGGATATCACTCTTGATTAAATAAGAAAATTATGAGATGTATGTAGATAAATGTGCGTTTGTTGAGCATGGATATGATATAATTACGAGTCAATTTCAATTTGAATATTTTTTCCAGTGATACAGAAATATGTTAATGAATATTTCCTTTATTTTAATAGAATGCAAGAGCAAGTTATGACTTCAGCAGTAATGATCCCTATCCATACCCTCGGTATACAGATGATTGGTTTAATAGGTGAGTACAAATTTTTTGTTCTAATTTATAGAGGCATTAAAATATGTTCAGAGGTATAGACATTGATTAAACTTAAATTTAAAAATGTTAACAAATGCGAGAAAATGATCTGTAATAGAACTGCTTGTCCTCTTGTAATCTGCAAATTTTTCTAAAAAAAAAATCGGGAGCAAAATTCTAAGAAAAAACATATAATTTTAGTTTTTATCGTTTGCAGCCAATGCTTAATATCACATTTTGCTAACTACCAATCACATCTAATAATAACAGCTGTAGAATAATAATAGTTATTTTTTTTTCCATTTTTGCAGTTTGGAAATTTAATTCTTTAGGATAATTTTTTTTGCAAAAATTGAAACTATATAAATGCGAGTAACAACAAATTCAAACTCGGTTTCACCATTAGCCAGATTTGTAATGTGTCTATAAGTATTGCAATTCTGGAATATAAAATACTTTCCATTGAAATTTCGATAAAATAAAATATTATACATAACTTTTTTTAAAAAAAAATCAATTTGGTTTTTTTCTCAATTTACTGTTTAATATAGATCATTGATAAATAGTAGTTCCATTCCAAAAGTTCAGCTATATAGCTATTGAAATTTGTAATTGTATTGATAATAAGCATTTCCTCAACTCTAACGCTCTCAGAGATCTGAAAACCACTTTACAGGAATAACAGTATTTATACTTGACATTAAAATTTCAGAAAAATCATAAGCAAACTCTATAGGAAAAGTTCAAATGCTCTATAAATGTTTTTTTTTTTTTTTTTTTTTTTTTTTTTTTATTTTATTTTATTATAAACTTTGTTTTGTTTCCTGTAATGATTCCAATACAATGTAGGTTTAAATTCATATATGAAATTAATTATTATTGTTTTTAATTTTTTGGTTTCTAATGAATAAATCTATAATTCCTACTTTTATACTGCCTTGCCACATTCCATATCAACATTGTACCAGTCGATTATTTTAAGTCTTATAGCTTTGTGTAACTTTAAGCATTAAGTATATATTTATACTTATCTTCATTATATTCTGTTTCATTGAATTGATTTGATTAATTAATTTGTAAATGTTCAATACCAGATGTATGCAAATGAAATGAGACGATTAAAAAACACAATAAATTTGCGAAAACTGTAAATATTTCTTTATTCGAAATAATATACATCGCTAGATACATACTTTTCCTTTCTTTCGGGCAATTTGTGAATACCACGCCAAAAAAGTGATCAGTCTTTTGAGGTCAGCCAGTCATCAAACCAAGATTTGACGTTTTCGTAAGAAGTGAAGCGCTTTACAAGCAATGCGTCTCCCAATGATGCAAATAATTGGTAATCAGAAGGAGCCAAGTCTGGTGAATAAGCCGAATGCGCTATGGGCTCCTAGCCCAGCGCCTTAATAATGTCCTTGGTCGGTTTTTCACGGTGTCTAGGTGCGTTGTCATGAAGGAAAATCTCTTTGTGATGCCATTTCTTGTATTTCTCGCGTTTTTCGAGTATAGCATCATTCAAAGCAAGTAATTGTTGCTTGTAGTGATCAGTATTAACGGTTTCGCAGGGTTTAAGAAGCTCATAATAGATAGGCCCATCCTGATCCCAGAAAATACATAGCATTATCTTGCGGCCGAACCAATTCGGCCTTGCGGTCGATTTGGACGGCTGTCTGGGATCATCATATCATCGATTTCGCTTGGGATTTTCAAAATAAATCCATTTTTCATCACCAGTCACAATGCGATGGAGATATGACTTTCATTTGTAGCGGGCAAGCAACATTTCGCACAGGATTTTTCGGTTTTCCTGCTGAAGGTCCGTTAGTTCGTGTGGTATCAATCTACTGAGCTTTATTGTCTTCCCCATTGCTTTGAGATAACGGGAAACAGTGCTCTGGTCAACATTCAATTGTTCTGCAATATGTTCTGCGTTTGGCTATCATCTTCATCGAGTAATGTTTCCAATTCAGCATCTTAAAATCTTTTTGCTGGTCTGCCACGTTCCTTGTTTCTCATATCGAAATCACCATTTTGAAACTTTTTAAACCACCTGTAGCATTTCACATGGCACAGAGATTACCACCGTATGCTTCTACAAGCATTTGATGTAATTCGGTAGCATTTGTCTTCAGATGGTAGCAAAAAATTAATGCTGTTCGTAAATAGTGGTCGGAGGGCATAAAATTAGATATTTTCAATAAAGTAAAAAACACAATGTAAGCTGAAACTCGTCCAAATGTAAACTAAACGTGAATATTAAAGTTTAAACTATAAAAAATCACCTGTCACGGTTTTATAATGTTTGCTTATATGCGTCAGGAAATCTGTTTACAATCGTCTCATTTGATATTCATATACCTAATATTTACATTTTTCAAATTGCAGCAAAATTACGATAAATAATTATTTTGATAAGAGTAGAATAGAAAACTACAGGTTGCAAAATTTTTCAAGATATCACTATGGTTTTGTAAATATTAAATCTATTATTGTGTACACATATGTAACCTAACATCTCAAAAACGTGCTGCATTAGGCAACACGCAACGGAGTTTATTTCATTGTCCGTGTTTAAATTACAACTAATAATCTCACTCTTTGCGTTCTAGTTGAGTAAACATCGATGACTGGCATGCTAGCAGATATATAGAAAACGTTTTGTTTATCGATAAGAGTGTGATACGAACTCGCAAACAGGTAAACTGAATGCAAGAGCGCTAATCTATTCCTCTGTGACTTGGGATTGGAGGATCATACTGCAAAGAAATTTATATTCGAGTATATTATGCATAATATAAAATAATTTTTACAGCATAATTTACAATTCATGGTTTAAGATCATGCTCTTCTGAATAAAAACTCATTGGTTTGATACCAGCCTCCATTAAATAAAGAACTGTAAGCGTGTGTCTACTTTCTGCATTCGCTTATATTGAGAATGAATGCTTAGAAGTTTTCATTTTTTCTTTGCAATGCGTCAATATGGTTCGTAATTGATGAAAAATCCTCTGAAATATTTAATTTTTGAAAGCTTGAAAACGCTATAACAGCCTTCGGCCTTATGGCGGGGAAATGTCAAGTAATATAATAATAATATAATTTATTCAGTTCAAAATATTAAGCTAATTATAATGATAAAGCATCAAAGCTTATATCAAAGTATACGTCAATTAATTCAAAAAAAAATTCAGTTAAATTTCATATTCATGATTTCACCAAAATTTAATTTAACACAGTTTCTTCGAAAGACATCGTTATTCAAAGACTTAAGAAACTGTTCTTTTGAATATTGATTAAGAGCCCCAATTCCATGTATGAGATATTGTTTGGTGACATACTTTGCTTGGTGATTCCTTTAAGAATAAAAATCATTTACATAAAATATGTCGAAAATCCTCGAACCAACATCCAACACCAATCAACTTTTGTGGCATCTGAAAGAATAGTTTGATAATATTATTTTATGCATATATTTCCAGGTACTGGAAAAATGAATTTCATATTCAGAAGAAAATATTTGACATAAAATTTATTTCATCTTTCTTTTCCAGTTTTAAACAATTGTTTAAATTTGGAGCTGTCTGAATAAAATAATCTATCTTTCCCCTAGAATAAATTGATGCATTATTCTTTGTGAGTGAAGAAATATTTATTAGTTGATCAAAAGTTTTGGAATTCAAAAACATGTTCAATTGGAAAATTTTATTAAATTTAAAAAAAAGTTTTCTGATATATCTTAGAAAATGAAGTTTATTTCATTGTTCGTAGTTCAAATATTTCAAACTTCAATGTGAATTACAAGACAAGTTTATAAACAATTGATGTTTTTTAATTTGAGGAAAGATTTAAAAATACATATTTAATGTATAAAAGCAAAAATTGTTTTAAATTTCATTTCAATGATTATATTTATAACATGAAAAAATATTTGGGCAGATAGTTTTAAGAATTTTAAGATGTTACTCACCCTGCATATTTCTGCTAGGTTATGCTTCGAAATATAGAAAATCATTCCGTTAGCTTGAATCACAGTCAAGTGAGGACATCGACATCTGAGTGGGCTTCCTCTTTTGCCGCTGTAAGAGAAAAAAAGGACTTTAGAACTTATGAAAATTTAATAAATGTAGGCTCTCAGTACGATCGTCTTTGTCTGGATGCAGATTCGAACCATTACCTTCTGAATACAAGTGGTTACCTTTTACCATTAAATTACCTTAGTCTGAGCAATTTTTACTTTAATAGGTATTATATTGTAAAATTTTAGGTTTTAGTATGCTTATGTTCCCTTGAGAGGTCGTGCGCAGCAGGCTGAGAATCGCTTTAATAAAGTATTACCAAATTTCCAGCCGGCTATTAGCGAAGCTGCTAAACATAGCCAATTATCTCATAATTTTAAATTATTGTTGAATAACAATGTTGACAGCTAAATTGAAGCCATCCTCTTCGCCCCCTACCCCTACCGGTTGAAGAAGGGATATTGGCTTTTGAAAAAATTTTAAACATTCATGAAGCCGAATCCACAATACTAACTAATGAATTTTTAACTTTCTCAAAACAAAATATCTAGACTTAATCAATTAATATTTTTAATTTGATATTTTTATTTTATTTTAAATGACATTTCTGATCGGCATTTTATTGGTTGCTAATAAAATTACTTCTGTAAAAAATTTTAAGTTTAGACCCTTAGTAGCAATGCGACGCTGGCGTGGTAATTGGTTGAGCAGCTTGAACTAATATGCTCTGTATAATATATTCGTGTACTGCGTAACCTGTACTAGCATAAGTGATAGTCTGCACCAGGCCGTGAATCAAGAATTTTTGTATAACACCCATACTACGTGTGTTATAAAGTGCAATTGTTTGGTGATCAAATGTGCCCTGATTTCTTATTAGGTACATTAATATATTATACTTTAGTTCTGCAACATTTACTTATTCTAAGTCAACAGCTGCATTAAGTTAAGGAAATCAAAGAGCAAACACACATCATCACGACTAAATCTCAGATTTTCTTAATTGTTGACATAAGTTCAATAACCTTGGACGAGTTTGTGATGCAATTCGATTTAATATTATTTTTATATTTGGCGTAAGCATGACATTTTGTCTCCTCCTCCTGCGCGAGCGTAGAAAAAAAGTTTTAACTGCAAAGCAGAATACAAAACGATATTTACTAAGAAATTTACTGATTGTCAATTTCTTTTATTATTAATTTGCTAAGAAGATGGTTTATTTTAACTGTAATTAATTTTTCCTTATTTCTACTGATGTGTTTCTATTTATTCTTCACATACTATAAACTATGCATTGTAGACCCACAAACCTGATATATTTTCTAAAAAAATAAGGTCTCCAAAAGAATTAGTATCTTTATTGATTGGATTAATTTTTTTAAAAAAAGTTGTTTATTTTACTTATTAATTTTTCGTTGTTCCCATAGATGTATTTCTCAGACTTTATCATGCTTTAAACTATGCATTGAATGCCCACAAAACTGATATATATTTTTTAAAAATACTATCTCCAAAAGAATCTATGTTTGCATATAGATTAAATTATTTAAAAAAAAAAATACTGAAAGTTTTATTTGTTATTCTTAAAAAAAATTTTCTTAACATTTTTAAATAAATATTTAGAATAAAAAAATTTACTCTGGTACAGTTAATTATTTCTTAGGAAATTTTTGTTGTTAACACGCCAATTATAAGGGGGCTAATACTTTAGGGTACCCCTTTGTTTCTCACCAATTTGTCACCAGGTTGAGTGATGTTGTATATGATACAATTTGTGTGATAGTGTTTTCAACATCATTTTGTTACTTCAAATACGCATGAAAACACATTTAAAGACAAAAAATCGCTAATTTTTGCCAAGGGAGCCATGAAGTATATTTAGTCACCAAATTATTTTATTTGTTAGATAGCTGACTATTTTTTTTTTCAAAGTAATTATTCATCTTACATGAAAATTTTAAAAATTTCCTTTTAATTGTATGTTCTTTGTAATGTTTAGTTTTATCACAATTATAAATGTTTTTTAACCATTCAAAGGAAAGGAAGTTAACTTTACAGTGTAGTACTGAACATATGAATAAAAAAATACTATTGGGAAAATATATTTTTTATGAGAATACATTTTTAACTTTCTCTTCAACTGCAACTCTAATCCAGATTATATGTTGGCATACCCAACTAAACTTGTTTATATTCATTTTGGATTTTAAATTCAAACTTCCATGATTTCTTAGCCATAAAAATACATTATCAATTGTAAATTTGAACTGTTTTTATTAATGCATTAATAAACCAAATAGAAAAATACTATTTTTGAAAAAAAGTTTTAATTTATTTTCTTGTTATCTGTTAAATTTTAAAAAAGATTTTTTTTCTATTTTAAGTTTATATTTTTTGCAGTACTTTTCACAATATTTAGTAATTGTATTTATATTTAATATGTTTTTTTATATTTCATAGTAACAAAAATATTGATATTATTATTAAAATATTAGTAGGAAAATGATATTTTATTTGTAATTACACTATTATTTACTGTGTAAAGCAAGAAAAAATCAATGTTTCGAATGTTTTATGTATTGAAATGTTATGTAATATGAAACAACATCTTACATCTTAATAATATTCCAAAATTACAAATATTTTATTTCATAGAGTTGAAATGAACATAATGAAAAAACTATAATTGAAGGACACAGTATTCCATCGTGTGGGTTATTTTTATCAAAAAAAAATGTCACCAAATGTTGCAAATATTTTTTATCAAAATGTGAGGGAATAAAGAAGAAATTCTTTGGAGCAAATAGATAAAAATTTATTTTTAATTGATACTCCAATATTTTAATCATAAATTTAAAACTTGTATTTCTTAAAAATAAAAATATGAAATATGGGTTTAAATTTAGTAATAGTTGTAAAAACTGAGTCTGGACACTAATTGTAGTATTTGGCTCTTAAGCATAATATTTATAAAAATATTTTTTTCATATAAATAAATTATGAGGTAATATGTATGTATCTAAAAAACTTATTCATAGAATTGAAGAATAAAGGTTTTAAATATGCTCTAATAAATTTGCAGTATCATTAAAGAAGCATAGAATTACTTAGGATATTATTAATTTCAAGAACATACTGTTAAATTTATTATAAAAAATTTACTAAAATTGTATTATAGTCTCAGATTTTATTTATCAGCCATTTGAAAATGACAATTTCATTTTGTTCTTAGATTTTTTCTTTAATAAAAAAGAAACAGAAATGTGGCATGGTTACTTCTATGTTTGTCGTAATAGAATCTACAAATCGAAATTTCATAATGTTTAATTCATGATAAGCATTTGGGGTTTTTCTTGTATTTGCCAGTAATATTATCCTCATTAATAATATTGGACAAATCTAAGTGAAATGTTCATAACAAAATTTTTGAATAAGCATTATCATATTTTATATATCTATATATTTTTAATTATTTGTTTTAGTCATGGAACAAGGTGTGCTGGAGAAGTTGCTGCTAAGAGAGACAATGGTGTCTGTGGTGTTGGTGTGGCTTATGAATCTAAAGTTGCTGGTACTTATTTACATATTATTTTATAAAGTTATATAATATTAAAGTAGGGAGTGTGTTCTATAGTTGTTACTTTTTAATTTAAACACATCTTCAATTAAAATTTAAAGTATTCACAAATCAAATATACTCTTTTTTATATTTAAACTTATGTTTTATATATGATACTTTTAATATGGTAATTGCATATTAATTTCCCTGCCATCTCATATATCTGGAATATCTATCTTTTTAGAAAGTTATTGATCTAATAATCTGATATCTTGGGGCAAAATTGTCTGCAATGACACTAATATATGAGTACCAAAAAAGTTAACATTTAATAATGAGAAGAAAACATGCTAAAATTTCAATTCACTGCCAATTTTTTTAATAATTGACTAATAACAATGTCAATCTTTTGATAAGTGTTTTTGAAAATCATCAAATATCATGTTAATTTTTCAAAAATAATTTTTTATTTTCTATAGTATTTCTTTATTTTCCTGTTTTTGATAATTTCTGTATATAAAATAAAGTATTGAACTATATTAAGTTGTATATATATTCTTTAAATGTTTCTTTAAAATTTTTATTACTTTTTATAATTATATTTGTTTTAAATTAATTATAATTATTAGAACATAAATAGTGGATGAAGGCAGTTTCTTTCTATCTCTTACTAAAAATTGTTTTAGAAGATTCTTTAAGTTTTCAGAAGTTTTTTTAGAAAAATAATGTGACATGAGTCATTGCATTTTGTCATTTTTACATAATTGTATAAATTCAGTAAATAATTTTGACATTTTGTAGAAAGTAATAAAATCCTTTTTATTCCATTATATAATGTCAATCTATTTATCAACATTTTTATACTATTCCAAAAAGATAACAATATAATTCAATAAACAGTGTGAATCTGATAGAACCATTAGCTCAGAGTTTTATAATGCAATTCATGTTGTATTTCTTTGCAAATCCTATGTACCACAATGTCAGCTGAATGATTTTCACTTTCAGTCTCATTTTAAATTTCGTAGACTTGAGTTTTAACTCATGCATTAATATTTTTATTGGTTTAGAAACATGTTCATCCAAAATTTGCCGTCTTGTATAGAATGATACACTAGCAAATCCATTTGCATCAAGTCATCACATTGTAGTGTGACATTGCTTGATTGTGGTTGACTCTTTTCCAATTAAATTCATTTCATTATTAGGAATAATTATAGAAAAATTATCACAATTAATATAGTGGTTTGGCTAAAATCAATAGGAAAGAAATATTTGTTTTGAAAGGAACATAGTTTTTTTATAATAATTTGTTTCATTAAATACAGAATAAAATATTAAATACTTGCTAAATTTATGTGAAGAATTTGTGTTTGGTACTTATATCACATTAACTATTAGACTACTGAAAAATGAGACTTTAGTGAGAAAAAATGAAGATTAAAAAAAACTAAAAATATTTCTCCTCTTTTCCATTTCTATGCATTTTCCTTGGAAATTTTTCTTTTCATGTATATAGATTTTTGATGTTATAAAATTGTTGTTGAATATTAGTACATTATTTAAAAATAATTTTAATTTTCGCAATATTTTGGATTTTATATTTAAAAGCATACTTAACAGTATTTCCTATATTTCTATTTTGCTCTCAATCTTGTGAGAGAAAGTAGTCATGCAATACTTTTACTAAAATAAAACGCCTTGCATAAGTATATATCTATTAGTAAGTGTTATATCATATTTTGCAAAGCAAAACAGCTCCTAGTAAATAATTAAAAAATGGTTTTGTAGTATTTTATTGTGTGTTGCAAAAAAGAAATAGATTGTATTATTTTAATAGTATTTGATTGTTGTTAAATTCTTGTAGAATATTGTTAATTATTAGTTAAAATATTGTGTTAATATTAATTAGTTAATTATTTGATATCATGTCTTTGGTTATAAAAAAAAAAAGAAAAGGTTTGAGGAAATGAAACTGATGATATTTTAATTATTTTTAAGGCATCAGAATGCTTGATCAGCCCTATATGACCGATCTTATTGAAGCAAATTCTATGGGCCATGAACCTAACTTAATTGACATTTACAGTGCCAGCTGGGGACCAACAGATGATGGCAAAACAGTTGATGGACCTCGAAATGCAACAATGAGAGCTATAGTTCAAGGTGTAAATGAAGTAAGACCTCTTAAGTATTTGAAAATTATCACAATCATCATTTGAAGATACTTTTGCATTATTGATTTCTTGTATTTGTCATGGATATAAAAGTTTGATACTGTCATAACAAGGAAACCTTTATTAATTATTCCTGCAAATCATGCTTTTAAGTCTTTAGTATTTAGCTGTATCTCAATACAGTGCCTGGGATAAAGTACAAAATTTATAAATCGCATCAACATTTTTGAAATCCCATATTATTTACCTAAACTTCACGAAGAAAGAGTACATTAATTTTATTTTTTATTTATTATTGTGATTAAATTGTATTCTAAATAATTTCGTCATTTCTTAAATTTAAAATGCTATTTTCTTTTAGGGTCGTCGAGGTTTGGGTAATATATATGTATGGGCATCTGGTGATGGAGGTGCTGATGATGACTGTAACTGTGATGGTTATGCTGCCAGTATGTGGACAATATCAATCAATTCTGCTATTAATAATGGAGAAAATGCCCATTATGATGAATCATGTTCTTCAACACTTGCTTCTACTTTTAGTAATGGAGCCAAAGATCCTCATACTGGAGTTGTAAGTGCACTTAACGCTAATAACTTTCTCTTTATTTATATTTGTCTGTGTTTTCAAGCAAAAAGTTATTTGTGGACATCATCATCCGAAAGTTGCTTATAAACAGGAGAGAAATTAATAATTTTAATCATTTTCAAAAAAACAATTCTTTTGTTATAAATTAAAACTGATTTTAAAAATTTAATTTTATTTATTTATAAAATAATGAAAAAATATTGAACTATATATTAAATTATTGAGTTAAATTAAAAATTCTTGAACTATATATATATATATTTCAAGAATTTTTAATTTAATTCAAGAAATTTAATTTTATGTGATCACACTTGTTACTTTTGTTTGTGTATATACTCTGTTATGTTTATATCAATAGTTCAATAGCTCCCAATCTAATGTAGGAGTAATTCTTAAGTGGTGTGCAAAATCCATTCCTGTATTGTAAAGAATTATATTTGCAATTGAATAATTTCAGGGTCTATTAAATGGTCATTAAAAATTATTGATATGTATTCTTGCTTAAATTAATTCTAAAGTTTGTATGTTCCCTGCTTACTTATTTCATATTTAATATTTTCTGTAAGAAAATTGGTATATTCAAATGGGTAAAACATTTTTATAAATTACTTTGCAGAAATGAATTTACTTTTGAGATTTTTTTTTTAAATTAATACTTAGCAATACTTTTGATATCTATACAAATGAAATCCACATGCAATGGCGTTTTCAAAAAAGAAATGAGAATTATTAGACAAGAATTATTTTGTATTATTAAAGAGTATTCAGTATCTTTAAAATATCAATATCTTTAAAACTAAACAACAAGCATAAATTTTGTTAAAATACCATTGTATAATAGTATTAACTTTTTTTCAAAATTATATATATATAAAATTGTACTCAATGTTAATAATATAACCATAAGAATTTTCCTTTATTTAGAGTATTTTTTTTAAATGATAGAAAATATTTTATTCTATTTTAACTAGTTTTAATTTTTTTTTTGTTACTTTTTAACTGTGTATGTTAATTTGTAAAATCTACAGTACAATAATTATTTCAGATATATGTTGCATTATTTTTTGTAGTATTAATAGATTTTTTTAGTAGTTACTGAAAACCAATTTCTTAGATAAATATAGAGATAACTTTTTCAGTGTTTGGAAATTTTATCAGTTTTTCTTTTATTTATTTTTTATACCATATTTAGCTAATGCAAATGAAATTTGCCATGTTCAATATTGTATTCCATTTAAGTTTAATTCTTTCTTTAGATTTCCTATACTTTAAGGTTGTAAAAAATTAGGAAGTCACATTTGTAATATCTATTGAATAAAATAGTATTGAAATGAAGTTCATATACATGGAACATTATTAAATTATAATTATTGTATTATAATAAGTATATATATTTTATTGCTGTAGAATAGAATTGATGTTGATATCCACAAATATTTTTCAAGAATTTTATAACACTTGTATTATTATTATTATTATATTAAAAATGCAAAATATATAATGTTTGAGATTAAAGTAAAAGGACTAAAATGTATTAATAAATTTTGGAGATCTGTGATATGAGAAAGATTGTTAATCATTGATATATATGATTATTGTATTGTGTTCTAAAACCTATTACTCCATTAAATAATATAGGCTACAACAGATTTGTATGGCAAATGTACAAAAACTCATTCAGGAACTTCTGCAGCTGCTCCTGAAGCTGCTGGTGTATTTGCATTAGCTCTTGATGCTAAGTAAGAAAAAATGATTACATATTTTTGCTTATATTTTTATCAATAAAATGAAATATTTTCATTTCATATTAAAATTTATCTTTTCAACTGATATTTGTCTTGTTTACCATTGATTTATGAGAAAAATTCAGCAAAATTATCAATTATAATCATTAGATCTTAGTGTTTTTTTGTCAAAAGTTATTTGCTCTAAAATAATTTCTATACAGACTTGATTTAATTATATGATCTATACTTTTTTTTAAGTAAATCATAATTTTTACTTAAGTAAATTATACTTTGATAAATTTTGATGAATCTTTAATGAGTTTATTTCACATTTTAAAATGCGGCATTCACTATGCCTAAATATAACTTTATTATGCCTAAATATAACTTTATAAAATTTTAGCATATGCTTTGAAATTTTCCATTTCATTAACATTAGATTATTAATTAGCACTTGATTTTATTTCTTCAGTCTAAAACTATTTTTAATTGGCCTCTGTTACCACAAATTAGCTTATTTTTTGTCCAAGTTTATAATTTTAAACTTTTTATTTTTCTATTTTGCCCAAAAATCTGCAATAAAATAATTTGTAAAAGAATCTTATGATTATAAAGTTTGTTACTATACAATATATTATGCTGAAGTTTTTTCTTTCTGTGGACCATTAGTATTATTTAAAGATGGAAAAAAAAAACTTAAAACTTATCAGATGTACATCTATTAAAGAATTTTTTTCAATTTATTTATTTTTTAAGTATTTATTATTATAAAAGGGAAAATCTCTAGGTTTCATTAACTCGATTTTGTATCTAAGTCTGATTATTTAACTTGTATGTAGTATCTAAGATTATATTGGCCAGATTATGATTCATTTATGTATAATATCTAATATAATGTGTGAGACACATTTTATTGTGCTATGAATACTTAGTTATTTTTTAATTTTTAAATTTCTGTCAGGAATAGTAATTGGCTCTTATTTTAATTGTTATTGGAAAAATATTGTTTGATTTTTATTAAAATATTGATTATATTCATTATCAATTGTACTCATTATATATTGAATTATTTTGTTAAATATTTACAAAATAATGTTTACATTACTTTTAAATAATGATTTAATGGACTGCCTGAAAGAACTATATGGCAAAAAAAGTTTATTAAATTAAATTCTAGAAAATATAATATTTTGAATTATTTTATAAAATCTTATTTACTTTTATGTTTATTGCTGCTATTTTGTTTGATGTTTGATTATTTTAAATGAAGCAATTCTCTTATTTCAATAGTCATCATGTAATTTAAGTGTAGAAAATGAAGGAACAAATTGTTTTGTAATGAAAATGGTAGAACTTTTTCCTATGAAAAATATTCATTTTTTGTTTTATTGTTATTTGCCTGTCAATGGGCTTATAAAACATTAGTAAAAGTTGTCAAATATTTATTATTATTTTTTTCTCTGGAATTTTAATCATGCCATAATAATTTGCATTGTCATTCCAACTGTATGCATTGAATTCAAAAATTTGATTTTGTTTAATTTTAAGTATGTTCAGAAATTTTCTGAACCTCTTTTAATCAAAGTGTTAAATGCTTAAAAAATGTTTTGTTTTAAAAATAAAATTTTTGATTTCATTTTTTTAACTGAATAATGCAAAAAAAAATGCCATAAAGAAATTTTTATTGTCTTGAAGAAAAAATATTTTTAAAAAAAAATGTTGTATTGTTACGGTATGTATCTAATATTTATTCATAATTTTAAATAATTAAATTTTCCTTGCTATGTTGAATTAGAAATTTCAATTAATATTTTTTTCAGTACTTTTTGTTAAATTTTTTATATAATATTTAATCTGTAGAAATATTTGACAAATAACAATAGTACTTATTTGTAAAATATTTAAGGGTGCTAATTGTTTTATATTACATAATTGCAAATTTAGCATCTAATTTTTGCTTTATAAATAAAATATTTTTGTTACTTTCACTCCTGATTGTTTTGATATTAAGAAAAAAATGTTACCAGGTGTATACTATTTTGGAAAACTAAGTTTTTCATTCAAAACATAATTTTATTTACTTATTTTGAACTCATTGGTAACAGTCAATAAAATGATATAACTGCATTTTCTGTTTTCAGTGTGAAATTCTGAATCTTTTACTTTATTGATTTGCTTTATTAACAGTTTTTCTGTAAAAAATATCTAGTCTAACTAATATATAATGTACTTATTTGAAAGGAATTAATTGTATTGTTCACTGAAAACAACTTATGATTGGTTGACAAAAATAGTAGATGTTTTTATTTACCCAAGTTTTTAACATATGTTAATAAAAATTCCTAATTTTCTGTCTTAGAGTATTTATTAAATTATATTGGTTTGACAAACTGTTTATTCAAAATGCATTCTTACTTCAACATGTTTACTTAGAGATAGTGCAAGAAAAATATTTAAAACTAAACTATCAAATATTTTAATTTATTAATTTTGAAGATAATTTTTCCATAACAAAAATGCTTAAAACTTTTTGCTTTAAAAGGATTAACTGAAATTTGACTAACCAAATCTATATTATTAGCTAATACTGAAACAAACAAAATTTATATTAATTTATCTATATAAAGCTAAGAATTTATTTTATGTATTATTTCAAATAAATTTGTTTTCCAAAATCTATCATTACTAATAATTTAATTCTTATCATAAATCCGCACACATTTTCAGACTATACAAGTTTTAAAAATAATAAGCATAAGTAATAAAATTTTCTTATGTACACTTGTGTATTAATCTGTTAATATAGTTGACAGTTAAATATACTATTGATTTTTCAATGCTTTTAGGAAAAAAGTAAATGTAAAAAATCATAATTTGATTTATTGAAATTTTATCATGCAAAAAAGTTTGGTACTTTTTTTGTTATCTGGATATTCAGATGTAATTATAAATCCTCAGTTTTTAATCAAAATTTTGTAAGGAAAAAAAAGCATTTATTTATCATTTCCAAAATATTTATGATATGGTAAAGAAAAATCCAAAGAAAAAGGTATTTGTTGAATTGAATTAATTTCCATTGTTTTTCCAAATTTTCATATCCATGATGCAATTTCTTTAAAATTAATTTAGGAAAATTTTTATTTAATAAAGAGGATTTAGGACTTTTGAACCTCTTGCCGAATTTAGGGAAAAAATTTACAAAATGTCTGACCTTGATAACAGAAAAAAGCCTTTTATTAGTTGTTACATTTCAAACATTCTATTTAAAAAATTGCCCTTTTTTTTCAGTCCTAATCTGACTTGGAGAGATGTTCAACATCTGACTGTGCTAACTTCCAAGAGAAATTCCTTGTATGATAGCAAAGGCAGATTTCACTGGAACATGAATGGTGTTGGCCTAGAATTCAATCACTTGTTTGGATTTGGAGTTTTAGATGCTGGAGCTATGGTGGCTTTAGCCAAAATATGGAAAACAGTTCCAGCTCGATATCACTGCGAGGCTGGTGTTGTTAAAACACCTCAGTAAGCTTTAATGTTTAATTAAAACTAATTTTAAAGGTTAAGAAAACTTAAATAAATTTAACAAATTTTAAAGTTTTATTTTTAGATTTTTTTATACAAGGAATATATTTTTAATATCTAGTGTATATTCTGTCATTGCCAATAAATATAAAAGAGTTTGTTTTAAATTATGGATTATATGTATGCATTGCAGAATTAAAACAAATATTTCAATTGGAATTTAAAAAATTAAATTTATCAATCAATTAAAAATATTTTCCATTTGTATTATCACTGTAAGTTTTAGTTTAGTTATTGGTTATGTGCATAAAATGATTATTGAGGCACAAATAAATCAAACCAATCATTTGTACTGTCATTCAGTACTAATATTGTAGCTGTTTTAAATGAAAGAAAATGAATTTTTTAAATTCCTTTATTAAATTATTTTTAAATGAATTATAACTATTTACTTAACTTAAAAAATGTAACTGAATATTATTATAATGTCTTCTTTACTTCTGAAAAGTTAGGTCCTTTTTATTCATATAGATAGAATGAGAAATCTTTCATTTTTATGACAGAAAATTTAGTAATTTAATATTGATAAATAAGCTATTTGCGGTATGTTGGGCAATTTATGTAAATACTTTAAACTACAAATTTGATATGCCTAAAATTAGTAAAACAAAAGAAGAAATTAGCACTCACCAATTGCTGTGTCACTGAGAAGATACTTTTTCTTAAATTACTTTTGTTTCTAGTAAAATAAAATTAGATCCTTGTTAATAGTGATGCAGGGCTCGCAGCCAAATGCCTGTAGCCCTGTATCCCTGTATCCCTGGGTTAAAGAATTCATAGGATTAATTCCCACCTCAGGCTTGGCTGTTTGTAGTGGTTCAGAATCCTATTTTGACTGTAGGTCCCGATCATAATAATTCTTGTCTGTGAAAAGTGTCTGTTGAATGACAAATTTTGTCAATGATGTCATTGTCTGTTTTGCATAAAAATAATGAAATTTTAGGCTAATGTAATGTTTCTTAAATAATTCATATTTATTGTAGCACAGACATATATGATCCCATATTTTGAAAATAAAAAGGAAACAAAAATTGTTTCAGGAATTGCATTTAGATGTTACCTTTTAATTGATGTAGTTGAGGCATTGTACATGAATCTTGTTTTTACTCATAATTTTGTAAGTTATACACACTGATGATCCCCAATAATTTCAAAAATTTCCCATTAGTTTATTTGAATATCCTTCACCTTTATATAATCCTTAGGAGGACATATTAATGCAAATCTGTTATCAAGAAACTGATCATTTTGTTTGAACATTTAATTTCATCGTATTACTGGTACAAACTATTTTAGTTAGCTGAATGTTTACAAACAAGGAACGAAAAAATATAAATGTTATTGCTTATAACTTATGATAACAGAATGTGTGAAAGAAATATCCAGGAAAACTTAATTCCACTGCAGAAGTAATATATCATGTTTTGTGATAAAATAATCATAATGGTTGATTTTTAATTAAGAAAAATACATTGATCTGTTAATATGAAATTGATGTTAAGTTTACTAGAATAAATGAAAGAATTGTACTTAGATGTATGTAATGATTGACCTGCAAAATGTCCAAATGCTCCTATGGTAATTTATTTGTAGACAATTCAAGCATTTTAAGAATATAAATAGCTTATAGGCATTATAATAAGGAAAGCAAATTTAAAAAAAGTGACTCACCCTGCACTTCTCACACACATTCATTCATTTCTTGAATATATTCTTCTTAACTGTTATTGAATCCATTTTTAGTGATGTGAACTATTTATATTTTACATTTTAATGATATTAAAACAACTGTTTAGTAATAAACAGTTTAAAAATTACTTGGTTTTGTTATTTAGATATGACTTAAAACTTTATATAACCTTGTGTTTTTCTTGAGATCAACATCTGATTCTCTAGTTTTCAGTTTAACAGTTTGCAACTCATTTGTCACGTTTTTCTCATTTGTATTTAACATTAATATCATCAAAATTTCGAGCAATTTTCAACCAAATATGTCAATATATAACCATGTATCCATTTGAAAATAGCAATCACTTAAAATTTGTAATTTGCTGTAAATAATATAGTTTAAAGTTTATATTCTATGTCTGGACATGTTATGACTGCTTCACATTTGGACGAGTGCTCTGCATTATCTGTTTTTCAATCTGTTGTTGCAAGATATTGAAGAGCCTATTGTCTAATGGAAAGCGGCCAAACAACCGATCATTTGTAAATAAAGTTCATAATATCTTTCATTTATTTATAACAGGAAGTTATTTTTCTTGTAAAAAAATTAAAAGAATTAATATTCTTCCTGAAAAGTTACTAATAAAATTATGAAACATGGGAAGAAAGCATTGTATTTGAAAATGCTCTTGCAAACTGGTTTTATATTAACCTACTTTTAGTTTTATGAAAGTTATTTGTATTTTACATTTGAATAAAGTAATTGCTTATGAAATTTTTTTTTCTGTTTTAAGATAATTATTTTGCTTAGTGATTTATAAAAAGCATTTGTTTAGCTATTTTTTATTTTGCTTTTTTTGTGTCAGTGTCACTATAGATGTGAAAAAAAATCTACATCAATCTGAATCATATAATTTTTATGAAACAACTGATTTTCCCTTAAACTACATTTATTTATTATTCAAAACAGCAATTACTTATTCTTTAGAGTTTAGTTTCTTATTTTTTTAATTTTTCATTATTTCACTTTCCCATATGTATTCATTAACTTAACTAAGCTTATAATAGAAAATTTATTATTTTACTTGTCTGAAAAGAAGATATTGAATAATAACATATTATGTGTGCAGAATATTATACTTTCTATATAAAATTTTAATATTTTTCTCATTGTTTTTTATTGACATTAAATACCAAATGCTGACTTGAATTAATTCTTGAATAATTAGCAATTTAGATCTTTAATTCAAAAAGACATTACATATTCTAATTTAATTAACAATGAATACTAATGCAGTGAATAAATTTGTTTTTAATTAAATTATTATATTATGCAAATACTTATAATTAAAAGTTTTTTTTTTTTTTTTTTTTTAAATACATCTTTTGTAATTCTTTCTTAATTTTAGAGAAATTTTATTACCATATTTTTAAAACATCTATTTTTTATATTTGCTTATAAATAATTTGAAAAATAAATATTGCATGTAATCTCCTATTGTTTTGTTTTAAACTGAAAAGAGTTCAATAAATTAATATTAAATTAAAGATTGATTTTAAAATATTTTCTAATTAAGCATTACTGTAAAATAACATAACTAATTAAAATATTAAAGTGGTTAGGTGTATATTTAACTCTGTTGAATGTACTGCCATTTAAATAAATAGAATCTTGATATTTTATGCACAAACTTATTTAAACAAACAATAAAAAATTTTCTGTGCAGAAATTATCTATAATCTTTACTTTGACATTTATGTTGCAATGCATATGTTTTGATTAATATCATCAAGTCTTCTATTTAAGGGGGAAAATTCTTAAAATGTGTAATTTTTAAAAAATTTAGATTATAAGTATTTTCTATGCCAGGGCAAGTGTGTTTATTACTTTCATCCTTCATTATATTATTTCTAAAAATAAATTTATCAACTTTTCATATTACTTTTTTTAACTATATTTCATGAAAGGTTACAAATTATTAGCTTTATTTATTATAATAGGAAAATAATACTATATTCTTTATCTGTAATTGTTTAATAGAAATCAGTGACTTTTTAATAAAAATTTTTAAAGGATTTTTGTTAACTGTTTACTTTCAACTCATTGAATATTGGTTGTAGGGATTTTTGCTTCTCAGCTTGTGTCAGTGACATAATCTTAGGGAAAAAAATAATTTTATTATTTTAAATATATCTTTCAGCAATTTTCAACACTAAATTTTTTGTTTTGTTTTCAATATTCTTTAATAAATTAATGCTTAAAGTTTGTTAAGAGTATGTAGCTGTCATTTCATTTATATTGTATTGTATTTATATTGTTTTGTAAATTATTAGTTGCTATATAATTTTAACTAAGAGAACTAATTTCTTTGTTGAAAATTATTTTTGTCTACTAATCTGTGTCATAAAAAGTACACCTTCCCACCCCCATCGTAATTTTGTTTCATTAGAAGTAAGTTCGCCTGAAGTGAATTGATTATAAGTTTAATTGTATTTTGATTTGCATCAAAAAATTATTTTTTCACTTTTTACATTCTTTCCAAAATTAAATCTATAATTTTTTCATTTATCTTCTTTTTATTTATTTATTTTTTTTTAAAATATTTTCCTAAATAATTTATGGAATTCAAGATGTTTCAATTGTAACACAAATAAAAATATTATATTTTAATTTGATATTTTGAAACAATACATTTTTCTCAGTGCTTTTATTATTAAATTAATTAAATGTAAATTATATTATTATGCAATTTGAATCATCCTAATTTAAATATACTTTATGAGCTGTGTTGGATACCATAAAAATTAAATCTTCTGATTTTGTTTATTGTAATAAATATATTTTTATTAGATTTTTCATAATTTACTATAGTTATATGTCATTACAGCTACATTTTTCCATGTATCCAAATGAAGCTCAAATATTTCCATCCTATTGTTATAAAATTCTAATTTATTTCTGATTTTTCAATTCAGTCTAAAATGTGTGTGACTAATTAGCACTATCTAATATTTCATATTTAAAATTATAGAGACATAAATTTCTTATTAGAAATCAACAATATTTGAAAGATGAAATAAGTACTGACTTATTCTAAAGCTTAAGTTTTTATAATTAAGGAGAACACTTTCTTCTGCATTTATGGCGTAATTTAAAAACTTTTTAAATAATTATTTTTTTTTATTTTATAGTAAAATTTTAAATAATGCAAGTACTCAGATTTACATAGACACTGATGCCTGTAGTGGAAAAGAAACAGAAGTTAATTATCTGGAACATGTTCAAGCTATTATTACCCTAAATGCTAGTCGACGAGGAGATGTAACTTTATTTTTGATATCGCCTATGGGAACAAGGTATATTTATTTTGTTTTCCTTTTAATATATATATTTACACATAAATAAAGTATTCATTATTTCACTTCTCAAAATAAAGTTTGTAGCTTTAATTAGTGTAATTTATTTAAACAGCATATTTTCAATCTATATAATGCTCTTGCTTAAAACTATATAAAAAATTTGTAATTATATTATGTTATTTGTTTAATTAAGATGTAAATTATGCATTGAATTTCATCAAATATAGTACCTGATAAAAAATAATTTTATGATTTCTTTTATGAAAGTACCTTTATTTTTCTCTGTTAGTTTTTAAATATCAATTTGGTTTACAACTTTATTGAACTTATTATATGAAAATTAAGAATCTATATATTATTTAAAATGCATTTAATTAAAAATACTATATTTTTAAGAAAAAGTTAATTTATATTAATAGATTTATTTATAATTTCAACTTCATATTATTCTCTATAAAGAGCATTAAATCTACATGATTTAACTAAGCTTCATACATAAATAATAAAATTTTATTAAAAAAAACCTAGAAAAGTATTTTAAAAAAATTCATTTTTTAGTTTTAGAAAATTTTAAAATGTATTTAAAATTCTTGAATTTGATTGTTATTCTATTAAAAGAAATTTTAAATTCATGTGAAAAAATTTTTATTCACTTCAAATTTTTTGTTAATAGACTTTATGTAATAAAGTCATTGCAATTTGTTATATGATTGTTGCATGATTTTTCTCATAATCTCTTTTACCTTTGTTTCATTAAAACTTCCTTAATTTGAGAAAAAAAAAACAGAAATAAATGTGTAATTTATTTTTCACCTTTGTTTTTGTATTAATGATTAAAATTTTATCAAAAAATTCATTTTTAATACTGCAGTTTTGTGTGTGTAATAAATTTAAATTTGTATATGCAGTTTTGTGTGTGACTTTTGAAATGTTTTTATGTCAATTTTAGCATTTAACTACATTGTTAATTTTAAAAAGTAAATTTATTTTTCATATTTTATTTTATATTTATAAAGCCATATCTTATTTCTGTATTTAAGGTATTGTTATTTTAATTAAAATTGTATTTTAAATCGCAGTGAAACTTTCACAAAGTCATAATTTTATGCATAAAAACTAATGTAATTTAAAATGTTTTACACATTTTACTCATTATTTCCTTCTAACTTTTAATTTAAAAAAATTTATTTCATATCTGAGCAAAATGTGGAATTCAAAAAATAGTATCTGCCATGGAAAGTGCAATGCCAAACAATATCTAATGTTCGAAGAATCAGGTGTTGTTCATTGTACTAAAATAAGTTGGACTTGTCATCGGTGTGAGCAACAGTACATTAAAAGAAATCTTTTCATCTACACTATATAACACAAGAGGAAGACTTATACTTTGATGGCTAGATGCTGTAGTATATTGTTTGGTCCTCAACAAAGAATTAGAAGAGTTTAATTGCTAGTTGAAGTGATCTGAAACATTTGGTTTACAAGGCTTTGTGTAATAAAGAAAATTTCTAAATGGGGAATTTACTTTATAAGTATTAAAGTCATTTAATATTGTCTGAAATGTTAAACTTGTAATGAAATATGGATATCCTTTAAAGGAGATCTTGTTTTTTCTCCTCAATTTAAAGAAACTTTTAAAATTGATGTCCATTTAAGATCAAACTAATAAAACCAAATTTTCAAAAAATCTATTTCCTCATAAATAACAAATTTAAATTTCATTTGAAATTAACAAAAGAAAACAAATCTACAATTAAAAAGCTAATGGATTTTTTATTAATTTAAATCATTTTCTATTTATTAAGGCCACTACAAATTTGTAATTGCTGGTTACAGGTCAATGATACTCAACAAACGTCCGAATGATGATGATCAATATGATGGGTTTACCAAATGGCCATTTATGACCACTCACACCTGGGGAGAAGGACCTAGAGGGAGGTGGACTCTGGAAGTCAGATTTGATGGACAAGTACCACAGACTGGATACATTAGAGAATGGACTTTAATGGTTCATGGGACTCGTGAAGCACCTTATAGAGATTTACCTGTGGAAGATGATAATTCTAAACTTGCGATTGTAAAAAAGGCTCATGAAGTTGGTTATAAAATATAAAATGGTATCTCTTATACTAATGTTGCCAGGTTTATTTAAGTTCCAGAATTACCATATATTGAATAATTTAGTTTTGTTTGTACATCACTTTAATCATTGGCATGTTCCAACATTTTATTTTAAACGCCTAATTTTTACAAGTTTTTTTAAAATAAAAGTAGTAGCTATCAATTTTCTTCTGTTAGATATAACATTTATATTTTTAAATCTGTTTCTGAAATTCTTCTTTGGTTTAATGTCCCTTTCTCACTATATTATTTGTTTTTTATACTTGTTATATTAAGTTAATAAATTGAAGATCTAGCTTCAAAAACGAGCTCTCTGTAATTGTTAAAAATCATAAAAACTTCAAAAAAAAAATGTGATAGTAAAGACTTTTATAATTGCAGATAGCTCTTGTTCAAAACTTTTTATTGTTACTGCAGGCAATAAAAAAACATTTGCCCATGTTGCTTATGAGAGATTTTTCCATCCTTTCACAGTGGAGAAACTATTTCTTGAAAACTGAATTTAAATAAAAGTGTGTGATAATTATGTTTCTGAGCAAATGTTAAAAAATCTTAATGGAGTCTATTTTTTATGCATTAAAATTATATTTTTCACTTTTACAAGATATAAACATTGCTCATTTTTGAGGCAACATCTTCAATCAAAATTTCCCTAAACCTGGCAACAATAGTATTATCCTAGGTCACTGCAATGTTGTTTTTTGAAAAACTTGCTGCCTCCATTTTAAGTTGCTTGAATTCTGCTCTTTAAAATAAAACAGTAAAATAGACTTTTGCTATAACATCTAAATTGCTTTTTATAATTTAAGTTCAAACTATTTCAAAAACTTTTAAAAATATGCTGTCCAATTATTTTAAAATTTCTTTCCATTGAATATTGCATATTTAATTAAAACTTAACAAATTGAAATAAAAGAGGAAAGGCCATTTGAAATCAAATTTCTTTGTAATATGAAAATTGAACATAATTTTTTTTAACTTTTTGTGTTTATTTTCATGTTTGCTTATTTAGTTTATTTAGAATCTGTTCTTGGAATTATATTTAATTATCTTAGTAAACTTAAATGTGAATTTGTGAAATATATTTCATTTTTACAATCTGTTTACAATTTTATTTTATATACTTAATTTCCTATTTTTAATTATTTTTCTTCCTAGTCATTTTAATTTAATTAATATTATTGAATTAAGTGTTATTTATTTGAATTTTATTATTATTTATTTGAAGAGTCTGATATTATATGAAATACATATTTGTATTTTAAAACAAATATAATATTAGTCTGATATGTAAAATGAGTGGACTATTTATTTTTATTCTAAAAAACTTGTTCCTACTGTAGTCTAAAAACGCTATTATTTGTTCTATGAAATTAACATATACACTTGTTTACTGTATGATTTATTTTCTTTTTTATTAAAATGTGAACTTCATGATTATATTATTATGATATCTATGCAATTTACATTCTCCTAAACCAAACATTTGTTGTCTTTCAATATATTTGAAATAGTAACTGTATAAGCACTTTCAGAATTACTATAAAATCATTAATTGATATGTAGAATTTTTTTCGAAAATGCAGCTCTTTTATATTCTATGCAGGTGAAATAAATTAGTTTAGAACAACTAGTATATTCTCACCATTTCAAAAGGTTTCATTTAGTTTCATGAATGTTACATATCTGTAAAATAAGATGTGCACAAAACAAAAGTAATAATATTAATCCTAAAAATGTGTCATATATAAGCATATATAATTAGGGTTCCAGAATATTTTTATGTCACATTTTCAAAAATAATTTCTGTCTTTTTTTTTTTTTTTTTTTTTTTTTTGGTCTTTTTTATTTTAACATTTTTTACATTACGTCACATTTTGAAAATGATAATTTTCTCTTCTAGAAACTAAATAATCAAAGTAAAACTGTTAATATTGAAGTAACTCTCTTTATCATTACATATTGGTAAATTTTTTGCCTAAACTATATTTGTTTTTGAATTTAATTTGTTGAAATAACTATGAAGAATATCAAAATAACAAAGTGTGTTATAAAGTAATTATATTTCATTGAGTACTAAAATGTAATATACAGAAAATTTTGTAAATCTCTTATTTTCATATTTTAAGAATATTTATAGTCTTTAAATATTTATATTCTTTCAATAAAAGTTTCTTATATTGTTCTTACAAAATAAGATTATTTGTAAATTAGTTTTATTTGATTGCATATTAAACGACAGTAACAAATTAACTTCTGATAAAATGTCTTCCTAATCTCAGAATTACCTGTAATATTTCTGTTTTCAAAATCATTACAAATATAACTTATGAGAAAATTATCATTCCAATTATACCTCTGTGTTCTTTTTATTTATTATTATTGCCTCTTTATGATTTTGATTTTATTATTATTTATAGTATTTTAAAGGTAAATTTTTTTCCACAAAAAAGAAAAAAATGTTACAGTTGTAATGAAAATAACGACTTCTTGATAAGAATATTTTTTTACAGAATGTATTTATATCTTTCTTTAACAGTTATGGTATTGTGACATATTTTAGTAATAAACAATTACTGCTTCGTGCTTTTAATCTAAGTTTGAGCTCAATTATGTAAAGTTTGATTGTTTTAAAGCAACTCAATAAAGTTGTATTAATAGAATTATACTTTTGTACATATATCCCTGGATTGTTAGTTTAACATGACATAATTTGTTGTTCAATTTAACTTCAAAATATATTTATCATGGAAAGGTATGAACAGAAGTAATTTTACTTAGTTCAAAGCTGAAAAGACAAAGTCTTTGTGCAGCAACATTATATATTTGTGCATTTACATTTTAAGATCACAAAAATATCAGAAAATATTTTAATATATTTTACTACCATTTTGTAAAATGTTAAAGAATTTCTGTTGACTTGATTAATAACTGTATAATAAAACTCTTTAGAAAATTGTTAATTTCCTGAAAAGTATTAATTATTTCAATATGTTTTCAAACTTTGACAACAATTAAAATCTATATTAATGTTTATAATATTTTTTAGCATCTTGATTCTTTATAATTACCATTAGTTTTGATATTAAGTGATGAAATTTTAAGAAACATAAATCTCTTGCTATCACTTTATAGTCTCTTTCATTTTAGTCTTAACTGTCAAAGCTTTGAATGGTTTTCTTTGTATTCTTATTTTACTTCAACAACAATTTGTTCACAGATAATCAATATCAGAAAAATCTGATTAATTTCCTAAATACTTTTATGTTATTCTAAAATGTTATCTGGAAATGATATTCTGATAAATCTTTAACTGCAGATACTTGTGTGTAATGGAATTTAAAAGATTCTTTCCCTTTTAATTAGCCAAATTGACTAGTGCTCTGACTTTCAGTTCATATATTCGAATATTGCCCTGCAAATAGATGTTTGTTGTTGTTTAGAATCCATTTTGAACTGCAAGTCCTTGTTGAATTACTCTCTTTGGATGGCCATAAAATAGTAAGCAGTACTGATAAAAAAAAAATTTCCTTTTAAAAATGTGCTTATATTCTGTCACAAAAATTCAAATCACTTATTTTACTATTTGGCTGTCTTTTCATTCTATAGCAATCCTTTAAGACAGTTGTTATATTTCACTGAAAGTTGAAAATGGATTTAAATCTGATTCTTTGCTAATTTCTTGAAATGTGACGTATAAACGTTTTTCTTTTATAAGTTGACACCAAAAATATTTTTGTTAAAATCATGTTTTTATTTTCAAAGATTATTTTGATGTCAAATTGCATAATTTCTATCTCTAATCCTAAATTATAAAAAATTCATTATATATATATATATATATATATATATATGTTGAAAATAGTTCATTATTAAAATGAGTGTTATAAATTCTAAAATAATTTGAAAAAGTTCATTCTTATTACAGTTTTGTAAATGCACACATATATAATGTTGCAATCTGTGTATGTGTACTCTTCATACTATATAAATATACATATTTTAGTAATATCAGAGTGTTAAATTGCCAAAAAAAAAACTGGAATCGAATGCAAATCTGTGTAAAATGAACCAACATGTGCATGTGTTTTGCAAAATCTATTTGTTGAGATTGATACACGAATAAAACGTTTTGAAACCAGTATGATACATTCTGTGAAACTAATTCACAAACATGCTTTATTGGAATTTATTTCATTTCTGTTTAGAAACACATGTCCTAATCTTTGTAGATGTATGTTTTCAAACTGCATGTGTAAACATTGGATGTTTCCACCGAATTATCCAGTAAATAAAGTATTTAGACTATGCATGCAACTGCATTTTCGAGTGGATTACCAATATTTACCCTTATTGATAAGAACACAGTAACAGTAAGCTGGGTGAATGATATTTATAAAAAGGCAAAGGCATCAATATTGCTAATAACATTGATATAGTAATAGTAAAAAAGATTCACACATTAGTCCTTATTGCTGCCCACTTATGCTTTTCCTATTTATTAAACTTATATATTGAATTGATTAATTAACAAGATCAAAATTACTATTGGAGTTAAATTTCTTGCTTTAATAATTGATTGGTAAGTTTGTAAACCATGGGATGTAATTGTTATTACATAATGTTAACATAATCCAATAAAAGAAAATTTTTACTTAAATAATTTTCGCATTTTAAATTGTCCATGGCGTTTGATAATTTTCCAGGTTTCAAGATAATTTTCAATTGATTTAATTTTAAAAATATATCTCTTACATTAAGAATTTGAAATATCACTTTTATAAATAATAAATTATTGCTATTTATTTTAAGTAGGTACTGTAGTATAGTAGTGAAGTCATTTTTGTTGCTTGTCTCAAAGCAGTACTTGTTCTGTGTTGCTAACATTCAGCTGCTTTCTACTTTGTTGTATCTTGCAAGAAATAGTTTTGGGAATCTTTCAATTAATTTTGTTAAAATAAAGTTATACTGGTACAAATTGAAATAACAATTATCTGTAAGCTTTAAATTCTAATTAATAATTCTACTACATCAGTATATTTCTAAAGAGTTCTTTCTGTTATTGAACACCATAGTAGTAAAATACCGTCTATAACAAAGCTAGTTTTCAGTTTTTACATTTCAAGACAACAGAAATTCATTCCCCTCCCCTCATTATGCAAATTATAATTTTAATAAAATTAAGAAATTTTAAAGATATGTTTATAATAATGATAGCAAAAATATTGAACCAAAAATGTATTATAAGTTTTAAGATTGGTTTAATGAAAGATAATGAACGCCCTTTTTTACTGCTGAATTTGATTTTAGAATAAATGGCTAAAAATTCAAACCATTAAATCATTTTGAGATGATGTTAGTTTCTTTGATAAAAATGTTAAAAAAATGCATTTGTTGATACAAAATTGAGTTAATATTCCATCAATAATAAAATAATAAACGTCGTATTGGATATATGTAGATTGAGGACATGTCCACATTAATATGTGACTTCCAAAGTACTTGTGCTGTGTGTATGTAGAAAGGAGGGTGCCAACTCAGGCGTGACCTCGTATCCTGACCGTGGTTCAAAATTACAAGCCATTTGGTGATGGGAGAATATTTCGAACCCTTTAATTTAAAAGGAACAGTCTGAGTTTCACCTGCACCGACAGGCATGTATGTATGCCTTCTACGGGTACATCTATCAGGGTGAGAGCTAGGAAATGTTTCGGGTTATTTCTCTAAAGACACGGGAATACGGTTCATTATCAATAAAATTATACTCGGGGAAAGTAATTGACATTATATTACCTTACAGCGGCCTTCGCCCATTAGGTTTTTTAATAAGCAGTGTCAAAAATGTATTGATTTCTAAATTTCAAGACACTTGACAGCATTCTGCAGAAACCAATTCAAAATGAAATTGTTAACAATTATCATCTGTGAACAAATAATTTCACAGAGTGACACTCGTGTCGGGATTTTCAAAATATTTTTCAAGACCGAATATTCTCATTAGATAGCTATTAATCATGTAAGAAATCTCTTATCTGCACAATTAACTTTGACTGTATTCATAATCAAACACGCAACATTGCACTCACTGTAAAAAGTGCCAACAGAATAAAGGAAATGTTTAAAATCAGAAACGAATATAACAAAGAAGTGTATTTTCTATCAAATTCTGATGCTTGCTCCAATTAGTACTAAAAAGATACCTTTTCTAGACACCACAAATAATCACCAAGACAGAAACTATATGAAGAATTGCAGCAAATAAAATATCTTACTTTGTTAATAACTTTATGTAACTTTAAAAAGTCAAGCAGCTTTTTGTTTAAATGTACTTTTTTTGTTTCTAAGCTAATCCTTAATGCTAGCTAGTACGATTGTAAACGTAATAGCATGTAAATAAACTCTGATTTATGCAAGATGATTGAGATTTTTATTCTAAAATTTACAGTTATCAGGCTTATTTCAGTTTAATTCATCAAATATGAAAGAAAAGATTTTTCTACCTTTACAATTATATATAATTGTATACTTTTGTGGAATTGGTGGATACCCATGACCATAAATCTTATTCTTCTAATCCAATAAAAGATATATATATATATATATCACACACACACATATGTGTAGCTATTTTACATGATCATTCTTTGTACTAATCAAGGAAAATTAAAACAAAATCAGGAATTGTTATTTCAATTTCTCAGTTTATGTTACTATGAAGCCTTTCACAACCGAAAATATATTTTAAAAACAACACTAAAAACTGGTTAAAAGAAACTGGATGGAAACTTTTGCATGTTTTCACAAACGTAAAAGTTTTTCTCCCCTAAAATATATGAATTTTGATTTCTTTACAGGAAAGTGACAAGATAACTTTAAGCTTTTAAATTTATTAACGAAGCCCTCATCGTATATGTGTATTACATTAATAAAAAAATTTTCGCCTGTTTGCATTCATTATTATGCTACATTTTTTAGTCTAATTTTATAACCATATAAGTAATTTTTGTTCATTTGCTTGTAAAAAATTTAATAATTCGATAAAAAAAAATATACTTTTGTTACTAAGAATGAAAACATGTCTATCTATTCTGCTATCATCAAATATATTAATTTTGGAGCTAGTGTACAACCAAACGGGGGGGGGGAATTCTGGTGATATAAAATGTTTAAAAACTCACCACATGCATAGATGTTGTGAAGAGTTTGTATGGTATAAATAATGAATCGTATTCACTTATCTCAAGAGTGAGAGAAAAAAAAACAGGGAAAATCAAAAGCATTCCCTGATAGTGATAAAGATCCACTATGGTTCAATGGAGGCCCAAACTTTTGAGTAGAGTGCCCTGAGTCACAACCACAATTAAGTTTGATATGGATGGCGCAATACCTATGCAACCAACTTGCATATATATTTCTTTTTTGTTTCTCGCAAGAGCTTCATTGGGATAGGGGGCTTATAAATTTTCCGGGTTTTCTCCCTTGTATATCATGAATTCGGCCAACTCTCTTAGAAAAGCCCTCCTGGTATGAATTAAGCGTCGGGTGTTTAAATGCCTTAAAATCTAATAGTTTTGGTCTATTGAGCTACATATTTTGATATAGTTTTTAAGCAGACGTTCTGAGAAACAAACAGTACCTTACAATAATAGATCGGATGTCAGCTGATTTACATAAAATTAAATTGAGTATAGAATTCTATGCAAATTTAGTGCTATCACGTGGCTTACGAATATTCAAAATGAAACATGAAATGGAAACATTGTTAACTCTATGAGAAATGGAACAATAAATAGGAAAAAATGTGAAGAGATGTTGGTTGTTGAATTGATGGTTTAAATGAGAACTGGATAAGAATCATCATAACCATTGTCAACTGTTATAAGCCCCCATGAAGTATAAGACTATGGAATATAGAATATGAATTCCTCTAGCTGATGCATATTTGATCTTTCCAGTAAACTGACTGAAAATGTTCTGATTCTGAAGCATAAAACTCATAACAACCAGAAGAAATCTATTCAAATCAACGGTAGTGATTTAAGCTGGTAGCAAGAATTGTGATGCATTCCAATATTTTGCAAAATTGTACGCTCTAAATACCCACAAAAGTGTTGTCGCCTCCGAACCACACATCACTCCAACAAAGAAATCGGATTCCCTTAGATTACAACTGGATTGAGACAATAAGAAAACTGTTTTATAGGGTGATTAGTTAAGTTAAATTCTCATCTAGGTAAATAAGTGGTCGTGGGTAAGGTGAGTGAAAAGCGAACCTCATATTTTAATGCATCATTCAAATTATTAATTCCAGTAGTAATGGTGTAATTTCTAGGAGGTATTTTTGTTGGTATGTTACGTGACTTTGCATAGTATTCATCGTAAATTAAATACGCCAACTTCATCGGGGACAATTTAAATAGTCAGATTTTATGCACTCTCTGACAATCATACGAAATTTTCGAATTTTACCTCTATGATGGCAGTGAATCATGTTGTATTTCAGTCTCTCTCAAGCAGCGATATCATGTTATTAATTTACAATGTCCTCCTTGGCCTACCTAGAATCCAAACATAAGCTCCATAGATTATTTATAAAATAAATATGAACGCGCGTGCACGACGTTTGGGGAATAAAGAACCACGTCAAAATTTTACAGCCGAATTAGCTATATTTTTGTAAAATATCAATTATTATTATTAAACTATTATTAATAATAAACACATAAAATTATTATTAGTATAATTGTGTCACATCTAGGGGATTCTCACTGAAATAATGCGAGACAAAGAGGTAACTGAATGGTTAACGCTCTTCCCTTTGGTTCAACGATTCGTTGGTTCTATTTTTACCTTGCGTATGGAGGCTTATTGTATTCGCAATGCATTTTAACTATAGGCCCTGCTTCAATTAGACCTCACGTGCAAAAAGTGATCAAAATGATCAACTTTTTGCACGTGAGGTCTAATTGAACCAGAGAGTGCTAAGTGACAAAGTAATCAAGAGTGACAAATAAATCAAACCCAATTGTAAATGGTACCTTTCTTTCCTTTATACTAACACATCTTCCTGTTATGACTTGCTTATGCCATCACATTATTATAGTGCAGTATAATAATGTGATGGCATAAGCAATGTTCGCAATGCAGAAAGACTGGATTCATTTCCAATTGTACAAATTCACTGGGAACCAAACTTAGACCATTTTAATTCTAAGAATGCGCATATGCCATTAAGCTAAGGTAACATCTGTCAACAAATATTAAATATAATATACCGCCTAAGCCCATACATATATATATACAGATAGATAGATATGAAGATATGATTCAACATTTCCTTTAATACAAACATTCTTCGGGGCAATTGCTGAAAGTTCTTCAGAAATATGTCCTTCGTGCATATCAGAAAAGCTGACCATCTCTCTCCCATTGAAGATGTGGTCCTTATTCCTTCCTCCTGTTCTTTATATTTTATATTGTTTTATTCTTGTCAGTGATTTTCAAATTTTGTCTTACTGGTTTTATTGATCTTCATGTTGTTTCTTATTTACATTGGTTTATCTCTCTTTAAATGCTTTTGCACTGGTTAAATTGCCTGTAATATATATACATGCACACACACATATAGATAGATAGATAAAAAGTGACTGTCAGTACTATTTAAAAGAATAAAATGAAAGTAAAAATCAAATCGTCCTGGACTCTTATATTCCAAGGTGAATTTTTACACAAGCGGAATAATTGGACTGGGACTTACAGGTTAAAGTGGATTCAGAACTATTAAAAATAGGCTTACGCTTTAGGGTTTTAACCTACAAGCAATTGTACGAAAATATAGATTACTAACATTTTCCTGTAAATTAGGCTTTATTCAGAGAAGAAATAACTTACTTCAAAATTTTATTTACAGATAATATAATACGTGCAGATTTCTATCAAGCAGTAAAATTGAACAATAAATAAATATATTGACTTATTAATATATTTGTAAAACTATAGTGAGAACTTATATTTCTTACATTTATTCACAAAAGAAGTCAATAAATATAATAATAATGCTGTATTGTAAAGTCATTGTAGTAACCAGATGTTAAATTGAAGGAAAAGGTAAAATTATAAGTTTTACATTTGGAAACAAAATTAATTATAGCAAATTGCATATCGCGTGCATGAAACCTTTAAAATTTATTCTTCATTTTCCGAAAAAAGATATAGAAAATCCCAAATAAAATTATAAATAATCCAAGTGTGTTGGACCATCATATACATTTTTTTTTGCTGGACAATCTTTTAATCTTCAGATATAATTTTAGAATCTCTAAGTCCTGATGTTACCAATCATATATTCACTCAATTCCAGAACTTTTTTTTAATAATAATTTAGAGGTACAGTAAGATATTTTAATTTTTTATTGCATGCAAGCATCACATACTATGATGCGGCATTTACATCGGCACATATATTTATTAAGGTAAAAATTAACTGTTAAATATGTAAACGCCACGTTTTTCTTTTTTCCTTGGGAATTATAAAGCTTAAATAATCATGTATTTCTATGACTCAATTTTTTTAAAAGGAAAATGAATGAAATGGAAGTTTCTAATATAAGTTATACACAATTGTTGTTACTTATCTCAGGTTGTCTAGCTAGGCTAGAAAACTCACAAAAAACCAAAAATACCTAAAATGTCTAAAAAATGTGATGATGTCTCGAAGGGCATTATCTTTTTTAAAATTTAGGAATGTTAAGATATGTCCAGAAGAGGCCATATTGACGGAACACCAAGGACAGTCTGGAAATGTCCTATGCCCCTGCTGGAAGGTGATTCCTCTCGTGTGCCCACTCAGATAGTGGGAAAAGGCAGTTTGATAAGATCTTGTTCTAAGATTCTAGGTCTCACCCGGTCTTTTGGTGAAACACCATGGATGGTTGGGAGCAATTTACATTTAACTCATGTGTGGTTGCTAGTCCTCCATTGGGCGCCTCCTCTGGTGGTGGATAGGGAAATGCTTCCCAGATATGGGTGATACCGAGGAAACACAATACCTGGGGTGGACCAAAACTAGCATGCAGCGTCTGTCTCAGAGTGAGTGGCTTCTACAGTGTCTGTTCTCCATCTTAAGAAAGGTTGGGTTTAGAGGCTAAGTCATACTTTAACCTCCGGTGCCCCAGACCTTCGGGTCCCTAAAGATGCTCACTTACTCTTTACTATGAAACCTCCCACAAAATATATCGATTTATACACACACAATACTTGGGTGTATAAATCATTTGGGAGCATTTGCAATTGCAACCTCATTAAGTTGAAATAGCACATGTGTGCAAGGAATGAAAGATTCTACATCTTTCATGTTTTTGTAATAATTTTTTATAATATCAACATTATTGTGTTGATATCATAAAAGTTATTCCAATAAAATCAGGCCGTATGTCATTGCAAAGTTAAGCTAAGTACTTTACTGAAATTACACTACTGGCCATTAAAATTGCTACACCAGGAAGAAATGCGGATAACAAAATGATATTTATTGGACAAATATATTATACTAGAAATAACAAGTGATTAAATTTTCAAAAAATTTGGCTGGATATATAGATTCTGCGAAATCAGTACCCAGAACAACCACCTCTGGCAGTAATAACAGCAGTTATACGCCTGGGCATTGAGTCAAACAGAGATTGGATTGCATGTACAGGTACAGATGCCCATGCAGCTTCAACACGATGCCACAGTTCATCAACCGTAGTGACTGGCGTTTGGTGACGAGCCAGTCGCTCGTCAACCATTGACCAGACATTTTCTATTGGTGAAAGATATGGAGAACATACTGGCAAAGGCAACAGCCGAACATGTTCCGTATCAAGAAAGGTCCGTACAATAACGGCAACATTCGGTTGGGCATTATCCTGCTGAAACGTAGGGTTTCGCAGGGCTCGAATAAAGGGTAGAGCCACGGGTCGTAACACACCAGAACTGTAACGTGCACTGTTCAAAGCACCGTCAATGCGAATAAGAAGAGACCGAGACGCGTATCCAATGGCACCCCATACCATCACGGCAGGTGATGGGCCAGTATGACGATGACGAATGCACGCTGCCAGAGTGCGTTCACCACGATGCTGCCAAACACGGATGCGACCATCATGATGCTGTACACAGAACCTGGATTTATCTGAAAAGATGATGTCTCGCCATTCGTGCGCCCAGGTTCATCGTTGATCACACCATTGAAGGCGCTCTTGTCTATGAAGCAGCGTCAAGGGAAGCCGCAGCGATGGTCTCCGAGCTGAGAGTCCATGCTGCTGCAAACATCATCGAACTGTTCGTGCAGACACTTCTTGTCTTCCAAACGACCCCGTTTCTTGACTCACGGCTCGTGACGTGGTTGCACGATCCATTACGGCCATGCGGATAATATGCCTGTCTTCTCCGCTGCTAGTGATAGGTGGCCGTTGAGATCCCGTATAGCGTTCCGTATTACTATCCTGAACCCATCGATTCCATATTCTGCTAACAGTCATTGGATCTCGACTGACGCGAGCAGCAATACTGCGATATGATAAACCGCAATTCCGGTACGCTACAATTTGACCTTTATCAATCAGAAACGTGCTAGTACGCATTTCTCCTGCTTAAACGAGGCATCACAACAACTTTTCACCAGGAAACAACGTTCAAATGCAATTTGTGTATGAGGAACCGGCTGAACAATTTCCTCATTTAAACACAATGTAGGTGTCGCTACTGGTGCCTGCTTTCTCTGAATGCGCTGAAAAGCTAATCATTTGCATATCACAGCACCTTCTTCCTTTCGTATAAATTTCACGTCTGTAGTATGTCGCCTTCTTAGTGTAGCAATTTTAATGGCCAGTAGTGTATTTATACATTTCACATTTTGTTTTTCCCTGTAACTGGAAACAGAATTACAAAAATTATGACTGACATATCACTTATATCGATTTTGTCAAAATCAGTTATTGAATTTTTTTTTATTGTTTTTAAATTTCGAGGAAAGCTGATATAAGATTCATCATGGTTTATTATAACTTATTATTTATCAGTTAGCCATTGGGACGGGCGTAAATTTTTGATATTCATTTTTTGTATTAAATGCAACTCAACTTCTATATAATATTGTTATTTACCGTTTGCATTTTGTCTCGACTTCTTAACTTTAACCTATTATAAGTTAAATTTTTTAGTTTTGGATTTTTGACTATTGTTGTTCCTTAAATTTGTGCGAAAAATTTATGTGAATAAAGACAGATAAAAATCTGTATAACTATTGTCAGCTTATATTTGATGCCTGTAAGACAAACAAAATCTTGACATCTTATTGTGTGCCATCATGTTGTTTATTAGGAACTCTTCGTGTACCTAGCTTATTTATTGTGAACATTGCTTTAAATTTTTGCTGTCATGTGCTACTGTTAGAATTTATTATTGAAAAGTGTAAATTGTTTTTAAAATGGAAAGTAAATTTCTACCTCGAACTCCTTTATTCAGAGGAATGCCACCTATCATGCAAAGACCGTACATTCCTGCTGGCCTCAATGCCTTGTATACAGCATGCAGACATATTTATCCTGATCAACCCAATCCCCTCCAAGTAACAGCGCTTCTGAAATTTTGGTTAGGCGGCCCGGATCCATTAGATTACATTAGCATGTACAAAAATAATGGTAACCCTGACGCCGACATAGAGCCCCATTGGCATTATGTTAGTTTTGGCTTATCTGATTTACACGGTGATGGAAGAGTTCATGAGATATCCTTAGCAGATACTCCTAGCGGGTTTGGTTTTGAATTGACTTTTCGGTTAAAACGGGAACCCGAAGAAAATTCTCCACCAACATGGCCAGCAGCTATCATGCAAGCTCTGGCTAAATATGTGTTTCAGTCAGAGAATTCTCTTTGTGCTGGAGATCATGTTTCTTGGCATTGTCCTCTAGACAATAGTGAATCCCGAATACAACATATGCTCATGTGCGAAGATCCACAATTGGGTACTGTACAGACACCTTATGGACCTGTCACATTTGTTCAGATTGTTGGTGTGTGCAATGAAGAGCTTCAAGCTGCTCAAGGATGGAATGGCCCTGGTGTCATTGAACTCATGAAAGGTGTCAAAGGTGCTGGAGGTCCTTGGCTGGTTACCAATATGAGACGTGGAGAAAGTATTTTCGAACTGGATCCTGATGTCCGAGATGCTGTAAATGAAGGTATTGCGGCAGATGGTTCAAATCTAAGTGGTGTTAGTGCACGCTGTACTTGGGTTGAGAGGAAGTTACTTGATGTAAATGAGGAAGAATCAGAACTAGAAAGAGGATTCTCCCAAATTTCTGTCAGTGAATCAGAACAAATTAAAGCAACTTTGAAGAAGGGTTTACTTGTTTCTAAAGCAGTGTTGCCACAGATTCGACCCAACAGTGCAAATTTTTATTCTATGCCTAATGATCAGAATCAGGGCAATATGAATGGTGTGATGCCAATTCTGGATCCTGTTGAACTTGTGCAAGTGAAATACTTAGAAAGTGTACATTTGCATTTTAATTTAGAAGCTGGTACAATCCTTCCTCTTGCTTTGCGAGGTAGATTGAAGCATGGAAGACATTTCACATTCAAGAGTGTTGTTTCTGAAGTTGCCATCACATTTTGCACCATTAATGTCTCTGGTGCTTTTGTAGATTTAGAACGTCCATATGCTGCCCGTGGGACATGGTTACAGGTACTTTTATCTGATGAGGAAATAGAAAATATTTTGGCAGAATTAGATGAATTATCTGAATTGGATGCAATTGCTCTTCCTAAAACATTTGAATGGTGTAATAAGAAACTTATTGTGACTCTGATGCATGACGAATTTTAGCAATGAAAGGATATTAAGACATATTTCCTTTGAGTGATACTTGTCATTTTTACTGGTGACTAAGAATTAATCACCATATTTACTGGACTTTATACCACATAGTTAAAGAGAATTATTTAAATTAAAATACATTATTTTAAATTTGACATATTATCCAGTTAAAGGGATTATTAATTGAAAATATTTCAAATATAAATTATTAGTTTAATATACTTTTATTATCATTTGTGTGCAAAAAAATAATTATCACTTCAATGATTTGGTGAGAGTAAAATAAGTTGTTTCTTATAAAGGCATGTAATATATTAACGCCAGTGTAAAAAAAAATAATAATTTAATACGTGGCTGAACCTAATAGATTTTTGAAATTAAATATAAATTTTATTGAAATATTAGGAATTATGTAATTATTTACATTTACTTCTTGATATAAATTCTACTCCTTAATTCTTTAGTCACCAGTTAAATTGGCAAATACCAATGGTATTTATTTTATGCCATAATATAGGAGAATCGTAAAATAAGTTATATCTTTTTATATTCTCATTACAGATTATGATCATATTTTATAGGTATCTGAATTTGTATACATAACCTGTTATTGTATTTTTAAATTTTAATTAGTATCTTTCTAGAGAGAAAATAGTATTTTAAACCTTTAAAGATGAATCTTTTATTACAAATATTAATTTTGTACTTTTAAGATAATTAGATTTAAGAAATTTTTATTCAATAGCCATCATTCAAATATTTTTAATCCAAATTGGATTCTTGTTACAAAATAAATTATAATTTTGTGATTGTATAATTTCAATCCTTCAAATATGTGGAGTGATAATTTTTGATACATCTATTTGTAATTATTTTTTATATTTTAAATATAAATAAAATGTCTAAACTTACATTTTATCTACTTTGATTTATTTTATGTTTGTGTTTAGATTTTATAATTGTAAGAGTTCCATACTATTGTGAAAACAATTTTTTCATGTTAAAAGTTGAAGATATTATAATTGAAATTCAGTCATATGCTAGAAATAAAATGTTCCTAATTAAGAAAAATCAATGAAAAATATTTTAAATAATCAAAAATAAGACAGATTTGTTGTAAAACATAAAAATGAATAGTTGTGATTTGAAAATTAGAAGATTGTTTTGTTTAATAATTATCAAAATTTATGGAAAAAGGCTTTATCATTGTAAACACCACATTTGAAAAAGTTCTCATAAAAATGTAGCTTTATCACAATCTCTTATATATAAATCTTACATGGCATATTATTTAAGCAAAATGTATAAAATGAAATCAGTAAGAATATCAGATGTGCAAAAGTTGAAAATGCTAATCACAAATCTGTTTACTTATTAAGCATGTTTTAAAGAACAATTATCTTTTAAGGCATCAAATTAGATGTGTAAAAAGATTTATATTTCTTCACAGATTAAACTGACTCTGAAAATATTGAATTATGTAAGTAAATAATTCACTCATGTACTAGATCATTCTAAACATCTTTGGATTTTTATGTTATTGACAACAGTTCTGATTTCTTTGCAACTCATAAATTTTCATTAAGTGAATATAATTGTTTCATTAATTAACAAAGTAATTTTTTTTATCATCTTGAAGTTCCTATTTTTATGAATTGTTGTAGAAATCTTAGAAAAAAATTGGTATCAATGACCCTGCTAATTCCATTAAGCAGGTTTTTCATCATTGTTGTAATTAAATATTAGTTCTATTTTATTCTATGAGGTATCAATTATAATCAGAATAAAGCAAACTAAATAAAAAGTAATGAAGTTGATTATAGTAGACTCGTAATTGTCCAATATAACTAATATTAATTGAATTTGTGTTTGATCTGGTATGAAAAGTTGAGCTGAGATAAACAAATGTTTAGTTATGTGGTTCTCAATCTAACAGCTTGTATATTAAGGGAAAGCTTAGATAAACTTGCATACTTGTTAAAACTAGATAAAATGTATCTTATTTGCTGAATAAAGTACTAATATGTATGTACATCAATAATTATGTACATCGATAATTATGTGCATCAAAAATGTAAGGAGTGAGCAGGCGCACACACAAAATTTATAAAAATGATTAATTTCTGAGGAAAAAAAGCCTTAAAATTTATGATAACTAAATATATGATTAACTTTTTGTCTCCAGCACTCAACTAATCCTACTAAAGGTAATTTCTTAGGTTTTTAATGTAATAAAAAATTGAATAAAGTTCTTTCAAATCATCAGTGTAAAATGTTTTCAGAATTGTTATAGTAATAAGAGCAGTTTAAGTTTTTCACAAAATATTTTAATTAGATGTTGATGTAGAAATTAAAAAAAATTGATATGGAAATCATTGCTAGTAAAGTTATTAAATCAAAAATAATGATCTTTATAGATTATCTCTTGTTAAAAGTTTCTATATGTCCTTGTTAAAGTACTAAAAAATTATTAGACATCTTGTATAAATAATTATGAATGTAATGCAACTACTTTGAAAATATTATTATGCTATTTTTAACATGTGTATTCAGTGTATTTGTTATTTATCATTGCTCTCTTGTGAAAAAATGCAAATGTCTCATTTGCTGATATTGCTTCTTGTTTTAAACTCATATAAATATATATTTAAGTATTAAATAGTTTTGAACTTCTCTTTTTCATTCTTAAAATTTATGTAGAGCTTAAATGATCTTGAAATTATTAATTTATAAAAATTATTAACAGTGGAATTTTTTTTAATTGAAGTTTTACTTAGATATAATGTGGGTTATGCTATGATACCTCTTATATGTGTTGAGCTTTTTTAATTTGTGACTTGAATGCAGTGTGTTTGTAAACTGTGTTTCTATATTTTATAAGTGAATTAAAAAAATTTTGAAATTTTAAGTTGGCTCTTATTTTATTGCATTAATCAGTATTAAGAAGTTGCATAAAAATAAAGATACTATAAAGGTACAAATCGCATCAAATGTTTTTAAAATTTTTATTCCTTAAATAGTCTTATTAAGAAGTATTCTAATAATTGAAAAATTTAGAAAGGAAAATAATTATAAATATCAACAGAAGATAATACAAATGTGGAAATTTTGCAGTTCAACAATTTTCTAAAATTTTTATTTTATTAAAAAAACTATTATAGTACTTTTATAATTTGTTAAGTGTCAATAAATTCCTTTTAAAAATTAATTCTGAAATATTATTAAATATTCTAATTTGTTTGATGATAAAAGTGGCTCTTATAATATTTATCATTTGGGAAAATAAGTTAGTCACCAGATTTATTTGTGCAGGTCAATAATTGTTCGATAGTAAGCAATTTCCTTTTTAAAAAAAGGAAATTAATTGCAGCAAAAAATTAAAAACAGTAAACAAAGAAATTGGAAATTAAATAATATTTTATGACAGGAATTAATGCCAACTTTAAAAAAAATGTTGGTTAAATTTTATAACATAAAAATCAAAACTATACTTCATAAAAATATCTTAATATATTCATTGCAAGTATTTTTGCATATAAATCTGCTTTGATAAATATATAATGGACTTGGCATTTAATTCAATTTAGTTTTGGAATTATTTAAATAATTTTGAACTATAATCACACAGTTTTTAATAAAATAAAAGTAATGGAAATAATTTGTATTCTCTTTAACTTTATTAATTTATAACTTATTTAGAATGATATTTATTTATGCTAAGTTGAAAATAAAAAGTATTTCAAATGAGTGCAAAAGAGTTTTACAAAAAAAGAAATTACGGAATATTGTAAAAAAATCAGAATCATCAAAATTATCAGATGTGGTGAAAGTAATTATATAAGCACTGTGTAAAATATATAAAAGCTTTGAAATCTGAAACAGCACTCAAACTTTACTGGAATAAATTCAGTATAAAAATAGTTTGATTTAAAAATATTTTAAGTACTTTCTGTATTATAATAATCTTTATTTGACTACAAATTAATGATCATTATTACTGGTATCAGTTTTTGTATTTATTTAAAAATAGACTATTTTTAAAAGAACATTGATGTGATAAGTTTTTTTGTTTATTTTTAATAAAGGATTCATTCATCCTAAGACTAGTTTTATCAGCACATATTAAATAAATTCTGAATAGCTATGAAAAAAATTGTAAAAATACCTTTAACATTACACATATAATAATTTATCTTTTAAAAATCAAAGATAAATTCTTTGAAGTGATTTCAAGGGATAAGTTCTTAACTGCTTTTAGGATGAGATTTGTATTAATAAGTGTGGCTAAACAAGAAAAATTATATACAGTTGTCTAATTTTGCTTGTAATGTAGTAAAAATTTCGGGATATTTTTCGTTTTACTATTAAAATGTTTTATAATGTCTACTTGTTTTCCAAATAAAATCATGACATAAGATATCGGGAAAGTTTTTGTTTTAAATAGCATTTAATTAGTAAAGTTGGAATTTTTTACTAAATTTTGATAATATACATTTTTAAACTGTGCAATTTTGAAGAAATCAACTTATAAAGAAAAACTTATTATATTGAAGAATTGATTTGTAGTTACTTCTGACAAAAAGCACTTAGAATGTATAACGTAAAATACATTCTAAGTGCATTTTGTCAAAAGTAACTACAAATCAATTTTTTCTAGATTAAATTTTATTTTTATCACTAAATGTTACTATTATTGTAAATATTTTAGTATTCAGTTATTGAAGTTTTTGCTTTGGAAAAAAAAAATAGTTTATATTTAAGCTTTAATAACTATTGTATTTCATTTACTTTATATATGTGTGTGTGTTAATATAAACATAAATTTTTATTTCAGCAGACTTACATGTTAAAAAAGCAAGAGGAAAATAGTGGGGCTTTGAAATGATCCAATTTTTCAGATATTGATTCAATGAAATATCCAAACATGTAATGTTTTTTTTTCCCCTTTTTTTGTAATTAAATGAACTATTTAATTATTTATACAAAATTTATATGAATATTTTATGTTTGTACTTTCCAATGTGCATTAAATGTTATCATAATAATTTTTTGTCTTTGTTTTTTTTACAATTATATAATTTTAGATTTATAAATTTCTACTGTGCAGTTATTAAAAATTTGTATATTGCTACATTCCATAAATAATTTAACTTTTAAGTAAAGTGTAATAAATTTATGCATTTACTTCTAGCATATTCTGTTAGTGAATTTATTGTTTATTTTATTTATAAGTAATTTTAGGGAACACTGGATACGATTTTAATTTGTTTATATAAAAAATAAAAACTATTTCCAGGTTATAAAATTACTGTGAATACTTTTGTACCTTGATTGTTACAATACAATGAGTTTGTTAATTCTTATAAAAGATAGTTTAAGTTCTATTTATATATATACATGTATTCACTTTCAGAATATCTTATTATATATTTCAAATTATTGAAATTTGATATTTGAATGATTTGTATATATAGTATTCAGTTACCTGCATGTTGATATAAACAGGCTTGTTGAAAACATGTAAAATGCTAATTTGCAAGGTTTTTGTGGTAGTTATAATATGAACTGACACACATGTATGTACATATGTATACATACTTCTTCACAGTTTATATATGTATATGCATAAAAATTCAAGTATTATTAACATAGTATCTTAAGTATATAATCTGGTAATGCACAAGAAAAGATGCATTGGTTTATTATTTAATACTGATCACTGAAACTACAATTTAAGAATTCTGTTATCAATGACGTTTTTCTATGTTTTATCTTTGATATAGGAAGTATGATAATATTATTTGAGCTTTTGTGATAAAAACAAATAACCATGTAGGTATTATAACTAGTGAATCTTTTTCTCAAGAATCATAACTTTCTAAAGAAATTTAATCTTTTCTTTTTCAAGAATCATAACTGCTTGTGCAAAATTTGATACTGTTGCATGTGTGAGTGAGAACAGAACATTGTTAATTGAATTTGGCCATCAATGATATGTAAATGTTGAAGAAGGAAAAAATTTAGCAAATGAAATTACTGCGCTACATGTAACCCTTGAAATGACACCTACTTTTTTAAAACCCACATCAACCAGTATGATATTTAAGAGCCATGCTACTAAACATTTTCACGTGTTTTTAATTTAATTTTCCTGTAAATGAAAAGTTGATTTTGATGATAGAATTATTGCTATAATTTAGTGACAAGATTACAAAATGAAAAATTTGTAATATAATTCTGATTTGTTAATTTCTGTGTTATTTTAAATACCATTAAGAGTAAATTAATTGTAGTTTGTTTTTAGTGTTTCAAAATTGAAGTAAAAAAAATTGAAATTATACAGTAACAATATCATGTAATGTTTGAAATTACTTGCTCATGTTTGATACAACAAATAAACAAAATTATTTTATGCTAATTAAAATTTAAAACAATATTAAAAGATTTTATCATAGAAGAAATAAATTTTTTCTATCATACAACTTAAAAAAAATTAACATAAATCTTCTGATTTTATTTATTTCTAGCAAATGCATATTATATACTCATTACTATACATAAAATATATGCTATGTAAAATAATATCTGGTTGTTAAAAAATCTAATAACATCATGAGAATCATGAGAAATAAAATAATATATCTACTTTCTTTCTATATACAATCTTTGTTCCTCACTATATATATATATATATATATATATATATATATATATATATATATATATATATAAATATATATGTATATATATATATATTTATATATATATATGTATATTTATATATATATAAAATTATAAAAAATAATTTAAATATATATAAAAATACAATACAGAATATACAATACAATAGGAAATCTAGCCAACGCAAAAGAAGCTAAAGAAAGATTTGCCAATATAAATAAGATATATATATATATGTATATTCAACCATGAATCTACTAAAAATCAAATTAAACAACTGATAGATCACTTAAAAAATAATAATATTCCAATTAATTTTATTTTAAAATATGTAGGAAGTAGGGAATCGCTTGTAAGGTTGAAATAATGCATAGTTTTTATAACTACAGAAGGGCCACCCAAGCATTGAAGTTCTTACAAGAATCCTGAAAACACCTACATTTATATTTTAAATTTAATCTAACTACAACTGGCGACACTTCTTTACTATAATTTTAAAATTACTTTTGGCAACTCTCATACTATTTTAATATATAAATTCCATCTGATTTGCTAACTTTGGCTTTATGTATTTCATTTTTTACTGTATGTATGTATGTTTCATTTTATATGAGTATCTCTAATTGTATTTATGTTTAATTTATTGGTATTTCTAATTTTCTGCATTTATATTTATTCAAATGTTTTAACCTAAGTTCATTGAATACGAACACTCTTTGGGGGAATTGCTCGAAGATCTTTAGACATTTGTCCTTCGAGCTTGTCAGGAAAGAGTGTTCTTTCTTTTTGCATAGCTGGCTATCTCCCTCCTGATGAAGATGTGGCCCCTATGCTTTCTTCTTCTTCTTTTCATTTGTTTCATATATTCCAGTGCTTTTCCAATTTCATATTTTTCATGTTTTATCTTATATATATATATATATATATATGTGTGTGTGTGTGTATGTATGTATATATATATATATATATATATATATATATATATATATATATATATATATATATATATATATATATATATATATATATATATATATATATATATATATATATATATATATATAATTTTGTATAGTAATGTGCCTTTGCCTTACTGTACAAAATGCCTCAATATTTCAATCAGTTATACTCTTTTTACTTAATGGCAAGACCCAAAATTATCATAGTCAATTGACTGGGTATTTGAAGTAAATAAAATATGTTTTTTATATGTTTTTATAAATATTTGATATAATTTCAACATTGTTGATAATTGAAATTTTGTAATTTATTAGAACTAGAATGCAGTGATTAAATTCAAAATTAGTGAACAAAATTAATTTTGATGGCTATGTATTAAAAAGGAACCGTGAAAGTGATGACTGGTTGTTATATAAAGACCAGTTAGCAATAATTATCCAATTTTCAAACTTAAAAATGTGTGGAATTTTTAAAAAATGTTATTGTGTAATAGAAAAAATTGCAGACTTATTAATAACTGACTAATATTTTTGTTCAGAACATTAAAATATTTTTTATAATTTTAATTTTATAAGAAGATTTTTCTTAAAATATTTAAAAGAAATTTTAAACTTTCAAAATATTTTTTTATTTTTAGATCTTTTTCTGTTCATTTTCAAAACATTTTATCTGAATTAAGGGAAATTTGTGGTGTATATTTGTAATTGGAACATACATACACATAATTTATGAAGGTAGAAGAAGTTTAATTATTCTTGAAAGAAACATCTCAATTGGTGAAAGAGTGTTTTTAAAGAATTTCAAAAAGAAAGTTGATTTTTACATGGGAAATTTTATTTTATATGAAAGAAAAAAAAAATTCAAGAAAATATGTGTATTAAAAAATTTGTTATTCATTTCTTAACAAAATTTGTTTTCATTGAAATTAATTACTTGAGTTGAAAAATTTTAAATTGAGTGTTTATGAATGTTTAAGTAAAAAATATATCAACATTTATTTTTTGTTACTTTAACTGTTCCTTTCTAGTTTATTTAAAACTAAATATTCTTTCTAAAATGACATAAATTTTTTTACATTATCTGGTAAAATAATACATTAAAGGAAATCTTAAATATTTATTTTAAAAACAGAAATATTGAAAGTTAGTTTAAATGATAATATATCAGTAGTTTTAAGGATTTTGTAAGAATTTATTGTAACAAATTGTTTCAAACTTATTAATTTAATTTGTTTATATATTTCATTTAAAAATTATCTGTATTCAAATAGCCATGATCCTCTAAATGATAAAGAGTGGCCATGTGTGCAATTGAATCATTTGTACTCTGGCTTTATGTTCAATTGCTGGCAAGTTGGAATCACAGGTTATTGGTATGAATGACTTTTAACTGTAGCTCGTGTTCCAATTAAATCTCATAAACAAAAAATGATTGAAAATAACAAATCAATCATTCTTATTGATCTGAATATACTTTTGTTGAAAATGATGTTCATTCATAGTTTTAAAAAAAGTATTACTATTTTTTGTTAAGAAACTTGCTTAATTCATTAATTTTAATTAATGAAATCAAATTTTATTATTTCTTTTTACTTTAAAATCTTTAATTTTTATTTAATAGAACAAATGATTATAACTTTTATTTTATGTAATATATTTTACTGTCAAAATTATTATTAATTTTTGTCAAAGTGAAAATATAAAGTTAAAGTGTTTTTTAAATTTAAATATTGAAAAAAATGTGGATTTAATCACACGTTACTTGAAATGAACTTACGTAATTGCTTTATTCCATGACAAAAAGCAAAAAAAAAGTTTGTTTTCATTAATTTTGTTCACAAAAAAAAAAAAAATATTTTTAATGTTTTATTTCAAAGTATTTTATATTTTTGCGATATTTATGATAATATCTTTTTAAATTTATAATTTCATAGAATTATATATGGATCACATAGTTACAAAGAAAGTTCTTCATTCAGCCAATTTTATAAAAAAATTAATGGAATTAAAATAATAAAATTGTTTCAATAAAGCTTGAAACTAAATTACAATAATAAGGAAAATCACATTTAACATAGAAAAAAAATGCTTAAAAATGTTACTTAATATATCATTTTTCACTGCTCATAAATTTTTTGTTTGCCACAATATTTTTAATGAAATTCAAATATTTTATTGTGTTATAATTTTCTATCTTTAATGATCGAAGTATATATTGGCATAAAATGTACTAATTTAGTAACGTAACCAATTTCATTGTGTTTGTATATTATTTTAAGGTGAAAAAACTTTTTTTTCTATAATATTTTGTTTATTACATAGAAATATATGTGTAAAGAGTGCATTTAAGTTTTGAGTTTCTTTTTAAACACAGAATGTCAGGCATATATTCTTATTCATTATCTATATCAAAATTTTAAGTTCTGACCGGTGATTTCTTTCAAATATAAAGTGTTAGCAACCTTAAGAAAGGTTATTCCTTTAAACTGTAGAATCTACAATTTATTTTTATATTTTGTTAATTTGATTTATTTTTTGCTGTTTTATGGTCATTTTTTTGTGCACGAGGGTTAATTGGACTTAATTTTAAAATGGATGTTGAACTACTACAATCAGCAATGCTTTAGTTGAGTTTTAAAGCCATGAGCAGTTGAATTGAATTTAAAAGCTCTAACCATTCGGTTAGAGCTATAAGCTCAGCACATACTATATGTTAGAGCTATAAACAGCTCACGAAAACATCTATTTCCTATTATTTGAAGAAGGATCCTGCTGGTAGAGTTGAACCTAAGACCTTATGCTCTAAAGTGTCTTGTCCGTCCACAGGACAATAGAAAGCCCATTATCCTGTATATTATCAACTTTAATACTACAGTTGCCCTAAGTTAAAAAGGTAAGAAATTATTCTGCATGGACAATCGTTACACATAATTGGTTTCCTGATAAAATTTGGAAGATGTGATAGCAAAATAACGTGTTTGTTTCTAAAATTCATTTAATCTAGGCAGTTGTTTATTATTTCATTCCTTTTTAAAAAAATTTTAGGGAGAAGATTGTTTGCTTTGTCTCCTTCATATATATTATAGTTACAATGAAGAAAAATGTTTAAAACATTTTCATTGAAGATATATGTTTACAACATCTTCATTGAAGATATGAGTTTAATATATCTTCATTGGAAAACATGTAAAAATACATATGGATAAGAGTAATTGCTTTCCATATCTAATCAACCACTTAAGGTAACGTTCTCATTTTCTCTTGGCTTGAGCAATAGCTTTTTATACATCTATATATATAAATTGCACTCAACAAAATGTGTGCTTATGGTCCATATACTTTTTCACAATTTCAACTGTGATTTAGATATACCTACTGAACCAGTTTATTTTAAATCCTCCGAAAATTTTTAAGTAACATTGATTTTGGAAAAGGATTGCTTTTTGAAATGCAAAGTCCAAGCTTCTATTTTAATAAGCCATTATTTAATAAGCTTCTGTGGAGGTAGATGTTTGAGAATTTTCCTGGTTTCCTCCCTTGCGATACTTAAATATTCGCATTACCTAAGAAAATTCTCTTAAGGCAATAATACGTTTTGGATACTGAATAGTCGTATAATAGATTTCGATTGTTTGGTTATCTATTACACAATATCTAAAACAACAGAATGTGCTAAGTATAAAAGCAAGAATCATATCTAATTAAGTTATTTTAAAGAATGGAAAGCTGACCAACTTGTCTAGTGGTCAGCGCGCCTGACTGCCGACAGGGAGGTTTTGGGTTCGAATTCCGGTTCGGGCATGGGTGTACTTTCTCTATCTATCCTGTCATTGTCTTTTCTGTGTATGTGTGTACTGAAGAAGTTGGACTCCATATCAAATATGGTTCAATTGGAAAAGTGAAGCATCGCACCCCATATTGCCAGCCTAGCTGGCACAAGATTAAAAAAAAAGAATGAAAAAAAGTAAACGCGTGCGTTTTTAGTTCTGATGAGGTTATTTTTTGTTTCCTTCATTTAATAAAAACGATTGAATGTTGCCATATCAGTGAGTAATAAAATTATAAAAAACCATATTTCACTTTCCAGTTTCTTGAATAATAAGATAATCAATTCCCGTTTTATTTATTTAAACTATTAAATTAAAGAAAAAAATAAAAATATTTTTTTATAAGATATAATTTTTGATTTTCATTCTTAAATGCAAACAAATTTTAAAAATAGAAATTTTTCAAAATAATTTTTGATTACTTTTTTAAAATAAACTTTTATTTTAAATGACAGAAATTATTTTTTTGCAAATTAATTTCGTAAATTTTGACAGGATAAAAATTCGCATTACTAAATATTTCAGGTGAATGCGATTTGGTTGGTCGTATTTCTGGAGAATTCGAAGAGTTTACTGCGAAATTATGTCAAAATCCATGTTGATCTAATAAATTGATCTAGAGGTTTTTACTAATAATCCATTGCATATATTTTAAATTCTGTGGAAAAAAAAATTAAGTAACAATGCTGACTTTGATTTTAAGATAACTGCTTTTTGGAATGGAAAATCCATAGTTCTATTTCAGCCATTCATTCATCATATTCATTTTAGTAAGCGAAGGTAAAGGACCCGCTTCTGTGGAGGTAGATGCTTGGGAATTTTCCTAGTTTCCTCCTTTGAGATACCTGAACATTTCCATGACCAAAGAACTGGAAAAAGTTTAAGGATTTTCGTTTTATGGGATAAAATTCCAGAGGAACAAATTGTCCGGCGGATATATTTTGATAATCTGTTGCGATCGACTTCTAGAGTCATTTCTGCCGATCAAAACATCAAATCACAAGAAACTGTTTTGTAAATTTGAATCATGATTAATAGTGAATATCTGAGCTGGTAACCATCTTCCTTTCTTCAATTTACTACACCAGCGGAGGAAATCTAAAATCTGTGGAATGCATTGTTATGTTATTTCAACTGGTTTTTTTTTTTTTTTTTTTTTTTTTTTGTATCAGGTATTGAATCTGTTATATATATATATATATATATATATATATATATATATATATATATATATATATATATATATATATATATATATATTATTTCATAAAATTTTCAGCATGTAAAACTTTACGTGATTTGAATATTAAAGTTCATTTGAGTTTTTTTCAATACTAGATTTGTAATAAAGGAAAAGGAAAATAATTAAGATTTTATTTTAGATTAAAAATTCTTTACAAACTATACTGATTTCATAATTTAATTTTACTAATTTAAACAATATTAAAATTCATTTTAAATCTCATCATGACGAAAACAAAATTCCTTTGAAGAATATTTTCATTGGATTGTGTGTTTCTTTTACTTTCTAAATCAACTTTTTATTTTGAAATTTAGGAAAAAAATTAAAAGTGAGATCTCAAAAATGTTCCTACTTAATTTTATCTTGGAACAAAAATGTTTTTATCCATTCTCGGCTTGCGAATTTTGTTTTTAAGAGTGCAATTTCTTCGAAAGAATTGAGAAATGCAAATACGAAAAACAAGATCATTATATTTTCAATTTTATTTTCACATTAGCACTTAATTTTATTCAACATTTACAAAAGAATAAATGAAATTCTTTCCTTGAAATTCCTTTCTATCCTCACTATAATATTTAGGACTTCCTCGATAAAGACATTAACTGAAATGAAATTTTATTAAACTGATCCTTAAATAAAGCAATAAATGTTATCCGAGAAAAATTTATTCATTTGAGGATAAAAATTATCCTATTTAACGCTCAACTTAAGAAAATTTAAATAAAAGATGCTTGCTTCACTTGCTGATAAAAAAATTAATTAAAAAAACATAAGTAGAATTTTATTTAATTTTCATTTATGTTTTGGAATCCAAAGTCCATACTAGTAGATAAAAAAACAAATGATAGATAGTAATGGTGGTTCTCGCTGTAGCCTAATGGCTTGCCAGTATTCTTCGGAATTGAAAATTTTGTGTTGAATTTCAGCCACTGATGAACAATGGGAGATGAATGTTGTATTTCTGCATTATCAACAATGGAGATAAGGTCTTCGATTAAACAGTTCATGGATTTGATTTCATGAACTGTTCAATCGAAGACCTTTGATTGAACAGTTCATGGAATCGAATCCATGGATATTTGCAATGGTTGGGGAATTCTTTTTTAACTGAAGATCTAATCAATCCTCGTGTGCAAAAAATAACTTCTGAGAAGCAAACAAACCGAGCTAAACCAGTTAGACTATACAGTTTTCCTGTCAATCGACTCATAAAAATGTCCAAATTCTTTTATAAAAGTTCTGTTGGAAGGTAATAACATATTCTGGAGCTTAAAAACCTTATAGCAACTTACATTTGTTAAGCTGGCCCCTTGGCAATATGAAATTACAAGTTTAGAGGCAAGATCATGCGCTTCGGATTGGAAAATACTGTATTTGATTCTGATTACTGTTGAGCGATGAGAGATGGGTTACATTTATACTTTCTGATTATGTGTATAAGAGTTTTCTTGTGTTTTGGGATTTTTAAATACAATCCTCAAGGAAACATTCTGCTGAAAGGAAATTATACGCATTGGGTGTTAAAATGTCTCCTAACAACCTGTTACTATTATATTGTCTTTTATGCGCTGTCAAATGAAAGATAGTATCTTTTTCTTGAGATTTATTGACGCATAACCCAGAGATATGACAGCGCATATCACACATATTAACTTAATAATATGATTGATCAAAATCACTTTTTAATTTTTGTTATTATAAGCCAGATTAAAATCCAAATTAATTTTAAGCATACATTAATATCGACCGATTTCATGTCACGAATCGTCAAATATAAAATTCCGAAGTTACTGAATACTCTTCTTGCAAAGTTTGCTTTCTCAAAAAGAGTACTGAAGAGAAATTAAGCATAGTGCTATTTAATCTAAGTTAACCTTATTAAGTAGCGGTAACAAAAAGTGGGAAAAAAATGGCTCGAAATGAGCCATTTGATGGGATTTGGCGACAAAATTGTTTACACTGTGTAGTTGTTCCATAAAATGTCTTTGATACATATTTCGGGATTTTTATAAATTGTAATCTGGTTGCAACTTAATACAAATTTAATTTTTTTATATTTATTCCGGAATGATTTGTTAAATCAGTTTGAATTTAGATATTTTTGTAATTGCTTGCTTCTGCTAACCGAAGACGTTAAATAGAGACAAACATCCCATCATTTCGAATCATGATCAAGTGAGGAAATCACTTTTTGATTTAGCAGTCTCTTCTCCACATTACACCGTGGAAAAAAGGACTAGATTATATAAAATGCACGGGTCCTCTTCATTCGATAATCTTAGTCATTATCAAGTATCTGGACCCATTACCTTTCTATATATTCTTAATACTAATTATTGAAATAAAATAAAGTATTTTCATTTTCGATTAATTAACATGAATTGATTAATGTAGCAAATATGATTGTTTTAAGTTTTATGATTTTTGGATAACATACAGTATAGGATTCTTTATAATATATAAGGAAATATCTCTTTCACTTACAGCTTATGCAATCTGCTTTTTTGTAAAACCCAGCTAGCAGATGAAGGCTTAGCATTCTAGCCTTTAACTTAGCAATTGATGGGTTTGATAGCTCCAAGTCCACATTCAATTTCCCGTCCCAGTGGAATCTCGAGTGTGTAAGAAGTGACCACAGACACAGAATGCTGAGTCAAATTATCTCTTGTAAATACTCATTGAATGGACTCAAATATTTGGAGAGAATTTGTTTTAGTATTTTTTAGATTTGTCGTAGAATCGGTTCAAACAATGCTAAACTATTCAATTAGCTATGGATGCCGATAACATAGAATAGTTTTGATGCATTTTTATCTCTATGGATGGAGATTTAGATTTGATACATCACAAAAAATTCTAGATTAGGAACAATATAGATTTTTGTTATAATTGATAAATTTTGTTTTAATAATGTAAAATAAATGAGATTATACTGTTAAAAATTTTAGTTAATTTAACTAAATATAAATAAACTTAACTTTTATACTTAAAACGTTTCGCCAAAATTTGATCGTATGTCAAGGTTTTACCTTACAGAAATCATATTCTGTTCAGAATAGCGTGTGCCATACTTATTAAAAAATATCACTTTAAATGTATAAATTACATCTTTCTTATATTGCTTCCAGTGCCTTAGAAAAAATTTACTTTTTTGGAAACATCAATGTCTTAGGTTATAAGCTTTATATTGTAAATCACAAAACAAATGAAGAATTAATTTATAATTAGTGGCTTACATGGGCAACTAATTTTATAAAACAGAAATTAAGCCAATGAGTTAGAAATCACAGATCTATATTTTATTGAACCCTCTTTTGCACAGACAACAATAGTATGGACATTGGGTTGACACGCTTCTGCAGTGAATTTATGTCCAGAGAATATACTAAGCATTGATTATGCAGCTTTTTAGGTCCTGTAAATTCGATGGAAGAGGCAAGTAGTATCAGATGTGTCTTTCCACCATAAACCACACATTTACTAATGGCTCAAAATAAGTATTCTGTAGTGACAAGCGAAAGTATTGTAAATCAGACAGATGTTCTACTAACCAATTTTGAACACTTCGGAGTGTTGTGTTACATCATCGTTCATGAACTATTCGTCATTGTCAAGAGTAAAAAGCTGACATTGTAGAATGTTTGTGCAATATAGCAGGGTGTTTCATAGCTGTTTATTTACCCACGAATAATACCAGAGCATCGTTTTCATGCCAACAGAACTCTCAACATACCTTAGAGCAGTGCTGGTACAGCAAGATAGATTCATGACTTCGTTCAGTTTTCACCAAATTCGAAATAATTTTCTATCAGTGCAAAATAAGGTGTAATGTTAGTCATTAGGCCACATTATCTGTTTCATATCCTCTGTTATCCAGTGTCTTCTCTCCCGTCAACACTAGAAACGATTTTTTGTATTTCAGGCAGTTTTTTTTTCCACAGGCACTCGACTATGCATTTCTATCCTCTAAGCATGGAATTTGACTTGAAATCTGTAGGTGAGAGTTTCGGTTGAAGATTTTTGTCATTTGAAGTTCATCAGAATCGATGTTCAGCTGTAAAATTCTTTGGAGAAAATATCAATCACGCTCTTGGAAAATTGAACAAACCGCAACTACGTGTTTCAGATAAGGCTTGTGAGTTTTGATTCTTTTGAAAATATTTGAAAAATCCTGCTTTTGAGAAGTGATTTACTGTCTTTGAAACCTGTCCTTGCTAAATAAAAACCAATAATAAATCTTTTTTTCAAATGCTGTAAGGTCTTTTTCTCTTATTTTATATCGTAAAATTCACTCTTCACCCGTGTGGTGACCGGGTGTGAAAGAATAGTCCCAATGTAACTCATGCATGTCGTAAAAGGCGACTAAAATGGGTACCCAGTGTTGGGGGGTATAGCCCGGCACCCCTGTCTCCAGGGGGCTTATAAATATGGAGGCCTGGTCCTCCATGTTGGGGGTTAGGCGTGGGGCTAACGACCCCACCCTGTGAAATCTTAATTGTTGCGAAGTCTCATGAGAAAAATTCTGGACGGACCTTTGGAAAACGACTTGGAACTCGGCACAAGGACTTGAAATTCGGACAGTGGAACGTGCGGTCGTTATATCGAACTAAACGATTACAAATGTTAACTGAGCAAATGGATAGTTACCAATTGGACCTAATTGCTTTACAAGAACTTAGATGGACAGGACAGGGTATCCTGGAGAAAAAGAATCATGTCCTCTTCTATAGTTGTCATGAAAAGAAACATGTTTTTGGCACTGGTTTTCTTTTAAATAAAAGAATCAAACACTTAGTAATAGACTTCAAAGAGAGTTCTCCAGGACTCTGTAAAATAAGATTGAGAGGTACTTTTTCAAACTATAGTATAATAAGTACCCATTCACCTACTGAGGAGAAGGGAGAGGATGAAAAAGATGTGCCTTTTATGACGATCTGGATATTTTGCTCAATTCATGCAACAGGCATGATGTCAAAATTATTTTAGGAGACATGAATGCTAAGATTGACAGAGAGACTGAATTTCACTCTATTATTGGAAAGCATAGCCTTCATAGTGAATCTAATGAAAATGGCATAAGATTGATTTCTTTTGCTGCTGCTCGTGAAAGGGTTATAGCCACCACTTTATTCGAACACAGGAATGTTCATAAATTCTCTTGGAGGTCACCTGATGGCAATTCGACTAACCAAATAGACCACATACTCATTGATTCAAGACACATATCAAATATCATGGATGTGAGATCAATGCGTGGAGCTAACATTGATTCAGACCATTATCTCATTGTTGCAAAAATTCGAAGTAGAATATCTAATGCTCGAAAGGTAAGAGGAGAGGCTCTGATTAAATTTAATTGTGATAGACTAAAAGATCCTGTAACATTAAAGCGCTACCAATTAGACCTAGATAGAAACTTCAAGAAGGTTAATACTGATGGTGATATTAATGATAAATGGCATGGAATTAGAGATGCCTTTAAGGCATCAGGCACTACTATCTTGGGAAAATCAGATAGATGAACTTCAAGTGATTGGTTTGACGCTGATTGCAAAGTTACTACTGCCAACAAAAATAATGCTTATAGGAACATGATTCAAGAGAAACACACCCGAAGAGCTGTTGAATCTTATAAAGAAGCAAGAAGAGATGAGAAAAGAATCCACAGAGCAAAAAAACGACAATTTTTGCGGGATCTATTAAAAGATGTTGTACATCTAAGAAGATCCAATGAAATCAGAGCTTTCTTCCAGAAAATTACTGTGGATCGTAAGGAGTTTAAACCTAGAATTTCATTTTGCAGGTCTAAGTCAGGGACCATTCTAACAAGTACTGCTGATGTACTCCAAAGATGGAGAGAACACTTTAATGATCTGCTTAATCAGGAATTGTATTCTCATGAACCCATTAATCCTGCTGATAGCTCTGAAGTTGAGGTTCCACCTCCTACTTTTGAGAAATTTAGAGAAGCACTGGGAAAGCTTAAAAACAACAAGGCAGCAGGTCCTGATCAAATTCCGGCAGAACTTTTGAAATGTAGTGGTGATGTTGGACTTGTTGGACTATATGATCTTTTAATTGACACATGGAACCAGGAGGTATTACCCATAGATTGGAAGGAAAGTATTACTTGTGTCATTCATAAGAAAGGAGATCTTTTAGAATGCTCTAATTACAGAGGTATTAGCCTTCTGTGCACAGCTTATAAAGTTTTATCAGGTATTTTATTCAGCAGATTAGTCCCACTGGCTGATAATATAATTGGAGACTACCAATGTGGGTTCCGAAAAGGGAGATCTACTGTGGAACAAATTTATAACTTAAGACAGATTCTGGAAAAATGTAGAGAGCATGGAATTGACACACATCACCTGTTCATTGATTTCAGAACTGCTTATGACAGTTTGAACAGAAATGCAGTAATTAATGCAATGATAGATTTTGGTATTCCTGGAAAACTAACCAGATTAGTAAATCTAACTATGCAGGAATCTATAATGGAGATTCAGATTCAGAGTTATCATTCAGAACCATTAAAAATTAAAAATGGTGTAAGACAAGGAGATGCCCTCGCCTGCTTATTATTTAACTTTGCTTTAGAAAAAGTCATCAGAAATGCAGGCATTAATACTAGAGGTACCATTTTTAGTAAAAGTTTACAAATCCTGGGCTTTGCAGATGATTTGGATTTAATTGCTAGAAATCCTGATACTCTTAAAGAATTCTTTCTGGCATTGGTACGAGAGGCAAATAAAATGAATTTAATAGTCAATCAAAGCAAAACAAAATATATGTCATGCATAAGGTAAAACCATCCTTGCTCTGTATTCACCATAGGATCTTATGATTTTGGAGCTGTGAACAGTTTTGCATACCTTGGATCTGAAATAAATAACTTTGGTGATTTGGGACCCGAAATAAACAAAAGGGATCGTGCATCTTATGGGTTAAAAAAATATCAAATATGCAGCAAATCGTGCATCTTATGGGTTAAAAAAATAACTTACCTCCAAATATATCAAACACAGGACAAAAATTTTACTATATAAAACTATTATTAGACCTATTTTAACTTATGCTTCAGAGACTTGGGCCATGACACAGAAACATGAATGCCGTTTGGCTATTTTTGAAAGGAAAATTTGAGAAGCATCTATGGTGGAGTGGAGACTGATGGGGTATGGCGTAGAAGGTATAACCATGAATTATACAAAAGTTTTAAGGACATTGATGTTGTCAAATACATTAAAATACAAAGGATGAGATGGGCTGGCCATGTTATTCGTATGCCAACTGAACGCACCCCTAAAAAAATCTTTTTTGCAAGGCCAATGGGAAAGCGTTCCAGAGGTAGACCCAAAATCAGATGGATTGATTGTCTTGATAGGGTCTTTAACACTATTGGAACATCTAATTGGAAAAGTGCTGCTGAGTACAGGCCAAGATGGAATAAGCTCATTGAGAAGGCCAGGACCCACACAGGCTTGTAGTGCCATTGTTGATTGATTGATTGAAAATTCACTCTTAAACCTTATTTATGATAGTATTCTAATGAAACATGTAACCCACGTTATAAAAAAAATGCATGCTTTGACCCTAGTAAACCTTTAAATTAAAATCTCAGATGTTTCTATTTCATTAGCCAGTGCGTGTTTAACTAGATTAGATTGTTCTTTTAATGTTTTCTATATTTTTTAAATAAATCTTTTAATATTTTTTTTATTTTTATTTCTTTAATACTTATTAAATTTTAAATCGAATATTTTCAGCAATATGTCTAGTGATTAAATTTAAATCTATATTTTATTTCATAAGATAACAAAAGCTTTTGACTTTAATTACATTTCATTGTTGGTTTATGTTTTTGATCAACTTATAATATTTAAGAAGTATTATGATTAATTCTGATAATATAACATTTTAATTATCTTAATATCTATTTTAAAATTAATTATATAATTTTAGATATTATATTAAAAAATTAAGTTTCGATTTATTAAATTACATATAAAATGACATTAGTATTGTTAGAATGGAATTCGACTGCACAAAATTTTTATCTATTTCCAGTTATATATTTATGATTAGAAATTTCATAACTGCTGTGATAATTTTAATTCTTAAGAAATATATTGAATTTTATTTACAAACGGCTGCAAATAAAAAAATGTTGAAATTTTATTAGCAAAAGATGAGAACTTAAAAATAATAATGTTTTATTTATATTATAAATTTTTTTTCGTGTGTGTGTGAGAGAGAGAGAGAGAGAGAGGAGACGTGAACGGCGTTGTTTTTTAATCGATCAGATTAATTAGTTGTTATAAAATATTTTAATAAATAAAATGCCTCTTATATAATTTGTTCAAAAATATTCTTATTTTAAAAATAGATTATATTAAGAATTTAGGACATGTTAAACAAATTATCATAAAGTTTAAAAAATTATTACATAAAGTTATTTTCCATAAAGTTTATTTTAATGGAATTCGACTATAAAAATAAAAGCATTAACCAGGTACAGAAAAGCGAAACTTGATTCATGTTTCAATATGTACCCATTACTTTTATTATGTCTCTGATATTCTAGTGTACACGAAAAGAGAGAGCGAAATAAATAGGCGATAAAAAATCCCCATGGGGTCCATCATTCACTGTGACCGTCGAGTGAGATAATCGACCCCATTGGCCTCGCTTCGAAGAGTGTCAAAACCTGAGAGTGGAGGGATGCCATTTAGCTTCCGGAACTGCGGATGCGTCTCCATGGAGACCGCGGACTCCCATCACTTAGTGGTCCTATTACGTAAGGCCCCCGACTTCCGACACTCTTTTCAACTTCTCCACTCAGATAAAAGCCGCAAATAATGATCTGCCCCAATGAAATCAAAAGGCCATCACTTAATTTGAGGTCGAGAGTTCAGAAATATCTGTTCTTTAAATGCCATTAGATGTAAAACAAATCTCGAGGAAAAAGTTTACTAAAAATGCAGTTGACATAAAATATACAGAGTAAAAAAATGTTAACCATCATTTTGCTATCTAATTGTTTTTATATATTTTATCATAAAATCCTACAATTACTAAATTTCCTTCAGTGTGTAATTAGGTTTAACATATAATTATAAAAGGAATATTTTAAAGCCAATGTTCTTAATCAAGAAGGAATAATAAATTCAGACTATGAACATTAGCTTTGTAATACAGGGTGTTCATTAATTATTGTCGGGGTTTTCGTACCTCATAACTTTCGAATTATAGATATCACACAAAAATGGATTAAGTATTCGTAAATTACATTTCAAAAAATTTTATCAATGATTTTAAAACGATTAATGAATTTACAGATGGCTACCCCTCGTTGCTCGTAACACATCGAAACGAAATTCGATTTTCCTCCAAGTGTTCTCCAGAATTTGTGGGGTAAAATTTTGAATCGCAGCAACAATTTTGAGCTTCAGTTCATCAAGGGAGGGCACAGGGGTCTGGTATACAATATTCTTGACAAACCCCCATAGAAAGAAGTCCAGCCGTGTTAAATCCGGTGTTCTTAGAGGCCATGGGATTGGTCCACCTCTTCCACACCATCTTTCGGGAAAGTTCTCGTCTAAAAAGTCACGTACAATCACGCCTCAATGTAAGGGTGCACCATCCTGTTGAAATATCACATCTGACTGATGTTGCTACATCTGAGGAATCGCATACAAGTTCAGCATGTCAAGGAGTTTATTGTTGTTTCAGCAAAGAAAAAAGGTCCAATAACTTCAGTATGTGGTGAAGCGCATCAAATATTTACATTTGGGCTATTTCTTTCTGAGTCTCGATAATCGTGCGAGTTTTCCGAGCCCCATATTCTACAATTATGTATGTTTATTCACTTTTCCTGACACATGAAAGATGGATTCGTCATTGAAGAACAATTTCCGAAGGTAATTTTCATCGTCCTCAATTCGAGTCAAAATTTGTTCAGCAAATTCAAAACGACGCTGTTTATCCTTCGGGTGTAAAGCTTGCACAATTTGCACTTTATAAGCATTCAGATGAAGGCGGTTATGGAGAACGTTCCATGTCGTCGTATGCGCCATATGTAACTGTCTCGTTGATTTTCGTGGACTACGAGTAAACTTTTCTTGCATGCAATCAACATTTGCCTGCCAAGTGCTTGGTCTTCACACTCCTTTTCAGTGTAGAACCTTTCCGTGTGAAACTACCAGTTTCCTGAAATTGTGTTAACCAGCATCTGATAGAATTATCCGAAGGAGGATCTTTCTGGTACGTGGTTTTGAAGCGACGTTGAGTAGTTATGACTGATTTAGTTTCGATAAACCACAATACACTCATTGCTTTTTCTTGAAGGGTTACCCTTTTTATTTATGACGTCATAATTACCCAGACTGCTAATGTACTAAGATTGCAATGCGTAAAATTCTTTGAGTTGTAATTTATGAATACGTAATCAGTTTTTGTGTAATATTTTTTATTCGAAAGTTATGATGTATGGAAACCCCGACAATAATTAATGAACATACTGTATTGTTTTTATAGTAAAATACTGAAATGAATTTGTATTAACTGAAGATATGATTAAATATTTCTGTCTGAGTTCCCACAACTATTTCCTATCATGCGAATAATTAGAGATTGAAAATAGAGCGAGTCTGGAATTTATGCTTTCTATGATTTGGAACAAAACACTGATTTTTGTTTTGTTGGCCATCTTAGTACAATCAAGAAAGAGATCAATCAATCAATCAACAATGGTATTACAACCCCGTGTGGGTCCTGGCCTTCTCAATGAGCTTATTCCATCTTGGTCTGTACTCAGCAGCACTTTTCCAATTAGATGTTCCAATAGTATTAAAGTCCGTATCAAGACAATCAATCCATCTGATTTTGGGCCTACCTCCCTCTGGAACGCTTTCCCATTGGCCTTGCAAGAAAGATTTTTTTAGGGGTGCGTTCAGTTGGCATACGTATACATTGTCAGCCCATCTCATCCTTTGTATTTTAATGTATTTGACAACATCAATGTCCTTAAAACTTTTGTATAATTCATGGTTATACCTTCTACGCCATACTCCATCAGTCTCCAAGAAAGAGATAGTGTATGATAAATTAGTACAGGAGTAAAAATCAAATAATATAATAATGAAGTATGACTTATGTCCACCAACAGCAACTTGACTGTAAATGATAGAAAACATGTTACCTGGTCTAATGAGTCTCATTTTGAATTGTACAGGAAGGAATAGACATATAAGGATATGGGAGTACATTCTTAATTCTATGATGCCTACATATCAAAAGTATATTGCTCTAGAAGATAGAGCCTTTGTGATGATTTTGATCATGTGAAACTGTCGTGATGTGGGATTCTTGATATGACAGGTGAATCTGGAAGGTGAAAAATCCATAAGCACTTTGTCTAATGACTTAACCCCACTCACGGCAATTGTACATTCTAACGAACTTGACACAATTTAAGTAGGACAATGCAGCGTCTGGCACGCCTACCTGTTTGTGAAAAGCTCCTTTTTTATTCTAGTCATTTCGACTGGTTACTTAAATATCCAGATATGAACATTATTGAACATATCTAAGAAGATTGAAACCGGCCGTTGAGTTAAATTCTCCGTTACTTCCTACTCTTAAGAATTTGTGAATTGCTCAAAAGAATTCAATGTTTGAGTTCCCACCAGAAGGGCTTTAGTCTATTTCATGTTACGTTCGGAATATATTATTTAGCTGGTGGGAGCTCTAGCCGCAATTGGATAGGTGTCAATTTCTTTAGCACTCTATTATACAATTCAATTTAAGAAAATATCACCAGAAATACCATCTGATTTAAAAGACTGATTACTCTCTCTCTCCTCAAAATGAATTAGACACAACAGCAAGATATTAACTGTGTTAAAAGTATGCATTTCATTTTTATATTAAATTAATATGAAATACACTCACTTTCAAAAGTTAAACACGAAGAGGAAAATGCTCATTTCCGGAACCCAATCAGAATTGAAGAAGATGCAAATCGCTGCAGAGGTAGATGGAAGTATGCAAATATATTAAGTAACAAACAACCGCGCTTTTATGTCAAGAAATATGCAAAAAGGACAGTCTTATAAGATACCAGATTTATGGAGGGTTACAGAAGTTGATTGTAAGTGCTGATATAGAGAAGGTGCTTAAAACTTTCGTACAATTTATTTTCAAGACATACGTGTTTCTAGGACTTCCAGAAGACGAATGGAAGATTCTAAGCGCTGGCGTGCTGTGGGGCGCATTGAAGCAGGGAAGTCGATCTCAGATGTTGCTCTTTTCTTCAGCTTTCATCCTTCTGTAATTTCAGGTTCATGAAAATAATTCCAAACCACACAGACAGATGTCCGAAGGCCCGTAACCGGTCACCCAAGGGTTATAAACCCAGCGGGAGATCGATATATTGCGATTTTAGCCAAGCAGAATCGTAGTGTGACTTCCACGTGTGACATCTATGGTTACAGTGTCCATTGGTAAGGTGATATCTGCAGCTACTGTACGCCAAATTTTACATATGAGTGAACAGTACACCAGGGTACTTTGAGTTTGTGTTTGTCTATCCGTCCAATTAAGAGGGGCACGATTAAAGGAAACATTATGGTGTGAGCTGGAAGCTCATTAGGATACCGCACCGACTTGCACAGCTTTAAATGGGGTTCTGTGAGGACTATCAGGTAGCCAGATGAAGTCCTAGAACCCATTTTGAGATTGTACGCTGCAGAAGTTGTTCCTATTTTTGTTTTAATGGACGATAACGCACGTCCCCATAGAGCTGACATCGTCGATGACTACATGGAGACTGAAGGGATTGCGCGTATGGCGTAGCCAGCATATTCGCCCGACCTTAATCCCATTAAAAATCTTTGGGATGCTCTCTGCCGTGCTGTATCTTCACGTTTCTCACCTCCAGACAAACTTATAGAGCTGGAAATTGCTCTACAAGCAGAATGGCTATTGCTTAATTCTGTGGTTGTTGACCACCTAATTGAAAGCATGGTCATAATGTATAAACTTTGTATACAGATGAGAGGAAATCACGCACCCTATAAATGTCCTTTCTTTTCATTTTATGCTGTATATTTCCACTTTTCACATAATTCTGCTTAAATCTTCATATGTCATTATCTGATAAGTTACAAAAATTTTTAATATTGTTTTCTTTTCTGTATATAATTATTGATTTTATTTTATGCATAAATATATATGCTACTTTCCTGCCGAATTTTGCGTCAAACAAAGCTGTATTTGTTGATTTTTTTGCATTTTACATCTTCGTGCTTAATTTTTGGAAGTGAGAGTAACTAAACAATAAATCATTATTGATTACATTGCATTTTTTTAGCAAGTTTGGTGATAATTGAAACTATTTCGCCATTAGTCAATAGTTAAAAAGTACTAAGTTAGCAGTATATATAGGAGAATTTAAATCTCCCATATCGAATTTTGTGAGGAAGTATATAATGGTAAAATTTCTGATTTAAAACATTTTTGTATTTACCTCGTTGTTTACCCGTAATGCTAATGATAATCCAAAAAGTTTCCAAAGGTTGATATGTAATGAAAACATTTTAACGTACAGGAAACACTTTTTTTAGAGGTAGTATATTTAGAAAAATTCAAACATACTATACAAAATTTTGAATGGGAATAAATGTTAATAATATGTTGTAGAACATATTTTAAAATAGCAAAATTCCGAACCTGGGTTATAAAAACAAGGGTTATAAATGTGGTGATAAATTCGTTTTATTTTGGGTATATGTATTTCTTCCTCTGCAATTATATATATATTTTACTCATACACATACTTAAATATTTCTTCTACTCAAAATTTTAGCAATAAAATGTCATTTTTTAAAATTAAATTGATTAAATAAGTATACTATATTTTTAGAAAGAAGAAAATTTGATTTACAAATAGTTGATAATCAAGACAACCATAAGGTTTTTTATATGATGTCCTGAAAATTTCTGTTGTTTCAGATGATCATGAGAGAGTAATCACATTTGATAAAGAAAAAAATTCAGAATAATCAAGCGCACAGGTTAAAAGTGCCACATATAAGTAGTGGATGTATAATCCCTCTTCCGTTACTCAAAAAGAGACGGAATCGAATTTATTATCCTTTTTTATCTAAAATATGGCCATAATCATAAGGAAATAATATGTTTTAAGTAAAAATTAAGTATTAAGTAAGTAAAAATTAATTCTAAATATTATAAACCGAATTTCAAATGAGAATTCCAATAGTTGAAAAAGAAAAATACTGATTTTAAAAATTTTGTAACATTTTAAGTTTTTAAGAGAATCGAGTTTAGTAATTACATTTTTTGTGTAATTTTGAAAAAAAAAACTACTTATATTTGTATTTTTTTCCAAACTTTTGTATCGTTATATTATACATTACATGTTCTCTCTCTATTCTTAATAAGTATAATAAAACAGATAAAGAAACTTTTTCGCATTTTAAAACTATGCTATAATTTCAGTTCATTACAATTTAATTCATAAATACTGAGCTAGTAAAGTTTAATGGTTTGTGCTCTAGCCTACTAATCAGTACATTATAGATCCTATTCCTATATCTTGCTTTTTATCCTTTTTAAATAATAAATCCTGATAGAGAATGGGAACGTGATAATGCAAAAATGACTTAGAATAGCAGAAATGAACCAATCGTACTGAAACTTAAGCAGGAATGATGGAAAAATAATTGTTATACGAGGGTCACTCTGAAATTTTTGAGATACAACTAGGTTTTTAAAGTTATTCTTGCAAAATTTTAAGTGTGTTCAAAGTAGTCTCCTCCAGCATCAATGAACTTGAAACTAATCTTCATCACAAATTTGCTCTCGTTGAAAAGTTTAAGAACAGCATCAATTTAAGTAATCTATTACTTTTCTCATTTTATAGTTAAAACAATGATAGTAAAAGAGACATCACACATAAGTCAATATATCTTTGACATAATCCGAATCAAAAATTTCTTGCTGTTGTTATAAAATCTTTGCTCATTAAATATAGATGTAAATCTGTGTTCAAAATTTATTAGAGGAAAATCTTGGATTCTTAATTATGTGCTGTGTATATTAAAAGAGAATTTGGAAATTTGGTTCCTAAAGGTGATACAAGATTATAGAACTTTTATCAAATTACATTAAGATAGAAAAAATGTATACCTTATTTAAAAATTTATACAGATGTGTATACCATATTGATCTCTATTATTTTCCTATCTGCACACTGAATTATTTTATATTGTGTGTGTGTAAATCATGTGATTTTATCCTTTTTTTTTTATTCCTTTTTATGTATCTTTCATGTTTTTATTTTTGAATGAAAATTGTAAATTTAATTCCATACCCTAATGTATATTGTTGCAACAATTAATATTATTACTACAAAATATTTGACATCGAAACTGTTTTGTGCTTAACGATGAAGAAAATACTTTAATTTTTGTAGCTTTAACTTAATCTGTAACATTACAATATTCACAAAGGTTTATGTAATCAGGAAACACCATGTAAACATTTTTTATTTCATGATTTTTAAAGTTCATTTTTAACTTTAAAAATCATGAAATAAATTGTTTATTGTAATGTGCATTTTTTGCATTATGAAATGTAATGTGCCTATAATGACGACATTTAGGATATTGTGTCATTTTATTTGGAATTTATTTTTCCTATTGGAGCTATACGAGGGTCACTCTAAAATTTTTGAGATACAACTAGGTTTTAAAAGTTATACTTACAAAAATTTTAGATGTGTTCAAAGTAGTCTCCTCCAGCATCAATTCACTTTTGTAGACGAATTTTCCACAGATTAAATGCCTCAAGCCATTCATTTCTTGGAATAAATGAAAAATATAGCCACATCAATCTCTTCTTCTGAATGAAAACGACGTCCATGTAACTTCTTTTTTAAATTAAAGAATAACCATAAGTCGCACATAGCTAGATCAGGTGAATACAGCGGATGTTCGATCACTTTGATTTGTTTTTGTTTAAGAAACTCAACTGTTAATCCGGCTGTATGTAAAGATGCATTGTCATTGTGAAGCATTAGTCCCCTAATATTCAGTTCTAGTAGAATTTCTGGAAGACATTTAGTGGTGTACCAGTTTGCTGTTACTGTCTTCTGTCCTTCCTGTTTATGGCTTTGACCAATCCCGTACTTCTGAAGAAAATAGCATGCATCACTTTTTTTCAGTGCGCGTTGTTTTTTCACCATTGTCGTCGTGGGATCATCTTCAAAGACCCATACTTTGCTTTCTTGATGTGTTGGAACATCAGAAAATGGTATGGACGTTTCATCACCTGTTACAATTTTAGGAATGATGCTGTGGCCACCATCATTCAGCAATTTAAGAGTTTCTTTATTGATTCTGATACGCTTCTCTTTTTGGTGCTCAGTTAGATTAAGGGGAACCCAACGGCAAATTACTTTTTTCATATGCAATTCTTCATGAATGATTATCTGTAAGTCTGCGGATCCAATGTTAAGTTCCTTCTGTATCATTTGATATGTAGAGCGATTATCATCCATTAACATTTTTCGTATGACAGACACATTATCCGGGATTACTGCAGCCTTCCTGTGTGTTCTTCAACCTGAAGAAAATTGCGACCTCTTCTAAATTCTCTAAACCATCTGAATACAGTAGCACGAGTTGGAGATTCATCACCAAATGCTAATTGCAACCGTTGAACGCATTCTTCTTGATTTAATCTTGCTCTAAAATCGCAGAAAATCATAGCGCGAAAATGTTCTCGCTTCAACTCCATTTTCTCTTCTGTTTAAAATTTATTCTACGCTAAACAAGTTGAAGTAAGTCAGTAAAAAATCGTCTTCTATCTTAAAATACTTTGTATTTTAAAATTAAACCGTTATTTTTATATTGTAAATTCTCGTCTGCGCGTATCTCAAAAATTTCAGAGTAACCCTCGTAATATAAAGAAAGATGAACACCTCTTAATAGGATTTAAGTGAATATTAAGAATGAATTTTCTTAATCATAAATGTTAACAAATTTGATTATATTGTTGAAAAATAATTTAAATATTTTAATTAAAAAAGAGCCGTCCACCCCGTTTCGTGGTCAGATTGTCTGACTTTGGATAGAGAGGACCTGGGTTCGAATCCCAGTTCGTACATGAATCTACTTTCCGTCTATCCTATCTTTGTCCTTTCTTTGTATGAAGGAGTTGTGAATGGTTGTCTACCCTATAAACGGGTATCTACAGTATGTGTGTACTGAGGAAGTTGGACTCTACATCAAAATATGGTTCAGTTGGAAAAGTGGAGCAGAACATCCCATAATGGCCTTTAAGCTGGCACATGATAACAACAACAGTTAAAAAAAAGACAAGTTTCGTGCATTTTCAAGTTTAGTTTTGGTAAGATCTCATACTTCATTATTGATGATATTAATGTTGTGTGACTTCACTTTTGAATAATTTGAAATCTTTTCTTTTATGGAAACTTAAAGGCAAATTTTTTGACAGAGTTAATAACTCTGATAAGAAATGAGGTAAAAGCTCATCAAGAATTTATTCATTGCTGGAAATGACATTAATCTGAGTATAATTAACAGGGCTTATATATATATATATATATATATATATATATATATATATAGATATACATATATATATATATATATATATATATATATATATATATATATACATATACATATATATATAGTGGAACTGCAGTGTTTGGAATGGAGAAACAGAATTATTGTCTATAAGGGCAGCATTTTACCATTGAATATCCATGTATATTGGGGTTTGGGAGTTTTCTTTACTTCTAGAACTTTGATAGAAGCCGAATTAAAGAAAAATAATCTCCTTTGGAAGCAAAAATAAGGGATGAACGTTAAAGGCCTTACAGCTACTTACTGAGCGGTTTCGAAGTATAATTAACGTGTTTGCCAGTGTTAGTAGAACGCAGTCAATATCTGAATTGAAACAGTATCTTTCTTATTACTAAAAATGAAGCCTTTAAAATATTAAACACGTCGGTCCTTTGTATTCAGGTTTATATTAAATGGATTTAAAAAGAGTAAACTTGTTCAAAACTTCTTAAAACAACACATTTCCCGCCTTGTCAGTAAAACTAATCACGAGCTTAGTAATTCTTTTCACTTAAAAAGAAAAAAAAAAAAAAAAAGATGGAGTTAATTCTCAAATTAAAGTATCTCAACTTAAAGAAGCCCATTATACTTTGCTCAGGAATCTTTTTACTCTTTAGAAACATTCAAATGACTTAAAAGGTTTTAAAAACACTTGAAAATCGCCAAACATAAAATAAAAGTCTGATAACACATTAGTAACGAGTAGAATAACTTGAAGAATCTTATGACTTCCTTTACTTCTAAAATACCATAAATTGTTTTACATTAAGGGTACTAAGAAAACAAAATGAAACTACTGTTATTGACACTTTTGTTCGTAATTCTTCAGGAAGATTGCACTGATAATTGAAAACGTCTGGCTTTTTTACTTATTCTAAGAAAGAAAGAAAACAAAATTATCCTACTTTCAATTCCGGGTATTGTAAATGAAGTCTATTTTTGCAAGCTTAAAATGTCCTAAAAATGAGTATTTGCTTACTTAACAAAAAGGTTTATTGCAGTAAAACTTATTTAAAAGTATTACTCACAAATTAAAACCTGCAATTAATGGGCAAATAGAAAAGTTTATTTTAATGCAATCCCCACAAATGTAAATAAAAGGATTTTAACTTTTGAAAGGTTGTTTGCTTTGTTTGTCGATCAAAGGTCATTTTGTACTTCGAGGGTTAGCGGGATCTAAAGTGGATTCCGAGCCACTACAACTATCCAAATTCAGAGTGAAATTTGAACCCACGAACAAAAAGATTGTTTCATATTTATGATTATTTAAACAAGTTTTGATATACTATATATCATTCAACATTTAAGGTATACTGTTGTGTGTGTGTGCAATCCAATAATTTAAATCTTAATATAGAGATTGCTCTTATAAATCAAATAAAAAAAATTTAAACTTTGGAAATTTATAGAATTGTGTGTCTTTTAAATAAATCATAAAATTATAATTTCCTTCTTTTAATAGCATGTTTTCGTGGAATAACAAATTTAGTGCAGTAATATTTACATTTTTATAATTTCAATAAAGTCATATAGAATTTAAGAAAATAGTAATCAGAAACTGTAAAATTATGCAGAAAAAGGAAAACTATTCACTGTATGTTTATTTAAGCTATTCATTGTGTGTGTGCAGGAGAGAGTTTTGTTTGTTTGTTTGTTTGTTGCTCAACGGTCATTTTTTGCACACGAGGGCTAATTAGACCGGCACCTATGGTTTAAAGTGGATTCCGAACCACTACAAACATCCATGCCCCAGGTAGGATTTGAACCCACGAACTGTTGAACCGAAGGTAAGAGCGCTAACCATTCGGCTGTGCGTGAGAGAGCGAGAAATTATTATTTATAGTATACAAGAGAATCCCGTAACAATTAGAATCAGAAATCTTTCTGGAAGCTACTTCATAATGAATGCGATTGATAGAAGATTCTATAAGTTGATCAAAGTATATAAAACAAAAATTGAGAACTTTGTTGACCATTGAGCTTGATATTAAAAAATGTCTTCACTCTACGAGTAAAAAGAGAGATTATATATAAATCTCATTTGTGTGTGTGTGTGTATTGAAGAGAAATTGCATTAAACTGAAAGGTATGATTCAATTGTTCCAATTTATTAATTAAAAAATGTATTTATATTTTCAATATATATTTATTTCAATTAATAAATTAAAATAATCGACTAAATTAAAAGATGCTTTCAGTCCAATTATTTATTGCATAGTACAGAAGTATTTTGCAATTGAGTGTAGTGAAAAAAAGCTAAAATGATTAACAAAAAATATTTTATTAGGGTGATTAATTGAAACCTCTGAATCTTCATCATACACGAGAACCTCATCTAATCAAGAAGTCTATCTGTAAGATGTTTCATCATGAACATCTTTAAGAAGGTATTACGAAGTTGTTCGAGCTGAGATGTCTAGGAAATCTGCTAACACCTGAATTATCCAGCTGACATTTGTATTCAATTCTTCTTAAGCACGACAGCCCGGGGTGGACCGAGGCTTTCCTCAGAACACTCTTCCAGTGTGTTCTCGGGAGACGACAGTTCTCCAGTTTGTCACTTTCAGCATTTTAAAGCCTCCTGTATACAATCAATCTATCTAAGTTTGGGCCGACCCCTAGATCTGTTTGCAAAGGACGTATAATTAAAAATTCTTGAGGTCAAAGACGAGGGGTCCATTCTTTATATTCAATATAATTGTAAAATAAGGCAAATTTATTAATAAATTTGATTTTGTATTAAATAATTTGAATTTAGTTTAAGATAATTTATTTAATATATTATTTCAAACAAATACACACAAACATTTATAGTGAAAACTTCGTTAGTTAGGTTTGTAAATGAAGTCCAAAATGCCATTTTGAAATCCCAGTAAGTCAGCCTAGCTCCTCTGTAAAAAGGTCTATATTTTATATAATACTAGAAAAGTAGAACTTTATGTCCAGTACAACTTGTATTATCAAATAATTTATGTTGGACTATGTCTGGCAAAGATAAGTGTGATAAAAATAAATCAGGATAAAACACACTTTCCCTCAAAGACAAGAATATTAAAGAATTTTCCTTTTTAATAAAAATCGATAGGATTTGAATCAATAAGATTCTCAATTATACTAACAATACAGTCTGTTGCCAAATAACTCCAAAGGGTTGAGAATGCATTGATATCTTCAAGATAAAATAATTCGTTATATATGTATATATATGTATCTTTAATTGAAATATATATATATATATATATATCTTTAATTAATATATATATATATATATATATATATATATATATATATATATATATATATCTTTAATTAATATATATATATATATATATATATATATTTCACTTAAAGAGAATAAGAGAATACTATTAAAGTCAGAAAGTCAGACTTATTATTTAGAATATTCTTCAAGAATATCCTAAGTCGTGTCTATTGTCTCTAAATATGCACTTGTACAAAGTCTAATTTATCGTCAATAATCATTTAACTGGAGGCAATTAATTTTGCTTTTAGAGAAAGTTTAAAAACAATAATGATATTAACCAAATTTCTGCGGCAACACCACTTTCAACAATGTCCATTATGTTTATAAACCCTTATTTAAAATAATCCAATTCAGAGAATTTGTCATTTGTTAAATCACCATTATTCCAGAAAGAAATCTTGAAAAAAATTTTAAATCTTCCTTTCCAGTTTAAACTAATTATAAAGAAGATGTTTTATCATGTCTTTTTCATTTCCCTTTTTCTGCTGTTCTATTGTGCATGTGTTAATGTCTTGAATCAATGTAAAATGGCTTCTCAAAACAATGCTTTACTCCTTATATAAGGGATCGTTTTATTTATAAAATGAACTTCGACAATATTTTCAGACATTCGATTGTGAACATCGCCTTGTTTGCAACCGCCCGAAGAATGTGATTTGAAGGCAAGCAACAAATTCGTCGACAAGTCGGATGTACAACGGCGTCACAATATATGATGTGACGTGGATGTGACGTTATCTGACGTCATGGATATTTTAAACCCATGAGAATTGTAATAAACTAGTGTACTCAGGATCTCAATTGTAATAACGAAAGAAACAACTTTACGTGCAACTAGTAAAAAAGATTTTTTGCTCAATAGTTGCTGAAATCACCCACAAAAACATTTTCATTTATCACCGAATCTTCAACTTTATTTCTTCATCAACGAAGGCTGTTTATAAAACGATAAGTTATCAGTCATTTAGTTTAAACAAAGAGCACCACGTGAAGGTGACTGGTACCAAACATTTTTCATGCAAACACCCCTAAGATTTAAATGTTTTAGTAAATTTTGAAAATTTAATTTCACTAATTTTCCAACTAAAACATATAGCGCATATGCACTGAATGTTTTATTAAATATCTTACAGAATTTGTGGAAATTTTCTATGGTCGAATTAATAAATTAAAAATGATCGCCTTGGAGAGGCAGCTCCAATCATTAAAATAAAAAAGGCACGTGATGGAATACTAATATAACACGATGTTTGTTGGGCCGTATTTATTAAATATTTTCTGAAAAATTAATAAATAAAATAATGTGAGAATGCATATTATCATGTCGAAACTCAGAAGTTTTTCGCCACATTTCAAGCCATTTTCAAAGAATTGTTTAACTGTAAAGTACTCAAATAATAATATTTGTTAACTGTCTGACAGTCGATAAGAATTCATAATGCACAATACCATGATAATCAAGTAAAACAGAAAACATTATCTCAGTTTTTATGTAACTTTGATGTCGTCTTTTTGTTCAAGCTTTACCTTCCAAGCACAATCTGCTTAATTACTGAGCACTTTCTTTGTCCAAAGCATAGGGCATTATTTCATCATAGTAACGAGCTTCAAAAAAGAAAAAGAAAATTCCTAGTGAAAGCATTCCGCTGGTCACATGACGCATTGTTTTGCTCACGTTCCCATTTGTTTTGGGAGTGGAACATCTCGAAATGCAGCTCTTCGAAGCACATTAAATGTTCTTTTAAAATAGCCTTCAATCAATTGACGATCGAAGAAAATTAAATCTGTGACTGAATGGATATTTTGATCGTTAGTCGAAGTGGATGATTTACCAGATCTTTCATCATCTTTGACAAATATTTTACTATTTTTGAACTTTTTATACCCATAAAATGATATTTTTTGATAAATAAACTTTAAAATTTTTTGAAAATTTCAAATATTTTTGCAACGGAAATTCCATTGAGAAAATAAAATTTATATAATTTATGCCCTTTCCTCAATAATATTCTCCATTTTAAAAAAATAGATGAAATTAGAATTATTCTTTAAGAAATTAATTCACTTCCAGACGATAAAATTAAACATTATGTCGATATCGTAATCGAAAAGTACAGTATAATTTTCGAAGTTCAAAAATAGATTTCCTTTCCTCTATATGATGTCGACAGGCGTGGTGCATAATTTAGATGATATTTGCCAAAAATAAACTTTTAGTTATTGGGAAAGCCAATTAGTGAGAGAAAATTTATTCCTTAAAATCTTTTAAATTTTACTATGTTATTATATGTTTTAATTTTTTAAAGGGTTAAATCCCCTATTCATCAAACATTTTTATTTCATTTATTGTATATTTATATGAAGTTCACAAAAGCTTTATTTGCTTTTGTGAAAAATTACATTATTACAAACTGTAAAATGTTGTTGAAATTGTTTGTTTTCATGAAAAAAACATGTTTTCAAATAGCAAATAAAAAATCATATTTTTAATAATAAAAAATACAAATTACATAAAAGCTATACTTTTTGCAACTTGGCACTCAAGATAATAAATTTTTTTATTAATATATAATTTTTTTGCTATAAATGTAAATTGCATAAAAATATATATTATTACTTCATTGGAGATTCTTTAAATTTATTGTAAATTAAAAATCTAGTTCTGTTGAATAACATATAAAATAATTTAGATTTATTTGCTCTGTTTAACAAAACTATTTCACTCAGTATAAATAAAATTTACAGGGAAATAATTTTTAAGTCCAAAATTTCAATCTTTTTTCTTCATCAATATATATTATAAGATACCAAAAATAGCTGCTTTTTTTATAAAAAAAATAAATTTTTAAAGAGAAGTTTTTAGAAGTAAATTTTTTAATCGTTCTATCAAAAAAACAAGTATTGTAAATAATCCAAATAAGAAATTTTATTGATTCATTCACTTAAAATGACATTTAAAGGTCTATAAATTATTACTGACCCATACATCCAAATAAAAATTAATTTTACATTTTCAAACTGTAATATTTTTGCATGTGTGTGCTTAATACAATCTATCAATAAAATGCGTGCAGTTCGATATTTTTTAGTTTAAGTTTCTCTAAATATATTTCTTTAATTTTATATTCAGTAGGTGAAAAATTAATTCTCAACCCATTTCATATCAAATTCATTTAACTTGTGTGCATGAAAATTTACATTGTTATAATAATTTTTTCAAAATTTTCGTACCTTTTTCCTTGCGGAAATAAAATGGTTTGGAAATTTATTGATAAAATATTTCAATATAGATAACAATGAAATATTTTCCTTGAACTAAATTTTTCGACAAAAATTGCTTACGCAATCTATTATATTTTAAATCTGATTGTTTCTTCTGGAACAATTTGTATCAAAATTTAAACTTAAAGGAAATCAATTATTTTGATTAGAGCCTGAAACAAAAACTTTAATGTGTGTGTGTGTGTGTGAATCATCCTACTTACTCACATGACTTTGCACCATCATATTACCACCTCTTCCATTCTATGGACAATCATCTCAGTGGGAAATTCTTCACCAATGAAGCAGACTTGTGCCCAAGTTTTTTCCCCCGCACAATTTTTTTCATGCTTATTACTTGAAGTTCATTTGAGAAAGCGAAAGTTTTAATTTTTTAAAACTGCTGATAACGAATTGAATATCTACTAACTATGAAAATAGTCTTCTGAAAAGCAATATGCAGCTGGTGTTCAAATACCTTTCAAGGATCTTCGACTGTTTCATTGCATATTGTCATATATCCCATCATGGAAAGAATATGGAATAAATTTAACGAGATTTGTGTTGATATTTCTTGGTGCTGTATATTCCTTAACAAGCAATCATATGAGAGACATTAATGATAACTAAAACATATCAATGATATAAAAAGCTAAACTCTCCTAAGATGTCTTCCATATGCATGTTTATATATTAAGTAAGGCAAAAAAAAGTATATGGATGTTTTTATTACTGTTAAAATTGATGTAGGCAAAGAAAAAGTTTTCTTCCCTTTATATCATCACCAATCTGTCAGATTAATACAATGTAACCAGTAAAATTCAATCTCCAATCTTTAAGTTTACACAGCTGTGAATTTTCGAAAAATTTTCGAAGTTTAGAAAAATGGCTATGGGTTAAAAGACTAGATGACTCTTGCAACAAATATCGACACAATTCGAAAATTAGCATTTTTATCTCTAAAAACAAGGAGATACAGCGGAAAACTACACACACACTTACACATATATATATAATTTTAAAAAAAAACTATATTAACCCAATTGCTAGTTAGTGTCAAACACTTTTCGCAAAGAAATATGAAGAAAAATTAGGAATTAATGAAAAAGCACTGTGGTACATATTTCCTATTAATTTATTATTTATTTTGCGTGTATTCTTGATGACTACATGTACAGTTAGACTTAAGACTGTATTTGAAACACCTGGAGAGAACTTTTAAAAGATAAAAATTTATATGTATTGCAGTTTATGATTTCATAATACTAATATTTCGATAAGTACAATGCTATGAATTAAAATGAACCCAACAGCTGGTAAACCATTAAACAAATTTTGGATTAAAAATAAAATAATAATTAAAATGTGCCTCAATCTCCACGCACTTTCATATTTTATAGTGCAAAATTATGATTAAATGGCTAAATTGTTAGACTTTAAGTAACAATGTTCGATTTTGCTTTCAATCACATAAAGTACACGTATATGTAGCCATAGAGGAAGTTCTAAGGTTCCTAAGTTCGATCCCAGCCACTACTGATTAACGAGAAACTGATATTGCGAGTCCACTTTCTGCATGCATATCTTTCGGAGAGTGCTTAGGAATTTTCAGGATTTTCTTTATGGCTACATGTCAGCATAGTCCACTATAAATAATCCTGAAAGGTGAAGATCCGAAAGCTATTCAAATACCTCATAAAAAAGCTTCGTAAGTTAGTTTGTATCCACTGTCAAATTATATTAAATATCTCTTCCAGCCCGACGCTGATATAAATTATTAACATTGCCATACCTTTATTTTCAAAAGAAGTATATTCAATATAAGAAAATACACTTGAATATTAAAAGTATTTTTATTTTTCCACTATACCCCCTCCCCCGTTGATAATTTTCCTAACGGGAAAAAAATTATAAATTACTGTCCTAAATATTCCATTTCTATCGTATATTATTTAAAAAATTTTAAGCTTTTAGAAAATATTGAAAAATAATACATTTTTTTATATTTTATAGATTAAATAATTAACATTGACAAAACTTATTTAAATGCAATATATTTTTTTTCTGGCGGAAACTGCTTAGCAATCGTATCGATGATTGATTTCTTAGGTATAGTGTAATAACACATTTTTTCAATGAAATAAAATTAAATATTGCTGTATTTGGCTGTTCTTACTATTGGGGACTTGTAATGATCCTTTTAAACGTTATATATATATATATATATATATATATATATATGTCCCTTTTGACCAACAAAGTTATCATTAAGCCATCTTTTAAACCGACTAGCTTTAGCCTTGTTTAGCATTTAACTTGCTTAATTTTGCTTATCATTCTTCACTCAATTTTTGAACTTAAAAAAGTTAGATTAGGTTTAATACAAAATAAAATTTTGAGTCATTAAAATCCTCTTATCTACGTTATATATTTTTTTCGCTTCCCCGTAAGAAAATTATATTTATTTTATGTTCATAAGTGGGGAGGGGGATGGAAATGTACCAAAATATTATATATTACTTATAAAAATATGGTGTAAATAATATTTTGTATCATATCCGGAAAATTAACTCTATTTTTTATTTCTGAAATATTTGATAAATTAGCAAAATATTATTTTTGCTAAATTTCTCTCAGTCTCTTAAATTAAAAATAAATTATTAAGTTATTACAATACGTTTTTATGACTGATATTTCCCGTACCAAAGTTATTAATCCCATTCAACTGCCATGTAATTTTGAACCACGATGAAATGGTGAAGTCGACACCTGAGCTGACATTCTCCTCTCCACGCCATGCCACATCAGCTGTAGGACATTGTATCTTACAGAAATCTTAACGGCACATAGTATCCATTAGCATGATGGTTTTTGGTAGAATTTCGTATAGAATCCGCTATCCAATCATGAGATAAACGACATTTTGACTCTAAGACTTTAAAAATAAATTTTTATCAATACTTATTAATCACGGAATTATCCCAATTTCCTCTAGCATCTATGTTGAAGATGTTCACAAAACATTTAAAATTATTATGTATAAACAGCCGGGGAAGAGGGTCTGAAGTAATAATTAACAAATTCAAAAACAATGAAATTACATCTTCAAACAACTTAAAAAGCAATAATAGTACAGATTTTTTCAATTAATGTGTGTGCATATTATAGACGATAAACTATTATGAAATATCAAAACTGTTGGCCAAAGAAAGTAAAATTCTCGATTATTTCTATAATACAGTTAGGGAAGAAGACAAACATTCCATTCATCTCATAGATTATGGTAACCATGGAAACAAAACTATTGCTGATGCTTTTATATCAATAATTACTAAACTTACATATCATTCTATGGGGAATATTTAAAAAAAAAAAAAAATATTGAAGGCATAGTCTAGAATAATTTTTTAAAGCAATGAAATAATTGTTCGATATATATTTTTCTTGAAATAGTGTGAAAAACTTTTCAAAGAAATTATAAAACTATTAAAGAATTTTAAAGATTAAAAATATAATCGATTAAATGAATTTTTTTTATATAAGTATCTTCATTTCTATCATTGTATCATCTGTGGTAGTACACCTGTCTCTAGGAGTCACATTAGAGGGTGACTACTTAAAATCAAGTTATTCTTATTAAAATCAAAAACAATTTTCGAAAAAAATTTATTGATTTTGAATCACTTTTTAACGAAATATCGCGTGATAGCATTTGACTTCATATTGTACTGAGCTTCGGGGTTCGTGTGGATTGAGAGTTGAAGAAAGCAACCACCCAATGAACACAAGACTTTTATTCGTAAAAAAATTCCATTAGATATAACTGCTGCAACAATCACTATTATACAGCTTCAATTCATCAGATACAATAAGTAACAGCTTCTAATCACAGGTCTCAAATACCTCAGGCATACTAAGTAACAGCTTCTCTAGACTAGCAGTCACGACTAATCGTCTTCACTCACTGACTGTCTTCACAAAAACTAACTATGTCGGGCTGTGGTATTTATACCTGACTTGGCGGGGAAATCTACTAATTTCGCCAAGGTTCTGGAAGCTTCTAGGCTATCTCGCTAAATATTGGTCCTAGAGCTTAGGTGATGGATGTTTACAGAAGTATCTATTTCTCGCCCAGGCACCAAAAATGCCGCCAAGTCGTCAAGTTTTCTCGCCAAAACATCGCCAAGTCACCAAATCATTAGAAAACCCCCTTTTAACGTATAGCACGTCTAAATACCGCAATTTTTGACCAAAATGCGAGTATTTTCGATCTGTCTGAGATATTTTAATACATATACAATAATTGTTTATAAATTTGTAACAAGATATAAATAGTTGTGTTACATAAAAAGTATAAAAATGGTCAGCAATTAACGAGGATGGGCAAATGACACATTTTCTGAGGTATTTAAATTAAATACGTATTAACAACTAATACTTGACCTCTTCATGGGCTAGTATTAGGCATCGCTTTCATCCGCGTGAAAGATACCAGGTTCGATTTCTGCAATATCGAACCTGGTGCTTTTCAAGTTGAAGTATTGAATCTAAATTATAGAGAGCGGTGTTACATTTCAGATTTTTTGTAAGCACACCTTTTTGAGTAAGTGCCGAGAAGTTTTTTGAGAGTTATTTCTTTTTTTACAAATGAATAAGACCTATAATTTATTTAAAAAATCATCCCGAGAAGAACGCAATGTGTGTTATAAAGTAATCCCCTGGAACAGATTTTAGTTGTAAAATTATCGAAAATGTGATGTCTAAAATATATATTATTCCAAATTTTCTGTTCATTCGGAAACACTAATACATAAATTTATTATTATTTCAGAAATAAAATGTTTCAGGCAAAAAAAAATTCTGGAACTGTTTTTGCCAACTCTAACATCATTTTTGAGCTTAACTTTGGATTTTGATGCCTCATATGGCTAAGTTGATTTTCTTTCCATATAAAAATTGTTCCCTTGTTCTATGTTTTACACAAATTATTACCGGAATGTTAGTGAATATATGAAAAATATATCGCAGTATACAGGAAGATTATTATTAAATTATACAGCTGAGAGATTGGACAAGCGGATGTTCAACTGTTTTACAGCAGGCAATAGCTGTTAAATTGTAGCCTATGTGGAGTCAATTGGTTAAATAATATCCATTAGTAGTGGTGTTATGCCATTATTTATTGTTACTCATGTTATAAAACAATTTTTGGAGAGAAAAATCCAAATCCCTTCAGGGTCATTCTTGAAGGAAAAAAAAAAAGAAATGAAAATTGCATTTTCACATTTTGAAATCAACAACGTGTGTTTTCAGGATTTTCTCATTTACATTCTATTTTATACACTCGTTCATCTTAACAAAGGTCTCGTTGAAAAAAAAAAAAAAAAAGAAAATTGCGTTTTTTCATTTTGAAATCTACAACATGTGTGTGTTTTCCGGGTTTTCCCATTTACATTCTATTTTATACACTCGTTTATCTTGACTGGTGTTTCCTGCGTCTCTTTTCTTTCACACGGTATCATCAAATACTCCAAAAATGTACATTTTATCTGGCAGATATGGTTTTCGAGCAGTGAAGTGCTATATCGATATGTAGAATACGTCATACTTTCAATCCAATATAAGTGGTAGTAGTCAAATACCTTCCATTTCTGGACCTCACATTGCTATAATGATGGCCAAAGGCCACCGATGGATTTTATAGGAATAATCCGTTAAGTTGGGATCTACCATCAAAAGATAATGCAAATATTTAAGAAATGTTTTAACTATAGTAAAATTATTACCCATTGAAAGATGTGGTCTGAATTTATGATCTTGAATTAAAGTGTTGATATAATGATAGCATCGACCAAGATCGCAAGATTCATACAGTTTTGACCGGAATCTAGTCAGGTGAAGACTATAATGACTTTGGCATGTGCTTAGGAGGGTGTATACTTGCATATATTGTCCTTCAAAGCCAAGTTTTCAAAGCAGATGACTATCACCGATTTCTTTTGCACTATTTGCGACTTGTATGATACCTCATGGGATATCGCACGAAGTATTGTGGAAGTCTTCTTCTTGGTCTCTACTTCTAAACTACAAAGACTTCCCCCCTGCTGTTCCATCAAACTGTAGAGCTCAATTCATATCTAGGTACAGGAATGCATGCTGGTGAAACATCAACAATCATTTGGGACTTACTATACAATGCAAACTTCGCTTATACCAGAACAATCTCCCAATCATGTTGTATGGTAATGATCGTTATCATGTTGCACAGGCTGTAAATTATATTTTGTGATGTTAATCTAAGGAGGTGCTGGAACACCCTATCTATGCACCTAACACGGATTTTTAGTGATACCTCTCTCATAATTTGAGAAAACCTATCCATGACATCCAATTTTCGGATGAGTTAACTGTGACCCGAGCAATATGCCGCTTCTCCACTGACTTCAACAAATGATATCTTGTTAATAATATTTTATGTTTTTCTGATATCTTACAAAAGTACGGGACTTTCATGTGGCTATAAAGTAAAAATATCATTTTGTAAGTTCATTAAAAATATTTTCTATAGGAATATTGATAATATTTCATTTTCTCCCTAGTATACGTGGCAAACTTTTCATCCTAAATAAGTTCTTACCATAGCTTTCGGTTTATTCACAACTGTTTTGAAAATTACTGTTTGATTATTGTTTTGAAATTTTTTTGACCTGCTAAAGAAATATCTTCATTTCTGAATCTGAAAATTTCATACTAGTTTTTACAGTTACGTAATTCGATTGATATATGTAAATAGTAAATTTTATATTCTTAATCTCCACATTTTATTTTTAGATTAAATCTGGAGATTAAGAAATGTAATCACAGCAATGAAATTCTAGTACCACATAAATATGGGCATGGCGAATATTTCTTTTTGCATTTTTATAACGACACTATGTTCTTTCTCACCGCTTGCAATTGTACTTTTCTTACACGTTTTTTAGGATTTCTTCGTACTTTAATTATAAAAAAATGCTTTTTACTTCTATTTTTATCAATACTTTAAAACAAAAAATTACGTCAAAGCAATTCACATGAAAAAGCTTCATACATGTGAGTTAAGTTACTGTAAGAATTGTTTTCATTTATCGGCTAAGATACTTTCCCAAGTATAGGATTATACCTCATGTTTCATCCTCCCTCACTTGTTTGTTACAAAAACGGCCTCGCAAGCGGCGATTTTTGACAATAATTTATGATCCAATAATTTCGAAAAATTAGGTAGAAAGTTTCAGAACAGTAAATTACAATCTAAGATAATAAGAATATATCCGGTTTATATGACATTGTAGCATTAGAATGTTGAATTGAAATGTTGTAACCCAATAAATCTTTTTATAACGCAAGTATGAAGTCACATGCAAACATTACGTAACAAATAAGATTTTCAATGTAAATAAATATTTCTCAAGAAATAAATATGTTATAAAACTGAGAACATAATTATTTTTTCTTAAAAATTTTTTTCATTCCTTTTAACTTCATAACTTTTTTTGCAATTGATTATTAGTATATCGATTCATATAATAGCCATTATATTTTGGCGATAAATAAAATGGTGAAATGTAAAATATAATTTTTAAAGAAAATTAAAAAAAATTTATATAGTATTGCAGTACAGAAGCCTAAAACAAATGTCAATTCGGGGAAATATTTTATAAAATAATTTTTTTATTTCAACTAGAGAAAGAACTTTTAAAAGGATTATTTAACAGTGAAGTCTGGACTGTAGCAGTTTCGTAACAGGAGGAAAGGGATCGAATGTTTTGTAATTTTGAACTTCGACACTTTGCTTTGAAACAGCCTAACAAATGAAAGTCGTTGGAAGATGTTGAAGCAGTTACCCTGTACTGTTTTTGGGAGGAGTTATCTTTGGCAATGGACAATATTTAGATATTGTAATGCCAAATATTCATGCAATTAACAAAAAGATTCACCTTCACATCACATCCTGGAATCAAGCCTAAAACTTTTTTACTCTGAAAACTTGCTCCTACTATTTGGTAAGGGGGAACATTTTAAGCTCTTGTAGCGTGGCAAGTTTCACATCTGCTTAGAAATCTCCTCTCCACAGCTTATCACGGGTGTTTAAGACGTATCTGTTGTTAGCATTAAGCACAGCTAGTAAAATTTATCTTATAACAGTTACCAGGCTAAATAACAATAAATAAGACTTTTACAAAGATTTTTAATAAATTTTAAAAAAATTAAATATTTTAAGAAATAACTAAAATTTTTAAAATCAAATAAAAGATCACTTTTCAGTGCATCACTTTTTAAAGTATTATCGAAAACGAATGTTTATACGTTGCGTAGGCTATCACAAAAAATTATATTAGCATGGTCTGATACAACTATCAGATCATTATATTATGAATAGATTTGTCGCAAAGTGAATTTTCTAATTGTTAAAGTGTTGTTTATCTTTATGCTTAAGACTCTTTTTCTAACCATCTTAATGGCAATTTGAATTATTCTTCCCTACCCCATCCATCGACAAAATCTCCTGCTTCTCTTTCTGCATTTGATAGCATTAAGGAAGAAGACTATGATCGTATTTACTTTGATGAGAATAAGGTTAACGATAAAGTAGGTCTTGCATACGTATGGTTCCAGAATGGTTTTGAAGCGAGTCATCAGATATACCGCATTAATGATTATTCTTCTATCTTCCAAACAGTATTACTCACCATTACTTTTGTTGTAAAAGACGCTATAAGCAAGTCTTTTAAGAAAATTTGTAATTTACAGTGACTCAATGTCATCCCTACTGCCTCTGCAAGATGCAACACGATTTGAAAAACACATTCTAGAAGTCCAGACTTTAATTCACATGTGCAATATCAAAAATATTCTCTTCTGTTTCTCACAGTGGTGTGTTTGGAAATGAAAGAGCATATTTCCTGTCCAAATCTTCTCTTTCACTTACAAATAAACTCGATACCGGCCTACCCAAGTTTTTTTTTAAAACCATTATCCAAAAAAACATCATTACAAAATGGAATTCAGGTTTTGTTTTGTTCAGCTCGTTTTTTGCAGGTGGATTAAATTTTTTTCCCTTTAGTTCCCCGTAGAATTAAGAATCACTGGTTCTACACTGACTTCAAAATTACTCAAATTCTCACTGGACATGGAAAATTCCACAGCTACCAACACTGTTTCCATATTAAAAACCGTAACATGTGCATCTGTAACTCCGGGATTAACAACCCTTCACATATTCTTCTTAAATACCCATCTGTTTCCCAAGAAAGGAACGAGCTTCGTAAACACTTGAATAACAGATGGCCCCCGATTTTGGTGGACGTAGTGAAGAAAGAGACTTTTGTATTTTTAAAAAAAAATGGATCCATGCTATAAAACCTAACTTCCTTTCTGCTTCTATTTCTCATTTTTTATTCTCTCTCCCTTCTTTTATTATTTTTATTTTTTATTTTATTTCATGATTTATCCTTGATTTGTTATATAGTACATTTGTTATACCTTCGGGCCTTATGTGGTATTCTTTGATGCACAGGGAGATATTTTTGTTTTCACAAATATAAAAAAAAGTGAATTTTCAGATCCAATGTCATAAAACCCATTGTGCAGAAATTTGGCTTTATTTCTCACTAATGAATGATTTTTTCATTATGGAACAAAGCAATTATGAAAAGGAAGCAAAACAGGATATTAGAAGAGTACATATGGGAATATTATTATAAGTATAATTGTTGGAGTAAAAATTTTTTTATAAACAAAAGAACCTTGTTATTATATTATTATTATATTTTGTTTATATTTGATAGACAGGCAATATAATTTATGAGTATTACTCTATTACTAGTACAGTATTACTCCAAAATATTCACTATCTTCTTTGAAATAATTCTTATGTCCGCTCTGTATATTTTGCATTGTTATGGATACTTTAACTCTCAAAGAATACCAAAGAAGAATCAAAGGGGGGAAGTCCAGCTTCAATCTACGCAATTATTAAATAAAGATAGAAAGATATTGTCGATTATTCTTAGTCTATTTAGTTGACTGCTAGGAACTTTTCTGATTGGCTTGTGACTCTTCCTTTGTGGTATGAGAATGTTGATCACCACCAATGGAAAGATTTCTTGGAAGTCATTCCAATATTGTTATTTAAAAATATCTTGCAGTAGCTTCTATCCATAATGGACACTGGAAAGTTTAATAATGAAAAAGTTTGAAAAAGAGCTGAAAAAATGAAGAAGATAATTATTTTGAGTTTTTTTCAATAGTACCAGCTTAGTACAAATAAATAAGATTCAACTGCAGTAAACAAAACTTTAACAATTTTTTACCCTTTTATGACCTTATAATCCTTCTTTCAAGAAAGTTAATTGCATTGTTATGTATCAGAGTTGCATTAGATTTTGTAACAGAATTATACCTTTCCAAAATCTTTAAATTTATTATAAAATGAATTTTATTCTTTATAAGCTTATTGTATTTAATGATGTTGTTTTTATTTATAAATCCTTTATGAGAAATATTCTACATAAGATTATTTTTCTATTGTTTTCTTGATATTAATATGGTGTTCCTTACTAAGAAATACATAAAGAAATGTAATAATAAATTAGCATTAAACAATAAATTTAAAATCAATCAATTAGAAGTGCTTTTGACTTGAACCTTAACCAGTTTTAACACTGCGAAATATAATGAATTCTTTATCTACACAAGATATTTATTTCTAAACAATGTGATACCTACAAAAAAAATGGAATATATATATATATATATATATATATATATATATATATATATATATATATATATCTATATATATATTTATTTATTCATATATATTCATATATATATATATATATATTATATATATATATATATATATAATTTGTATATATATATATATATTCAATTAAAAACGATTACAGATCAAACTTTTGAAATACTTAAAAGAAAGTTAAATAAGGATTTTACCTATTCAACCATTATCGTTAACTATCAAATAGAAAAGCTCTTTTAAAAATTAGTAAAGAAATATTTATTAATCCTTTTTTTATGTTTAAAATTTTTCAAGTATTATATTTGGATCCCACGTACTGCAAAAATATCTGATTTCAATACTTTTTTTAACGACAGCAAGCAAAGAAATCATTACCCAGCATTTTTTCTCCAGTTCAATATTTAGATTTTTTATTAGAAAAAAAAAACATTTTCTTACAAATTATCATTTATATAACAAGAGGAGGAAGTCATTAGGCGTTACGAGCCATCCATTCACCAAAAGTAAAGATTTGTGCATTCAAACGAACTTTGGCTTTAGTATAGTATTCTGTTGTTTCACAATACAGAATATTCCTACAATTTTCAGTTTCTTTTTCCTCAAAATAAAAAGATTTCTTTAAACTGTAATGTATTGTTTCAAAACATTTATTTATTATAGGTCCATTCGTTTGAGTTAGTTTTGACTATTTTTAATTTGTATAAATTCATTTTTTTGTAGTTTAGATAATTAAAATAATTAGCTATACAAACTCTTTTTTTTTTAGATTTCATTTATGTCCAGTATTTCCTACACCAATAATTTTAAAGTTAATTTCGTTTTCCAGATTTCTTCCACCCATTGTTAATATGTGCACATACTGTTCGTCAACTAAATATTGAATTATGCTTCAATTTGTATGCCCGTGCATCAGTATTATCATTATATTGCTTACATTAACACTGTTGGACACATACTATTCCATTTGTTCCATTTTATACTTGTCACCGACTAATATAATTTATACTTAATTACGTATTATTCATTAAAAAGTGATGATAATTTCTCTTACTGGGTAGTTTTCCAAAGAGAAGTTCCGAAAAATGTCCAGTTAATAATTGCTTAAGAAAATATTTATTAAGTATTTCCTTGAAATGTTATGGAAGCTAATTTATCCCAATGTAATAAAAATACTGTCATTGTACTTAGTTCGTGTTTCAATTCCCAACGTAGAATCACTGTGAAAACAGACTTTATAAAATTTTTATTTATATTATATTAGGCAGAGCAATTCATTTAAAAAGTTCGTAAAATGAAGATATCACTAAAAAGTAAATTATAGGTTCGAAATATTGGAAATGTTTTCACGAATGTAAGAGAATATGTACTAGTAATTTTTTAGTTTATACTAATAAAATATTTACAGAAAAATATACATTATTTAGTTTTAAAAATCTGAATATTCCCAAATTTGAATTGAAAATGATTTAATAATAAAAGGGCTTAATTGATAAGTCAAGCCCTTTTATTATTAAATCATTTTCAATCAATTTTTCAATTAAGGGATTTATTAATAAATAAATATACATGTGTATTTTTTTTAGGTGAACACATGTGAAGAAATGGTAGAAATGACACATTACTATACAAATTTAACTTTTAAATAGTTAAACGAGATGCCGTTTTTTTCTTCCAATACACACACTTCAAAAATAAAAATTTTATTAAATTTTTATACTATGTAAAAAATTATAATGACTCAAGCTTAAAATTATAGTATATCACATACAAAACTTTAATTCTTATTCACAATCACTTAAAGACATTGTACTTGAGTATAAATAAATGCTTTTGCAAAAAGAACCTGAATAAGAATAAAATTTAAGCAATTGTCGTTAAAAAATGAAATCAAAGAAATGCTACCTTTAAGATATATCACACACATAAGACATCTTTATAAAATAAAATTAAAGCAAATAATATATAGAAAAAACCTATTTAAAGGTATTGCGCATTAATTCCTAATAATCTTACAAACGTTATCTATCAACAGAGGCTAATGTCTGATAAAATTAACAGGAAATGAGAGAGTGAGTTAGCTTAAAGAGAAAGTAAAAAGAAACAAACTACTTTTATGGTTAGATAATGAAAGTTCATGATTTTTATCGGGATTTTGCATTTTATTTTCCGGGGTATCTTATTTTTTAACAAAGAAACATTTACTTAAAAAAGTTGAATAAGATTGAATACAATTATTATTTAAATGTACTTTCATTTACATTGAAAACTTTTTTATGTACATTTAATGAGTAAGATAAAGCATAGTAATTGAAGAAAAATAAATGGCACAATTTCTATTTTGTTCAGTAGAAATTCTTTTTATTTAATTCAATAATTTTGCTTCATCTTTGAGAATTTCAGAAGAAATAAAATATGACCATGAACTTAAGCAAACTTTTGGTACACAATATTATCTCCACAGAAATAAATGGCATATCATACGATGTTTCCGATAAGAAACTGTAATAAACGCAGACGATACGGCACGCTTGTACATTCGCAATCGTTTGCATTCCGGTTACAAACCTCCAAAGGAAAAAGTTTACATTTTCTCCCAGAATCGTTTGCATATTTAAGTTATTCCCTTTTTTTTTTCTAATAAGGCAACAAGTGAGGAAAGTTACATCAGCGCCCTCTAGTGCAGGTAGAAACTGTTCTCCGTTTTCCCAACTCAGTAGTATTCAGTAAAATGTCGGAAATGCAAACTGTTGCACGTGCAGGGAAAAGTGGGGAGCCGCTGCTAATGAATGGGCATGGAAAGAAGATGAAAAAGTTCCTCTCTTACGACCGAGATTTGGATCCTGAAGAGCCGGATTCGGAACAGGTGATACAATTGTCAAATACCTATCGGCAACTATTATGCGGAATTAAAGAAGACCCTACTAGGCAAGGATTATTGAAAACTCCTGAAAGAGCAGCGAAGGCTTTTCTTTTTTTCACGAAAGGCTATGGCCAAACATTGCAAGGTATAGTATTTTAGTCTTTTAAATATTTTCAATAATAGGAGATATTCCTTTGCTTCTTAGATTATTTCCAATGATCATCTCCGATTTTTTTCTTTAAATTTTATTTTTGGAAATTCCATTTTGACGTTATACATTCAATTAAAAGCAAAGCAGGAAATTTATTTGCAAACGATTATAAATAAAAAAAATTACAAATTTTCTTGCAACGAAGGAGAAAAAAAAATGTACGTTTTTCTTCTTTTTTTTTTCGCCTAATTTTTCTTTTTCTTCCTTTTTCGTGTAAGAGATGACGGACAGCGTGTTATTTCTTAGCAGGGCAGACAAAATAGCTTAATATTTAAATTAATAAAACACAATTATTTATAATTTTTTAATTAAAATTTTTTCACTAATTATTGATTCTGCAAAGCTGTCGATATTTTGGGTAATAATACAAAAGTCAATATTTTAATAAGGAAACAAATTTATTATTTATTAACAAATAATAATTATGTTCAAAATATATTATTAAATATTATTCCATGAATGTAAAGTACTTTTTAAAATAACAATTTTGTTTAAAATATGTTTTCTTTTATGGAAATATATTCATGTATTCCTTCTCAGATGTTGGAAAACTATTTCTGAGACATCAAAATTATCTGCAGAAATTTTTCTTTACTGAAATAAATTTACAGTGAAATAATTACTTTTTTTGGAAACGAATGAATTTTGAATTATTGATATTTAAAAAATTATTAAGTGTATATTATAATATAAAAATTATTAAAGCCAATAATTTAATAAAACCTTCTTATATTTATAAATTCAAAATGTTTTTAAAAGTAGTTTTTCTGCAGCCAAATTTAGAAGAAAATAAATATTAATATTTTCCAATACTCAGTTCGTAAAGAAACGCAAAATAAAAAGAAAAGTATTATGATTAATAAAAAAATTTATTAATAATTAATTGAAAAATATTCTAAACTTTTAAATGATTGTAATAATATTTTTTGGCATGTTCATTATAATTTAAAAAATTGTCTTCTTTACTTTATAAGAAATTATTTTTACTTGATAAAAAATAAATTACATCAAATGGAAATTTTTTATATAGTTAGGAAAATATTTTCTCATTGTTGTAAAAATATTTTGCTTTCATCTTAGAAAAAGTTTGATAATTTTTAAAAAGTATTTTAATAATTTATTAAAAATAAATCATAAAAAGTAAAGTGGTGTTTTTTTTCTTTAAGTAATAATTTTATGCCTTAAAATTAATTTAATAATATTTTAAGCAAAGATAAATGGCTTTTACTATTTAAATATTAATTTTTTACTTTACTTTAGATTACATTATTGTCTAAACGAATTATAGTTCGTGCCTTCTTTCATTTTTATTTATCAGTTAAAACTATATTGATTAATTGGAAAATAAATACACCAGACTTCAATGTAAGTAACATAAAATATTCACAATTACTTGCAATTGATATAAATGAATTAAGGTATACAATTACATCAATTATAAAAATTGTAAACTTTCTATACAATTTAAAAAGAAAGTTTTCTTTTAGCTTTTAAAGTGGGATTTTGCCAAACTGAAATAGAACATTGTTAAACATTATACAGTAAAAGAATTTTCATTTGCTGAAATTTTTTTATTAAATATAATAACTTGTTTTCAATTTTCGATTTGCATGATGATTATTTTTAAACCTTTTATAGATAGTTATCCTTAATATTATTAACAATATTAAGCTGAATTTTTCGTATATCAGCATTCGTATGTTAGAATATGTCATTGATTTTTTTTATTATATGCGTTTTAATCAATAGTAATTTTTCTTAAATTTTTCACTTTATCTAAAATTTAGTCCCTTTTGTAATTAATAATTCATCTAAGACTAAATTTTTCATTTTCTCCAAATTTTAGGATGTCATAATTTTATTTTTAATTCTTGATAGAAAGTAAAATTCCTTTCTTTTTGAGATTACACCAATAATTTTTTTTTATTAAAGTTCACGTTAAAAATTTTCCTCTAAATAATTTATAAAATTTATAATTCCTTAATTTAACAAAAAATAGGCTTTTAACATGTTTTATAATACTAAAATTTTTCTATCAATTTTCTTTAAATTTTATAACTAATTATGTTTATTTTTAGTTTTGAAATATAATTTTGTTAATTTTCTAAGCGAAAAAGTGTGTTTTCTTATATAATAAATTTTCCAATTTCCATTCATAATTCTTCTATATTAGTCTATTTGAAATTAAATTTGCTTTTAGTTTTAATGAAAGCGAATATGAAAAAATTTTTAAATAGCAGTTTTCTGAGTTTTGCTTTAAATTTAAAGTACTATTTTTTTTTTTTTTTCACTTTCCCTTAACTTTCTTTTAGACAAAAAGCTTTTCTCATAAGCTTTTTCCTAGATTAGATCTTTGTTTACTTCCGGAAATCTTTAAGTTCAAAGCGTTGTTCGTATATTAGATAACCACGGAACTGATACTGGGATAAGAAACTTATCGCGGAGTTCAAGCATATATTATCAGATTGATAAGAATCACTTCACTCACACATAAATTAATAGGAATTCAAGTAAAAATCTTGCGATAAAATTTATTGACTTACTACCAACGTATAATAAAAATTCCTGCAAATGTCAATTCTTTAATTATTTATTTTAAACAAGTTGCAAAAATCTCTAAAATGAAATTTTATAGTGTCTTAAAAAATTGTAAAAGTTGAATAATGTATTCTGGTAAAAACAAATAAATAAAAGATATCAAAGTACATTTGTTAAAATCAACAATTTATGTTTTTCTCCTGTTTCATTAGCTATATGTAGTTAAGGAATTCTTCAAACATTTGGCAAAATTTAGTGATCCACACAATTACTGAAAGTTTATAAGCTTTTTTAACATCCACCGAGTACAATAGCCTTTTGGGATGATTTTTAATAGATAATGTGCCATTTTTACGTATCGTGAAAGAGAAAACTCTGAAAAATATCCTACTCTTTTCTACATCCTACAAACAGAAAATAGAAAGACGCATCTATTATTATTTAATAGTACTAGGAATCGATTGCACATTAATTTCTATGTAAAGAAGTGTGGTGCTAGCTCCATTTTCGTATACATAAATATAATACATCAATCTTACATGCTGCGATAAAAAATTTTGTCCCCGGAAAATTTTAGCTTTGCTACCGAACATAGCAAAAAATGTCATCCTACCGAGAACGCCTTGGCATATCAAAAGCCGCATTGCTTGCAATATTCTTTTATTGTTTGTAATGTGATAGAGGTACCAGTTCATGGGTCGATCTCTTCATTTGAATTCATTCAAATTACAAAGTAATTAACTGTGTTCAGATGCTTTTAAAACGCGAGAGTGTTGAAAAAGAATGTAAGAACTAATACTTTAATTTCTGAGTAATATAAAAAATATTTTGTAGTGATATTTACTTTATTTATTACACTTATAGCTATATAATTTATATTTACACTATTGCATGTGATGAAAGGCATATTGTGCGTATGGCAGTGATCGATCAGCTGCATGGCATAACGGATTCAGTCTGCTACGTATTCGGTGTCCGCTCGTATCATTCGACGTAATTTACAAATAAATGAAATGACAGTAGGCATTCATTGCTTCGTTTTTCCTTAACTGAAAACAACTGGCGTTTACGATATCACTGATGCGATGAATGATGGGTGTAGACAACGAAATGAAACGACATTGCATTTTCTGCCTACCTTTACTGCGACTCCCATTCCTGTCCAACAGAACGATGGTTGGATTGCAGTCTGAAGATACCATAGTGAGAGGTTTGTGAACTATTATGCATCGCCCCACACTGATTTTAAACTCCATATCATAGTGTGGTGTGCTACTGGGTTTATCTTCCTCAATCCCTCTAATACGCATTGCCGATATACTGAACAGCCAGGGCCACATCTCTGAAATGTTGGAGGCCATGATCCTCCAATGTCTTTAGCGTTTGCCAGGAGCCTTATTCCCACAGAATAATACACGACCATATGTGTCACTCAGTGTTCAAAGATACTGTCCTCATCAGACTGAATTTCTTCCTTGACCCCCTTGTTCTCTCGATCGATTCACAATCAAAAACGCGTGGTTCCCGTTTAACAACTGACCCTCGATATCCCCCTGCTTCTACATGAGATCAACTTGGCGATTGAAGAAGCAGCAAGGACTGGCCGAGGGTGCATCCAAAGTTCCTTTAATTCTATGCCGAGGCGAGTGACAGTGGCTTATAGGCAACAATGGACGTTACACTAACTACTGATTTTCCCATCATCTACTCTTCAAAAGAAACTAATTACCATCTTTTGGTCTTCGCATAATATTTTATATATAAAGTAAATTTTTGTTAAGATATATCTTTGATCCTTCATGGTGTAGCATTTTTAGGTATCAAACAGTGTACATAAATTGGATTGATTAAGAAATAAATACAGTTTTATGAATTAAATTTATATATTGAATTTTTTATCTTTTGAGAATATTTCATGAAAAAGGCCAATATAATAACCATAAATCAGAATAAAAATATTTGAAGTATGGTAATTGTTACTAGTTTTAAAACTAGTAAAAATTACCATTAACTTTGCCCATTATTTAAAAATTGTTATCATATTTGTTATAACGGTAATAAAGACAAAACTTCTCTGTGAAAAAAAATATTTGTCACAATTTTATTGTCTTGAATTATTTCCATTTTTTTTTATTTATTGAGAAAAAATATGACGTTTCTTTCGCTGAGAATTGTTTTCCCTTTACTTAACCCGAAGAATCTATTTTCTCCATCTTTATTTAACCAGAAGAATGCAGTTTTCTACTAGTTTAACTATAATTTAACTACTCTTTGTTTTACCAGAAGGTTTGAGTTTATTTTTTTATGTTTTACCAAAAAATCGATTTTTTTTTTATCAATATCTTTTATTTTTTCAATTTTATCAAGAAAATATACTTTATTTATTAATTTGCTGAATGAATACATTCGCCTTATTTTCTTCTTCAGTTACTATTAAAATTTTTAATTTTTATGACCTTTTTGAAGGCATTTTTTTTTTAATTTATGCTTGAAACAGTGGAAAATGTAGATATATTAGATTTTAAAAGTAAGCTCAAATAAAAAAAATTAAACAAATAAAAATATTTAATAAGCTATCATTTATTACTCTGTAGTTCAGAAGTGCCACCCCATATTATGTCTTTATCATTCGATCGAGATCCAAAATTGAGATGCGTTACCGATGATAGGAACCTAAACTAGGTAATCTGTGACCAGCTGCTCGTGGTTGCTTTACATCTTTATAAATATAACACGCCATAAGACATCAATTGCGAAGCATTGATTTGAATATCCAAGAAGACATATATTCACTTACTGCTTCTCCACATATCAACAAAATTTATTAAGATTATGCTTTTCTTTATGATATGGAAGAAAATTTTAAAATTCCCAAATTTGTCATAACTTTGTTGTTTACGGTTAACCTACATTATTTAGTGTTACATTTATAAATTTTGATTATAATCTGAAAAAAAAAATTAATTTTTTACCCTTCATTCTCTTTCTGTCTATATAATATAATGTATACAGTTACAGTAAAATTATTTGAATCTAAACATTCTGACAATTAAACACTTTTCATAATTATTATCAGCATTATATCGATTTAATTTTTATAACTATATCGATTATAGTTAAAGAAAAATATCCTTTTACGTCTTCAACTGATCGTAAAAAGGAGCGTAAACATTGAAAACCTACCTTATATAACAGTGGGAATAAACAGTCGAAAATGTGTATTGCAAATAAGCACATAACATATTCTTAGAATGTCGTCTGTGAGATTTGAAGTGAATTCATGTTTCTTCTGTACTATAGTTGCTATAAAATAAATCTATATAGTTATATACTACTTAATTATATATTATAAATTGATTAGATATAGCTATATATACTATGTAAGCAAATGTAAAAAAATTCATATTTTAATAGGCAATAAATCCTATGAAACGAGGGGATTGTAGAAACTAATTGCCATCAGTTGCCTTTACCTTAATGCTTTAGTACTCTTCTTTTATTGGGTTGTTCGGAAAGTAAAATCGTTTTTTCCCGACAGAGGAAGGAATTGTATTTTTTTGCACCCAAATTCACACTAAGCCATATAATTAGTATATGCTTTCAGAGCTCATATAGCATGGCTTGTGTGTGAAAAATTCCAGTTAATTCTACGCAGTAGTTTTTGGTTGGTGCCCTTTTAAATATGGAGAGCGATAAGCAGCATTTTCGTCATATCTTACTGTTTTGCTGCAGAAAGGCTAAAACTGCTGTTCAAGCCAAAAAGAAATTGATGTGTATGAAGAAGGTGTGTTGACAATACACCAGTGCCAGAACTGGTTCGCTGAATTTCGATCCGGCAATTTTGATATCGAAGAAGCACCACGTTCGGAAAGGCCGGTTGAAGCTGATAAAGACGCGATAAAGGCATTAGTTGATGCGAACCGGCGAATAACAATAGTTAATGACCACTTGAAAGGCCTGGGATTATCCTCGAAGCTCGATGTATGGGTTCCCCATGTTCTCACAGAGAGAAATCTGTGTCGCCGCATTGACGTCTGCGATTCGCTTCTCAAACGTCACGAAAATGATCCGTGTTTGAAGCGCATCATCACTGAGGACGAAAAATGGGTGGTATACAACGTCAAACGCAAGAGATCATGGAGCAAAAAAGATGAGCCGGCTGAAACCATTTCCAAAGCCGATATTCACCAAAAAAGGTGATGCTGTCTGTTTGAAGAAACTTTAAAAAAAATCGTTTTTTTTAATTTATTTATTTTTTATAGTTTTTATCGGATAACACAACGATTAATTCGGAATTCTATTGTCATCAGCCGGACAAACTGAATGATGCACTTCAACAGAAAAGGCTAGAACTAATCAACAGGAAAGGTGTAGTGTTTCACCAAGACAACGCGAGACATCACACAAGTTTGGTCAATAGCCAAAAGCTTTTACAGCTTGAATGGGATACAATGCAACACCCACCATATTCTCCAGACCTAGCACCATCGGATTTTTATTTGTTCCGGTCACTCCAAAATTTTTTAGACGGTAAAACCTTCACCTCAAATGAGGAGGTCAAAAACTACCTCGATCAGTTTTTTGCCAGCAAAAACCAAAATGATGATTTTTATGAGCGTGGAATTACTACCAAAAAGATGACAAACGGTGTTGAACCAGAACGGCCAATATATAATTTAATAAAGTATTTGTTTATTATACGAAAACTGTCTTTCATTTCCACAAAAAAAAAAAAAAAAAACGAAGTTATTTTCCGAACAACCCAATAGTTAGATTAAGCAGCTGCAATCCTTTGTGAATTTTAATAGAAAATATGTTTCAACTTCGAGAGCAAATAAGTGTGCGTGTTACGTGTAGATTTATGCGTGAAGGTGTCGTTTTGAAATAAATTTCCGCTACTATGTTGGTCTTTCTCTTTCATCCATATCTTGTTTATTATTTGAAATAGGACCAGACCACTATCTTCTGAATCCATTACCACTTAAAGTTTTGCCAGTCATTTCGCCTTGTAAAGCACTATTTTGGAAATCATTTTGAAAACTGCATACCGTTCAGGATATTATGCATAACAATTACTAAACTTATTTTGATTATATTCGGATAAGCAGAAAGAAAAAAAAAAAAAAAGAGTTCAGCATTTTAAATAGAAATTAAAGCTAATCGTGATTTGGTGATCGAGATTTGGTCTTTAAGGTGGAAAGTTCTGGTTTTGATTTCAATCGTCATCAACGGAAAATAGGGTAATGCTGTTGTATATATTTTCGATCCCGTATTTTAGTATACTGTTTGGTCATAACTGACTCTCTTTACAAAAAAGTATTCTAATCAATTGAAATTATTATTAAAAATGATTTTTCAGAGTTATGTAGAAACAATCTCTTCGGAATAGAAAATCTTGCGTTCAATTCTAGTCTCTGTAGAGCAACGAGAGATGGTTGATGCTCTTCCGCTTTCTGCGTGCACAAATGTCGGAGTGCGTTCTTGATAATTTTCCTGGTTTCAACCCTTTGTACAGGTGAATGTAGCCAAATATGTTTGAAAAATCTTTTCGATAAGCAACGACCAGCACGCAATCCTAAATTTTATTGCAAAATATTTTTTTTCGTTTGATTAATAAATTCTCTTTGACGATCATGAAGCATATTATTTCGGCACATAACTTGTTTCAAAATCATCAAATTAATTCTGGTTATAAGAACATTGCATACTTATTATCAAAATTTCTGGTTTTATGACAAAAATGATCTTTTCCATTGGTATTGAGTTTGTTAGAATTCTAGTTAAAAATCACATCCAAAAAGCTGAGGATAAAATCATGTTTTGTAAATGAAGTTACTGCAAGGCAATCATAGGAACTATTTTTGCACCTTAATACAACGATTCTATTATAATAAAATTTCATTAAAATGTGCATCCTTTTTTAGATTTCTTTAACCATATAATAAGTACTGTATTCGGTGGACAGAAGCGCGTTGATGTCTTGAGACTTGCCCAAGACATTAGCGCGTTCTGACCACCATAGTTGCAAGGGGAAAAACCTGCACTATCCAATGGGTCCTTGCACATGTTAATATTGAGGGAAATGAAAAGACGGATTTCCTCGCCAAGGAGGCTAGGAATATCAATCCCCCTCCCACGACAACCACTTGCTTCGATGCAAACGCCATCTTAAGGCATCAGCTCTGCGGGGGACAACGGAAAGAATGGTGCCTACCGGAGCTTAATCCTGACCGTGGTATCACCTCTACCATTAACAGAGTGCGGACAGGGTACATGAGGGGTATGAAAATCATGCCCGACGGATCTAGAACCTACTCAGAATGCAGGCACTGCACAGGAATTCCGCTGGATTCGAGGCATCTCTTCAACTGCATCTCTGTTGCCTCGACTCTCTTCAACATCGACCCCAACTGCTGCCATGACACCCTTTATACAGAAAAAACTGAAAATGTGGCCAGGGCCGTGCTCCATGCCTTTGGTCCCATATACTTGTCTTATTAACTTTTTCTACTTTTTTTTTTCTTTGTGCACTTGTTACACGACAACAACAAATATTGTATTTTGTTATTTGTTAGTTTTATTCAAATTTTCTACAGTTTGATTTGAATATTTTGCATGATTTTTATATATCTCTTCTTCATATTGTCGATCTAAGATTTTGTTAAGTTAATGTTTCGTTTCTCATATCTCAACAACTTGTTCTGCTAAATCTATTGATAAGAATCTTTGATAGCGTGTAAATATTTTTTAGACGTAACAACTTTTCTATTTTTTATAGAATTGTTTGCTTAATAATTTTAATTAAGCAAATAACTCTTTAAAATAATCAAGCAAATAATTGTATTAAAAGGTAAAAAAAATTATTTTAATATTTTCAATATAATTTACATTTGTTTTTGAATTTGTGTTTTTTAAACATTTATAACTAACAAGATTTTAGTTACACAATTTTATCCTTTTTATTTAATTTATTTAATTTTTTTAAACTATTTAGTCATATATATATTAAAACTCAAAGCATTTTTAGTACTAAAACATAAACTATTTGTTTCCAAATCACCATATTCTGATAACAATGTACTCTATTCACTCAATGATAAATAAATATACGTAGTTAATTCTTCAATAATGCGTTAGTCGTATAACGTGAAAATGTACAGTTTTTGATTAAAATTTAATTTTTTTCTTTTTGAAATAACTAATAACTTTTGTTTTCTTATTGAAAAGAAAATTAGTTTGAATGATTTAAAATTAAAAATAGATATATTTAATTGTGATTTATAAATATTCTAATTTAAATACATTTTCTTTCTTTTAAAATTACAAGCACACATTTTATTCATAAACATAAATTTTTAAAATTGTAAATGAATATTCTATTAAGACGTAGAAAACACACATTCATTTGTAACGTATAAATATATATTTGAATTCTATAGTATTGTATTCTTAAAATTGCAAATATACAATATATGAACATGTATACGATTTGTTTATTTTTTATTTTAATGCCAAACATGCTTCCTATCGACATAAGTATGCCTTCTCTTCGCAATAGTAAACATGCATTCCATGACTTATTCTACTTTTTCATATCATATTTGTTAGATATTATACAGAACTTGATTAGGGCAGGGGCATATAGGGCAGTTGCCCCGGTTCCCCACATCAGAGGGACCATAGGCCACGGTGGCCTGGTTGGTAAGGGCGTCGTTCTCATTATCGGAAAGTAATGATTTCAAATCCTGCCCTACCGAAAATCCGTCGTATTCGCTAAAAGCGGCTGGGGCACGTTAAATATGAGTATGGTTGCAATGTCCTCCAAGTGAAATGATACCTCTGGGATTGACAGGCCAAGTATTGGAGGTTTACTGCTTAGTTCCTGCTTCAGAATCACGAATGACTCCACTTGGATGCTTCTATCTAACTGGTAGAGTCCAACTCAGAGCTAGGTACCGAGAAGGATGTTGGTGAAACAGCAACATCAGAGGGACACCAAAATCGAATGGAAAAATTATTTTTCATTGTCTATCAAATAGAATGGAATAGAAAGCTTGTTGTTGAGAAGCAGAGGAGGCTCCTCAAAGAAGTTTTTGCACCAGGCCCTAATTAGGTTAAGTCGGGCCCTGATATTTCAATCAGGAAATGATACATTGTCTGATAAAATTTTGGATATATTGGATTTTAGCCATCTTATCGAATTTACTGGGTAATATTCGACCAATTATAAACTTTTGATGTTTGCAATTTTATTTTTCCATTGAAATTTTTATAAAATTGTAATTTGCGGACCAATAGTGAATTTAATAAAATTATAAATATTTGCGTTAACACTCCGTTGCGAAAACCTCAATTTAATTTGTAACAATCATAAAAGTAATTTTATGGAACGCAAGCTGCTTGTGCATTTGTGTAAATATCGCAAACATTTTCAATGTGTTATGAATGTTGTTTTCAAAAATTAAGAAAATATTCAGACATAATTTTCAAGCATATTCAAAAAATTTAATACAGTAAAATTGAAATGTTACATTCTGATAAAATAAGAAATATAATTAATAAAATATGAGTGTTTGCAGGAATCAAATTATTATTGTTCTATACAGTTCTATACGATTTTTTTCTCTCTTAGTTTAGGAATAAATATTGTTTGGTGTAATTCATAAAAAATCTAAGTAAATATTATGAAAGTTTATAAAGATATCGGTGATAATGTGTGAGTAGCATATTTTATTACTTCTTCAAAAACATTTATTTACAGCCAGGATTCAGTCCCTTCATATTATTGTTGAAGAGATTATAAATCTAAATTATTAAAATATTCATATTTTTCAAATAAATATCTGGTCATGAATAAAAAAAAAATAACTACGGTTGCTTGTTTCAGGAAAACCTCTAACTGATTTATAACAGTTGAAATACATCAAGCTTATACCTGTTTAAGTAAATTTTAAAAATTTATTCATTTAAAAAACTATTTTAAAAATATTTTCAAAAATATTGTAAAAAAAAAAAAAACTTTTTTTTTTAAATTTATATTTTTTAGAAATGCAACGCTCGCAAAGTTTTTAAATCGAATTCGATACTACTTTTAAAAATTTTTACAAAGTAAACCAAAAAATAATTGTTTAAATTTTTAAAAAAATATTGCATTTAATATTTAACAAAATAATGACTGTGATATTTTATTAGAAATACGTATTTACTTATTTTTTAATCAGAAATCTAAAATATATAAAAAAAACTACATATTTTGTAATTTCAATATAAATTGTTGCGATAACATTTTCATTGAAAGAGATTACAAAGTTTTTTTTTTTTTTTCGAAGAAACAAACTATAAATGAAGGATATTCATAATTAAAGTTACAACAATCAAAAAAGGGGAAAAAATTATTAGATTATATCTCGACACGCTAGACACATAAAACGACAAAGAGACAAATTTTTTCTAACTATTTATAGTTTTCATAGATCAAGAAAGAAAAGATAAAAAGAAAAATCTACAGAAGCTAGATTGATATACAAGGAAAAAACTATCGCCCCAAACTATTTCGAATTATAAACTACCATGCACTGAAATATGTTAAAATGTCACTGCATATACTTTGGCCGACTGTTAATGTTTATGATGTGTGGTAATTTATTCCACGGTAAATGCTTTCTGACGCACATCGTTATTGATTTAGAAACAGAATGCATAGTTGGGAAGAATTTTGTTTCCATTTTAACACCTATGGAAGTAAAAACGCATTTTTGGTTATACCTGAGAAATATAGCTCATGAAAACAAGTCAACGAATAAAACTTAATAATCAAATAACCTATGCTCTGAAGGTTTCTTATCTATTCCTAACTATTTTGATAATCAACCTATTTGGTATTTAAAAAAAAGAAAAAAGTTAAAAATAAATTTTTCTAATCTTCTATGCCAAAATCAAATCTTCTTTGTTAATCTTCAAGGCCATTATTGTGGTCACTTCCAAGACATCTACCTATTTGGCCACAATATGTACATTTTTCCTCACCATGAACTAGTTATAGGGTTAGGATAATAGTCTTTGGAGCAAGGTACCAGATTCGATATTAGTTACTATAAAGTGTGGGAAGTAAATGTATTGTTTCTGCTTTTTATGTCCATAAGCGAAAGATTCTTTGTATGAATTCTTTGTTTCTTCCCTTGTGACAGTTGATTACGGCCTGCTTTATATAAAAAATCCTGCTTTCATGGATGCCATTGAAGCAATTTACAATTGTTAAATTATCCACTTTGTTATACCAAATATGTGTATTACGTATATACATGAACACAAATACATTCACACACGCACACTCTTATGTCACGCCATTTTTTCATGCCTACCATAATTTCAGCTATTAGTCATGCATCATACCATGCAAGAAGCTGAAAGTTGTTATTTTTTATATCTATAGCATGTTTTCTTTCACGAGGGATGTTTTCTAAGTAATAGTTCAAATTCGCGAGTCACAAGGAAGAAACCCTGAAAATTCCCAAATTGGCATTTACAAAGCAAAAACACGGTACTCATCTTATATTGGTCAACAGTAATCAAATCTTCAAGACCTTTTATTTCAAAAAACACTATTATATTTTTTCTTGACTATATGTTTTCTTTTATTGCCAAGACTTTTCAGTTACATTTTATGAATATTGTCAACTACTATTCCTTCTTCTTGACAGAATATTATTAATTTCTCTTAAAGGCATTAAAGGGATTAATTATAACTACTAAAATTATCTAATCTAAAATTTTCTGAAAAGTGAGTTTAATATTTCGTGTTTGTATTTCATTTAAGCCGTCTCACACACACTTTTGTGTAAATAAATAAACCATCAAATATAGTTCAGTAATATTATTAAAAGTATTTTAAACTTTCTTAATCGATATCACAGCAATATGGTGTAACAAATAAAGCAGTGAAAATCAATAAATTGTTGTAGTCCGATTGGAAAACATCATTTTCGTTTCCAAAAATTTGCGGGTTCGATACCTGAATCAATTAAAGATCATCGCAGTCAGAAAATTAATGTAAAACGAGTTTTGAGGGATCCAATATTTCATCACTAATGTGGGAAAACTTATTTGTTGATCGCATTTTATTTAATCGAGGTTCAAAAGTGTGATTCAATTTATTATGTTTAGGAAGAGGGCGCCAGAAGAATTTAACTTTTAAGACATTTGCGTCATTTTCTGTGCTTTAGTTAAAGAAAAAATCCAGAATTACTTATGTGCCTTTATGGATTGGTTCGATATTTTTAGTATTTTAAAATTTTATTCATGAAGCTATAATCAAAATCTATGTGCAATAAAAATTTTAATTCGACTTGATCAAATTTTGATTCGATTAAAATGTATACTGTAATAAAAATTTTAACTGTCATAAAATTAAAATTTTTTTCGAAACACTTTTAAATTAATACAAAGTTTTGAACGTCAGAAAATTTTTAAAAGAATGCTTTTGAATAACTCAAGTTACACCTCTCTCTCTCGTTCTTTCTCTCTCCATTCTCATCTTCTCTTACTTTGTTTTTCTTGTGCTTTTTCTTTTTTCTCATTATCCTTCCTTTTCTGTATAATTACTTTTTCTGAAATTCTGGTAGCGATTTGGATAATTGTAGTTCTACTGTGTATATATATATATATATATATATATATATATATATATATATATATATATATATATATATATATATATATATATATATATATAATGAACTTACAAATAAAGTCCATTGTTCAGAAAAAAATTTTACATTTCATACATTAGGTTTCAAGGGTAGTGAAAATTTCTAATACGCAAAATAAAAGCATCAATTAAATATGTTTGGTTGTTATATTCTTTCGTTGAAATAATTTTTGTTTATTTTAATAAAATTGGAATAAATATATAATTCCATTTAGAAACAATTAAATTAATTTGATTAAATTTTAAAAAAAGCTAACTAATTATTTTTGAAAAAAAATACCTTTTTGGAGAGACTGAAAGACAAAGTGTAAAAATACATTCGTACAGCTATCGAAATATTTACTTGTAAAAGACAGAAAAGAATTCTCTGGAGTTGTGGAAAGTGACATTGAGTTATGACTTTGGCGATCATTATTCAATCAGTATTCGCCAAATATTGCCCATCATTCATCAATTTCGTTTTACGGATGGATGAACTAGATTTCCGCATTTATGCAGGTTATTTCTATGAGCCACTTTAAGTGAAAAAAAAATTCCATTTTTGGTGAAATGTTCCGATTTTTTCAATAAATTGTTTTTTTTTTTTCTTGTTTTTTTACATGTACAGGCTTAAAATTTAGTTTATTATAAAATTATACAAAAAAATACTTCCCTCACTATTTTATTTATAATATTGAAAGTCTTCGTCAATCTTCTTTAAATTAAGATCAACGAATTAGTAAGATTACATTTAAGAATTTTCCGGAACTTTTGCTGAGGTATCTCAAAAATATTTGTTAAAAATTTTTTTAATTAAAATTTCAAATTGTTATATAATAATTTTATATTCAATTATTTCTAATTCATTTAAAGATTAATCTGAATTACACCAATAATCTCAGAATTCTGGAAAACTTTTGCTAGGCAAAATATTTTTACATATACATAGAATTTATAGTATTTATATATTAGATTATTTCGCAAATTCAGTATATTATTAAATAATAAAAAGCAATCTACAGTAGTGTGGAGTGCAATGTGAGGTTATCAGTATTATGATGATTGTAGTCTATTGTAACAAATAAAGATTTCCTTCAAGATCATGTTCCTTGAACAGCTACTGATAACAATTAGAGTGTGCTTTTAGATTACATCATAACACCTTCAGTTAAAGTCATTAACTATTATCATATTTTTTATTGGTATTGTAAGAAATATTAAAGAAATGAGTTTGTCAACCATTAGAATAGCATGAACATTTCCTGTTATTTTTTTATCAAAAACGAAATCATATTAAATATAATGCAGAAATCGGTTTTTATTAAAATACTTTTTATTGTTTTATTTTTATTGATATTTTAAAAAATATTAAAGAATTAATATCCGTGCAAAAATTTGCAGGAGCAACTTTTTTTTTCTTTTTTTTGCTATCGAAAGCAGCATTTGTTAGAATTGGGGGAAAATATTGAAAATTTAATTTCATGTATTAAGTGCCTTCACTTTTTTTCCTTAATTTATGTTATACTGTTTCGATGTGTTTATGACATAAAAACTGCAGAAATGACTAAATTAATGCTTTGTTTAAAGTGGCACCACTTTTTCACTAATATACGGTCCACAGTTTCGGTTTATTAATGACATGGACATGACATCTAAAAAATTGACTATTAGCTGCTGTATTTTGTAATAATTATTATCTATTAATCCTATTGAGATTATTGTAAGCTACGAACGAAAAATGTAATAGTATATTAGTATTTATGCTCACTTGGGCTTCAAACTCAGGTGATGAATAGAAAATTGTACTAAAGTAGAAAAAGAAACACTAACGAATATATCGTACAATGATAAAGATGTTTAAAAAAAAAAAAAAAAAACGAAATAAAAGGTTAATACACATTAAATTTCTTGTTCCCGATTTCTGACACTCAAATTTGCTGAATGCAGCCAACCGCTTTGAAATTTCAAGTATCGATCAAGTGACGAGGTTAATACACGAGCGGGCTACTTCCTCTTGCTGAGAAACATTGAACTCTATGAAACTCTAAAGATTCTTATAGCAGATGCTCATTAATTGGATGGGGTATCAATTCAGCCACATTTCGGTTGGAGATCGATGTATTTTACCAAGTTACATCGTTCTCTTATTCACGAAAAGAAATTATGTAATGACAAGTTTTTGTGAATGACCGAATTTTGAATGCAATGAAATTCTGTCATATCACACCCTATTATATCTCAAGTGTCCTTATGCTTAGCTTACAGTATCGAATCTTTTTTTTTTTTTAATTTATCGCAATTACTTAATGAAGATATCCTAGATATATTGTTGTTTCTCTGTACCCCAAGCTCTACTCCACATAAAGTATTTTATATTAAATATAGTCCTGTGTCTTATCTTGTTATGTATTTTATTTTAAGAAAAAAGTTTTTTCCATAGCTTACTGAATTGGACGTTTTCATTATTTACAGAGTATCTGTGATAATCCAAATCTGATTAAAGAGGCTTAACAGATTAAGATATATAAATAAGTTCTGACTTTTTATTCTAATCTGTTCAAGATTTAAAAAATATATATCCAACCTTGATCTAATACATGGTAAAAAATGGTATCGAGTTACAAAATTAAAAACTGTTTCTGGAAAAAAAAAGTTGTCTTTTATACGAAAAGAATTGAAAATTTTAATAAGTAAGTATTTCGTAAATGTTTAAAATTCGAAATTTTTTATCATTAATATCTCTTGTGTCATTAATTTATCGATTACTTAATCCAAAAACTAAAACATTTTTTTAATGAAATGAGTACACTGCTGGCCACCCAAATTGCAACGGCGAGAAAAACAAGAGATATCACAACAAAATTTATATTGTAGATAACATGTTGAAAAAGTATCAAATGATTTAATTTATAGACTTCTGTGAAGTGAGGCTCTTGCCAAAATCAGTTGCCAAATTAGCCGAAATTGTCGGAGATAACCGCTAACACATCATTGAATCAACGCCACGGCATTGATTCAAAGAAACTATAGATGTGTTCTTGGGGTACAGCAGACCAAGCAGATTCCACACGTTGTCAAAATTTATTTGGTGTAACAGCTGGGGATGTAATCTGAGTCAATCGATGAGCAACCATGGACCACATGTTTTCTATCGGCGAAAGTTCCGGAAAGCAAGCCGGATCAGGGAAGCAATTCAATATGGTGATTGACAAAGAGCTCTTGGACAATGCGTGATCCGTGTGATCGCGCATTATCCTGTTAAAATATAGCTATCGGCAAGTCCTGAAGTTAAGAAAGGACAACTGGCTCCAACACATCGGCGCTGGCTCTTCAAAGAACCGGTAATGCATACTAGAGAAGTGCGTGAGTGATATCCAATACTACCTCATATCATAATACCCGGTGCAGGACCAGTGTAGCGGTGCATAACGCAGCTGTTCAGCATCCTCTCTCCACGGTGTCTGCGGAATCGAATGAGATCAACATGATGTTGCAAACAGAAGCGTGACTGGTTGGTAAATACAATTTCATTCCATTCTGCCATCCACATCGTTCTTTCATCCCATCATTGACGGCTGAGATGTCTGTGGTTCTGCGTCAAGGGTAAAAAAAAGCAACGGACGTCTTGAGGACCGACCACTCTGCTGTATACAGTGCGAATGGTACGCGCAGAAACTGGATGATGTGCTGCAGACTGAATGTGCCGTGCTATGGTTCATGATATGCAGAGCTATCCGTCATTGCCATGCTCACAGTTTTCCTGTCTTCAAGTGAATAAGTGCCTTGAAGTGTATGCGATTGAACAAGCCGATCCGTCGTAACCTTTTGCATCCAACGATCCCATATCCACATTACAGCTATTTGGTTTCGTCCAACACGACCACCTATCTTCCTGAAACATTCTCCACAATTTCGGTTGGCCACTATCCTTCCTCTGTCAAACTTGGATACTTGATCAAAAAAATTATCCTTTTTTTGTAGGAGGGGGGGAGACACACGCACACACACACACAAAAATACAATTGTCGAACTTGAAATCGTCGGATCTCCAACCCTTAAATAGCGTTTTGAAGTGGCAACACCGGTGCGAGTGATGTGCATCTGCAATGAAATTCTAATCACTTGCATATCTCAAATCCGCTAATGCAGTGATTCTCAACCTGTGGGGCGCGACCCCTAGGGGGTGTGCACACACTAATGGGGGCGCGAGCATATCCAAGAGAAAATGTTATTTAAAAAAATTGATTAAGGGACTGAAAAGAAATAACACCCACATACAAAACAAAATACATTTCGACGTACTTAATAATTAACTTATTAAATTAAAGCAACTTACTAAATTAAAAACAAATTTAATAATTATTAGTGACTACTTTTGGGCCTGTCTTTCAGAGCAAAGTTTTTCAAAGGAGGGTTATATATTAGAAATAGACACTCGCAGTTATTTTTCTATATTAAACTGAGATCTATATATTGTCTTCAAAAACGCCACCGCAGAAAATCCAATTTCACAAAGGTAAGGTGTTGAAAATGGTAGAAAAATGCGAAATGCCCTTGTTTTTAGTGCAGAAAACTCATTATACACTCCTGCCCAAAATTCAAAGAGTGATTTATTACTCAATTGTCTTTTGGTTTCGACGCTTGCCGTGAAGTCTATGAAGGTTTCGACCTCTTCAACTGAGAGTCCTTCGGGAGTATCTTGAAATGGATCCCTCACCCACTTGTAACTTGAAATCAGTTTGTCGTCAGCAAGAAAGTACTTTTTAAATTTCTTTGCTACCATTGCTAAATGATTTTCAATGATTACAAAAACAGCTTTTACATGTTGTTCTTCAGCCATGTAAGTTTTAATACAATCATTCAAATTTGCAAACATTATTAAGCTTTATTGCTTTAAATTTCTGCACCACAATTCCAATTTCCTACAACAAGCATTAACTTTATCACTCGTATTAAATATACATGTATTTTCTCCTTGCAGTTAATGATACAAGTTATTTTATTTCTTGAATATGTCGACCACACATGTAGCTCAATTTCATCACAAATAAACTATCGCGAAAATTCTCAGCTTCCCGTTTGTTTTCCTCTTCTAGGAAAACGGCGATTTCTTCACTTAATTCATAAACACGTTGCAAAAATTTCGCTCGTGATAACCATCTTGCCTCGCAATAGAATAGTAACGCTGAATGTACTGCACCCATGTCTTTACAAAGTACGAAAAAGATTCTTGATTTCAAGGTTCTCATTTTTATATAACTTACTACGGTTACAGTCGTAGTTAATACAATATTCTAACCAGGACTCATTTCTTTAGAAGCCAAAAATACTCTGCGGATTATGCAATGTGTCCAGATACACTGTGGCGATTTTTGTTTTACAAGTGCTTGAATATTTTGGAATCTTCCGGACATAGAACGAGCACCATCGGTGCATATTCCGATGCAATTTTTACATTCTATGTTTCCCTCGTACAAAGTTTTCTTAAAAAATGATTTTTGCTTTTCATATGATTTCATTTTAATTTGAAGAATTCTCTGGGTTTGTTTACGTACTCACTATGAAGTACTATGGGTTTGTCATTATTTCCAAATGTCATTTATGTTTTTTAGGTTTTATAGTGTCTGTCGCCAACATTTTTGAGCTAATTATATACAGGGGCCTTTCTTCTTCATTTACTTCAGTAATAGTGAACCCAAAATTTAAGTATTCTTGAGAATATTTTCTTGAATTTATTTTCGGAACCATGCTTGTTTGTGTATTTGTTGATGCTTGTCTATCGTCTAATGCTCGCTTACGCCCGCTTAAATATTTATCTATGATTCCGCATGAGTCTGCTGCCGTAAATATTTAATACGGTGAATTGCAATTACACGAAAATATATACACTATACACATTCATAATAGATTTAATAGGGATAGAAGGATCGACTCGAATGAGATTGTCTGGAATTGAATTTGGCGTCATACAGCTTTCTCCTTCTCCCTATGAAAAAACAGCTGTTCCCATCTGTGCACGCTCCTACCTTAACTTTTAAGCTGACCAAACAAATTCCAGAAAAATCGAAACTTCTCGCGAAACCGTAAGAATTCCCAACATGACGGGATTCAAGAGCAATAAAAAGACATAGGATTCTTGTGTTTTCAATGCTGAGGATCGGTTTTGAAAAATGTCAATAAATTTCCATATTCTTAGTAATTTGTAAAGTTTAAAATTAAGCTTGTAGTATAGGTTTAGCGCCAAGATACTCAAAATACATTATTATTGTATGCATTTTATTTCATGCGGTGGGGAGTGGGGGTTGTGATGAAAATTATGATTTAAAATTGAGCCGTGAATACTAAAAAGTTGAGAAACACTGAGCTAATGTATGTCATAAATTTTATGTTGTTTACACGCTTCCTTCGGGGTTTGCATTTAAAGTGGCAAGCAGTGCATTTTTAAAATTCCATACTTATATTTCATAAAATGTCTAGAAAACGTATATATAAAAGTTGGTTTTCCTTTCACACACAATTTGAATGTGAATTTTTATTTTAATTAATATGTCATTATATTATTTTAGAATTTCTTTGTTTAAATGGTAACACTGCATTTCTAAACTAGTTTTAATTTATAAAATTTACACCTAATTTCACAAATTACAAAGATTCTACATATCGTTTCCAAATCTTGTTTTTTTTTTCCTTGATTAATTAGATTTCAATTAGGTTTAATAAATCTCATGCAGTGCTATTTAGAAAATATTTAAGAATGTGCTTTTAATTCAATAAACACAGAAATATAATCTTGAAGATGTGTTTAGAAAGTGGAGCCTTTTTCAGCTTTCATATAAATTGGGTCACACCAACCGATAAACTATTTTGGGATATTTGATGCTAATTTTATCGAAAGTACTAAAAGCGAAGGTTTTAATACAACATCGACAATTGTTTAAAATTATCTGATATGTAAATATATGAATCGCTGTAATTTTTCTTTGTTATTTATTTTTTACAAGAAATAATACTATTATTTAAAGTCCATTTTTCGAAAAATAAACAATTTCCAAAACAGTGCTTAAAAATAAAGCCTTTATCTCATAACCAAAGGAAAATTGAAAGAAAAACTAACAGTTTTTTGAGCTGTTAAAATAAGATAAGGAACCGTTTATAAAAGTCGTTAAAGCAGTATTTTTTCAACCTTGTGGTATTTAGGGCCCAATTTTCAATCATAATTTTCATCGCTCCCCACCGCATACAATAAATATATACAATAATAATGTATTTTGAGTATTTTGGCGCTAACCCTACACTACAACTTTTACAAACTACCTTGACTCTACTATTTTAAACTTTACAAATTACCAAGAATACTGAAATTTATTGACATTTTGCAACACCGATCCTCAGCATTGAAAAAACAAGAATCCTAGGCCTTTTTATTGCCCTTGCATCCTACCATGTCGGGCATTTTCCCGGTTTCACGAGAAGTTTTGATTTTTCTGGAATTTGTCTGGTCAGCTTAAAGTTTAAGTTAGGAGCATGCACAGATGTGAACAAATGTTTTCTCATAGGGAGAATTAGAAAGTTCTATGACGCCAATTTCAATTCCAGACAATCTCATTCGAGTCGATCCTTCTATCGCCATTGAATCTATTCTGATTGTGTATGTTAAATATATTTTCGTGTATTAATAATATTATAAGTATTCTTAAATTAAAAGGAATTTGAAATTCACCGCAATAAATATTCAGACAGCAGATTTATGTTGAATCATGGATAAATTTTTAAGCAGGCGTAAGCAAGCATTAGATGATAGTTACAAGTACACAGAAAAGCGTGGTTCCCAAAATAAAATCAAGAAAATATTCTCAAGAATACTTAAATTTTGGGTTCACTAGTACTGAAGTAAATAAAGAAGAAAGGCCCCTGTGTATCATTTGCTCAAAAATATTGGCGGCAGACAGCATGAAAACTAATAAACTTAAACGACATTTGGAAACCCTTCATAGTGAGCACGTACCAAACTTGGAGAATTCTTCGAATTAAAATTAAAATCATATGAAAAGCAAATACCATTGTTTAAAAAAACTTTGTTCGTGGCAAATATAGAATGGAAAAATTGCGTCGGAATTTGCACATATGGTGCAAGTTCTATGTCCGGAAGATTCCAAAGTATTTAAGCACTTGTGAAACAAAAATCGCCACAGTGCGTCTGGTTGTAATCGTAGTAAATTATTTAAAAATGAGACCCCTGAAATCAAGAATATTTTCCGCACTTTGCAAAGACATCAATGCAGTGGATTCAGCGCTACTATTTTATTGTTACTCAATATGGTTATCACGAGGGAAATTTTTGCAACGTATTTATGAATTAAATGAAGAAATCGCCGTTTTCCTAGAAGAGGAAAACAAACGGGAAGCTGAGAATTTTCGCGATAGTTTATTTGTGATGAAATTGAGTTACATGTGTGGTCGACATATTCGAGAAATTAAATAACTTGAATCTTCAACTGCAAGGAGCAAATACACATATATTGGATACGAGTGATAAAGCTTTTTGTAGGAAATTGGAATTGTGGAGCAGAAATTTAAAGCAAGAAAACTTAACAATGTTTGCAAATTTGAATGATTGTATTAAAACTTACAAGGCTGTAGAACAGCATGTAAAAGTTGTTTTTGTAACTATTGAAAATCATTTAACAATGCTAGCAAAGAATTTTAAAAAGTACTTTCTTGCTGACGACAATTTGATATCAAGTTACAAGTGGGTGATGGATTCATTTCAAAATACTTACGAATGACTCTCAATTGAAGACGAAGAAACCTTCATAGCGGCGAAACCAAAAGACAATTGAGTAATAAATCATTGTTTGAATTTTGAGCAGGAGTGGAGGATGAATTTTCTGCACTAAAAACAAGGGCATTTCGCATTTTTCTACCATTTTCAACATCTTACCTTTGTGAAACTGGATTTTCTGCGGTGGCTTCTTCGAAGACAAAATATAGATCTCAGCATGGAAAAAGAACTGAGAGTGTCTATTTCTAATATGAAACCCACCTTCGGAAAACTGCTCTGAAAGACAGACCCATGGTAGTAATTATTAAATTTGTTTTTAATTTAGTAAGTTGTTTTAATTTAATAAGGTAATTATTAAATATGTCGAAATGTATTTTGTTTTGTATGTGTGTGTTCTTTCCTTTCAGTTACTTAATCAATTTTTTTAAATAACGTTATATCTTGGATATGCTCGCGCTCCCCTTTCCCCGGTTAGTGTTCTCGCGCCCCCTAGGGGGTCGCGCGCACAGGTTGAGAATCACTGAGTTAAAGGATTTTTTTATCCACACGAAATTGCTATTATAAAGTATAGATTCTTTTTATAATCTATCTTTAAATTTCGTGAAGAAATTTTAAAAAAAATCCCTTAATGATTCTTACTTTCCTTGAAAAATTTCAAGCTAATAATGTATCTGTATATGATATAGCTTTATTGTCATTTAACTCAAAACTGACTACCAAAGTTTGATTTACAAATTAATCAAAATTTGTTTTGTGGTAAACTTTATTATTGAATGCGAAAAATCTTTTTAGTTTTTAATAATCCCTTCTAAAACACCTTATTTACTTCTGTATACTAAGAATGATTTTTTTACAATGTATATTTATATGAATTGTTTTTTTTTTTTTCCTTGTTAACATACGTATATTAACAGTGTTTTTTAGCTTTTTTTTACCATATTATTAACGTTAAAAACGTTGTAACGCTCCTAAAAAAACGTTGTAAATAAATTAAAAACATATTCTAGAATTCTTTTCTATTTTTTAGATTGTGCAATTAAACACATTTCTAGATTAATATTTTACGTTAAAGACTAAACAAATATTTTGTTAATTATTTAGACAATGATTATATTTTTCTATACGTTTCCCCTTTATGTTGAAATAAAATGAAGAATATTATAATATTGGTCACCCATGCTTAAATATTTGCTTAAAACTAGCGTAAAATAGATGAACATTAGAAATTAAATTTGAATAGTAAATGTTTGGTATACATTATGATATAATTTCAAAACCACGTTTTCGACGAGAAAGGTACCAGGCTTGATTTCAGGCCCTGTTGAAGAAAGTTGTTCTTATTTTCCTGCTTTTTACAAATAAATCAGTCAGGATTCATGGTCGGAATAATTCCTGGCTTCATCACTTACAACAATTAAATATAATCACTTAGACTATAAGGTAGTGCCTCTTAATAAAAATTGCTTGCTAAAACTTTCTATCGAAAAGCTATAGAATATGCAATATCATTTATTGAAAAAAAATTTTATTCTGGATATTCAAAAAAGCTATAGAAACAAAATTTTCGTTATCGAATTTCCGAACAAGTTGTAAAATACTTATATTTTTTAAATCAATTTTTAAGGTGAAATTAATTGATCTTCATATTTAATATATATAATTTACATTTAATAACAGACAACAAAATTACTCTTTTTTTTTTTTTTTTTTTTTTTTTTTTTTTACAAAAATAGTAATGTTTTTACCTAACAATCAGAATTATTATACATTTGCAATTTCTTCTCATCCTAACGATATTAGGGTGTAAATTGTAACTAAGTTAAAAGTAAAACATTTTTTTCACCTTAAATAAAAATCTATTTTTTATTAAAAATACTTTTATTTTAAATATATAATATTGAGAAATAGTATCACATATGTATAAAAATTTAGGGGTACTCAAATATAACACTATTATATATTTAAAAGTATAATCTGTTTAATAATGTTCATATTATATATTCTTTTAAAATTTAATTTTCCGATTTTCATAAAACTTGTATTTGATTCCTTGCTTATTTTCGTTTATTAATACCATGATATTTGAGACGTTTATATAAAGTTAGTTTCTTTAAAAAGGCATAAAACACTTTTTTGGAAAACCAGTGAAATTTTTTTGAATTTCCTACTGAGATTGTATATGCCATTTATGTTATATACTTACATAATTTGGGATGGGTTGAACTAATTGACCTACAGCCGTAGTAAATGTCAAAACCACTGTGAATATTAATACCGAGATAGGAATCGAGCTTATTAACCGAAGGCCAGAGATCATTCCATCTCATCGGCTGCCAGTTCGGTGAGATGGGATAAACTACTTTAGCAAATTATTAAGACTATACCTACAGACAATAAATTAAAAAGTATAGGACTTTTCTAACTTATTCTCATCATTGGTAAAACTTTAAGGCTTTTTAATGGAATATTTTAAACAGCGCACAAAAAAATATTCAAATAAAGAGAAAGTATTAAAAAATATTCTAGGATTTAAAGTCCAGAATGTCGAATTTCTCTTAAGGTTTGAGGATTTATTTTATTCGAATTATTTTCAGCAGTACCTAATTTCATCACTGCCTTGGATATAATTATTTGATATTTGTCATTTTCTTCAAAAGATAAATTCTACTGGTCTGATCCGGTAAGTCTTTTGATCAGTCCACGGCACTTACAGGAGAGGATCACTGTAACCGTAACCTTAATTCTCGAATCATGTCCTTCTCCATTCATGACATACATCGGTCGTCAGAGTTAAGCTCATTTTATGTCGTTTTAGTGTCAGGAAGTTTAGCTTTTCAGACGCAGATGTTGGCATTGAACTTCGGATTGAGATTCTTCTATTTACGTAATAAAAAGAAAACTTTCCTTTGCCGTGCCGCCATTTCTTTGCTTAGCAAACGTAAATTTCTGCGATTATTTAATCTGCTCTACATACCCGTCTATCCAATTAACAGTCCTACAATGGTAACTTAAAATTTTAATTTTAGAGAAACCCTTATGAATATTATTTACTATAAAAGGGGCCTGTGTCAAAAAGATTTATATATAACTTCACACATCTTAGTTGTTTAACGTATATTTAATTGTTTAACTGGTTATTTACTAAAAAATATGAAATATAATTTATAGAATGATTAAAAAAAAAAAAAAAAAAAAAAAAAAATTGAACAATTGCAATAAAAATTTGCAGATTTTTCACTGCTGAAATGGTTTTTATTTATTTATTTTTTGAAAATTGTGGTTTATTTAACAAAGGAATAAAATATGTGCCTTATTTATGGAAAATGCCTGCCACACCATTTATGCACTATTTATGGGCCTGCCAACATTTTTGGAGGAAAAAAATCTAATTTATAAATTAGGAGTGATGTCAATAAATTGAGAGACACACATGTATGATCTCCCATTTTTAACACAAATTTCACATAATTTTGAACCACCCTCAAATGACGAAATCAACCACTAGTGTGCCACCATCCTTTTTATAATTACACCGTAAACAATAGGAGGACACCGGTTACCTCGTATACAAAAGATAACGGGTTCAATACCAATATGTTGACCAGTATTTACAGCTTAAAATGAACTTCAAAGCATTAAATATACCCCCGTGGAAGTCAGAATTGAACTCAATAACTATGGAACTGAGTGCTCGAGTGCTAATCAATCCGTTGCCAGTTCGAAAAAAAGAAATAAATAAAAACGTGATTGTAAAGAGTATCTTCTTAAAAAATACGTAATCTCGCTTTTTTTATTGCGTACGTTTGATTATATGCTTATGAGAAAAACGTATTTATTGCGTATATTTTCGCTTTGTATGTTTGCAAAACCTAACCAGGTACGTATTTGAGCCGCATTCTAGTAATCAGGTAGATGCGTGAGCGGGCACCAAAACTATCTCAAACGCTGAAAAATTCGAGTATTTTAGAGTACATCCAGAATTTTTTTTGACTTAAAAAATATACATTTTTAATAATGAAGTAACTCTTAATAATTCAATATTAATAGTTACAATTAATTAAAAATTTCGATAAAAATAAGAAACACTTTTTCTTTAGATGAGACATAACTTCAATAATCCTATGTTCCGCTTTTTTATTTGATTGTTATGACTTCTTGTACTACTAAATACTTAATTGTTATTTTAAAGGCGATAATATTATGATGAAAACTCGATTTATTTGTTATCTGCGTGTATGAAGCTTAGTTAAACCTGAACCTGAAGCCTAAATGTTATTCCAAATCACAACGAGTTATCACATCCCATGTAAGAATTGAACCCTCGAACTACTGAATTTAAAACCAGAGCATTAACCAGTCATTTGACAGAACAGCGGTTAACAAATTCTAGTTTTTTTTTTTTTATTAATAAGAATAAAATTCATTTAAATAAATTTGACTAGGAATATGCATTATTCATATTTCAGTTTTCCTAAAAGCAATAAATTCAAAATGCTTTTAAAATTAAGTGACTTAAATGACAACAAATGTGGAAATAGTTTTTTTTTTTTTTTTTTTTTTAAATAAAACCACAACTATAATATTGTAATGCGTGGAAAATAATTACTGAAGGAACTACTGCACTGGATGAGTGTCGAGCTGGCAGCCGAATGGTTAGCGCTCTTTCCTTCGGTTCAACAGTTCGTGTGTTCGAATCCCACCTTGGGCATGGATATTTGTAGTGTTTCGGAGGCCACTTTAAACCGTAGGTCTCGGTCTAATTAGCCCTCATGTGCAAAAAATTATCGTTGAGCGACAAACTGGATGAGTTTTTTTGTATCAATAAAGCATACATACAACTCTTCCCCTTCATCAATGAGATTTGAAATAGAGAACCACTCTAAACTTTTTTTTTCAAGTAGTATTATCACATCAGAAAGATTTTGAATAATTTATCTATAAAAAAAAACCACTTCAATAATTAACTTTGAAAATCAAAACAATTGGCACTGTCAAGGACAATGAAAATGACCTTGCAGATTCATTTTATTATTAAAAATAAAAAAACCGTAATAATTACTGAAGAAGAATTTAAAAAAAATTGCTGAGTTGCGAATGTATCTGCTTAATTGAGTTCCGTTAATAATGTGGGTGTGTCATGCATAAATTGGAATCTACATACCGAGTCTCAAATGATGAGGAAATATTAAAAATAATAATTTTTATTCATGTTTGTGTCTCAAACTATAGCTGTAAAATGATGTAATTTCTTGAGTAAATTGCTAACTTCGGAAATCATTAGTTGTAAAATGATGCAATATCTTGAATAAATTGCTACCTTCGGAAATCATTAGTTGTAAATAATGTAACGACTAAAATGAATGGTTCTTTATAATATCTTAAAAATATTAATTGAGTAAATTTATAAATGTATAATATCGTAAAAATAAATCTAAAAAAATATGCAGCTGAAATATTGTTCGAGGATTCAAATTGGCATTGCTAATGTGAATTTTCTCATACGAATTTACATGTTTTTTTAAAAAAAAGATATTCAGCTGCGTGTATAAATTAAAGATTTATTAATTTTTATAGAAAAGGAATTCCTTGTAAATAAAACATCTATCAAAATCCTAAGAAAAGCATGTACATTAAATTTTTAATACAATCAAAGTTAAATTTTTTACAGCAAAATATTCTTATTATCTTGAAAAATCTTAAGTTATTTTGTGAGCAAGAAGTTTTTCCTATAAAATTCGAGATATGTCTAATTTAAAAAATATTTTTTCCTAAATATAGATTGATCAAAAAGTTATTCACAAAAGTCTCAAAATACTATCAATCAAAATTAAATCATTTAGAAAAATATTTTTATTATAGTTTTGCAAAAATGTTAAATTAATGTTAAATATCTTGCTGAAGAAAATAGAAAAATCATTACATATTTTTCTTTTAAAGTAACAGGTAAATTAACAGTATTTCTCGCACATATTGATTGATCAAAAAGGCAATCACAAGATAGAATCATCATATCTCTGATGCCTATCTCTGATGGTCTGGAACAAAATCGAGTCCTTCTTGAACCGGATGATAACTCGGGCTGAAAAGTTGATCAACCTACGAAAACATATTAAGAAAAAGAGTATATTGTGCGGAAAACCTAGCCCTTCCAAATCTAAAACAAATTTGGCTGGGAATAAGAGAATGAAATCTATGTAATGAGACATTAAAAATTCAACAAAAAATCTCAATTCGAAAAAGGATTGCCAGCAACAGGAAAATTTAAAGGGAGTCCAAGAAGAGAGGTCGGCTATGTTCCAAGAAAGAGCAGTCTAAAAAAAAAAGGCCAAGAAAAGAGTTTGTCGAAAAATTGCAGTACTAGGCTAAGAAATTCTGTCCCATGCATCATATTCACCCGACTTATCACCCTCCAAGTATCACTAAAATTATTTGCAGGGCAAAAATTTCAAGGACGAAGAAGATATAAGACAAGCATTGATTCAATTTCGGTCCCTAGAGATGAGATAATTTTTAAAAATGGGATATACAAATTGCCATCATGCTGGCAAGAAGTCATAAATAATGGTGACAATTATATTATACAATAAAGTTTATTCAAGTTATGAAAAAGTCATTCTTTTGTTATATTCAAAAAATAGATGGAACTTTCTGGTAGATTTAATGAAATTGGCAAAAGTCAGCAGTGTATATAAAGAAAATGTGTATTACTTCAACTATGATATAAGCAATTTGCAGAAATGCTCATCTGTTTAGCCTTAATATATAACCCACATTTTAAGCAATATTTTCCCTGAATCTACAGTCATTCACATTTGCTTTTTGTCTAGCATAAATTTAAATGCTTAAAAACATATTTTGATTTTTTTTCAATGAAGTATAAAATTATTAAAGAAAAAAAATAAACATCCGTTAACTTTTTTCTTGAGTAAACGCCTCCCACAACCGGTTTAAAAAGAGTGTCTGCTTAAAAGGTCCCATTAAAGTATGTTATACTTTTTAATGGATAACCTATTTTTTTTTATCTAGTTTTAAAAATGTCTAAGTAAGAAACACATTTAAAGTGACTGAATTTGTTAAATATAATACATTGGGCGTCAATTAAAAATAACCTACATATACTTAAAATCTATTCAGACTATGTTGTACTCATGTAAATAATTGCAATTAATGGAGGCTTGATAAAAGATAATGTGAGCTGAGGTTTCATTTTTAAAAGCGCTATTCTCTCAAAAATTTATTTTCCGTTAAATTGTCGAATGTTTTTTTTTTTTTTTTTTTTGTAATGATTATATATAAAATGTTTTCCTGAGGAAGAAAATCTTCCTCACCCACAGAACTTAATAGGGATCACAAATCAGTGATTATAGTGGATCTAAAGTGGATTTTGCCTCTACAATCATTTAAGAGAATTATACAGTGATATGTCAAGTTAATTTCGGATTTTTAACTCCGAATATTTTCAATTTCTATTGTTTTTTAGAAGCATCAGAGATATTTTATTTTCCGTTTTTATATGCCATAGTAAAGAAAAATGCGCAATTTAAAAAATATTTATTATTTTTTTAATTTTGAAGAATAACTGTTTATTTTCAAATGATATAGTAAAAGATTTAACAGTTTTTGTTGCAATGACATTAATTTTTTTAAAGACACTAATTTGTTTCTTTCTACAGAAAAATAATTAATGCTTAATTAAAGAAATCAAACAATGCTTGATTAATAATATGTCACCGAATCCTGTTTAACATTCGTATACAGTTTGTACTAGTATGTGCATTCTCCAATGAACAATGTATTCTTCATACTAAGCTCTTACCAATGTGTTACCGTTAAAATTTATTAATTTAAAAGTTACCAAAATTTAAATATTTTATAATTTAATTGATAGAGCCGGCCAACTTGTCTAGTGGTCAGCGTGCCTGACTACGGATAGGGAAATCTTGGGTTCGAATCCCGGTTCAGGCATGGATGTACTTTCTCTCTCTTTATCCAGTCTTTCTCCTTTCCTTGTGTGTGTGAATGAAGTATGAATGATACCTACCCTATAAACGGGTCCCTATGGCATGTGTGAAGGTGCGATGGTGGCTCACCCGCTGTGGTGCATCCAGGGCAACGCCCCTCGGCTAAGAGGTCGCTGTTTCTGGCCGGTTCCTTGGATATCAAGGAACAATAGATTAATAGACTATGTTGCAGTTGTAACTGTCTACAATCTGCCATTGGAAAAAAAATCGATAAATATTACTCTTTACACCGCATATTTGTTACATATCATAAGATTTAAGGATTTACTTTCATTTGTCAAATATAAATTTATCTTCTAAAATCAAAATAAATGAATATTATATAACATGATTAATAAAATTGAAAACTTGAATAATAATAATAATAATAATGGATTGCAAAATTTAATAGAATCCTGAAGTTAATTATAAAAAAGATAACTTAATAATATTCTTTATCTATAAACTGAATCAACCTGAACTGAAGTAGAAAAAATTTCGAAATGAGTTTAAATCCCTATAAGCTCTAAAAAAATTATTTCTAGGTCGATAGTTCTTGTAAGAAAAAAATAACTCTTTTGTTTAGAGCAAAAGCTGCAGCAAAAGTTTAAGGAAAAAAAATAAATAAATAAATGTGCTTAAAAATGTTTATCTTTGGAAGAAAATATATTTTTTACGTTTTCTCTCTATGGATCGATAAAAAATAGAAAATGACCCCAAGTTTTCGAACATGTAGGAATATATGTATGTATATTCTCTGCATTTTATAAGGGAAACAAGACATTATTAGTTTATTTTTATAAAAATCCAAAAGATATAACAAAACATAAATAAATTGTTGCAAACATCTTTAACCACTAACATAGAAAACGAAAGAGAAGAATTTCAAAAGTACTTATTATACAAGTATATTACTTGTTACAAAAATAATTATTAATTAAATCAAAAATATTTATCTGAAGTTTAAATCTCTGCTGTGTATGGTAGTTGTACAGCTTGTAACATCATATAGAAAAGATCATATATATATCTGTGTGTGCGTGTGTATGTGTGTGCGTGTGTGTGTGCGTATGTGTGTGTGTGTGTGCGTGTGTGTGTGTGCGTGTGTGTGTGTGCGTGTGTGTGCGTGTGTGTGTGTGCGTGTGTGTGCGTGTGTGTGCGTGTGTGTGTGCGTGTGTGTGTGTGTGTGTGTGTGTGTGTGTGTGTGTGTGTGTGTGTGTGTGTGTGTGTGTGTGTGTGTGTGTGTGTGTGTGTGTGTGTGTGTGTGTGTGTGTGTAAGAGAGAGGGAGAAAGAGATTAATATTCTGGCTTTATTAATTAATAAATTTGATAGAAAATAAAAAAAAAATGTTGAAGATTTTTTCAGATTATGTCCTTAAAAACCTACTGTGTCCATATCCAGTAGAATGTAAATACATAAATGTGAGATTGTGTGCTAGATGCTCCTTTGAGATAGGATCGTTCTGTTTGAAGTGAAAGATCTTGCGTTCGATCCCTGCCATAGCTGTAAAATGGAAGATCCACGTTGCGTTTCTGCTTCTCTGCATACTTTTGTTGAAAGAGAACTTTCGAATTTTTCCGGGTATCTTTGGTGTCATTTAGTGTCATTCCTTCATAATAATTGAGCATGTGAAATATTCTGGAAAGCAATATGTAATTGCTATAAAAATCAGTCGCAGTGGCTTTCGGCTTTGAGTGCATCTTCCATGCAATGTTGAAAAATGACAGATTTTTTTTTTCTATCTTAGATCTAAATTCAAAAAATAAAATTTTCTGACTATGGGCATAGATTATTGATGTTTTTCTTCCTTTATTAAAACAAACGACAACGCACTTTACATTCTTTACTCTCTGCATTTGTAAATCTATCTTGAGTTATAAAATTATCAACTATTGAAGTCGGAATTTAACGCATTTCCGATCGGTGACGTATTTAGAAAGGCGAAAATTTGTTCGCTGAAAAGGGTAAAATAAACTTAAAAAATTAAAAACAATAAATATCGTTTTTTTTTTTTTTTAAAAATTATACAATGGGAATGTAAATCTGATGCCTCAAATATTTTTTCCCTATTGCCAGTGTTAATGCATAGAGGATTATATTGAAAAGAACAAAAAGAATGCTTCTTTCTCTAAAAGAGAAGAATTTAAGAGAAGAATGTCACACCACAGAAATTAACTACATCGATGCCTAAACAATATTACAGGGAGTGCATAGTTATGTTGATTATTTCTTAAATTAATTATAAACACTATAATCAAAATTTCGAGAGAAAACTCAAAAAAAATTTTTAAGGTAGAGAGAAACCACCACCATATTATAAATTTTATTCCATACCATGCTGCTATTATTTTAATTTGGCAATTGCACTTTGGACGAGATAATAAGATGGTTGTTGTAAAATATTTGAACATTCTACCACGTTTTGCTTGAAGCACTAATACACACTGACACATGGAATCATATTCCTTGTTGCAAAGGGAAGGATTCAAAAGCATATATTTTGATAGATGTAAATACGGAAGTGCAATCTTCATCTTATATTGTTCATTATAGTTAAGGTCGATCTCATGATCCTTCAGTCAGAAGGACGTGGTCTTACCACTAAATAAATCTAGCTATGAAAGGAAAAAGTCTAACTATTGTATGTTTTTTATCATATACCTAGGTATTTATAAAGATCTTTCCTTAAAATTGAACTCTGAATGCACTATTATACTTGTATATTGATGAATACATCAAATCACAAAAATTATACTTCACAGGTGCTTCTATTATGGATAAAAATCATAGGCTTGACTTTCGCTTCTATTAAATAATAGAATATAGACGATAGCGTCTGCTAATTGGATATGGATATTGAATTTGGAAATTACAATTGTATGTTTCATGGTGGAAATTGTGGTTTTATCGTCGGTCGTTGAACAGTTAACATGGATTTAATGGTTTGGAGAAAATTTCCTCCTCTTTCAGAAAAAAGTCAAAATTGTGCGTATAGATCATCTAGTGGTGCCATCTATCGGAGGAATCTTAGAGCAAAATCGTACTTTCACCTTCGTGGTGGTTTGATTAAACGAAAAACACACCTTTCTGATTTAATTTGTACAAACAAGCTTGGCTTGTCCAAATGTCATAAGTAGCAACAACATGTATTAATAAGCCTTAACAATTAATTTAGAATTACCTTTAAAAATGTTATCTTAGATAAAGACGGTAAAATTTCAACAGTTATTTTGTATGCCAATAGTAATAATGCAAAATCTTTCGATTTCAAATTACTTTTTTTCATACAGGATTCGGAGGCTCAAGCGGAAATTAAGGGATTATTATTCAAATTACTTTCAATTTATTTTTCAGGATTAAAGTGATTGAATGTTTCGTGATTGTGAAGCATTTTATGAAAGTCCAAAGAATCTATTTGTATAAATTTTTTAGTAAAAAACTCACGATAGTCTTTAATGAGGAATCAATGTTTAAAATTTAAAAAAAATGATAAAATTCTTTTACTTTATTTTTCCGAATTTAAATTTCATTTCTCAAAATCGAAAATTCTATGTCCCTATCTTTTTAAATTATTGAAAAATTCATTTAATTTAAAAAGTGATTTAATTAAAATTAGTAAAATAATTTTATTAATTAAAATCCAATATCACTGTTCTTGCAGAAATTTTAGTTGAAAATTCAGAAATATGTACTTTCTGTTTTATTATTCAAAGGTTCAAAATAAGAAAAAATTACAAAGATTTAACTTTTTGGAGTCTCAAATTGTTTTCAGGATATCAGGGTTTCAACGTCCATTTTAAGTAAAGTTTTTCTGGGGAAATAGTTATTCCAAAAAACTAATAATGTGTGTGAAATGTTTTGAGGTAGAAATTTAGTAAGATTTTTGATTGAGGATTCCAATGCTAGAAACAAAAGATGATTCTAAAATTCAGGTCATTTGTTTTTTAAGGATTTGATCTTCCGAATGTCCATTTTTAGCTCACATTTTGTGCATTAATTCTTTTTATATCACCTTGTTAGTCGCCTGTTATCTGTATTTTTCTTGTTCCTGTTCTCCCACGTTCCTTTTTTGTTCTATGGTTACAAGTAAAAGGAGTAACGTGTTCCGAAAATCACAGTTGTGTGGGAAAGAACATTTCTTAACAATATTCTTTGTTATCTTTTTCTCAAAGCGCGCTTCTTGCCTTTTTCTTTTTCTTGTTCTCTTTCTGAAAATTATAATGGTAAAGTTCTCTATCTTTTAGAGTAATGGTACGCGTGCAAAGTTAGTATTTTTTAATGTAATTTGCAGTGATTAAAAGAACTTGCATATCAGCTTAAAGTAATTAAAATACCAAAAAAAAAATATTAATTTTGAATTTTAACTCCATTTTTATGCAGTTTGTCGATTTGTACAGATTGAAACTGGAAAAATATACTTGCCTTAGAATGCTAATAGTCAAGTCAACCTAACGTTTCATTGGTTTATCTGTGATCAGAGAATTTTATTTTCATAAAAATATGTATTGTAAACGATTATTTTCCACTAAATATTGTTTACTAAAATTTAATATTCTTTATAGCTTTTGGCACCGCTGCCATATAATCCTTCTGGCGCATTTTAAATTTTTTATCGATTAAAAATTGTCGCCAAAAGATTATGGCGACAATTTTTATTATATTAATTAATTGTTATGTGTTAACTAGGGTTGACAAAATAGAATGCTGTTGAATATCCTTAATATATTTTTTCCTTTCTGGCGTAGTAAAAATCTTGGTTACCAGAGAAACAGCATAAAATCGGCCAAAAAATCCATCAAATTAAAAAATTTATTAAAAGGATTTCACGACATCTGTGCCTAGTTTTTTAAGGGGAATTTCATTAAATAACTTACTTTTTATCTATTGGTCAGATTAAGATTATATGTTTTCAATAGTATATTTTTGATAGTAATTAATTTAAAATTACATTAGGTCAACGTAAAAGTGATAAAGAATTCAATTTTATCAAAATCGAATTCCGCCTTGGAAGTGGCTTATTTCAATCAAAAACGCGTGGTTTTCTAATTTCACCAATTTTTATCAAGTGAACATATATAACCCACTTCAATTAGTATTCTTGATATTGATAAAAATAGTTTTTCGAAAAGTCAAATAAAAAAAAATTCAGCTTCTTGAGAAGTTTCGTCATTCAATTTTAATCAGAAAATTGCCGAGTGAATTATCAGTTACATAAAGAAGCGAATAACACTCCAATAAATAATTAACTCCCAATAAATGAGATTTTCTTTCGCTTTATGCCATTGATCCTCTAAACAAAGTATGATCACAATATAACCTTGAACCTTCACGAAGTGTGATTTTCTTTGTCATTTTACAAGAGTTTTACGCGCACATAAACGAAAGCAATTTTCCTTTTAAATTTTTTTAAAACGCCTTTATACATGTATTTCTGACAACTTTTCGCTGCATATACTCAAAACAAAGAAGGTTTCGTAGAAAATTTCTCAGAGCATTCTAGAACGGGTGAAATACAAATTAAGAGTGACATATTAATTGTGGACTTTGGCAGTTGTTTGCTTAATAGTTTTCGCGGATTATAAATTAATATTCACAAATAAGTTCGTGCTGGTGACAGATGAATGATCCCGAGGTTTTCATTATTTATTGTTCCTTGATGTGAATAAAGCATAATGGATATTAAAGAATCATTATAAGTATGAAAAACTGAGTGGGTTTCCCAGAATATAAACCCTATCAGACAGCTTAAATAGAACTGTGATTTTAGGTTACATAAGTGGCAAGCGTACCAACCTCATTTCACAAAACTGTCAGTGGAAAACGTGTACATAGTTTTCGGGAAAAAAATGCACTTTAAAAAATTAATATTTAATGGTTCTTTTTTTTTTTTCCATCAGAAATAGATCAGATAAAAACAAACCCGAATGGGACGTGTAATGTTTAAATGTTCACTATATTTAGAAATTATTATATATTAATGCCGTTCCCCACCCCCTCCTTTTATCTGCATTTAAAAGTTCTTATGGTCAGCGGCGTATTCAGAAAAGCGTAAAAATATCGCTAGAATGGGGGAAAACAATGGTTTTCAAACATCGAAAAATATAATAAATGTTATTTTTTTAAATTTCTCTGTGGGAGTATGGAAATATCAGGGGGTCAATATTTTTTTTCTCTGTTCCCAGCGGTTATACATAATTTTAAATGGTGATAAACAGTCACATGTCTCATCTTTAGAAGCTAAAAGAGTTCTATAGTCAAATATCGTTTAAATTAATTCACATTATGGCAAAAGAATTTAAATCAGTTTTAACTGTGATTTGAAGGCTCTAATGTAAATTTCGAAATTTATTCTACTTATTGTAGTTATTCTGAATCAAACCCCGGACAGAACTTTGACAAACAGAATAGGTATTTTATTCATGCAGAATGCAATATACTTACGATTGCTTATTTCTGCAATCTGAAACCATGAAACGCAGGCAACTGCTTCGCAATTTTTAATCACGATCATGTGACACGGTCACCCTCTGATATGTTGCACTTATCACCAAACTGTCACACCAACGGACGAGCATTAGATAAACTAGTTTAGATTCAGTGACAAAAAAAGATCATTTTAGCTTAAAAGTCCCTTTTAGTGCCGATAATAGGACCATTTGCATTGATACTCGGATGGATGCTTTCTCTAACAAAGTTCAAACAGCCCTAATGATTTCATATTTGTTATTGCAAATGAAGTTGTTAAGCACAGCTCTAAGTCCAATAAATGTGAATCATTGTCAAATGACGGGATCGACACCTGAGTTATTTCTCTCATCGCCACATTACATCTTGTGGAGGAAACAAAGGAGCCTGCGGAATTTTTAATGCGCATAGAATTTTGGACTTGATAGTCTTCGTCTAGATCTGGTATCGAATTCGTTACCTTTCGCACATAAGAAACGTAGCCTTTTTTTTTTATCACGGAATTCAATAATTTTTTTAAAAAATGCAATTTTGGCCACAGATGATCTTGATAAGTGACTAGGTAGACATCTGACTTGGCATTGTCCTCTTCAAACCGCACTTCACCATGGGCAAGATATTTAATCGTACAAAAATTAGAGATTAGCCTTCGTGAACGGAAAATGCACATAGAGAAACAAAGAAATTAAGCCAATATATATAGGCATTATTTGATTATTCGCTTTTATAAATTCTATTTGGTTTATTTTTTGTTTCCCGATCAGTTCTTACACAGGAACTATAATTTGACGTAATTTGCAGTTTAAAGTGGACTTCAAGCTTCTACAAACAACCTCACTCGAATTAGGAATCGAACTCAAAAACTACTAAATTAAAGACCGGTACCATAATTGTTCACCTACCATCTCAGCCCACATCTACGTTTTTAGTTAGTTTAGTTAGTTTCTTCGCTCTATTGTCACTTTCTACATACAAGGCTTAATTCAACGTGGAAATACAGTTAAAGTGGGTATCAGAGCTATAACAAACAATTATATTAAAAATGAGAATCGAACCGACAAACTATAAATTGAAGCCTAATCATTTAAGAGAATCGACTGCTTTTGTATAAATTTATGTTCCTCTCTATTTCACCACATCATTTCAAGTCACTAGTTTGGGAAAATGCAAGAATTATTTTAGTACATACAGATAAAATAAATAATACTTTTTCCACTTTTTACTCAAACTCTGATCGCAAAAGCAATCGCAAACAAATAGGTAAGAATTTTTCAGCATCCTCCACAAGAGGAGGGACAATTTCGAGAAGCTCCAGAGGCGGTGTGAAACCCAAAAAGTGGAAACTTTTCATCCACGACGAATATTCAATCAGATTAAAAGGCTGTAGGAGCATCCGTCCGGGGGGGGGGGGGTTTGGTTACCTTGGAGACCAAAATGAAAGATTCCTATTGTCGTTTGCAGGAAAGTATCCCGGCTGTTTCGCAGTAATGGAATGCCAACCATTCATTTAAATACTGAAATGTCTCGTTTTTATGCTTCATTAAAAACACGATTTTGGAGACCTTTGGGATTCACCGCCCACACATTTGAAACATGGAATTTTCACTGATTTAAATGGGTTTTTTTTCTTAACTGACAATGAATGAAAAATAAGTTATTATTTTTAATTTATACCTACTAAGGAGAAAAAGAAAATTATGTTACTAAGATGGGAGAAATAACTTACTCAAATATATTTGATTTGTGTGATTTTACTTTAATAAGTAATATGGGAATAATATTTACTTTAACTATTCACACAGTAATTGGTTATGGCTTTAAATTACTCTAATAATATTCTAATATGTATTCATGTGCTATTTTATGTACTTACATTATGTAATATTCATATGAATTAATAAAAAAATTATTTTTTATTAATTCATATCTGTTTCAAAATAAATTTACATGCTTTCATTTAAATTTGTAATTAGGAACAGAAACATATGATTATGGATGGTTAAAGTTTTAATGTATTATACTTAAGTACATATTGCAATATTCTTAAGTGCATTCTGACAGAAGCTTATTGAAGGTAATTAAAACCAAAATTAAGACAGTTATTCAAATATTAATACTTAAAAAATGGTATGGAATCATGACATTTCAGATTATGAAGGACTGAATTCCATTACAAAAAGTCGGTTGAATCTTAGCAGAGCCCACATTATTGGCACGAATGATTTTGGTTGGCGAGAATTGTGGTTTGTTCTAATCTTGTTAACTCTACTTCGATAAACTCTATATAGAGTAAATATAGTTATTTCTGGATTTTCGTTCTGGCTTGGCGGTTTTTTTCAGTTTGTCGCCAAAGGTGTGGGCTCTCCTAGGATTTTACCAAAAATTCTCTTAAATTTGCAACACCAGTTATGTCCATACAAAAAAAGATGTGTTGGTATACGTATACATGCACTACAAAACAAGCACATTTACAAAAGCACCTTTGAAAGAGAAATTCGAAAATCAGTAGTATTATCTCAAAAACTAACCAAGATACTCAAAAAAGTACAAGTATAAAGCTGTTAAGCGATAATGGTATAATACCAAACAATGTGTCTTGAGTATAAAAATATGGAAAAGAATAAATATGTTATCCGTTAGTTTAACATAGTTACATCAAGAGAGAAGAAAACAGTTATTTGTTAAATAAACAAAGAAAGCTGTCTCTCTCAAATTTATCGTCGTAGCTCAGTTTGCTTCTCTTTTGTCATAGACCCTATCATAGACCCTCACCATTATAAGCTATTATTATGAACAAAAATCTAATGTTACGAGCCATGAGTAATATTTGGAAGAATAACACACAACAAATGAACACGAATATTTAGATAAATTGTTTCACAACTGCATAAAATATTGAATCAATAAGCATACTACTTATCCAACAAACAATATACATATATATATAATTTTAATGGCCAGTAGTATATATATATATATAAACACTACTGGCCGTTAAAATTGCTACACCAGGAAGAAATGCAGCTAACAAAATGATATTTATTGGACAAATATATTATACTAGAAATAACAAGTGATTAAATTTTCAAAACATTTGGCTGAATAGATCCTGCGAAATCAGTACCCAGAACAATCACCTCTGGCAGTAATAACAGCAGTTATACGCCTGGGCATTGAGTCAAACAGAGATTGGATTGCATGTACAAGTACAGATGCCTATGCAGCTTCAACACGACGCCACAGTTCATCAACCGTAGTGACTGGCGTTTGGTGACGAGCCAGTCGCTCGGCAACCATTGACCAGACATTTTCTATTGGCGAAAGATATGGAGAACATACTGGCAAGGGCAACAGCCGAACATGTTCCGTATCAAGGAAGGTCCGTACAATACCGGCAACATGCGGTTGGGCATTATCCTGATGAAACGTAGGGTTTCGCATGGCTCGAATAAAGGGTAGAGCCACGGGTCGTAACACACCAGAAATGTAACGTGCACTCCGTCAATGCGAACAAGAGGTGACCGAGACGTGTTTCCAATGGCATTCCATACCATCACGCCAGGTGATGGGCCAGTATGACGATGACGAATGCATGCTGCCATTGTGCGTTCACCACGATGCCGCCAAACAAGGATGATGAGCATCATGATGCTGTACACAGAACTTGGATTCATCTGAAAAGATGGCGTCTCGCCATTCGGGCGCCCAGGTTCGTCATTGATCACACCATTGAAGGCGCTCTTATCTATGACGCAGCGTCAAAGGAAGCCGCAGCCATGGTCTCCGAGCTGAGAGTCCATGCTGCTGCAAACGTCGTCGAACTGTTCGTGCAGACACTTCTTGTCTTCCAAACGACCCCGTTTCTTGACTCACGGCTCGTGACGTGGTTGCACGATCCATTACGGCCATGTGGATAATATGCCTGTCTTCTCGGCTGCTAGTGATAGGTGGCCGTTGAGATCCCGCATGGCGTTCCGTATTACTGTCCTGAACCCATCTATTCCATATTCTGCTAACAATATTGGATCTCGACCGACGCGAGCAGCAATACTGCGATAAGATAAACCGCAATCCCGGTACGCTATAATTCGACCTTTATCAAAGTCGGAAACGTGCTGGTACGCATTTCTCCTTTTTACACGAGGCATCACAACAATTTTTCACCAGGCAACAACGTTCAAATGCAATTTGTGTATGAGGAACCGGCTGAACAGTTTCCTCATTTAAACACAATGTAGGTGTCACTACTGGCGCCTGCTTTGTCTGAATGCGCTGAAAAGCTAATCATTTGCATATCACAGCACCTTCTTCCTTTCGTATAAATTTCACGTCTGTAGCATGTCGCCTTCTTGGTGTAGCAATTTTAATGGCCGGTAGTATATATATATATATATCATATTTTAAGAAGTTAATTGATCCAGTAATTGACTGATTACATGGTTCTTTTATTATGGTTTTTAGCATTATAATGAAAAATGTAGAACTTCAAAATAATGTCTTAGAATGCATTTTAATATTTCTCAAATTGAAGTTTTAAATATTAGTCTCCAAAATCTATAATAACCGCAATGGCTTGTGTGCTTCACTAGTAACTTTACTAACCGTTTTAATAGTCAAAACATGTTTAGTTACTTAATATCATCTAATTAGTGTAAAAATTTCATTCTATTATAATACATGTTTCTTATATATAATTTTTGGGCTTTACATTTGTACACAAATACCCAATTAAGTTGTGTCTACCCCCTTAAAACTTGGTATTCCTATAGATACTGTCTTGTAAATATCCTATGAAATATATCAGTTATCGGAAAGTAGTTGTGTATTATTGGGCAAACTGACATCAAGATTCCTAGCACTAAAGTTGGAAAATTACCAATCTAGTTTTAGAAATGAAATATATACGATGAAAAAAGTCAATTTTAATCGAGATTTAATATCAGAAATATACTGATTAATGACACATTTAATATAGATACGTGAAAATATGTGTACATACCTTTTGCCTTTAGTGTGAGTTCCAGTGTTATGTGATAATTCAGAAAGGAGTTGTCAGATAATAAGAAAGGAAATATAAGTCAGAAAGAAGTTAATTTATACCTACTGCAAATTAAGCTTATGGTTACATGATAAATTTTTTAAGTAAATCATTGGCGATTGCGCTTTGTGATACCTAGTTAAACTTTTTGTAGCTTTCATGATATAATTATATCTTATTCAAGCACAAAACAAAGCATCTAAAAGGGAAAATTCTCCAGAACTCAGATATGTATTGTGCCAGAAGAAAATCAAATTCAACACTCTTGATAAGAATGCTTATTGAAAAATAGTTTTTCCTTTAAACGTGTTTTATAATGGAATTATGTTGAAATTCACTCTTAAACTGTTTTCTTATATTTTTACATCTATTATAACCACAACTGTAACGGTTCCAAAGGTAAGATATAATTTCAACGAATATGTAGAATATATGTCATATGTATGATGGTTTTTTTTTTCTATTTATGACCTATATGTTACAACATGTTACATAGCGAGTATCATCTAATTTTTGTTGCTCTTTCTTTTGCAGATGTCCTTAACGACGCCATTTTCGAAGAAGACCATGATGAGATGGTAATCGTCAAAGACATTGAAATGTTCTCTATGTGCGAGCATCATTTGGTGCCATTTATAGGAAAGGTACAGAAATACATCTTATAGGAAATAAATGTCTTTAATAATGAGATAGATTTTTCAAACTTTTCTTGTTAACAAAAATCAAATGTGTGTTTTAACTATTAAGAACTATGAATTGAAATCATTTCATGTTAGCAAGCTATCTGTTTTGAACTACAAAAACCACATATTTTTTTTTTCTTTCTTTCAGTGAAGATGGGTGGAAAATATATATCGGGTTTTATCCAAGGTGTTAACATTAAAGCAAAGATTTTTTTAAATACTCAGAATTATTTTTTAAGAAAATTGCTAATTTTTTTTACACATGTGAGAATATTTATCAGAACAAGATTCTTTGAAATTCAGGCCTCCATTTTTTTGGGATAATCTGGCAGCAGAATGATTATCTTTTTGTCCTTTATAATTCACGTGTTCCATTACCATCTAGATCGTGGACCTCTGTGATTGGTCGAAATCCATCTTAAATTTTAGTTACCAGTCGAATAACATAACTGTTGCAAAAACTTGAGAATACAATAATACACCAAGCCTATTTTTCTTGGAGCTTCTGTTTGCGTTTAGTTTACTTTGTGGATGAGCTCAGTGTGTTTTTAAATGAAAAGTGATGTAACTGTAACCTACAATTCAAAGAGAATTCCAAACAATTCTACAGCTGGGCTACTAGTTGAATGATTTGCTCTATGGACTTCAATCCAAATGCTTGTAGTAGTAAAGAAATCACTTTCAACTGTAGGTTCGACTCTAATTAGTCCTCGTGAACAAAAAATAACCGTTGAGTGATAACCAAACGAACCAGATAATTATGAACATTTATGTATGAAATTAAAATCAAATCCGTGAATAGTTGACTTGAAAGCCAGAGAGTATCATTTAATTGTGGCTAACTTTTCAGGTAACTTATGAAATGAAAAATGCCTAATAATGATGTATTTGCAATCATCATTGAGTATAAAATCAATTCTAAGCTCATCTTTATTTTTCTGTATAATGTTTGTCTCTCCTCTGACTCTTCTAGCCTGTAATCTTTCCCTTTTCTTTAAACTTCAAAGTCGCTTATATTTATAAGTTCACCAATATGCACCTAGTGTAGCGTGTATTTTTTGTAAGCAAAAGCGCCATGGATTCATCACAACTAACGCTTTTGGCATTCCTATTAGTGACTCTTCTTTTTTGTGCAATACGGATGTGACTGTGTCGGAATTTACACAAATCAATGAGTGTAATGCGCGATCTTTTGTTTTTCATTTCTGGGTGTAAACTCTCATTTTTTATAAATCAAATTTGTAACTGATATTTTTGTGCGTATCATTTAGTTTTCGGTATAGTATCGAATAATTTCGAATTTAACTATAAACGTGCTATAATTTATGCAATTTGATAAGCGCAAACCATTTTTTGTGCCCTAATACTATATGCTATAAATATACACTATATATTCAACCCTATAAATCATTTTCTATATCACAACACTAAAATGCTTATATACTATAAATGAAAACATTCCCAAGTTTAGAATCGAGGCAATATTTTATTAAAAACTATGAAATAAAGGTTTAAAATGTATCGTAAACTTTATTTAATTTTTCTAAAAATAAATAAAGTTAACTAAATGATAACTTTTGGGTATAAATTATGTATTTAATATTGTAAGATTTGGAAAATATTTCTGGACTAAAACAGTTTTAAAATGAAAAAGGGATTTTTTTAGAATGAATCTATTGATTATTTTGGCAGCATTGATTTATTATTGTTACTTACACTCTTATGAATAAGTTATTTTCTTTTATCAGGTTTCTATAGGCTATCTTCCAAATAAAAAAGTACTGGGTCTCAGCAAACTTGCGAGGTAACTGCGATACATTCTATTATTATTATTATTATTATTGTTGTATTGAGAATTATAAAGAGAATGTTATAAATTGCCTTCTATATACTGTAATTTCATTTTTTTTCAGAATTGTTGAAGTATTTAGCAGACGTTTACAAGGTGAGTTGTAAAAAGCGATTGATTTCTTTAAATGTATACCAAATATAAAATTAATTTTTATATTGTTGATAAACTAATAAGTATGACCACATTTATGTCGGGCGTGTGGATTAAATATACTGGTTTTCTGATAAATATAAATGTGCTTAAGTATTAAATTTCAATGTATTAAATAAAAGAAGTTGAGTGTATAATTGGATATCAATGTGTATGTATATATATATATATATAGTACTATTTTTTAGTGTACTATTTTTCTTTGTTTTCTAAAAATGACTTCATCATACATTGGTAGTGATGGTTACAGCGAGAGGTTAAATTATCTCACTACCTTTCTGAATGTCTGTTTCTAACAACCGAATCCACTAAACACAACCAATCACATCGTAGTTTTAAATAATGGCCAAATGATGAGATTGATACTTGAGTTGGATCATTCTCTCAGCCCCCATTAGTGAAAGGAAACTAGGCATTACATACCTTTTAATGCGTACAGGCCCCTTAAATACGATGGTCCTAAATTACGTATCGAATTTGTCTCAATAAGAAATGAAAAAACAGTTTTACAAGCAAATGTTAATTACGGAACAAAAAGCTTTTCAAAATCGAGAGATATCAAAAATGGAAAACTCTGTAAAAAAAACTTTTTTCTTTTAGCTTAAACCTTTATCTTTTTTTTAACATTTCAATATGGTTAGCATGATAGTTTGGAAAAAAATTGGATGAAATCAGGAGGAATATTTAGTAATATTAATAATAAATTGTAATAAAATTTAACTAAAAGAAACCTCACAGTCACAAGCCGAAAAATATCCACATAAAATTTGGTGAATTTTTTTACCATCAAAAAATTTCAACAAAATCATTTAATGGTCAAATGTAGGTTCGTATTGGCGAGTCACCTAAGTAATATACCTTTCTGCTCGTTGCTGCTAAATAACGAATATTTTAATTCAATTTCAAAGCTTTTTATTATAATTGTACATTTTTAATTTGATACAGTAAATAAAAAAGGATTTATAGCATACAGAACTTAAAAAAGAGATTAAATGCCTATACCAATTTTTCGACCATTAAATGTATGAAAAATCTAAAATATTGCTGCAGTTTTTTTTTTCCAAATATTTGTGCAAATTTTAAAGTTTGAATAATTTAGGTTATTTCCATGTAATTTTACAGTACTTTCTTTAGCCATTTTTGTTAGGTTTTACAGATCAATAAAAGTTATATTATTTTCAAGTTAATTCGATGATGGAAGTGAACCAACTCATTTTCATGATGTTTTATTGCAAGTTTATTTGCAACAAAACATCACAAAGAAATTTGGTACACAATTTTTAGAAACTTTTAAAATTGAAAAATTTTGGTTTGCACAAGATTACAAAAATCAACAAAAAAAAAATTTTGATTTTGCTGCATATTGTGCTTTGTTGATTTTTCATACAAAAGCTAAATAGGAATTTTTGAAAATGACAAAATTTTCATAAAAAATAATAAATTAAGGTGACTTTTTTTAATGCAATGGTAATATCAAATTAATTAAATTTAGTCAAAGTCAGGAAAAGAGTTTTGTGATTTAAATATTTGTGAATTTAAGTAACATTTTGAGAACTTGTTTGAATTTTTTTGTTCTGATGTGTCTTCTTGTTTAAAAGACTAAATAATAGCTACGTCGTATTTCTTGAAATTATTGCTTTTCATTGTTAATATAAAATTTTATTTTACAAATTTCACTATTCGAGTTCACTAAAGGCAGTGAATTACAATAGCGTGCCTTTTAAATTCATTACTTTTTTTTCGCGGAATTTAAGAACCGCAGTAGTTAAGATCTGTCACTTTTATGTAACACAAAATCAAAAAGAAAAAATTTTAGAAATTTAAATTTAATTAAGAAATGTGGAAAGAGATTAACTTACTGTGCTAAGTTAATGCTTTGTAATGAAGTTTAGAGTTTAGTTACCTCTTCATGATTTATTATTCCTAATTTATTATTATTTACTAATTCAAGGGTAAATTTGACAAAAATTATTTTAATTTCAATTACGTTAAAGTGAATTTAATTAGATGTCTTAACTTAATATCTTGTAATAAGTTTCTTTATTTATTAATAAATGCCACCAAAAATTCAATTAAATACATTTAATAATTAATATATTCATTGGTGTTTCCAGATTACAGGTCATTTTTATTAAATTGAATTAAATTGTAATTTGGTTTTAACAAGTAAATTTATTAGAGCTTTTTTTGTACATGTCTAGAAAACTATGCTATACTAGTTTCTATTTCTACTACAAAATTATATATGTATATATATATGATTTTTATAATTAGTTTTTTTCCTTAAATCTCTCTCTACTGTACATTATTATAAAAATCTCCAGCTTCGTCTAAATTATCGCCCGATTAATTATGCTTTCTAGGTTTGATACTTATCTAGGTCAATTATTTTATTCTATAGATTTTCTCATTAATTAACATCGATATTAAACCTTCCCATCTAAAAGTGAAAGTTGCCATAGTGTATCTTCTAGACACAATTTGATATGGTCTACACACGTAACAGCTTCAAAGACGTAAAAATTATGTTATGTAGGCACATTTCTGTAATAAGGACATGTGAATGTCTTACAAACATTTTAAAGAGGATAGGATAACTTTAAAGCATAGACAAATGCATATAATCCACGCTGCGAGAATTGGCCCTAGAAATTTACGCGATACCTTGACACCAAATTTCTTTGTTGGTTCCATTTAGAATTCTGAAGTGCAACAAGGTGAAGACTTGAAAAAAGACTTGAAAGAAGACTTGAAAAAAGACTACTAAAGACTTGAACAGCATCATAGTCCATGCTCTGAAACTCAAGGCTGCCCATCACTCTTCTAGAAAAGAAACTTCCAATCATCTGCTACATTAATGTTCACTGGAATTTTTATTTTGACTTTTGAAAATTTAATTATACTTTAATCTATAATTCTTTGTACAACTAACATATTTATTCCTCGCTTAAGGCTGCCACTGATGTATTGGGTATGTTTTTAGGTCTTAGTTAATCATCATTCTTTTATCCATTTAAAATAAAAATATTATACTCCTAAGTACGTGAAACATTTAAATATTAGATATAAAAGGTAAATATTTTGATCAAGAGACATGTGCTGTGGGCTGACATTTTAGAAACAGTATCATTTACTAATGAATATAGCCTGTAGATCACGAGTCTTACGGCCATATTTTTTGGTCCTTACGTTCGTTACCCTTAAAACAGAGATTTTAAGTGTTATTTACCAACTGATGAAATATTTGAACAATGAAGACATAAAAATTAATATTATGTTCGAGAAGCGATGGCATATGGGTCTGCCTAAGCCAACATTTGAACACTCAGCAATTAAATAATCTCAGTTCAAAGATAGCCAGATGGAAAGAAAAGCTGTGAATTTATAGCCACTTATAGGGCGAAATGGTTTTCTGTACTGTTCTGTACGTGACATTTCGCAAAATATCTAATTGTTATGCATTAACGCCGTCTTTAACTAATATCCGATAAGAACATGACAACCAAATATTTCTTTAGATATTTAAAAAATAAACATAATTGTCCAATTGTAATCAATTGCTATTTACGGAAAATTTTATAAATTATTTTAATGATACCACATTTTATTATGATTAAGTGATTTTATTAAAAGTGTTTCTCTTACAGTTCAAGAAAGGCTTACGAAACAAATCGCAGTTGCCATTACCGAAGCCATTGGACCAACTGGTGTTGGTGTCGTTATAGAAGCTACGTAAGTGAATATAAATCATAATTAAAAACACAAAATCTATTTAAATAATTTAATAAAATGTAGTTGATCGTACAATTATTTGAATTAGATTTATAAAGTGATTTATTAGTATAAGTAGTTTTGTTAATTAATTTCTACCTATATTAACTGTCATTTCTACCTATTAAATGCTACCATTATAATCAAATTAATAGAGGAAAATAACAGCAATGTATTAAAGTATAATTGCTCATTAGAGTAGAAAAAAATTTAATTTTCCCTTTGGATTTTTTGTGAAAAAAATAAATACTTTGAATTAATTGAAGAAAAGCAAGAAAAGCTCGCAGCTGTTTTAAATGTTGTGTTGAAAGTGCCACTACCGAACGCATACTATATAATTCAGAAAATATATGTTAGCTACTACATTAATTTGTGATTGGAGAAGAAGAATTTGAGAATTTCCAGAACGGAATGTCAAGGATTCACAATTCCAAATATTATTTGAAAAATGAAGGATGAATGTTGCATTTCTTCTTTGTTAAATATCGGAATTTATACATAAGAGTCTTTAAAGTTCTCTTATTTACGATGTGGGAATATACTACTGTCGATGAAAATTCCAAGAAGGCAAAAATAATACATAAGAAATATTAAGCGAAATATTACAAAACAGTTCTCATTTATAATGTTATTCCATAGGTCGTGTCAAAGGTACAAAATACCACAATTATTTACCATTCGTTTTTTAAAAAGGCGTATTTTAAAATTCCCGTAACTTAATTTCTATTTAAAATACTGGAAAACGGGGAAACTGTTTTGGATGCTGAAAAGCTCTGAGTGCAAGATTTACTAATAAAAAAAATTGACACTCGAATCAAAAATAATCTTTTCGGTTTAGATGGATATCTTAAGAAGGTTGCCATAATATTAAAACATATAACTAAACTTTCATAAGGTAAGTGTATACGTCATTCACACTAGGTGGAAACTATACTTAGCGATTTATTATGCTGTCCTACCATACACAATCTATCTGTCTTTTGTATTAAGAAAATGTCTCTTTTTTTTCTTAGCATGCAATACTTAAATATAAGAAATACATGCGTCTTTTTCTTAATGGAAATCACACTTGGCTTCAGATGTAAGACTTGGCAATTTAATTGGCCACCTTATCATGTGTAATACATACATGGGTTCAATGTAGGTATGAATACCCCTGGAAATGACGAAATATTTGACGATAATATTTATCGATAAAGTTTAATTTCTGGTAACCTTTGTTTTTAATTGTTTAACAAACGTAATTTTAGGGTTGCCATTTTGTTACTCACTTCTTGGCGTCAATCTTGGCGTTAAAAATCACAGTGCCAAGAGAAAACTTTAGTTAACTTTTACCTACTTACATATCCGACTACCTTCGATATCATTTCTATTTCTTTTTTCTTTTCCTAGGCACATGTGCATGGTGATGAGGGGAGTACAAAAGCTGAACTCGAAGACGATTACTAGTACAATGCTGGGAGTTTTCAGGGAAGATCCCAAGACAAGAGATGAATTCCTGGCTTTAACGCGCCAGTAAAAAAATAAGAAATTGTCATTGTTTTAGGGCCTTTTTCTGAAGGAAAGGGTTTCAACATGGATTGAGCTCATTTTAAACTTGAAACAGCTGGTAAAAAATGGATGAAATTCCTAAAAACATCATTGCTTATAAGTGTTAAATTATTGTCTGTTCTCCATAACTGCAAATGTGTATAGCTGATATTTTCCTCTGTTACAAACCCATATCTCTAAAGCTAGTGTGAAGATGTCTTTAAGTTATAGCTCGTATTTAAAATTTTTATTCATAGAGTGTTTAAACTTGAATTCAATAATGACAAAATCATAGAAATATAAGTGAAAATGTTTTATTTATAGATCTATTTACGCTTTAAAGAGTACAAATTTGAGTTCATCTGTATAAATCAATTTATTACGAAAATCATTTGAATCAAATATTCAATGAATGTGATAACAAATCATTGATATCAAAAATAACATTTATTGTGAATTTTAATTGTAAGCATCATTTTCGGTAAGCTTATGCATTGTGTGATTCTAGTATCAATTGGTATTAAATCGATTTAATATCGAATACTGATATCAAAACCAACATTTATCGATTAATATAGTTGGATATTGTTATTCATTATTTAATTTTAACAGCTGAAATCATCTTTTCGACGGCTAAACACAAGCTTTGAAAATAATTTTATTATACCTTTTATAAAAATATTTTTATTATAAAAGCTTTGGAAGATTTTTATCCAAAAGTAAAATAGAATTTTGAATATTTAAGTTTGCATATGCTGTGTTTGTAAATATTTCATAAATTTTTACTTTTTTTATTTTCTTCCTTTCTAATATTTGTAATATTATTTTGCAGTACAAAATTGAAAATATAGTTTTAAAAATGTTAACTTTTATATAAAAAAAATACAACACTTTATTATTTTCAGTCACATTTCCAATGTAAATTTTAAGAAATGTTTTTTACCATCTTAAATCGACTTATTCCTACAAATAAAAATTAATTTTTATATTGGAAGTTTTTAGCTAATATTTCTTAGTCATTTTTCAATACTTAATATATTTTTTATCTCAAAATTTTTGTACATTTTCATAACTCTTTAATGCGACGTTAAAAAGTTTTTCTCAGAAAGTTTTCCAAAGATTTTAACTTTTATATAATTAAATAACTCGATTTTTTACTATAAATTTATAGGTCTTTTCCTAGAATATCTCAGCAAATTAAATTCTAGAATTTTATTTTGATAATTAGAGCATTTTTCTATTCTTCAAAGTTCTTGAACTAACCCATATTTTTGATGATTACAGAATAGTGTTTTAATGAAGTATTATAAAATGAAAATAATTGCTTCTCATTAAATTAATAAATTTAGAATTCGGAATAAGCTATTTCATTATAAAAAAAAGTCTGTTTTTCTCAGAATTTATTTCTAAATATTTTGCTTATGGCATTCACGCTTGAATATTATGAAATTTTGTTTAAAATGTTCTGCTTAAAATTTCCGTGTATTAAGGAATTATATTTAAACTGTGTGTGATAAAATTATTGAGTGAGATGAAATTTTATCTGCAGGCATTCTCCATTTCAACTAAACTTAATTGCTTAAAATATGTCAAATTTGTTTTGTTTTCACAATATTTAAAAAAAAAAAGAGAAAAACATTTTTGCAAAATTTTAGTTTAATATAATGGAAATGATGAGAAAGCGATAATTCACAATAACAATTTAAAAATACGCGTCAATTTAAGTAAAACTTAAAAAAACTAAATTTATTTAGTCATTAAATTTACAAATTAGGAAACCTATTTTTTAAGTTAAAATAAAATTATTTTTTTCAGTTTTAATAATTATCAGTTTTTCTTTCAATGAATGAAATTCATGAAACATTTATTAGTGTTAACGCAAGCGTGATCATCTCCAATATTTTTTAATACTAATTTGCTACAATATATTTAATCTGTTTAGTTAAAAATAAAATGTGATTAAATTATATTACAGGTATTTTTAATAAGGGTTTTAATAAATTTTCTTAAGTAGTATCGTGCATTTAGACCGAAATTTAAAGTAGAATGTGTTTAAATAGAAAGTTTTTAGTAAGAAATTAGACGGAACTTCAAAAAATGTGTCGTAAAAAAAATTTTTTTTGGTCGTTTAAATTTATTGAAAGTACTTTCTCTGATGTATTTATTTAATGATTTATTTTTAAAGTAAAGACAGAATTGTGGCGCCATCTATCGGTTTAAATACTTACTATAAACTAATATGACTGCATGAAGTTTAAAATAAGCTTACTTGATCTAAAATAATTTGTTAATTATTTCCTCTTAAAACTTAAGACTTAGAATAAATATAAGGCCTTAAAGATCACAACAATTTCAAAATAGGAATCTCTTAATAATATATTTAAATTAATGAGGATTTTTTTGCTGAAATAGTTTCTTAGGTATTTTTTATTTACTAAGAACCACTGATTCATACTAACGACAGGAATTCCAAATCGTGTTTATATATATATACCTTAATAAAAAAAACTCAAAATTAATATAAAGAGTTTAAAAAGCTTTTAAAGTAGCTGTTTATAAAAATAGAAAACTGGAATAACTTTGAATAGGAATTTGTTTGACAACTAACAATATAAATTCTCTAAAAAAATGATATAATTGCTTTAAAATTTTAAAAAGTTATTTTCAAAAATTTCCCAATTTATTACAGTGAAGACCATTTATGTGAAAAAATATAAGATATGAAATTTCGTTGACCTAAATTTTTATTTATTTATTAATTTAAATCTTGTGTTTTTATTACTCGCCCTTATTTACATAAAAATATCATTCATTTATTAAACCTTATCAATTTTACACTGAGATAAAATTGTTATTGATTAAGAAAACACAATTTTATTAACATTTCACTTTTTATCTTTTTTTTCTATAAGAAACAATCGATTAATAATTTCGATGTATATTTATTTCTCAAAATATATATCGAAGTTATTAATCGATTACTAATATTTGGAAATAACATTATCAATTCATATAACTCATTATTTTGGCTAGGATTATTGCACTTTGATGAATTTTCGTTGGCCAATAATACAAAAAATTTACTTCATCTCCAAATTTTTGTTTCCAGCTATGGTTAATTCCATAAACATTTATTCCATAAACATTTACATAATTAATTCTTTTACATACATTATATTAATTTATTTATTTTTTAAAATATATAAAAGAATCAGTATATTAAAGCCCTAATATACACTGCTATAAATACGCGTTTCATTGAATTAGCTGCTGAATGATTAATACTTTAGTTTCCATTCAACTGTTCTAACTTTGATTCCCACTGTAGTCAATCTGATGTTGGAATTCATTACTCCCCCTTAAACTTCACGTCAACCTATCAATTATATTATCACCGATTAAATGATTTTTACTAATACAGCCATAATTTTCCATTTACGAAAAACCTTCATTTTAATTTAAAAGCGGAAAAAAAAAAAAACATTTATTATTAATATTACTTCATATATTATCTTTTACAAATTCGAATTTTATATTATATTATGAACATGAAACCATCTTGAAAACTGAACATAAATCGATATATTACCAGAATTTTTTTTTTTTTAATTTAGTGACTCAAACATTTAGGGAAATAGAGAAAACCATTTTTTTTTTTTTTTTTTTTTTTTTTTTTTTACATAATTTAAAAACATCAATACTTTTTTATAATTTCATTGAAACTTCAGAGAAATGCAATTTGATAAGTCAGAAAATCAATTTTAAATGTAACAAAATTTTCCCAATCAACCACCGGTTTCTTGATTTAATATCAGACATCAATATTGGAAAAAATTGAATTTTGATTTTTATAGTAAAATTTATTGCGCATTAATGCCTTCCTTGTAATATTAGTTTTCATTTTATTTGATTTTATATAATTTTAATAAGTAGTAATAAGTAGATTATTTTCAGCTTTAGTATCACTTATTATCATTTTTTTAATCTTTGGGGATTTGGGTTAAATATTTTAGCATAATATTAGATCATAGCGTTTTAGGATAATATTGCTTTAAATGTGCAACATTAAGCTATTGTTTTACATGGCGCTTTTAGAAAACTTCTGCAAAAACAAAACACTTTTAAGAAATATTTATTTATATTTATCAGAATGCCCGAAAAATTGCTGCCCCCTGGCTACTTCTGTATAAGGTGATCGACCTAAAATGTTCTACCAAATTGGAAAAATGATATTTTTCTTATTATTATGATTAATTTAATGTTCTGTGTGTAAATATTGCACACAGAATTGTATAATTGTTCGATTAATTCATTCTTGATTAAATCATATAAAAAAAACTATTAGAATATGTTTTCAAATACTTTTCTGTTACTTGGATTAGATTCGTCAACTATCAAATACTCTATATTTCCTATAAATTCGATCTATGAAAATTTATCGCAAAAAATATTTATGATTTTTTTAATCTTCATGATAAAAATATAAAACAAAAAATTTGGAGCTCAGTTTGGCTCGGATAACAGAAAAGAACCATTATTATTTATTGTATCAAAAATTGGTTCTTTTCATCAAAGCATTTATGCTACATATTTCATTTTTTAATTGAGAACATAAGGTATGTAAAAAACAAAAAAATGCTAACAAGTTTCGAATATCAATAAAAATATTTAAGTTATTGTTCTAGTAATGGTTAAACTTCATTTAACTGCCCTTTCAAACCTTTCACTGTAATTACCTTAATGCTATTGTATAACTTTGAGACAATTCTTGATTAATTTACTTATAATATTTAATAATTTCTTACTTAATAATTTCTTGATTAATTCATATAAGTTACTTTACTTACTTTAAATATTTATTACAGTTAGTTTATCTAATCAGTAAATAACAGTATTCTTTAGCTTCCATGTCAAAAAAACAGTTCACGTTGTTTATTTTTTTTTTCTGGTTTTCTATTTTTTACAAAATAAACTTTTAATAATTCATCCTATAATCGTCTTCAAATAAGATTTAATACTTTCTTAATTAAAATCTTCCTATAGCTGCTGATGAGAAATTTATGTATTTATATTTTTTTAGAATCAATTATATATTTTGCTTTCTTTTAAATGTATATTCGTATTTATTTATTCTTTCGTATACAGAAACAAATTCCTTTAATTTTAAATTCTTGGAATATAATACATGGTTCAATGGTGATAAGATTATAAGATAAATTGAAAGATATATTACTGAACTTGTTATGCATTTATATTCATATGAAATGGAAAATTTATTTTGAATCTTATTTGTGTTCTAAAAGCTCTGTCATCAAGCGGTCATAAACAGCTCTTCTGCATCATTGTACTTTTAAGTCTTTTCATGGTGTTAATATTATGTATTACTAAGGATGTTAGTGTGTCATGTAAAAAGTATGTATGTATTTTTGCATGAGTATATATGTATACAATGCATGTTTGTGTGGTATTAAAATATTGTTGATATAACATATTATGAATTCTATTAAATTGTTGTGAGCATATGTTTGGGTTTTCTTTCTTAATAAATTCGAAAATGTGATTTAAACAAAATCTTATACACATAAATATCATCTTTCTTTTAATTTTCGTTTTTTTTTTTTTTTTTTTTTTTTTTTTTTTTTTACTATTTTTAAACTGCCATTAATATCTTATTTTATCAATCAATTATAATATATAATTTTGCGTCCAATATTTTAAAAAAATGAGCTCTTTTTTAAGAAACATTTAAGATCCTATGAATATTAATGTAAAATATTACTGTCGTAGGATTCTTTCTCTTAAAATTTTCATTTACAATCATAAATTTGCTAATGTCATTCCTTCCCCTTCACTTCAATATCAAAATTGAAGGAATGGATTCACTGGTAGTGCCATCTATCGGAGGATTTAATAAAAGAGCAAAGATGTACTTTCACCTTCGTGATGTTCTGATTAAAACGAAAGACGCACCCTAATGACTTAAACTAGCATAGTCAAGGCATAGTTAACTTGTCTTGTCAAAGTGTCAAGTAACAACAGAAGCTTATTTCGTAAAAATTTGCATTTAAAATAATGTAATAATGTAATCTCTCTATTAGAATCATTAACATACATGATTGAGTAAATAATAATTTCTTATTAAAATAATTCATTTACATTACTTAAATAATAATTTACATATTATAAATGCGTAACTATAATATTATGTTGTAACAATAACTGTATAGTTATAAATAACATTATGATATCATTTATTATTTTATCACCATCATATTTTAATCAATCAATATTTTAAGTGTATTAATATCAACTACTTCCTTTTCATTTTATATTTTAGGTACACATAAATTTCGTAAAAAAATGTTCATGGTAATTATTTACTTTATTATAAAGTAAATAATTACCATGAACATTTTTTTTTGAGCATTTCCATATATTTTAAATTATTTTTTTCGATATTGGCTCCAATCTCTTCAAAGTTAAGAATATTCCCTTCCTTATAATATTCCCTAATAAAAAAATACACTGCTCGACATTGAGAAAATGCAATACTAAGGAGTGACCAGGAAATTATGCAAATCACAGGGTAGATACATCTGAAAGAGTAATGCAAATGGTGTGAAATGCGCAGCTCTCCAGCGCATGTACGATAAGACATAGGGTGAAAACGCAATACAGTGGGCAATGTTCGCACAGTTATTACAGCTTGGAAAATAATTGCTGAACGCTTGTTCTTGTTGCAAAGAATGCCATGCCATAGTCAACGGATTCAGTTCCAGCAAACAGACGAGTTTGCGAGAGACATGGCTATCGGACTGAGAAGAACAGGTTGATCCTTACAGCAAATTGAAGCTGACAGACACCTGGACACGACCACAGTTGCTGTGGCGAAGTTGCTTGGAAGTTGGAAATGTGCAACGTTTGTGGGTATCGTTGCAAGCAGAATGACCCACAAAGCACGTCTACCAAAATACTGCAACATGTACAAGACACCGTGGATGCTCTAATATCGAGCAGAACCATTTGCCGTCAATTGCTTGCTAGTGGTCTTCACGCATGGCACCCGTTAACAAGACTTGCATGGGTCCCACACCGTACACGCCAGTAGCTGGAATGGTGCAGGAGTAGAGCGATGTGGACGACGGAGTGACACAAGATCGTCTTCTCAAATGAGTTATGCTTCTGTTTCTTCAGGGATATCCTCTGCGCGAGTTAGCATACGATTCCAGGTCACCTCTTGTTCGTATTCACGACATTATGACAGCCCTACGTTATGTGGATGATGTGCTGGAGTCGGTGATACTCTCCTACTTTCAGGAGGTGTACAATACCTTTTATCAGCACGATAACGCTCGAACTCACATTGCTCTCATCAGCCAACTTGTCTTGCAAGATATACAGCTGCTTCCCTTGCCACCGAGCTCTCCAAATCTCTTCCCAATCGAAGACGCTTGCGATATCATTGGATGCCATTTGTAGACCCTGCCACTGCATCCTTCAGAAGACTCAGTTTGGTAAATGGTTGACAGGACATGGAGAGTCATTCTTCAGAGTACCATCCGCACTCTCGTTGTCTCTCTATCTAGACATGTTGCTTCGGGTATCGCCGTCTACGGTGGCCCTATGCCCGACTGACCTGACATTGTTCTCGCTCTGTACTGAGCATATCATTTCGAAATACAGATCCCTTATAACTTCGTTGCTGTCTCTCTCTCTCTCTCTCTCTCTGTTAGCCGACTTTCGTGACTTTCTGGTAACTCCTTTGTGGTGTCGCATTTTCAATCTTGGGCAGTGCCTCAATAATTTATGTACATCACTTCATAAGTTGGCTTCTTTTCTTACCTTTTACCATAAATACCGTTGCTTGAGAGTTCTTCCCCTAAAACGCCTGGATATTCCTCCACTATCAACGAAAATTCTTTTTAATAGATTATACACCAGGTAACGTTTTAGAATGGATGTAATATTGAAGTGAGCTACGGTGATGTCGGCTAAAATAAATCATAATAAACAATTCTGTCGAATATTGTTGAAATTGTATAAAGCAGAGGTCGATGTAGAAAAATCAATTATTTAAATAAAATTGCATTAAAAATTTATATTAGTGGAAATAGTAATAATGCATTAAGAACACGTTGTTAATGGATCTATAAACCATTTATGTGTGTACAAATAATCGAATGTCACGTTGTTCGATAGAATTAATAAACGCCACTGTCATATGTATAATTCATCAACTCATTAGCATTTGTCAAATATTTCTTACATAAGAAAGTAACTGCTTAATTAAACTTTATCACTGAATTCTGATATAGAATATTTTTCTTTGGAAACTTAATAGTGTGCAGTCACATTGGGGTTCACTATATCGCATTCTTATGGAACAATATTGCTGTAGAAGAAGTTGCAATTATTGAATATAATCGCGATTATGATTGGCTAAGCACGTAACATTACACGAGACGTTCAAAAAACATCCCTAAATACTTCTCTGTCTCTTCGCAACTGGAAATCTTGAAAGCGAAAATGAAGATTGATTCATATTTACTCCAGGTACAAGAAGTGTTTTCGTTTCCTTCTTTATGCATCTGCATTGTCAACTTTAACTTGTGCTTCACCATCAGGTGAGCAATAGTAAATTCAGATGACATGATTGTTATTCAGCAAATAGTTTTTTTGTTACTTTTTCTCAGTTCTTTGACATCTGTATATTGCATTTTCTATTACGCTGGTACGCTTCGTCTGATCTAAAGTTATTAGAAAACACCATCCCCAAGAAGATTGCTGACAGAATAGTATTGAATTACAGTATTGAAAGCAGTTACGTGGACAGATCTTTGTTTGGGAAATGGGAATGCACATTCTCAGGATGTGAATTATTTTTATTATTGAAAAAATTCTATTCTCACAGTGATTGGTACTCTCATAACATATACTTCTCTGCTATTTGCTGCTAAATAGCGAATATTTTCATTCAATTTCAGAGTTTTTATCTGGAATTGTGCATTTTAAGTTTAACACTGTGAATATAAAAAATGACTTAATGTCTTACTGAACTTAAGAAAGTGATTAAGTACTTATACGAGGGTTACTCTGAAATTTTTTAGATACGCGCAGCCGAGAATTTACAAAATAAAAATAACGGTTTAATTTTAAAATACAAAGTATTTTAACACATAAGACGGTTTCTTACTGACTTACTTCAACTTGTTTTGCGTAGAATAAATTTTAAACAGAAGAGAAAATGGAGTTGACGCGAGAACATTTTCGCGCTATGATTTTCTACGATTTTAAAGCAGGATTAAATCAAGAATAACGCGTTCAACGGTTGCAATTAGCATTTGGTGATGAATCTCCAGCTCGTTCTACTGTATTCAGATGGTTCAGAGAATTTAGAAGAGGTCGCCATTTTCTTCAGGATAAAGAACACACAGGAAGGCCGCCGCCGGCAGTAATCCCGGATAATGTGTCTGCCATGCGAAAAACGTTAATGGATGATAATCGCTGTATCTATCAAATGATACAGAAGGAACTTAACATTGGATCCGCAGCCATAACAAAACCATTCATGAAGAATTACATATGAAAAAAGTAGTTTGCCGTTGGGTTCCCCATAATCTAACTGAGACCAAAAAGAGGAGCGTACCAGAATCAGTAAAGAAACTCTTAAATTGCTAAATGATGGTGGCCACCGCATCATTTCTAAAATTGTAACAGGTGATGAAACGTACATACCGTTTTTTGACGTTCCAACACGTCAAGAAAGCAAAGTATGGGTTATTGAAGACGATTCCACGCCGACAATGGTCTCTATTTTTGGTATTGCCTTTTCAGTATCGGGTAGTGTACATTTACATAAATAATATTGAAAGTTAAGAGCTATAATATTTCTAATTAATATTAAATATAGCAATATAAATGCATTTTAAAATTTAATATGAAAATGTATAAATATTTTTAATAAATATTAGCCTAATGATAATGTTTTCACTTTTTAAGTGTCATTTACGTAAATTTTATGGTATAGTTATAAAGCATATAGGAACAATTATGCACATATGTAAGAAAAATGGCATAGGTTCTAAGATTTTAAAATTGAAATGCATATAAAAAAATTGTTAGAAAGTTATATTAATTATTTTATATGTACTGTAATTAAAATTGAGATGATATTAAATATTATATTTGTGGAAATGCATTATTTTTTGTTTTAATCAATTATTTTATATTGTGTTATTATCGTTTATTCTTTAAAAAGAGTGGTTTATAGAGCTGAGTGTTGAGTCTGTGAGACATAGGATAGTTGGGGATATTTTTGGTGACAAGAATGAAGCTTCGAATTGATTGGTTCAATGGAGTCGAGTTATCGTAGGAATACTACAAGAATTTTCCTTCCGGGAACTTCCAGGGTTTGTTATCCTATGGCTGTAAATATCGACTGAATCACTGTCTCTGAAAACGGCACGTTATTTTTTTATGTATTAAAAACTATATGTTTTCAGCCTGCGAAAAAGCTTAGCGCTTTGTCATTCAAGTTATTTTACATGAAAAAATATAAGAATAAATCGAGTATAAGCGGAAAAGTAACCTTCATTTCTGGATCGTCCCATTCGCCTTTGACCTGTTAGTGGAAATGAAAACAGCTCAAGAGCAAATAAAATCTGAAATATCAACGAATACAGAATCAAGGAAAGCGGAAATATTAACAAACAGAGAAGAAATAAAAGCTGAAGTATTAACAACCAGTGAAAAAAATGAAGGCCGAAATTTCAGATACAATTGCATCGAGTCAAAAATCTACTACAGAAGATTGGAAAATCCATCGAAGTATTTAATGGAAGGATCTAAGATGTCGGAAAACAGCTTAAGGGTGATATAACGTCTTTAGAAGGAAAAATACTTGCCCTTAAGATGGTCAATAAAAACATGCCTGATGCTATCGTTTTATGGAAAAACGAAAGGGTTTCAAATACAAATGACACCATCTCTTCCATTGTAGTTAATCTCCGATATTAAACCTTCCCATTTAGGAGTGAAAATATCGCCATGGAGCCCCTTCTAGACGCAATTTGATATGGTCTAATACCAGCATTAATGACGTTAGAAAATTATAATTCATGGGCACATTTCTATAATGAGGAGATGTGGATGTCCTACAAGTACTAAAAAAGGAATAGGATAGACATTCAAACTTAGGTAGACACACATAGCCTACGTTGTGAAGAAGATCATTTTTGAAAATTTTCAAGATCTAAAGTTTAAAACTAGACAACAGATGAATGAGAAAATGCTGTAAAAATTGGCCTTAGAAATTAAAATAGTTCCCTGCCATAAGCAACACATTTGGTGATGAAATTAATCTACAATCATTCTGCATAACCATCAAAGTTTATCAACTAAAATACTCGCCAAAATTATATATTTTTTATAATATTTTTAAAAAAAAGAAAGAAAAAAAAAAGAATTAGCTTTCAAACTTTTTGTTTAGTTTAATGGAAAAGAACAGAAAACCATACTTCAATAACAACTTAAAAATACAAATATATATTAGTCGATTTATATATATATATAATGCTTAATTTAATAAGTCTTTTAATTTACAAATTAAGAAATATGTTTTATTAGTTAAAATACAATTATTTTATAAGTTTACTAGATATCAGTTTTTCTTTCAATGAATGAAATTTATTTCTATCATTAGAAATATGATTATTACCATAATATTTTACCCTCTTAGTCCGCTTAGTTAAAAAAGTAATATGCGGTTAAATTATTTTACAGGTTTGTAATAAAGGATCTCGAAATTTTATTAAATGGTAAATGCATTCAAACTGAAGTTAAAAAATGAAATGTATTTAAGAAGTTTTAGGAAAAAAATTAAATGAGGTTTTAAAAACTTATCGCGAAGTTTTTTAATCGTTTAAATCAATATTGAAAGAATTAAATAATTATATATTTATTTAATGCTTTGTCTTTATCGTAAAAAGAAATAGTAGCTCCATCTACCATTATAAATATTTACTGAAAACTGAGTAGGTTATCCGAAGTTAAAAATTATCTTATGCTTACTTTGTTGTAAAATAATTTATTAACTTTTTTCCCTAAATTAAAGATTATTATACATTAAAAAATAAATTAAGATAAAACTGAGTATTACGGTCTCACCTTGGCGAATTTGGCGAAAAAAGAAATTTGCCTAGCGGATTAGACAGGGTTATTGGAAATTGATTGGCAACCCAGAATGGGCGCCAATTGGCATAAGAAATTCGGGAATGGGGATTCCTCCTCTCCTTAACACTAAATAAGAAAACAATAATAACAACCATGTAAATAAATTGGGGTTTCCCCGAGATTTCAAATTGCTATGTCTAACCGAATGCAAGACAACAGTAATCGTAATCAAGTCTGATTAAGGATTCTATTTAAAAATATTTCAAAATGAAAATTAAAAGAAATAAAGTAGCAAAAATAATTACATTTAATAACATCTAGTCAAAAATAAATAAAATAATGAATTTCAGTGATTAAAGATAGAATGTTTACAAATCATTACATAAAAGTAGACAAATCTATAAATAGAATAATTTTAAAAAATAGATTCTGTAATTTCGTTTATTATTGGAAATTTAAATACTTAACATACATTTCTAGGAATTCTATGCCTGCAGAAAATAATTAAAATATAGTTTTTATCTTTATTTTTCGTCCGGTGCTCTACATGAACAGCAAAATTCGAATTGAATATAAAAGACAGGATTAAAATTCCAGCGCTATATCAGTACCTTCTAATAGTGGAAACCTGACTATCACGTGACCAAATGACTGTGACGTTGAATCCGGAGGCTGAAGCTTTCTTCTAGGTGACGCTTTAACACAGACTGTTGTTACTGTATTGCTTATACCATTTAACGGTAGTTCGTTTTCGAGATATTTTTCAATACATTTTATGATATTTTTATCCTGTGTATAGTAATAAAGAACATGCCTTTTAAATGCTGCGTAACTGCCCTTAAAGGCAATTATGATACTGGACCATAGGTTTTCCGCTTTCGATTCCCACATGAAGATTTAAAAAGCTAATGGTTGTTTGCAATTCCGAGAGAAAATATGGAAGTAACCAAACATTCCAGGGCGAGTAAATTAATTTCATTTGTTCCATTTGCATGATTTTTATCTTGTTGTTTTATTTTGGAACTTTTTTAATAACATTAATAGTAATGAAAACTTCAAATGAAATCAAAAGTGAATTCCTATGAAATTTTTAAAAAATTTGTTATTCGTAAAATCATATTATTCAAATTAAAACTTTTATAGAAAAATAAAATAATTATTTATCTTCAATTTATTGATAATTATAAAATGTTTCAATTAAAAGAACCATAATAATCTCTAAGCTATTTCGAAATTAATTTCAGAATGCATCCCAATGATCACATCAAATAAAAAAATCTATTATTAGTAAAGATAAACTGAGATTTCTTTGTTGCATGTATATTAGCTTTCATAATTTAAATTTTACTTCTAGGTCTGTGAACTTCTTTTCAAACCATGCGATATTTTAAGAACTAGGGAAGCTTTTGATGAGACAAATGGTAATAGAATAATCTTCATCCTACAATATCCGAAATTATATCCTAATGCTGTACCTTGTATCTTTAATGGATGTTGAAAATATTTAAAAAAAAATAAAGATATCATCAAGAGAATCCAAAAATTAAACCACAAAGATGTGAAAATACTCAACTGTGTGAAGAAACTCTTCAAAATGTAAAGAGTGACTTGTGGAATGCAAGCAAAATTACTATTTTGCAAATTTAGATGAAATGTAAAAGGGCTTGAAATATATAGATATTTGGGCTGTAGTGAAAAGTAAAAGCAATTTTACGTTTTTAAATATTTTCTGTAATCCTCCAATTTTGTGTACTTCTGTTATTATTGATAAAAATCTGATTATAAATGGTTTCATTAAAAATGTGCCAATAAAGAAGTGAGTAACTATTCTTTAACCATTTCAATTTAATAATGTTATTGATATTAGTAATATACAACAAAATACTAAGCAAATTAAATTAAAATTATGAGGATTATGAAACAGATTTGTAAAATTTCATTGACAATATTTCATCTTGTTTGTCAGAAAATACTATAAATAAAATGCAAGGAGATGTTTTGTGTTTTGTTAAGTAACAGATTTCTTTTTAAAATGTTATATTACTTGTCGTTTGTTCTAATCATACAGCATATACATTTATGAATCTGAAATTTACCTACCTTTTGAAAAATGGGAAAATGGACATGCTGTTGAAGAAGTAAAATTCTTCATAGTCAAATCATGCATAAATATATTTCTTAAAAATTATTGCAACAATAATGATGATTCCATAGTGATTAATACTCAATCTAAAAAAATAAAACTCAAACTTGCTAAATAGTAGAGAAGCGTACAGAGGGTAAAATGTGCCAAGAATGCGATAAAGTGCCCCAGACTAGTTTACCGGTTCGGATTACGTAGGTATGACGTGCTTTTCGTTTTACATGCGCGTTTTGTATGTAACCCATGAAACTATTACAGAATAATCTTGAAGCACTGAGTTTCAATATTCGATTTTTGGAGTTTTTGTGTTGTTTGCGAAAATTAATAAGTATGGTTGAGGATATATTGACTTAACGTTTTCGCGGAGTACGTATGGAGAAAGAGTCATCAGGAAAACATAATAGAAGATTTTTAGAAGCGATAAAAACTATATTCGCCGAAAAGTAACGACTCGGTCGATGAAGATTAGGTGAGTTATTTTGTTTTTCATTTTACAATTTTATTCATATTTAGAAATTTAAGTTTTTATAAAAATGAATTTTTCCATAAGTAAATAAATTTTTAAAAGTTGTGTGTATTGCATTTTTCATGTTAGTGTTAGAATGTGCCGCGTATTTAAATTTCTTTAATGTGGGCATAACTGCTCGTTATAGCCCAATTTAAATGTTATAGATCGTTATAGATCGAGTTTAAACGAAAAATAAAATTTGTTGACGTTCGAAATTTAGCTTTATTGCCCGGTTGGCACTGTAGTACGTAGCACTACACTGATGTTTTTTTAAGGTGGGTGCCATTGCTGGATATATTAAAAATTATTAAAAATTTTGTTTCGATTTATTAGAATTTTAAAACTTCTACAGTATTTAGTTATAATGAAATATTCAAATTTTTAATATTTGGAATTCGGAAAAACGCTTGATTTCAAAGCTGAAGCTCGAACGTGATCGTTATTGGTTGACGGCTATCACACGTAGTGACGTAATTTAGATTGGCGACAGAGCTGTAGAGTGCTTGGCGTGAAAATTTGAAATCGCGCCAATCCCGTACGGGTCTGTCGTCATTTACCATTTCCTTTTAAAACTAAAGTAATTTTGAAAATAAATATAAGCATATTCAAGCAGTTTATTTTTGCTATTGTTAAGAATGCATCAAAATAAATTGAATAAAAATGTATTAATTATGTACATAATTTAATTTTGTTCTAATACATATTAATAATGTACTTGTGTTTTAATGTACAAAATAATGCTCATGTTTGTTTTTTAAGTTAAATTTGTGTATTGCTTTTAGAAGAAATATAGAAAAAAGTATGAGTATAATAAATTATTTTCTATTTGACTTTTCCAATCTCAATTATATAAAATAGTTATCACCCATTACATACTGTACATCTATCATACATATGGAATATATTTTGCTAATAAATTAATTATGGATTGTATCTAAAAGATTTTAAAGAAATATTTTTAATTCATAATATATTATGTTACTAATAATTATTTTAGAATAAAACAGCGTCTGAATTTTAAAAAAATAAATCACAAGAATTAATTATATATATATTGAATAAAAATAATTTTTTATGTTGATTTGGTATATTAATAATCAACGCAGATATATATATTTCCTTTAAAAGTACACCAATGAAAATATAAATTCCAATATTGAATAATATTTCATAGACTTGATCTTAATTAGAGTAGAAAGTTTGTTATTCAAAATTGTAAATTGTACTTAAAATTTGTTACAAGTTATACTTAAAGAAATTTTCTCATAATCTGTGCTATTAATTTTTTAATACTCTTCGTGCAAATAATATCAGAATCAGTTTAAAAGTATAAAATTGATTGCTGGGCTATTTTAAACAATATAAAATCAGTTCCTTCGGAATATTTTATTCGTGAACGAACACAGTTGATAAGCCACCGCCGAATGACGTCACAAGAGAGAGCTCTGACTTTCTTAGGTACAGAGAGTGATTTTTCTATTCTCAGAACGTGATGGCCCAGCTCTGGGTTAGGTACAGGAAAGAACGGCCGTGCATATGCACATAGTGCAGATTACAGTGAGCTTTTTGCAGCTTATATTATTCCTGCTTTAGAGGAACGACAGTGTTTGCAAACCAAACCTTTATACAAAATAAAGTAACTCCTCATATTAAGTGCTAACTCAAAGAATTTTTGCGCTTACACTTTTGCAAGAATCATGTGGTATTCATAGATTTTCCATAAACCTAGTCTGCTCACTCTTTCGACTTAAATCTCTGTGATTTCTGGTTATGGAGAGAGTAAATTTTTATTTGTTTTCCAGTCCTGTTTATATATATATATATATATATATATATATATATATAATTCTTGTATTTACATTATATCTTCAATTTTCTTACCAATTGATTAACATTTTCTTGTAAATATTTTATTATTCCTTGTTTTTAAACATTTTATATTGCCACGTACAATTTTCGATATTTTATACATTCTCTGGAGAAATTTTCGTTATTTATTTGTTAATCTTTTACTTTTTTCCTTAGCTCTTCGAAGTTGGAAACACCTCATTTGTGAACTGTTGATTTATTCTTTAGAGTTTTAACCCAGATTAATTCCAAACGACTTTTCTCTTCTGTTCTCCTAATTCCATCATGAGAGAAGAGACACAAGTTTTTCTATTCTTTTCCTCAATATTTGTTTCTTAATTTTCTTGTTGTTTGTTTTCATTTTCACTTTTACTCATTACTTTTCTTAATGTTTTCTTTTGTACTTTAAATGTATTAATCTTTTTCTTATTGGAATCATTCTTTAATTTTTGAAAAGCTCTTCTGGTTTGTACTTTTCTCATAACTTTATATTTTCATTTATTTTTGTTCTATTCTTTTCCTCAATATTTGTTTCCGAATTTTCCTGTTTTTAAGTTTTATTTTTACTTACTTTTTTATTCCTCTGAATGATTCTCTTTGTATTCTAAACGATTCCTCTTGTTCTCAATAAAAATTTCTAAATTTGAAAAATGTTTTAGTAAGTACTTTACTTTCTGGTCTGCATTTTCATTTATTTTTATTTCATACTTACACCAAATTTTTGTTTCTAAAATTTCCTACTTTTAAGTTTCATTTTTAATTATTTTATTTCTCTGAATGCTTTTCTTTGCATTCTAAATGACGAATCAAAAAATATTTTCTTAGTTCAAAAAATTCTTCTAGTTAGAACTTTTCTTGCTGCTAAATAATTTTATTTATTTTTGCTCCACTCGTTTCTTCAAGATTTGTACAATCAATTTTCACATTTTTAATTTCCATTCCAATCTTAATTAGCTGTGAGAGCCGTAAACAAAATACCGTTGCTCTTTCCTCTACTGAGGCGGAATATATGGCATTATCGGATGGTACGAAAGAGGCTATTAATCTTTGTAATTTAATTAATGAATTGCGTGATTGTAATTTGGAAAAAGTGCGCATATTTTTGTGATAACTAAGGAGCCTTAAAATTGGCTGAAAATCCAGTTTTCCATAAGCGAACAAAACATATAGATATTAGAGATCACCTTGGAAGGGAAGCTCTTAAAAACGAGTGAATAGTCATACAGCATTTACCAACATAAGGTATGTGAGCAGATGTATTAACAAAAGCTTTATCTGCTATTAAGCATTACAAATACTTAGATACATTAGGAATAGAAGACACTAATTTGCATTTCGGTTAAAAGCATCGCGACATTGTGGGAGTAAATTAGGATATTAAAGTGTCACTGTCTCTGCTTTTACCCTCTTTACATAATAGATCCTCCTGAGTAGTATAAATGCGCGCCCTCTAGTGATGGAACGGTGCATATTCTGGTTAGACGTCTTTCTGTCTTTCTTAAGAGTACATGTGTTGACTCTCTTGTGTATCATTGGAAACGTTATTTAATGTTATTATTTTATTGTAATAACTATTTGTTGTAATTGTCTGTTGTCATTAAACATGTCTGTGTAACACTGCCTTCTCTCTACTTCATTTTATACCTAAATAGATATCACCTTACCACGCTGTAACCATAGATGTCGCACGTGTGGAGGTCACTCTGTGATTCCACTATGCTGAAATCGCAATATATCTATCTTCTACGGGATTCGTAACCCGTGGACGAACGGCTATGGACCTTCGGATAACTGTCTGTGTGATTTGGAGTTGTTTCCATAAACGTGAAATTACAGAATGAGGAACGCCGAAGAAAACATCTCATATCAACTACTTTCCTTCAATGTGAACCACAGCACGCCAGCTCTCAGAATCTTCCATTCGTCTACCGGAAGTCATAGAAACACGTATGCCTTGAAAACAAATTGTTCGAAAATTTTAAACACCTTATATTAGCACTTACAATCAACTTTTGCAGCCCTTCATAAAGCTGGTATCCTATAAGACTGCCCTTTCTGCATATTTCTTGACATGAAAGCGCGACTTTTTTTTACCTAACATATTTGCACACTTCCTTCTACCTCTGCAGAGATTTGCATCCTCCACAATTCTGATTGGCTTCCGGAAATTAGCATTTTCCTCTCTGTGCTAAAGTTTTGGAACTGACTGTAATAGCGTAAGCATTGCAAATAATACTTTAATCAACTTAAAAAATGATATAGATATTTGCAAAAATCATTTACGCAGAAATTATTCTGGGATCACGAAACTATATGGGAAACATGATTAATTTTATAATATAAATGTTTTATAATCATAAATCTCACCTAATTTTAATTTTATAAAAAGATTGCAATTGTTAACAATGTAATTTAGGAAATAACTTTTAACTTAAGCATCGCAGTTTAAGTTCAATTGTGTTCACAACAGAGAAACATGCTGAATATTATTATGTTGTTGTTGTTACTTAAGACAATTGGACAGGATACGCTCGCTATATCGTTGGCTCTGCGAATTTAAGTCAGTAGGGTGCGTCTTTCGTTAAAGCAGAGCACCACGAAGGTGAAAGTATGACTTCGTTCTCCTCCGATAGATGGCTTCTTTTTTACTTCCATTTTCTTCAACTTTTACTGTCATTTGGAGGGTGAGGAAATTTTCTCGAGATTATTACACCTATGGTAACTGCTCGTCGATCGATTCTACAGATTTAACGAGCACGTATATCACATGTACTTGGAGAGTCTTGAGGAGCATTGGAAATGGAACTCCGCCTTTCCGGTCGGAAGGAAGACACCCTAACCACTAGAATACCACGACCCTAGAATGGTATTATTTAACACCTTATTTGAATTCCGTAAATTAAAAATTATTTAGGTACTCCTTTTTCTGTAAAGCAGAGATAAATTATTTTTTTAGGTTAGAAAAAAATAACTCATCGCTGTTTCACCCAGTTCAATCAATCTAGCGCATCAAAGTGCGTTTTGAGACAGTAAAAGCATTTCTTTTCTCGAAAATAAAAGTTTCGCCAACAGCATTAGTACTAAAGCATCTGTGTTTAATCACGCACCTATGCAGGACTATTGTATTAACTTTATTTCTAAATTTAAATCATTTGAAGACATGATAATGTCTTTAATAATTTATAGTTCATAATTTACAATTTAATTTATCTTTATAAATTTTTGTTATTATTTCAAACTTACCTTTTTTTTTAATCATAATAATTATGTAAAGGTAATTAATATCAAACTTCATTTAAGTTTGCATAATGAATTTAATATAAAAAAATGAGAAATTTAATTTTGAAAAATAAAATTTCATCTATATAAAGTTTATAAGAAATTCTAATTATCAAGTAAGCTAAAAATGAAGTTTCTTTTTATTTAGGATGCTTTTACTTGGGCTATTATGATAAGTCTCAAATTACCTTTTTCTGCCGACTGAAACCGCCAAACAGTACCAACCGTCACGCAATTTTGTATCACGGTCAAGGGAACAATACACTTCTGACATTAATTACCATCTATTTGCGTCGATTTAATGAAGAAGCACTGGACATCCTACGGAAGGAACATTTACTGCGTACAGATCGCATGATGTAGTTTAGTTATGACAGGTGACATCCCCAATACCCTCTGAAAACGACAGCAATGCCTTTGCCAGAATCTTAATCCATTCTCATTTATACTGCACCATAAATAAACTGTAAAAACTGAATATTTTAGTTTCAATCATATTGAACAAGATATGATCTTTGCACGACAAACTTTTAGTGACTTGTAATTCCTCTTTTAAAGACACTTCATTACTTTCTTCTTCTTTTGTTTTGCATATTAAGTTATGTATTTACATTTTACGATATAGCTCGCACTAATGTTCCCGATTTTTCTAGTGTTGGCTTGGTACTCGCTGAAGGATTCACGTATTGTGATTTCAGTGAAGGAAAGGTTCTCGGGTTCAGTGTTTCCGGTTGCCAAGATTCATGGATAGGTTGTTCTCAAGTTCCTGGATCCAATATGACTATATTCAGTAAATGCCAATCGTAGGTTTATTTAGATAAAGTAAGTGTGTTTCAGTGTACAGGATTTTTTCTACGTTACGTGTAAGATTCACACCTAATTATGTAGATATTTGAAAAGTGGCTTACGTTGTCCGATTCAAAAAGGAGAAACATACATGTAAATTTCATTTGTGAGGTATATGAAGTGAATTTTGCGTCCTCTTAATTTCTACATTCACTTTATCATGCGCTCGTTTCGTGGATATTGTAAATAAGTAATACAAATATTTCTTATAAACAAGTGAAACGGTATCATTTGCTTGAGATATGCAGTCGATGTGTGTTTTGTGTAACATGTGTTTTGTGTGTAACATGTGTTTTGTGTGTAACATGTGTTTTGTGTGTAACATGTGTTTTGAAGAAAAAAAAAAACAAGCAAAACTAACGAGTAAACAAAAGTAGTAAAACTTCTTTTGCACTTCTTATATCACTAAAATTGAATCCTGCAACGTCAAAATTCTTAAAAATTTTCAAAATATTTGAACAAAGAAATTTCGAAATATTTTTTCTAATATTTTCCTTTTCCTACAGATTTTTTATGCATCGTTACACTAATAATTGCTTAACCAATATGGGATATTATTAAAATAATATTACTTAAAAATCATTTTTATTTTTATATGTTGAAGAAAAATATTGCATTTTTAAATGCACTCTGCATGAAACTAGAAATGAAAATTTTTATACTTTCTTTCTTAACTTCATTAATTTTTTAGTTATTATTTTATAATGATATCCTTAAATAAATGCCTCAGAAATATGTAATCCATAATAAATAAAAATTATGTGACATAATAAGTATCAAAGTAACAAAAGAATTGATTTTTAACTATTATATTGCAAATTAAGTTTTAAATATTTAAGAAGACATTTCGCAGAAAGGATAGTATATGAAATACTTTAAATATAATTGCGTTAAAGTATCTGCTTTCTCTCTCATTTATTAATATAAAAATATATTCCTCATATGGTTTCCCGTTTATGTAAGTATTATTGTTTTAATGTAACTGCTTTTTTATTGTAACTATACATTTTTAATACATTTATCTATTTAGCATCATCAATTGTTGAAAGTGAAATTAGGAATTCTCTTTCTAAGAGTTTTTTCAATTTATGAAAGGAAACAAATAACACTCTATAAACTGAATATTTTGTTTAAATATATTTAATTAATGTAGTGAATATTTAATGATCACGAGAACTTCAAATTTAGTTAAAATAATGGAAAGTTCATTCAACAGATGAATAATAATACGTGATCAATTTGTAGTGAATTTAGAAACTTTTATCAGAAACAAACATCACAAAGTACATATTTACCCACATCTTTAATCTTAATAATAATTTAAATTTGGTTTAATGAACTTGATTACAAAAACTTTGAAAATAACTGTTTAGAACTGAATTCTGAGAATTTTTATAACACTCTATTAATTATTATAAAATGTAAAGAGAAAACATTATGCATGAGATATTTCTAAAACAAGGCCAAAAATCTTTTGAAAAAAATTTAAATATTCTGGAATTGTATACATATTAATATTTAACACACTAACATAAATTGTGTAAAAACTATCACTTTAAAATAAATATTTTAAAAAAATTACTTTTTATATTTTAATAAGTAAATAAATTGACTAAATTTAAAAAAATACCTAACATGTGTTTTAGGTGTAAATCTATAACTTTCAGGTTGTGTTTTAGATGTGTTTTCAATATGTGTTTTAGATGTAAATCATAACATTTTAAAAATTGAATAGAAAATTTACAAAATGTAAAAACTTTAGAAACATAACTAGAATTTATTTCAAATTTTAAAAATCACACTTTTCCTCTTTAAAATATTTTATAATGTTTCTGCTCCAATCCAGAAATTTAGTTGTGTATAGTTAATTCTGTAATATCTGGATATTTGCAGCAAATTTTAAAACGATTCGAATATTTTATTATTTGTTGGAATGTGTTAAATTATTAAACTCCTCTAGATTTATCTATAAAACATTTTCTATGAAAAAGTTAAAATTAGAAAAATAATATTTATTAAATAAAGTATTTTATACTATATTTATAAAAGAAAATAAATCAAACGAAAGGCGGCAAGCAAATCATTTCTTTATTACAGTAAAGTGAACAATATCGCAGATCATAGTAAATAATGTAACAAAAAGTTTCTTTAATACTTTCATGCAAGATATTACAGAATGACTGTAATTTGAATTGTATACATATAAAGTGCAGAATTAAAACTTTTCTGTGCAATTGAATTTTGAAATTAAAAATATTTTTTCAAAAATATGAAAGTGGATTTTTGATTATGTTGATAAATACTGTTTATTTTGGCGTCTGGTGGTAAACTTCTTTCGATGTCCAGCAGTCATCTTAACATAAAATTAAAAAAACATTTTGTTTATGCACTCTGCAGCTACTTGATTCTTGAAACATTACCGTGAATTTTTAAGATTTTTCTGGTTTCCATACTTTTTCGGGAACTTAGTTTTATCTTGTGTGTAATCCTCGTTGAGAAAGTAGGATACTCTTGGATGATTTGTCAAAAATAAAACTGGTATCTTCTGGTTCGTGGACTCTTTAGAATTATAGGCTTTGATCAAACTGCCTGAAATTGCAAAATCTCCCTTGTTTTTGTCCGTGGCAATTTTTGTCTTTTGACAATTATCATCCGACAGATTTTACAACTAAAATTGTTCCGCTCATAAAGGCTGTGATCTTTGAATTAAAAAAAAATAAATAAAACCTTTATATTTTAACAAAAATTGCAACGAAAGATATTGTAAATTAAAAGGTTTGTTCAAAATATGCATTTAAATATTTTCAAAATTTTGATACGCAGGTCGTCAAATGTTATTTTGATTAACGCATAGTTTTTTACATGCATAAAATTTATTATCTTTAATTGATATACTTTAAAATAGTAACATTGATAATAATTTTATAATAGCCATTTACTTTGGATTTCTATAATATTCTTGCAAATTATTGAATATTTTTAACTGTCAAGTAATACATTATAATGAAACCCTACAAATTAATAAAGCTCACATTATTTATTTTATGAAATTACAATCATTGGAAAAAATATTCTGAAAAATTAATTTGAAGTCAACAAAAAACTTTTTACAGTGTTGTTGCAAAGCAAAATTGTCAATAATACTTATTAAATAATGTGCTTTGAATAATGTTTTTCACAAAATTCTTCAAAATAAAACAACACATTATATAAATTATTATTTCATATAAGTTATCTTATAATTTAATAAAAAACTAAATTTTTGACTTTCATTTGTTTCAATAAAATTTCATTTAACAGAATATATGCTAGCATTTATAAAATTATTTATTTTACAATATATTTATATTTGTCATTATTTTTAAATTATCAAATTTCAGATTTTTATCGCTTATAAAGGTTGCGGAATTTTAAAAACAAAATTCGTGCGAAAGAAAAATGGAGCATCATGGTATTGTGTTTAAAATTAAAATATAAATAATTTTACTTCATTAATTCTAAAAATCTGAAATATACATAAAATAATTTATTTTTACAATATATATATATTTATCCTATTTTGCTTTAATACTAATTTTATTTAAATTAATTTTTTTACCTTTAACTCAAATTTCATTGTTTTTAGTCAATTTTGCGAACAATTAAAATATCACTACTAATAAACTAAAACATTTAAACAATTGAAGTTCTCATTTGCGGAAATTATAATTTTGTTAATACTTTGAATTAATAAAATACCTTTATTGATGTTTTAATTATTTGCTTTGCAAATATACTGTAATCGAAAAATTTTTATTTATATTTAACAAAAAAAAAATGCATAAAACCAAAACCCAAATAAGATAGTGAGAGGGCAGCATTGCGAAATAGAGCTTGATGAAAATATAAAGAATTAAACATTTAAGCTGTATAAAAGCGAGTAATTTAACTTTGAGTTATAAGCAGAGAAGAAAAATTATGCAGTTAGCTTAGAGTAATAACCTCATATTCGAATGAAGCTGCCCTTTTTTATCACCAGAAAGGCATGCTTCCTGCAACAAGCGAGGTATTTGTAGAAACGACTTAGAGCTGGACTGCTGCATTAAATGCATTTTAGAAATGTAAGAATCAATTAACTGCTGCAATTTCTCAGGCTGCAGTTTGGAAAAGGTTTCCACGTATGAACACAAGGTCTTCGATATTTCACTTTCTTTGCCGCTAAGAATAGCTTTGTATACATTTGCGTGAACCTCTGCAAGATCTATTTGCTCGTCAATCGGTTTACTGCTTACGGCGCTTAAAAACTCTTGAAATTTTTCCGTGATATTCAGAGCATTAGCTTGAGCTTCTGATTCAGATACAGTGTCATCTCTCTTTGCCATGTGTTTTTCCTTCGTGAATTTTCTTATTAATACATCTAATAATAAAAGCATGCCGTTGGTGTTCATGTTTCTTAGTGTAATATCTTCCGTTTGCTTGAAATGATGGACATTTTCCGTTGGCTTACTGGATAACAGGGAATATTTTCGAGGCCCTTTGAAGTAGAAATTAGAAAAATCTCTTCCATGATTTTCTAGACTTCTTTTCAGCTTTGATGAAATATATTCTTCTTCATTGGCTGCGAGAGATCGTCTCTTGTAATCGTTGATTGTCCTAACGCACTGTTTCCATTCCTTTGTATTTAACATATTAGTTGATGCGCTTAAAAATGCACGTAAGCTTCTATCTGTACGTCCAAGGCACCGTTTAATAATTAAAAAAGTACTTTCAGCAAACCTGGTGAGTTCAGTCTCTATTTCCTCTGTAGGATCCTCTCTCGATGTCCCTGCGATGATGTAACACATATCATACATACCCTCATTTTTGGTTTTCGTAAAAACGTCTGAAAATTGAAGTGATTCATCATCCTCTTTTACGAGGAACTTAAACATGTTTTCCATTATCAAGGTGAGCACGATTTGGAATATACCCAGATATAGTTCAGTATCTGGTGCTATGATTTTAGGATCATGTTTAATAAATAATTTCATCATTTCTTTATCATCATTTAACGCAGCATAATGGGCTGCAGTGTATTCATTTTTATCATAATCGATTAAAGTAGCTCCCATATCTAATAAACGCTTCACTATACTAAATGCACCCCTTGAAGCAGCTAAATGTAAAACGCTTTTACCATCTTTTGCTTTTGTATTGATATTAGAATTTTTTTCTATCAAAATTGTGAATATTTCTATGTCTCCCCTTATCATAGCAAGATGCAAAGGTGTATAGCCTTCTTTTGTTTGCTCGTCTATCTTGGCACCTTTTTCTAATAATCTTTTAATAACTTCTACTAGCCCTCTGGACACTGCCAAATGTAATGGGGAAGCACCCTCATTTGAGATTAGATTAACATTGATATTTCCATTATTAATTAATAAAGAAAATATGTCTTCTCTTTTGAAGTATATTGCAAAGTGTAAAGAACTCCATTTTCTTTTCAGTGTTACTGCATTCACATCAACTTTGTTTCCAAGGGACAGCAAATATTCGACTATTTGCTTGCTGCCATTCATTATTGCGTAATGGAGAGCTGTCACTCCTTCATTGTCACCGATATTCAAATCTTCTTGGCGATTAACAAATAATTCCACAAGTTTCTGATTTTCCTTAATTACTGCCAAATGGAAAGGTGTTATTCCTGTCTTTGACCTGGCAGTTATGTTTACTCGCCTATGACCAAATAGTGCTTCAACTGCTTTGTAACCACCAGCTACTGCAGAATGCAGTGGTGTAAAGCCTTCGTTTTCTATTTGGTTCACTTTTATATGTGTACTGTTCAATAAACTCCTGATTGTTTCTGAAAAGCCATTACGTGCCGAAATATGTAAAGGTGATAAATTATCAATTGCTGTCTTCGCATTGACATTAGCACCATGAGTTACTAACATTCTAACGAAACCTGCTTGACCAGCTTCGGCAGCTACGTGCAATGGAGTATAACCCTTTTTATCTTTAATATCAATCTTAACATCTTTTAAAAGAAGGTTTAAGGCAATTCTGTTATTTCCCCGTTTTGCTGCGGCATGCATTGCAGTTCTATCCAGTTCAAATTTAGCGTGGATGTTAGCTTTCGCGTGGTACAATGTTTCGAATTCTGCTAAAGATACATTTTTATAAACACCATCTGCGGCGTCATACAAATCTCGATCAATGTCCCGGAAATCTTTCTGATTGGCGGAGAGTTTACCAATGAGATGAGGATTCTTGTTATTAAATTTTCTGAAGATAAGGCGATGTATTCCTTCTTTTTGATTTGATGGGACTTTAAGAAACGGGTTTGTTTGATTCAATACCTTAAAAGCTTCTGTCCATTTACTTAATCTTGAATACGTTCCATTGCGTTCGTATTGAACCGCGTAGCTGACTTCAACTCCTTCCTCCCAGTTAACAAGGGGAGGTACTAAAGAAGAGTCCTTGAAATTGACTTGCGTTGGCGGAGTAGGCTCATCTTCAATAAGTGGTAATTTAGTGTTCTTGATATCTGACTTAAGTTTTTTTAATATGCTAACGTAATTCTCAATTGTATGATACAATTTACTATCTTTATTCTGAATAATTTTTTTACCTAAGACGTCTTCTTCAAATATTTTAATTACTTTATCAATTAATCCATTGTAACCATCAGTACCCTCTGCTAAAAATAGTTTAAAACTTTTAAATATATTTATAATGTTTCGAAATTGGTAGTTGAAATCTTTCATTCTTCTCTCTTGATAATAATATTCTGCAAGATAAGAATGCTGCTCTAGTAGGAAAAACATAACAGATGCGTAAGCTTCGGTTCCGTAAAATAATGCAAACAATGCCTGAAATGCCTTTTTATCTTTTTCGGATTTGGGAACAGCATAGTGATTTTCAGGATCGAGGAGCTCGTTTAAAGCTGTACTTAAGCTATCCCCTTTCGGAGTACTCGAATCTTTTAAATATTTCAAGAGACCATCTTCCTCTTCTAATTTTCCGACGTACTCACTTTTGGTCAAACCTCTGATTGCTGTTTTCTGCATATCAAAATACTCAATGAAATTATTTATTTTAAACAATACGCCTTTTAAATCTTTGAGTTCTATGGCATTTAAAACTTCCTGAAAGCCATCCTCCAACTGCGACCTCAGTTTCTCCACACTGAGATAGGTTTTTTTCGTTAGCTTAGAAACTTCTTCCAGAACTTCCATCTGCTTGTCCAGCTTTCTGTTCACCTCATTAAACTTCTCTTCCATAATCAGCTTGATCTGTTCAAAAGGCACATCATCACAGTTCAATGCTATTGATGTTACATCCAGGCCAAATTCCACAGTGTGGCCTACCATGTTGACGGGAACAGTAAAAACTCCAGCAACTTCGCCAAATGCAGGAATATTTCGTATGTCACCGGCGATGTCATTTATTAACCCAAATACTGCTTTGGTGTATTCTATTCTTTTACATTCAGCCTCTTTCTTTTCCAGAGTTTTCATTTTTGCTTCATAATTTTTTTCGAGCTCAGTATTTTCCATTTTATTATCGTCTTCAGGAAAGGTCGACAGTAAATTTCAAATTAAGATAAGAAAAAAGGATCTGATTTGTAGATTTAATGAAAATGTAGTTGTGAAATAACATACATATGTTTAAATACTTTTTTAACATCTGTTACAAAATCACTTTGACAAATACCACTACTCGTCGAAACAATACAATCTTTTTTTGTGTCAAATAAATATCTTTGGAATATTTGAATTTAGCGTAATTAAAATCCTGTCATGTGAATGAAGCAATTCGAGATCATTTCAGCTGGATTCGAGTTCTGTGAGCGTTTAAATGTCACATCACTTTCTATTACATAGGTTGTACACAATCTTGACAATCTCTCTCTCTCTCACTAAAATGTATTTTCAAAATAAATTTTCCTTTTTTTTATCAAAAATTAAATTAATATTTCAATTCTTATAACAGTTTATAAGGAATGAGAAGGGAAATTCATTGACAGTTTAATTATATGAAAATTGAAAAATTAAATTTTGACATCTTCTTGACTTGACATTCACTTCATTTCAGAAAAAGTTTGAAATCGTAAAAGCTTCTCAAATAAAAAAAAATTGACATTTTAGGATATTTTCTTGAGAGTATTTCCTAATTTTGCATGACAAAAAGTAATGAAATTCTAAATATATTACAACTAAAATTCGATTTAATTCTTCATGTGTTTGTCAAAAATTATACTTGCGGTATGAAAATTATTACTAATTGCCATACTGTAATTAAACATCAGTTAATAATTGATAAGATTTAAATACAGCATTACAATGCTATTTATTTTAATTTACAAAAATGAATTTTTAATACATTTAGCTTTTTTAAATCAAGTTATTTGGATTAAAATTAAGTGAAATTTTTTACTTGTATATTTAATATTCATTTTTTTAAATAATTATATTCTAAACTTTAAAATTATTTTTACAGCAAAGTCTTACATTTAATTTCACTAATCAGGTTTTACATTTTGCTGTAACGATTCTTTCTCCTTAATTTATTTTAATTTTCCGTTTCCTAATTAGTATTTTACGATCTAAGCAATTAACATAGCACAAATGCCATGAGTACACTGAAATATAAGCGAATAAATCCTTCTTTTCTTTCTCTAATGTCAAATATCGGATTTTAATATATTTGTAAAAAATATGAATCTCATTTAAAAAAAACAAGTTTTTATATTTGCTAATAACTCATTTTTTTAAAAAGCTATTATCGAAATTAAAAAGTTATTATTAATTATAGAATGAAATTCAAAATGAGTAAGGTCTTTGATTGAGATAAGTTGTAATATTTAAAACATTTTTAGAAGATCAAATAAATAGTTTAAATAAGCAGAAAAATGGAGGGAAGAAATTAAATTTGAACTGTAATACCCCATTCGCATACTACAATTTTAAGCGTCTAAAAATCTCTGCTTATTTATTTTTTTTAAATATTTAAAGCTAATCATAATGGTAAAATTTAAAAAAAGATAATGAAACAGGATTATATATAAAACTATAAACTAAAGCTTCAAAAATTATATTATGTTTGATAAGAATCTGATACGAATACATTCTTTGGTTTCCCGATCATTATTTTAAATATCATATTCTTAATTAATGTTATTTTGGTCTGTAAATGCTAAAAAGAAACATGCCCAAGCATGTATGTAATGTATGAAAATTTCAAAAATGTCAAATAATTTACAATATCAACGAACTATTAGCAAAGTTTTGAACAAAAACCTATATTTTTTAAATCAGTTTCGACTCTGTAAAGCAGTGCGAACAAGGTTTTCAGCGTGATGCTTAAATTAGATCAGATTTAACTTTAAATTGATTTAAAAGTGCAGTGCAAATGCCGTAGTAGCCTAGTGGTTAAGGTATCGGCCTTTCAACCAGAAGTGTAGGGTTCGATACCCGATGCTGTCAAACACCCACCAAATACGGTGCTATATACTTGCCTGTTAAATCAGTGGAATTGAAAACTCTTTGGTCAGGCGTTGAGCAATTATTATGGATGTAATGGTTTGTAGAAAATTTTTTCTCCCTCTAGATCAAAGCCAAAATTGAGGGAATGAATCCTTAGGTGGTGCCATCTATCGGAGTAGTTTAGAGCAAAGTCACGTACTTTTGCCTTCGTGGTGCTTTGGTTAAAACGAAAGACGCACCCTTCTGATTTAAATTCGCACATTCAAGGAATAGTGAGTTTGGCTTGTCCAAGTGTCATTAGCAGCAACAGTACAGTGTGAACGCTGTGAGTATGAAATACCGAAGAATACAGTACAAAATTAATCGAATGTATATATAATTTGCTAATAAAAAAAGATGTATAAGTCTCTAAGAAAACTTTAAATACTTTTATTATTTTTTTTATTGCTATGCCAATATGAGATTTGTAGTTTTGAGTTATTGTTAAGTTCTATTCCAAATTAAATATAATTGGTTTAAATGATAATAGCTGAAAATTGATTGAAATTTTTTAATCAACTAATGGGGCAACTAATTATTGTGATGTTTCCATGTTTGGATCAATGTCTTTTGTTTCTTATATGGTTATCCATGGTAAAACTTGAAATCAAAATTTGACCGTGATGCCAAATATTTCCGATAGGCTTGCAATATTTTATGTATATTATAAAATTTAAATCTCACTATTTGCATAATTTTAAGAAATTTTTTAAAAGAGAAATAAAATATTTTTCACACACACAATATTTTTTTCGCCGAAACATATAATAGCCTTTTTAGTTATAAGTAAGGTTAGTAAAAATAAAAAAGAAGCACTTTATTATTCACAAATATACATATGAATAATATAACATAACTTTAAAAAAGCATGTTCTCGCCAAAATAATGGTATCTCATTTCGTATGAATTATTGACACATACATAAATAAATGAATAATGCGAGAATAATCGAAGAAGCATGAATGCCGATGTTTATTCCGGTAATTCTAATCAGAAAATTTTGGGATCTTCGATTAGACACCTATTATTTTACATTACTCTAAATATTGCTCAAATAGATTCGATTTTCTCAAAACAAGCAATATTTATTCACTTTATCACAAAAATGGAACTTATTTTTCACCTTAGGATACAAATATTACCTTATCGTGTGCGAAAAAACCATCCATAAAACACATGAATATTAACTTTATTATACCTCGAAATTCCTGGGACTTTTTACTAAACATCAATACACGTTTATCCATGCTTCAGAATATATATGTAAGTTTAAGGAAATATAAAAAATGAAAAGTAAATGTATGGAAATTTTTTTTCAATTGGTAATTTAAAAATAATTACACGAAAATAAATATTTTATCAGCCCCATCTAATGGCTTCTCATACATTAATAACACAAAATTCTTTTTTTAGTCAGTCTTACCACCCGATAAAAGTATTTCATATTAATTTATTTACTGCTGTAATTACGAAAAAGTCTGATTTGCGTTTTTGTTAGAAATTCTTTAATTAGCTTGTTAAATGAGTGTTCATTATCATTATTAGCTTTCACGAAATAAATGTTCATAATTCAACTTCATTTGAACTTTTATTTATTTTTTTTAAGTTTAATTTATTCGTTATCTTTAAATATATAGTTAATATATAGTTTCAGTTTTTTTATTTATAAAACTTTCTGCACTAATAATAATAGAATAATATTTATGATCCCAATGTCTCCGCATTCCCATAATGAAAATGAATATATTTGTAGGGTTCTTACCATTCTTATAGAGCATATACTGCTGGCCACCATAAATTCAACACCCCGAAGGAAACATGCAAATAACATATAATTTACAACATGTATTAGCTGAGGTGCGATATGCAAATGATTAGAATTTCAGTGCAGACTTACATGGGGCGCGCTTGTGGCGCCACTACAAAACGCTATTTAAAGCTTGGAGATTTCGATAATTTAAAAATTTAAAGTTCAGCAATTCTGTTTTTTTTTTTTTTTTTTTTTTTTTTTTTTTTTTTTTCCAAAAAAGAAAAAGTATTAATTGTACATTTTAGAAAACAGCCATCATTTTTTGATCAAGTGTCCGAGTTCGAAGGAGGAAGGATAGTGGCTTACGAGATTGTGGATTATCTCTCAGGGAAATCTGTTGTCATTTTGGAGAAACAATACAACTGTAAGGCGGATATATAATCGTTGGATGCAGGAGGTTACGACAGATCGGCTTGTTCGATCGCATCCACCTTAGTGTATCACTTCACGTGATGACAGAAAAATTGTGCGCATGTCAGTGACAGATCTCTCAGCTCCATCATTAACATACCCACATTCAGTCTATAACGCATCATCCAATGTCTGCGCGTACCATTCGACGCCGCTTACAGCAAAGTGTTCTTTCCGCAAGATGTCCATTGCTTCGTCTACTCTTGACGTAAAACTAAAGACGTCTCCACCGCCAATAATGTAATGAAAGAAGGATGTAGACGGCAGGATGGAATAAAATTACCTTTACTGACGAGTCACTCTTCTGTCTACAACAGCACGATGGTCGCATTTGAGTCTGGAGACATTGTGGATTGAGGAGGCTAAACAACTACGTTATGCACAGCGACACTGGTCCTGCACCGGGTATTAGGATAATAGATATCACTTTCGCACTCCTCTCGTACGCATTGACGGTGTTTTAAACAACCAGTGCTAATTTCAGAAGTTGTTGGAGCCAGTTATCCTTCCTTACCTTCAGGGCTTGCCCACAGCTATATTTCAATATGATAATGCATGACCACACATGGCACGTATTGTACAAGGGTTCTTCGTCAATCACCAGACTGAATTGCTTCCCTGTCCTGCTCGTTGTTCGGATCTTTCGCCAATAGAAAACTTGTGGTCCATGGTTGCTCAACGATTAACACAGATTACATCCTCAGCTGCCACACCAGATCAGCTTTAGAAACGTGCGGAAGCTGCTTGGTCTGCTGCATCCCAAGAACACATCGAAATAGTTTTTGAATCAATGCCGAAGCGTGTGGCAGGGGTGATTTCCAACAATAGCGGCTATTCTGGCTACTGATTTTGGCAGGAACCACACTTCACAGAAGTCTATAAATTTAATCATTTGATACTTGGTTAACATGTTACTTACAAAATAAATACTATTGTGATATCTCTTGCCTTTCTTGGTATTGCAATTTGGGTGGCCAGCAGGGTACACGTTTTAGCAGTGTGAGGTAATAATGTATAAAAAATATAAATGTTTTGGAATGCCACTTACAAGAGCTTGCTTTAAATATCCAATTGCACTATATAATCCATAGATGACGCAACAGAGAAATGGGAGGGATGTATTTAAAGGGAATAGCTTTATTTCCGGGGGAGTTACTCTTTTTTTTAAATCGAGCAATAGATTTAAAAGTGTGGTTTGGAGCCTTATCCTGAAGGAACTTAACGGAGTGGAGATTGTTTGGATAAAGGGATGTAATTTCTTGTTTGCAAATTCTCGTTAAAACATATTTTCAATATAATCCAAATTAATTTTGACATTTTTCCTACTTTCTTTATATTAAGTCTTCCGATGTAAGAAAATCCTGTAATAAATATTAAACCTTTTTGAAGAATTTTCCTTGTTTTCTCTCTAAACCAACTTCTTATGACATTTTCCTTTTGTTGATAGTAAATTTATCTATTTCTATTGTAATCAGATAAATATATCCAAGCTTCATAACCTGTACCTACACACTTCCATTTTTCACCTTACTAATAATTTTCATATAACAATTTCTACAGTCTTACATTGAGAAACATGTTTCGGCGTGAATAAAGTGTCTTTTTTCCTGCATTGATGAATTTTTATTCCGATTTTATAGTTTTTTTTCACACTTCCTGCGTAGAGATAGTTAAGGATTTTGCGATAGTTCTTGGTTGTTAGATTTTTCATGTAAAACACGAAATGCGTGACAAGAACTTCGATCAGTTAGGCGATTGCACGCCACTCCCAAATAAAACTCAGATGATACTGAGCCACGCTCAGGACAAGAAGTTCAATAAATATTAGATATTTTTTATTTCAATGTGTTTGGTGTAACGCACATTTCGTGTTAAATAATAATGTGTTTGCATAAAAGTCAATTTTGATTTAAAAATGTTAACTGCATGACTGTAATACCTATTGAGAGCCGTAATAATTGATAGATTATTATAACATTCATCAAAAGTAGTGGAATTCCTTGGATATGAAAGTTAAGGGAAACTCTTGCCTGTTATATCCAAAGAATTAATATAACGGAACTATTATAATAATATCTATCATAGCGGAACTATAACATTGATATTTGTTATCACGGACAGTCTTTCCGTTATGATAGATATTTTTTTTTTTTTTTTTTTTTTTTTTGGCGATTTTTAATGATGGAATTGATATTTATTTGGCTGAAAATAGAGACTATACATTTTTGAAAATACGAAAGTCTCTGCATGTTTGAAAATCGAAACCTAAAACACTATTTAATAAATTAAGATTTAGCACTAAGAATAATTTATATATATATATTAACTTTAATTGACTTAATAGATGAAGAAAAATTTAATTAATAGCGAGGCTTTCTAATAGCTTATTTTATGAAGTAAATTGCTAAAATCGAAACTGATAGTCAGAAATCGGATGGTAGTACTGAGGAATTATAAGAATCTTTGTAGTGTTACATCAGAAATATGATGTATTAAGTCTAAGTGATTCAGAAATTGAAAGTTTCATTAAGGTTGAGGAAGAACTAATTAATGTAGAAGAATATCAAGAAAAAACAACTGGAAAGAGATTTCGAGTCTTCAAGATTTAACATTTAATTACAGAATTTAATCGAATAATTCTGTTCAGGAAACTAATATTTCTACACAAAGTGGCACACAGAATTCTATTCAAATCCTAGAAAAAGAACTCTTGAAATTACAAAAATTTACTATTCTAAATTACTTGGGAGAGATTTCTGAAGGGTTGAAGTACTGGAGCTGTTTCAATTCTTCAGTTCGAAAGAATGTGAACTTAAACAAAATTGATAAATTCATTTTTTAACTAAGACCATTTATGAGAAGTTCTGCATTCAATATGATTATTGGGTTAGAATTAACAGCGGAGAATTATTATTTCGCAATTAATTTATTGACGCAATAATTTGATGATAAAAATGTTTTGGTTAATGCACACTTTTAAAAACATCTCCAAACAATCCTATTAAAAATACCATTAAGAAACCCAGTAATTGTTTTGTCTTATTCTTTTACATTTCGACTCTGTCAACTCCATGGTTGTTTTATTATTATTATTTATAGTTTCTTCATAGTTTACTTCTGGCTCTGTATTTTCCAATTATTTCCGACTTCAGAAATATCAACTAGTTTCTCAGTAGGTTCTGATACATAAATTGTGGTACTGAGTTCTAGGTTTCATGCAAGTGAAGTGCTGAAATCATATACATATATTTAAATAATTGTTTAACATCTGTTACAATACGACACTGACTGATGTCTTGACACTTGTCGAAAAAATGGAATACTTTTGTAGAACAAAATGAATATCTTAAGATTTTTTGAATTAAGCGATGTAATTAAAAACATGTCATGTGGGAATAAAACATTCCGATACATTTTAAATTTAATCAAAATCTGCAAGCATTTTAATGACGCATATTTCTCTATCATACAGGTTGCAATTTTGACAAATGTCACTAAAATATGTTTTCAAAATGGAATTTATTTCTTTTCATCTATAACTAAATTAATATTTGAATTCTTATTAGGAGGAAAATTTACTAACGAGTTTAATAAAATTTATATAAAAAAATGAAATAGCATATTTAAGTTTCAACATATTCTTGTCTTGATATTTACTTCTATCTTCAGAAAAAGTCTGCAATCAGTAAAGCTGTTCTTACAAAAAATTTTATATTTTATTAATTTCTTTGATTCGATTCCTTAATTATGCGTGTCACAATGTAAGGAAAATTCGTATTTTGAAAAATATATTCTTATTTAATAAAATGATCTGATTTTTCTTATGTTTATTTAAAATTAATTACAATATAAATATTATTATTAATTGTTATATTCTAATGAAATTTTAGCTAAATATTAACATGATTTATATACAATATTACAATGCTGAGTAAAGTTGCTTACATTAAAGAATTTTTAATACATTTATTTTTCAAATAAAGTTGAAACCGGAATGAATAAAAATGGAAATTCCCCCTTCAGATCATTGCCAAAATTAAGAGAGTAGATCCTCTGGTGCCGCCATCTATCAGAAGGTTTGAAGAGAAAAAGTCATACTTTCACCTTTATGGTGCTCTGATTAAAACGAAAAACGCTCCCAATTGATTTAAGTTAGCATAGCCAAGGCATTGCGAGCTTGGTTTGCCCAAGTGACATTAGTAATAACAACAACAAATAAAGTTTCACAAATAAAGGATAATTTTCATGTATAAATAAATGTTTGAAAATTTCTTTTAATTTAATGCTTTTGTCTTTAGAACGTATATTTAATTTATAAATTTATCTTACCTTATTTGGAAATTAATACATTTCAAGAATTTAAAACAATATCAGTGTATTACATTTAATACAATTTTTAATCAAAATCTGAAACAAAACTTCAAACTATATTCAGTGTTTCAGATAAGTACCAATTTAAGAGAAAGAGGTCCATGTAAATTGTTTCAGAATATTTTTAACAAAATAAATGAAAATATAAAACACTACTATATAAAAAAGCAACAACCAGAAAAGGTTATCTAAAATTGAAAAAATAATTCATTAAGAACAAGAGGAATAATTTCGAATACAGAAGAAAACATTCAAAGGAGTGAAAAAGGAAGGAATAAAAATGAAAATTAAAACTGGAAAATTTTGTGCGAGAAACAAATATTGATGTAAAGAATGGAACAAAAATTAATGAAAATATAAAATAGCAAGTAAACTACAAACCAGAAAATATTTAAGAATAAGAAAGTTTTCATTAAGAACAATATGTATAATTGGGAATACAAATAAATCATTCAGAGGAATAAATTACGATTAAGAAAGTGGGAATTATTGAATTAATTAAAAACGGAAATGGAAATTAAAAATTAAAAACCTGAAATGGAACTAAAAATTGGAATGGAAATTAAGAATGTGAAAATTGACTGTGCAAATCTTGAAGAAACGAGTGTGGAGTAAATAAGCCTTCTTTCCTAAATAAGCTCATCATATAGATTCAGCTAAGAAATTTCATTTTTTACACTAAAATAGGTATTACTCTCTTTTAAATGTAGCTTCGTTTTTATTTATTTATTTTTTCATCTTTTGTTAATTCATGTGAGAGAGAATCTTATTTTTAGTCTTGTTGAGTCAACTGTTTATAAATAGGCTTTTATTTATTGGATAATCATCATAAATTACTTTAAATATTTCAAATATGGATAAAATAGGAATTTTAAGTTTAAATTTAAATAAAAAGATACATGGTATAAAATTGATAAAATTTTCAGGGCTCAAGTGTTCAACAAAATTGATATTGAATTGGACAAACTTTAATTTTTAAAATAAATTATCACATTTTCATGAAAACAAGATAGAAAATGGAATTTTTTATTTTCCCAAATTTCTATTTGCAATAATTAGTAAACAAATTTTATTAGTATTTATTATAAGAAACTTCACACATCAATACTAAAAAAAAAAAAAAAAAAAAAAGAAAAAGAAAGAAAGAAAGAAAAAAAATTTTATAAACATCTATTACCGATAAATTCAATTTATTCTATTCAAATTGTGTTTTTTATAGAACAATTTGTTGCAAAAGTGGACTTCTTTTTATGTACACAAATTGATTTCCTTTCGGAAAGAAAATTTTTTTCTGCTAAAGTGCTAAAAGTATTGTACTCATAAAAATTGGATTCAAAACAATAAATAGAATGTGATATGCCAATGCTTTTCAAGTACTTGTTAATTATTGTTGACAACATATAATAAAATGAATGCTTAGCAGATAAGTTTAATGTGGCACATTGAACTTATCTGCTAAGCTTTCCCTGTGTTTGAGTCAAACTTTTTTTAAATTAAGAATTCGGATTTCTCTATCTGTATCTACATCAATTAAAAATTTATATGCATTGTTATAAAAATTTATATGCATTTATATGCATAATTGTCTTCTAATACACTTAGTTGTGCAAGTTATTTTGTTTTTCATTGAGCAATATGATTAAATAAAAATATCTTTTATAAATTGTCATTCAGTTAAATATACAGTAACAAAATTAATTTGCCTGAATATGTATTCTATTGTAATTTCAGAGGTAAATCTTTTGTGTTGGTAAATCTAGATTGTTACATTTAGCCTAGTACTTAGTTTCATTTATTACCTTTTTGTACATTTCCGAGTTGCACCAATAAATTTCAATTTTAAAAATGCATATTTTAAATCCACCAGTTATTATGTATGCAATAATTCTGTTCAACTGAATAATAATATGAAGATACACATAAGTTACTAATGCAAAAATTTCTCTTTCGATTAAAATGTATACAAGAATTTTTAATAATCCAAAGATCTAATGTTTATTGCTTCAATTCCTTCATTGGACCGGATTTTTTTCCTCAATAAGGCAAAACTTTACTAAGACTTTTTTCTCAATACGACAGAACTTTAGTAAGACTTCAATTAGACAGAACAGAACCACGCATAAAACCATATATTTTCTCCATTTCTGTTGTTGGGTGTTTCATCAAGTTTTTTGGTTGTAATCTCGATTTATTTTCTCGGTAGAAAAAATAATATCCGCCTATTCATCAAGCAATGTGCTAGTTGTAATCGCCTTGTTCGATCTTTTCAAAAGAAGAAAGGAATTTAGTAAAATATTAAGCAGCAAAAATGAGATATCTTCCAGCAAATCTGTTAAAATGGAAGCGCACGAGGATTCTTTTACACACATCATATTGATTGAAAACGTTGCATTAGGGTACATAGTGGCATTCATTCAAAGTTTCCTAATGCCATTACTATATTCCATATTTGTTGGCGATGGCATTTTGCGTGTGGTGCCAAAGATTCTCCTTGCTGCTGCGGAAAACTGCAGTACTCATTCAGAGAATATCGCCAAAACTCTTTTCAGCTTCTTGCCAACTGCAAGTTCTTCGAATGAAGATAACAATTGATTTATGTCTGGACCAAATCCAAGAAGTATATTCGTTTCTTACTTTCTGTCTCTGACACAGCCAACTTCAGTTCATGTTTCACTATCATTTGTATTGCAAAATGCAATAGACATGAATATTGTAAAGTAAGCGGATTCCATGTTCATTCTGCTTGGCTCATTGACATCCATGTTTTGCATCTTTTGGTATACAAGTATGGTTTCAATCGATCTGAAGTTGCTAGAGGACTCGATCATCAAGAAGGCTATGGAAAGAATAGCTTTAAATTACAGCATCAAAACCAGTTGTATAGACAGATCATTGTTTGGGAAATGAGAATACACACTCTCAGGGTGCATAAGTATTTTATCACCAGAGAAGTTCTATTCTCACAATGTGATTGGAACTCTTATAACGTATACCTTTCTCCTGTTTTCCGTTAATAAAAAGTGGTTCTAGACTCAGTAATTTATAACAAAAAAAAACATTTTTGTTATTATTAATATGTTTAAAAAAATGTGTTCCTTATGATTATTCTTTGTATTCTTTTATAATAACGTTCAACTGATATTTGAGAACATTAAAGTAATGTGAATAATTTCAAATGTAGTTGTTCTATTATGCTGAATCAATTTTATTTTAACTCTATTTAGGTATTTGTCGTTTTAATTTTATATATTAAGATAATACAAACTTGTACAATTAGAAAGTGTATATTAAGAATGCAAAATTCAAAATAAGTAACAATGATTCGACCAGCTGGGAAATAACTTACAATTTCAGACATTATCAAAAAGAACACAATTAAAAATAGAAAAATGCCACTTGAACATTAAAACTTGTTACTGTCAAATAAACCAAGAATTTCTATGGATCTAGAAATATTCACCCAACAAGTTCTGAAATCCCAGTTCTAATCTTAAATAAGATCGTGACGTTAGCCTCCATTTTGTAGACTATCTTGTAGGTCCAGAAGAACGATTCTTAAATAAGATCGTGACGTTAGCCTCCATCTTGTAGGTCCAGAAGAACGATTCTCGTCATCCAACGAAAATTGTGATTAAAATCAACACTTTTTTTTAAATCTTTTTTATGATAAAAATAAGCTTAGATTAGGATGTATGTTAATATATGAGGTATTTTAACTTTCCACTCACGTGTAGCCGTTTCGAGAAGACTTTCAAAAGGTTCGAAAATAAGAAATGGAAAAAGAAACTCCCAAATATTTAAACAAATATACTCAGAAAATCAATGTCTGTAAGCAATTGCTGGATTCAAGCACGTGATTTTTCATTCTTGAGAGTGTATTCCTACCTCTAAATCAGAGAAAAGATTTAGAATAGACTTCAAAAGAGATAATTAAATATTGTACCGAGCTTCGCGGTTCGTGTCAATTGAGAGTTGAATAAAACAGCCACTAAATGAACACAAGATTTTTATTCGTAAAAATTCCACTAGAAATACCAGCTGTATTAATCACAATTATACAGCTACAATTCCTCAGATACTATAAGTAACAGCTTCTAATCACAGGTCTCAAATACCTCAGGCAGAGAACAGCTTCTCTAGACTAGCACTCACGACTAATCGTTTTCACTCACTGACTAACTATGTCAGGCTGCGGTATTTATACCTGACTTGGCAGGGAAATCTACCAATTTCACCAAGGTTCTGGAAGATTCTAGGCTATCTCGCTAAATATTGGTCCTAGAGATTAGGTGATGGATGTTTCCAGAAGTATCTATTTCTCGCCAAGTCGCCAAAAATCACGCAAACTGTCGCCAAGTTTTCTCGCCAAAACATCGCCAAGTCACCGAATCATTAGAAAACCCGCTTTTAACGTATAACACGTCTAAATACCGCAATTTTTGTCCAAAATGTGAGTATTTCCGATCTCTCTGAGATATTTTAGAACATATACAATAATTATTTATAAATTTGTAACAATATGTATATGCGTATTTCCAGCTATCTTTCATAAACTTTGACCATTTAGAAAGAACGGCCTCTGCATATTTGTGCTAGTTCCTCATTTTTCTTTACAATAAAACTCAAAAATGCTTCAGTATTTTTTTTTTTTATTTTTTTTTTTTTTATTTTTTATGCAATTTAATTTAAAAATATTAAAACACAATCAAAACTCAATGATTCCTTGCGTAATATATTAAATGTAATTGTTTATATCATTAAAACGTAATAATATAACTTTTCTAAGATGATTATAATAATGGAGTGACTAAAATATTAAAATATTTTATAAAGTATGTCGGAATTTTAAACAATAAGAACTCTTTCGTTCACCAATTGCTGCCACTTGTTAATTCCTCAAATTGTAACTATACACCATAATATGTTGATAATAGCTCACTGTTGAAAGAAAGTAGGCTGTTGTTGTTGTTGCACCAGCATACTTCCCTGTACCTAGCCCCGAGATGGACTTTACCAGTTAGATAGAAGCAGCCGGATGGAGTCTTCATGATTTTGAAGCAGGGAGCCAGCAGAAGATTCCCAAGACTTGACCTGCCACCCCAGATCACCTGGAGGACCACGAAAGTGAGCTGTGGTAGCCTAGTGGTTAGGGTATCAGCCTTCCATCCGGAAAAGCGGTGTTCGATTCCCAATGCCGCCAAAGACCCACCGAGTACATTTGATATACGTGCTCGTTAAATCTGTGAATCGAAATCCTGTAGTCGGTCATTGAACAGTTACCATGGGTGTAATGGTCTGGAGGATCACATTAACAAGGCATAGCGAGCTTGGTTTATGCAAGTGTCATAAGTAACCACAGCAACAGAAAGAAAGTATCCGTGATAATTTTAAAAACAGAGAGAGATGTAAATAGATACACATAATGATATCTATTGAGCGTTACACATAATTTCAAGAACTGAATAATGCTTATTTTTCAATACTTTTGCTTGTAGGTCCCAAGATGCAAACACGCCATCTTATTTGTCTTATAAGTAATGTCAAGAACTCGTTATATGAAAGTAAAATATAAAAAAAATAGCTTTATTTTTCTCCTTCATATCTTATATGAGAAATTTTAGAGTCGTGCTTTCAATTTTCACCCAATGTGCAGATAAACGCTCTCCTTTGATGATTCACCTATGAAGTTCGATAAATGCACTAAAATAATGCAAATAATAAATAATCATCAATATTGATTACTTAATGTTATTGTCATAAAGGATAAAATATGAGATGTAAATAGATATAGAGCTGCCATACTTATTATTATTATTCGTATCTGTGTTAGAGATAGTCAAACATTGCCATATTAACACTTGTAATTATTATCTTTGTGATATGAAATCTATAATATACTTATCCTCCTTAACATAAAATTCTTCCCGTAACTTCTTTTTTAAAAATCTTAGGAATAATTCTTATTTTTAAAGTTAAATGAGTTTTTACATGAAAATATTATGTTAATAATTATATGTTAAATACAATTTGTTAAATTAATTTATAATTTTTAATGTAATATATATATTTAATATGAATATATATATGTTGAATGAAGTTCCATAATATATATGAACATTTGATAAATGACAGTTTTTCATTTTAGATACGGAAAACTGCGCAGAAAAAATACATATTTTATCCAAAATTTCAATTTTAATCATAATTATTTTTTAATTTGGTATATATATTATATATGTGTGTGTGTGTGTGTTATATACTGTTATGTTAAATACTGTTTCTCATGACTTATTTCAATGTATTAGGTTGGTCGTAGCGTTTTTACTAAAGATATTTAAACAAAAAACAATAATTATATCAATAAGTTAATCAATTATATATTCGCCATTGTTTATAACCTCTTCCCACCTCTCGACCCATTTGTTGATGTCATTCCGCGAAAAATCATCTGATCTGGTGTCAAAGAAGTTGTTGAGCCAATTTTTAAAGACCTCTTGGTGCACTGAGAAATGCTCGAAAAGAATGCCACAGTCGATAAGGAGCTCTACACTGTCCAGCTACATGGCCTAAATGAGGCTATTCTACCGAAACGGCCTGATCGACATGGTCAAACCATACTCCTTCACGACAATACCAGGCCTCAAGATGTACAAGTCGTCAAAACCGCACTACAAGAATTCGAATGGGAGGTCCTTCAGCATTCGCCGTTTTCAACGGACCTTGCACCGACCAATTACCATCTTTTCCACTTATTGTAAACAATATTAAGGGTGTTACCTTCGATAACAAAGAGGTCCTTAAAAACTGACACAACAACTGCTTTAACACAAGACCAGACAAATTTTGGCGGAACGGCATCAACAAAATGGTCGAGAGGTGGGAAGAGGTTATAAACATCAAAGGTGAATATATAATTGATTAACTTATTGATTTTATTATTATTTTTTATTTAGATAAAAATCTTTGGTAAAAACGCTACGAACTTATTCCCCAACCTAATTTATTATTGAACAATATTTTTCCTGACAATTCATTTGTTTCCTTAAAATCTCTACAGTGTTAAAAAAATATACGCATTTTGTAAACAATGGCTGGATTGTATTATCTTTTCGCTATAACAATTATTAAAATAAAATATTTTGTATTACTATTTGTTTATTTATGACATAATATATATTACACAAAATGAATCCATTTCCCATTCTTATTCATTAATCTACCCAATCAACTACACATGAATCTTTCAATAGACTGAAAAACATTTTTCTTAAACTATCCTTTTTGTTCGACAATGTTTCTCCTAATTTATCTCGCAAATGGGATATTTCATGCAAATTATCATTGGACATCAGAAACATCCGTATTGTAAGCATGTGGAACAACTCCTGGTTGCTAATATTGCTTAAGGCAAACATTAACTTCGATTCCATATTTAGGTAAATCTACGATTTGATACCCTGCCAATTATGGACTTGATATGTTTGTTTTAAGTTGAATGATTTTCATATCAGTTCGCTCGCAAAATCCTACAAAACAAAAGGAAAATTATTCAGGCATTTTCAATATTATGCACGCAACTCGAGATTTTCATTCTCATTTAAAATTCAAATATCAATTCAGCCTTAAAAAATAGTGAAAATTGTGACTTTAAGATCTCATGATTCATGGAACATTAGACTAAGTATCATTCAACGACCTCAGTACAACTTTCTTTATTTCAATGTATGATAATGTGTGCGAGTGGGTATGTGTGGGTTTTCTAATTTTATGTATTCTTAAAAGTTCGTATCAAATTTCTGTTTATATCTGGACTGTTAAAGAAAGAATATTTAACATCTTATTCAGACAATACAATGCCTCTGATGTCAGCAGAGAGTTGTTCAAGGAAAATTGAAGCAAGAAATCCCTGGATTCCAGGCAATGACAAGTGCTGTCTGAATAGCATACAAATGAGAATAAGGCTCACCTTGTACCATGATTGAAATAATATAGATTTTTTTTTTCAATATATTGTTATCATTTCTACAAAATGCCAAACGGTTACGACAAAATCAATGTTTTCAGAGTGGAATGCATGGAAAAATTGAGCCATCTATATAATCAATAATAATATGTTTAAAACACTACATTTGCATTATGGGGGTTTAAGTAAAGGTATCATTGGTTTCTTGGAATAGAAGATATTTTTTTATTCAATGATTTTTTTTCTCCCATTAATAATAAATAAAATATTCTTATCTCATAAAATTGAAAGTCATTTTTTTCGAGATAATTTGTTTGAGAGGTTATTTATGAGCGATTACTTTTGAGTTATATAACACAAGTAATTCTACTGTATTCCAATAAAAACTCTAGCAAAGTACCTTTGCGTGAATGAATCAGTTATAATAAATTAAATTCTAAAAAAAATTACATGTCGTTTTTTAAAGCAAAGAAATCTAATTACATAACTTAAAAGAACTCGCATTGTTTGCGTTTCTTAAGTAAAAATAAATCAGATATTCATTTTAAATTTGGTTTGAATTAAAAATAATAATTTGCTCTTGTCAAATAACTATTTTTATAATTTTATATTACATAGATTTTTTAATTTTATTGAGTATCTTAAATTATAAGCAATGATATATAAATGAGCATAAATATTATGTATTTTGCATTTAAACTAAAATAAAAAAAAATGTTGCGTAAACTGTAAAGTTATAAGCATTTTTTATTGTAACTTATTTAAATAAAACTTGATTGACCCATGATCCACTTGATTAACGATTATTCTAACATATATAATTTGTAACTTTTCAGTTGCATTAGAATTTTAACCATTACATTAGAATAGTTAATTTAGATTAAAATAGTTCAAGAGCTCAGTTGAAAAAGAAATATTTGTATCTTAACTTAACATCAAAACACAAATAGTTCAAATTTGGTTCATTTTTAAAGTAACTGCGAATCAATTTTATTATTATTATAAATCAGAAAATCAAGGTTATTCGCTTCAAGAAATTCGTATGAAACTAACTGATAATTAATTGTTATGTATGATTTTTGTAATACTGTTTCCTTTGTTAAAGATTGAAACAGAACAATATTACGTAATCAATTTTTATTCATGACTGTAAAAAAACTGTTTCTCTCAAAATTATCCATTTTAAAAATGAAAATCATTTTAATGCAAATTGCTTTAATGTAATGGAGAAATATGTTATTATACCCAGTTTCTATTAAAGGCGTAACCAATAACGTAAGAAGATTAGATTATGCAAAAATGTACTTTGTCTTTCTGAGCAGTAATTGCGGATATTACTTTCCATGAATAGAGACAACCTCACCCTTGTTATGTTATGTAAATAGCCATTATTTATTTGGTAGATGTCGATTTGAAAAATATAATGGAACTTGCTTTTTATTCATTTAAGAATCAATTTAAGTTACCTATGGTAAACTGCTAAATACATGCTTTACTGGTTTACTTTTTCTATTAACATCATTCCATTTCAATTAAAATGCAAATGACCGAAACTGATGTTTTGTTTCTAGCCTTATGTCAAAATATGTTGTGTATGGGATGAATATTACGTTCCTGGACTTAATGGAACACGAATTTTCTTACAGCTTCAAACTTGTAAAGTACTATTGAAAATTAATTGGCTATTTTTCTTGGCTACAGAGTAGTATTACCCTTTTTCTATTAAAATAAAGCGCAGGATGGAAGAAGTTCTGTTTAAGTTCACTTCAAAAGTTGACTATCCCTTCAAAATGAACGCTACAAACAAGAATAAGCAAAAAAGTCGATGTTTATTGCTGAAATTTCTTCGTATGACAGGGCTTGTATCTCAACCAGGCCGCACTTTATTATCACGCATAAAACCATATATTTTCTCCGTGTTTGTAATTGCTTGTTTTATCAATTTTATGGCTGCGCTCTACATCCATTTTCAAGGTGATGTAGTCCATTCATGGAAAATAATAGCCGCTCATTCATCAAGCAATGTGCTGGTCGTAATAGCTTGGTTTGCCCTGTTTTTAAAAAGAAAGCAGTTCAATCTTATATTGAGCAGCATGAACGAAATTTCCTCATGCGATGTTGCCAGAAGAAGGAATCTTGTATTTGTCCTGTTCTGCATTACGATTGTCACCTTTGCCCTTGCAATGGTGGTTAAAGTGGAAAAAAATAGTAATTCCTTCATTTACGTATTTCCAATCGATAACGTGGTATTGAGATACATACTGACATTCATTCAAAGTTTTTTAATCTCATTCTTACATCCTAGCTTTTCTTATTTGATGACGATGACGTATTGCGTGTTATGCCAGAGGTGCTCTTTGCTACTACGAAATACAGCAGAAGAAATTCAGATAAAATCACCAAAATTGTTCTCAGTTTCCTCACAGTTGGAAGTCTTGAAAGTGAAAGTAAAAGTTGATTCATGTCTGGATCAAATTCAAGAAGTATTTTCATTTCCTTCTTTCTGTCTCTGCGCAGCCAACTTTAGTTCATGTTTCACCATCCTGGGCACATTCGTATTGAAAAATCTAACAGACATGGATGTTATACAACAAACGGATTCCATGTTCATTATGCTTGGTTCACTGACTTCCATGATGTGCATTTTTTGGTATGCAAGCATAGTTTCCATCAATTTAAAACTGCTGGAGGACTCGATCATCAAGAAAGTAGCTGAGAGGATAGCATTAAATTACAGCATCGAATCCAGCTACGTGGACAGATCTTTATTTGGAAATTGGGAATACACTTTTTCAGGGTGTAATACTTTCTATTACCGAAGAAATTCTATTCTCGCAATGATTGGAACACTTATAACATACACCTTTTTGCTTTTTGCAGCCCAATAAATAATATTCTTATTGGTATTTCATTTCACAATTTTCTTCAGTCTTCAATGAAATAAAAGTATAAAGAAATACCACCTTGTGTATCACCTTATTTTAAAGGGATTGCCTTGTCCACTAAGTAAGCTAATACAAGGTCAATTATTAATTTTTTGCTTCGGCTATTGTTCCCAACAGACCATAATTAGCTCTTTCAAACATCATCAAGCAAATATAACTAAAATAAAATCGTGTCTCCCGATCCTTTGCAAATGTGCTGCTATTGAATTTTCTGAGGGATTCTACTGGCTGAAAGTGTATATCCTACATTCCAAATTTTTTTTTTTTTTTTTTTTTTTTTTTTTTTGTAGATTATTCTGAAATTCCAAAATAAAAACTGCTCTAAATGAGAATTTTTCACCAAAGCATTTGCGCAAGAATCATCAATAATTTCTTATCTTTTTTGTGACGATAATTACATATTTCTCCATACTGTTTTATGAGATTACTCTCTAGTTCATGGAACAAACCACCCAAGCATGACTTTTAATCTACTATTCTCCATAACAATGCAATTCTAGAGTGTTTAGCACTTCATGACATTCCATTTAAGACTATTCAATTCACAATAAATAATATATAATTATTATGCTTGACACCATTAATTTTTTTTAATCCTACGCAAGTCCTCGGCATCTTTGCTATTAATCGACGAGCAGCCCAATAAAAATACAAACAGGTATAAAAATAAAAATTAAGTCCTTTAGTAGCTTCAAAAAAGTTATCAGTTTCAAACTTTAAAACTTCAGGGCAGTTCTTGAGATGAACAGCATCCAGGTCATCATGATTTCACAATGGGCAACGAGCAGAGTCCATTACACCTATTCGATGCAGATGATTTTGTAGATAGTCATGTCCAGTTGTCACCCGGAAACAAGCGACGCCAACAGCTCATGGTACGGAGTCAAAGATTTTATTGTTCCCATCAAGTAGAGTTTTCCATTGCTTGTCCGTAGCCACATCAGCATAAAGGGAAACTCTGTCATACTTTATTTTACTAAGAATTACTCTTTTGATGTTACGCAAAGGCAAAAGGCAATTTGGCTGGATCATAAGGAAACAAGCTTTTGCAAGTCTGTCTGCCTGCTCATTTCCAAAAACATCGCATTGGCTCGGAATTCATTGAAGAGCAACGCGGTCCTTCATTTCAATAAGTTCGTGTAACTTCATTCTCCAAGAGTGGACCAGAGCATTATTGTTATAATTTAGATTAGTAAAGGAAAGAATAATAGCTTGTGAATCAACAAGGAAAACAATTTTTTGATCTTGGATGCTTCTTAATTTGTCAATTGTATGAGCTATAACAGCAAGCTCTCCATCGAAATTATTGCAGGATTTTCCCATAGGGAAGCTTATACTAAAATCTTTTGAATACACTCCAGCACCAGCATTTTTAATAGCATTTTCTGCATAACCATCTGAGAAAATATGGTGCCAATCCTCAAAAGAATATCTGTTATGAATTGTAGCCACAGCAGCACTTTTCAGCTCACTCTGTAGTGTGTAATGTTCTTAAACTCCCCATACAAGATCTAGATATACCTCCAAACTACCTAGATCCACAACAGGATTCTATTTTGACACCATTAATAATAATACCTTTCTTAGCCAGTAATAAAAGATGACCATGTATGTCCACCTGAAATATCATTTTAAAGTACATAGGTTATTTTTTAAATGATTGAACAAAACATTTTGAGCAACGATAAATTTTTTGTTTGAAAGTTTTTATCAACAGCAATGTTTTCAAACATCAAATGTAAGAAGCTGATAAGTATTAACTAGAAATCTTAATTATTTATATGTTTCTGAGTTATGTAATCGTAATTAAGGTAAATATTAATGATACTTGCTTTTAATGATTTGAATAACTAGACGTTTGTCTTTCAAGATTATCTTAATTTTCGCAGATGTGATGACTGATATGATTTATTTTCTTTTTTAATTTATAACATCGTATCTTTAATTATCCTTATTTATTGTCTTTTTTAGTATTATGGGTGAAATATTTGACAAACGGAATGTATGTCAATATCCCCCCAACATGGAAATAAATCTATACCTTTAAGATATATAAAATTTAATAAATGCACTTAGCAAAATCATATCTTGTGCTTATTTTTTACACTCCTTTTATTGTTTAAGTTGTTATAGATTATGCATAGTAATTTAAGTACATAAAACTTATGTGTTTAAATTGTTCAACAAAGTGAACACAACTTTTTTTTTATTTAGGTACTCTGTTTCCATTCGTACTAGATTTAATTAATTTTTTTTTCCTTCTTGATAGTTATTGCATGCAAATGATTTAAATTTGAATTAAAATAAAAGTGGTCTTTTTAAAAAATGATAAAAAGCAATCAAAATGATTTAAATTCACGATCATTTCTTTTTAAATTTGCTTATACAATTTTGGCTTCATTTATGACGCATCTGGACATGTTTAAACATGATTACACTTTTTAACTTTAAAAATATGAAATCTTTAAAGAAACAAATGAATTTTTTTCGTTAAAACTTTATTTTCACTTTTTAAATTACTACTAATTCCTTTAAGCATATTATACAATTAACTTATTTTTCAAATGTATATTTCAATATTATTCATAAAACTGATCAAAAAACTAATTTAGAATTTATTTTTTATCTTTCTGAAAAAAAAAAATCACAGGAATTTCATATTTCATTCATCATTTTAACTTGTACCTATATATATATATATATATATATATATATATATATATATATATATATATATATATATATATATATGTATGTATGTATGTATGTATGTATGTATGTATGTATGTATGTATGTATGTATGTATGTATGTATATTGTACCGTTTAGGTGCAGAAAGCAGTTATTCTTCTGCAGATAACATGGATAAAAAATACCGGAAATTTGTATCATTTTTTTAAAATTATCTTAGCACTCTAAAAATTACCGAGATAATATGCACATTACCTATTCCTAAAGGTAAAAATAAAATCCCTAAGGGAACAACATTGCTTTAGGCATAAATTAACATAATGGGTTGCTTAATTACCATTCAATAGATCTAATATCAATTTAATAGAATAAAGTAATCAATAAATTAATTGACACATCTATAATATCTATAATCTGAGTATCTGTAATATAAAGAATAAAACGGGGCTTAGTTTTATTATGAGTAAGTAAATTGGCATAATGTTATTTATTTATTTTTCAACATATAAAGAAACAAATTAGTGCAAAATCTTATTCAACAAAATGGTTCATGGGGTTAAATTTTCAAAACAATTATTGAAATTTAAGTGATACGGCTCTATTAATATGCCTATTACTTAGGTAAATTGCTCAAAACTTTTACTTTTCCTCATTATTGAATTTAATTAAAAGTAGCCTGGTAATTTGAGGTAACACACATACATATACATGTATAAATGGAATAGCCATATGGACTACACATTAAAGTTTATTAATAAAAACCATCTTATTTGAAGTAAAATGATAATTAGCTTTCACAATAAAAATGAAATTATAACTCAAGTTAATTGCAAATTAAAATCAAATTGAAGAATATTTACATTTATTACAATAAAGAATGGTTTCAACTGTAATACTTAATTCTGTATTTGTTATATTGCAATTTATAATATTTCAACAAATGTTGATGAGAAAAATTGAGAAAATTTAAGGGAAATGATTTTAAGGAGGAACAAATTCCTTTATTTTGATAGTACATTAATTTTAATGCATGAAGTCAACGTTCTTTTTTTTTTTTTTTTTAGCCATTTCCTTTTAGTAAACAAATCTGATTCAAACTACCTCAAGTACAATTTATATTTGTATACTTATCAAAATCACATGCACACAAAATGATAAAAACGTTAGAAAAATGAAGTAATGCATTCATAACTTTTCCATGAAATACCAGACTCGTTTAATTGAAATGAACTACTTCATACAATCTAATCATATTAATGACAACCACCTATTTTTGACGACAATGCTAAATAACCAATCCTAAAAGGTCAATAGTTCCAATACTTTGCAATACAGCGTATGCAAAAATCGCCTAAGAGAATCAGAAAACATTGTGGTATTTTCAGTGTAGTAGAAACACAGTCATTTACCCAATCTCCTAACGTCATAACCATATCCTTGCAGAATGAGGCTAATTATGTAAGCTGCCTCCTTGGTAAAAACTAAACGATACAAAATGTCACTATCCAATTTCACCAAAGAGGCAAATGGGCATGCAGCACAAGCTATAGATGGTGAACGGTGGTCTCGATAATGCGTTTTGGTGAATAGATGCACCATTGATTGAACTTCAGATTGCGTTGAGCAACTGAACCTCAGATGATCTAAGAAACTTCCATTAGTAACGACAATCCAGAGAATGTTGCTGCAGTGGGCCTCAGCAGCAGAATCCTGATTCGAATACCTATGTTGACTGCGCTTCATCAGCGGCGAAGGCTGTGATTTGCACACCTGCTGGATGTCTAGTAGCAATGTCAACTATAAAAGTAATTTTTTAAATGTATCACACACACGTTTTATATTTCATCAGACAGATGGACGTTGGTCCGTACGACGTGGAACGTCTGAAAGCAAACACACTGCAACAATTGCCAAAAGACGTCAAACTTCATAGGTAGCTCTGTGGTCAGGGGTTAGGTTTTCGCAGCATTTTCTGAGTCCACTCATCATTACGGAAGGCACAACGAATCAAAACAAATATATATCTGTCCTTGAAGACAACACGAATCGTTTCCCTTCACGAAGATACATGACATTGTCCAGTATCTTCGTGAAGGAAAACTCTCATTGATACATACAACTCACAGTCCACATGCTTGATTCGAAGACACTAATATGAGTTTATTGTACTCATTTAGCCCTCAAACTTCCCGGATGGAAGCTTAATTGAGAATCTGTGAAAGCACATTAATCGGTTAGTTCTTACCGAATGTCCACAACAGCATTAATCATCAGAGCGCTGGCCAGGTTATGGCTCAGCATTCGAGTAACACCTTTTAGTATTTAAATAACTATCGTTTTGCACTTTAGCAGCAGTCAACTTAGAGAAAAATAGTTATTCTGATTTTTGAGGGGTGGACGCATTAATGTGGCAGGACAGTGTATGTATTAATATACTCCGAGTAGGAGATAGCCTATAATTAAAGTTGCTAAAAGGTATTTCAATAGCCGTCAATTACGCTGCTATCCCGAAATTCATCAAATCGGTTATATTCATATGTCACAAAATAACGGCTGAAAGAGAGAGAAATGAACTCTTCAGACTTTACAAGAAGTTGTAGTTTCTGTCAGGTGTAGCAAATATCAGGATTGAATTTGACTGGATTTGGAGCTGGTAGAAAATGCTAAATAAATATCCTATATAAATGCTAAATAAATAGAGGTGCCTTAGTCTCCGAACACTTGTGACCTAAGACAGGGCAAGCCAATGTATTAAGTTCAGCAGGTTGCAATGCCTTTCCACGAGTAATGCATTCGTGGAAAGCAAGATACCAGCTCAAGTTGACCACAATACCTAGCTATAATTCAACTTGGTGCACTATGTCCATTTTTCTACATTACGCTACACAACCCAACCAACCAACTGGCCATAATTCAAAATTACAAAGTAGTTATTTGTGCTTAACGTTTTCAGTCAGAAGAAAAAGTCAGTGGTAAGCTAATTGCAGTTAATAATTAATGGTACATTAAGAGCTGTAATTTTCCCTTTAAATTAGTACTCACATGCAAAACACGATAAAGAAACCAAACTATCTCGAATGTAGACGTTAGTAGAGGTTTCTTGGACCCATTTTAAATAGATAGTTCCAGATCTAAGTTACCAGAGATTGAGAAAGCGCTTGATTGTACAATAAAATAAAATTGTTTTGCGTTTATTATGTACAGTGGGTATAAATACAATATAGATAAATGGGAATACATATTTTTACTATCAAGTCAGTTCAGAAGACCAAGGGAACCTCACAGAAAATCAATAACATTATTTGTATTTATTATATTTTAACTTTCCTTTAAAAAAAATAACTTATCAAAAAGATATATATATATATATATATAGAGAGAGAGAGAGAGAATAATAATATAAAGTAATATAGGCGTCACTTAATATACCATTTCATTTTAAGCCTATATTCTATTACACTAATTCAATGATTCTCAACCAGTGTGCCTCCAAAATGTAGAAAATTATAGTGTTTTTTTATTAAGAGTAAAAAGAAATAAATGTACTGTTATTCTTGTAGCACATATTATTTTTATTTTCCATTCAAAATTACTATCAAACTATTTTACCTAGAGTCTTGTAGGTAAGAAAACAATTTTTAAAGTTATCTTTGTGTGCCACCAAATTTTAAAATCTTAAAAGTATACCACGATAAAAAAAAAAAAAAAAAAAAAGATTGAGACACCACCAGTATTATTCATATCGAAGTAATCATCTTGAAATAATTCGAACTGCAGATATTTGACCTGAACACAAAAGTCACACTTCATAGAACGAAGAATAACAATGACCCAATAACCATTCTAATATACAACAGAAGTCTAACCTAGATAAGCGATCTTTCCTTTGTCCTCCACCCCAGAAAAAATTTGGGGTGGGTGGATTGTACGGCCAAAGGGTTAAAATCCAGGCCAAAAGGGTCATTGCCGGATAGGAACCTTCAAAAGCGGTCGTTTCACTTTTAAAGGACTGAAAGAGAGAATAACAGGGGTCATCGACTGCGACCGACCTCAACTTCTCATATTTTCCCTCTAGTTCCAATCCGTTTCAAGGTTGACTTGGAAAAGGACCTTGGAAGGGGAGGAGGGCAATAGCACATTTCGGGTGCAAACGGTCACATGATGCTATTGACACCAAAGAAAAACCGAAAGTTAAAGAAAAGTTCGTATCTGAATGTCAGAAGATTGCTGACCTCGGAAAAATTTATTTGTCCATGAAATGAAAAGTATATGAAATATTTTAGAAAATATTCGACAACTGTAAATACATACAAAATGTCTCTTATAAGTAAATAATATTCTTCATTAAAAATAATTGCAAATTCAACAATATATATATATATATATATATATATATATATATATATATATATACTCGACCAATTTATACACAATTTAAATATTAAAAATTATCTGGCAAACTTATGGGAAATTAAAAAAAAAATTCTCCTATTTCTCTTTTGTTACTTAATTATATTAAATTCGACACCCATTAAGATATTATTTTCACGATAACTAGGAGGAATTAAAAATAACCTTACATTTTATTGTTTCTTTTTAAATTCAGCATAATATTGAAAAAAAATTTTTTTTAATTATTCTAAAAATATAAAATAAATTTACTGAAAGAAATTTAAATTAAATTATTATTTATCAATCTTAAAGTACTCGAAAAACTATTTATATCTTAATAAATTTGCTAATTCTAAGCATTATTATAAAAAATTATAAAACAACAGATTAAAAAATCTCCTTATACACATTAAAAGCTGGTATATGTATTCTTGTAATAAAAGACACTATAAAAATCTATTCGATATTTTATCAAAATTCAGAACTATTGTGAAAAAATATTTCGAAATTTATTCCATGCATATATCATTCAACGGAAAATGAAGCGTTTAGTATTTTTACAGTCATCTGAGGAATTCTACTTCAATTCAGCCGTGAGTTCGAATCTCAATTTAGGTTTGTAGTCTGGTTCGAAATTCACTTTTAAATTTTACAAGTTTCACTCAAATCAACCCTCATATGTAAATAGGTTCTTAGATCAAATAAACTAAATCTTAAAATTTTATAAAAAAAAATTTCATTAGTGACATCACATTAAAATTCCCCAGAAGTTTATCAGCATTGGTTGGTTTTATGGCGCAAGGTCCAAATATGGACATGCTGCGCTAAGAATAAAGTTTTGGAAGTATATATTTTTTTCGTTTACTTATTTTGTTTTATTTTATTATATATATCTATATGTTTCTTTTTTTAAAAACCCAAGCAGCATTAAAATTTTAAAAAACAAAAATCAGTGTATATATAATCTTAAAATCCATATATAATGGTAGAACATAAAATAAGATAAATGAAATGTATATATATAAAATTTTAAAATGTATAAATATAAATTATATAAAATTAGAAAAACCTATAGCTTTCAAATAAGCAAATAGGTTTCTGTGGGGTGGTTCTCCCACCAAATCAAACATAGTTAAAAGGTTTGTTTTGAAAAATTTAAAACGGTAGACGTTAAAAATAGGACATGAGATTAAAATATGATAGACAGTAAATGCTTCATCACACGCTTCACATCATGGATTTAGTTCACTTAAAAATAAATGTGTGTGTGTGAAACGTGTGTGTCCGATACGAAGGCGAGTCAATCTAACATCAGCACTTCGTAAAGGTAAAATTGATAATGAGATGAGGGATGAGAAAATGATATGTAACTTGTTGCCGACCTGCATGTTCCACAATTCTTGCCAAAGACCATGTATAAAACTTTTTATACCCTTTCTCACATCAGAGAGCGGAACCGATAGTGAAACCGGATCTGATGAAGCCTTTGCAGCTGCATCCGCTCTCTCATTTCCATCAAGACCTACGTGACTTGGTATCCAACAAAATGTAATATCATATCCCTTGCCAGCAAGGGAGTCTAATGCTCTGTAAATCTTTGACACAAAAGGATGGCAAGTAAAACTATTGTTTCTCAACGCTTCCAATACACTCATGAAGTCAGTATATATACAAAATTGACGATGACAATCTGTATTCACATGCTGAAGCGCATAATAGATAGCTGTGGCTTCAGCGGTAAAGATGGAGCAGGACGAATGCAGACTGTAACTGAAAGCTGTATTGTAAATAAAAACTCCACAGCCCACATGTCCTGCTGTTTTTGAACCATCTGTGAATACAGGTGTGTATGATTGACACTGACAGCGATGGTTGGAAAAATGCGTTTGAAAAACAATAGGTGTTGTGTTTGATTTTGGAAACTGAGCAAAAGAGTTATAAAAGTTAATTGTTGGATCATACCAAGGCGGATGAAGAAAATGATCATTTGTTTCAATTTGAACATCACATAGGTCTGAGAGCCACAGATTTGATTTGGCTGTGTGAGAAAAGGTGGGAATCTCATTGGACGAGCATCATGAAAGTTATCACGGACTAGTTATCATTAGGACGAGTATCATGAAGTTTATCAGCATTACTATAAAAAGTCACAGAAATATAAGATATTTAATGCAGTTAAACGAATTTTCTTATCAAGTCTCAAAAACAAAAAAAAAACGTGCATATTTCAATTTATTTTGGTGATAATTATCATCAAGTTTAAACGATTAATTCCATACTAATATTAATAACAGACCATTTTTTAAGAATGTCAAAAATGTATTACACTATATCAGAATTATTTGCAGTCTTATAACACGTAGCAGCATAAATATAAAACTTTTGAGTTTACTTCCATGAACTTATCGAGACTAATGAGATTTTTGCAATTCAAAGTGCTGGGTTCTATCTCAGGCAAACTTGAAAATGAGAAATAGTTATGGTTTTATGTTTTTCCTGGATATGCATAAGCAGAATGGATTTTCTCACTTGGGAGGTGTGACCTATTACCTATAAAAAGTAGCTCTAGCGGAGGGCGATATATGTGGTAGAGCTTCAAATACTTTACATGAAAATAATATTAAATTTTTGTAAGTTATCAGATAATGACATACTGTAGATTTAAACAGAATTATCGATAAAGTGAAAACAAACAGTATAAAATGAATGCATGCATACATAACAGATGGGAGTGAACCCCATTCTGTACCAATCGATTATCGGGCTTAGTCCACTCATCATCATCGTGAACAAGCAGCACCTTCCAGGGGTTAAAATGCTGTCCTTAAATTGTGCCGTCTCCCAGCATGCTGTTGAAAATGAAAGATTTACAATGGTGCGGATTTAAAGCCTTCTATTGGAACTTGCAGGGTCTAAAACACACATTACAGTTCTATATCAGGCAGAAATGACAACATAAGGATGAATGATTGAAATTTCAAAATGTATTAAAAGATGGGAATTTTTAAAAAATATAAGTAAATTAGATAATGAAAAGTTATATACAAATAGAGAATGAAACTATTGTGTGGCTGCAAAGTCCATGATTTTGTGATTGGTAGGGAAAAAAACAGTCGGAGGAAACAAACAGTAGAAGGAGGATTCCTGTCCTCCTTCTATCAGCTGGACAGATCGAGATCTTTTTCTGTGAGGAGCTTAGCGATTAGTGTTAACTTTTTCTTGTGGGGAGCTGAACGAAGACAGAATCGAAAAAAATCGGTGTAGTTAAATTTTTGAGAGCATTTGAGATGATGCTGTGTGGTGTAGCTGCATTCTGTAATGTAGTGGAAAGGATTGCCTTTTTTGCCACAGAGGCAGATAGATGAAGATGCTCTATTTATTTTTTAAAGTAAGTTGGGAATGGACCATTATGTTTTGTTACGAAGTAATTTACATACAGGTTATCCAGTAGGTGTGGCTCGGAGACTTTTGGAATTATTTTGTCAGTTGTTCTTCCCTGGTGTGCTATTGTCCATGCGTTTTGCCATAAGGCTAATTTTTGAGATTTAAGGTTGTGTTTTATGGGTGCTTGGGACAATGCAAGGTGATATTGTTCATCTTTTAGAAGTTCGGTTGATTCTTCCGCAGCTGCGTCAGCGAACTCATTGCCTAGGATGCTATGTGAGCTCTGGCCCAGATGAGGGTGAATTTACATGAATTTGCTGCATCTGTTATCAGTGATAGAATTAGTTGAATAAGGGGGGAGCGATGTAAGGAGTTGTTGATGGCTAGAAGGGAGATTGGCTGTCGGACCAGTTTGTTGATTTTGGGTATTTCGAGTTTAAGGCGTGCTTCATGGCTTCAAGGATGGCGAGAGCCTCAGCCAGGAAGACTGTATTCCTTGGATTTAATAACAATTTACTTGTCGTGGCGATTCTGTCATTGATTACTGAAACAAAAGCTGCTCCAGTTGATTCATTTATTTTTAACTCGTCTGTTGTGGTGATATTCTGTCGTAATATTTTTAGAGGTTGAGAGCAGGCTGAAAGGCTGAATTTTTGTTGATTATCACTTTGATTCCGATATGGCAGTGTTCCTCAACCTTTTAGTATTCACGGTCCAATTCTCAATCATAATTTTCATCGCGCCCCTCTTCCCACCGCATACAATAAAATGTATACAATAATAATATATTTTGAGTATTTTGGGGCTAAACCTACACTACAACCTTAATTTGAAACTTTCCAAAATACCAAGAATACGGAAATTTATTGACATTTTGCAAGACCGATCCACAGCATTGAAAAAACAAAAATCTATTTCTTTTTATTGCTCTTGCGTCCCGCCATGTCGGGCATTCTCACGGTTTCACAAGAAGTTTTGATTTATCTGAAATTTGTCTGGTCAGCTTAAAAGTTAAGTTCGGAGCGCGCGCAGATGTGAACAAATGTTTTCTCATAGGGAGAATTAGAAAGTTCTATGACGCCAATTTCAATTCCAGACAATCTCATTCTAGTCGATCCTTCTATCGCCATTGAATCTATTCTGATTGTGTATGTTAAATATATTTTCGTGTAATTGAAAAATTCACCATAATAAATATTCAGACAGCAGATTTATGTTGAATCATGGATAAATTTTTAAGCAGGCGTAAGCAAGTATTAGATGATAGACAAGTATCAAGTTGAGTGATTTAATATGTCTTAGGCTGCTTCCATTAAGCATTATTTTTGGGTTGGATTTTAGAGTCCTGGATTTTTTATTAACTATTATTGCTTGTGACTTTTGTGGTGAGATAATGAGCTTAAGTGCGTTGCAAATATTTGAGAAAATCTGTAGGGTTTCGTTGCTGTGGTGTTTTAATTCTGCTCTGGTTTTACCTCTTGTGATTTGGAGTGTGTCATCTGCAAAATAAATAATTTGTGTGTGCTCGAGCCAGGTGTGTGAGACAAGGCTGTGGAAGTAAATGCTCCAGAGAATCGGTCCTTCTACTGATCTTTGCGGTTGATTTTGGGGTGTTGTGGTAGTACCGCTGTCATGAATCACTAGAAGTTCTCTGTTGTCCAGAAAGGAGAGGAGAGTTTTAAAGATGTTGGCTGGTGTTGAGTTTTGGCTAGCTCATCTTTAAGTCGAAGCAATGTCATTGAGTCGAATGCCTTTGTTATGTCCAGACTTAGAAGCATAGTATAGTGATCTTGGTCTTGGTTGTCGTTGATCACAGCTCTTGCTGTTTGCAAGGCGTGTTCCGTCGAAAGATTCGAGCGAAACCCGAATTGTCTGGGGTGAATGTAGTTGGAGACCAATAAATGATGCTTGAAACGGTTGATGATGAGTCTTTCATATACTTTACCTATTGCGGGAAGGAGACAGATGGGGCGGTATGAGGCGGAATTTTTTGGATCTTTATTCTTTTTTAGAAAGAATACTATTTGGCCCTTTTTTGGGGCCCTTCTTTTGAGAATGTGAAAAACTTGAGGCAGGCATTAAAGAAATTTAGCAGGAATTTGGGACGGGCGTAGTGAATAAGTTATTTTGTTATCTATGCCCTCGGACATAGATTAGATGCATTTTGTGTTGTTGAGATTCTTGATTGTGCTATTTAGCTCTATGATTGTGAAGGGAGGATCTGAATTAGAATTTAGAATTGGATAGTCTTGTAGGGTGTCTTGATTGATGAGGTTATCCATTGGGAAGGAGAAGGTAAGCAGATCTTTAAAGATGGTATTCGGGATGCTGTTGAATTGGCAGTTGAATTAAGAATTTCAAACTGGCTGGGGATGAATAATTTACCTTTTGCTATTTTGGTTACGTTTTCGTATGGGGAGTTGATTTTCGAGCAGTAGTTTGTCCAGCAATTTAATTTCGCTTCGAGAATGTCTTTTTTGTAAGTTGCTAATTATTTGTTTGTAATTTTGATAGCGTTAGTATCTTACTGTGAGGTTTGTTTCTGATTTCATTAATCTTCTTAATGCTTTTACTTCGTTTTTCTTGGATCGCAGAGCTGATGTACACCATGCTAGCTTGAATGTTCGTCCTGGACTCTTGATAGGGAAACATTGTTTAGCTGTTTCTATGATTTTTTGGATTAAAATGTCAGTAAAGTCATCTAGTTGGCTGGATGAGGATATTGGTTGCAAGTAATTTTGAGGAGAAGCTAGTTGAGGTTTGATTAGTTTGATAAATTTATTTTGGGGCTTGGTGCTATTTTATCTTTTGTTAAATGTTATTTCTGTTGGTTCTGAGTAGTTAAAAGAAATGTAGTTGTGATCTGAGCATGATATTGAATCTTGCACTAGTAGTTAGTGAGGATTTGAAAGATTTGGTTGTTGCATAGAGTTAGATCGGGCCAGCCTGAGCCAACCGGGGCAGTGAAAGTAGGGGGGCTGTAGGGCTCTTTGATGAGATATAAGTTATTTGATGCCAGGAACTATTCCAAGATTTGACCTCTGCTGTTGTTCGAAGGATAGTTCCAGAGAATATTGTGAGCGTTAAAATCTCCAGTGATAATAATTTGGTGTTGATGAAACCGATTGATAAGGGTATTAAGGATTTCTAGCGTTTGTGTTGATATTTTCAAATGGCGAGGCATACAGATTTATTAGAATTATTGGTAGAGGTGAGAAATTAAGTTGGATAGCTATAATATCTCTATGTCTGTACAGCATGATCGGATTTATTGGAATTGCGATAACAATTGCTGATCTGGGGGCTTGAATTCCGTATTTATCAAATATGATTTTCCAGGAAATTGGGTAACCCTTTATGAGGTTGTTGGAGGTGTAGGAATCCAGGTTATTGAAGCTTCAGTTTCAATTATGTGCTGAATTAGCTGTGTTTGTGCCAAACAGCTTCGCTGTAGGTTAATTTGTAGGAAGTTTAGCACGTCTTTTCCTGAGTTGAGTGGTAAACTTTTAATTGAACTGGATACGGTGGTTGTTGAAGTTTGATTAATGTTGCGGTCCATAAATAAATAATTAACTGTGTTTAAACGTTGAACTTTTTGAAAAGTTGGGCAGCGCTTATCGTATGCTGGGTGGTTAACTCTGAAGTTTTCTCCTTTTTTTATTCTCTGAGTGACAGTTTATGCAGAAAAGTTTTTGTGAACTGCAATCTAGCGTTATATGGTTTTCCCCACAGTAAATTAATCTGTGTGGGCAACTATGTGCTGCATGGATAAAATCCTGACAATTTCGGCATCTTTTGTTTATTAGCAATCGATCTATTCTGTAGCTTTTGAGTCCCAGGAAGATTCTCCGCTTTTTGAAAAATCTTGTTGCTAGGAATTTAGGCATTTCAACTGCATAATTTCAAGGATTGTGTTTCTTAAAGTTTTCCGAATTCCAGTAAGTTTAATTTCCGGATCAAGATTGGTGACTTGCAGGTCCTCTTTTATTGCTTTAAGTAAGTTTTCTTCTGATGTATTCTCTGGGAGGTTTAAAACTATGACCTTACTCATTTGAGGAGCTTTGTCTTTGACTTTCATGTTTTTATTCATCAAAATTTCTTTAAGTTTGGTGGAGTCTTCATGTGATCTGCATTTGATTTCAATGTATTTTGGCCTGTTGTATATCTCTTTAGGTCTGATTGTTGACTTCAAAGCATTGAGGGATTCCATGACTTTTTTCCCCGTTTTTTTCAATTATTATTGATGGTTTTGTTCAGAGGGCTTCACTGTATGTTTTAGCAGATTTGTCAGATATTATAGGTTGTTGCATCTTTTCTTTCGGAATTTGAATGCAGGTCTTTAACTGTACGATTTCATTTGTTAACTTGGGAATTATAACTGTGGTCAAATGGCTAATTTCTTGAATGGCATTTTGCAGGTCATTCTTAGTATCGTTTGTTTTGTGATCATTTGTTGGAGTTTGTATGGTTGACAGCTGGTCTAATATTTCCAACGCAGTATTCCTAATGACTCTGGGAAGATCAAAATTTCCTCCTTTTTTTGAAAGGATAATGTTGTGCAGTTTATTGATAAGAGTTAATGTGGGGAATGTTCGATTGGGTTGTGCACAATCCGTTTTAAATTGTGGTTTTCTTGCAGTCATGACACTAGTTTTTTCTGTGATTGAGCTTGATCTGGAATCATTTATGTTGTAATTAAGGCCTTCCAGATCTAGTCTTGATAGGTTTGGTAAAGAACTTGAAAGTCGAGTAAAGTAAATGAGTCGATGTTTTCCATTATGACATGTTGTAATCTATTTACTAAGTGGTTAATTTGAAATTGTATGATAGAAGTTCCTTAAAGTCAATGTTTCTAGAGTGTAATAGAGCACAATGATAAAGTAGAAGTGACCCATATGCCACTCTTCCCATCCCGCACACCAATCCACGCACTCACTGGGGCAGATCCCTATGCTATAATAAGAAAAAAAGAATGATAATAACAAATAAATAATAGAAAAAAATTTATATGAACCGTTATGATGGGGAAGACACTTTGTGGCAATATGGTAAAATTCTGTGGGTGCTTTTCCGCAGATGGTGGATATTGTAAAATTTTGAAAGAATAATTTAATTACAAAAAGTTAGGGGGAAAAATAAATAAATAATTAAATAAATGGAGATAAATAATTAAAATAAAATTGACATAAAGTTATGCATATAAAGGTGGATTTAATTTGTTGGGGGTCGCCAATTTAGCTTAGAGCTAAAAATCGCTTGTCTAAGGAGAAAAAAAAAAGTAAAAATAAAATGAATAAATAAGTAAATAAAAATAAAATAAATAAATATTTTAAAAAAATTAAATAAAATAATGTCTTTTTCTCTCTATTTCTCCCCCCCCCTCAAAATAATAATAATAATTCCCCCTTTTTTTGGTCCAATGGTTATATTCTCCTCCCTGACCTGATTTTTAATGCGATATATGCCAATATCTAAAATTGCATATTGAGCTAGTTATACTTATGAGTAAAAGAATAAAATTGATATAAATAAAACAAATTTTAAGTTAAAATAAAGATAAAATTAGAATTCGTATTGCTGCTGCAGCTAGCTAATGTACTATTTTATTGCATAATATATATATATATATATATATATATATATATATATATATATATAAAATACTATGATATAAGAATGGAATTTAACTTTTTAACTTGAACATAACATCCAATTTAGAAGAATTAAAACTGTTAATAGAAATAAAAATAATAAATGTGTGCGTATGTGTGTTATTTTCTAAGTTCTTTGAATTTAACGTGGTCCATATTCAAAACCTGTAGGTATAAAAACCTTAAAAAGACTCAGAAGCCTTAACCAGGTACACACGAGAAATTAACTTTCAAAAGTATAATCTCTAAAAAAAGTTTAAGTTCAAAATATGGTAATTTAAAATAAATAAATAAATAAATAAAATATTAAGTAAAAATAAAATATATAAATAAAAATTTTTAGTTCCTAATTTATGTTTAACTATTACTGCTAAAATGTTATAGTCCAAAAGAGAATGGTGGAAAAAGTTCTAATCCAGGATTTAGGTTTAGCTAAGATTAAGTACAAAAAGTTAACTAATAACTTGAAGAACATGTTAAATTGAAATTATACTTTCTAAGTGGGCTCGTTTGAAGCGCATTTAAAAATCTAAAACTTAGAGGGTGGTTCCAGGTCACTACGACAGTTTGGAGCCAAGACAAACGCTGATTAAAATTGAGTTAATTTAATTGGTTAAGCGCTGGGAATTTGGTGCTCATAGGGTTAATATAAACTTGAACAGGGGGATTTGTTAGGAAACTAAAGTGGGACTTAGAAATGTACAGTATCAATGCAACAATGCATATACATAGGGGAGGAATGAAGAACCATGGGGAGAAAATACGTGAAAAAATATAAAATTTTATAACACTAATTAGTCCATAAACTATTGAATATTTTTAAAAAGTAAAACATAATTTAAGTCACAGGAATGTATCCAAATAAATATAAAAAAAATTGGAGTAGATTGAATAATAATTTAATGTTAATAACAGTTTTAAAATGAAAGATACAATAAAAAGCGTACTAAGAAACACAAATAGTACATTTGAAATTATAGTTTCGGAAGACATGAAAAATTAACTGTTGAACATATAATAATAAATGATACATTTTTAGAAACGTTAAAATGTCCACTCCAATTTAAAATTATTATTGAAGTATTGGGCCGAAGTTATTGAAGTGTAATTAAAAAGGTAGTAAACCCCCCCCCCCCAAAGTTACTTAAAAACATGAAATTTTTGCTTTAATTAATAGGTTTATAACTTCGGATCTAATTAACCAATCAACGCGATCTATATACCAAAATGCACTGAATCAATGTACCGAACGAAGCAAAATGACATCTGGGCACTTACTTTGTTATTTAGCCGCTCATGTTGATTTAATTTGATGATGGAAAAAAGTTATATGGAAAATTTTCGATATATTTAAAGAAACAATAAACTTCTCTTAATCCAAATGGCACATAAGAAACGTAGAAAGTTGATAAGAATGTTTTTAAAAGAATTACTCCGGAGATTTGTTGAAACAAGTGGCTAAAATTGTAGCTATAGATATACCTTACTGATGGACGCTGTAACCATAGATGTCACATGATTTGTTGATGTCTCATGATTTGTTGAAACAAGTGGCTAAAATTGTAGCTATAGATATACCTTACTGATGGACGCTGTAACCATAGATGTCACACGTGTGGAGGTCGCTCTGCGATTCCGCTTGGCTAAAATGACAATATATCGATCTTACGCGGGGTTTGTAACCCTTGGGCGACAGGCTACGATCCTTCAGATAACTGCAGGAGTGGTTTGGAATTGTTTCCATAAACGTGAAATTACAAAATGATGAACGCCGAAGAAAAGAGCAACATCTGAGATCGACTGTTCTGCTTCATTGCGCCCCACAGCACGCCAGCGCTTAGAATCTTCCATTCATCTTCTGGAAATCATAGAAACACGTATGTCTTCAAAACAAATTGTACGAAAGTTTTAAGCACCTTCTCTATATCAGCACTTACAATCAACTTCTGTAACCCTTCATAAAGCTGGTATCTTATAAGACTGCTCTTTTTACATATTTTTTGACATGAAAGCGTGATTGGCTGTTATTTAATATATTCGCATACTTTATCTACCTCTGCAGCGATTTGCTTCCTTTTCATTTCTTATTGGCTTCCAAAAATTAGCATTTTCCTCTCCGTAATTAACTTTTGGAAGTGAGTGTATTTTTCAATTTTTAGAATTTCTTTCTGCACCACATTAATTAGTTTTTACCATTCATTTTTTAGAAAATGTGATTGCATTTTTTCCCTCTTGTATCAATTACGTAATTAAAAAACTATTTATATACGTTATCGACGATTAAAACGAAATTTGTAAGTGTTTGTGTGTGTGTGTTGTGTGTTTTCGTCTTTTAATTTTATAATACTTGAAATAAACATTAACTAAACCATTACGAGAACGATCACGAGGTGTTAAATTGAAGGCCGGAACGTCATTCTATTTCCAGTTTCGTTCTCAAAAACAGAGAAGAAAATTTAAATACCACATAATAACGTCCAACAATAAAAAGAGAGATATTGGATTACTCATTATCGTTTTACACTTTAACTATAATCAAATATTCATTCAGCTTGTCACAAATTATCTGTTTGTAATGGATTCACCACTTCTTCTGAACAATTGTACCGTAAATCTTTAACAGCTATAAGATTATCACTCTGAAGAATGCAAGTTCTTGTTTTTGTATCTCTACTATACTCCTGCAGTCCGTGGGTCAATAGATCTTTTAAACTTTGTAATAAAATTAGTATCTTAAAGTGCTGGTAGGAAACAACCTCACTTTTAGCAAGTTTTGGGGAAAATACTTTCATTTCTGCAGTGAAGAGGCCTTGAGTAACTGCCGAATGTATGAATCCGAAGGTTGAAAGATGTGGAAAATATCAATCTGCAACAATCCACTTGCCTGAACGACAGAGGACGTCCTTTTTGGCAACTTATATTTGTTATTTAGTTTTTAGTCGCACTTTTGTTCAGCTCGCTTTTGTAGAACTATGTTTCTCAGCTCGGGTCGATTTAATCGGCCAAAAGTATTTGTTATTATTATTATTTTTTTTGTGTGTGTGTTGTTAAATGTTTGTTACGTTTTCAATGGCGTATTTATTTAGTATACTTCTGCAGTGCCTTCACCGGATCTAATTAGCTTTTAGTTTGGTACTTTTCTTTTTTTTTCAAAAGACGTGGCTGTGAAACTGAGAATATGTTTCTGATCAAGATTAAGATATTGGAAGTAGATGTTAAATTTTACAGATGTGTATGAGCCAGAAGAAAACATAGCCAAAACTTATTCATGTAGGGTTTGTTCCAAACTCTGTTACGGCAAAACAGTCTGAGGAAGAAAATTTTTCCAAGAACTGAAAATGCAACATGCTGCAAAGAGACCTTCTAGCCAAATAAGAAAATTTGAAAGCATGGGGAAAATGTTGTTGAAAAACAATGTTATAAGATAAGCACAAGTTATCATCGATATAAATTTATTTAATGATAATTATACGCGTTGCACATTTTTACAAATCTTGCATCATTGGCTAAAAAAAGTCCTCGTACGTCTTTTCAGGCAACATTTCTTCAAATATATATTTTTAAAAAAATTGTACCATTAATAATAAATTTTACTATTATACATTAACAAGTTTTTTTGCTAGTAAAAATATTTTTTTAACAAATGGTTTCGCATAACGAATAAAATTCACAATACGAGTAACATTCGAAAATAAAATATATTGTTATGCATGAAGTTTCATTGTTATTATTTTAAATGTTTTATTACTATCATTAAATATTGCACAATTCATCTGCTTATATGTATATATAGGTTTTAAATTATATATTCAAAGTTTATAGTTATTGGAGATAAAAAAAATAAACATCGTTAATTCTCGTGAATATTCTTTGCGAAATTCAAAATAATTAAATTAATTAGTTAGCTCTTGTAAAATATAAGTTTTATTTGCAACTTATTTAATTAGAATTATTTCATTTATATCTGATTTTGGTGTTTCTTTATGTCCACTTAAATCGAAATAGGCCTAATTCGATAGCTCGAAAATGATTCAATAACCAAACCATGAAGGAATATATTTTGTATACTCTGCAGGACTAAGAAACCCAGCTGATAGCCGAATGGTTAGAGCTCTGGCCTTCGGTTCAATTGTTCGTGGATTCAAATCCTACCTTGGGTTTGGACGTTTATAGAAATTTGGTATCAACTTTAAGCTGTAGGTCTTGGTCTAATATGCCCTCGTGTGTTCGAAAAATGACCATTGAGAGCAAAAACAGGGTTAATGTAGAAAATTTCTGGCTGATTTTTTTTTCCTGCTTATCAAACATAAAATTTTTTGAATGCCAATAACTGCAAATAGCGAATAACTCGATTTAAAATTTTTATAAGTTGGATGGATTTGATATAACATATTTTTAATTCATATTAATAACTTTACATGAATACGATAAATGTACCTCAGATACAGACGCACTATTAATAACAAATTATTTTATCGTAATTACCACAGTAAAAAAAACAAATGTATTTTTATTAGGCTATTCTAACCTAATACCAACACCAAAAAATAGATTATAATATCTACAAATTATTTACCTAAATCTGTGTTCTAACTTGTAGCAAATATTCCCTCTAAAAGCCTTCGTTTGACTATTATAAAATACAATTAATTCATATTTTAAAATGAAGTTTTCATTAGATTCCTGCTTCGAAAGCAGCTAAAATTATAGATCCCGGTAGAATCAGTCTTTTTGAACTAAAAGTGTTACCATAGATTAACAACCAAAATTTTTTTTTAAAAAAAAAAAATAAAAAAAAAAATAAAAACATAATTACTTTATTAAATTGGTTGCCAATGATACCTATTTTACTATTTTGTATAAAAAAAAAAAAAAAAAAAAAAAAAAAAACTCAACAAAATACTCAATTTTTTTCTTGACATATCAACGATTTGATTTGGTACTCAGTAGTCATTTTTTAAACATAATGACTAATTTAACTAGGAATTACAGTTTAAAATGGATTCCAATGTTCTAAAAACACCCAGGATCGAGGTAAAAGTCAAATCAATATACTCAAACTAATGGCTAAAGCGAAAATTATTTAGCTGTTAATTTCACATGTAAATTGTGGATATAAATGGCATACACATTAATTTAAATCTTACTTTTAAAGCATTATTATTGATTCAAAAATTAATCTGTATAACTTTTTCTTGTTTCCCAAAATTAATTTGCATTTTATATATAAAAATAAAAAAAACTCTTCTGATTTTAACTAAAATTATTTATTGAGAAAGTAACAAGTTTAAGAAAATCGTTTTATTTCATTTTATTTATTTATTTTTTTCAATTAAATCTCTTGAAGTTCTCACACAAGATTTAAGTTCTAAGCCAGATTTAAATTTCCTAGAACAATTTCACCGATAAATAAATTGGAAATTAATTGTTAAATTAGAGGCATCTGATATTAATTTTTTTCTGCTTATTTTCAGCTACTATTATTATGAAATTTATTTTCAAACCAATATAAATACTTAAGTGTAACATAATTTTTGTAATAATAAAATAAAAAATAAATATTTTGAAAATGTCAAATATTTAACAATAGGTTTATATAAAAATAAAACAAATGGCAAATGTTTTGTTACAGTAAAGCTATTTTATTAGAATATTTTTTCACATTTAACTGACGAAATAGATAAAAAAAATTTCTTTTTTTTACTCCGAAAATTAAAAAAAAAATTAAACAATAACAATAGTGGGCATTAAGGGGAGATAGATCGCCAAGACATTTGGAGCGACCACCGAAGGTATTTTTTATGATCCTCATACTTATAAAAATATACTTTTTTAATCGCCAATGAAGGTGATAGCGAGACAAAAAATTAAAAGCAGCTCCTGAACGAAAAAAATCCAGCCCATCTTGCACTTTGAGAATACAGCATTTAAGTTAGGTAAAGCAACATATTCATATAAATTTACTCTTTTACAAACAACCGTCCTCAATTCAACCCTAAACAAAAATTCACGTAATGAGGATTTCATTTAATTACAAAAATGCCAATTTATAACAATTGCAACAACATAAGTCCATTATCCCGACTTTTTGCAACTTTTATTATTCTTGTTCTATGCATTTTAATAGTCGTTATTTTCCATTCATCATGTATTTTAACTATTAATATAGATAGAAGAATATAAGAAATAAAATCATGATGAATTTCGGCTATTTGTCTCCCTCTAATAATAGTAATCATTGATAAGCTTTCATGTAATTCATTTAAAAATAGAACTACCAACAGAAAATATTTTATTGAAAAGGAAATATTACAGATCTGTATACAGTAAAGAATAGTAATATTTAAAAAATTAAAATAAACAAATATTTATATTTTACTTTCTATTGGTTTTCCACATAGTTTTTTTTTTTGGTACTTAGCCGTGAGATTTTTCAATTTTGTGAAGCTAAGAACACGGCATACTTCTTATCTGGAAATCATCAACATATGATTATAACTCAAATTCTTACTCGAAATATAAAAAATTTTATATTTTCCCACTCTATTCTTTGATTATTTTTAATGCAATTAAACATTTTTAATCATTCCTCGTGTTAATTTTCTAAAACTTTTGAAGTTTAAAAATTAATGTTATAAAAATACTGTTATCTTCATAAGTGTGAGTCTAAAATTCTATTTTTTAAAGTGGAGAGTAAATTTTATGAAATCGACACTGAAAATGTGTAAATAAGTAAATAGTGTTTAAAAAAATATTTTGGAAATAAAAATTTTGAAAACCTTGTCCGTTTATTGCAATTTAATATCGTAATATACATACATACAAATATATATATATATACATATATATATATACATATATATATATATACATATATATATATATACATATATATATATATATATATACATATATATATATATACATATATATATATACATATATACATATATATATATATATACATATATATATATATATACATATATATATACATACATATACATATATATATACATATATATATATATATATACATATACATATATATATACATATATATATATACATATATACATACATATATATATACATACATATATATATATATACATATATATACATATACATATATACATATACACATATACATATATATATATACATATACATATATATACACATATACATATATACACATATACATATATATCGTAGAAAAATATTATAAAATAAAATTGAGGTGAAAGCACTTGGAACAATTGTTTTGGGAGTGACTTAAGGAAGCACTCTCTAGATAAAATCTTAATTTTCTATTAATTTATTACTACAGGCAAATTATTATGTTAAGTTTTTATTCATTCCTTAGAAATAAAAGCGGCGTATGGAAAAACTGTCGTATTATAATAACTAGAAAAAAAAAGTATAATGTTTCCCAGTTATTTACTACAATTATTAAATAAGAAATTCTTCGAAAACGTAATATGAATGGAAAATTATATTTATCAATCTCGAAATAAATATTCCAGTATTTAATATTGATGGAACAGAAAAAGTGAATTTTAGAAATGTTAAATATTACATTTTAATTTATTTAACATCAATCCCGAAAACTAAATACAAATCTTGTAAAATTAGGATAAATAAAAAGTAAGAAATCTCAGGAAGTATTAAGTCAAAACATACAAATTAACATACATAACATATAATTGACTTATTTATAATAAATTAAATTACATCTTCGCAGAAAGAATTCCATGCAAATTACCAGAAAGATATTTTCGAATGCACAGTTAAATTACTTAAACTATGCTAATCGAAAAACCCATCTTATTGCATCAGTAGAAAACTCTCTGTCCTCTTCTTTAATATGATTTTTTTTTAACACATTGTCGCCTTTTGAAATAAACATCGATCTCAGAATTCATTAGCATTGAAATTTTGTCAATATTTTTAAGCTTTCAGAAATATGCATTTTTCAATACCGTACTTTTCAAAATCATTAGCCAAAATAAAAAAAAAAAATAAAAAACTCATGATACAAAATATCACAATTCGCTTTCTACTCCAAATAACTTGATTTTTACAAGGCCTATAAAAATACTGAGATTAACAACTTTGCACAATAATTGTTTTAGATTATTCTTGTATTTCACTTAACAAATAAAACGAGTCACATTTTATCAATACCTTTAAGAGACTTTTCTTTGGGGTGGGTGTTCACTAGTTAAAATTACTATTCACAGCTTTCATATTTTTTTCGAAACTTATCTCAAGAATAATTTCAGCACATTTGGCGCAATATATTCCGAGGGACAAATTTATAAAAGAAATTGCTTCTTTTTAGGCCCATCAATTCTCTTAATTATGATCATAACTTTAAAATCGAAATAAACACATATATATATCTTGATATTAACACGGTTGGAATTCAGTTTAGTTATAAAAGATACGTTGGTCCAAATACGCGAGAGCTAAATATGGATATTTGTTTTTTTCATCATTAAATCTGTGAATGAACTAGAAGTAAAGCAAAATTTTATTTAATCCAACTGTAAATGCTAAGGGTTGTGTTGTATAAAATCGTAGGACTAAAAGTTAATTCTCTTGAGTTATAAACGCGCGCAAGATATTTAAAACGTTTAATTATTAGTCCAAGAGGAAAATGTAGACTTTTTTCAGCAAGACTGATAAATAAAACAACTTCATAATAACTACTATTTTTGAAGTACCAAGTACATTTTCTCAAACGAATTACAACATATTAAAAGTAACTTTCGTTATATTTTTTGGGAGTATTGTGAAGTTCAAAGAATTCGGAAAACAAGTTTTATGTATATTGAATCCTAGTCTATATATTTTCTTCCTCCTCAAAAAAGTGCATTTCCAAATAAACTATAGCTGCGTATTGTTTTAAAATTGTATACAAGACAAACCATTTTTAATGAGAAAACAAAAATAATCTAGAATAAGCTTAACTGCTCGCAACAAGAATTGTTGTGTAAGGTTTTAAAATCCTAATTTTTTTTTCCCACTAATATTCACTGTAGGTATTTAAGAATTAATGCAGATAAGGAATAGAGGGATATATTTATTTTTTAAATTTTACGTAAATTAAAAATTTATTTTATATGGAATTCATTTCCGACAAATAGTGCACCCCATTTTAGATCAAGAACTTGCACCGACATATTATAGAGAAGGAATAGTACGAAATTAAAATATTTTAAAGGACTTGGTTCTGCCAATATTTGAGCTATATTGCCACCAGAACGTACCTTATTTTAAGAGAGAGAAAAGCAGCAACCCCCCAACTTTGATAAATTGATTAAACGCTTATTTGCCTAACGTATAATCAATTTACGTAAATATTCCTAATTATGCGGTGTTCCATTTAAAATTTGTTGTAAATCCTTTTATATGCACTTTCGAGAAACTATAACCAAGCACTTTTAAATTATACTTTAAGGATTTCCATCACTAACAGCATTATATTACGTCTAACATTTATTCTAACGAACTTACTCAAAATTAGCATGTTATTCTTTTGCATACTAAATTTATAATAAAAACAAAACCTTCTAACCATGAAGAAAATGACTTTATAAATAAAATTTTTAAATCTACAAGGCGAGTTTAACTGGTCATGAAAAATTATTGTTTTTTATCGAAGTTATTGTCTTGTATTAATAAAACACGAAGTACGGCAATAGAAGCCATTCATAACAAATGTGAATTACAACATTCCACACGATTCTAGCTTATACAATGTAAAAGCTAGAATCGTGGATATATCATATGCTGTTGCTGCTAATCTCCGTATCCAGTCTCTCTGCTAGATGAGATTTACGAGTTTATTCACTTTCAAAAAATCTGACTAGCATAGGTATATCTAGCACGTCTTAGTGGAACACCTAAGACTATGTACCAGAAAGGAATCAAATGGAGCTCGAAATACACATCTCCCAAAAATTTCCGTAGAATTGACAAATACCGTTATCCATATATAATTCATGTTCATATGCAAATATGAACTGAAAATATATTTACAGTAGATTGTAAACTTCATGGGAAATAAGCAGCAACTATTTCTTATCGCGAAATTAAAACTCACTCGAGATCAAAGAGCTACCAACGCTTAGAAGAAATTAATTCATTAAATTTTATAAATATGTGACTTGTTTCAAGACTCAAACGAAAATGACCTAATAGGCCAAGATCGTATGAAGGACAATATATTGAAAATTTTTACTAGCCTTGACAAGTACTCATCATCAGAAAGCAGTCTTATTAAACTAATGGATCACGTGTTAGATCGTAATACAAAAAGTTCCAGAAAAATTATTCATAAATAGTGGATGTATGCTCGTGGTATCTAAATAAATCTTACGATCTATTCGTTTCAACTTTTAAAAAAAAAAAAAAAAAAGAAAGAAACATTACGCAAACATTGTCTTCGATTTGTTTTAATTTTTTTAGAGAAATTGCTGAATAAACATTTTAGTGGGTGAAAGATAAAAATTAATATTCGAAGGATCAAATCTATATTTTTGTCACTTAAAAATAACTTTCACACAAAAGTGTAAAAAAAACTTGCAATATTTCGTTTCCATGATCAACTTAATATCTGAACTATTCACAGAATAATTATCAGGTTTCAGAAATGCTTGTTTTTTATTTCCGACATCTAAATCAAAGAGGTTTATAAAGAAAATAAAAAATTTTATATATTTTCATTATAGAATAGGAGGAAAATTTTCGAAGGGCAAAGTTGTTACTTAAATATACTAACGTGAAATTTTACGCACATAAATATTTTCAACAACGAATAATTCAGGCATTTTCTTTCAAAACTAAAATCTTCTCACAATATTGTAAAAAATACTTTAATCCAAGTTTATCAGACTTCTTGAGAGATTAATAAAGTTTGAACAGATTCGTAACACCATGAGAAAATCATGTGCACTAAAATTATCGTTGATCATTGATCATTAAATTAGCGATCTTTGGTAATCAGAATGCGGTGCAGTTTTAAAAATTGAAATTTTAAGAAAAATTACTTTCAAATTCTAAGACGTAAAATAGGATAGAGAAGTAGTATGAATATTTCCTAGGTATCATAATTATGTATCATTTTTAAAAATAATCTCGTTTGTCAGTCATGCTAAAATTAACTTACAAGCATGAAAGTCGATTCTGAATCATCAGATATGGACAATAAAGCCGAGAATCATGAACGATCACAATTAGACACAAAAAATACCGCAGTAACTATTCAGCTACCTACCTTAAAATGTGGCAATAGAAGTTTAAATTAACAGATGGACCTTTCTTACAAACATTTTGATACAACAGAATTATATCCAATATCCGCAAATGCACTTAAAATTCTTTCAAATTCTCTCTCATGTGAACTGCCAACTATTGAACTATTTCAATAACACGATTTGTAATGAATTATCGCTTGATAAAATTTACTAAATCATCGATTACTGGTTTTAGAAAATATTAATTTTGATTGTTCAAAAAATCGGGAATTCATAATTGAAGAGATTTTTTTTATTTAATTGGCCCATTATCAGATATTTTTCAAACAATGCTGCAGTGTCAGCCGATAAATTCATATTCGGGATAATAAATATTACTTTCCATATTAATAAATGTTACTGTATCAAATTTATACAAAGGCAATTTACTTTACCATTGCATTAAATATATTTTTCTGGACTATGAAATAACTATAGTCGTATCAATGAAGAAAAATAAAGGTTTCTGCTATTGCTTAGCTTCCTTTTTTGTATGGGGACTAAGTAGACTAAGTTTAAAGCATTTAAGTTTTCAGAACCTATTCAAACATCCGTGACCCGAACAAGATTCAAAACCACAAACTGTTGAATTGATGACGACCCTAACGATATCCATCATGGCAGCAGCTCGGTAAGAGAACATCCATTATTTGTCGTGTTAGTACGCATTTTAAAATATACCAGGAAAAAACCCAAAAACAATAAATTCATCACTGTAAAGAACGATGTTTTTAATACTATTGTAATTTCATACAAAACTTATAAAAAACAGTACGTCATGTCAAACACATTAGTGAATTGCATAGCATTTATATCGCAGGTAATGGAGAAGTTTAGAAATATTTGAACGCATCCAAATATGTATTTAAATCGCTTTACAGCATAAAATATTTGTGTCAACTTTATAAAATAACACTGCTGCTTAAAAATAGAAGTAAAAGAAACTTCCTTAAAAAAAGTTTCTCATAACTAGAAAAACACCTTCTTAAGGGAAACAATTAACACTAACTTTAAACACAAATATCAATACCACATTTTCATCTATAACAGCAGATAAGAAAAAGCTAACAATGCAATTTGAAATTATTGATTTGTTATATTTAACATTTAAGGCGACGTTAATTCTCCACATTGAGGTCATTTATTCGGCAGATTGCCTTCAAATTCCACAAAATCATAATTTTTTCATTCTCAAGCAATGATATACATCATTTTTATGCCTTCTTTCATAACTTTCTCCAGTAAAAACAATAAGCAATATCAAAAGACTTAAATCGTTATTTTTCTAAACAAATAACACTACAGTGAAAATTGGACAAAGTAACATGCAAAATGAAACAGTTATAAATTTTGACAAGATATTAAATTTTTATTAACTTCTGTAACAATGAAAGCTACCAACACATAAATGTTTTGTGAACAAAAATTGACAGTTCATTATTATACTCTAAATGGATTTTCTATGAGTTAACTAATAATTTCTTGATCAAGTAATAAAAATATACACATAAAATAAGCATATTAATCTAAATTATGCATTATAAATTAAACACATGATTTTGGGGCCGAAAATTCTGAGCAAAGTTGCAGTTAGTGATTGCTACATTTACTCACAGGCTGTCACTCAACATTGATAAAGATAATCTGATCTTGTAAATAGATAGTTTAGAATGGAAATAATTTTTAATATCATTTATTTCTATTTTCAAAACTTGGTAAAGAAGTACATAAGGTTAGTAAGTTATGATTTTCAGGCAATTTTTCCAGAATTATTGACTTAATTCAAAGAATATTATCAAAAACAAAAAATTATAATAAAAAAAATTATAACTGACAAACACTGGATACATCATTTGATTTTTACCCAAGAGCTGCACAAAATTAAATATGAAATTTTTAATACATATTTGTTGCTGTTAACCAGCAAAATTAGGACTTAAACTTATTGTTTAAGTCATTCTTTACAAACATACGGACCCATAACCATGACAAATGCACCCAACAAAATTATGAGAAAATGAAATAAATCAACAAACATTCATTTGAACAATTTAAGTTCTAAATTAGCAATTACTTGAAGAATAAGTTTATTTTTAATTTAAAAAATAGATAATCAGCACTTGTATCAAATAAAATTATATACATACCCATTGCTTCTTTCATTTAAAGAAAATGCACTATATGTGTGGTATTATTTTCTAAATTTTTTTGTTTCCTTATATAAAAAATAGTACTGTTAATATTTCTCAAAGGGTTTCACAATTGATTTTAACTCAAAGTTAATTAAACTTTTAATTATAATTCTTAACAGCATTTATGTGATATTTGAATTTCGATTTAGAAATATAAAATCTTAGATAAACCTAATTTAAATTTACATTACTTTTAGTAACTTTTCACAATTCTAAGAATCATAAAATCCTTTCGTTAGTTTGGAAAATAAAGTAAAATATTCCACATTACAAAACTAGACAAGATCTCAAGAATACAATGGCATACCTTCCATTTTTAGTAGTTAATTTGAATTACTGTGGAAAAAGAAAACTTATGTATTAAAAATTTTTTACAAATGAAACCAACTCAAATTCAATACCATTTTTATTAAATGATTTGTACTTCGGTAAAAAATTCAGAAATTAAATACTTTTACTACTTACATTTAATAAAATTCAACTGGACATCAAATTTTATAAAATCAAGGTCTCAAACTTTTCCTAGACTGTGAGCTTTTAGTATATTTTATATTTAAGAATTTTAGGTTTCACATATATTTTATAAATGATATGGAGATATTTTGACCAACTAATCTTAGTTTAAAAAAAGCTTGGTATATTATTAAAAATTGAATTGAAGATGTATTTTCACAGAAAAGTATACAAATATGTAACTTTAATAAATACCCCAAGTACTCTTTTTAAGCATTTTGTGCACTTCAAAGAAATTATGAAAATAATGAATCAAATCTTAAATTTTATTCAGTAGCATTGAATTTTGCTGCCTTTCAATTAAATAAATAAATGTGACACAATAAAAGATTTCTTTTAAAATTATATCGATATTTAGCAAAGAAGTTTCTAAACATAGTAAAATAAATATGAAGTATTTTGTAATTGCTTGTTTTAACTAATAACATGACAAAATTACGGCAAAAAAATTCGAAATTTAGAATTAAAAAGCAAAAAATTTTCAATACTAACATATTTGAAATCAAAACATGCATTATAAAATGTTATTCACATTTAAGCAAAATATAGTACAAGAAGGATAAATGTATCTTAAATTTTCAATTAAGAAAGGTCTTCTAAAGATCAGGTTTGCCATCTAGTGGTTTTTAGTTAACATTGTGGATTGTAAACTGAAAAGAGCATATAGTTTATAAAAAGCATCAATTCTACATTTTTCTAGGCCTTTAAATGTAAGAAGTTTGGGTTTTTTTTGAGAATTCCTAAAGTAAACTATGGTAACAGGATCCATTATAGTGAATTTTAGGAAAAACTGAACATTATGATTGTTTAGTTCGACTGCTTTTGAAGACTAAAATATATACAGTGGTTAAAAAGTTTCTTTTCATTAAAGAATAAATGAGCATAATTTGTAAAGTATTGCATTTTTTCTTTAAATGCTGTCTATACGTGTTTAATATAAGTCTATAGAGATTTTTATTTGTACAAAACAAGAAAAGCACATTAGTTGCAACATCTAAGGTAAATTGAAAAAAGCAGTGCAAACTAAGTTTCGTATGCGTTATGCAAATTCTTTCTGACGTGTTTAAGGCCCGAAGTAAATCTTGGACATTAGAAAGTTACTGATAAGAAAATAACATATCGATAATGGCTGTTAGTTTAATATTGATAGTCTCAAAATGGAACTTTCCAGAACTACTCGGGAATTAGTGATTAAATTGTGAAAAGATGAATCATCCAGGAAAAGGATTAGTGAAATGACTAAAGCAGTTATCATGGACATGCGACCTGGATGAAACCTTTTAAGTTTGTAAAACAGCAAAAAGCTCCTCGAGTTTACGAAGAAGCATGTAAGCAAGTCATTTTGGGGGGGGGGGAATCCATTCTTATTAGCAATGAACAACATTCATGGGTCAGATGGTTAGTTATGTTGTGGAGAAAAACAAACGAACAAATGCTAAGAATTTATGCGGAATTGTGAAGCACTGTAGTGAGAGCGTGCAAGTGCTTCTGAGTAGGAAATTTGCAATTCATCGAGAGAAATATAGATTTTCTTAAACAAAATGAGTTACTCAGCTCAGAGAAACCATCGCTTGGAACTGGTTTCACTTTTCAGCAGGACAACGTGATCCTAAACACACCTCTAAGATTTGCCAAGAATTGTGCATTTACAATGTTAAACAACTTCACAGTTATCCCCAATCACCTGATTTAAACCCCATCGAACATTTGTTAAATGCATTTTTGTAGACTATTGTGGTACTAAGGCATCGTATAGTGCCTTTTTTATCCATGTTCAGGGATTTTTCGAATTTTTAAGATTTATTATTAAATTTTGCCTGTATTATCACCTTTTAAGTATATGTATAAGTTGCTGCATTAACATGGGAAAACTTATACATATACTTAAAAGGTTACTTAAAGGTTTAATATTAGTAATATTTAATATTTATATATTAGTTTAACTCATTAAGTTTACATTTTTATCATTATGAATTTGATGTGACAAAATATACTGTGATATTCATTTGTATCTGCATATGGAGAATTTTTTTACAAATGTATATCAAATGTTTTAACATACAAAAGCATATCTATAAAATGTTTCCATAACTTTGTTAAAACTGCATCTATAAAACTAGATTTCCTAGATCATTCTTTTACTATAAACCTCTATCAATAAAATAATTTATCAATAAAGTTCAACTGGTCTATATCAAATTTTGAAATTATTATCATGTTTAAGTGTTGATTATTTACAACTGCAATTATATTACTAAATATTTAATGAAAATATTTTAAATTTTTAAGAATGTCAGACAACTGATAAAATTTGATTAAATTAACAAGATTTATTAGTAAAAGTGAAATGTTTTCTTTGATATTTACTCAAATAGCAACCAGATTAAGTAGCTTGACTTTTTTCATCACGGCAAACATCAATAAATAAAATGACACTACCTACCTTTAGAGAATTCCTTAACACAGAATACTTAACTATTTGATAAATGTTTGGGGCAATTGTTATTTCTTATTTCACAATATCACTTTCAAACTTCACCTTTACTATATTTTCATCTAACAATTCATAACAAAAAAACAAGCTTCTGTTTTGTTACATTTGCATTATTCAAATCAGCAAACGAAAATATTACATGATATTCAAAAAACAATTCAAAGTTTTTATACACAATAATCACATTCCATCAGTAGAACTGCTTAACTGGTGCAACAAATTAAGAAATGAATAATTTTAAGTCAACTTAATGTAGTCAGTTATTGAAAAGTTGATTTTCAACATGTATTGATAGTATCTTATATTTATGAATCATGTATTTAAAACTTTCAAAACTGTTTTACTGTGCTAAATTGAGTTTAGGTTACAGCAACATAAAACTTAAGCTACAACAATGGAGTTATTTGTATGAAATTAGCCTACATATTTTTTAAGTGCAATTATTTATGAAATGAAGCATAACTTTGAATATACATTAAAAACTTTGCTATTTCTAAAAGGAATGCTCAATAAAATTTCTTTATATACTGCTGTATAATTTTAGCTTTTTTCTTTATCACTCAATACCTTTTTGATTTTGCTTATTTCAAAGATTTTCAAACCAAGTGTCCTAATTAAAGCTTGATGGTATTTCCCTTATGTGTTTTATTAAAATCCAACTAAAATCTGACATAAAATAAGCTATTTTATATGTTTGTGTAAATCTAATTTTGACTAATTTATGTTTACATCATAATTTATTTTTAATTATGATCATAATTCAAGTTTTTTTAAAGCCAGCTTTAAGCAGAAATCTAAATTTAAGTTAAATTTTATATCCAAATGTATACACATTATAAAGGTAAAATGTTCCACAAAATGATAATTTTGGAGACCTATTAATCATAGAGGAGTCTATGGTCCTAGGTTGGGTACCTAACCTAGCTTTCAATAGCAAATGCTGCCACTCTTATTTTGCTCCCTTTACAATTTAAGTATGGAATTTTAAATTTCAGATAAGGCTGCCAATTTTTATTTTGCAAATAAAAGCCATTCTTTTGAAGAACAAGGGTGGAAATGAACAAATAGTATCCTCGAGACTTGAATATACTTTTATAACTTTAAAGCCAATTAACCAACCTAGTCTGAAGTGGGTTTGAAAGCATTACAACACATAACCTTGTGGCAGGCAGCTAAGCATGCTTAAAGCACATTTAACATAACAAAAGTTGTAGACTTACACATTTACATAAATAAGAAACCGAAGACAGATTTATTACAAAGCTTGCCTTTTAGAGTAATTTATTGGTACAAAATTTGCCAATCTAATTAGGACCTTGATTGCACCTAGAACTTTTGTGATGTTCTTATCTAAATAACTTAAATAAGTCCACATTAAGGCCTTATCAAATACCACAATACATTATAAAATAACAGTTCATAAAGACAAAAACCAATAAATATTGAATTAATAGATGAGTCTTTTTAATAAAATGTTTTAAATGCTTGAGAAAATATCTTTTAGAATATTTTAAAAATCTTAAGTTTTTAAATGGATTTTAGTTTCAGAAATAAGTATATGGTGAAAAAACATTTTTCCATTTCAACTTAATAAAAAAATTTAAGGTGGCTTCCAATTCTCATTTGGCTTTATAATAAACCACCAAATCATTTTTTCATTTGAATAGTCCAAGAATGTTAAGTAATTGTGATATAATTACATAATTGGACTACACAAAAGAGGTAGAAAGTAAAGTTTCAAAATCAAAAATATTAAAAATTTTTACAAACAAATTGCCAGTGATTACAGCTTCATTATTAGTAAATGATAGTTTAATAGTTTTGTGAGAGATATTTTTATACCCACACACATTTTTACCATTATTCTAAATACTTATGTAAATTTGGTAATTGTTTAGTAGTACATTAACTTGTTCTATTGTTCTTGCAAGTTTCTCATTAAATTTATAGTTATCTTACTTTTAATTTATATGAAAAAAGACATTAGTTAAAATAACACTTTAACTTTTAAGTAACTCATTTTAATTTACCATAAAATACACATTTACTTTCTAACAGAAATTTAAAAACAAATTTAAACTTTTTGTTATATTATGTTCTTTCATGGATCTCTACCAAATTAATACTTTTTAATCAAGACAGTAATTATTTTAATGGAAACTGCACAATTAAATTTAAAGCAGTTATACATACAACTTTGTACTCCACATACTTGCCTAAATATATTTAACTTTTGATTAAATTAGATATTTTGTATTATATTTGGAATATTTAATAATGAAATATACTTTTGATTCAGAAATACACATTACACAACTGAAATACATGACAGTGTTTAATAATTTTAAAGTTAATAATTAAGTTTAAAATGCTGAACTCATTCAAAACCTGTTACTATTACAATGCATTTTTGAATACCGAGAAAACCTGAAAATATTTCGTACATGATTTAAAATAGATTAACTTACAGAAGTCATTTGTTTTTAATTAATGGAATACATTTGTCAGCAATTAAAAATGTTCTCCACACAAACTTTCATTTCCATTTAGATAGAATGATTTTAGCTTTAGTTTTCTCTGGCATAGACAAATAGCATAGCAAAAATTATAATTTTCTCCTTAAGTCATCCACACAAGAAATCAAAGAAAAATTCAACTTTTGTATAGAGGTGAGTTGATCAAGTATAACTAAGTCTAAAATGACAGAATGAGGGTAATGGAGGATGACATACTTTGTACATAAAGACAAATGAAACCTTACAAAAATATTAAAATTTTTTAAAGCATTTCTATATAAATAGATAATTACACTTCAGGCAGCTTAATAATCTTCGTTTAATACCAAACTGAGAAAATTTGTTTAACTGCAATAATGTGCCAGTGTCCTAATAATTAACTTTTCAACACATTGAGCTCTGCTTTTTAAACCATTCCATAGGTAATTAGTATTTTTATACCACAAAACATTAGATGCAATACAAAGTTTATAGGGTTATAAGTTAAATTCTCAATCAATGCATGTTGACTGCACTTTCATTTACAAGAGTACAATCAATATAACATGCTTGTATTTTCAATATTATGCACAAGTTAGCAAAGTTTATGAAATGTCAAAAATTATAATAATTAAATTTCACATTTTAAGCATTTCCAATCTTGATAAGGATACACAATAAATGAAACTTTTTTGTATTGTTAAGTTTAATAGGAAACAATGGTTGATTCATTGTGTAAAGTTTAATGGCATAAGGTCTTGGCTATGACAAACTGCACCAAGTACATGTTAAATTAGAAATAGCTGATCATATTTCACATTTAAGCCTACTTTATTAAGGACAGTTCAGCTAACTAAATTCAAGATTTATGAATTCTTCTAGTTATTCATCAGAAGATTATATACAATGATTTGATATAAAAATGCTTTAACAACTTTGTTAATCCACAATGTGTGATGTAACTTTTCATTCCATTTTGACTTTTTTCTCTAATTCTGCTTGATTATTATTGAATACTTACACTTTTGGAAGGAACTGTATGTAAAAAATTAAATACTGGATGTTAATAAGATGTGCCATTTCCAAATTTACAATGACTTTTGAAGAAAGTAGACGATACTTTCAAAGAAAATTAATTAATAGCATTTATGATACAACTTAAGATTCCAGAAGAAATTAAGCTTATTGATGTGATCAGTTTTTAGTAAGAATTGTAAACTTTGGTTTAGGCATAAGCTGTTTATTTTTCATATACTGATTAATTCAATATAAATATAAAAATTGTGAATTGTTAAATATGGAGTCATATGGCTCATTATGCATCCAGCATTTTTATTACGAAGTACGAAGACTAATAATGGCAGTAATTCAGATTTTTATTGTGATAATGAAATACATACACGACAATGATGATCTATCTGATGAGATTAAAAAATTGAAAATGATCACATATGCATATGAAGACTATACACATCAAATAACTGGCAACGATGATTTGCTCCCACGAGCAGCCGATGATCAGCCGTTGACTTATGATGATGCAATTTCTCTACCAATTGCCGCCGTTTCTGTGTGAATATAAAAAGGTTGGTTATGTGATAAAGACGTACAAATGTAGAAATAACAGTAGTATTCGTTGAGTATTTAATGATGAATAGATGATTTAAAAGTACGTGCATTGAATGAACAATTGTGGCATAATTCTGAGTTAACAGTTAAATAGAGCTGATGAACAAGTCGTAATTATTGATTTGATAAAAAGCTTTCACAAGTGAAGAAGCAGCAAGATTGGGTTTGGTAATAAGTAAAAGCATATATGCTGCTATTATAGGCTGTTCTCACTAAAATTAACTTTGATATACTTGAAATTAACAGCCAGAACATGTATAAAAAATTCTGAAATTATAACAGCAGATTCAATTTGTAGTACATGAGACTTGTTTCATAAATGCACAAGTACTTATAAAAAATTGAAGGCTAAGAAGGTTAACAAAAAATAAATGTGAAGATTACATGCAGAAAATTTCATTTAATAGTTCAAACTTAAATTTTAGAGGTAAAAAATAAATCTAAAACTTAATAAAAACATGCACCACATAACAAAACATAATTTGCTGAAAGAGAACTTAAAATTCAAATAAATCAGAAACTTAAGAACTTTCCATCTTTTAAGAGAAAGATGAAAATCATTATTAATCAAAGTTACCTCTGTCCCATTGGTGAGCGGCTTCTATAACCACCAGAACTCCTGTAATCACCACCACCATAGGATGGTCGGTCATAGCCACCTCCACGGTCTCCACCATAGCGAGATCCACCACCACGACCTCCTCTGAAACCTCCACCGCCGCTTCTGAAACCAGAATCATATCCTCCTCGGCCACCTCTTCTACCAAAACCACCATCTCTGCCACCTCTGAATCCTCCACCTCCTCGTCCACCACGCCTTCCTCCTCGTCCTCTGGAAATATCTACCCTAATTTCAGAACCATTGATAGAGGCTCCATTCATTTCTTTTATAGCTTCATTAGCATCCTGGTCATCTTCAAACTCAATAAATGCAAAACCAGGAGGATTTCGTGCAACCCAGACTTTAGTTAGATTTCCATATTTTCCGAATTCTCTTTCAAGATCTTCCTTCTGAACATCTTCACTTAAACCACCCACATAGACAGATGTTGGTCTCATTTTCTAGAGAAAAAGCATCATATTATTGTAATAAAATAAAATTAATTAAATTTAGTCAAGTTTAAAGAAGCAAATGTTTGCTATCTTTAAATTACACAAAAGGAACAGAAAATATTTAAAATTCCTTTAAAAATCAAATTAAATACTGTTAGTAAGCTTGAATGCAAACAACTTGAAATAAAATGTAAATAAGGTAAGAATTTAATTTTAACTTCTGAATAATTTGGATATTTCAAACTAATCAGCATAATTAACTTTTGTCAATAGTTTCAAGGGAAATCAAACTGCTGCACATTAATAATCTACTCATAGTAAATAAATATAACTATCATGATAGTAATATATAATTCAAATAAAATATTACTTGTTTAATTAGATTCAGTAGATATCTTAAAATGTTTAAAATAGCCATTCAAATTTTTTCTTTACAAGATTCAGATTACAAAAAATTAATCTGTACATAATTATACACACCTTAATTTCCAGATACAAATTTTCACTTCATGGGGATAAACCAATTTACCTTTGGTAAAACTTAAATACTTTCAATTTTACAGAGACAAATATCACCAAACAAATTGGAAATAAAATATTTGGAAAGCTAGAGATAGCATATTATATCATGGCAATAAGTATTTTGACAGCAGTATGAAGTAGCAACCGATATTTTGTTGGAACATCTCATTTGGAGTTGAAATGGAAAAGTGCTTACTTTATAATTTCATTCTCACCCAGACAAAAAAATGCAGATAAAAATTTTTTTTTAATAAATTACTGGCAAATATGTGGTCTAGCACTATTTTATCTAATGAAGCGGTACACCAAAATAAAAAAAATTGAGCCATATTAGCATGCAATAAGCTAAATTAAATCTTTTAAGAATTTAAAAAAAAGCAAAGAAAATAATTTTATAATATTATGGTGTGTAAATTTTGACCAATAACGTACGTAACAGGCGTGAATATAAATTTCTAATTTATATTTCAAAAATTAAAATCAAAGTTATTTTGTCTGAAGAATTACAGGTTCTCTCAAGTCAGCTTTTCAATGACCAATGAAAAAATCAAGATTTCTTGCCTCCCACATATGGCTCGTTTTCCTTAATGTACATGTATGTACAAACTATAGATGAATAATGGCCGCATTAAATATTATAAATTCTAAAAGACGTGCTTATGAGATGCTTTAATGAAAATTGCAACATTTTTAGCAGTAAAAAAATATTAATATGGTCACAGCTTACGTTTTCTTAAAAATATTTCATTCACTACAAAATAAATTCAAAATGGCGTACGCCAAGCTATTGCACCATTTTGATCTCAGTGGCGATATAAAATTTTTTTTGGCGGTTCGTATTCGTAAATAGCAAAAAATATTCTAAAAAATATAAGTCATGATAATGTTATTTAACTATATTGAAAATTAAATTACTTATAAATGCTTATTTATAATAAATATGGTTCTGTATGGCATATCGGCATACAGACAAATTGATAAAAAATTTAAAAAACAAAAATACTACGAAAAGCATGGGATTTAATACGTAATTGCAATAAATACGCATTTGCAACATTATCAAGTATTAATTTATTATAAATATAACAAAATTTTATGTCGCTTTAGATGCGCAGAACTAACGCCCATCTGCACTAACGTATTTTAAAATTTTATAGATTTTATTTGTTGGATGAAATGAATCGGTTCCAATCAAAAATAAGACATTGGTAAATTTTAAAATATGAGAAATCATTATTGAATTTTACTAGTCAGAAATTAAAATTTCATGACTAAAAATCATTAAGATTGACAAAATGGCGCCGATGAAAAGACATAGACCAAGGTCGCAAAAACTTACAAATTCTAATATAATAAAAATTTTCTAACTATCAGTTACTTCTAATAATGAAAGTTAATAATTTATATTCAAAAATATTCAAGGAACTAGAAAGTTAGAATATTAAAAAATTAACAAGAAATTCGAAATATTGATTCGTATACTTAATGTATACTGAAGAATAACGTAAAGACGAAATACAAGTTTTATACATATTTATCAATTTAAACTATATATTTTAATTGACATTATAACATTTGCTTACCAATTATATTCGTTGAAATGTCTAAAACGAAGTTAACACAAATTCGATCTTCAGCCAGGAATTAACCAACCTTCCAGCGTAAGATTACCAAGATAAATGAAATGAAAATGGTTCGGTAAGATACATTAAGCATATGGTTACAGTTAACTTAATAAATGATATTTAATGACTAACTAGAGATAAAAAGTTTTAGAAATTCCGAAAATTAATTTTTTTGATTCAGAAAATTTTTAGATTAAAGAATAGAAATCATTTTCATTTTAACTTCAAGTCAAACAATAAAATTTTTTTAGAAGTAAAGCTATCGAAAGTGTATTTTTGAAGAATTTTTTCTACTATCGAGAACAAAGAAATGAAATATAAAATAAATCAAAGATGTTATTATAATTATTTTATTTTTATTGAAAATATTTTCAATAAATAAAAAATTTCTCAAAAAATAACATCCATACTACATTAAAAAATAAAAACGTGCATTCTCATTAATAATTAATTTCAGTAAAGGATATGATTTTATCGAATTAAAAAACAAAGGCGCGCGCACTACAGGCATAGAATGAATGAAGTTATGAGTTCTGATTATTTTCCTTCCCGTTTTTGTAGAACAGAACGCTTTTACTGATAAATTGTAAATAGAAATGATAAAAAAGTAGCAACCCCTATCTTTAGTATGTCTCAAACATTTTACATTAATGTCTTGAGAATATCTAATCAAAATTCAGGATTTCTTTTAAAAAAGAAACTATGTATTGGCTATGCATGATATGACATGGCATTGCTACTTATGAGAAGGAATTCATTTCCCGATTGCCGTATTGTAAGGACTCGCAAAAAATTTGAGAAGCTTATCCCTAAATCTCTGAGTTGTTAGTATTCAATTTTATTTTAATAGCGTCTAAATTAAATAGTTTCTGGTCCAGAAAAGGACAAAGTACGACTGGATAGAACGTAGACTGGTGTTGTCATTAACAGAAATATTGGCCATCATTTCTCCTTCCAAATTATATCCAAATATACAAAACTACATGATTATTCCGATGTATTGTAAAGTGGGACTTCTTTGTGTGAAGCGAAGGTTATTTTATTAATCTTTCCCATTAGAGATATCACTGTCCACAGCCTCTGCAAGTAGCGTGATGATTTCATGTCAACGAAATAAACAAAAGATCCGCGAGAATACAAATGCACATTGCGAAGTCTATTCCGCAAAGCTTGAAGCGAAATTTTGATACCAGATGATTTTGCAATTAAATGTGGATGCTAATGGGATTTCCTCGGAGTGTAATGGTAAATACAGATACTCATTTTGTGTTTCTGCGAATGTACGACTTTGTCTTAACATTTCCAATCTTCAAAATTACATCCATTGTTTGTAGGCGTTAACTTTCTTCAAAAAATTGTTATATTTATAAAGAAATAATTATATGATCATTTCGTAATTAATTTACAATATCTCTCAGTATTTTTAGCATTGTGTATAACAAGTTTTTTTGGTACTTGTCACTGTCCTATAATGAGCGTCCTCTTTAATATTAATGTCTTTTTTCATATATTATGTTTGTGAAATACTCATGTAAGAGTCTGATCATAAAAAGCAGAAATGTTGTTTATTGAAATTTATATGACAACGTAAATTTTTGTAAAATATCTCATCATAGGATACCTAAATGAGATGAACAATTATCGACTTGAATTGGATATCTTAAAGAAAATAATGAAATGGCTTCGCATAAAAAAAAAATTGCATGGGATAAAATTAATTTTTTAACTGTGAGAATAGAGAGAAAGTATGAACCCCAAAAAATAAACTATATATATATATATATTTTTCATTACAAATAGCGAAGAGTAAATTAGGAAAGATGCATAATTATATACATAATACATGTAATTTTATGCATTATAGACTGTTCATATAAATTAGAATAAGAAATGTGAGGGAAAAATACCTGAAAAATGTTCTATTGGAGAGAGAATAATGGGGTAGTGTACTTAAATGTGATTGATGTGGTTTGTGATTAATATCAACGCTAAAAACTTTATACTTATATGGGAGTTGGCTTATAATTATACATCACTTGATTTTCACTTGAAATTTCTTTTTATTAATAGCTTCAATATATCACGTGAAAATTGATCACTATTTTGTTTTTTATCAATCGCTTTTTTGTTTTAAATTTACTTTTCTCCCGCATTGCTGACATTTTAGAAATTTACCGTTTCATTCTAAGCGTTTTGAAATGTAGTATCTTGTTATATCATATTAAAAAACAAGATACTTTATAGTAATAAAACCGTACTGATTGTTTAATTCGTTAACCATAAGGCATCGTACAGATTCTCGTTCATATGATACCTGCTTTGATAACAATTGTCCTAAAAATAGTAACATTTTATATTACACGTTTATAAAATTAATGTTCAGAAGTTTCGAATATGTTTTAAGATAATTTGACACTTCCTTCTTTTTAATTTAATACGAAGATCATGTAAAAAGGTTTTGCTGTTTAAAATGGAAACTAAATTATTTGATGGAAAAATGATTACGTAATTTTCCATAGAATAACCGCCTTACACTTAAGCATTTACCTAACTGAGCTGCCAAACAAATAGTTAGCGTCTTTGTTTTCGAGTCAATAGTTCACGAGTTTGTATCCCACTTTGAGCAGGGATATTTGTTATGACAGTAGTTCCAAGTCTAATTAGCTATGCGCAAGTAATGACCGTTGAGCGACAAACAAAATCAAATAAGCATTAATCTATCAGACTACGGAGAAGAATTTTCCGAATTTCATGTTACATTTTTCACTGCCAAAAGTAGCACAAATAATTGATATAGAAAATATAGTTATTGTTTTAAACTGATATGCTATCATACATTAAACAATGAGTCCATTTTATACACAGAAATTTTTAATTAAAATATTAATTCATCTTTATTTTGTTAACTATGAATTGTGCTAAAAATAGGCATCGTTCAAACGCAACTTAATTACAATTTAAGAAGGCTTTAAATAAAAGCATTTTCATTAATTTTTTCCGTTTTTAATCTATGTATTTTATATCATTCTGCATTTTTAGTGTAATATTACCTTAAAAAAATAATGTTGTTGTTTATAATGAATTTTACGCGCGTGAAAAAAACCCAAGGTTAGCAATTTAATTTTCTTTCAGTTAATTTTATTACATAATATTTAAAAACATTTTTTATTTCATAGTAAATTACCCCTTTGATTTACGAAGACTAAAATAGTGAATTTTCCTTCGTTGTGGAGTCCCTGATAAATAATTTTACACATCCTATATTACATTGAAATATAATTAAGTAATTGTTTAAAAGGAAATTAATAAAAAATAATGAACATTTCATAATATAAAAAAACAGTACATAAAATGATTAACATTCGATGCTAAATAAATAAATGAATTTTTTTTCCAAACCGTTGATATCATCCATGACTCTTTAGTTTGGAGGAATTTTTTACGAGATCCCAGATTTCTGTACATGGTATCCTGTGAAATAAACTACAATTCATATTAATTTAGAGAAATAAATTTACAAATTACCAGGAAGTACATTACACGTTTATCTTGATACACAAATCCAATTTCATTAAGTTCTTTTTAAAAATTAGCTAGAAAGATTACTACTCCGATTAGACTGAAAATTATTTCCAATCTAGAGTAATGATCGATCTGGCAATTTATGTTCACAGTAAATAACATACAATTGAAATATTAATCCTAAAAAAGTAAAATATTTCAAGGATTGATAACAAAATACAACAGATATTAATGAACGAATTTAGCATTGTAATAAAGAAATTAATCGAAAGTGTTATTTTTGGACTTTGAATGACATCAGCATCTGAATCAACATATCAAGTAAATTATGAATCTCTTACAAGTTCATTATGTAATTTCATTAATAAATTAACATACAAATTAAATATTAAGCACCGAAAAATTACTTTCTGTTATAAAAAACATATTTTTTCATTATTTCTTCTATTATTGTAAGAAATGAAATTTTAAATAGCAATATAATTCCATTAGCCATTTAGAATAATCTTTGTACAATAATTCATTGTTTAAATGTAAGATAAAATTATCTAAGGAGAGAAAATAATCTCTCTCTGAATATAAAAAGCTATAAAATAACTGAAGCCTGTATACATACATACATATATATATATATATATATATATATATATACATACATACATATATAAATATATATATTTTAACACGGAAAGATAACTTTAACCATTACATATTTTGTTTTAGGTAAAAACTGATATGTAAAAAACATTTAGTTTCTTAACAATTATGCAATCAATCAAATATTACGTTTCATTTAAAGTACTTGTTAAAGTATAAAAACATTTATCTTTCACAGCAACTAAGAATAAATATTTTAAATTGATTATAATAATAAATTCAAAAACATTATTGATAAAGTGGAACGGAAAGCTTATTAAATTTGAGCAATAATTTTGTTTAAACATTAATTTTTGTAAAAACTGCAATTTAGCCACATCTACATAAAGTTTTATTTTTTTATTGAATTAATGATTAAAGATATTAGTCCAAACAGCAATAATATTGTTCATGTTTTATTTCAAAACAAATTATTAAAAGAAATCACTAAAGAAAAACTCATTATTAAACATTAAAAATAATGAAAAAAAAGCATATTTTTACAAATGAAATAGACTTTGAAAGAACACAATACAAATAATCAAATTGAATAATCTAATCCATAAATTTTAAATATGAAATAATCAAGAATAAAACTGCTAAAACTTATATGTAAAAATTTAACTTATAAAATGTTTTGTATTTGCAAGGAGTTTTAGCCATTTTTTTGCTGACAAAAATTAATTCAAGCAGTTAAATACAGTCTCAAATTACAGGAGGAACGCACAAATAATTTTATTTAAGGCCAGAGCATTATATCTGCAGTTTCGGTTCAACAAATGAAAGATAGGTTTCCAATATATTATATATATTGAGTATATTTCTTATAAAATGATTTAATGAGCGGAGCCAATTATACTTATAAAATTTTAAAAGTTATACTTTTAAAATTTGGTATAAATTTCTTCCGAAATATTGTGGTGTTAGATGTAAACATTCTATTTGGTTTATAAATAAAATTACACTTTTCTGTTTTTTGTTTTAGGAATAGATACAAATGATGCTCCTAAAATGCAGAGTCAGCTGTTTTGAGCAAAAATGCCCTTCCACCACGGAATCTTTTGTTCTCCCTCTACTAAAAACTTTCATATGAAATAAGAAGTTCACAAAAAATAATTCATGATAACTATAGAAGTAAACATAAAACACTAAAATAAAGATATTTTACATCATTTAAATTATAGAGCTTAATGATATGTTAAAATCTCAGATAATTGAAAAATATCAAATTCTAAAAGACATATTAAAAAAAATTAGATACATTCTAAAATATGCAAATTATATATTAATCATTTTAAGTAATGCAATTAATAATCTTTCCTCGATAAAATAATTCAATACCAAATACATACAAGGTTCTACATGCATTACAATAACTACTAAAAATCTAATCTACAGAAAGAGAAATGTGAATTTGTTCTTTAAGTTGAGATAAATACACAGAAACGTTTTGAGAAATGAGAACATGAAATACAAAACAATTTATATAAGTAAGGAATTTCGGAAACATTATAGCAGAAAATTTATAACCTTAAGAAGTAAATTATTCATCAAAATGAACAGATATGGCGTTTAAATTGTACCCTCTTTCACTGCAATCTATTCTAAAACTCCAAACATTTCTTGATTTTTTGTAGCTAAAATAAATCTAACAAGAAATTGGAAAGACATTAATATAAATTATTAGAGGATTTGTCTTATTCTCAGACTTTTTTTATCCTTATAACGAAGACAAGGAAATTAAGCTTACTAAGTCAAATTAAAACTTAATGTCCACCTTCAAATATAATTATTTAATCCTCCTTTTCAATGATCCAAATATTTACAACTACATTAATTTATACTTTAACACAAAAGCTATATATAAATTGAAAGTATTTTTTAATACACATAATATTAATGAGATATATTTTAGTTTTAATAATCACATGAATGGTAATTTAAATTCAAATTGATAGGATCCAATATATAACTTCTTTTAAATCAAATATTAGCAGTCTTGATACTCGACCTCATTTATTTCTTAGTTTTAGATTCATATTCGGAAAAGAACCTTTTCCATCACTTTGTTAATTTTCTTTTAAAACAAAGTGAACAACCAAATATTGCTCTTTCATGTACATGAAAACTAAATTTTAAAATAAAATATACTTATTAATAGTATATTTTCCTAAAACTAAGGATAGAATTGAATGTTTGTAAAAAATATTAGGTATCTGGTCTTAGTATAAGAGATACCAACTGAATAATCAGATTTTTTGTTGGTTTCCTTAACATAACACTATTTTAAATTGAGTTAACTGTTTTTGAAAAATAACAATTTCAGAAAGCTTATACACCATTTGAGAATATTTCATGATAAACTTTCCTTTAAAATTCACCACTTAATTAACAATACATAAAATGCAATAACTTGACTTAAAGTTGGATCAATCTGTTAACTAATATGTTTGCACGTAGGAATTTAAAATATAATAAAGTGAATTCCAAATCACTAACTGCATCAAAAAATTCATATTTGGATTTATTGCAGATATTTAGTAATTTTCTCAGATGCTAATTGAAGTGTTTATTATTATTTTCTGTACTATTTCTATTAAAATAAAATAGGTTAAATTGTGCAAATTACGTAAATTAGTATAAACAATTTATAAATTTTTATTTCAAGATAAATTATATGGAAGAATTATTCGATGCAGCTATCAATGAGAAACTATAATGAGCACAGTAAAATGCTACTTGAATGCATATCTATTGATGAATATTGAGCTCCAATGGCTCAGAAGCCTCATATTAAGACCAGCAAAGTGAAGCTTTATTAGCTACTGGCAGAAATTATGCAGATGACTACTTTTTGTTCATTGAATTGCTGGAGCTCCATGGGTTAGGCATGTGTAAATGTTAATATCTTACATCCAAAGTCCATCTGCTGGAGTGACATGGCATCATTTGACCAGGGTTCAAAATCACAAGGTGCTTGGTTATGGGAGAGTATTCCAAATCTGTTAAAATTAAGGAACAGTATGGGGCTTGCCTGCACTATCCATGTATGGATGGATGTATATCAGCATCTTTAAATATTCATATGCACAATTGCTTAAGAGAAATATACAATTTCAATGGCTTGTACAACAAGTATTTTTAAAATCTACTTGATGGGAAAATTACATTAGAATTTTACTTAACAGATCAGAGTGTAGTGAGTTTATTAAAAAAAAATGTTAGTTCCCTAATATCTGTTATACTTTCAATCAATTAACAATGGCACTACAACCCTGTGTGGGTCCTGGCCTTCTCAATGAGCTTATTCCATCTTGGCCTGTACTCAGCAGCACTTTTCCAATTAGATGTTCCAATAGTGTTAAAGTCCCTATCAAGACAATCAATCCATCTGATTTTGGGCCTACCTCTGGAACGCTTCATTTTCATCATATTAAAGGTAAATAATGAGTTGACCTCTTTTAAAAAAATTAGACTTTTTATAAATTTACTTTAAGTATTTGACTGCAATTGTAAAATTCTGTTACTGAAAGTGCTTTGCAGCTTAAATTATAACCTTTCTTTACCATATTTTGATTTAAAAAATACTTGAGTTATACAAGCCATTGAAAAGAATAGTACATATCTCTTAACAATCACTTTTACACATAGGTACCACTTTGATAGGAGTGCACAGTTTAAAAAGTGCATTTTAAAACAAGAACACCCTAATCCAAGGAGTCAATTGAATTTATAAGCTCCTGAATGTTAAACACTTAGCTTTCATTATACAATTGTAGAAAAATACAATTTTCCTAAATTGAGTTTAAATCCAAAATATTTTAAGTAGGAAAATAATTTTAATTTAAAACTGATCTAACTTTTGATATTCTGGAAAACTTCAATAGGAAGGAACTTTTAATCAGAGAATAACATGCAAGTTAATCCTTTTATACTTTCAAATATTTTAGCCAAGCTGTATAGTTTCATATGCATATGTTTAAAGATTCTTTTGCCAATAACTAAATGTTTTAGAAAAAAAAAAATTCTGAGGTCAAAATGAATCTACATCAATGGAACATTGTACTCAAGCATGTTTCATGTACATTTTGTCAGTTACTAAATGTCTGTCCTTAAATACTGTGAAGAATATTGGACTAGAACATGATTGTAATAATTTGACAGGGCTGAAAATAATTTTTCAGATACATTCCTTAAATTTTATGCAGATTATATACATTCCCAACCAAAAATTTTAGTATAACATATTGGTTTTTTTTTAAAAAAAATTTAGTTTCTGTTGTCTATCAAAAAAACAGTTCAAAGTAGATAACAGTGCAGAAAATTCATTTTTACACTTTTGAAGCACTTTACTAGAATTTATCATTATTTTTGTCCTGAAAATAATTAAGATATGGGTGTTACTCATTATAAGATAGACTCACTACAAGGTCTATTTACAGAGAACCCATGATTTATTAATTTTGGTTGATGATTTTTATCACTTTATTGTAGTCAATTATGTTTCAGAATTGATAATTTTTGACTAGCCCTGATAACTTAACTATAAATTAATTAGCATTAAATGTACTGAAATTGTAATTTTAGGGCAATAAAACTTTTCACTATATGTAGTTTTAATCTTAAGGAATAATTAAAAATTACATATTTATACATGCTAATTTTCTTTAAAATAAATCTTTTTAAAATCATGGACCTCACTAGGTTATACACATATTGAGATACAGGTGTTAAGTGTTTTTAAATCAGAAAGCAATGTTTCACAAATATTGCATGGAATAGAGAAATATACTAGCAGTACATTAAGTTTGAATTACAGTGTTCCCTCACCACTTGTGCTTCATGTTTGACAGATTTTCCCAAAATGTTAAGAAATTTTTAATTTTTCAAAAATTATTAAATTGTATCTTATAATTTATAGTTATTTGTTTGCGAAGGTTTCTTTATTTTTCATTAGAATTCGTGTTCTGATTTTGTTAGAATTTTTATTTACTTTTTCAAAATTTCGATATTTTACTTATTTGTATACATTTCCAAAATTACTGATCTAATGTTTCATTTTTTTTTAAAAAAAATCTTATCTCAAATGTACATATTTATGGTTTTTATTTTTCAGGTTTAAATTTAATATTTACATATGTAAAGTTCTTCAAGAACGAATTTATTACGTCACAATTACAACATCTTCATCGTCTAAATTACTTCATCTTGGTAACACTTAGTCGTCGCCAAAAAATCCAGAATTTGAGATCCTAGATTATACAGCATCTGAGCCACCTCACCCAGCATTTTCTCTTGTTGTGTCTCGATAGCCTTGTCCATGATGTTGACTGTCTCGCATACTGTATTTTAGTGTTGTGTTGGAGATAACTTGTTTTGTTTATATAAACTTTTTTATTAATTAAGCCCTTATATTGCTACACAAGCACTGTGCCTCCATGAAAGATTCCTCCGGAGCAACCAAGAGCTAGAAGATGATCATCAGCAAAAAAGTAAAACTTTTTGATATGATTAAAGAGGGCAGAAGCTATGCACCAGTGATACATCATTATGGACTGAATGAATCTACAATGGGATACATCAAGAAAGGAAACAAAAACCCAAAAAACTGTTTCAATAACCTTTAATAAAGAAGTGAATTGTGGTAACTTCACGTAGTAACAGAATTGTGAAAATGGAAGCTGCACTGGCATTGTGGATTGCAGGAAAAAAGACTGAATTTGGAGACTATTATGATCAGGACAAAGCTCTCTATGACCAAATCTTGCCTGATGACAACAATGAAGAGGCTGAAGGTGCTGATGTACCTTAAGCCAGTAATAGAGCTGCCAAGAGTGATTCACCTCTTCAAGAACAAAGCTTTTCAGCTAGCAAAGGTTGGTTTGAAAAATTTCAGAAACAATACCGCCTCAAAAATGTGCTTCTCTGTGGTGAGGCTTCCTCTGCTGACAAAGAGGCTGCTTGTCGTTAAGTGGAGGGAGATTTTAACCATATTAGTAAGGGAGGCTACCTCACTGAATAAGTTTTTAACATAGTAGAAACAGGCTTTTTGTTTGGAAGACATGTTTAAGTAAATATGTACACAGTTGTAATTTTGGTCTTAAGTGTGTATAGATTATGTATAAACTATTACAAATGATTTCATATTTAAAACATTTGTGTACCTGCATACATGGAAATTCCTAGGGCAAATCCTATTTCATGGATTTTCAGTTTTTGCGAAAGGTTCTGGTCTGCTTTAATCACGAAAAATGAGGTACCACTATACAAAATTTTTTTGTCTTTTTATATCATTCGATTTTCACCTAGTTATCTGAAAATACATTTGACATCAAAGAAATTTTTTTATTAGACAAGATTTTGTACCTTTAAGATTTTTTTTTTTTTTTTTTTTGAGGTCTACTACTATACACTTACACTCTCAAGATAGTACTCAAGTATATGATGCATTATAAGGCCTTTCAACTTCTCTGACAATTCCATTGAGAATGATAAAAAATATTAAGGAAGAGTATTGACAGAACTCGGATACGAAATAATTTTAAGTGAAAAAATTTAAGATATTTAATGCATATAGCAAAATTTGGGATGTCAATCACATTTCATAAATTATGTATAATTACTGTGTATTAGGACTTCTTACTTTTCAAGAAATCTTTTGTACTTAAGAGTATGCAATATTCATGACATTTTAACATTGTTTCAATAATTTCATTTTTATTTTAACCATTAATCCATGAGTACTTACTAAATACTTTAAAATGTAATAAACTGTTTGATAGGGAAAAAATAGAACATGATTAAAAAAGAAAAAAGATTAGATTAAGGTAATTCAAACGAAAAATTGATATTTTAGAGATTTAAATTTTATTGATACTTTTAACAGAAGTTTGGGGAATACAGATTAAGACCACACAAATCTATACTGACATGATCAACATTAGATTTTTAAAATAAGTTATTATAATTTGTTCCCACTGAACTCATTTTCCAGCCATTAGAAATAACTTTCAGTCTTGCACAGATAACATATTTAATTGCTTTTATTTCTCACAAATAACACCCAAATAAAAATAAAAATGATGATAGTGTTCAATTCATAGGTTGGAATAAAATTCATTTAAAAAGTTTATAGCAATATAACATTAAACAGCTAATTTATCGCTTTACTTTGGAAGTTTTATTTATATATATAAATATAGATAGATAAAATTTTAAAAATTACTATAAAGAAAAGATCTAAAGATAAAAGGAAATGGCTAACTCTATTGAACAGTACAGCTATAAGTATAAATTAAACAAAAGGAAGAAAAAAACTGAGCCCAATAGGATAAAGAGACAAGTTTGTTTTATTAGCCTACCTTTTTTTACATGTGCAAATACCAACCAAACTCAGAACTATTTCAACCACCATGATCCTTACACATAAGCAATACATCCTTGTTAATACTAACAACTAATTTTTTTCTATTCTTACACGATAACACAAATAAAAAGTATATATCCCAAAAAATTAATAAAAAAAAGATTATAAGTCTATGAAGTCTCTTTGTACTTGTGTATTCTCATGTTTTTCTACTCATCCTAACTATCCCTGATACTGTTTTTAACAGATTAGTTAAAGGCATTCCTATGTTAATCCAACTAACTTTTTTTGTAAATATTGCTTATGTGAATTAATTTTTAAACAAAAAATCCAAATTTAATTACTGTTTCAAAAATTAGTTTTTCCCAAGAAAACTAAACTAAGCCCCACCCACTTAAAATATCTACTTGTTATGCCAATCAGATCATGATATAGCCTCCTAGTTTCATTTTTAGATAACAAATGAGGGTTGAGGTTCATTAGAACCAGGTACCTCAGCAAACTCTGCTAACCGGCAATCATAACCAATCTCTTGCCAGGGTGGGGGGGATCAGTTTTTGAAAAGCAAGGAGTTTAACTCTTCATTTTATAGTCACTTTTAAGCATGAGAATTTTTTGTGATTTACATGTTGAAACAAATGCTTAAGCACTGCATAAAATTACATCTATGAAACCAATGAACTGAGATAGAGTTATTGCAATTTAGCTACAGCTTCATTAGGAAAAGGGGAAAAGAAAGTAAAACGATTTTTAACTTAATACAATTACTGTTATGAAATAGATAAGTTTCATTCAATCAATTGAAAATAGTAATCTTCAGTGTCTGGTAAAATGTACAAATTTCTAAAATGCTTCTTTAATCTCAATTCTGAACAAACTAACCTAATTAATAAACAGTTTAAAAGCAACTTTGAAAATAAAATATCTATAAAATCATAATTTTATAATAAGTTGTAAATAGGCAAAATAAAAAATGCATTAAAACTTAATTATTGATTTTATTTAACTGATTTTTGAGAGCAAATTCAAAAGGAAAAATTCCATCAAAAATTACACCTTTAATAAACTGTTCTAGAAGAATTTTAATATTCACATATTACTCAACCTATCTCATTGAAGTCATTTTATCAAGCAGCATAATCATAGAATTTAATAATTTGTAGATAAATTTATAAACATGAACTCTAAATAAGCTTAAAAACACATGCTTACTAAGTGCTCACAGAAATTCATTTTAATGATTTCTAACAATAAAACAAGAATAAGTACTTAGATAAAAACAAAGTTAACACTATCTCTAAGATTCCTTAATTGCCAAAAACTTTTTTTATTAGTAATTATCTTCAGTACCAAAATCAAATATTGAACAGAAATGGAATTTGTTTTTACAAATAAACTTTTAACAATATAAATAACAGAATTTTCACATTTTGATGGCAACAGATTAATAAAAAAAATTGTTCAAATATTTCCTGGTCACATCATCACTTAATTCATCACCCAGAGCAAAAGCACATTCTAAAAAATTGAAAAAGTTTTGATAATAGGCTTGCAAATGTTTATTCAATAATCAGTTGAATTTAATTGGAAGGAAAAAAAAAATTGGAGAAATTTTAAAAGGAATCAAGCTTTGAACTGTCGGGAAATAAATATTTAAGTTATGATAGATGTATAAGTACAGGAAAAATAAGCACTAATTTAATTTTTCTGGTTACATAAAAATCATTGAGACACTTATTTCATAAACAAATTTATGTAAATCAAAATTAAAAACAATCTAAGCAAATCTGAACAAAATCGTACCACAATTAATCATATCAAAGGCAATGAAAATATTTCTTGTATTTGTTATGTGTTTCATAAAAGAATTCCATACAGTATTTGGATACATAGAAAACTATACACTTGTTTTAATATCCACTCAGCCCACCTTATTAAAGGATTTCATTTCATAGCTCCATTATTAGTTTACATGTATTGCCTTCTCTCAAAATTAACCATCACAATTCATTGGTACACTAAACTTAATTCATCAAAAATTAAACTTTCCATAAAATTATAAATGTTTATAGGTTTTAAAATTTTGTTAAACATGCTCATCTGAAAAATGATAATTCTAATTAAAAAATCTTGGATTTTCTATTACTGTCAATATAAATTTTATTTATATATGATACTCTCAAATTCTTGTATACTGGATGAGTCAAGACACCTTAGCTAAAAGCATTTTGTACCAGCACCAAATCCAAATTAATCTAGCTCCACTTATGAAAATCTGCCACTTTGTAATTACAAAATCATAGAAAAACCTTTTATGGGGATGCAATTTTTTAGTATAAAAAGTAGTCAATTGGGTAAGGTAAAGGCCATCAGATTTATATACAAAGATGTGAATTTCATTATTATTATGGTATTTTTTATATGCAAGGACTAAATGACAAAGTTTCATCATATGAAGTTGTCAAGCAATCACGATACCAAATAGATTCCCGGTCTACCAGCCCTGGATAGATTGAAGGTCATTTCTACTAATTCAGTTAGATCTCCTTATCTTGTTAACATAAAGAAACCTCAAGGGTTTTAAATTTCAGGAAATAAGATCTAGCCAGTATTACAAGAGTTACTATATAAAGAAGACACTCTAACAGTTCACAAGGCACAGACTTAAGGCTGCAGTGCAACCTCCTTAGGAGCATGCCAAATGGTTAGCATTCTAGCCTTCAATTCAACTGTTTGTGGGTTCAATTCCACCTTATCTGTAGTGGTTCAGAATCCATTATAAATTGTAGGTCCTGGTCTAATTAATCCTTGTGCGTGCAAAAAATGATCATTGAGTGACAAAACCAAATTACCTCAGGCACTGGTTGTATAGCACTAAAGTTACAGCAGGGATTCACAGGTTCTAACAAAGCTGAGCTGTCCATCAAAAAAACATTCAGCTACCCACCATCTGCTGATAGGTCTAGTAGTTACTGAAGTCGCAGGTATTTCCAAATAGCAATTATACAACAATTTATAGTTCCGTTAATAAATATTTAATTTGTTAAAGTTTTCTATCAGCTCTTTAGATACATCTAATCAATTATGTTCAAGAAACAAATTTTATGGAAAAAACGCGCAAACACATCAGACTTATTAGGCAATACTTTAAACACAGGAATCTATTATGTGTATATAATAAAGCCATAAAATTTTACAATTCAACAATTTACAAACTGAAAAAAAGAACTGTCCAACTTCAAATAGATACATAATTAAATTTACTAAATTGCAGTGCAAATAAATAGCAAACCAAAAGCAGATTAGACATTTTTTTAAAATCATGTAGTCTAATTGCCATTAAATATGAAATACACCCAAATTAGAGTTTCTGATTTTTAAATATTCTAATAATAGTTTTAATTAAAAATCATTTTTAAATGTTCTCATAAAGTAAAGAAATTGTTAATCATCAGCAAACTTTAAATTTTTGTCAGCTTTAATAAAAGAATTTTATATATAGTATTTTAAATTTTCTTTACTCAACAATCCAACAAATGTCAGCTTTATAGTTTTCAAATAAAATATAATTTGCCAAGAAATCTCTCTGGTATAACAAAAATCAGTAAATTAATATAATAATTATTAAGGCAAAATCAAGCATGTTTTTATCAAGTGCAAAAATATATATATAAATTAAAAACACAGTTCATACATTTTATCTGGTTTCCTTAAGAGTGATAGATTTACTGAAATTACTTTTAAATTTCCTATATATATATATAACAAATTATAAAATAAATGTTTCACAGAATATATAAATTGAAAAACTTTCAAAAAAATATTTAAAACAAAATTAACAATTGTATAAATTTTCAACTTCGTAACAGTTTTATGTTTAAAAAGAAAAAATAAGACATTTTATCTTAATCTTTTGTTTTAATTATTATAAACATTTTTGTATCCCCCTATTTGTACATCAATATTATTCTCTATTAAGAAATTGTCCTTTTTCTACCTTTGATTTCTACATTTTGTGTACGTATTTCTACATAAGTTGAAAGTATTCATATATAAACCTTTCCCATTAGAATTACTGATAGGTCAAAGAATTAGCTTTTACACATCAAGTCTGCAATTCTTAAATTTTAATAAAATATTTAGATTCAAATATTTTTGCTTTTTTTTTTGTGTACTATTAAACAAAAACAGCTTTGCCTTAAAATCATCCTAAATTAAGGATACAACAAAGTATATAAACCTATTTACTCTATATTATTTGAAGAAATATCCACTTCATAAAACTATACAAATATTTCAAGATGTACTCTTTAACAGGTAATTCAAAAATAAAATGTACACATTGTCACGTCACACTAGAGTTGCTTACAGGACTTAATTAGGGGCAAAATCTGAACACAACAGTACAAAAAAATACTGATAAAGTTTTAAGGTAAAGACATTGTCATATCTAAGCCTTCACCACATTGTTCTTTCTCCAGATTTCTTAAATCAATTACATCTTACAACTGAATTCCGGTAATTTGTTTTGAACAACTTAGTTTTCTACCAAATGTTTAGTATAAGTCTTTCAAAAAAAAAAAAATTAACTTACCCAAGAGAATTAGATCTATTTTACTTCATTTTCATTACATTTTGAATTTATTAAAAATAACAAATGAATTGTTTAAGAAATTTTTATTGAAATCCTATTGAAAGTTATTATTTAAAAGTAAGGCTAAAAGTAAAGACGACGAGATGAGACTTAAATACAGAGAACCCAACATAGTTAAAATAATCAAGATTTCACAGATAAGGTGGTTGGGATACGTATTCCGATATGACAATGAAAACCCTGTAAGGCAAATAACTTTTAAAATCCAGAGGGAAAGAGGAAGACCAAGAACTAGATGGATGGATAGAGTGGAAGAATGGCTAAGGGACGTAGGAGTCAATAATTGGAAAGTCATTGCCAGTGATAGATCAAGATGGCATACGCTGACTGAGACAGCCTTGGCCGGCAATCGGCTGTAGCGCTTGGGAGGAAGAGACTAAAAGTTGAATATCTTTATAAAGAGAAAAAACTCTCCATTAAATTAGAAAGCATTGTTGGTAATACACTGAACACTTACCAGCCAGACAAACTTAATTTCATTAAAATTCTGTATATGTAAATGTTCTAAGGTGCCAACAACTATTGCAGGGGTGGTCAACCTGTTGCTCTTTGAAAGATTATTTGTGGCTCTCAATAAATGTATCAGTTCACTCTATTGGCTCTTGCTACTCAAGTTAAAAATATAAGTGGACCCGGATTACTGAATTTTGTACCAATCGAAGATTTATATTTAAAAATGACTGCTTTCCGAAATATTTCAATATTTGAAACATACTTATGTGAATAATTTATTCTTTAAAATTCATCAAATCTAAACACTGATCAGTAGTAACTAACCAACATCCCAAAGAATTACTAATTAGTCGCCACATTTTAAAGACATGTGTTTAGTTTTTAATATTTAAATTCATTACACATATTTTGTACTTTTATTTATGATCTCAATAAATGATTTCTATAAAAAAAATTTTAATACTTTTTTGCATACCTTTAAAAACGTATTTATTCAAGGCTCTTGAAAAATTTCATATTTTGAAAACTGACTCATACTATTAAGGAGCTTGGCCACACCTGGACAATTGCCTTCAACAAAAAATGCTTTTACAATTGTTGCTAAGAACTCACTTAAAAAAGAACCAAACATTTATGAATTTAAATAATTACATTATACAAATCATTATTCCAAATAGATTTACAAAAGGTAAAAGGTCCGAATAAATTTTCAAACTTCTATAGTTTTTTCATTGCCAGTCACCACAGCGAGATAAATTCATTTTATTACAGTGATAACAGCTCTCGCTTTCTTTGATAATGTTTGTCACTGTGGATTTCCAGTCACATGTACAACTTTAACTCCTTCATATTTTAAGACTGACAAAGTTCAAGCAACCAAGATGGTATGGGCACCAGTGATTGAATCGTAGAAAGTAAGATTCACAATAAAGTGCAAAAAAAAAAATCAATCAAGGCAATATTGGGTTTTCTAACAATTGCGATACCACAATGCTGCTAAGCAAAATTTTGTTCTATTCGCACACTTAACATTAGACATTTATATTTAAATTCATGAAATTCCAAACATCAACACTAAAATAAGAAGTTTTTCAATTTGAAAACAAAATTTCTAAAAAGCAAGTGAATAAAAAAATTTCTGGTTCTCATGAACATACCATTTTTCCTGTAAACCTAGCAGACTAAAGTCTAATTCTTATAATAAGTTACACAATATTGTTAATTCTTGAAAGTAAAATTTCAATACCACAATGTTTTAAAATTTGGCATAAGCAAAAATAAAAAAGTTTAGTACCTCACATAAAGCCACCCATCAAATCTGGCTAAATCAACTACAAGTCACAAGCTTCATCCTCCTCCCAAACGTCAATAAATCTACCACATTATGTATACTAGTATTAAGCCTTATAATCTTGTTTTCAATATTGAAATAATAAAAACTGAAAAACAATTTTATGATTACAACCATTCGCAAGGCAAACATTTCTAGAGAAAAATTAAAATAAGTAATGCTCAGAGTTAACATAAAAAATGATTCTGAAATTAACACATCACTTAAAATTAATAATCTAAAAGCAATTTTTTCTCTAAAATTTCGGACACTGAGAAAGTAGTCAAGATTTTAAAACACTAATAAAGCAATATTTAAAAATGACCATTCTATTACATATATATGAAGTCTAAAATGACCTTTATATTTATTTAAGGAGATATGATCCTTAACTTCAGAATGACCATGTTCCATTGATAAGTAATCAACCTAGATCAGAGTTCCACAACCTTGTCTAATTTGCAATTGAAATTTAATCAGAGTAATTTTTTTTTAAACCTAAGCTTTGCTTCAGTAGACCTTACAGAATTATGATTAAAAATATACTCAAGCTTGATTTTACTTAGTTTTATTAACAGTAAATTAAAACTTGGTATCATACTTATAAAAAAAAAAAAGATTTATTTAAAAATATCATTCGTGAAATGAAAGGTATTCTTAAAAATAATTACAAACACTTCACTAATGTGAACACTAACCTTATATTTCCTTGAAAAGTAAGAGCAAGTCAGATTTATATGATGTAGTTTTTAATTTGAGGAACAATTCCAAGTTTTTATTAACAATCCAATTTTCTTAATTTACTCACAATATTGTTCACATGAATGTATAAACCCAAGGAATGATTAGCAAAAGCTAGTTTTTTTTTTTTTTTTTGTTATACAAGTCAGGAATACTATTCCAAGTTTAAAAAATCACCATATCTTCCCTCTCCAGATCTTTTAAAGCAGTCAATCTGAGTTATAACTTAGTTCACATTTATTTCCCTCCAATAGCTTGAAATTGGAACAAGGCACTTAAATTTTAATCTCTGTATTTCTTTACTTTTTAAATCAAACAATTTCATTACAATGCAGCCAATATCAATATTAAAGGGATAAAATTATCAGACAAACAGCAAATCAATGCTATTTTTATTACAAAAATGGCATCAATTTGCTTCTTCTGAAGTCTTTAATCCTACAGAGAGAAAAGCTTCCTTCATATTTATTAGTGTTGTTTTGAAATAGCACAAACATCAATATTAAACTTACTTTCTCGACAATATTTCAACGGTCATGAAAAGTGATCCCTCTTTCAAAATTTCAGCAAAAAGCAACAATTTGTTTTCAAATGAAATTACTTCTAACATCAGAAAAATTGTTTTTTTCCTAGTACTTATGATTAAACTTATTTAGATGAGAATTAACATTCACCATAAAATAAAATTTCTGGATCCATTGATCATTTGTTAATACTGTATAGTGAACATTCACAAGACACTTTAATTTCAGCAAATAAAGGAGCAAAATGTTTTAAAACTTTTCCTTTTGATAAACCTTGTTATGAAGCACATCAGCATATTTACTTTCTACTTTAATTAGAAATTCGTGAAAATTGGTGATGGGAAGGCTTTAACTAAGTTAATAATTTTAATCACAAATTCCATTACTTTGCAAATTTCTTCCAGAAATGCATGAGAACACAGTGCTCCTTGATGAATAAGAAGGTAAGTATCTTGTGATTAGTTTTTCTTTCAAAATAGCAACAGCCAGTTTCTTGCACTTGTCATGCTCTTTGTTCCATCTGTTGAAATCGAGACAATTTTTTTCTAATAAAAATTTTTCTAGCTTTTTAAAGCACTCAGTGACAGCAAATGCTATATTAACTTCATATGTTTATCCTTTGAGTGAAAATAATCCCAAAAGTTCTTTAGACCCTGTAGTAGAAATAAATCAAACAAAAATAGAAATTTTATCAAAACAAATAAAAGAAAGCTGTGTCATAACTCAAGAGTCGAAAACTGCTACTATAAAGTGGAAGCCAATTTGATATCTTCAATTTGTTGGTATATTATGATTGTAGATGTTTTCACTGTTATTTCAATATTTTAGCAGACATATGCACTCATTTTTTAAAAAAATACCTGTTTTATTTTTAAGTATTCAAGAGCTCTTCGAATGCACTTATATCTAAAACTCTTTATTTAGTCTCCATCAGTATATGGCTTTCCTCTCTGAGCAATCTCCCAAGTAACTACAAAGCTTGCAATATTGACATGACATTAGAAAATAGCACCAAGTGATTAAAAACAGCAGTTGACCTTTGTTTGCTCTGGATTTAGGCTGATTTCTGTCTTGCCTCACCAGATATACAAAGCGATTGTTGTTTAATCAGGTCTTTCTTAATTATTTTTTTGTTACGTACTACTTTTTATTATTCTTTTCCAAGGGAAGATAAGTAATATTCTGTGCTAGGACCAACCACTTGTAGCCAAGGAGCAAAGAGCTGCAGGTTACTGACCACAGACCTAGATAAGTTTTAGGCTAAGAAAATCAAAACAAATTTTCATAAAAATTTATTTGTGGAAATAAGAAATTATGGTGAGCTAGCCAAAACAGGAATTGAGGAATGTTTCTTGTAAGAAATTTTTTCTCTAATTACTTTTAGTTACCTAACAAAAATAAATGATATTCTAAACTTTACTTCTAGAAATTTAATGCCAAAATTTTCTGAGCATTAAGCTTTAAAAATGATGATCTCAATGCTATGATCATTTCAATTTAACTAGCATCAGAAGAATATAACAAGAGAATTCTGAAGTTCATAGCCAAATGATACAAATTTATAACTGTGGTTGATTATACAGAATAGTAAAAGAACTAAGTATATAGCATATTTCTAAAAAAAATTTTCAAAATTTTGATTGAATGTCTCAGATATAAAAGTAATTGAAGTTTCTGAGAACCTAATTTTAATAAAATTAAAGTTTTAAAATTAATGAAAAATATTGTTTTAAATTTTTCAAAAATAAATCTTAACTTAATAAACTTAATTTTTGATTGTTGCTCATAGTGATTGTTTTGCATTAATGATACAGAACCCAGTTTAATAGTTAATTCAGAACATTTACAAATCACGAGACAAGTCAGACACAAATTGTTGAAGGCTAAAGATCTAAGATTCAATCTATGTCAATTTTATTAGCTAGTTTAGACAATTTTCTCTTCAAAAGTATAAACCTTATAGTAATAGTCAATTCATTAAATTTATGAATGTTGATTAATTTATGCATATGGCAACATGAATTGCTAGAGCTACAAAAACTTTTCTTAACATAATTATGTATTCATTTAAATAGCAATTTTTAATTACTTAACATACATGCAAACTTATTATACATGTTTGCATACCATATCACTTAGCATACTCACAAAGTATGGATTTTATAGGAAAGATCTAAATATAGTTTAAATAGAAGTACAAGCCTCCTAATTTTCTTTATAATATTGTTAAATATTTATCAAACTGACATATAAGCAGATTAATTATGAAAGTTTATGTATATTTAACCTGACAAATTTAACTCATAATTCTTTCAAAACTCAAATCATCATAATTCTTTCCTTTAGTATTTTTCAGCAATAATTAAAGCTGCAAAATTTTACTCATAAAACCTTAAATATTTAATAGAAATACTGGATGTGTATATGATGTGCCATTTCCACATACATAATTTTTGATTGAAATCATTCTATTTCAAATGCAAAAGGTATTGACTTTTTAGTTTTTATATATTTAAAGATTAAATCTGCATCATTAATTTAATAAAAAAATATGTAGTAGAATAGTAACACAATATTCATTTTAGTCATCCAGCATTTTTATATGAAGCACTAGGACTAAGACTAAGTTTGGCAGTATCGACATTTTATTATGATCATGAAATACAGGCGACAAGTGAAATTAACTGATGGAACTAGTAAAAAAATTTAAACAAATTTGGAGACTATGGACAGCATATTTCTGGAAATTGATGGTTTGCTCCAACGCGTTGTTCAGGATCAGGTGAAGACGAATGCCGAAGTGATTCCCTACCAGTTGCCACCATTTCTGTTCAAATAAAAAGGTTGGTTATGTCAGATTTTAATATGCAGATATATCAGAAATCGAAGTGTAAACAAGAATTCAGAGGTACATGCATAGACAATTTGTAAACCTTGTAAAATATTTCAGTTATAAGCACTTGTTTTGAAAAAGTGATTAAGAAAATGGCTTTTCTCTTTATACACAGCATATGGAAATCCCCTATAAATTCAATAAATGCTCACAAGAGCGATATAGAATTTATGACAATACTAATATCAAATGCATAAGTCAAAGTTATAAATTACATAAACATACAATTACAATACTTTCACACAAAACAAGAACTACATTTGATTATATTTTGCAGAAATTAAAGGTAGTTTTTTCTCAGATGTAAAGCACAGCAATTTAAATCCTGTTTATCCATATTTATTTTTTTATTTTACTTTGGATGTAGCATGGAATATAAATATTGCCTTTATGTCACTGGATATAGTGACGGAATTTCAACATTGTCTATTTGTTTTCAATGTAGATATAGTACCGTATAATTTGAATCTTGTCTTTTATATTTGTTTTGTATTTCACTAAGGATATCATACCAGAAATTAAACTCTTTTATATTCATTTTGGACTTAACTGTGCATGTAGACCACTAGATGAAAAATGAAGGAAAGAATTCATTTTTCTAATGGCATAGAATTCTTAGAATTGTATGTTAAGTATTCACCCTTTCTAATTAAACTAAGTATTTTAGTCTCACATCATAAAGCGCAGAAAGTCGCCATAGTCTCAGCGAAAAGTCGCCAAATATGTTAAAATTTGACAATTATTTTTCCTTGTAACCAAATATAGAATCGAATACCTCGTCTCCGCACATCCTGGAAATGCTATTCATTTTTATTTTTATCGGATGTAAAGCATGGTAATTTAAACTGTTTTTTTTAATATATTTATACACTTCGGATGTAACGCGGAATATATTGACTTTTATATTCACATTTTCTTTTCAGTTTGGATAGTGTGCTGGATTTTTAATCCAGTCTTTTATATTCAATTTTGATTTTACTTTGCATGTACAGTGCTAGACGAAAAATGAAGGTAAGAATTTTATTTTCTGCAGATATTGAATTCCTAGAATTGTATGTTAAGTATTTAAAATTTCCAATAATAAACGAAACTACAAAACTTATTTCCTTGAATTATTCTAGATTAGTTTACTTTTATGTAATGATTTGTAGCATTCTATCTTTAATAGTTGAAATTCATTATTTTATTTTTAACTAGATATTATTAAATGTAATTATTTTTTGCTACTTTATTTACTTAATTTTAACTTTGAAATATTTTTAAATCTTTAATCAATTCTTGTTGCTATTTCTGTTTTCTTGCATGCGGTTAAATTTAGCAATATGAAATCCAGGGGAATGCCCGCTTATTCTAGCAATTTGAAACCGGAGGAACTCTCGCAGTTTTCCATTTTACTAATCACATAATAAAAATTTGTTTAATCAAACATTTATAGCAAAAGTTACATATAAGAACTTTAAAACTTACATAACAGATCTACATAATAACACATGTATTTTTTATATTAAATGCACAGTGAAATTAAAAGTTTTAAATTTTACAACCAAAGAAAAAAATATAAAATTTAGTTTACAAAAATTAACATGTAAAATATTATAAAAACCTCAAAGTTACCTCTGACCCATTGGGGAACGGCTCCTGTAACCTCCAGAACTTCTGTAGTCACCACCACCTCCATATGAAGGCCTGTCGTAACCACCACTACGATCTGAACCGTAACGAGATCCGCCACCACCACCTCTGCCCCCTCTGTATCCACCACCTCTGCCACCACTTCGGAATCCAGAATCATAACCTCCTCCACCTCTTCCGCCCCTAAATCCTCCACCTCTGCCACCACGCCTTCCACCTCCACCACGTCCTCTAGAAATGTCAACTCTTATTTCTGAGCCATTGATAGAAGCACCATTCATTTCCTTAATAGCTTCATTTGCATCCTGGTCATCCTCAAACTCAATGAATGCAAATCCAGGAGGATTTCTGGCAACCCAAACTTTGGTAAGATTTCCATACTTGCCGAATTCTCGTTCAAGATCCTCTTTCTGAACATCTTCACCCAAACCACCAACGTATAAAGATGTAGGACTCATTTTCTTTTCTATAAAATCAATAAAACTGTTACAATCTTTATATAACTCAAATCATAATTAACATTATATAACTCATATGCTATTCTAAGCTTAAAATTTTGAGAAGCTTTCTCCCTCAAGTCAATTATTTCCAATTTCTTTAAAATATTCAAAACTAAAATAAAAATGTACATAGCTGCCAACAATAATTACTTCAATTTAATTTTAGGTTCATTTACTTTTTCACTTAATTCTTTTACATTTATAATACTGGCTTTTTTTTTTTTACTAATAAAATCAAGTTTTTAATTCTAATTTAACTTTATTTTCAAATATCTACTTCAGAAAGTTTTTGTAATTTTCTCTTTCACATAAATAATTTTTAGTTACATTGGTGTAATTTAAATAATTACACCAATGTAACTACACAATTATTTCAATAGAAAAAAATCCCTTTTGTTTAAATAAATATTAATTATCATTAATTTCTTAAGCCTGGAATTTTCTTTAATCACAAAATCAAACCAAAAGGTGTAACAGAAATGCTATTCAGACAACTATCAATGAAATTTTGTGAATACTTGCTATTAACATACCACTAAATTTTTTTAGATTTTGAGAATGTCATTTATGATTATTAGAAGACATAAAAATTAAAAAAGAAATTACTTTTTAATTAGTACAGATGCATTGCATATATTATGCCAGATTAAATTCAAAAAATATATTTAGAAGCTAAAATATTGTTCCTTGTATGTTTGATAATTTACAAAAAACCCCATAAAAATAAGAAATTTCTTGTCAATGCAAAAAATTTATTACCTTTTTTAAACCAAAGAAATGCTTCATTGCTAACACATTTAAAGCACAAGTAAAATAACCAGAATATTCTATAAGAGTTATATGCAGCAAGTATTCAGTTGTAGTTGATTAAATACTAGGAGCAAATTTTTTTAAAAAATGCCAGCTACAAAATTCTTTTTAATTTTATGTTACACAAGCACTATTGTATTCATTAACAATACACAACTTAATTTATTTCTTGAAAATGAAACAATTAAAAACAATCTGATGATGTTTTTAAAGAGTGATCTATTCTACATTGTAAAATTAAAGACACATTACAAAAATGCTTTACAAATTAACATATTTAACATTCTTCAAATCTATTATTATTGAACAAACAAAATTTTAAAAAAGATAATGTAATGGGAGTCATTACATTCTTTGGTGACATAAAAAGTATTACCACAAACAAGAATTTTTGTTTTTTTACTATTAAGAATAGTCCATGTTAAGGCGATAAAATAATTTCATTTTTGAAACAATGACTAATTTTATATTGATATAAAACAGAATAAAAAAGAATCCACTATGTATATTTGTGATGCATTCAATGTTTTAGTTTTCTTAACTGTCATAGATTTCTAATTAATGTTATACACTTCATTTGGAATCTTTTTTTTTTCTTTTTACAATTTTAGTTATCTACATTGACAATGAAAGGGAATGCAATTGGAAACATTAATTCAAGACTAGGAAGATACACCATCATAAAATCTAGAAGTGTATTCCTTGGAAGTAACAATAAAATTAAGAATACTTTTTTAAAATACCATATTCAACCCATTAACTGAAATAATCTGATTTAAAAAAAAAAAAAAAAAAAGAGAGAGAAATTTCGAGAAAATTAACTTCACATAAAAATGGCGTCCAATAAAGCCCACGAGTTAGCAATTCATTTATTCAAAATTTAGATTTAGTGACAAGCATTACATTTAAAATCCGAGCAGGTAAATATTTAGATTACCTGCTTAGAACTAATCGCCTGTTATAATATATAATTGATAATAATTTACTTATTAACCGGCATTCGCTCGATTTCAATAGCGATTCCAACCAACAGAACAATTATATCACATAAAAATTAAAATTAACAATAAATTGAATGCGTTTATATATGTACATATATATATGCTCAATGTTTTTAGTAAATTCAAAGTAAGATGATAATGAAAATAAATTTTCCGGCATTAGAAACTAGACTTTTAAAAAAACTCTTAAATTTATAAAAAAATAATGACTACTTTATACTAAAATAATGACGTCAAACCAAACATAATAACACAAATAATTCCTTTACGAATAAAATATCTTACCTTTAAGTAAATTTTACGAAGTTTCTTAGTTTTTATGTCAAGATACTGCGCACTACTTAATTTGAGAAAACTTGAGTGTGAGTGAAATGGCGCAAAGAAAGGAGGGAAGAGATTGGGCAAAAAAGAATCAAAGCTACAGTTAACAGTATTTATAAATATAAAAAAATCTGGAACAGTGTTTACTTCTTTTCATACAGCATCTATTACTTTTATAAATTAATATTAATAGAGGGAATTAAAGGTTATTATATGTAAAGTTTTCTTATTTTTCCCAAATATTAATGGTAGTTCAGTTGATAAAAGAATCCCTTTTGTGTTCTAAAGCTAGTGGATTTGGATAACTTTTGACCTCGACTAAATAAAATAAAAAAAAATAAAAATAAAAACCAAACATTCTTTTTTAGGTTAACGTGGTATTTTACTATTTCTCTCAAGCTATGAGCGTTAAAATAAATCTGGTAAGAAATAATTTTAAAAAATAATAATAGTAAATAAATAAAATGCGAAACCTTTGTTTAAATGAACGTAACGTGTGTGCATCTCATCAACAGATTGAGCTCTGGTTCGATAAATGGAAAATTCTTATTAATGTAAATAAAATAGTATCCATAATTTTTAACAAAAAAGACTACTTCCACCTAGTGTAATTAAGATCAACAACGTAATTATACCGTGGTCACAAACCTGTAAATACTTAGGAGTAACTTTCGACAGAAAATTAACATGGCATCCCCATCTGTTCCAAATTATTAACAAAAACGGCAAACAGCTGCATTATACCCACTTTTCAACTGGAATTCAAAACTTTCGATGGAAAATAAAGTGCTCATTTATAAAGCATATCTTCGACCACTTATTTCCTATGCCTGTCCTATCTGGGGTTACACCCATGATAGTAAAATTAAAAAACTGGAAACTCTCCGAAATAAAGCCCCCAGATAGGCAGTTAAGGCCTCCTGGTTCATTAGAAATAAAAAAATCAGACAAGAATTAAAAATCCCTACCCTGAGAGAATTCTCCGCGAAAATAATGTTTAACGTGATTAAAAAGTTTTTGAAAAAAACTAATAACGAAACAATAATTAGCTTTCCGTCCTATAATGACCTAAGTACCCATAATAGATTGCGTCCTAGCTCATTGCTGAGATATTGCCCAAATTTTCCTCACCAACCACCATGAAATAAACTGTAAATAGAAAAAAAAATTTTTTTCTGATAACTACTTCTTTGTACGGAAAAAAAGAGACTACTAAAAAGATAATAGGATATTTTTTGTTACATCTCATTCTATATATGGAAAAAAAAACTATTTAAAATAAAAATGATGATGAAAAATGCATATATAAGTGTGCATACTAAATGTATATAAAAACAGATATTTTTTTGATATATATGTATATGCAAATACATAAAATTTAAAAAAAGATAAAGATAGATATATTGTATTACAGACCAAGTTATGCCTTGTAAATATTATAGTATGTATAAATTCTTGTAAATACCTTTACCTGTTCTTATGTAGATATTCTTATTTTTCTCAATTTATTCCTTAACTATTTCCTTTATTATTCTATCAGTTTCATTTAATTTAAATATATATTTCTCATAAATAATAAATTAATCAACAATAGCTTCTTAAATTCTGAAATAAATTTTATGAAATAACCATAGTCCCGTCCATTAAAATTTCAAATTCATTTTAAGCCAATCAAATTCAAGTTATAGCTCACCAACCAAGAACCAGAAATCTAATGAGGGTAGAGGATCACCAGATCCAGATACCTTTGAAACCTGTCAGCCGGCAACTACGTAATGTTTAATTCAAAACAGATAAATTGCCAAGATAAAAAAAATCTATATTTATTTGAAATAAAATTTCACTGCAGAACTTTTTAAATAAATAATTTGAATTGTCATAGTTTTGGAAATTTTCCAGCACAGCACTACTTTCATAAACGTGTACATTTATTTTGACAGGTCATTGGCAGATGGTAGCAAGACTGAAATTAGATTAAAAGTGACTTTATAACCTTTATAAAGTCTGCATAATAAAGGGATTTTAATAAATGGTACATGGCATTTTGGATTGTATAGCTGTTAATGTCGCTTAAAAATCGAAAGGAGAGTTTCATTAAAATCGAAAGGAGAGTTTCATTAAAATCGAAAGGAGAGTTTCATTAAAATCGAAAGGAGAGTTTCATTAAAATCGAAAGGAGAGTTTCATTAAAATCGAAAGGAGAGTTTCATTAAAATCGAAAGGAGAGTTTCATTAAAATCGAAAGGAGAGTTTCATTAAAATGTTGATTGATGGAAAAATCACGCGTGTAGTTACAGTTTTGGTAAGATGTAATTTTTTATCATGGCACTGGTGATGTAACAAGACCCACAAATTTATTTTAACTACACAAATATGTACAAAAGTATATTTTATAGAATTTTTTCCCCTTCAGAATTCTAAGAGGTTTTAGTTTAATGAAGCTGCGATGTAATGATGAAAAGAGAAAATGGGAATTTTTTCGTTAATTATTGTTCTTTTAATTTTCACATTTTTATATTATATTATTCAACATACTAGTATAATATTGGATAAAACTTTATTCATAGTGAAAATCAAAATCTCATCTATGAGATTTTTTTATTAATCAATACAAAATGAAATTCTTTTTAAAATAATAATTTTTTGAAAAATGAGACAGAATATAACAGTAAAAATTCTTTAATTATTTTTATTTTAAATTTCAATTTTATCATATTTAGCTACATACATGATTAACTTAACCCAAAAGGACTGTTTCAATTTTCTAAATTAAAAATTTTACGTTTACAAATGCCTTTATATTAAAAGCTTTTCTTTTTCTAAAATTATTAAATATTTTTATTTCGGATTGCCAAAATAACTGTAATATAAATTGGGAAATTCAGAATTTTTAATTTAAAAAGAAATTCTATTCGTAAATGAATCATTTTAAATCTCATATTTACACATCTAATTTCGAAATTCATACACATATCACGAGCTTGTTGTTGAACAAAAACAAAACCGGAGAAAAGTCTATCTAGACAAACGAAAACAAGGAGTTTAATGTAGTCCAAGTGATCATGTCATCATCATCAAGAAGAAAACTACCAAATTCATACCAAGACGTGATGGTTATTACAGTATAGTAGTACGAATTTCTCTAGTTACATATGAAGTTCTTATTTTGAAAGTCCTTCGACTCTAATAGGTATTTACTATATTGTACTTTTAACCCATCACACCCCCCTTTTTTTTTACAAACCAATGCCAGTGAGAACCATTTAGAGAAAGAGGAAAAACTGAAATGTCTTCTCATTGTTTGTCGGGACTCCAACGCAACCAGAGGGCTAAATTATAACAAATGTACAGATGAGAATAATAACTGTTGTTGTCAACAGGTGGTACCACTACACAATATTATATTTTTATGAACAAGAACATTGATTTATGGTTTTGTGTTACTTATGTTTCTCAATGTATTATTTATATTCTTACCCTATGAGCTATTGGAATTAGTAAAATTGTACAATTACAATAATTTGTACAAAAGCCTACATTTATGGTGAAAAGAACTTTAATTCCATGTTAAACTAAATTCCTAACAACTATATATAAATATAAAAAGAAATCTAATTCAATAAAAAAAAATTATAAGTTCTTACTAGAACTCTCGAATTTTTACTATTCTTATATACTATAATTACATTCTAAAAGTTATTTATTAAATTAAGTTCAACCTTATGGTTTCATATGAGATTACGTAATTATATCTAATTTGGACCCCTAGAAGGTGTTTTTGAAAGTGAAAACATCTGGCCAAGCCAAATCTCAAGGCAAACATCAGCATTATCTGCACATCTAGAAAAATACACAAAAGAAATATATATCTATAAAATTTACATCATCACTATACTTAAGATGTTACTCAATACTTTTTTTTAGCTCTGAACTAGAGTTATTCTATTAAACCAAAGTATTATACATGTGTATAGTGGGGAAAATTAGAAGTTCATTATTCTTCTATTGTTGGGCTTATCTGGACCAAGATTGGCATTATTGGGCCAAGCTGTTATGTTACTTAGGATAGAATCAGCAGGTTTTTTTTCTTTGAAGCATATAGTTATACATTTTGAGTCACGTTGATCCCATAAAATACAGATTTGGGTGAAAAAAAATTCCTGGTTATAAATATTGGCCATCCCAAGTAACCATTTTTTGTATGATGGGTGGACATTAACCTTTCTGGCTGAATTGAAGGGTTTCTCTTTAGGGAGCTTTCTTTTTATCAAAGCATCAATGGTGCAACCTCGATATTCCTTAGATTTTCTTGAAATCAAAATTAAACACTGCAATTTTGGTGATTTTCGAAAATTTAAAAAATTTTAATTTAATATAGTACGCTTTTGCAGTTGTAAAAAAAGTTATTTATACTTAAAACCAAGACACGAAACTTTGATACCTCTTTATTTGTTTTCAATTTAGATAGTAGTACTTGAAAGGTTTCCTGACAAAGAGCATGTTTTTACTATTTAGCTATGGCTGTACAGAGTTAAGATTAAAAAAATGCAAATGAAGATGTGGATAGACCTAATTACACAATTTTACAATGGCAAAGTATTTATTTATCTTTAGAATAACGAAGCCTTAATTTGCGAGGTGTGAACGAAACATCTGGCAGCCAAAAATTTTGCATTTCAAATAAAAACACTATGCATTTCAAATAAGAACACCTCAATGTGAATTCATATCTCAAAATTCATACCTCAATGTGAAAAGAGGGTATTTGCTCAGAGGGCTTTTTTATCGATCAAGGCAGTCAGCCGATAATACTCGATAATACCAGTGATATAAAAATCTATCTCAGTGCTTTTTTTTAATCGTTAATAAATTATTATTTGGCCTTTGCAACATAATAAAAATTAATATGTGCTTAAAAAAATCCAATGATGTCACTGTATATTAGTAAATAAATACATATTTGTATTTGTGGGTCTGTGAGTGTATCTGTGTTTTGGCAGCCAAAATACTTAATTAAGTAAACTTTTAAAAGTATTCATTAATGTCTGAAAATTAATCTAATAGTGTAAGTACTTCATGTTTTATTGAAACTTGATTTAGGTGCTTAGTAAGTAGCAAATTTATGGATATTTTGCTGAAAAAAATCAAATTTAATCATAAACCATACGTTTATTTGAAAACTTTTTCTATAAACTCTTATTATATGAACTCTTTATTGTAAAATTTTCAGAGAGAGAGAGATAAATTTAATAAATTTTAAATATCATTATTTATTATTTCAATACTTGGGATTGTTTTTATTTGTTTTATTTAGTTACATAGATTTGTGATATCAGTGGTACCATGAGATATCATTACTTTGATAAAAAAAATAAAAAAAAAATAAAGAGTTTTTTATGATGAAGGAATTTCACATATATGTTTATTAAAATATTTGTGGGAAAGCTTTTGCAATTAGTGTACAATTTTCTTTGATTATTAAGTATGGATTTTTATGAAAACGAAACAAACTGAATCCTAATTTTAATACATTTAAATACACCATTAAACTATGCTAGAGAGTTATATGCAATCAGTTATACATTTTATAAATTTAATAAATTCTATTTCATATCACTTCATGAATCATTAAAAAAATCACATCCAATATCAATTAAAAACATTTTTGTAATGCATAGTAAGTGAAGAAAGGTTTATTTTTGTAACACTTATATTGTTTAGGCTGCTTATATGTTGTATGAATGCTTGAATTTAATAATTTACAAACAATTAAATTATGTAATTTAGATGAAATTTTGCAGTAATTAATCTCCCAATTCAGTAATTAGGAAAATTATGTTTACATATAAATATGGAATATTGCATGCAAGTTATTGACGGTTAAAAAGTTTAACAAAATCTTTGCATTATTAAAACATTATAAATCGTTTTACAAATATAATTTTCATAAAATATTTATATAATGCAAATTTTTATCATATGACATTTCTGTTTTACAAAACTTATTGTTTATTAGTTTTAAGGAATTTCATTTAATGACAAACGAAAATTCATTCAGCATAGACAAATTCCTAATCATATTCTGATAATAATACACAAAATACTTTGTTTAAAGACAAAAAAATTTACTTAATAATTAGTTTTCAACACATATTTTTCGATAAGATTTTATATTTGATATCAGTTAGATTTAAATTAATTAAAGTTACCCAACAAAATCCATGTGAATATAATTCTCATAGCATTCCTTTCTCTGAAATATACCTATAATGTAAAATTTTTATACACATTATGTATGCTTTATTAATATAATGCTTTGTTATATTTTTTCATTAATATAATAGTAATAGTTATTTAGAAATTATATTTTCTCAGGGATATATGTGTTTTTTTTATTTTATTTGCACCTTTCTTAGGAATGTCTTAAAATATTGGTTAACAGTAATTACATTTCTAAGGTTTATTATTCAAATTTTAAATTCTTAAGATACATTACCATATACATATATACGAGGGTTACTCTGAAATTTTTGAGATACGCGCAGACGAAAATTTACAAAATAAAAATAATGGTTTAATTTGAAAATACAAAGTATTTTAACACAGAAGACGATTTTTTACTGACTGACTTCAACTTGTTTAGCGTAGAATAAATTTTAAACAGAAGAGAAAATTGAGTTGACCCGAGAACATTTTCGCGCTATGATTTTCTACGATTTTACAACAGGATTAAATCAAGAAGAATGCGTTCAACGGTTGCAATTAGTATTTGGTGATGAATCTCCAGCTCGTGCCACTGTATTCAGATGGTTTAGAGAATTTAGAAGAGGTCATAATTTTCTTCAAGAGGAAGAACACACAGGAAGGCCGACGTCGGCAGCAATCCCGGATAATGTGTCTGCCATACGAAAAATGTTAATGGGTGATACTGGCTGTACCTACCAAATGATACAGAAGGTACTTAACATTGAATCCGCAGTCATACACAAAATCATTCATGAATAATTACATATGAAAAAGTAGTTTGCCGTTGGTTTCCCCATAATTTAACTGAGCACCTAAAAGAGGAGCGTACCAGAATCAGTAAAGAAACTCTTAAATTGCTAAATGATGGTAGCCACCGCATCATTTCTAAAGTTATAACAAGTGATGAAACGTACATAACGTTTTTTGACGTTCCAACACGTCAAGAAAGCAAAGTATGGGTCTTTGAAGATGATCGCACGATGACAATGGTGAAAAATCAACGCGCACTGAAAAAAGTGATGCATGCCGTTTTCTTCAGAAGTACAAGATTGGTCAAGGCCTTCAAGTTGGAAAGACAGAAAACAGTATCAGCAATCTGGTATACCACTAAATGTCTTCCAGAAATTCTACAAGAATTAAATGTTAGTCGACTAATGCTTCACAATGACAATACATCTTCATATACAGCCTGATTAATAGTTGAGTTTCTTAAACAAAAACAAATTAAAGTGATCGAACATCCGCCGTATTCACCTGATCTAGCTATGTGCAACCTTTGGTTATTCTTTAATCTAAAGAAGAACTTACGTGGACGTCGTTTTCATTCAGAAGAAGAGATTGATGTGGCTATAAATGCATTTTTTTCATCTATTCCCAGAAATGAATGGCTTGAGGCATATAATCTGTAGAAAATTCGTCTACAAAAGTGCATTGATGCTGGAGGAGACTACTTTGAACACATCTAAAATTTTGTAAGTATAACTTTAAAACCTAGTTGTATCTCAAAAATTTCAGAGTGACCCTCGTATATATATATATATACATATATATATATATATATATATATATATATATATATATATATATATATATATATATATATATATATATATATATATATATATATATATATATATATATACAACAATCTCACACATACACGCAGAGCCCCAACGGCTCAGTAGCTTCAACTTACCGTCAGATAAGCAAAATGAAGAATCATTTACCGCGAGAAATGAGTGGGAGGGTGACCACATTGATTCTCAGTGGTGTTTCTGCAGATCTGTTTGATCTGTTTTGAACGTTTTAGATTTGTATCGACGCAAATCTAAAACGTTCAAAATTTTCGGCTGACTAGTCACTGGTGTTTAAAGGATTATGCTAACTCAGATGTGATCTTGACGCCTAAACGTGAACTAAAATTACCGTGCCTTGGTAAAAGGCAAATATTCCAAACCACGTAACAATCACAGGGGCCTCACCTGAATTTTATTTAATTTGATTAATAAACAATTTTGATAATGTTTAATAATTAATTTAATTCAAATTATGACATAATTGATTTTAAAGCATACGTCGTTGAGTTTCTCATAATGTTAATAGCTTTTTTTTTCCCCAATAAACGAATATGTTTTCCCTACTTTTTCCAATTTTGTATTTTTTAGGATTTTATAATTATTTATATAAATAATTTAATTTTTTTAAAGGGAATAAATTCAAACTGAAAAATCCTTAGAATTATTTAACAAAACTAATGAATTTGTTTTTTCATGATGTAAAACAGAAGAAAATCTACAATTTCCTACTATCTAAAGAAATTATTTATCATTACAACACTATTTTGCTTTTTGGATGAAAAATCTATTCTTATAAACCATTCTAATTACATTAAATGTAACTGTTAATTCATTCTAACTATTCATATTAAATTATTCATTTGAAATTCCGCTTCTTCTAAAATTAATTTTTCTGCTACTACTTGTGTATGCGTAGATTAATGAAAAGCAGAATCAGCAGATAATAATATTAAATATTTAGCTAGTAAACATCAATTAAGAAATTTATAAATATGAACAATATATTATTACTCTTTCATTTTTAATATTATAATTTAAATGTGTCGTGGTAATATAATTAGTAAATGTATCTTCCTTACAACCTGAAATTAGCAGGTTCTATACTAACACACCCGAAATACCACTATATTTGTTAATGGTGGTTTGAGTGTATAGTATAGAATATAATCACAATCACAATGATTTTAGGTTAAAATGATATTTTTTCTCTTTAGATTGGCAAGCAAAGTCTTGAGTTCTTTACTGCTTGCTACCTGCTCCTAAATTTCGAAGATCCATTCTATTTCAGTATTACGATGACAAGCTACTGGATGAACTCTATACAAATTGCCCTTAATTGTGCCTACAGTCCAAATCAAAATAATTGACATAAGAAAACAAAAATATAGTGAACAGAAATGCTTTTGACGTTTCAGATTGCCATATTACAAATATGAATAGATTAAATTATTCAGATACTATTTACAATTAAATGCTTGAAATATTTAATTTTTGAAATATTTTAGGAATAAAACATTCTTCAACGCAGGTCAGGAAATATGGGATCAGAAAATAAATTTTTGGTATTACAGTAAAAGCTTGTTTTTAAGAACTCGCAGGGACTGCTAAGACAGTTGGTGAAATAGAAAGTTCGTAAAATGGAAAAATAATACATTAGATTATTAAGATATGTTTTTTTTATAAATAAAATACTATATTAGAAAAAATTATTTAGAATGCACTATAAGAAACATGCAAAAGATTATATTAAAAAACAATAATTTCATTTTATTGATGGAAAATTAAGCAAAATAATAATTTAACTTCTGTTTAAAAACTACATTTTTTTTTCTGTTTTTTTACAATGTATAAAAGCATTTTGTTGTTTTCTCCTTCAAAAAAGTATTTTAATCCTGTTAGCCCTTCAACTGTTGATTTTTCAGACGGTCTTTGCACTGCATTATTCTTTTTTCTTGTTCGATATCTGAAAGTTCTTTTTCGTTCTCATTAATCACTCGATGTTTTTTCCAAACATATCATATCAGAGTCTATATTCAGAATATACTCGAAAGAAATTTCAGTCACCAAAGAGATTCAGCGTCGGAGTTCATGCAGTGAGTGTCTAAACTTCACTCAAGTCCATCAGGTAAATTACCTTGACTTTCATCAGCTACTGTGGTTTCTTTCATAAAGCTTGATTGTTGAAGTGTTCATGATATTGCTTTTCCTTCAATATCATTCCAAGCATTATTTGATAAGAGGCATTGCTACTAGAAGGTCAATTTTATAAGGCTACTGCAACTTCTCCCAAATTATCACTCTTTGCAAAAATGTCCTATGATATTTGCTATTAAAGTTCTGATCCATTAGCTGTTAGGTCGTAAGACAGAAATTGTATTAGGAGGGAGGAACTCCACGTGAATAAATTGGCGAGAACTGGGACTTCAACTTGGGCAGTCCACAATTAGAAGAAATTAACGGTTCTCCCATTGAAAAAACTTCGATAAAAGTCTCTCAACCAATTTTCAGAAACTCTCTCAGGTATTCTAGCTTTAATGTTAGAATGATATTTAGTTGGCAAATAAAACATCTAGGCTTTGAATATTTTCCTGTGAAAAGCACAGGCAATTTTTCAATTCCATTCATAACTTAGCTGCGAGCAACAATTCTTTGCTTTGCTATTTTACCACCATTTTATTTATCGCCCTTAAAGCGAAGTATTCTTTCGGGAAAGATCTTAAAAAACAAATTTCTCTCGTTCACGCTGAAAACATCCTTTGGATCGTACTTAGAAAGCAGTGATTTCATTATTCCTTCTTTCTTTTAATTTCCGAAATTTTATTCACAATTCCATATTCACCATTAAATTTTCTAACACTCAAATCATGTCTAGTTTTAATATTTTAGAGTAAATCGCCTAATGCTTTGAAATCTTTCATGTTCAGCTTCGTAGTGAAGCAGTGGGATTTCTCATTAATGACATTACCATCAACAGGAATACTTATTCTTTTCATTCTTCTCAGCCAAGAAAGCAAAACTTTTTTCAGAAATTTAGATGCTTTGTATCTCTACAATATTTTTGAGAGGGAGCACGTTTGTTGCTACCGTTTCCTATTCCAAGGATTTTTTTTTCCGAATTTTTAAAATAATTAAGAGGCTGTTCTTTGGAATTATATATTTTTGGCAATTTTTCTTTATATAAATATATATACATAAATGAATGTGTGTCTGTCTGTACTCGATAGATTCAATAACCATAAATCCAGTTGCCGTGAAAGTTTGAGAAATTATTAGGTATATCCCTAGGAAGGATTTTGAAATCAGAGTTGGGGTTCTAGGTGTTCCCGAACAAATATCCCAAAAATATCAAAATAACATTTAATTAGTAATATTTGTTAAAAGTAAAACCATGAATAAATTGAAAAAATTAAATTTTTACCTATGAAATTTACTTATAGAATTTACTTTTTATAAAACAAATTTTATAACAAAATTATAAATATTTATAACAAAAAACAAAATAAATAAATAATAAATATAAACAAAATTGGAGAGCTACATAAGTAGAAATGAGGCTATATGGCGTATTTTATCATTTTTCATTCATGAGCGATATTTAACGGTTGTTCATTTAGCAGTATATCTTGAAAATGGATGACGTGTGTATTTTATATCAGAAAATGTAAGTAGAAGAATAATAATAGAAAAATTCATAACTTCATTCTATTTCTGATATGAAATCATGTAAAAGTTGGTAGCATGAAACTCAGATTACAATATCCTCCTGAAATGAATTTTGGAGAAGCTTTCCACGACCTAGTATCATCAGAGACTGAACGTGGAGAAATTCAAAATATATTAAGAGACTAAAATTTCTTTGTGAAAAATTGAGTGTCAATACAGCAATTTTTGTAAGATGTCGAAGAATGCATGGAAAATTGCCTAAAAGCGTTGGTCTTAACTGCAGAAATGAAATGTTTCGTATTACAAAATAGTTTTTAATTATCAGCAGCAAAAAAATAAATACACCATTAAGATCTTTTAATTTCAAATTTTGATTTTTATTGAACACTGAATTTTTTATAGCGATAATATTGATAACAATTTCAAAAATAACTGAAAAATTTGAGTGAGTTTTATAATACAGATTTTAATGGAGCAGAAGTCCATATCAAAATTTGTGATTGCAAAAAATTATTCTACACTGCGAAAGAATCTAAACTTAAAACCCTATTAAAGGTTCTTACCTTTATAATTTCTTATGGAGTGACGATGTTTTACAAATATGAGAGTCGCACTTCCAATAATTCTTACTACATTAATTGCTGAAAGTTTTCCTTCAGAAAGCTAAAATCAATTCTGATGTATTCACAATAAAACACTAAACAAGATCGTTTAAGTAATTCAGCATTTTTTTAAGTGTAGCAAGAGAATAAAGTAGCTACTGCATTCTATTATTATTTGTATTATATTCTTATTTTACTTATATTCTATATTTTAAATTGCTATTTTTCTTAGGAAAGGAGATCCAAAAATATATTGTACGCTGACGTCACTTGTGTCCACTATACCAATGCAAACACCTTTTCTTTGAGTCAAGGGCAATTGAAGCAATGGAAACCATATGGACATTCAACAATGCTTTAAAGGATTCCCAATGGTATGAAAGGAGACTAAATGAAGCATAGTAGGGTAAACCTGTTGTGCTTTGGTTCGTGATGTAACTGAGCGATCCATTGGTGTCATATATACAATATGATTGTCATTATGCATTGTAGGGAGACCAGGTGAATTCAATCAGTACCGTAAGTCCGCCGTTCTCTTCTACACCCAGTGATTACAGATCTACATCAAAGTTGCTGGATTTTGTTTGACATGAATACCCGGTGTCTCAGAAGTATAATATAAATACTGCTTCCAAAAGGCTACTATTCTTTCTCTGTCGAACTTAGAAACTTGCGCGAAAGACGCTTGAAGAGGCACAGTTAAATGACTAAAGAAAAACTAACAATATAAAATTCTAAAAAAAATCACGCAGTAAACATTTGATGCATTTTAAATCAGCAAGCACTCTTCGTACTTAATATAGGGATTGCAGGTAGCACTACAGTCGTCTTGTATATGCACTGCTGTGCTAATGATATGCATATATCATCAGAATAAACGCATGAAGTAAATTACAAATGCTCTGTTGTTTCCTTTAAAGTGCTGCATATTGGGGTAATATTAAAAACTGAATTTACTAACCTACAATCATTTTTTTAGAAGTATCTCGATCAAGACTATTTAGTACATTTCAATTCACAACAAATATCTATGATTAGGGAAAATTCAAACCTATGAAAAATTTTGAACTGGATGCCAGAGTCTAATCACCCTAATCATTTAGCAGTCAGCTTAGCATTCACGGAGTGAAACACTACAATTCAGAAGTGAACTGTTCCTTAACAAAATTTCTTTCCAATTTTAGATTTCGAATAATATTTTTTTTTATTATTCTTTTATTTTTTTCCAATCCAACTGCCATAAAATGCTACAGAATATTTTCACCATTGATTAAACCTCTTATACTATTAGAACAAGAAAGCTGCTTTTCTTCTCTTCTCTTCTGATCAGAACTTAATGTGAAGTTCTTGTGTGATGTTTGAATTAAAATTTTACTTTTAAATTTTTCTCTAAGTGAGCTTTAATAATTGTGAATCACGTATCCTTTGTTTCCAGGAACAACTAACAAAACTTCGAAAATGAACTCGCGTGTAAAACTTGGTCCGACATATATGTCAGTATTTAAAAAATATATTTATTAATTTATTTCTAGTTCAAACAGTTAAAAAATGTTCAATCTAATTCGAAAGGAACGCACTTGAATAGAAGAAGAAAAGTAGAAATTGTAATAAAATGTTCAGAAATTCTATATTTCATGTAACAAAAAAATTCCTTTTACCCAAACGATTTTTTTCCCATGTCAATAATCGGCATATCGTATTACAATCTTCTAAAATCTCATCGAAAAGTGATAATTTTCTGCAGCTTATTTATACAAAAGAAAACTCCTACTATTCTACTTCATTTTTCAGATAAAAGTATTGAGTTTCTTTATAAAAATCGAGATAACTTTGAAATTCAATCTTTTGTTCGATAAAATATTCGAGAAATTAAGTGTTATTTGAAAATGAATTTATAATCCAATCACATGATCATAAATATTTAACTCTCTTCCTCGTTTTTCTACGTCACTAAAATTTCGAAAAAATGCTTAATGTTATCTTGAAATTCGAAACTTTCAGAATTTGATAAAATTTTCTTTTGCTTAAAACTTGTCAAATTTGTTGGAACATTTGTTTAAATAAAAATAACAGGAACAAAATTTTTGCGTTATAGTAACGAATTTCATAACTACTTTTTCCAAATAAATCTGATATTTAACAGAGTTTATATATTGCTTGCTTAACCAAATCTCTTTTTAACATTTTCTGATTCGATGGCTGTATTAACATTTTCAATTTAAATGGAAGCCGTAATACACAGTATATTGCTGAAAACTAATATGTTATTGACTGCTTAATTCCGCCAAAAGAAACTATTAAAACGATTATTTTGTCACGGTTATTATTTCATAATTTTGAACTAAGTTTGAGAGGCAAGATTAAGAATAGAGCTGGAATCCATCTCTTCATTTCCTGTCAATCCCAGTGGTATACTTGACTCAAACGAACTAGCATAAGTATTCTCAGAACCTAGGTGTTTCAGGTGGTATTAAACCTACTATCTTTTTGACCCAGCAGCGAAACTCGTATCCCATCAGGTTATTACGACTTCGACAGTGTGGGAAAGTACTCAAAATCGAAAACAATGGAATTTCAGACTGACTTGTGTTTTTATCTTATGATTTTCCCCCAAAATTGTCATTGAACTGTAAACAGAGAATGCAGCGCATAAAGTTTATAGCAGGTTCATCAATTTTAAGATTATCTGAACAATATATTTTGTCTTCTTAATTAAAACTTCCCTTTGAAATGTACATAAACAGAAAACTGTAGAATACATTTTATCAATTCGGATAAAAATTATTCTACATATAATAAAAATATATTTTCTTCAATAAATAAATAAATTAAAAATACAGCACTTGAATAATATTACTATATGCAATATCATTAAACTAAATAAAACATGAATACATCTGCTTAAAATTGAAATATTACGTTAACTCTACATCTTTGTTGTTGTTAATTATGACAAGTCAAGCTTGCTATGACGTTGGCTATGCGAATTTAAGTCAGTAGGGCGCATCTTTCATTTAACCAGAGCACCACGAATGTGAAAATACACGGCATTTCTCTAAAACTCTCCGATAGATGGCACCACCAGAGGATTCACTACCGCAAATTTGACATTGGTCTGAAAGGGAAGGAGTTTTTCTCCAGACCATTACATCCATGGTAACTGCCCAACAACCGACCACAGGACTTTTGATTCCATAGATTTAATAAGCACCTATATTACATGTACCCGTTGGGTCTTCGGTGGCTTTGGGAATCGAGGCCCGCCCTTCCGGACTGAAAGCCGATGCCTTAACCATTAGGCTACCACCGCCACACTCTAAATTTTCTACTTAAGCGCTATCAATGTCCCGGGTCGATCCCAGCCACTGTTGAACAGCTAGAGATGGATCCTTTGATCCTAAATAGTGCATAGCAGCATTTTTTTTAATGTCTGCTGAGAGTTATTACCATTTAAGTAGATTTTTCATGGATAATGGGCAATATTCATTTATCGTAAAAAAGGCAGCATGATAAGCTCTATAGCATCCATTATTACAGCTGTGTTTGGAAGTAGCAGAAACGCAACAACTATCTGTCGTTGTTTAAAAGATACTGGAGTTGAACCAGTTATATTTCCCCCAGGAAAGAGCGTAGACCTACTACAAAGCCAATATGAGTCTTGGAAATGAGTGAGGTGCTTATACTTTTTGCATGAACATATATTGATGTGGGTAAGTGGTAGATTTCCTTATTTCTTCTATTGTGATATATGAACACAATTTATTTTCTTATTAAAAAATCCTCACAAATATTTGTGTTAGTCATTAGATTTTGAATTCATAGAAAAATCTCTAAAACATTAGGAGATAACTTGGGGGAATTTATAAGATAACTGTAAAAGCCTGATTCATTTACTTCTAACAATAATTACCTACAATAACCTCATTCTTAATTGTTGGAGAAAGGCCATTTATATATAATGTTTATGAAAAGACATGCAAGTGCTTAAATATAGGCAACAAAGACACTGAAATTTCTCAGGTGTTATAATCAAAGGAGTGCTTCGCATTCAGTTGAAAAGAGCAAAAAGTATATAAAGAAAAATAAGGATATTCTTTTCTCAGACAGACTTTCCATTTTGGGCAGTTTTGTGAGAACTTGCCACTTTCTTATCATTTGATGATACTCATGTGGTATAACATAAAGGGCGTTTTTTAAAGCGAAATCGATACAATGTTTTGTTGAGAACATTGTGACCTGTTTTGAAAAGTAATCCTCTTGTGACATAGTGGTGATGAGTTTACCTGATGTACCTGATGTATCTTAAGTTTCGTTGTTTTCATTAATGACAATTGGGGCATTTTAAATAGGTCGTGATCAAAACGTCCTCTCCGCTGGTGTGGGAAGATTTGGCCTGAGAATGAGTGTACTACCTTGTCCTTGCAAATTAGTCTTTGCAAACAAAACTGCTCGTGAAACAGTTCACGAAGCAAACAACTTTAGGTAGGAAATGAACACACGAACAATTGAACTGAAGATCATGGCGTGAATCATTTAGCTGATACATAACTTGTAAAATACTTAAAATCTCACGAGAAGCTGTACTTTTTATGCATTAAAACAGTTAATCTAATAAAAATTCTCATGTAAGAATATCAATAAATAGTAAATATACAACAATTTTACATTAAAGAAAAGAAAAATTCTTGCCTGCTTTGTTAAGTAATAAGAAACTTTCTCGAAATTTGCGAAATTTTGCTTTTAAACATGAGCAATAAAGCTTTTATGCAAGTATCCTAAAAGTTTTTAATGATTCTGATATTTAATTTTTATAAACAATATTTTTACTTCTAAGAAATACATATTTATTTGAAATATGCAACGCGTTTGATTTTTACATTTTTCAGCCAGCAAAATCAAACAGTTTTCTTAAAATCTTTCAGATATAAATGAATTTGTACATGGCTACGAAATTCTCATATTAAAAGTACACAGGATTCATGAAAATTTAATATTTTTAGCCCAACAAAACACCTCTCCTTTTCCGATTATCCATGTATTTATTTAAATGTACATTTATTAAAAGTAATGCATGCAATCATTTTAAAACTTACTAAATTTATTTATATTTTAATTAATAATATTTTATTTTGTCATTAATTTTATAAATATTTTCCAAATATTTAATTGCTGTTGCAATATTATTTTATTCACCATAAATAGTTATCAGAAATCATATTAATTTCTATTTTGAGAAATGATTCGAATGAACTATTTCATGTTGGAAGATCTTTTTCTTATACTATCAAAAATGTACCTTGAGAGAATACAATTTTATATAACATATTTGAGATTTGTCTAAGCAGAACATAAATTATAAGAGCATATTTCTATCACTCATAAAAACTTATAAAAATATTAAAATACCAAATTTTGGAATAGACTTGAAATAATAACCAATAGAATAATAAAAAACTAATAAGTCCTTTTTATATCGTATTTTGCTGAAGAATTTTTATAAGTTTTTCTATTAGAATTATTCTTTCTTTCCATCGCAATCATTTCACCCTCGAGAATTGTTAGACATCATATATTTGCTTTTCATAAGCAATCATTCTCATTTACTAAGCTATGTACACAATGATACAATCTCTGCAAACGGTTGTGCAGAATGATATGATAACACGCCTTTTCGTCACGTGTTGGTCTAAAGTCATGATTTGGAATTGTTGTTTAATGTCGTGACCTTTAACTTTGTTGTGGTCACATCAGATCCCATTTTATCATTTGCTTGATAAGTCTACGAAAAGATAAAACAACAATAAGCTCTGAAAAGACCCCGACAGTCTTAATATTAAATCTTTGAACTTTATGTGCATATATATATATATATATAATTATGGAGCTGGTTACACGTTGATAACATAAGTAAAGAGTAAAATTGCATTTCAAAAACGACAGGTTTAGCAACGATAAGGATCTCAAAAACAATAAATCTTACTGGATTTTCAAAAGCAGTCATATAAAATGTGTGTTTTCACAGTTGGAATCAGAACTCACAAGAAACGCTTAGAAGACGTAAATAGTAATTCAAATACAGTTTTCCAAGTGCATGTTGGGAGTCGTTTTTGATGAATTGCATTTCAGAAAAAGGAATCCATAATGTTTCGAATGACAGGGAATTGCTCATTAAGGTTCTTTCCAACAAAGTTTTGATCAAAATTGATACAGAGATTTTCAGAGGATAGAGATACATAGTAAGGGCTCCATAAAAAACTACTTAGTTTTGACCGAAATGCAAAAGTTTGTTTGCAGTGGTGTCGGGTAAGAAGACTTTGGATATCTAAGGATTTGAATGTAATGTCCTTTGTATCATGATACACTTAATTTCGCAAAGATGAAAGACATCAAATTTAACAGGAAACCCACGAAGTCCTGCATTTACATTGTTTTACTAGCACTGTGTAAGTCTTGTAAGAGTACCATGATATGGGACATGCTCTGCTGGCATGGAAGTGGGTCCCTGGTTTTCACAAGGATAAACAAACAACTATGAGATATCTAGATAAACTTGAAAATCAAACACATCGAGTCATGTTGCAGTTTTACTCTGATACGACAAATACTTTTCTGTTTGGTAATGCAGTTATACATCGTCCAAAAGTGTTCAAAATTAGTTCACTTAATATTAGTTTGACTTCTAATACTGTCCCTGGTCAATTCAGAACCCGATATTAGCCCCACAAAAAATGTCTTAGTTGTGTTCGAAAGAAGCATCCGATAGCTCTTTCTTCTTCCATCCAATTTACAAGATCCAAAAAGCAGCATAACCAATACATGGTATTCTCTGAAAATAAATACACTCACAGAAAGAATGTAGTCTCGATGCCATAATAAATATATAAAAGTTGTTATCTGTACAAAAAACAGTTCTAAAATATTGATTTTGGATTTCTAATTCATTGGTCTGTGTGCGTTTAATATTTATTTTGGATTTATTAATTTATAACATACGATAGAGAACTAACATTTAAAGAATATGTGAAATTGTTTCATCTGATGTGGACCGCGCTATAATTGAAAATATTTTGTTCCACTATTTCGCTTTGAATATACTTAGTACATTGGATATTAAGCAATGTTCAAAGTACAGAAAATGAGTTGAGAATTCGCTGAAACTTGATATTGCGGATAAGTAAGATGGAGGAGTATTCGTAAATTTATTATTTTATTATTGAAATATAACTATATAATATTAAAAATAACTTACATTATTTTATTGTATTTTAAATTTAATATTATATACATAAAATCCTTGCATGTTGTTTTAAATAATTTTTATATTTATAAAAATGCTACAAAAATCACAAACAATTCTAAAGAAAATAGTTATTCTTTTTAAGAAAGAATTCGAAATGAAAGTTTCTTTTTAAGAAAGAATTCGAAATGAAAGTTTCTTTTTAAGAAAGAATTCGAAATGAAAGTTTCTTTTTAAGAAAGAATTCGAAATGAAAGTTGTATAGGAATTTATATGGTTTCCTCATTGTGGACAGTAAAAAAGGCTGAATTATATCCGAAACGAAAAATGCACATGAAATATATATATAAAAAAAGAATATTTATTTTCAATGATAAATCAATATCAAACATCCTTTGCTACAAAAATGTCAGTTATAAAAATATGTTGAAATAAATAAGCACCCTTTAAAAGGAGGAGTTCTAACAGATTCTTTTCAATATTGAAATCTTGGATGATTTTAATGAATAATCGGCATAGAGCCTTGTCAACTGTTACACATGAAAGCCAGTTAAGAAATAAATAAATAAAATAGGATGTTCTCAATTAGGGCTAAATGTGTTTTTTTTTAATCAACCTAAAATAAAAACAAATCAAGAATTTAAACTGTCATTTATTACTTATTAAACGTTTATTAAACCAAATTTTTGATAATAATTGAAGATATATTCTGATTTAACTTAAGGTGTAGATTACATTGTAATTAGGTAGGGTTAATAAAAAAAAATAAAAATAAAAAAATTCTTACACATATTCTTTCATTAACATCCCTTAATGTTTCGTTCGCATTACTAATAGAAAATAACTTGGCGGAACCTAGCTTAAAAGAAATACTCTATTCTGCAAAAGGAAAATTTAACGCATAGTAATAAATAAATATTGAAAGGAACTAAAAAAGAAAACACGTTTACAAAAAGAACAGAGCCAATGATTTGAAGTAAATAAGAACATTCTAAAAAAAAAAAAAAAAACTTTTATCAAAAAAACATCAAAGATGCCATTAATGTTGATGATTTATTTTTAAATTTTGCACACACACACACATTAATTTAATTAATTTAGACATAAATCTTTGATATCCTTTTTGCAATTAGTTCAAAAAATAATGTATTTGATTTTTAATGTATACATTACAGTATATAAATATATATATACACACACACATTATAATTCGATTTCGAACTTAGATGAACTCCTTTCATCTTATTCAGTTCTTTTTGAACTTTATAGAGCTTACAATCTTTTTAAATCAATATAGGAAATTTATTTATAAATTATTAATCATCTAATAAATAAAAAAGCATGTTAAAATACTGATAAGAATTCGCAATGGTTAACATTCTTTTCTGCCACAAAAAGTGCTTTTTATTAAACAGCGTGATTTTTTTTTAATTTCTGAAAATTTTCTTAAAATTAATTATTTGTATATAATAATTCTTGGTAAAAAACCAGCTTATTTTGGAAATTTTCTAAATTTGCTGAAGAATATATAGACATTTTTATACAATAAAAGAACACATATTAACAATTCAAACATTTTACACTAAAGATTTATGTAGAAATTTTTATTTGCCCAAATGAGTTTTCTAAATTATTATAGATACTGGATTTATGATGGAGAAATTGATGTAAATGTAATTAGATTTTGTTTAAATTAAAAAAAAATGTTTAGAATTAAAAAGTAAAAATATTTTGAAAACTTTAAAACAAAATATATTTATGTATTAATTATTTTTATTTACCATAATTTTGTTCAAAATAGAAAAAAATTCAAATAACAAAAGTACAAATTACAATATTGAATTAAAAAATATTTAATTTGCACAAAATGTTGATATTTTATATTAAATATTAAATTTGTATTTACGAAGAAATTGTATTTATTTTTAGAGTCCTTCAATAGATAAATTAAAAAAATAATAATAAAATAAAAATAAACAATTTTTATGAAATTTTTAAAAAACACTTCAAAACTAATTGATATTGCAAATTGAAGTAAGATATTTTCACTATAAATAAATTTTTAAAACACGAGATTTGTAAGTGTGATATTTAGTTTATATCTTATTTCTTAAACATTATGTTCATCTTTTTTATCTTCGGTAAATATGAATTCATAATATGAAAGTCATAATCATTAATATGAAACTGAATGGAAAACAGAAAATTAAAATTGACTGAGATGAAAGCATTCTAAATGCCCTGAAAGTAATTCAATTAAAATAATGTTTCACAAATAGTGTTGCTTGAATTGGAAATTCCTTTTGATTAATTGGGTTGCCATGAAATTTGTAGATAGATTAAAAGCAGAAAAAAAGTTCAAGTTTGCCTTCCAAGAGAAATATAACACTGTAAGAGAAATCTCCATCAAACAAATATACGATGTTTCAGAATTTAATTAACGACGACTGTAAGATATGCCACCACTACACCATCTCTGTATTGTCAAAACCTCTTTATTAAGAAATTAATAAAATCATTAAATTTTTTCAAAAACTAAATAAGACTGATGACAAAAAGACTTACATTCATATAATAAGTACAAAAAGGAGAATCCATAAAAAATGCTCTTTAGATTGCCCATCATTTTTGGCTGGCGATAACCAACGATAGAAACAGTAAAGAACACAAGCTATAAGAATTGAAATATTATAAAATGCAGTATAGAAAATATTCGTACTAAATGGTGGAGAAATAATGAAATATAAAAAGATTGATTCTCCCTTAAATGCAAAGAAGCCTGAGAATATATTTTAAGAACATCAACGACCTTACTCATCACTAACTTATTATAGGCACTTTTTTGTGTATCTTCCATTCATTTATTTATTATATCATATTCTTAACTACTTATTCAACAACACGTCCAAATTAATAGCAGACAACTTGTTCTTAGTTATGAGTCGTTGACAAAAGGTGATGACCACACAATAATGCCTTGTATGTTGAAATATTTCTCTCTTCCTTTCATCAATGATCTCTTTTGTATGGTTATAATTTATCAATTTTAAAAGTTCCTTCTCGTTTAAAATTAAATTTTTCACTTTCAATTATCTAATAGTGAAAAGCGTTGCTTTTGGTCAGAACTATAATGAGTCTTACGTCCAAATGAGTCCAAGATTCTCCTGTTCCTATGTAAATTAAAGTTTCTATGTACTTCAAAAATTTCATAAAGTTCAATGTTTTTCTACTGGTGTGACATGGTGGATAGAGGAGAACACTGATTAAGTATCAGTCTCGCCATTTGACTATTGTTCAAAATTAGCAGGTGAATAGGTTCGTTAAGTGATTTTGATAAGCAGAAATAAGCAGTCAAAAACGTAATACTGTAATATAATCTAACATAGCCTATATAAAATGAGCATTTTACAATTAGGTTACTGTGACTTTTATTGCTATTTAAAATTGCTTTGAACGATTTTGTGATGTATTTAAAAATCAGATTAATGATTTCGATTTGTCGGACTGAAATTAAAATTTACTGGATTATTGTCAAATTGATCAAACTGCATTTATACTGAATTATTCAATTTATACCACATCATTAAATTCATACTTTTTAAAGATCCAAATCTTGCGAAAAGTTGGAAAATCTTTTTCAATGCCGAGTGACTTTCAACAATGCTAAGTGATTTTCACCATTTGCATTGTTTTGATATGCTTTGATGAAAAGACTGTTCATTTTGTAGAAATGATCTCTGATTCATTCGGATTCAAACAGATGGCTAATAGCATCAAATTAAGTATCTTGGATTATCATTCTGATTGTGTCATAATTTGATGAATATCTTATATCTGGATGTTCATCAGTTGGTGATGATTCCAACTTATCCCTTATGACTTATGAATATGATCGCAATTTACAAAACATTTTACCAAAGCAATGAATCCAAAATGATTATAAAAGTCTGAAAACAGGCCGAAACGGCTATCAAAATCTTCACAGTTTGTTACTTTCTCAGATATTGTCTTTTCCACATGATTGTGATTTAAAATGACAAAATTTCTGTATCCGTAGCCAAACCGCACGTACAAAATTATGACGCTTTGTAAAAAAGATTAGGTTAACTCCAGATGGAACGTAGAATATATCGTAAATCATTGTATATACCTTTTATTATATAACTCGAATATGATAATGATACACAAGTAAAAATGCGACACAATTTCTTAAAGCTTTAAATAATTGTTGAATCATGTTAAAATCTTTTCAAATTATGCGATTGACTAAAAGGGCAACTATAAACGTATTTAACAATTTTGCTATTAAGCAACTTAGGATCGTATGAACATGATGGGGAAAGCATCGTTTACATGTCCACCAAAAAGTAAATCCAACATAAAGTGGAGATCTAATCTTCTTTACATTATTTGAATGTGGAAATTTGTAATTCAAATATCAACTCAGTAATCAATTTCAGTTTTCAACCATAGTTGAAAATTACGAAGAAATTCATTATGTTATGAAAGATATGCAATTTTGGTAGGCAAAATTTATACCGTGAAAAATTAATCCAATGATATTATCAGACAATAAGCGAAATTAAAATTCTACTAAGGCTTACTCCTATTTTGAGTTATAATCTAGATTTGGTTAGTTTATTGTATACAGTCCGTTTTTCACACAAGGGTTAATACAGCTATAATCTATATGAGTGCCTATTCTGCTAGAAAATTCTAGGTTCAAAAATAAAATTTCATTTTTATTTAAATCATTCTGTCTTTAAGATGTATTACCATTAAACTAGTACTTTTCTTTCTCTCACTATAAACTTTTTATTATGAATTTTATTTCAAAAAGTTTTAAATTTTTCATTGCAAATTCATTTAGAAATATAATTTTAATTCAATGGATTTATTGATAAAATTCTGTTTTTGTTTTTTACTTATTTACTTCTGTGAATATTAAATGGATGCTTAGTTTATTAAAACTAATTAGAATTTGATAATAATATAACACTGATTAGAATTTTTCTCAACAGTATGAATGTTTTAGATATGCTTAAGTATTTTGTAAATTGTTTGTATAAATATCAAATGTAATTGGTAAATTTCCGCTCAATTTCCATTGCTTTAAATTTTATCTGTCATTTTATTATTTGATAAGAACTTTAGAAAACATTTATTTATCGGATGTAAGATTAAATTTTATTGGAAACTTCATTTTTATTTAAATAACATAAAATACTCTATATTTGTTTTTGCATTGTAAATATTTATTTATATACTTTCATTTTTACGTTTTTAGTTTCTCTTTTGCTTTTCAAGTATTTTTGAGAGGGACATTGACAGTTAAATGCGCCTGCGCAGATGCGCAACTTCCAGGTCAAGGAGAACTGTGGGATATCGTATATGATGACCATAATGAAACTGAATTAAGCTATGTTTATATAGTAATACTATAAGGGTTTATTTAATTGAACGCGTATTTTTACGCTGATTTTTAGTACATTTAACGACATAATGAATTTACTCATTTTTTAGTAAATTCGTATTCTTTTAATTTCGCTGCCGCAGGCAGAAATGCCGCAATTTACAGGAACATTAAAATTGAAGATCTGTGAAGCAGTGGATTTACGTCCAACAGAGTTTTCTATACGACATTCTAATGTTGTTGGAAAAAATCAACCCATGCTGATTGATCCCTATGTAGCAGTGGATGTTGATGAAATCCATGTTGATCGATCTACGACAAAACAGAAAACATTCAAGCCGGTGTGGAATGAGTTCTTCACTACCGAAGTTCACGGTGGGCAAATTTTGGGATTAACAGTTTTCCACGATGCGGCCATCCCGCCTGATGATTTTGTAGCAAATTGTAATGTTTCATTTGATGAGCTTTTAAATTCATCGAAAGAACCAGGAAAATATGAATCTGATGTTTGGGTAGGTACTTAGTGATTTGTCACAGATATGTTTCCACTTAAATGCTTCTTATCTTAATTTGTTCCCAAAAATGTTTTCAAAATTGCATGTAAATCAATTCACAGCAATTAAGCGTATGCAATTTGTTTGTATCTTAGTTATTATTTCATATATTAAAGTAGATGTATCAGTATGTTTGATTAATCGGGAAACTTCAGCTGATTACTAATGACAAAATTCCCATTGCTGATAAAAGTTTATTAATCATGTCTTTCAAGATAATGATAAAAACGTTTTATATATAAAATGTTTAATTTAAATTCATTTTTTTCTTTATATTTTAATTGGAACTTCATTTTTAAATAGAATATGATTGCATTTTTTTTATCCTATTATAAATTCATAATTTTAAATTGGGATATTTTCTTTATGATAATATTATAGGTTATAAAGTATACATAAAAAGCAGTTTCTAATTTAAACTACACCTCTTTTTATGTAGATTTTGGATACTTATTAACCTTATGATTATTAAATACACATTTATATAAATACTTTCAAATTTTCCTATCTTATTACTTCCAAAAATTGTAAATTCCAATGAATATAATTTTATAAATAAGATACTTTATTAAATATTTTAAGTTTAATTTAAATTTTCAGTTAGTCTATTTTTATGTTTAATCTTTAAGAGATGAATATTTTTTTTATAAATAAGTGTTTATTTTTGGCTCTTCTTTTAATAATTGATAGACTATTGAAATTTAGATCTAATAGTCATTTAATTGTGACATGAACTTCTACACATTTTCTATTATATCTTAATATTTTTAAAAATAAAGATTTATGTTTTGCTTTAAGACTTTATTGAATTATCTGCTGTTTTTCAATTGTATAATTTAACTGATGTTATAAATTAATTTATCAATCAAATTTAAATATAAAATGATTGAAAGTAAAAAAAAAAAAAAAAAGTAGCAATTACAATATTCATTTTGAATGTATTAAAGCTATATTTTAATATTTTTTTCAAATGCATTTTAAATATCGAAAAAATTTAATGAATATCAAAAATTATCTTAAAAAGTTTGATAATTGATTTATTATTTCTTATTAGTTACCGTAATTAATATCTGAAATTTTTCTTCTAATAAATATTTGTATTAATGGAGACTTATTATCATTCATTAATTATAAACCAAACTAATGGTCTTAACAGCTGATTGGTTTGCTTTCCAGCCTTTAGTTTAGAAATTTATGAGCTTGATTCTTGCCTCCAGCGTAGATGTTTATTATGGGTTTGGAATTGTTTTTTAAACTGTAAGTTCATAATATATTTGGCCTTATTTATAAAATTGAGCTTAGAACAACAAACAAATTAAAAAATGTGTTCAATGAAGAAATAAAAATTTGCTACCATCAAAATCTGATTATCCCTTGTGGAAAATAAGTAATAAAATTGGTCTTAAAACAAAAAAATCGTTTGTTGCTTGTAATCTTATTTTAACTTCTTAAAAAAATGTTATATAAAAATATTGGCAAATGATCCCTTGAACACATGGTTGTCACATGGTACTATACTTTATAACACAATTTAAATAACACTAAACTGATCATGATTGTTTTGTTTAATGATAATTAATTTGAATGCTATCCTTTAGTAGTAATAAATTATTATGTATCTGATTTTAAAAATGCTTTTATAAATCTTACACTTAACTTAGTAAAATAATTTATAAATGTTATTTCAGTAGGTATGTTAGATGATTTATATAAAATATAATTTTAAGAAAATTTGCATAATGTTTTTTTTAAGTTATTAGAAAATATAATAATATTTAAATGTTTTCATTAAATGACATGTATAGGATATACATATGATTTGAATATAAAATATATGTAATTATGTTGAGGATACAACTATTAAAATTTAAAACTGAAATATTTATTATGTTTGACTTTTCTGGTATTTTTATTAACTAACATTTCTAAATTCCCTAATATTTTTTAAATAATTGTAATACTATTCTATATAAAGTTCATAATTTAGTAAAAAATATCTAAATTAATGATAATAACGAATGAATTAAAAACTTTTATATAACTTCATCTTCTATAATTTATTTCAATATCTATATGATCAAATCTCCTTCATTGAAAGACTTTTGTGAAATAACTGCCCTTTTGTCTAAAAATCTTTAAAAAAAAAAAAAAAAAAAAAAAAAAAAAAAAATTCATTAAAGGGATTTTGCTGTACAAATTTTTTAGAATTAATCATTGATTCAAAATTACTTGAATGGATACAATCTCTGTTTAGGTTTAAATTTAATAAACATATTTTATAGAAATTTATGCTATCTTAAGTTAACTAATAAAAATGCAATTTTTTGTGTATAAATAATTGTAGATTTGTAAGTCTTGGGTATAACTAATTGTGACTAATTACTAAATGAATTATGTATCCAAATTTTGTTTAGTCGAATTCACATTTTCTTCCACAACTGCTCTACAATCATGGCACAAGAAGAAAATTTTCAAGTATTGAATAAAGGCAAATCTCTAAAAGAAGCCTAGTAAGGGTGTAGGTATGATGAGAAAAATTATTATTGAAAGTTTGAATTTCCGCTTTTCTAATTGGCATTTCAAAATAGTTTTGCAGTTATTTTCCCTTGTCTCTAATAAGGCACATTCCTCTTCAAATCAGATAGTAAGCTTTTTTCCCAAGTATTAAACACTATTAGCTTAGATAGTTTCTTCTATCTTAATGTTTTCTATAATTTTTTCATTGTAGTCTAAATCTGAAAATTTCAAATTATTACTTATGAATTTAAATTTGAATTATCTATTAATATGATATCTTTATATGGGTAAATAAGGAGTTAAAAAATTTTTCATCAACCAATATTTTTAAGTAAATTGCATAACATCCAGAATTATTAATATATATTGTTTACCTATTAGAATTGAAATTATGTATTGTTCCTCCTTTTAAGCAAATTCATGATACTCTCAAATATTACCAAAATACATTTAGTATTACATATTTAAATAAGTTTTGTTCAAGTAGTACTTATAAATTTTAAATAAAGTGTCAACGAAGTGTTTGGTGTGGTTGTTTTACATAATTGTATTGTAAGGACATAAGTTTTAGAAAACAGACAGCCTTTTATTCTCTTACAAACCAATACTAAATGCTGAACACCCAAATATCAGACACTTTAAGGTAGTTATAAGGCATTCAAACTGAATGTTTTCAGGGAGAATATTCCATAAATTGTGGGCCATATTCACATGCTGCAAAAAAGAACTTCAGAACATACAAAACAAATACCCATCCCAACTCATACACATACAAAAAGTAGAAACACAGCATTCATCTCGTGCATCAGTTAATTGAATACCATTCCTTCCATTTTGAAGAGCAGTTGCATTATTCGATGCATAAATAATTTTTCTTGTATATTTTGCTATTTTGAATTGTATATTTGGGAAATATAATCATTGATATATATTGACATTATAGTCTTCATTTTTAGTTTTAACTTAATGTTTTTTATGTAACCAAAATTTGTGATAAAATATTTTATGGGAAGTCTTTTAGTTTAACTGATTATTTATATCTTTAAGCTCTGTGCTTTAGATTGTTTTCTTGTTTGAAATTTGCTTAAATTATATAGTTTATCATGGAAATAAAAAATTTTTAAATTTTCACCTAGAAAATTGCAATACTTGCAAAATGTTATTTATTTTTTTTTTGACTCCTCATAGTGAAAAGTTTAACAGCCAAAGAGATTTTGATATTCAAGGACTTTTCATAAATAATGGGCCACATTCACGCGTAACAAGGTAGGAAACCTAGGAAACTATTAAGTATTCACCCTGACAGATTAAGGCATAAGTGCAACATTCATCTCTTATTGTTCAACCATGGCTGATATTAACCTTTTGCTCTGAAGAGCAGTGCCCTACCACTAGGCTATGGTGAGCCCATTGCAAAATACATAGAGGAACCTTTACTGATCTAAAGGGGATTCATAGCTACTAAAATATTATAATGCTTTTATTATAATATTTATAAAAGGCATTTAATGTAAGCAATATGTTTTGAAGTCTTTGCGAAAAATATTTAATGGATCAGTTAAAAAAAAGTAATAGTAATTTTTTTATGTATATGAATTAATAATTTTTGTTTCATCCTTTCAGTTTTACTGGTAAATTTATAAATTGATGAAATTATGAATTATTGATAATCAACTATATAAATGATGATTTGAAGTCAATGATGATTTGAAGGTTGAATTTTATTTTTACTTTCATTATTTAAAAGTTACAGTAAAAATAAAATTTGCAGGTAAATAATTAGCTTTTGAACATGTTAGTATAATATTCCTCTGATATGGGCATCTGTCATTCAGATATTTTATTTTTCCATTTAGAATTGAGCTTGATTAATTATGAACTTTGTTTTAAATTAAAAAAAACAATTTATTGCTTGAAAATTTATATTGTGTTGCAAACAGCATAACTACTTGAGATACTTGGATATCCGCTAAGATTTTCTTTTGGAAAGGATTTCTTATATCGAGGAATATATTTAAGTATCTTCCAAAGGAGAAATTAGAAAAATTAGAACATTCTACCTGATACCTATGCATGCAAAAGTAGTATCAATCTTTCAGATTCACCATTCTCTAATGACGGGAACATTTCCTTTCAAGTGGAATATTAAGAGTTTAAACTTTTGAAACACTGAGAGATAACTGTTGCTTGGGTAATGAATTTCCTTCTCTCTTACAACACATAAATTGGACTTATTGTATAAAGAACAGTTCCTACAAAAGGCAAATAATTAATTGAATGTTCTAATATTTAAAATTGCCTTTGACTTTTAAGCTGTTTGTTATTGTGTTGAATATCAACCTATCATTGTTCAACAATTATTGGGATTGAACCAGGATTTTGTGTTTTGATGAGAACAGCCTTACCATTAGGCCACTCTATAAGCTCCTTTCTTTAATAATATAGATATAATGCTTCAAGTAATAATCCAATGATCTGATCCATTGCGTGAAGTTAAAAACTAAATAGTTTAACATTCATGAATAAAACAACAATTCAGCAAGAGCTCTACAAAAATTCACCTTAATTTAGCATCATTCTTAAGTAGTTTATTCCAAGTATTAACAAAATGATAAGTTTTTAATTGTTATGTTTACTGTGTTTTATTGAAATGATTTGTGGTTGAATTTTTGATAGGAAAATAATACAATCATCAATGTATCATCATTTTAAGCTGTATGCAGTTCTTCAGATATTATATAATTCTTCAAAATTAATCAGCATATTTTGTAATCGGTGTGTTGATTATATTAATTATATTTATTGTTTTAAATTAGTAAATTTTCCTTACTTTTCTTTCTCAACTAATTTCTGATTTGAACTTAGAACTTAAGAATATTTACAAAGAATATTTTGAAGTTCTGTGACCCAAACTTAGTCTATTCAAAATGAGTCTCATTATAATGCAGTATACAGTAAATATAATCAATTTTTATACCTTCATAGGAAATTGTGTTAATTTAATCCAGCATCTTGCACTAACTTTTAGAAATATAATTTTAAAGTATTCACGTTTTAATTTTATTACTTATTTACAAGCTTTCCTCTGTGAAAACATTTTGCCTTTTGTAATTTATTAGATAATATGTAATTAGTTTTTATATTGCTCCCACTAAATGCAATAACTAGCAAGCAATTTACCTTGAACAAATAGTATTAATTTTAGCTATCCAGATGCCACAATACTGTTTTTGCTGATTATTGTCCAATTGTTTAAAATATTATTATTATGCTCGTAATTTGTAGACTTTATATATAGTTAAAAAAATTTTTTATTTTACAAGAAAAGTGCAGTTAAAAGATCTATAATTCTCCTTAGATATTTTCTACGGATATTTAACAACTCATTCTTTCATTATAATTATTACAATTTAATAATTTCACTTGTATTTGACTACTATTATTTCACCTATTTAAGAATTATTTTCTCGAGGGATCTAAAATACCTTTGATTTATTCCTTTGAAATATGTAGAATGAAGTGAAAAAAAGTACAGATTAAACAAGAATTATTTCTTAATTTTTTAACAAATTTCTTCCTAATTACAATAATGTATTATGTTGTTTAATTCATAAAATATATCTATATAATGTATAGATATATTTTATGAATTAAACAGAAAAATTAGTTTTATTATTTTATTAAATCAGAGGTTTACTAATACTTTTCAGTTTTGTATGACACTACTTATAGAAAACAGAATTGCTTTAATTAAATGAATTAGAAGTAGGAATAAAGAAAAATATCAGTCTAAATTATATTTTTCTCTTTTCATCAAGTGATTATTGATGGATGCTTGTATGGATTTCTTAGGTAGACAAAGCAGTTTCTGAGCAGAAAGCAAAGGGGAGCATGTCTATTAATGAAAGAAATTGTGATGTATGCTTAATAATATGTATTTTTTTATATAATTGGTCAGGATTTAAATTTTAAAAATAACAATTAAAATTTTTAAAAAATAAATTAAACTCTCAAATGGCTCTCTTTTTTTATTTTTTTGCCCAATCTTAGTTGTGTCCTTGGCATTCCAATAAAGTTTTTACACAGTATGTTAAAATCTTTGTTGGAATGCAAAGTTTAGTTCATCTTTTGGAGAAGATAATTTAAATTATTTTGTAAATAATAAATGGGTGAAATTTAAATTTTGACACCCCATTATCACTAATGGAAATAACCATGAAACTGCAAAATAAAAAATTTACTTTTAACGATTTTTACAGAATTTGGATCCATTGTAAAATAAAGTTACAAGATTCTAAGAAATTCTTTGTAGATATTTTATATAGGCTCTTATCTAACAGGGAAATTTGTTTGCTAATAGAAAGTGATTGCTTTTAGTAGCTTTTTTAGCTTTTTGCAGTTTATTTGAACCTCCATTATTGAATCTTTCTTTCCACCTCACACAAAGTACAAGTTGTACAACAATTAAAAAATATTTGGAATAAATTACAATTTTTGGAAATATCCATTTTAATTTTAAATGAGAAAGTACAATGAAAATGAAGACAATTTAGAAATTTCTTTAAAAAGTTAAGAATTGGCAAAAAAACTTACTAATTTCCTATTTCTATAAAGGTAGACATTAAATTCATTTTAAATAATTTTGTCAGTGAATGAAGACTTGATATAAAAAATGATACTTTAGATTTCTGGGAAGAATATAAAATTACCTATTTATGCTTCATTAAGTTTGAAGTTTGCAACTGTGGTTTTGGCAGCTAGAGCTTGACAAGTAAGTGCTGAAAATCCATTTTCAGGTTTGAAATTTATTCTCTGTGGCAACAAAAGTAATCTCAGTGAAACCACATTAGAAAATATATTAATAAATAGAGGCAATTTGTTCATATGTAAATAAATAGATATATTCCAAAGCTAAGTGCAACATATGAGTACACATAATCATTTATGTCATGAACTTAGTTATCAAATGCAATTTTAATAATGGATAACAATGTCAATGACACATAATGATGTTTCAATTAAAAAAAGAAAAAAAAATCGATCTAATTTTGATATAAAACTTTTTTGTTTACGATAGAATGATATTTTTAACATAAATAAAATGTGTCTAAAATAAAAATATTTATTCATAGCTGAACCACAAACCATTATTTTTGGAGAACAAAAACCAGAACTGAAGCAATATATTTTATTTATTTAAATTGTGATGAAAAAAAAATTACAGTTTGAAGCCCTGTATCAAATGTATTGCCAATAACATAAATATGTACAAAAAAATATGACCCTAAATTATTAAAGGACAAAATCTTTAAATATTTTTAATATTAATCTGAATAATCTTGAAATTATCTTAACTGATTTGTAATTTTAAGTGAAAATAAATTTTTTTTTTTATGAAATTAAAAAATAGATTTTCTAAGTAAAGTATTCAAAATGATTCTGTTTATAAATTCTTATGTTATAATTTATATTTAAATGAAAATAAAACTTTTCCCATTCCTATACTCAAATATTGTTTAGGGGAATGTCTCACTAATAGGTTACTAATAAACAATAAAAACAGTCTTCCCTTTAAATAAATATTTAATATTCAACACTTAAGTTGTTCACACTTGTCTTGAATATATTAAAATGAAGTATAAATTATTTAGATCGCTTATTAAGAAAAATTTTTACAAGTTAAATTCAGTTCCTAAAAAATTTGAACATTAAATGTGAATGTTATTGGATAATTGTAATTTATGATTAATAATTGGAAATATAAATGCATTAATACAGAAATTGATCTTGTTTGACCATTCTTATACCAGCCAAATATCGAAATGTCAATGAGCTCTAGACAAATATTATCAATGACTGAAAATCTCTTGAATGTGGTAGAGAAAGTGTAAACTTAGATGTCAATCTTGTAACAACACCAGTGCTCAAAATAATAAAAATTTATGTTTGATTAAACTCTTCGTTTTTAAACAATTTGTACTATTCATTGTCTCGTCGCTGTCATTGACTCATGACTCATGTCATTTATAATATCTAAACTACTTAATTTACTGTATTTGTCAGCCCAAATTATTACTCACTTCAAGACTACTTTAGAGAAGTAAAAATTCTAAATTATGACATAATATAATTCCTCAATACATTTACTGTATCAATAGATTTAGCTTAGCATTTAATTGCTGATTAACGCTTTAACCTTCATTTCAACATTTTGGTTTCAAATCCTTGCTCAGTTTTGGATGTTTGAAATTTTTCGGAATCCACTTTAAACTTTTGTTCTCAGTTTAATCAGCCCAGTCCCCAATGTGCAAAAATGTCTATTGACTAATAAATTAATCTATCAGGTAACTTTGTTTAATGTTTCAAAGAGTACACAAATATTCTTGTAAGTCCCTTTTACAAAATTTTACAGTTTGCAATTTTTCTTGAAGATAATATTTCTGCGTTAAGATTAATTTAGTGTAAATAAATTTTTACAAAGTATAATAAAATAAAAACAGTATTTAAAGGCTTTATAGAAATAAATATTTCCATGTCTTATTTCTTAGAAGTTCATTTTCATAATTTTATATCTTGTACATGGTTTATAAAGTTATTTTATTTCAGATGATGGAAACATTGCTGAAATGATTTGATTTCAGTTTTGTGAAATTATGTTTTTTAAGACATTCTTTAATTTAGTTAATCATATTATAACTTTTGCTGTCAATTCATTATTTTCAAAATTTAATAATATTTTATTTTATTTTTTACTTTAGATTGATTTGGAGCCTGGTGGGAAAATTCATGTTGTCATTGAACTTATTCCTCAAGGTAAGCTAATTGTTTTATCCTTTTTTTTATGAGAATAAAAAAAATTAGAATTCAGTCTTTTAAAAATGTGATGTTTGAACACTTAAGTCATGGACTATATGTATAATTTTCTTAAATAATGCATGTATTTTTTCTTAATATATGTCTCTTTACATTTTCTTCAATAATCATTTTCTCAAATAATCTATATTATGTCTGGGAAACTTTTTATTTAAATATATTTTTCTTTCAAACATTTTAGTTAACAATAAAAAAATATGTTATTACTTTTCTGTAAAAAAGCATATTAATTTAAAATCTTTAGGAGTTGTTTAAATAGAAAGCTATATCAAATGGAGTAGTGAGGAGCATGAAGGTCATGATGAGTGTAAAATATCATCATAGTAAATGTTTTTTCTTAATCTCATAATTCAGTTCTTATCTATTTTTTTTAATTTTTTATAATGTTTGAAAAAATTTTATTGGAAACATTTTTATTAAAATTTTTTTTCTTTTACAAATTTATTCTAGTTTAATTATTTGAAAATATATTTTTTCCAACATTTTTGGGTTTTCTAAAAATTAGAAAATTCTTAAAAGCTTATATTTTGAAGATACTTTTTCTTGTAGAAAGTCAAAAATAAAGATATTATGCATATAGTATCTCATGATTCTAAATGACAAAATTTTCCTTTCTATAAAAAATGTTCAAGTATTTAATTTGTAAATATTTTGATTGCTTATTATATTTATAAATTTATAATAATGAAAATATTTATATATTTATAAACTGTCAAACATAAATATATTTTTAACCAAGGCTGATGTTTCTAGATAAAATTTCTTATTAACTTTAATTGAGTGATGAGACAAATATATTTAATTACATCAAATTATTCTTGTAACATTGCACATACATAGTTTTTCTTTAAATATTATTTGTGATGCTGTATCCTTTATCTTATGATAAATAGTTTTGAAAATATTAAATTAAAATTGATATAGAATTTTATATGTATAATTTGTATTTAGAATTGTATATAATATAGAATTCTATACTTATGAAACCAAAATTTTGACATGAACTGTTAAATTTATTGAGATGTTTTATTAGCTTTTTTTAGGGATTGATAAAAATTCTTTTATCAATCTTATATTAACCAGGTCTGAATAACAGTTTAAGCATTCCTAAAGTTTAACTGTTATTCAGACCACATGAGAATAGAAAATGTCATTTGACCAATAATAAATTAGTCAGATTGAGCATTGAAAGTCAAAGTTCTTTGCTACTTATAGTTTGCAGATTTTAATTTCTTAGTTTAATGATAATAAATAGTTTTCTATTATTTCGTTGTATGTATTTAAGAAATTTTAATGCATCCAAGATTTGTAAAGTTCTGAAGAAATAAGTATTATATACTGTTTGAATTTCTATATAATATGTATTCTTTCATTTCTATTATCTTTTAACTTATTTTTAATAGTGTAAATGTATCATATAAATTTTATTAAAATATTATGTTATCCCTGTTCTAAAATTGAATCAATAATAAATATATTAAAAAAGAAAATATTTGATGTTTTCTGCAAGTATTATTTATGCAAGTATCTGAAAAGTATTATTTTTCCCTTCATAGCTATGTGCAATAAAGAAAATCTTCTGAATTTTATCAATCATAATTATCTATAAAAATGTTTTCATCTACTAAAATTTTATAAATAACAAAAATTACACCATATAATATTTTCAGAAAATGCATCTGCAAAACCTCCTAAAGTATTTAAAGAAAGACAGGGTCTTAATAGGCGGCGAGGCGCAATGCGTCGAAGGGTTCATCAAATCAATGGTCATAAGTTTATGGCCACTATTCTTAGGCAACCTACTTTTTGTTCTCATTGTAGAGAATTCATATGGTAAGGTCCATTCTTTTTTTCCTTAACTTATTCTGTGATTTGATGTTAGTAACATATTTTCTGCATTATTTATGGAAATTCAATTTCTTTTTAAATTATCATGGTTGATTGTTTGAAAAATAATCATGAATTAGATGTTTTAGTAGTGTTTATTGTTTAGAATCTTAGAGGAATCAATTGGACATGCAAGAAACCATTTATAAAATATTTATCATGCTACGTCACCTTATTAAAGTTTGTTAAATTCATGAAAGTGAAAAATGAGTACAGTGCAGTTATTAAAAACTTTTCTCTTATAGATACAATGCACTGAGTTCATACAATTCCTTAACTCCTAAAAATCGATTATTTTATCCCAATTCCCTGAAAACTTCTGAAATTTTTGGTTAACTCCTCGAAAACAGTGAATAAGTTCTGAAAACTTATAATTACTTTGTTTGAAAATATTATCAATTTTATAAATTTTTCATTTCATTATTATTATTATTTTTTTTAATTTTAGTGAATTGAACCATAAAGAATCAAAATAAATTTGTAAACTTTTCTCTAGATATAAGCAGATTAGAGGAAAAAAAAAGTTGATTGAAGAATAAAAATGAATAGTTAATAGCCAACAATTTGGCCACTAAATGTGCAATTTTTGGTTGAAATATAAATTTTTACAAAACAATCTACTAAATTGCTACAGGTTTTAATAAAGTAGACTCTTGTTGTTACAGACTTATAGGTAACAGTGAAATAGTTCTATAAATAAAAAGTTTATAAAATAGAAAAACATTGGATTTTTTAGAATTACTTTTTATTATCAAAGTGTTTTTTATGAGTAATGCACTATTAGAAAAAATAAGTTAATATACACTATGTAAAAAATGCAAATATTATATATATATATATATATATATATAAACAATACTCTTTTGACACTTCATTTTTTTTGACAAATTAGACAAAGTAATCAATTATTCTTTTTCTATTTCAAAGTTACTTGAAGTTTTTTTTTTTTATTTTTAATGTAGAAAAGTATTATACTGTTTCTCTTAAAAAGTTATCTCAATCATGTTACTCATTCAACTACTTAAGCAGAATCTTTGCTCTACATCATTTTCTTCTTTGATATCTGAAAGTTCCTTTCTGTTCTCATTCATTTCATTATGTTCACATTGATTTCTTCCATACTTCTGATATCTGAGCTTTGACACCAAAAAGCTCTGGAAGAGAATTTCAGGCAGTAATTGGATTCTGTGTTGCAGTTCTTATATGAGTTACTTGCCTTCATTTAAGTCATCAGATAAACTTTCTTGGTATTCTTCTATTACTGTGGTTTCTTTAAACCTCATGTTGATATCATCTTTCATTCAAGATCATTCCAAGCAAAGATTGATGTATCCATTGCTCCTAGAAAGTCAGTTTTGTGTATCCCTTGCAATTGTTACATAAATACTTTTAATTAGTGATATATTTGGTTTAAAGTGTAATGGATAGAATAATGTTTATTTAATATGTGAATAGCTGTACCTCATTAAAAACTAAAATCAATATATTTCTTAAAATTTAGTATAAATTTTGAATGAAATAAATTACCATATTTTTCTGTATGTAATCTGCAGCTAATGTGTTTAAAAAATTTCATATTTCTTTGTGCATATTATATAATTTGATAAAAACATTCTTCATCAAAAAAGCTTACAGAGTTTTAAAAAAAATGTTGCTTATGTTTCATAAAGTAAATAATAGATGGCACTATGACTCAGCTAATTTATTTCATCTATAATCAGCTTTATCCAGCTGTGTTTAAGAACAAATTTGATTCTTTGTAAAAAGCAGACATTTGCAGATTTTGTTGCTATCATCATTTCAGATTTTGTCTTTATCTGAGTTTCTTTGTTTTAAAAACATTCAAATTTGTATATCATCATTTTGAAACAAAAACTTTTAAATTATTCTGTAGGTTTTAAGCTAAAAGCTATAAAGAAGGCAAAAATAGTCTACAAACATATTGTTGTTACTTATGACACTTGAATAAACCATGCTTGCTATGCCATTGGCTGTAGGAATTTAAGCCAGTAGGGTGCGTCTTTTGCTTAATCAGAGCACCACGAATGTGAAAGTATGACTTTGCTCTCAACTTCGCCAATAGATGGCACCATCAGAGGATCCACTCCCTCAATTTTGACATTGGTCTTAAGGAGAGGAAATCCTTCTCCAGACCATTACAGCCTTAGTAATTGCTCAACGGCCAACCACAGGACTTCCAATTCCACAGATTATTGAGCTCGTATATCACAGGTATTTGATGGTTCCTTGCTGACCTTGGGAATCAAAGCTCAGCCTTCCAGACAGAAGGTCAATGCTGTAATTTTGTATAATAGCCTAACTATAATTGATGTGCATTAAAATAAGACTTTTTGTTATAAAGTAAGATAAAAACAAAAAGTATATGTAATACAAAAGAAAAAATGTGCGCATTTAAATAATAATCCATTTGTTTCATTTAATTATTAAGGAAACAAATTTTACTTTTAAAAATATATCTAAACATGTTTTAAATTATTAAAACATAAAAATCAACAAGTTTTACAAGATTCTCGAAATTATTGCTCTTGATTGATCTCATTCTTTTGTCTCAGTTTATTGCACTTTGTGATGAGATTTTTTGGATTCAAACAAATCTTTTTCATATAAATATTTTTTTCTGTACAATTTATATTTTTAAAAAGTAATTTAGGAAAAAAAGAAGCATTGTTAATACTATAGAACACTTCTAAGAAAACACTGTTAGGAAGTTTAAAAGAAAAAATAAATTCAAAATGATAAATTTTTATATTCAGATGCATTTATTGTTAAGTCTGTGACTAAGAAAAAAACAGTTGCCTCTTTATAATGTTTATCTGAACATTGACTTTCCTGTATAGTATTCCAAATCCATTAAAATATGAGATTTGAGTAAAGATTTTTAAAAGAAATTTAAATTTTCATTATTCAATGAATCTGCTTTTGGATTCTTTCCTACTAAAAGACATTAAAAGACCTTTTGCTATTAATTGAACTTAATTCTAGAATACATTGAATATAGTATCTTCTAAAAATGGGAAGATATGAAAATATTTGTTTATATATAAAATACTTGACAAAAGATGATCATTATTAACCATTTGGATAATTTGAGATTTGAATAATATGTTGATTTATTTGCTTTAATATCATGATCTAATATTATGTTTTTGTGTTGAATATTGTGAAAATTATTTTACTATTATAATTAAATGGTAAATTGGCATAGTTATATATTCTGCTCCTTCAAGTATTATTCTTATGGTAAAAAAAGATACTTTTATTTTCTCTGTTTTATTCAATTTATTTTTAGTTCTCATTTTCTAATCCATTATACATAGCAGTAAAGAAAAGTGTATTGCGAAGGTACAAAGAATAATGCAAAAATGACAAGATGATGATATTTTGAAATGATCTTGTAATAGTATATATATAAATTCATCATTATCATACTATCATATAAATTGAAATTGTTGTCTCAATTAATTTTTTTAATATTATGCTTATATTCATTAAAAATGACAACTTCATGAATTGTGCTTCTCTAATATACATTCACAAATCTGATATTATAAAATTATATTGTTATTTTAATTAAATTAAATGAATAATCATAAATTAAGTAAAATGATTTATGATAAACTATATTAAAATAATAGATCTATCTAAAACAGTCAAATATGTTACTTCTCAATATATTATTTCAATTTAAATGTAATAATTTCAAGAAAAACTGTATTCCTGTAATACTGCTTTTCCTACTTTGCATATTTAATTATATTTGAATTTTTTGATATTCATGAAAAGATTATCCACTTTTTCACATGAAAAATATCCCATTTACTGTGTATGATTTAATAATGGTTTTCATTGCTGACTGGCTACTTCGATAAATTATGTTGTTATTTCTAATCTTCCATCTGGTCTGACAGAGTCAAAACAAATCAATGAAACTGTTGACTTTAATAAGAGTTGGACAATTATGTATATACTCTGCCAGTCCAATCCAATGTAGTCCAAGATGTGCTGATGTTATGCCTGTTCTTGCTGCCATTTAGAGTAATAAAGAAACCTTTCGATCTCCAGAATACATGAGACTTTTTAAGCAGTTTTTTGTCAATTGATTTTAAAGCATACTATTAAAATTATTAAATATCTTTTTTTTAAAATTTTAATTAGAAGTGCAAAAATAATATGCAAAGAAGTCTAAGTTGCGTAGATAACTCAATTGGTTAAACAATATTTCCTTAATTACTAGTATTATGTATTTCCACATTCAAATAAAATGGTTACTCACCTTTTTATTAAATTTATAGATTTTTTAGGATAATTAATTTGAATAAAGTATAACTAAATTTTCTTTTCCTCCTTGAAATTCATACTATACACTTCTTGGATTATTAATTTTAAAGAATTTTAATAAACTAATATATATATATATATTTTTAAATTTTATTAATATTATTATTTTTTTTATGTAATTATGATAAATCCCCAACATAAAAAGTAATTCTAACTCTTATTATTCTTTAGGGGACTTGGTAAACAAGGTTATCAATGTCAAGGTAATATTTTTCATTTATTATTATATTTTAAATTTGTGATTTTTTATTCAATTTATTTACAAAAAACTCTTTTCAGTTTGTACTTGTGTTGTCCACAAGCGTTGTCATGAGTTTGTTGTTACTAAATGTCCGGGTTCAAGGGATGCTACTGCAGATGAAGTAAATATGGCATCTTTGTTTGTTTTATATTGATTTGAAACATTTCTTTTTCTTTTCTTTAATAATATCTTTTATTTTATCAGTTCTTTTTTTCTTAATTTTGTAGTTATATTAATATTTTAGTATATTTTAGCTAACAGATTATATTAGCTGTTTTCTTTATATTTTTTATTTGGGATTATTGCAGATTTTCATGAAGCAATCAAAGAGATTGCTTTCATTACGTAATTATTTATTGGAGAATGTATGCTTTATTTAAAGATCACAGCAAAATGTGTAATACCACACCATAAACAAAATAGTACTATCTATTTTGGTATTCTTAAAAATATCCTTAATTATACAGTTGAATTAGAGCTGTTATAAGTATACTTAAAAGTGAAGGAAAATATGTATTCAATCATATTTCAAAATATATGTGTGATGAATTTGTTTTAAAAAATGCATGCAATTCTTGAGAATTTCACTTAGTTACATATAATGTTCTGTATTTTCCTGCATATAATCCCGCAAGACTATTTTCTGAGTAAAGAAAGAAAACATGTGCGATCCAACAGTGTCATGCAATCTACGACAATGTTTTCAATGAATAGTCAAAAATATATGCTGCTGATAATCTTTGTGCCACTTATAGTTAAAAAATACACAGTGTGATTTAAAATACAATAAATTGTACAGAAAAAACATTTATTATGAAAAACATTTGTATGAATTCACCTTATTAGTATGTATGATAAACTAAGATAAAAGCACAGGATCAATCTAGAGCGATAATTCTGAGAAAATTATTGACTTGAAACTTAAGCTAGTAAAACTTGTTGATTTTAATTTTTAAAAATAATTTTTTTTAATAATTAAATGAAAGAAAGGAATTATTTTCATACTGCACATTTGATGCATTTTTTTTTTTTTTGTGCATGCTTTGCTTTTTGTCTTATTTTAACACATTTATCCCATATTTAATATTTTCCTTCTCTGTAGCTTTTAGTTTAAAATTTTCTATGTGATCTAAAAGATTTTTCTAGCTGTTTTGCAAGTTTTTGTGTTTCTAAAGCCACATGATGATATACAAACTTAAATATTTTCAGAACAAAACTATTCAAACTAACTAACTAAACACACATACATATTTAATTTTCCTTACTGATTTAACAAGATTACTTCTTGAATTTCATTTTAGGTTGCTGGTGGAGGGGGTAGCAGGTTCAATATAAACATCCCTCATCGTTTTACTGTTCATAATTATAAAAGGCCTACATTTTGTGATCATTGTGGATCAATGTTATATGGATTGTTTAGACAAGGTCTGCAGTGTGAAGGTAAAAATAAGTCCTAATTATTAGATAATTCGTGATTATAGTTGTTTTTTCCTTTTTTAAACAGACATTTAATGTTTTTATAGTTTTATCAGTGAAAAATCAAGTTGAGCTGATGGCTAAATGATTAGTACTATAGTCTTTAATCCACAATTTGTAGATTTAATTCACACTTTAAGTCTAAATGCTTGTTGTAATTCAAAATACACTTTAACTGGAAGTTTCAGTTTAATCAACCCTCGTACAAAAATGAGTATTGAGTTCAAAACAATCAGATTTGACTATACCATGTTGCGAAATTCTTTTGACAGTTATTTTAAATGATTAATAAATATTAACATTTTTATTATTTTCTTTTTATATGAAGTTTCTTTTATTATATAAGTGAATCTAGCAACTTCCATTGCTCTCAAGTAAAACTATCTTTCTGTATTACAGAAGAAGTTAGGAATCTAGTTCTTGTAATCAATAAAATTATAAATTTTTCACCTCTCATAAAGAAAACGAAATTTATAATAAGTAATTATTTATTGATCTTCATTGTTAGAAATAGTTATTGTATCATCTGCTATAATTTGAGTTACAGTTATTGTTATTGAAGATAAATTGTTTATAGAAAACATATAATTGTTTAGTGTTTAATTGAAACATTTGTTTATTTTATAATTAATTCATTATAGTAACCATTTTTTAACTTGTGTGAAGCTGTAAAAATATAAAGGTAAATAGGATTAGAATCAATTATTTTAAATTTGCAAGGTGCCAATGTATAATATTATTGGCATATTATATTATTGCAAATTGCCAATGCATATTTGATGTGGCAATAGTTTTCACTTTAAAAAATAATAATAACAATATAGTAGTAAAAAGGATTGGATTAATATTATTGTGAATGCAAGGTGCCAATGTATAATATATTTATTATCTAGTTTCCCAAGATGTTAAGTAAAAATGGGATATTTTAACGAAAGAGATTATTCTCATAGTTTTAAATATGGTATGTTAACTGAAATTAATGTATTATTCATACATATTTTCTGTTGTCATAGGAAAGAAATTACTAATCAGTAATAGAAATATTATTTAAAAAAATATTTGTGTCAATGATCTAGAGTAAAATAAATTATTTTTATTGCTTATACATAATATAAAATATGCGAAAATTTTTATCAGTGTTCATGTAAGAAATAAAATATTGTTTGAAAGTAATATTTTTATCCAATGTATGATTGATTTTGTGTGTTTTCTGTGGACTTTATTTATATAAAGTTAATTATGTGTGTTAAATATTTTAGATAAATATTTTCCATTGTCTTGGCAGATATGGGTAGACTTTGGTCTCTTCAAAGGCCCTCCCAAGAAATCTGTTTCCACCCCTTATCAGTTTTCCAATCCATAATTTTTAGAAGGCTTATGTCTTTTTCAGCATAATCAATCAATCTTAGTGATCTGTCTCAAATTCTATTTTCCATGGACTTTACCAGAACGATTTACTTACAGTAATAGTCATCGTGTATTCTGACCAGATGACCAACCCATTTAAATCTGTAATTTCATAAAATTCACTTCTCCATTTTGATTACAAATTTTGTAGACCTCTAAATTAGATTTTCATGTCCATGATCAAGCCATTTAGACCACATCAAGTATGTAGTAAAAAATCTTTATCTTAAAAATCTTCAGAACTTTCTTATTATGTAAAGTCAGTGCCCATATTTCTGATCATAAATCAGAAATCTAATACAATTTTTGCAAAAATGTTATTTTGTTCCTAATTTGTAAAAGTGGGATTCCAATTAATTTGTCAAGTTAAAAACATTTGTGTTTACAGCAGTGATTTTTTTTTTCTGAAGTGAACACATTTTTGTTAATTAACTCTACTCTTTTAACTTTGAGATATATAAAGCTATTAATTTTTTCAAATTTATAATTACCAATTTCCTAGTTACTAATTTATTACATAGATTAAATATGTTGCTTTAATTTTGTTTCTTGATAAGTTAATTCTTTTAATACTTTGTCCTAATGTTTGTATAATAGCTAATGTGGTTCAAGCAGCAATGTAGATGTTATTAGTATAAATCAGTATTTGAATTGGCATAAAAAATTTCTCTGGTATTAACTTTTGAGTTTCTAATAATCCTTTTGAGTGCTGTGAAACAAAAGATGTGCAAATGTTTCTGCTGTCACACTTTATTCTAGACCTCAAGCTATTCTGTATAGTGTGTGTACATAGCTATATTTTAGTTTCCTTAAGTGTGAAGGCTTGAAGTACAAGTTTTTCTGAATTATGTAATTCATGCATAGCATTCATGTACTAGTATCATATGTAGTCCTAAAATTGATAAAAAAAATATTTATCAATTCCAAGCTCTTTTTAATTTTCAAGAATCTTGTAAATTGAAAATCTGCTTAATAGTCAATTTTCCTTTCCTAATTGATTTTTACATTGATAGTCATGGCCAACATATGATAAAACCTAAAAAAAAGTATTATTAGATAGAGCTTAATAAGATTAAAAGTAGACTAATTCTTCTGTTATTGTTATGATCAAGCACATTACTTTTTATGTACCATACTAATAGTACTATGTGTTCCATTCTCTTGGGAGTGTCTCACAACCCCAAAAATTTTGAATTATATTATTATTGAGTTGGCAACTAAGTGATTGTCGATTTCAAATAAGAAGAAAAATTTTAAATTTTTATTTAAAAATATTATTTTATTCAATTAGATACTGTCTGTTCTTGTTGATGACCATTTGCCATTCTTCTGGCAGTATAAAAATTCCACATTCATAAAATTTCTGATCTTTTCTATCAAAAAACTGAACTAAAGGTGATCTGAGATCCTCAGCGTTATTCAAAATTTTACTATTTAAGGATTTCTGCATGGAACGAAGCAAACGGTAATCTGAAGGCACAAGATCAGGACAATATGGTGGATATGACAAAACATCCAAACCCAGTTCCAAGAATTTTTGGCGAGTGACCAACGATATGTGGGGCTTTGTGTTATCATGGTGGGAAACAACACCCTTCTGATTTGACAATACTGGCTGCTTTTCTTGAAGTGCATCATTCAGTTTGGTGAGTTGTTGAATGTACACGTTTAAATTGATAGTTTACTCTTGTGGCATAAGTTCAAAGTACAAAATTCCTTTATAATCCCACCAGACAGTGACAGCATAATCTTCTTTTTGGTGCATCTCTGCTTTTGATGTTATTTGGGCTGGTTCATCTTATATCACCCACGATCTCTTCCAATTGACGTTTTATAAACTATCTATTTTTTGTCAACAGTAATTAGGGTTTTCAGAAATGGATCAATTTCATTGCATTTCAGAAATAAATTGTAGATGCTAATCTTTGCATGAAATGTATTTCCTTAAGCTGGTGAGGGATCCATAAATTGAGTTTATTGACATAACTAAGCATTTTTAATTTTTTTCAATGCATATATGATACATTGAGCTTCTCTGCAATATCACATGTTGGTCTGTGAGGATCTGAATCCATAATAGCCTTGATATTGGTTTTATTGACTTAGACTGGATGACCAGATCGTTGAGCATTTTTCAGTGAAAAATCATATGAAGGAAATCTGGCAAAGCAATTTCAATACTGCCTTTCTTTCAAGGCTTCATTTCCATCTACAACACATAACTTCTTTATTGCTTGAGATGCATTCTTATCTTTTCAGAAGTAATACAATAAAATATGTCTGAAGTGCACGTCCTGTTCTTCCATTTTTAAATTGGGATAAAAACAAAACTAAAGCATTAATCAATATAATTTTTTACGAAATTAAAGTAGAAGTCCAAACAATAAGAAAAAAATATAGGTTAGGGGCTTTAACCATGTTAACAGAACAAAAGAAAATGTAAAGCCCATCTATTCACAAAATCGGCAATCACTTAGTTGCCAACCCAATATTATTAACTATGTGTGTGCACATTTGGATGGAAGAGCTTTTAATAATTATGATATGTTTAATTTGGGAGAATTATTATTTTTTAATTATTTATTTTATAATTCTTATCCTCTGCTGAGAGATCAATAGGTTCTGAATTAATTTGTGTTGATTCTAGTCTTAAATGTAAATTGGAGTTCAAAAACTCATTCTAGATTACATTCACCATCGTTGGAAAGTGTCATTTTTATCACCTAAAATATAACTATCCTTCCCTTTGCAACATATTATATTGAATTTGTAATTTCTTTGTGTCCATAATTAAAATTATAAAAAAAATTCTGCTTTCTTCTATTCTTCTAAAATGCTGATTATTTCTGAAGAGACTTTTATTCAGTAATCAGAGTACCCAGATACAAGTGTCTATATTAAGTATTGGTGAATCTTATTTTCTAATCACATTTATATTTATTAATGGCTATTCTTATATGTTTTTCTTTATGCTTGTTCTTGTATATATTATAATTAATTTTGAGTCTGATAGTTACCCTACATTTTTTTTTATCAAACAAATCCATTCTTAATTTTGCTATTAACAGTATTGCCAATTTTCGACAATAGCCATTTTTAGTAATTTTCATTTCTTATCCAATTGCTTTTAATATTTTCAAGTTGAGTTATTGGTTAATTCTGTTATTATTGCTGGCAGTTATATTTCCTTAATTAACCACTTGATTTTTACAACCATTAAAGATTCTTGCTTTGATTTTTCATTATTACCAAGTAAAGATCTGAGTCAAAGTCCTGTTTTGCCTTGCGATTTGACCCGATATCCAATACATCTTAAAGTGTGTCTGCCACCAATGAAGATATGGTCAATCTGATTAAAGATGGCACAATTCGGGAATCTCCATTTATTTATATGAAACTAGTATTTTCTACTGCCACTCATGTACCTTACTAAAATTTATCTGCCTCTGTCCATTATAATTTGATTACTTATAAAGTATTTGTATAATAAATTATAGGATTAGATTATTTGATATTGAACAGATTGCCCTACATAATGGGGACATTAACCGCAAAACTAGCTCATAAGTATACAAATATCATTTACAGCCAACATGAGCATACATTGATTTTCTTTGTATGTAAGCTGGCCAAATTAGTTTATTACATTACTGTCAACAGAGAGTTGTCATTTTCAAAAACAAGTTTTATAGTCATACAGTTTAAGTACTTGATCATCAGGTTGAGTACTTGACTTATAATTTATATAGGATTCTGTGATTCTTCTTCAAGAACAAATCAACATTATGGGGAAAAAATACTGTTTTGAGATATTTTGTATCTTGCTATTCCCATCATATTTATCCCAAATAGTTTTTTGACTTAAATATCTTTTTTGTGAAAAACAAAAGTCAAATTAGAAATTTTCACTACTTTTTTGAAACAATAATGGTGATTTCTGCCACTCTTCTCGCCTTATATTATTACTAACATTAAAGCATAATGTATTTTCAATGAGAATAAGTATTTTATTTAAAGAAAATTTTCTTTGTGCTTTTATGCTTTTTTTTTATAAAAAATAATATGTTTTTTCTTAAAAATTATTTAATATTTTAGGAAATGATTAAATAAAACATAGATAGTTTATATTTTATTTGTTTTTTCTTTTGATGACTGTTTTAATATATAACCTCAGTTGAAAATAATAGCAAACAAATGGAATATAATATCGATGCTTCTAAACTAGGATATTAATTTAGGAACAGCTTAGTTCCATCATAATTTTTTAGGTAAGCTAAGAATGTTCTACGTTTTAACACTAATTGTTTTTTAAAACTACAAACTACTTTATTTTATTTATTTTGGATGTTAATTAATGGAATAGTACTTATGTTTTGAGAATTAATATTGAAAAGATGTTTTGGAGCTACATTATAGAAAAAATGTATGAAAACATGAAATTATGTGAAAAATAAAATTTATAATTCTATTTTAACTAAAATTTTAATTTGTGATTTTATCACATGGAATTGCTTTTCTTTTGTGTCAATGGAAAATATTGCATGAAACTAAAATTGTTTGTTACTTTAGCTTGTGGCATGAATGTTCATAAGCGCTGTCAAAAGAATGTAGCAAATAATTGTGGAATTAATCCTAAACAAATGGCTGAAATACTGAGTGCTTTGGGAATATCAAGTGACAAATTAGGAAAACCTGCTTGTAGGAAAAAGAAAGTGAGTATTTTTGTATAATTTATGTCATGCTTCCTTCCATATTAATTCTTATTTAGATTCTGACAAAAAAATTTGATATTAAAATATTTAATTTTATTTTTATTAAATTTATAACATGAGAATATTGCTGAATTATGTAGTAAATTGAAGTTGAATAAATCATTTTTATATTAATACATTCATTTTATAATAATGCATAAATTACAATAAAAAATATAAATAATGGTTGTGTTATATTTTTAATATAGTTTTCCTTTATTTTTTCAAGTTTAATTAATATTTTGAGTATTTTAGTGTTTCTATTAATTAGAAGAAAATATGTAATTTATAATATTCTATAAATGAGATGTTGATAATGAATTTATAATTTTTAAAATTATTTTAATTTATTTTTTGTTTTTCATAACCATTTAATTTTTTATTTAAATAGTTGAATATGTGTGTTATGAAAAAATTTAATGTGCTTTATTTTTACATTTTCCTTTATTTAAATTTGTTTGTTAAATTAAAAGTGAATGCTGAACTATAATGTTAACTGATTTCATGGTATTAAATTATGTTTTTTATGTGTTGTTTGATTTTAATTTGGAATTCATTTCTTAATAATGTAGAATCACTTAAAATAATCCTAGATAGTAAATAATCTTGGGAATTAATTATTAGTTTCTTAATAGAAGAGTCATTTTTCAATAAACATTGCAAAAACATTGATTGAAAAAAGAAACACAAAATTAAAATCAAAATATTTTTAGACATGTATTCTTTATTTATACTATTTGATTTGAAAACTTTTGTAGCCATTTGCATTTTTCATGAAATAAATTTTAAATGTATCAAACATTTTTATTTTCAGCCATCTATTAGTGAATCTCCTAATAAAATGGGTCAACTATCTGAAAGGTCACATACCTCACCTCTACCATCAGATTTAGATTCTCATGGTAAATTTAATTATTTTTTATTGTATATTAAAAATAATGAATATATTGATTAATAAATTGCAGTATTTTCCTGTATATAATTTGCTGATTATGTGTTTAAAAAATTTTGAGTTTTGTTGTGCATAATAGCATTATCTCAGATAAACTGATAAAAAGCATTCTCTATCAGAAAAGCTTACAGTAAAGTTATGGAAGAAGTGTCATTTATGTTTTTTAAAATAAATGTGGGGTGGTGCTTAAACTTTTACAACTCAGCTGATGTACTTCTGCTGTAACCAGTTTTGAAGAATTATAGTTTGAACATGAATTCTTTTACTTGATGGATATACTTGTGTGTTGATGTTTCCTTGAAGAATACATCACTTTCCATTTTGTTTTATTCTGAAAATATTCAAGATTGTGTATCAAGATCAATATATTGTCATATGGAAGCATCATATGTCAGTTACGTGGCAGATTTTAAACTGAAATAAAGAAGGCAAATAAAAATTGAAGACAAACATGCTAATGTAAGATGAAAAACAAAACATAGCACAATATAAAAGAAAAAAAAATACTAACAATGTTCCATTCGAAAATAATCTATTTCTTTCATTTAATTATTAATAAAACAAACATATTTTATTTTTAAAATATGTATAGCCTCATTTTAAAAGTTATTAAAATCTAAAAATCGAGTTTTGCTAGAATGTTCTCACAATTATCATTATTGGAAGTCAAAGTCCTTGCATTCATCTTAGTTTATTGCACTTAGCAATGAAGTGGACTCAACTAAGATCCAATTAGATGTTTTTCATTATGAACATTTTTTCTGTACAATTTATTAGGTTTTTATTTACGTTGTATATATATATTTTTTATTTTATGTGACACCACACTATCAGCATAATATATTTTCTATTGTTTACTGTAAAAAATTTCTCTATATTATACATTGCTGCTGATCATGTAATGCTTTTTTCTTTTATTCTGAAAAAAGCCCTTGTGGATAATACACTGCAGCAAATTATGTACAGGAAAATTTAGTAGTTATATTCAATTTTTAAAGTAAATTATATTATACAGATTTTGTGGTGATGATGTTGTTGTGTTTATGGAGTATGTACAAAAACCCTTAAATGTCCCCAAAGCTAGTGAAGACAGCCCTGCTGATCTCTACAGCTTTATCTGTAAAAAGAAACTCCACAGAATCGTCTATGCTGTTGTTAAAAAGCTTGGCCAGCATTGCTGGACAGCTGCAGATGTGTTGTGGTGACAGTTGGGTGTTGTCCAGACAGTGAGGATGCAGCCTGGTGTAGCTCCTTTGTCCATCTTTAGAAATTCTCATACGAATTTTTGTAATATATATTAAAGAGTTCATTAGAGAGAGTAAATTATATTAAAGAGTTCAATTTTTAAAATAAATTATATTAAAGAGTTCTGTTAAATTACAGCAACTAATGTTCCTGTAAACATTGAGAAATCTTGTTTAATTATTTGATGTTTTTAGATAAATCATTTTAACGCTATTTAAAATTGCAACAAGTTAAAGAAAAATAATTTAAACTTTTTTTTTACACTATAGTTCAATTTCAATAAATCTGTTATAAGTTTTGATAGTATATTATTTGAAATATTATTGAAATATGTATATATTCTCCAAAACATTACTTTAAAGACATTTATAAACATTTCTTTTATTATTTGAAAGAGTATACTATGTTTTATATTTATTTGTGTAAAAATGTGTTCACTCCATTTCGTAAAATTTTATTTTTCTTAAATTAAAAGCCTATAAAATCATTTTAATTTGGTTTTTAATTTTAAAAAAATGAAAGCTAATAAAAAGCATTTTTGTTTTACCAGTGAAGGTGTAATTATGTGTGTTATAAAAACAGCTTCCAAGACAAAAAATCCGAATGAAATTTTTGAGTAATATGAAATACTTACTTTTTAATTGACAGGCTTTTATATCTTATTTGATTTTTGGTTAAGTATTAGGTAAAGCTATACTAGTACTAGGTAAAGCTATGTTCTATTAACTGTGTTCATTTTACAAAATTTGATTTATTTTAATGACTAACATTAAAAATTATTAATTTTAAAAAATTAAATATTGAAGTAAGAATTTACTTGGCCTTCTGTATTATGTTTCAACAGATATAAAACTTAGATATTCTGTTCCTTTAATTTTTTTTTATAAAGCTGTCAAAATTCCTCAAAAAACAAGTTGACAATTTTAGAAAAATATTTAATTTGTAAAACCATTCTCAAATTATAATCTGAAAGATATAAAAATAGTACTTATTTGTATTTAATTTTAAACTCTAGTTATTCATTATATTGAAAAGAAAGAAATGTTTTGTGCCTGGAATATAAAATAGTATTAATCTCTTTTATAGAATTTTCTGGTGGCACTTGTGATTCTAGTGGAAAGTTTAAACCTTTTCTTTCAACTGGTCAAGGAGAAATACAACAATCGGACAAAGATGCACCTAAAAGGTTAGGGCTTGAAGACTTTACATTTATCAAAGTTTTGGGGAAAGGAAGTTTTGGAAAGGTGAGTGTACACATTGATTATTATTTGTTTTCAATATGTGTTTTTCCTTTTAATTTTTACCATGCAATTTATATATGTATAATCTTGTTTTTATGGTCATGTTTACAACTTTTATATAGTAAAATTGAAAAAGGTTTGATTCACTATATGTAAATATTTTATTAAGAATATTTAGAAAAATATTTATATAATTATGAGCATTTTTATCAATTATATCTTTTAAAAATCAGTAATATTATATCTTAAGTAATTACAAACATTATATATTTAATTGGAAAAAATTGGATTTTACTTCTTCCTAAATGTTATTTGATTTTGTAATTATTGAACATAATGCATTAAGCAATTTAAACACAATATTTGCTAACATTGAAACTAGCTGATACTTTTATTTGCCCTGTAAAAGATGTTTGGAAACTGGTTTAGTTTTCTGTGTCTTAGTTTGTTTGCACACACACACACAAAAAACACTAATCAACCAAGATTTATAGTGAAAAATAGCTTCCAAATGACAACAAACATCTACCTCTAGATAGTAATCAGTCTAAGATAATAGCCGAAGAAGTGTGTAGTATTATTCCTCTGCTCATTATGGTTAAAGAATAAACCTTTCAACCATAATGAGCAGGATCCTCATCCGACCTTGATAACAATCTTTATAGAAACGATATGGTTATAAAATTCATGTCAGTCAATACAAACATGTATAAGAGAAGAAGGCTGAATGTATGACAGACAGCTGCCTACTGCCTTCAGTAGAAAATTGTATTGTCAGCAAGTTAACAGTGAAGATTATGAATAAGGGTATCTTTCAATTGCAATGAATCAGATAGAGGTCTCTGCAAGCCTGATATCTCAATAAAAATCTAGTACTTTTAGATAAAATTATAACAAGCGAGGAATAATAAGATGCTTAATAACAATAGCAATTAAAAAAGGTATTGTCTTATAATGATCATTCACACCTATTATTAAATCAAAAGGCAAGGGTATCTATGGGTTAAAAAAGAAAAATTATTGTGGAATTATTGACATATAATTCACATTATGTATTTTTGAAATCGAATTTAATGATTTCTACTTTTAGCAGCTACAAGGAGTGGTGCAAAAATCTATAAAAAGTGATATGCCTCATTACAAAATATTTTTTGTACAGCAAAGTGCAATCATGTTCATCAAAATCAACTTAATAAAAGTCTCAAAATTAAATTATCAGTTTTAGAATCATCTTGCCCAAATAGACTATTACCTTTTACTTTCCTTGTAAAACATTTTAAATGGAAACTTCATTTTTGTAGAGCAAATGAATCAGACTGATGGAAATTTTTTCTATTCCCAACCAAATTTGCTTTATAAGGAAAGAGTTTTTAATTTGCCAGGAAGAAAAGAAATGCTAAAAGTATGATTTAATAATCATCTTTGAAAATTGCTTCTGAAATACTTAGATGCTCAAGATAAAAGCTACAGACAATTGTGGGTTTATTAGTTGGTACTATTATTTCAGAAAACAGCTTTATACAATGGACACTTTACAACCCTGTATGTAAAAAAATGCAGTAGAAGTGAGAAAAAAAAGTGCATCCTATTGTATATAAATGTATTACCCTTGCCCTTATCCAATTGACCACTTTAAATGCTCTTGATATTAAAGAATTACACTTAAGTTTTAAAAGAGGCCCATTTGACTTCATAAACAAATTGGGGTGCCCTAATGAAACTAGGTTATTTTGGATTTAGAACTTTTGGTTCAAAAGAATTTTAGAAGATGTGTTTTGATTGTCAAAGCTAATTAAAAAATAGCATGATTCAATTAATGAAATTGTAAATAATGATTTTTTTAAAATCATATTCATGCTAAAATTATAGGTAAGAATATAAGGAAATCTATCATTCATTATTATTAAATTGTGTTAAATGCCTTTAAATCTACAAGTTTGGATTAAGGATGATAATATAATACATTCATACATAATATTGCATTGCATATATTGAAACAATATATTCAATTTAGTAATTTTCTAAATATTTGAATAAATTTATAATATGAACTTAGTCTAGATTATTAATGTTATATGTAATTTAGTTTGACAAAATTAAATTAATAAAATTTAAATTAAATACCAAATGTTAAAACCAAATTTTTAATATATATTTGTTTTTTCCTTATAAATATCTATTTTTATATCGTCATAAAATAATGAAATTTTATTTCATAATTTTAAGGTTCTGCTGGCAGAGAGGAAAGGTAGTGATGAAGTTTATGCTGTTAAAGTACTTAAAAAGGATGTCATATTACAAGATGATGATGTTGATTGCACTATGACTGAGAAAAGAATACTTACGTTATCTGCCAAACATCCATTTCTTACTGCTCTTCATTGTTGTTATCAAACAGAGGTGAGAACCATAGTTGTAATTAATTATATTGAATTACTTATTTGAATTCAAGTAAAAAAATTTATCTTCATTTACGTTATTTATATTTAGAACTTTAAAATTTTGAAGGTGATATAAGGGTAAGGGGCTAATAAAGCTAAAAATACTACATATTTCTTTATGAATAGAATAAATAAAGGGAAAACTCATACATTCGGTCTTCAGGTACTTCAAAGCAGCCAAAATTCACTTAATAGAACTTTACCTTGGCTTAATTTTAGGAATGGTTTCTTTAGAATTGAATGACATGGTTTTTTATCCTGCTCATTATTGAATAAAATTGATATTTATACCTTTAATTTCTGCTTGCTCATCTTTTGGTTGAAATTATCTGAGATTCCACTCTTTTAATGTATAAATATAGCCCTCTATTAATGAAAATTTTTTGAGAAAGTTTACATTTAACAAGGTTTTTTTTTTCTCAAAACAATCTTTGGAGTTTGGTTATTTGTTGTATGACAGCAAAAAATGTGACAAAAACATAAAATTTTACTTTTAAAGATGAAAATTGTTTGGATTAAAAAATTTTTTTTATTATTTATTTTGTTTTCAACTTCATGGAAAAATATTTTTAAAAACTACACTTCATTTTGAGATGTTTATTGGAATTAAATGCTTTAATTTCCATTTGAAATAAAAGTTTTCATAGAATGATGTTCTAGTAATCTAATAAGTTTGATTGATATTATTGAGCTTAAAACATGTGATTAAAAAATTGCTTATTGCAACTAATTTGACCATAGTGTTATATTTATAAAGATATTTGCAATGCAAATTTCTATAAATTTTACTGAACAAATTTCCAGATGATCTTCATGCAAGTGAGGGGAAAAATGATAACCTTTCTATTTTAATATTTTGTTACTTTATTTGTTTTATGTGGAGTTACTATATATGTTTGTTTATAAGATACCTCAATATTTTTATTATAAAGGTGTCTTGTCTTTAATATTCTCAAAATTTTTAATGAAAAAGTTTATATTTTCCAACTTTTTGTAAGAGCATTATTGTTACAAGTTTCACTAAATCGAAATGTTTTTCGATTTAATGAAACTTGTATTTTTTTCTCTTTCCTTGAAAATATTTGTGAATTTTTAAATATATTTGTTCCTTAATTTTTATATGAACATCAAAATATCAGAAAGTAATGGCTACATTTAAGAAAATAAAATTATATCAATAACTGATGAATTCATATGTACAATAAAGAAATAGTTATAATCTTATTTAAGATTTCATCATTCCTGATTATGATTTTCAAGGATTAAGTTTTATATTTTGAGCAAAATTTTTGACCAATATCTGTATATAAATTTACTCTAGAAAGATCTCAAAATTTTGTATTTATTTACCATTTATTTTTTATCCTAATTGATATATAAGTTTTCTATTTGCCTCTTGCTGATGTAATAAATTAAATTCTGCAAGGCTAACTTACTTCTGTTTTTAGTATTTAAATCAGAATACAATAGAAATTGTCAATTTTAAATTATATTATGAAAATAAATTTAATTAATGGTTTGATATCTCTCCATTTTAAACCTGAAACAACATGCCCACATTACTCAGAACAAGTCACTGATAGCTTTTTCTCATCAGATAAAACTTCAATTTTATTCTCTTGAGGATTTCACATGTTTATTACTGGACTGTAAAACCATTGAATGACTAACATTGATCTAAATAATTAGTATGAAACCAGATCTTTGAATCCTAGTTATATGGTCACCAAAGATATTTCTCTGATCAAAAATTTTATTTATTTAATTCATGAAATATGTAACATCTTTTTTATTCTGATTTTTATTCTAATTAACCAAATTAGATTCATTAATGTGCCTAATTGAAAAACCACTAGTATAAAATTAAAATTGTACTAATACTTCAATTCTTGTACTCATAAAAGTTTGTCTTCTTTTATGAGTATATAAATGCTATATATCTTTCCATTATTTTATTTTTTTTTTTTGCTTTAATTTGAAAATAATTTATATTATATTTCTTTAAAATAAATTCCTTTACCGTTCATTATAACTTGCAACTTTGGAAGCAAATTACTATATTTTATTGTTAAATTATTTATATTAATTTTTTTTTAAAATTTTTTTGCTAAAATTGTGATTTTTAAAACTTTTAAATCTTAAACTTTGATAATTCTTTAATTATGCAAATTTCTTTTAAAAATAATTCTTTTTTTTTTTTTTTTTTTTTTTTTTTACAATAATTTTGACATTTTAGAAAGTGTTAACTTATTTCATGGGAAAGGATCTATTTATAATACTAATTATATGCATAATTATAGCTTAATGAAACATACGTTCATGTATTTATGTATTTATTAATCATAAATCATGCATATATATGTATACATATATATCAGTAAAGGCTCATTTTATTAACTCATAAGGACCAGGAAAATAAATTTTGAAATTGAAAGCTCGTAAAATAGAAAAATGACTGTTTGATCTTAAGATTTCTTTTATCACATTGTTTTCTCTCTAAATGAGGTATTAGAAAAATGATTTAGTAGGCATTATATAAAAAACACGCAAAATAAATCTTATAATTTAAATTATATTATTAAAAGCAAGCTTTACTTTTAATGAGGACAAATTAGTTAATCACTTTTATCTAGTTCAAAACTGCGTTTTTAAAAACACATTAAACACATTTTTTTCTATATCACTTTTATCTATTTTAAAACTGCATTTTTAAAAACACATTTTTTTCTATATAGAAAAACCTTTCACTTTTGTTTTCCTCAAAAGCAGCTTAATATTGTTAGCCTTTCATCTACTTGTTTTGCAGATGGTTGTTTTCATCATCAAACATGAAGAAAACTAAAAAGTTTTCTTCATATTTGATATCTGAAAATTCATTTTCATTTATTCTGTTCTTAGTAATTTAATAATTCTTATGAATAAATTACATCTGAATTGTAAATTTAAAAAATCTTTAAGTGAAACTTTGGGAATCAATAATTTTCTTTGTCAAAGTTCTTAGATGAATATCTTATCTTCACTCAAGTTGGCATATACATTTTTTGTCTTTCTTCAGTTACAGTATTTTTCTTAATAATGTACACAAATTAAAATTATTTTAAAAAAATTAGAAGCTTTAAATCAAATTTAAAAATAATTAAAATAAAATTAAAAATATCAAAAGATGTTCTCAAAATTTAGTTCATAAATGGTAACTGAAATTATTATTGCATCCATTGGACCCTGGTAGAACCAGCCAATAGTTTGTAAAATTATGAGTGTTAATAAATTATAAGTTTGTAATCCATATCTGCTGTATACATAATGATTTGTTTTTTTAGATTTCAATTTTTCTTTTATTTTGTTTATAGATAAGTGATTCTAAAAAACTAGAGAAAATGATAATTTGTAAATGAATATTACTGTAGAAATCTAGACATCATTGAAGTTTTAAAGTCACATTGAAATGGATAAATAGCAGCTCCAAAATAAGTTGAATGATTTTTATCCTTAAACTTATTTTGTCTTTTATTTATTTATTTATTTTATTATTATTTTTGTTACTTTAAAGCTTAAGCAACATATTTAAAAATTCTGCATTGAAAAAAAAATTTAAAATGAGAAAAATAATTTTTATTGATGTTATTGGGAAAGCTAATACTTTTTATAAAAGTAAATCTTGACTTCACAAAGGAAAACTGCTGGAGGCAAAAAATATAAATAGTTTGAATTTTAACTCTACTAACTGTGCTTCAATATTTATGATTTATTTTTTTCTTGTACCAACACAAATTAAAACTTTTAATGGAACAATTTGTCCTCAGTTATAATAAAAATGCTGTTGTCTGAACAGATTCCTTAATTCATAAATAACGGATTCTCTTTTTTATTTAATTTTCTGATCTGTTTTTGATTTGATAATTTCTTAATGTTTTAATGAATTTTTTAAAATAAAATATAAGAGATATTTTTTTTTTTTTTTTTTTTGTTATAGGATCGTTTATTCTTTGTTATGGAGTATGTAAATGGAGGTGATTTAATGTTCCAAATACAAAAGGCTAGAAAATTTGATGAACCTAGAGCTAGGTTCTATGCATCTGAAGTTACATTGGCCTTGATGTTCCTTCATCGAAATGGAGTCATTTATAGGTAAGTTAGTGTGTAACTTTCTATGATCTTTTGTGCTATTGAAAAATTGCTATAAGAATTTGTTTTTAAAATAAAACTTTTAATAAACCAATATGTAGTGTAAAATGTTTTAAACATCAATTATATTTAATTTTTAAATATTTTATAAAATACTTGAATTTATATAATAAATTTTTTTTGTTAACTTACCATCAATTTACTAATTACCATGAAAATAGGGACAAATATGAAAATAAATTTTTCCATTATATTTTGTAATTTCATTTATTGTCTGAAAGACAAAATATTTCTTTCAATATTTCAATAAAATAGTTATAACATTGTTAATTTTTTTGTTGAATAAATATTTTGTATTGAAATAAATTATATATTCAAATTTAATCGTTCTCTATATGTTAAGCAAATAAACTTATTTGAAACAACAAACTTATTAAATACTTCAAATTTTTTTTTGTATAAAAAAGAATTTCTACGAAAAATTCTGAAAAAAAAATTTTTATAATTAAATTTTAAAAATTAAATTTATTTTAAGTAATGATTATTTGGTTTTTGTTAACTTGACATCACAGCATATCCAATAATTTTTTTTTTGTCATATTTAAAATTATTTCCACATAATTATTTTTATCTCTTCAGTTTTATAACTTGTATATGTATTTCTAGATTTCATACAGGAAATAAATAACAAACACATTGCAGAGATTTCATGAGTTCACAAATTTAATTCCTCTTTCATACAAAAAAATGCATCTAACTTTTATCTAGAGATTTTGAAATATCTAATGATTTTTTTAGGGATTTAAAACTAGATAATATATTATTGGACAGTGAAGGTCATTGTAAGATAGCTGATTTTGGAATGTGCAAAGAAGGAATAATTGATGGGAATACTACAACAACCTTCTGTGGTACCCCTGATTATATAGCCCCAGAGGTTAGTTCTGTTTAAATTATTAATTATTTTGTGTAAATATGCACAAAAATGCCTTATTAAAAATGTGTGATTTCAGTTTATTACTTTGATTTTAGGTTGATTTGTATTTTATTAATGAATCAAAATTTGTTTTTAACTTTGTAATCAATTTAATTATGCACTTTTAAGTAAAATTTTATATGAAAAAAAAATGTATGAAACACCTTTATATTTATTTTTATTTTATTATTTTTTTCCCAATTTTAAAAGAATTATACTCCATTGAAAATTGAATTTTTTAAATTTTGATTTATTAAAACTATAACTAATACCTCTTAAAAAATTCAAATAAATTTAATATAAAGTTATGGGGGGAAAACCAGAACCTTTGTGTCTATTTTTTAGTTTACAGTATTATTTTTTTTTTCATTTTATTCTTTTGTTTTTAATTGTTTTTATCATTAAGAGAGACATTATTAGCTAGTTTTTTACAGCTTACTATAGCATTACTGTTTTTATCATTAAAAGAACACTTTATACATCATTTTTCATAAAATGAGAAATTCAAATATTCCTTCATTGTTTCAATTGTTTTGAAGATAATCTGAAATTCCATAAATATAAATGAATATAATATAAAACTATAAAAGAAAAAAATTGGACTTTGCACATAATACTTTTAAAGTCTAAACATTAATATTTAATTGTTCTCATTGTGTATTTTTATTACATTTTGTATTTCCTAAATTATTAGTCTTTATTTTAGTGATCATGCATATTTATTCGGGTTACTTAAAGTGAAGGTATAATTTCTATTAAAAATCATTTTAACTGATGTTAAGCCTTTAAATTGTAAAAATTATAAAATAAAATTTTTTATTATATTTCATGCACTTTTGTTTCTTTTAGGGAATATTTAATAAAAATTTATTCTTACACAACATTTGATCATGATTTGGTATGGTTCCCATCATTGACATAGATACAGTATTTCATGGACCAAAATCAATAATTGTTTTTATTAAATTATTTAAACTAATTGATTTAATCAATTAGCTATTTTAGGTAGTCATTTTTCAAAAATCCATGAAAAATAAGGATTTTGTGCAAAATAATTTGAGCAGAATGTTTACCCAAAAAATTTCCATATGCATTACATTAAAAAAATTGAATTTTTTTTATTGCTTCATTGACAAATAATTTTGAAATTGTAAAAATACAAAACTGTTCCTTCACACTGACTTTTAGAATATGCCTGCTATTAAGTTTGTTTTAATTTATTATTAAGTTAAATTTTATTATTTTAATTATAAGCTTTTTTTAATAATTTGTCAAATTAGAATGTACAGTAATGTCTTTTTTTTTTTTTTTTTTTTTTTTTAAATATTTGCATAATGTACAGAAAATTACTATCAGTTGCATACACTCTGGTTTCAATTCAAGTTTATCTAGATCTTGAAATCATGTTAAGCTGAAGATCCTAATTCAGTTAGCCCTTGAAATCAAAAAAGTGAATAGAGCAACATTTAAATTAATTTCTTTGAGAAAACTGTACTAATTAAGATTGAAGACTACGAATTAAAATTTCTCTATTTTGCTTACTAATTTTTTAATGAATTCAACACTTTTAAGATTATTTCTTTGTTATAAACGTTTTTACAGCTGAAGATATTTATTTGTGACCAGCAGTTGCAAATTTTAAGTATTTTTTGCACTTAATGTTTTGGTAAAATTGTTTATCATTTAATTAAATACCAGTTTTAAAATTTTGAGCTTTATTAGTAAAATTTTTCATTTACACAAGAGTTTCCAGTTTATCCAATGTCAATCTTTATAATTTATTTTTATATTGTTTCGTTCACTCTGTATATGCAATCATGACTAGTTATTTCATGAAAATGATATTTTGTTACCAGTTATAAAATATACTATATGGGTTTATTTTAACTATTACCTTATGTTTAATTTTTTTCTTTGCTTTTTATCTAGATTTTGCAAGAACTTGAATATGGTCCTTCAGTTGATTGGTGGGCCCTTGGTGTCCTTATGTATGAAATGATGGCTGGTCAACCACCTTTTGAAGCTGATAATGAGGATGATTTGTTTGAAAGCATTCTTCATGATGATGTTCTTTATCCTGTATGGCTAAGTAAAGAAGCTGTATCCATCTTGAAAGGAGTAGGTTTAAAATAAAAAGTTCCTCAGCATTTATGAGTATTAAATAATGTTATATTAAGATATAATGAAAACAAAGATGTTATGTAGTTTCACATTGAGGTTTCATAAATTTGTCCTCTTGTGTGATGAGGGTGAATGATTTTATAACTAATCCAAAACAAATGTCTATATTATGTAAGTGTACTCAACAATAATTAATTTCTTTTAAAAAAAACTTTCAAATTTTTAAATGTTCATTTACAACAACATAATATATTCATTCATAATATATTCATTATTCATAATAGATTCATGTTCATTTACAACAACAGTATAAAATATTGTGATTTATATTTAAAAAAAAGAACAAGAAAATCAATTGTGAATGAAAACTCGAAAATGGGCAACTTTAACCTCTAATTTTCAATATGAAATTAATTTTTTAAGAAAATTTTTGACATTTAATTTGATAAAAACATATATATACTATTGTAATATTTGAACAAATGTCGTGATATAAAGTTATTAAAAAGTACATAGAAATTCCATTAAAAATTTTTTTTATCATTCTAAGAGAATTAAAAACTAAGATTGACTACAGGCTTATAGTCCTACTTTAATGTTTTTACATGTTATTGAAAAATATTGTTAAAAAATTTAATATTATCTACAATAAAAGTTGATGCAAACTAAAGTAAATAATTTAACTGAATGAAATAAAATAATTTTTGCTATCAGTATAAAAGAACAATTTTTGAAAAATCAGTTTCTGTGATTTTACTTTTGTAAATGTTTTATCTCTGCTTTTTTGATTAAAATAATTCAAGATATATCTTATTATTCATAAATGTTAATTGATACACATGTTAATAATAAAAATTTTTTTTACACATTTATTCATCTTTTTATTATTTGATAAAAATATAATTTATATGCTATTAAAACTGAATAAGTTGATACGTTTTGTTGTAAAAAAAATGTTTGAAGAAAAACTGAAAATTTTAAATTGGTGTTATTACATATATATATATATATATATATACACACACGCACACACTTTGTGATAAAAAAATTACTTGTACATTTAATTTATTTTCAAGAATAAACGAATCACAAACTTACTCTTTTCCTTTTTGTAAATTTGGTAATACAAAAAAAATTGTTTGTTCATTCGTTACAAATTTCTTTCATGCAATGTACAAAGGCTGACTGCAGCTAAACCAATACTTTTAAAAAATGGTATTGTGTGGCTAACTAATTTTCTGCACTAACTTAAGAAGTAATAGTTAAATTTTTATTATTTAGAACTTCATCGTAAACTAACAATTAACATTTTATGAGAAAATAGTAATAATAAAACTGAAGTTTTTTTTTATTTTGCTTTTGCATTATTAGATAAGTTGTGCTCATGTTTTTGTCATAGAAAAGTCTGTAGGAGAATATAAAATTTTATTAACATACTAAAATCTCCATATTTTAATTTTTACTGGTGTTGTTTATTTTTTTATGTATATGTTGACTTTTCACAAATGTTTATAGGAAAACTTATAATTTTATGATTGTTTTTATAAACATGTTTGCCACCTAATCAAACATTAAAATAACTTATTGAACATTAATAATTTTTTTATTTGCTGCAAAATTGTATCAATACTAATATATGTATATTTGAAAATAGCATAAAAGTTATTGTTCAATAGCTTAAGTAATTAATTTTGGGATATATAATATAACCATTAATTTTGAAATTATTTGGCTTAGATATTGGTTTGTTGATTCTTTCTATTTGAATAACAAAAAGATATCAGAGAAATTTTATTTGAATGTGGACAACAGTTAAGTAATATGATTAACACTTTAAATTATTTATTTTTATTTACTTAAAATTTCTTAGCTTGACATTCATTGTCTCTAATATTACATAATATTCATGTCCCTGCCTGTAGACGTGTAATTATTTAATCAATATATGTATTCCATAGAATCAAAATGTTTGTAATTAAAATTTTGATGTTCTCAAACAGTTAATAATGGATTGTGTATTATCATGAAATGTGTAGTTTAATGTGGAATTGTGTTGTAAATATTGCAAATGTCAAAAACACAAGTTTTAGTTTTAATAATACACCTATTAAAAATCAAATTATAATGATCATAAACATTTTTTTATCATAATTTTTATGATTTATTTCAAATTTTAAGCATTTTTGGTTATATTTGAAGTTTATTATTTGGCAATTTTTTGTTGATTATTTATTTTGACTGTATTTTATTTTAATTAGTTTATGACAAAAAATCCAGCAAAACGTCTTGGCTGCGTTGCATCCCAGGGGTGTGAAGAAGCTATTCTTCATCATGCTTTTTTCAAAGATGTCGATTGGGAAGCCCTTGAAGCTAGAAAGGTCAAGCCTCCATTTAGACCAAAAATTGTAAGTTCTATATGTATTTGTTGAATATATAACATTTTTTTTTTATTTTAACAGTGATTTATTGTTATGTGCCAAAAAAAAAAAAAAAAAAATGTGTCACCTATAAAAGATACATATCAATTGTTTAGATGTTAACCTTATTTTTACACCATTCCAATCTGTTCAAACTGCATTACTGTTACAGTTAATTATCCAGTTATTATTTTTTTATTGAATTCCATTAATATAGGGAAATATATACTTCATGATTGTTTATTTTTGATTTAAGGAAATGCAGTAATGTTCATAAAACATTATTTTGCTAAATTAAGATTGAAAAATTCTGACAGCATTAATATTTCTTTGATATAAGAATTCTTATTAAGAAATATTGAAAAATAGAACTTATTTTTCATCATTGTGGCTTGAATAGAGAAGGTACAAATGAATGAAAAAACCTATATTTGGTTTCAAGAAATGAATAATTTAATTCTTGAGTGGTAGAACAATTTTAACGAAACAAAATATGTAAATATTCAAAATTTCCGTAATTTTTCAAAAAAAACTTGTTTTTCTGTTTTCTTAAATAGAAAATTAATTTTAGATTTTTTTAATTGAATATTTTTAAATTGTCTTCTAAATTTAAATCTGCTTAACTTGTTACAAGTTACACTCATTTTTAAAAACTCATAGGGGCTGGTAAAATAGTTTTTAAAATAGAAAGATATGTTTTGGATTTTTGAAATATTTTTCATAATAATACTATTAGTGTTAGTATTATTAGAAAAATTGTGCACTATCTAAGTAACAAGCAAAATTAAATATATTAAAAACAAATCTTACCTTAATTTTAGTCAAGAAAAATCAGACACAAGAAGCACATATTTTTACTAAACTATTTTGGAAAACACATTTTTTCCAGTAGGAAAGTATATTATTTTTCGCACACCCTCAGTTAATTACTCAATCTTATTAGTAATTCATCTGCTTGTTTTGCAAACAGTTTGAACACTGTATCATTTTCTTGATAGGTAGTTGAGTCTTTTATCTTCACTATGTTAATACATTATAAATATCTGCTTGCAAATTAACTTGTTCTTGCTTCAAAATATTGTTTTTTCTGCAACATCTATCCAAGCATTGATTGACAAGTACATTGTGCCTAGAATGTCCATTTCATAAGGCAATTCCAAGTCATGATCACTTCTAAAGAAAGAACCTTATAGCATTTATTCTGGAAGTTCTTAATTATTTTCTAATGTGTAGACTCCAAAAGAGGGGAATTAATTAGCTGGAAAAAAATCCACACATATTGGTCAAAAAAATAAATAAATAATTCTCTGATTTCAACACTAACATTACAATTAATTATCAAGACATGATTTTCCATTTAAAAACGTTCATCTGAAGCTTCTCAACTATAAAATAAAATTAAAAATGAAAAAATGTAATAAAAAATTAAATGATGCATTAAAATAAGTTTACCAAAAGATTTTTCAAAATTTTAATTCATGAATGGGAGTTGAAATTAATAATGCATTAGGGACAAATGACTAATTTGTAAAAGCATGAGTTTTGTTAATTTGAGGCTTGTAAAATCAAGTATATCAACTGTCTTATATTCCATAATTCAAATTTCTTAATACTTTTTTATGTTGATTGATGTGATGGTTGAAATTAACTCATTGTTTGTACTGAAGTCAGTGCAAACAGTGTTCACATTGCACCATGTAAATAAATGCTTAAGAAATAAGAATATGCATTAATTAGTAAATATAAGAGAATTTAAAAACATTTTTATTCTATTTTATGAAAAGTCTTCTTTACTCATTTTATAAAATAACCTAAGCAGGATCTATTAGTCTTAATTATTAAAACTTGTTTGTAAATTTTAAAAATGTATTATGTTTAATGTAACCTTGTTTTAATAAATAAAAAGGCATTACATAAATAAAAAGGTATGACACAAATAAAAAGAAATAGAAAATAATATAATTATGTTGAAATAATTCACAAATATGTAAACGGTATTACCTTTAATATTACTTCTAAAAAATGTTGCCAGTATGCAAAAATAAACTTGTTTGACTTGCTAAATAAACTTGCAAAAATAAACTTTTTGTTTTACAATCTCAATGTAAATGAATAAAAAATAAATTTTCTTATATAAAGTAATATGCATTTTTAAATCACCTAGGTTATAATTTGAATGAAAATGTATGTATTTAAAATTTACCTTAATCTTCTAATTTATTTTCATTTTAATAATGAGTATATGTTAACTTTATTAAATACTTCACTTTATTTCATTACTTTAATTTTAATCATTTTTTTCTTTGAGTAATTATATAATGTTGAAATTCGAAGAATATCTTTCTATACTGAGACACACAATTGCTCCAAAAACTTTTCTGTCAAAACTGGATATGTATTATTACACTTATTACTGTGTGCATATATATATATATATATATATATATATATATATATATATATATATATATATATATATATATATATATATATATATATATATATATATATATATATTTGAATATTATATCACAGAATAAAAGCTGAATTTATAAATATGAAAAAACGAAGCACTTGGCAAAAAAATTTCTTAATGAAATTTTTTTCAAAAGAAAAATGAATAAAATTAACTACTATTTGCTTTTGTTTTTTCTCTGCATTATTATTGAAATTTATTATAATTTGAAACCAGTTAATAAATTAGGTTAAAAATAAGAAAACTGCTATGTTAATTACAAAATACTCAAACAAAATAAATTAAATAATAAATTGGAAATTCTGATTCTTATAAAATTTATTACTATAAATTCAATTTTTGATTTCCATCCATTAGTTATTGTTGCACCAGCATATTTTTCTGTGTCTAGGCCAGAATATCTATTTTTCAGTAATATTCAGTTTACATTACAATTTATTTCAATATTTTCAGGCAGTACTTTACTAAGCACTCTTTATAATTTAATGTAATAAATGTGTATTTTCTCATTAATTGTTTCATTACTTCAGCATTTTTCATTGTTGATTGTTTGCTTTCAGAAAACGAAAAGAGATGTCAATAATTTTGATCAAGATTTCACTAAAGAGGAGCCAGTATTGACCCCTGTTTCTTCAGAGGTCCTAAGAAATATCAATCAAGAAGAATTCCGCGGATTCTCCTTTGTCAATGATGATTACAATCCTGCCAAATTTGTATGTGATGGTCCTGCAACATAGTGTCCGATATATAATTGTATAGTAAAAAATCCTTGCCCCTTCTTTATTGTTGTGTAAACTTGTCTAGTCATTAGTTTTGTATTTGTACCACCTCTTCATGTACAGTTCAAGATGGCCTATGCACATGTGTAATTTGTATCATAGAAAAAACTTTATTAGGTTTTTCTTCATATTGTTATAAGTGTTTTCATCATTATTTATTTTCTAAAGAGCTTTGGATGCATGTTTCTAGCTCTTTATCAATTTGTATGGTTGTGTATTTATTTTTTTAATTGATTTTTTATTAATTTTTCTTTTTACAAGTATTGAACAATTTCTACCTGCTGGTCTGCAAAGTAAACAAGATTGCTCTTATGTGGCTTACTATCGCCCCCTCTTTATTGAATAGTGTAAACAAATCAATGTTGTTGTATTTAAGACATTAGACACAGGAGGTTAAAAAAACAAGCTCCATTAGAGAAGACCCCACAATCCTCTGGAAAGGAGCGGGGTTATGTGGCCTCGAAATATTTATATTACAAAAGATAATATGCAAATATGTTATTTATTCTGTGCTGTGACCCTTGGAAAATTTATTAAAACTGTTTACAAGAGAAACGAAAGTAAAATATAATAAGGTAGTATGAAAATATTGTTACTTATTATGCTAAATATTTTTCTTAGATTTGAAATGGAAAAAATGAAATCCAGAATTATGGTGTAATTAAAGTGTCTCATTTTTAAATTGTTTTGTTTTTATTGATCTTGCAATATAAATTCTTGAGCTGTATTTTCTGATAAAATTGACATATTTGATTTGTATTAACATAGAACACATTCTGTATATTTATTTTTTAATACACTCTTCAAGTTTGCTTATTTTAGTTTTATGCTTGACCATCAAGCATAACAAATAATATATTATTTAAAATTTATTTTTTATGAATTAAAATAATCAAAATCATTCAAAACGATTGAAATTTTATTCATTACTGTGCCATATATTTTACTTCAGCACAATATCATTACTAAATGTGATATTTTAATGCATTTTAATAGTTTTTAAAATATTATAACATTTTTGAGAGTATAAAAATTTAATACAATTGTTATGTAAAATTTAAGAATCATATTCATTTACATATGAATGGGAATAATTGTTTAATTCATTTATTTTTGTATTAGCACTAAAAACTACTTTAAAAAATTTTTTTATTTTAATTTATATTACAGTCAGATTTCATTACAATGAAATTCTTGAGGCTGGTTAAAAAATTTCGCCATGGAAAATCTAAAAGAAAAGTTTGCTTCATTATAACCAAACCATTGCTATAAGTTAACTGTAAGCATTTAGATTTATATGGATTTAGGAAGAGTTCAGAATAGATTATCCATGTAGTTTATTGTGACCATGGTCTATAATTTATGGTCATTATAATGAGATTTGACTGTATTATAAAGAAAGCAATATTTTATAATCATTTATAAACATAATTGAAATTATCAAAAAGTTATGAAAGATAAGATGATTTTTGTCTTATTTTTTCTAATCAAATTATTACATTTATTTTAAAAGTTTCTAGTGATTTTTATGTTGTGTAACTTGATGCACATTTTCTTAAATTTATTTGTAAGCAATGATTTCTCTTATATGAAATTTTAAAATTATATGAAAATTTTTATTATATAGAGATTTCTTATACATGATATTTAAAAGTATATCATAACATTTATTTCATTTTATTTAGATACATTAAGTTTATTTAAATAAAGATTATTAAATAAATAAAGACAGTTACAAATAAAGTTTTCACAAATAATGAGGACTCTTAATTCTCAGAAAATATTATTAATACTACACATTTCTTAATTATTGTATGACTTAAATTGTTATAAATATTAGTTAACAATAGTAATAATAAATTTAACACCCATAATATATGAAAATGCATATTTTTTTTTTATTACTAGCAGTTCAAGTATCATAGTTATGATGTAATCCAAAACCACTATTTTGAAATTCTGACATTCATGGTATTGTTCGAGAAGAGCATATTTTTTTAATCAATGCTTACTAAAAACTTTTAATAATTATTAATTTAAAATACGGGTTATATATTCTTAAAAATAACAAATAAAATGTTGAAAGAAAGTTGGATATTTATACTATAATTCATGCAATTTCAGTTTTATCAAAAAAATAAATAAATAAATAAAAAAAATAAAGAAAAAGTTATTTATAATATAATATTTTTTTTTAATTCAAAATCTTTTGATATTAGGGAATGTTCGTATATAGTAGATTCATTATTCATATTCTGTAAGCATATAGCTTATAATAATTATTGCTTTAAAATACTGATTATATATTCTTAGAAATAACAAAGAAATTTTTGTTAAAAGGATCATATTTTTTTTTTATGTTATGATTTCTTATTTACCAATGGACTAATTTCCCTTTAAAATAAACTTTTTTTTTTTTTTTTTTTAGGAAACCAAATTTTAAATAAATTAATTGTACTAGTTATAGTTATAGCATGTTTATTACTATTATAGCAATTCTGAAATTTTTAACTGGGTGGATGATTTTTGATTCTGTAATGAAATGATCATTTATTTTTTAACTGTTTTAATTAAAACTGATGTCAATAAAAGTCAAGTATTTACTCTTGATATGGGAATCAAGGTCATTAACTGTTGTCCAGAGTTTTGCCAATAGGGAAAATATTGATGGCAACAGTATTTTCTTGAGATTTTGATGTGGTAATTTTCATATTGGTTCAGTGAAAGATCTTGATTAAAAAATCCTTGAATTGAGAGATTTGTTAATAAATTGTGATTTTATATCTTTTTCTGTATGATATGGACATATTAGTTATATATACTTGGATTAGTATTATATATATATATATATATATATATATATATATATATATATATATATATATATATATATATATATATATATATATATATATAATACTAATCCAAGTATCTACTTTCTCAATCAGTTACTGTTCAAACACTTAAGAAAAATATGCATTGCCTCTAACATGAATGGAATTTTTAGTGTAAAAAAAAATATTTATAAACCAAAAGAGTGACTTCAAATACTTTCTCTCTTCCCTCTGAAAATGAGTGCAATGGCAAAAATTTTCATTTGAATATTTTTTAATTTCTATTGGCTTTGAAAATGTTACGATATTATCTGTTAAAATGATTTTTTTATTGAGAGTGCAATCCATAATGCCTCCCATTATATACATTTTAATGGAAAAAAGTTCAAAGGATTGTCATATTTTAAGGAGGATCGCTCTTATTTATGACGTAAGTTAGATCAATTGGTGATATATTGATAATGTAGCTGACATTCTCCCTCTTATTTTAATCGTAAGTTAAAGCCTTATGTTTTAACTTTATATGTTCATTTAAAATTTAAAGGGAATTCCCTCCCCCCCTTTTGCTCAATAAATGAAATACAAAAGACTATATTTATCAACATTTATAATATAAATTTTATTAAATTGTACTTGGATCATGAAGAAATTTATAAATTTGAATGAAGAGTGGAATGTTTTTATTTGCAGTATTATTTGTGATTTTCTTTAATGTTCAATTATTATTCTAATCAAATTATATTATATAACTTTTAAATTTAGGAATAAAATTACATTAGTTTTAAAATTGTTTGAAATCCAAGTTCATCCTACTGCTTAACAACAACAGAAAAAAGGCAGAAAACTTGGTAAATATAAAGCATGCAAAGTACAAAATAATGTATTTCTTAAGATCTTTACTGTAACTTCCACTTATTTCTTGAAGTATATATTCCATTACAGAGCTTTAATGGGAAATAAAATTTGCAAGAATTTAATTAAGAAAAACTTAATTATAAATAATTGACTTATATTGTTATAAGTATGAAGATAGTTAAATTTTTAAAAAAATTATCTTTGAAAATGGAAAAGTATTAGTCATTAAAACTATATTCTGGAAAAACTTACATTAAAATTGCACAAAAATTTGCTATTAAATTCAAATGGGAAAGCAATATTTCAATTTGAAAAGTATTATGAATTAAGTATGAATATAATTATTAAATTTATCGGAATATTTTTTTTAGAAATTCAGATCCATGATATGGTATGATTACTGAAATAGTATATACTGTTGAGATAATATGAGAGAAGTATAACTAATACTATCATAAACGTAATCATTATGAATTATTCTAATTTTTACATTGTATAGGTATTCCACTGAAATTATATTATTATGTGTATGTGTGCACATGATTTTATAAGTTTGCTGGATCACTGGTCAAAAAAGAAGTCTTACGTTTTTTATGAAAAATCTCTTTAATTTTCTTTTATTATTAAATGTTTATTCAGATTTCATTTTTCGCATTTGTGCGGTTACTTTACAATTGAATAAACAAATTTCATGTTAAGAAAGGATTTGAATAGATACCTTTTTTTTGGATTAAGTCTGCTTTAAATATATTTTTATAAAAATATAGAACTTTCTTTTTTTTTTTATCCTAGGATTTTTTGGAGATTATAAAATTTCACTGCAATATTCATAGTGCAATATTCCAATATATTTCCATTATATTTAGACATTCTAAGAAATAGAGAATATGCCAGCTCTAAAATCTGTATATAAGAAATGAAATTCTAAACAATTTACTTAGACTAATTTGACCGAATTGTGTGGCTTAACATATAGTAGTTTTTGTATTTGGTCATTTCATTAGTAACAGGCAAAGTAGTGAATGATTATAATACATGGTAGAGTAAGAGAAATCTCTCCGAATTCCTTATTCAACAATATTTTTTTACCAATTATTGCAGATAATCTCAATTTTAAGCGAGCACTGTGACTGTGGAATATTATATTCTATATCTTGAAGGTAATGGAATTGAATCATTGGTTATTTATTTATTTATTTTTTTTTATGAAAAGTACTGTATCAACAATCGATAAAGAATTACTTGATTCTTATTTTTCGATCAGACTCCTATTTTCTTTTCATACTATATATTTTTTTAATTTTACCCCAAAATTTACAGTTAAAAAAAAATTTAAAATAATTATCTAATATAGAAATTTGTATGACTATTATTTTTTCTGCGTGACAATTTTCACGAAATTTGTAAGAACTAAATATATTATCTTCAGTGAAAACACCACTATACAAGAAAACAACTGATTATTTTGCAAGCTTAACGTATTACTCGACTGTGGTGACAAACCAGTTGTTATATAATCAGACGATTTTTATTGAAGAGTGGTATAAAAAATGCTACATATGATATTCCGATTTTTTCTGCTTCATTCAAGAAAGGTGCCTGCCGTACCGACATAATATTATTAAGTAATTTAAAATTTTTATTTACTTTTATGCTAATAAAAATAAAAAATTTTTTATTTCCAATTAAAAGAAGTCATCAACTTTTGGATTTTATATTAATAAGTCATTATTTAAAAATAATTTGCAGGTTTAGCAAATCTGAAGGCTTAATTTTAGCTTTCGAGAGATTGAATAATTTATTTATGCATAAAACACCATAAAAAGAAAGAACATTAAAATGCAGTCATAAGTAAAGAATTCAAAATTTCTAGAAAAGCTAATTGGAAAATGCAGATATATTTGATAAACCATGTTTTGATGTATATTGTGTCTAAAAGTCTACATGATGGAAAACTAAATCGGCATAAAAAATACTTTTTAAATAAATTTTAAACGAAAAACTATGTGTATAAAAATTATAAGCAATTAAAATTTTAAAAGTGTAAATGATACTTTTTCGTTATGGGGAACCACTGGCGAAATGGCGGAAGCAAATAAGAATGGTGAGAAATAAAAATCAACAATAACAATCCAGCAAAAACAATGTGAAAAGAATTTATCAGTTCTGAAAAATATTTTTGTGCCAAGCTATAGAGGCGTGTTATTTTTATTAGATATAGACAATTTGGCATTTCAATCATGATTTTTTAATTAATTGGAGTGTTTTCGCTTGTTATTGTGTTACGAACCTCTTCGAAAGAGAAAAATTGTAAGTAAGAAGAAAGGATCACAAGCAGAAAAATCTCCAATACTCGATATACCATTTCAGAGGTATTTCATTTGAAGGACAATGCGATTATTTAACGTTCACCAACTACTTTTAGTGAACCCGACGTATCTGGGTAAAGTCGCGATTGGAACACACGATATCCCAAAAATGAAAATGATATCTTAAACAATCAGGCCACCATGGCTTAAAATTGAATGACATGAATATATAAAATGCGAAATTATGCATCTTAAATTCACATGCACATATATTACAGTTAAATTTTTTAACTTCTCCACATAAAGTTGAATTCATTTTGAAACACAATATGTTGTATATATATATAGTATATATATATATAATACTATACAGGGTGAGATTCTAAGGAGTTTTTTCAAATTAAAAGGGAAAATAGTACCCATTAATACAAGCAATAGTTACATGGGAACACATGGTCGCATTCCACCCTGACAGACAGAAAAGAGGAAAGTAGAAACTCATCATGAATCTATCACGAATTTATCGTATGCAAATTGCAACAGAGAAAAAACATCATTTTGTTTTAATTGGTTACCGGAGAAAATCAGAGTAGACTCTGTTCTTTAAAAATGTAATTAACACTTTTCGTCTGACAACAGGGTTCACTGTACAACCTCTCTTAGAACCTGCAGAAATTTTTCGTGAATATCTGGGCAGGTATTCTTCGTGATTATCTGGTTGACCCTTACATCATGCTGAACTGTTTGACCTACGCAACATACCATATATTCTTGAAACAAGTGCTTCCCAATTTATTGCAGGCTGTTTCACTCTCCATCCTGAGAAAAATGTGATTTATGTATGATGGAGCTCCAGCACATTTTTCTATCACGGTCTGTAACTTTTTGAATGATACATCCAACACGATGAATTGGACATAGTGGATCAATGGTTTGGTCTCGCTCATTGGATCTCAACCAATTGTTTTTTTTCTTCTGGGCGCACATGAAATCTTTATTGTATGTGAAACCTGTGGACTCAACTGAAGTTCCCGTGGCTAGGACAAAATTAATAAGGCACTATGAATCTTCGATAGGGTGCGCCAGTTGTTCCTTCGCCGGTATCAGTTGTGTAACTACTCACTTGGGCGGCATTTTGAGCTTTTGCTGTGACGTTTGCCATCACTGTTGTAAGTGTTGAGCAAGCACTGTCAGGTGGTAACTCCTCTTTTCAGCCTCTCAGAGTCGAATACGTCGCTTTGTTCCTGCATAATTATTGCTTGTATGGATGGATACTATCATTCCTCTTAATTTTTAAAGACAATTTAGAATACCTCTTTATATAGTAGTATAATAAATTTCTTTTAACTAGAGCTCTGTGATGGGAAATTATTAATTGTCTGAGAGAAATTTAATTATTCATATAGGTAACAACTGCTGCAATGCGTTCAATATCTCTTATTTCAAGATTTGTTATATGTCAACAAAATAGTAAAGAAAATTAATAGAAATATAAATGTGTGACAAAAATGCTACTATTTGATTTGGTTTGCCATGCCATATGTGGGGTGAGAAATTTGAAGAAACCATAGAAAGCAACTTATACATAGCAGAAACTTCACCGATATTGTACTTCAATGCGTATGTCTATAATCTGGTATATAAATCCAGATCCCTGGATAAATTGGAAACAAAATGAATGTATAATGACGGCTATCACACTACTGAATATCTTCAGATTCTATTTAAAAGTAATGGTAGATTATTTTTAAGATTATATATAAAATATGAAGAAAATTTCGTCTTAGATTTCTGATTTAATTTAAATATGTAAAATAGAAATGTCTTAAGAAAATATTGTTACCAAGCCTCATAATTAATTTTTGTTATTTGTTTTAGGTTATATACTTCTGGCAACTGATCTCAGGACATGACGTTTTTGTTTGGCAACAATTTCCGGGTGGTGCGTGTTTCGGGATAAAAGATGGTTGTGTTTATGTTATGTTTAGATTTACTAGTTTCGTTTGCATTCACTTTGCACTGATTTATGTAAGGTTTATAAGAAACTTTCTTCTAATCTAACTATTGCATGCTTGATTATAAATTTTTTCTCTAACAATTATAAGTATTTCACTGTTATTTCTTAACTATTGACCCTGTTCAAATGAGCAATTCATTTGCTATTAACATTTTATGTAAATATACGCATATTGTTTTTCATTAATATTGTTTATAAAAAGTGAGCAGATTCATCATTTCTTAAAAATTTCATGTTAATCATATTTTTTCGTCTAAATTTTCTTTTTATTGTACAAAGATGCTTTTAGATGGTTCAAGATACACAGTGCATTAGGGTTAGGAGTAATTGTTTACTTAAAGAAGCACAAAGTTTTGTTTATTTTGAAAGTAAACATTGATCTGTAGATGAAGCTTCTTGATGTTAACTTCCTTTCCAAACTGTAACTTTCATATTAATAATAATTTGGTGAATTTAAAACTTCGATACATGTAAACAAATCATTAATCTACGGAGCATTCCACGTAATCTTTGTTCAGTGAGGTTACTCAATTATTTTTTCTTAACTTTTTAAAGATAGATAAAAAATTGCTCTTTCTTGTAATAAAGAAGTTAAAAAAATTGGATTTATAATTTAAGGGTTATAACAAATCTATAAAAATTAGTTTAAGTGTTTTAGAATATCTTTCTGTATAATGGGATTTTATTGGTCTTATATATTTTAAAATAACAAAAATTATTGTTAGTGTCAATTTATATAATATTTCTATTGTAATCAAATGTTAATTCTTTCAATAAAACTTATAATAATTTGAATTTTACAATTCCAATTTTCAGTTTATTGTTGTAAGTGATTAGCATAAATGGTCTTGTTGACTAATTATTTTCAACATCTTTAAGCAATAAATTGTGTTAAAAATTTATATATTTATGCCTGTTTATTATGGTTTGAATTTATTTTAACTGGTCTATATGTTGTAAATGAGTCTCCTTATCATGTTGGAATATTTGTGTAAATATTTACATACTGTTTTTAAATTTTTTAAACTTGATTTTGATCTTGTAGGGAAATTTTGCACATGTTGTAGTATTTTTAAAAATCTATATAAATATTATTTAAATTTCTTAATAATTCTTTAACTTATTTCTTGTTATTTTTCAGATTTAATTTACTGAATTATATTCTGAAATAAATAATAACTTGATCCAGAAAAGTACTCGGATCTACCACAGAATTAGTTCAAATTAACTTCAAATAAGTAAGTAATTTCTTAGTTATTAAAAGTACAACTAATTAAAAGTTTTGCTATAGCTGCAGAAATTTGATACAAAAAAATAAAAATACATAAATATCTTTCATTTTCACTTTTTGTCTTTAAGGTAAATGTTGATAATATACAGAAAATTGACTTTCTCATTACTGACTTTATTTTTCTACCATACTTCTTTAGAAGACCAATTGTTTATTATTGCAGAATAGTTTAAAATAGAATTTTCTTCATTGTCATTAGTTGATTTAGTCAATTTGTTATTTTTCATAGTGATATGAAACAGTTATTTCTTATTATTTCATGATAAAAAACATTTTTCCTTATTTAATCATTATTTTATTTGTAGTATATACAATTTCTGTAACAATTGTAGAAATTTGATAATTTAGTATTTTATCTTACTTTAAAGGTATGTCAGACAATATGTATTAAATTTCTCATCATTGGTTTTGATATTTCTAGCTAATTGAAGATGTATTGTAGTGTGAACAATTGGGTAAAGAAAAGTATCACTCATTATGAATATTCCAATAAATTTGTCTTGTAGTTTTCAAAGTTAAATGTAAACTTTCTTTTTAATATTACATGATTGTCATATATTGAAATTAATGAATTTTATTCCTGTAATGTATTCTTAATATTATATATATTAAGAGCATTTATTAGATATATTAAGTTTCTTATTTTTCTGAAATAATTAAGCTGCTTAATATTGTGAGGTTGATTATTATAAACTTTAAATCATAACTTTGAGCACTAATGGGGAAACATTCTGCATTTATTTGTGTAATTTAATACAAGCCTTTATAATTAGTTTAATTTCAGTTTTATTATAACAATCATGTGACAAGTTTTGTCAAGTTATGACAAGTTTTGTCAACAAACTTTTTTAAATTTATAGTCTTCTATTTTCATTGGTTGTCTTCATTTGTTATGAATTGCATCATAAAAAATTCCTGTTCATTCTGATCAAGTTTCTTTTAAGATATAAACATTTTTGATTTCTAAGGTTTTTGAAAGAGATAAAAGTTGTATTTGGTAAGTGATCCAAATGAGAATATAAGGCAATAAAATCAAACTTCATTTGAAAGTTAATATCATACCAATTGATAATGAAGTTTTCAATAAAAACTTTAGCCGATGGCCCTGTCTAGTGGTCAGAGTGCCTGACTGCGGATAGGGAGGTCGTGGGTTCGAATCCTGGTTTGGACATGGATGTACTTTCTTTCTCTCTCTATTCTGCCTTTGTCCTTTTTGTGTATGAATGAGGTGTGAATGGTTGCGTACCCTATAAATGGGTCCCTATGACATGTGCGTACTGAAGTCTGACTCCACATCAAATATGGTTCCGTATAAAAAAGTGGAGCACCTCACTCCATTTTGTCAGCCTAGATGACACAAGACAAAAAAAACTTAAGTTTTTTGTTTAGAAAGTTCAATTGTCTTTCGCAAGATCGTGTTAGAAAATAAATGTCTGGTTTTTATATAACAGATAGCATTCTATTTTTGAAGCTTTAAAATTTGTGTATATAAAACTATTTTATATTAAATTGTGTTATTCCTTAAGTAAAACCAAGTTTTTCATCAGCTGAAAATTAGTAAATTGTCAATTTTGAATGAAAAATTATGTTCTTATTCCATTTAAAAATAGTTTCTAAACTCATATTTAATTTTAATAGTTTTAGTAAGTCATGTAAAATAATACATGATTGAGTTATTTTATTTTGTCAAAATAGGGGGAGGTTGTGTTAGACGGACCTTCTATCTGGGACATGCTTTCCATCCTTGAGACCTTGGTCATGAAAATAAATGTAAGCACTGTAGGTCTTGCCCCCTCAATGAGGCTGTTGTGCCACTGAGTTTAGTTTAGGAGGGATCAAATAGTCCTATGAATGTTTGATGATTATAATTGTTATTAAAAGTTCGTTGGTAAATATAAAATTATTTGAATTTCTATGAAGTTGGTTTTCAGTGAGATGTAAATGATTGATGATTAAGACTAAATATTTGAAATTAATAAATTAAATATTTGTATAATTATGGGTTCATTAAATCTTATGTAATTGTTATAAAATTGTCTTTTATCAACAGTAGTTCGATTATATTTTTCTATAGTGATGTTAAAATAAAAAAAGCAGTGTAAAGGTTTGTAATTCTTTTGAAAAAGCCTTCATTAAATAATATAATTTAAACAATTTTAAAACTAAAATAATTCTAAGGTTAATTAATATTTTTAGGTTCTAAATTGTATTAAGAATCTAAATTTTTCATGATTAATTTCATTTCCAGTGTTTTTTTCCTAGAATGAATGAATTCTATTAAATTTGTGAGAAATTTGGTTTTCAATTTTACAATTGGTGTTAGCAATTTTTGTAATTTTCTTTTAATTTAGTTTTTAATATTTAAATTAGAAAATTGCTTCTATAAATTACTAATAAATCTTGATTAGTCATCGTATAAAATATTACAGAAAATTCATTTATTGTTAAAAAATAACTTATAGATGTTTTAAATTAATGACTAATTTTAATTATAAAATTAACTATATTGTTGGAGAAATTATTATAAACTATATATAAATTCTAAATGAGAGAGAATATAAAAATTTCTTTTGAATTGGAAATTTTTATATTCTCTCTCATTTAACAATTTTAGTAACAAAATTTAGGCTATGAATTATAATGAAAAAATTAAACGCAATATAGAACTCTGTATTAACACAGTTATTTATTACTTTTGCAAAAAAATAAGCTAATGATAATTCTGTGTAAATTTATAATTATAAATAATATTTTCAATATATTTAAATTTTAAAATATTAAAACATTTATTAAAATAAAGAAATTAATGTTTAAATATTGTTAAATATTTTATTTGGAAATTTCATAACAAGATCATTTTTATCTTTAAATTGTCTTATGATTAAGAAAATATAATTTTATCTTTAAATGAATACAGTAGATTGAAATACATTTTGAGAAAAATAATAAAATTCCTTGCTACATCAAGAAAATGTATAAAAAAATTTAAAAGTAATTTTTTTTTAAATAGAAAAAAGATTTATTTTTTCTTGGTTTTTTAAATTATAAAATAGAAGTAAAAATTATTTTTAAAAATGAATTTATTTTGCTTGTTTTTCTTATCTAGTACATGCTGAACAATTTTTTAAATAATACTTTCTAACCACGAAGAGTATAGCTTAGTGAAAGAAAAAAATTTTAAGATCTAACATTTATTTTTCTATTTTACAAATTATTCTGCTGGTCTCTACATTATCAGAGTGTCTATTGTATTTAATAACCATATATAAAATTTTATTTATATCGAATGATGTACTTGTAAAAATTTAATATGTTTTGAGAAGTTGAGAGTTTTTATATTTTTAATCTATATGTGAGGCTAGAAAGCTAAGTAAATTTTTGTTTTCATTTAAATATCTTCTAATATTGGTATGATGATAAAATTTTGGAAATATGGAAAACATTCCTTTCATATTACAGCTAAAATCATGACAGTGTTGTGATTTCTGTTAGTGCATGTTTTAAAATTTAATTTAGTTAGTAAATTTTTACTAGCCAAAATAAACAAATAGTTTCATTATATTATTGTACTGTGAAGGAATTTTTTTTTAAATAAAATTTAGTGATTAAATATGTACAAAATTTGTGTATTATTAATATATTATCTAAGAAATGTTCATAATATTATAATGATAATAATAAGTAATTGTAATGTACATAAAAGTATTTGAAAAATCCTTTTTATGTATATCACTTACATAAAGTTATTTTATGGAAATAATGTATATGAAATTAATTTTTAAAAAGTTATTTAGTATTTCTTAGATTTCTTGAAAAAAAATTGTTGCATAAAATAAATTTGAAGATTTACTAAGCTCTCTGGGAATATGGGTTAAGAGCTCTATTAAAAATTACTGAATTACAAAAGTATCTTTATTGAGATGAGCTTTAAGAACATAATTGTATTTTAAGAAGGGTAGATTAATAAAACCTATTTTCAATTTTGATGATTTCACACCCTTTTTTTCTCCTTAAATTGGAGAGTTTAATAAGGAACATGAAATAAAAATATTAGTTTTGTTATAAGTTAGTAATATTTTTAATTTATGTAGCTATTTAAAATAATATAATATAATGTAATTTACCTTGATAGATTTTAATTCTGATAATTTAATTAACTATAAAAGTGTTTATTTCATTTGATTTGCTTTAAATAGTAAAATTCATATAAAAATATTTAGATTTTGAATTCAGTTAAAATAATATTGAATTTTTTTATTAATTTTTGTTTTAATTGAAAGTTTAAAGGCCAATTAAAATTAATTTAAAAGTGTATGTGCTATGATAAATCCTATTTTTTAATTTTAATAATAAAATATGTTAATTTTAATAATAAAATATGTGTTTGTTCTGTCTAAAATATTCTCAATTGTATTATCTCTAATTTAAAAAAAAATGGAATGTTAAAGAAAAAGATAAAATTAAATCTGTTTGCTTAAAATATTTAAATATGCATTTTTCATTTTCTTTTTAAAATGTTTTTTCAATTCTTTTTACCTTTTTAGTCATTTCTTAATAATCTCTTACATATATGTAAAATTGAACTGGTATTTATGAAAGTGATAAAATTATGAAAAAATGTTTTGTGTGTATTCTATAAAATTTGTTATGTTAAAATGTGATATCATTAGTTTAAATATCTTAGTATGTTTTGTGATTGTAACAATCAAGAATACAACAATAGGGAATACTGGTTAATGGAATAATAACCTAGAATCTTTTGTGTTACACTGATTTTAATTAGTGCTGGAATTAGATTCTCTGATATTTCTTTGCAAAGTTTTGAATTATTCTGAAACTTTCATAAATGTTATTTATGAAGAAAGATAAAAATAAAAGAAATATGGTAGAGTGTAGAAAATGTGTACTGATGAATTGTATGTACATAATAAATACGAAGTTTTCCTGCTATAATATAACTCATTAATTATTTTCTTCTCTTAGAATTTTTCATCCTCATTAAGCATTCATTATTATTCCTTTTCACTTTGTTAAGAGCACAGAACTTCTGCAATAAATTCTATTGTGTTTTTCAAACTCACATTGTTTCACAATTTCTACAATGTCTACTTGATATAGCTCAGTTCTTAAGTTGTATTCATATAATGCAAATGTAAAAACTATTGAAACCTGTTTTCATTTATTAATATTTGGTTTTTAGAATAATTCTGTTTGCTGATTTCTTTATTACATTTTTTTTTCAATTTTGATTTTCATTTAAGAATAAGTTTCTAAGTAACTAATTTCTTTTTATTTAATTATTATTGCTTTAATTTCAAAATTGTTTAGCTACTAATTAACATAAAATACTTATAAGTTAATTTATTTAATTAACTTAAAAATTAAAACACTGACATAATAAAATTTTTTTTTATGATGCATTTTCAAGGTATTCAAATACATTGCAAAAAATATAAATTTTACATGACAATGCTAAAATCCGGTTTTATGAAATTGTATAAAAAAAAAAAATTAAAAGCAATGTAAATGTTTTAGTGTTACAAGATTTTATCTGGGACATTTTTTATGTTTTGTTTCTAGATGGTTTATTATAGTGTCAAGTTAATAATTATATATTTTCACAATTTAAATTTTAAAAAAAGTTATACGCAAGTCAGGTGTGGTTTATTTTCATATTTTGAAAATTCTACGTTTATAATAGTATGCAATTAATATTTATAAGGATGCTCTCTAATTTCCAAATGAATGTTCATTCATTGGATAAAAAGGTATGCTCCAGTTTGCAACCTCAAATCTTGTTGTGTTGACTTTTTTGGTGATAACTCGTGGAAAACAGGAATAGTAACTGTTGAAAAAAATTTATTTCGAAGGCATAACTATTTTTTATTATTTAAAATGTTAGTAAGAGGTAAAAAGTTAAAACTTATAGTGATAAAAGCATAAATTTGTGATGTTTTGTTTTGGTAATAATATTTGTTGACATTATCACCTGTGCCAGCGAAATGAAAACATACCAATAAAAGCATATAAAAGACAAAAAATTGGAATCATTTTTGGGTTTTTATTGTTTATTGTGATTATCAGCTACTACAGGTGTGTAATGAATTAAAAAAAAGTTTAAGCAAATGAATGAATTGGAATTCCATTTTAATTTTTTAATATATATTTTTGCTTATAACTAACAAGAAAGTAGAGAAAAAATGTCTATTGTTTAGCAGTTATATAGAGATTCAGTACAAAAATAAAACCTAGCATTATATTAAAGCTTTCTGTTAGGTGGTGCCAATTTAGAAAAGATAGAATCAATATATTACTTTGTGAATGAATAAATATGTATGCAATTTACTTATCAGGAGTAATTTTCTAAATGTACAAGTCTATTAAGAGTGATATATTTCTTTTTTCTCAAACTCAAATTTTTATTATATTTCTTAAATCCCATTTAATACTTATAACAAATACTAACAAAACATTAAATAAGAATTGGAAAACAGTGCCTAAGATGGCTTTAATACATACTGATAATGTTTAATAATTAAATTTTGTACCTTGTTTTGAAAATCAGCTTTATTTAAGAAGAAAGATTTAAGAAAAAAGGGTGAAATGAAAATGCTTCACTTTTTCTGTACTGAAACGATTTTTCATTTTTCTTTCGATCTTTTGCAACCCTTTTCCTGTTGAAATATCATCAAAGCTTTCTTAATTATGTCCAACATAATTGGGTTCATTATAATGTTTCTAATTTATTTAATATTTCTTATCTGTTAAAAATTGTAAAATTAGTTTTTAATTGAAACAATATCTGTACATTTTCTATACCGTAAAGGCATTTTGTAATTTACGTTAGGAAACTATAAAATTATATCTAAGTTAAAACAGAATAATTATTACAATGCAAATTAAAAGTGTTTAATGAATGTTGTTGGTAAAATTTAAGTATAATGTTATTTCTTTTTCTTTCTTTTTTTTTTAAATTATAGTAATGAGTATAAGTTATTCTTTTTACTTAAACTGCTTCAATTTCACAAACTTCAAAAAGCATTTTTCTTTCATTGAGAACTATGAAAAATATTTAAGATTTGTAAAATTGTAATAATTATATTTAGTTATTTTTTTAAATGTATTGTCATTGGGGTATCGAATTGGCAAATGAATGGTTTGCACTTTGGTCTTAATTTCAAAGTTTGTAATGAGCAATTCCTACTTTAGTCAAGAATGGTTGTTGTGATTTGTTTATTGTGAGTTTTAATTGAAATAGAATTTGTATGCAAAAAAAGGGACTAGAATATGAAACAACATTTGGCTGCTTGAGAAATTTGGCAAAGAACTTTGAATTCATTGATATGAATAATAAGCTGAATGTTATTATCATGAGAGAATTAAAAAAAAAAAGCAAAGCAGATGTTTATATTTTTATTTATTTAATTGTTATCTTATTAATGATACATTGTTTATTAATAATAAATTCTTTAAAAATGAACAAAATATTCATTTAGGGAAGTGTTGCTTAAATATGTGACAACATGAAGACCACCATTGAAGTATTGTCATTGAATAGTAAAGATACTGATATTTTCTAATAGATGATTGATTTCAAGATAATGAAAGAATAGTGAGGGTATAAGTTGTTAAAATTTATAGGTGCAGTGTTGGTGGTATATTTTTAATGTGCCTAGTTTTGTAACTATTTTTCTTATATTTATTAAGCTAAAAAATGTCTAAAAGACAAGTTGGATAGATTTGTTTATTTCCACCCAGCTTACACTACAATGTATTATATATCCAGATTTCACACTTTTATATATGGTATTCATTGCTTTAATAGTTGATCCAATTTGTCTTTTTGCTTTAATTTGAGAAATTGCTTACACACAGGATTCTGGTCATCTCTATCCATATGGCTTCATTTTGACATTGCATCACAAGATATGAGCACCTTTCATAGTGTGATCATAAACAAATTTGATCACAGAATTAGTATGATGATGTGTTTTCAGACAAAGCTTGATTCTGCTTAAAGCATCATGATCACATCCATAATTGGTTGCACTGGGAAAAATGCACATTGCAATTGAGCATTTTCCATACTGACTTATCACCTGAAATGTTGTGGGGTATCATTGATACATATGACTTCTTGTTCACATTGATGGCAATCTGAACAGTACCCATTACATACCTGTTATCTTAAAGCCAGTGATTCTCCCTTTATTCAAATCCTGCAAAACACTGCATTTCAACAGGATAATTCATTGCTGCATGTTACTGATATTATACAGACTTTACTTAATTCACAGTGTGTTTGGCTGCTCTCTGGGCAGAATGATTTTCATGTCTCACTAATTGGAAAGATTTAGCCAATTGTAACTAAGCAGTTGATGCAGTGTGACATCTTGTTAAAGCTGTATAGATAGTTCTTACGTTATATGCCATCCAGTTTCTGTTTGACTCAGTGTCTTGGGGTAGGATTGTTTTAGTTACTATCAAAGGTGGTTTTGATCATTGATTTTTCAGGATCTATTCTACCAAATTCCTTGTAAAATCAATCGTTATTATTTTTTCTGCTTTTAATATATGTGTGCTATACACACTTATTTGTTATTTGTATTTCTCTCTGGTATAGCAATTTTCATGACCATTATTGTATGTAAAAATTGAAGAGTATCACTTGTGTAATGTATCAGTTATTAACTGGTGTAATATTAATGATGATTATGCAAGCTTCGTTTTACAGTGGTTAGGAAAATTGTGTTTGTATCTGGTGATAATAAGTTTAGTAATGCTTTAATATTTTTTTGATTTTTTTTTTATAAAAGAAAAAAAATGCATTTGTGAATTACAGTGTTTATTTTTGCATTGGTTCTGCTTATTTTTTCATTTTGGAACTTTTTGTTCAAATGAATTTGTTCCTTGCCGCTCTGAATTTTTCACCTTTATGGTAAATTTCTTTTGTAAACCTCAATTTGATTTATTAATCTTTGTGTATATTGCAGAGCTATAAGCTGATTTCTACTAGGATAATTAGTAAAGAGCTTAACCTAATGAATAAAACAATTGACAATATTATGTTATGATAATTTTTATTGAAAGGAATTATTTTTCCGAATCAATTTTATTTTTACTAATCAAAATTTAGTTATTTCATAATTTAGATCTTTCTCTTCCTTTACAAATTTTTTAATTAAATATTTTTTTAATTTTTCCATAAAATAATACTTTTAATTTACAATCTTTTGATAATTGATTCTATTGAATCTTATAATTTGCTTTAATAATTCCAGTTTTATTTCATGTATTTAAAACTTTTTAAGGCTGATACCAGCTGAATTATATCAAAGCTAAGTTTTAGGTAAGAACTGTAGAAGCTAGTAATAGAAAGTGGATATACGCAAAAACAAAACTATTTTTAAACTTGCTTGGAGAGTAATTAAAACCAAGTTTTCTTAAATTTCTGTAATGTAAAATTGATTTTGTTTTTATCGATTTAAAATAGCAAGTCTTATTTTCTTTGATAATCTAAAAATCTGGTCACTAGTGACTGGAAAAATCTAATCAGATAAATTACTATCTAACAACTCTTGAAGAGTGTGTTCAGGTTTCTTATGGTTTCTAAACTCAAATAGAATCAGTACGTTTTTGTGAAAGATGGAGATAAATGTTGGTGATACAAAAGAAAAGTTTTTTTTCTATTTTGATTTTCTAAAGGTATTCAAAATAAGTTAATGGAAGAATAGATATCTTTATCAGATTAGGAGAAAAGTGGTTATTACTGAAGACAAGTTCTGGTTCTAAGGAGTTGGCTACTGCTGAGCAAAATGTGAAAATTAGTCTTTGAAGTAATTTATATACCCAGAAAAAGAACTGAGTTTTAACTTTTCAGGAATCTAATTTTTTTTTTTTACCGTGATTCTTGAAAATTTAAATATAATATTGGAACAATTAAACAGTCATAAGACTGCTCAGAACATCATATCGGAAAAAGTTTAAATTACGAAAAATTTACTTGCCAAAGGAATTAATATAAAATAGAAATTTACATTTGAAAGCAAATAATGAGAAAAAATCGTAACTAATTTAGACATAATTAAAAAAAATATACATAGAATACCTTTGGAAAGATAAGCATTTTAACTCTTATTTCTCAGAGCAAACTTAGTCCATAAAAAAATCTGAACTTTTGAAAATTCACTGGATATCTTAAAATATCAGGTAAAACTGAACGTAATCTTTACATAAAAATAAGTCTCATCAGACGATTTAGTATAAAATGTAAATTATTATTTGAAAGAAAATAATTGCGAAAAGAATCGTAACAAATTGCGCCAAGAGATAGAATAATTAACAAAAAGGAGAAAACAATTGAGAACCTAATTGACGTAAATAAAGTTCCACGTGGCATTTAATAAGGAAATATTATCTGAAAATTCAGTAGCTTCATAAAACAAGCAAGTTCTATGAAATTGTGCGAAAATATTTAAAATTGGAAGATATAACGTATAATCAAAAAAATTTTTTTTTTTTTACCGATTAATGCTGTCTTGAAATTGAAGTCAAATATTTTCAAATTCTGTTCATAATAAAAATTATTTGGGTAAGCATTTTTGACAATTTTTAACTTATTTGTTTTCTTGTATCCTAATAACTTAAATCTAATCAAGCTTTATTTTATTTATTTTTATCTTTAATTACAAATTGCAGGCTTTCCTTAAAAAAGTAACCAAATGTATTTATTTAATTTTGTTTTTCTCTAGAACCGCAACTGCCTTAATAATAAACTTATGACGTTTATATTTAATATAACAAGACTGAATATCGCCGTCGCTTGCATCGAGCTGGCAAGGAATGTTGCTCTCTGGAAATCTGTTAAGCAGTATGTGAGTTCGACTCCTACTGTGTGCTTGGATGTTTGTAATGGCTTGAAATCTGCTTTATACTGACAGCTTTGGTCAATATCCTTAGAGCTTTTTAACCACCGTTGTTTGCGTGTTTCTTTTTGAATTATTTTCCTTTCTCTGTTTTCCATTGACCAATTTCTACTTACAGAATTTTGAATTCATGTTATGTTAGTTATTTTCTTGTTCATTAAAATTAATATTACTCATTTAAATATTTCATGCTATCTTGTATGTTCTCGCATTTTTATTATTTTAAAAAATAAAGGACTTAAAACACAATTTTTGGCTAAAAATTTATTTATTGATTTTTATTCAACTTAAAGGAATTTTAGACGCTATAATATTGTTTTCGTAAATTTGATGAGGTAAAAGTAAGGTATTATTTTTGGAAATTTTGTGTTAATTTTAAACTTTAAAAATTGACATTCGTCATTTGATCGATGCTCGAGAATTAAATTTTTCAGGTGTTCATGTAAAAATGAACACTTGAAAAATTGTATTTTACTGAAAAACACCTATTGTATAAGGATGTAAATAAACAATTAAAAATTCATTGACAAATGTTCTGGTATACGAGGATTATATTTTATGTAATTAATATTTAAAAATCAACTATTACAAACTGCCAATTTATAAATAAGCTCGTTGAATGTCACAATTATTGAAAACATTATATTTTTATATAAACACCACATTCTTACAAATCAAAGTTATTTTTGTTGAAAGTATGAAGAAAATTCAAGAGAATTTTTCAGAAAAGATTCGAAACTTAAGGCAGAACGTTTAGTTGTTAAATGCATAGAAAAATGTAAATATGTATGTCTGGTGTCTGCTTTGACACCAGCAGTTGGCTTAGTAATTGAAGATTCCGTCCTGGGAACCGATCAAAACACAGCTGTATGTTGTTTTCATTCAACAGTTTGTACGTTCAATTTCCACCTGGATCTTGGATGAAAACTCGGAAATCACTTTAAACTGTAGATTCCAGCTCTGCCGTTTTCAGTAAAAGGATCATTGAGCGAGTGGTTTACCAAACTAACCATCATCTGAAGCTTGTAAAGTATTTAAGCATGCATGTATATTTGACTCTCCTTATGACTTTTCATTCACGTGTTGCACAGGAGAAAATCCATAAAATTCTAAAGCACCAACCTAAACATGCATGCTAAGAGCAATATACATCTCATATGGTTCAACAATGGCAGGAATCGAATCTAATACCTTTAACTCCGAAAACCTCAATGCTGCAATGATCTCTGGAACGAGACGTGGACATTTGTAGTTGTCCAGAAACCTTTTTGAATCATATTTTGAATTTTAACCCTCTTGCAATTTTAGTTGCCGAACTACTTACATGCAATATTAATATTGTTGTTTTTTGGCTGTACACATCACTAGCTCGCTTTAAATGTTGTGCTATTGATGTGATGTAAGTTGAAGTGAACCTGATTTTTTGGAGCCAATATAAAGAGTACTCCGTGGAATGTATAAACATTTTTTTTAATCCGGTGAAAATAGATTACAATAAAAGGTAGAATTACATTAAAGTTGCATGATATATATGTGGGTTAATCAATTCTTTTGATGCCATGTTGAAAATTATCTGTGCCAATGATAATCGAGTCGTTTTTGATAAACAAGTGGCTGCTTTGGTTGTGAAATAAGGCAGACCTGTCTGAAAGTATGAACTTGAATATGTTTTGATAACTCAATGTTTTCGTGATGTGTTTTGTAAATATTGTTAAAAAGCCCTCTACATTAGGTGGATAGGTGATAAATATTGGTATTATATTTGTTTATTTAAAACCACTTTTTTGTGGAATGTTTTATTCTTTGTGATAAATGGAAAAAAAAATTTTTTTTCTAGTTAGTAATGTTTTTGTTTTGTAAAGTGTGTTTTGTCTACTTTAAGTGTTTTATCTTCGAATCCACCAATGAAGAAAAAATAATTTTATTTACAGGCTTTAAAATTATTTTAAATAAAATTGTATGGAAAAATTGTTTTTATTTATTAAATAGAAAATTGTTTTAAAAAAAATAACGATCACTTACATAGCTTAATGTGATAAAACTCTCTTTTTAGCCTCTTTTGAATGGAAAGTTTCAGATTTGATTTCAACTACTGTTAAACAACGGAAGTTCAATGTTGTGCTTTTGCTCTCTGTGTACTTCTTTTTAGAAATTTTAAAAGAGAATGCGAGGGAATTTTCGGGGTTTCCTCTCTTGTGATATATTAATAAATCCTTCCTGGTGGTAAGGATACTACGGATATTTCCAGTCTCGGTGCTTACCCTAGTGCTGATCGACACCTATACACTAGGAATCACCCCAGAGGCAGTGCTTAATACCAAGCATTCATTTGATTAGCCACGACTGTAGCTAGGTACCAGCCGACTGATACAAAGGGGACAATAGTGTATCACTCGGCCAACATGTGGAGATCTTGACTGTCCATAAGAACCAAGAAGCAAACAGCAGTTACAGCTACTCATGAAGAGCTCCCTCGATTGCCGTCGAGGGTTGTAAAAGATTAGAAAGAGAAGAGAGGAAAGAACACATGGAATATAGCTACTTTTGATGAACGGGAAATAGATGTTTTCAACATGCACATCTCTTGGGACAAATGGTTAGGAGTTTTACGAGTTTTCTATCTTGTGACATGAGAATGATCCACATTTTATAAAAAACCCTCAAGGAAAGCAAATAAGTTGCGGATATGTAGCAACGCTCAACAAAAAACGAAAGAGCTGGCCACTAAGTGAAGTCAAAAATGAAATGCTTTAATATAAGCTAAAAAATAATAATAACTTGAAAATATAGGATTAAAAAGAAATAAAAAATTACCTCAATAATTTTAAACGGATTGTTAAGATATGATAATATAACTTTCTTCAGTACTTTTTAGTCAGAAAATGAATTTAGGTCTTCCAATGTTAAATTGAAATTAAACTTCACCCTGCTGCTTTTCAAAACGTTTACCTAGAGGCAGTGGCTTTATGCTTATGTTGCTAATAGAAAAACTTGGAAAATTCCCAAGCACCCACTAATAGGTTCTTACGTTTAATACTTGTAAACGCTTAATCATCAACCAAGGACCGTCAAAAACATTTGAATATCCACAACCACCGGCTGTGGATATTTCCAGTCTCGGTGGCTGTGGATATTTCCACCCCTTGTATGTTTCCTTGGTGGGTGGTACCGTCGAACCTGAAACTTTAAAAATATTCTACATGTTCTAATTCTCGCGTCATTGAAGCCAATTTACCTACTTGTTACATGTAGATAAGCACACCAAGCAATTTTCACGCATTATCACCTTTTCGGATACAAAAGCCTCTAAGATCAACTATTGGTAGCTAGAAAATGTATAAAAAAAAATTTACGATCTGGAGATCTTGTTCAAGTTAACATAAAACAAGCTTCGACGATCTGTAATTAAAAAAATTGTATTCATATCCAGTCGATACATCATTTATAAAACTTCAAACGAGTCTCGTGGTGTCCTTTCTAACCCCGATTTCATACATATTACAGAAGCAGAATTCTTTGAAGAACTACGTGATCAAGGAGCTAGTGCTGCATGGTGTATAATCATTCGACGTAACGACATACTTATCCCCACCCAACATATTGTCTTAATTTTTCAGACACCAGTATTGCTAAAATCCATAAAAGCAGGTTATATAAACTGCCAACTTCGTCCATACATTCCTAACTTTCTTAGGTGTTTTAAATGTCAGAGTTATGATCACTCCCAACAAGCATGTAGGAATACTGATCCTATGTGTGGAAAATGTGCACAATTTGGTCATGATGTTTGTATTTCAGAAATTTTCAAGTGTTGTAAGTGTTCTGGTGCACATGCTGCATTTTCCAAATCTTGACCTATATGGATTTTTGAGAAAGAGGTTATTACAAACAAGATAAAACAAAATATCACTTTCCCGAAAGAAAGACAATTAGTAAAAAACAGAGCACCAAAAGTTGGCGTTTCTTATTCTTTTATTTTACAAATTCATTGGATTTTTTTTATCTAATATTTATGTCTCATCTTTTTGGCTTTCATGAATTTGTGTTAGTGCTTTTGTTCTTCTGAGTCATTCACCTCAACATTTTCAATTAGTTCTTAAACAATGATTTACTGATGCACTTAACTTATTAAGCATTACTTTATTTTCGGCGCAGTTTATCCTATCTAATGATCTTGCGCCAGTAAAATCAAATCTAATCGAATCCATCAAAAGTAAAATCGAACTTGAGACCTTTCAATCTGAAGAGAGCGATCTTAACACTAGATCATAATGAGTCCTGACCTATAGTTTATGCTTTGGTATCCTGAAGTAAATAGCGCATTAATTAAAAGCTGTGTTAATACCCTTAGCGTAATGTTTTCCAAGACTAATTTTCATGGAAAGTAGACCGTATTAACGTATTGCAAGTAGAGAACCCGGAAAATTCCCAAATATCCTTTTCAATAGGTATGTATACAGATTGCAGAAATGTAATATCCAACTGGCCAATACCAGTAGCTGGTTTATAACTTGCTATCTTTGACAGTCAGTTCAACAATTCACGTGTCCAGTTCATTTTTCGGCAATGGATGTTCTACTTGGAGTTCTGTTTTAAATAATAAGCCACAGTCAAATTAGCCTTTGCGAACAAAAAGTGACCAGTCCCACTTTCAGTAGTCCTCATGTTTAGATGATGACAGTATAGTGACTAACCGGTTAAAAACTGATTAAAATGTACTATTTTATGTGCTTATAATCTTTTAGGTGAAAAAGAATTAATACAATTTATGATTGCTTTCGTAATATTTTTAATTTGTACTATATTCCACAATAATACTTCAATATAGATCAGAAAAATATTTATTCATGAGAAGAAGTAGAAATAAAGCTGAACTCCCAGAGCAGATAGTCCCTTTTTGTGGGTTATCCTCGATATCTGAATTCTAAAAATTCTTCTATCTCTAATAAAGTATTTCAATGCAAAAATGAAAGTTTTGGCTGATTTTCTGTAGAAGTAAGAGGTTGTGACAAATTTGTAAAAATAATATTATTATTCTATAAACAATAAGCGTTGTTAAGTGTTTCAACAATTTGAATTCATTTTTGAAGTGATTTGTTTCTCTTTTTCATAAATATGTGGATTATCGACTCGATATAGATCGTGATAGTGGTAATTTATATTTAATGGAAATATTTTTTCAAAAGGAATAAACCATATTATTAAAAAGTGAAATTATAATAAAGTTATTTTAATTGAGCAATACTTTGTTAGGGTTGCGTTTTTTGAAGTGGAAAGTGTTGGATTTGGTCCCAGCCTCTGTTAAAAAGAGATTTGGGTTTCTGCTTTCTAATACATTGGTGTCTGTGTGAAGGTGTATGCTTGGAATTCTTCCAGGTTTCTTAACTTGCTACACATTTATACGATCCATTTTGTGTAAAAATTCCTGAGGGTAATAATGCAGTAGATTGGATTGTAAAGTTTTTCAAAAGTCCAACTTGGGCTCTTTTGTATGTAAAAAGCCCTTAATATGCTTTGAAAGCGTTTCCAGGTAATGAAAGAGAATAATATACTGAATATAATTTATATTTTTATTTACAACGGAGAGTAAAAAAATTTTTTTTAAATGAGCAATGAAAATTATATATTTTCTGATCGAAAGTTTGTAATAAATATTTTAGCTAGAATATTTATTACAATCTTTAAAAATACATTTTCTGGCCATAAAAAATCAGCATTAATATATTCTAATCATTAAAGAATAGAAAATATGATAATGCGCTATTTGTTTGCTCATCGCGTATAAATTGAGAATTAAAATTTAAATTAAAAAAATGGATTTCAAAATGTGTAATATTTATTTTGATATGATTTGACTTTCTCTTTGTCTTTCTCCCCTAAGCCAATTATTTCTAATATTTGAAGGAATGCATAATTTCTTGTCTGGTTTCTTTTTTTCCGTCTCATTTTCCATAGAAATTTTTTTTTTGCTCTGTATCAGTGCGTACACCCCAGGTTAAAAACCTTTTATATAGGTCATTGCTCTAAGAAAACGAATCCCTGATGTTTTGGCGACAGTCATGCTAATAAAATTTTTATTTTTAAAATCAGTTTTATCGATATTTCCATTTTAATGTTCATTTGAACTATTTCACCTTTACGAAACATATTTTAAATTTCAAAACATCCAATTCCTCAATTGATTCTGTTTAACTTTATGTAACGCCTAACAACAGAAAATCTGTAATATAAGATTTTTTTTTTACACTCATCGCATTTTATTGCTTTTTGTCTCATCCATCGCATGCCATTCTGGATGGATCCTAATATATAATGATCAGTATTTATTTTCGCTGGAGGGAAAACTCTCAAGCATACACAGCAAACGTGCATACCGAAATGAAAAGTAACGCCGCTATCTCCCATTGTTCAATTGCTGCTGGGATCGAAACTAGGACCTCCTATTCTAAAGGCGCATCCTACTTTTAAGTCATGGTAAGTTTGTTTTACAATGATATTCAGATGTGCTTATATTATACTCTCATTCTCTGGTTTGCTGGAGCTCCGTGGGTTGGGGACGTGTCTATGTTAACATATGGCGTTTAAAGTCCTTCCGCTGGTGTGGCGTGGATGTGGTGAGGAGGGTGCCAGCTCAGGTGTGACCTTGTCACCTGACCGTGGTTAAAATTACGAGGCACTTGGTGATGGGCGAGTATTTCAAACCAGTTAACCTAATGGTACAGTACGGGGCTCGCCTGCACCGCTATGTATGTATGTATGTGCTTATATCCAACAGTTGACAAGCCTTTTTTCATTCTCAATCTTTGAAATGCCTATAATGTACACAATGATGCCTATAATCCACACATCATTTATTTTTTAGGTCTTTTGATCTTTTGAATTTGGAATTTCGTATGAGGTATTTAACTCTAAATTTGGAATTAAACTCGAATAAATCAAACACATAAGAACTCTAATTAAAAGAGTGAAGAAAAAACGAAGTGATTGTAGAAATAGCGAACCTCATAAATCGCTTGTCCTTAATTGAAATATTCTCAAATTCCCAATTATTGATTCACCTATTTAGAGTGTTCAGCAGTTCATGGATTCAATTTCCACTTTCGGCCTAAATGTTTTCAGTAGCAAAGAGCCACTTTTTAAACACAGAACAATGTCTTGTAAGATCTGATGTGCGAAAGTGTGTGACTGTCAAATAAATTTTTTTTTCAATTTTTTTCTTTAACACACGCCCGTCAAGAATTTACCTCTTCCAGCACTGAAAGTTGAAAGTGATGTCACCTTTATGTAGGGGGACATCCATCATGCCCATCCCCCTAAAGTGTGTGGATCCCCGTTATTTAGAAGCAGGTACCAAACAAAACACCAAGGACTTTGCCTACCTAGTCCAGAGATATTTCATTCCAGAGACATTTAACTTAAAGAACATTGTAAAGTCGACTTATTTTACGCACCTTAACCGCCATTAGCGTGCATGACGAATCATTGGTTGGGTCGGATTCGAACTTACTACCTTCCGGCTCCTTAGTTATTGAATGGTAACTGGGATGGTAGATAGCTACTTATCGGAAGGTAGTTACAGACGGCAAAATGTGAAAAATCATCGTAGGCACACCCCTTAGATGATCAAACAAAAACACCCTTTTTAAATAAGAGAGAGAATCTTGCGATTCTTCCAAATATATCTCGAATTTTAAGAAGCAAAATAAATTATTTTTAAGTGTGCTCGTTTATTTTTCAAAATCTGTAAAAATTGCCTTGATAGAAATAAATTCATTATTATTAATTTTTTAGCATATCAAGAAAATAATTTTATAAAAATATTTATTATTAATAATATAGCCGAATTTTTCTGTTATTTAATTTTATTTTTTGCGCATGTTTAATTTCTTTTTTAATCATTATATTTTTTTTTATCTGTTTTAATCTTGCAAGGCTTGATTTTAAAAGACAAAAATTTTATTCAGTTTCTCTTAATTTTTTATGAATATTTCACGTAAATTAGATTCCTGATATTTAATGTCATTGAAAATATAAAAATGCTAAATTGAATAATCGAAAATTTTGTTGACAAATTTCTCCATTTTTCCGAATTAAAAAAAAAAAAAAAATGAAAAAATTTCAGTACTTTAGTTGAATTATATTAAACGGTTCTTAGTGCTCCAAAGTTTTTATCAAAAAATCTTATTTCGATTATAATAATATATAATGTAATAAATAATTTTTTAAGAACTATATCCGCATTTTTTTTTCTTACAGTTTTTGAATGTGTTTTATTAGATCTTCAGAAATCATGTGAATTAGAACATATTTTCTTTTAGTTTTTAAAATAAAAATATAAGATTGAAAAATAATAATATTGAGACAAGAGAGAGATAAAAATATAAGAGCATAGATATTTTAATTTTTATCCAAATGATATAAAAATATATCGGAAGACTGAACACTGTAAAAGTGACACCATTTTATTGTAACTAAAGAAAAAATCATAAGATAAATCATCAGATATCAGAAAGATTGAAAAAAATTGTGATTGACCGAGGAGTTTAGAAAAATTGCAGGAATTCTGGTAAATTGTTTCAAAATACCCGAAAACAAAAATTTCTACAAAGTAATTTGACTGCTTATAGATTTGTAAAATCGGTGTATCGTTTTCTCAAAATGAACAGATTGTTTGAATTAGTTTGTTTAGCACTCAATATATATTTTTTACGTGCGACCGGATAGGTATTTAGAGCGTATTACTTCCAGCATCTCGTGGGATTCGAACTCGCAAACTGTTGAATCGGAAGCCAGAGTGCTATCCCTTCAACTATCAGCTTGGCTTTTCGAAGGTGGATGGCGATGAAATCATTATGCAAGTTTGATAATTTTACATTAATATCTCATACCTTTTGACTACTAAACTTTTTAAAATGCTCATTGTCCCAATAAATATTTATGTTCTTATTTAGATTTCCTGTGCGCGCATTTCTTGTTTTGTTGCACAGAACCTACTTTTATAAATAGTTTAAAATTTTTCTGATCAAGTTAAAAATTTAGAAATTAGAATAAATGTTGTAAAAAACACTTTCTCAATTTATTTATTTTTGGATTTAATTTTAACGATTCATGTAAACACATATTCTAATGTTATTCATTTAACTTATTCCGGAAATATCTAACGTTGGGGAGGGGGTTTCCAATTTTTAACATTTATCTTAATTATTTTGTTATACTTTATTATACTTTACCATCGATTGTAAACTAATATGTTCCACGCGCGGGGCTGTATCACGTAACTTCATTTTGAAAGGAAGAAGCTTTGAGTTAAAGAGTGCTATTATGTAACTGTCTGGATAAAGGATTCTTATCCGTCATTAAATATTTTTTTGTGATTTAAATTTGGGTCTCATTTCAGTGTTTTCCAGGAACCTGAAAATAAAGCAACAGTGAAATTCATCAATATTAAAAAAACAGCGCCAACATATATTGTAAAACACTCGTTTAAGAAAATTAACAACTGTTGCTTCAGTATATATGAAAGTATATACATTTTAAGATAAAAATATTGAATTTTTTATTTAGCATTTGAAGTAGAATATTTTAAAATTGCTTATATAAAGTTATTCATTTTGATATAATTGAGAATGTCCAAAAACACATTTCATTGATACAATTATTTACTGTAACACATTTAAATCCACACATTATTTACTGTAACACACTGCAATGTTAAGAATTCTTGTGAAATCTTACTTTAAAGGCAAAACAAATCATTGTCCATTGGTTGCCCGGCTATTGTGACCTTGTGGGATAATGAATAAGCGGACACTCTCTTCAAAGTGGCAGTAGCATCTTACAGCATCCAAATACAGCTACTTTTTTTTCAGAGGATTAAATTGTTTTTAAAGTGTTTATTCAAATTTATTATCATATAAGGTCTTTGAATTCGTGTGACTTTAAAAAAATAGGGCAATTTTAAGCCGTTTTCTTTTTTTCTGATAGCTAAATATGTAGCGACTTTCCGCTTATCAACAGGGCGCGATTGCCTTTCAGTACCCCCCCCCTCCCACCTCACACGCACTTTAGTGATCCAATGTCTGATTTGTGATTCTGGATAAGAAATTGACAGGAGCCACCTATTCCAGTATGTGGATCTATGTGGTCTTATTGTGAAGAAATACTGGCAAAGAATACTGATATTATTCTTAGTTCCAGTGTTTTTAAATTCCGTTTATCAGCACTTAGCTGCTCTTTTTTTTACTTGGTCATTTGAAATTAATTAAAGGTTACTATTAACCAGATATTGATTATTCAGGATATATTTCATTTTAAACTGTTAGATTTAATTCTTCTAAAGAATAAAATATTAAGGAATTAATTCGAATTAGAAACTTTTAAAATTGGAAAAGTTGATTAAGAATTAACTTTTCTGATTAAAATCTTAATGCATTATCATGATTTTATTTAAAAGTATTTGATGATTTGAATTTTCTTTAATCGTTCTTGTTTTTTTTAAATTCGACTGTGTTTTTTGTTACTTTATTAGTAATTTGCCCTATTTCCAAATAAATATAGTTAGCAATATGTGTTGCTAAATAAATACTTTATTTTCTTACAGAACAAAACCAAGTTATTTCAAAAAGTTCTGTTACTTAGGGTTTATGTTTTTGACAAACCAATCATATCGGTCTAATAATAATCAGAAACAATATACTTTAAATATAAATAATCGTTAGTGTCAATGAAACAAAATATATTATGGAATCGAAGTTCTTTTAAACTAAACCAAACAGCACTAGAAATGAAGCTCTCTAAACTCTTCACTTAGCTTGCCCCTGAAATGATGAGCTATCTAACCTCCAATTCAAAAATTCATGGATTCGATTCCCAGCTTTGGAGTTAGTATTTATAAGGCTTCAGAATTTCTCAAAACTTTAGCTTCATACATTAAAAAATTTTTAAGTTTGGCCTTTAATCACTGGTGTTTATACATGACTTCTCCTTTTATAAGAGCGTCCATTATTTTATTATAAATTTCATGTCATTTTTAACTGATAACTTTTTTTTCTGGATTTGGCCTCCCCCAGAAAGAAATTTTTCTTATCATACTTAATGAAAAATATGGAATCGGGTCTCTGTTGAATAATTTTACCCAGCTTGTAATCAAGAAAACATTCTTAAGATTTTATTATTCAAGTTTATTTTTACCTTGGATCAAGTTCATTACATATTTTCTGGTATATTTTTCTTTATTCTAAATATTAATTATTTATATTTTCCTTTGAATATATATATTCATTCATTTAAGTTAAGGAAATTAAGCTAAATTGTATACATTGAGGTAACCTGTAAAATAGTTTTAAAGGGAATTGGATTAAATTTTCTATAAATATATTTTGTTAGGAATGATGTTTGAGGACAGTGTTTCTATGAAAAAGGATTTCGTGCTGGTATTGACTTAATATATATTTAATATAGTTTTAAATTTTAATTAATTTTACAATAGTTTCAATTAGAACTTCATTTGCAATATTTTAAGTTTCCAAGGATGAACCTCATTCGCCTACATTTTCGAGACTTATTGCGTTTGGCAGATACCCTTGAAGTTAGAATACTCATTAAAACCGATATCATTTCGCTACATTTTCCTAAAAATAGCAACTAGTAATTCCGAAAGCATCAGTATAATCGCTGCGAAAAAGCGCCATCTCGACCTTTGTTGGACGGAGTGCACATAGCATCGTGCTCACCTCCGTTGCCATGGTGATATGACGCATCTCGGTCCCCTCTTCCACATTCGGAGTTGCTGTCGTCAGAAAAGAATTTCGTGTGAACGCTTTGACTCGGGTGTTTTTGGAAGAGGCCACGTGAAAATCCAAACTCTCTCGGAAATGTTTCCCACGTAAGTATTTCGAGAAAAGAACACTTTTCGAAGTTTACATTTGAGTTAGTGAATCTGTAAAGCGAGATTTATTTTTTTCACACCTTCGATTTATAGTTTATTTCATTTGTAAATCAAACAACGATGGGTTGGATTAAAGCATCGGAAATAATTTCTAAATCATTCTGTTTCGTATAAGTTTTGGTGTATCTAAGGGTGGATGATAGGATTATGAAGTATGGTAATTATTTCAAGTACTATGCATTGAATTGGAGATTTTTCTTTTTCTTTTATTTTTTTTTTCTGCAAGAAGGAAATGGTTTTATCGGAATCTCCGATCGTGAAAACGCAGAGGCTGCGCTCAGCGTTGCTATAGCAACGAGTGGATGTGCTTCAAGGGAAAGGATGATTTTACTCATTGATTAGAGCCTGCCTGTTAAATTAGTACTAAAGCACTGTTTTTTCCTTTCTTATTTATTCCATTTCCTAAATTAAAATTTTGAAAATTTAATATCAGTTTTAAAAGCGTTTTATTTTAAATCGTTTCTGTTAATTAAATTTAACCTGATTTAGCAATAAATGTGTAAAATTTTGTTATCAAAGATTTTAAATTTGATATGTTCTTTATATTTAATAATTTTGTATAATTAAAATTACAAGTAAAATTCTTAATTTTTTTATTTTAAAATAAAATACCACATTTCTACTTATCGTAATTTTCAGAAATTTTGTATCAAATAAATGTTTAAAACAATTAAATGTTGTAAGCAAATCTATTTAAAAGATTTTTTAACAATATGACAAAGAAAAATCTGTATGAAATTAATTTGACATTTTTACTATGCAATGAATGTGTTTGCGTATATTGTAAATTATAAATTTATTTTAAAATAAGTCAACATGTTTAAATATTAAGAGAAGGAATTTTATATCTCAAAATTTATGTAATTGGAAAAATGTATTGTTAATAGAAAATAATGTATAATTATCTTGAAGACTAGCTGCTTTTCTAAAAATATTTTCAATTTTAAAAAAGCAATATATTATAACATTTATATAACTTTCATATACCATGTTCATTGGCAGTTTTATTAAATTCATTAGAAATACAGCTATTATGTATATATATATATATTCTATATTAATAGCCGGTTGATCTACTTTTTATTGAGATAATTATTTCAAATTACATCATTTACTCAACATTGCAACATTAGCAAATATAATATTAATCAAAAACTCATGTAAATGGTAAAATATTCAGATTCAAAGAATATTTTAACTGAAGTTTTCACAGTTGTAGACTTTTGTTACATTGCCTCTATGAGCAATATTTGATTGTTGTAATGGAGACATTCATTTTCTATTGTTTATTGAAATTTTAGGGCAATAATGACTATAAAAATTATAAATTAACTTTTAAATTTGTAAAATATGAGGTCAGCTTAAGGCTCAGAATGTTTCTTTATAAAGTGAATTATAATCCAAAACTTGAGATTATTCCTCCTGATCTTGTAAGTGTTTCAACTTATCTCAATAATATCTGACATTGATGAAGGTATCTTGAATAATGTGTTGAAAAATTGTCCAGAAAACTGATATACAAGTAGTAACAAAATGTTTTGAGTGTATTTTAAAAGTAGGCCTTCCTTCTTATCAAGGCATTGCATTGCATTATATGTATTAAGGCAAAATTGAAGTCCTCATCTTAAAATCTTTAGAGGAAAAGTATTTTGAACTATTATATGTTAAGACATTAGTAAGGTTTGCATTTGAAGACTTAGATATCAATTATTGAATTCTGCTTTTTCTTGTGCTTTTGTTTTGATTTTCAAGTTGTGACTCAAAAAATATCACATTAGCAATATAACCAGTACATTTTGTTTGCCTGTTGTGTTGTCTCTTAAGACTATATAATTATTTCTTCCAATAAAGTAAAATTTTGTATAGTCAAAAAAGATATTTTATGAATGATTGTGACAAGTTAAGGTCCTGCCAAGGCCAACACAATACCTAGATTTATTTTTAATTTAGCATTTAAAGGATTATTTGAGATATTAAATTTAGTATTCTATCTATATACAGCTATGAAAACCCTTTTGCATCTGTTATCAAACGCTTCAGGATTTTAATGAACGTGTGTGTACTATCATTATGACATGCATCACATTAGGTAATTTTTAATTAAAATTAATGCAAAGAATCAACTTCTCAAAATGAAATTTTTCCAAAGAATTATTTATTTATCAAAATATTGCAGATTATATATATTCTATATATAATAATATATTCCAGTGCACATTAATGACAGTATAATACCATATTATACTGGAATTATGATTAAATTAATTCTAGATTATTTTCTGAGCTGAAGGCTAAGTAAATATCAATCTGAACTTAATATGTGGGTTTAACTGTAATCTTGCATGTGAATGTAGTGGTTTGGAATTAATTCAGATTATAAAGCCTCTTTAAATTTTACTTTATGTGCAAGAAGTGTATGAAATGAAAAATCAAATATTCTATTTTACTATCCCTGCATTAATCTATGTTTGAATCCTGAACTAATTTAAAAATAATAAATTAATTAAAAACTTTAATTATTATATCTATTAGTATGCATTTGATTTTCTGTCCTTCATCAGGTTGGTCTGTTGACATAGTTTTTCCACTCTTGTCATTTGTTAGTTTTGCAATCCCTACTATAGCATTTTGAAGTTTAGAGTCATTCTATAAAAATACAAGTTAGATTTGTGTTAAGAATATTTACTGTAGAACAATAAACTACACTTAATTATTAGTCATTTGTTTCAGTCTTTAAATCTACTAATTAGTTTCTGTTAAATTGTTCATTGTAAATTTTAAAATATAATTATATAATTAATATTATAAAATTCCTTGTGTCTGTGTGCTTCTCTAATGCAACTTCCAACATTTCAGAACATTGATTAAAATGGTGTAAGATTTTTTTCACTGAAATAAAACTGAAAATAAATAATTTTCCTTAATTAAACTCTTAAATTCTTTAGTTAGAAATTACTCATAATTAGTAATTTTATATTTCAATTCTGTGAATAAAAGTTTATTTATATTAAACAGGATTATTTTTATGAATTATTTATATTCACCTGTGAACTTATTGATGGATGTGATAAATTTAGACCATGGCTAAAATTAGTTTTATTTAAAGTTTTTGATTTGAAATTTCAAACTATTGTTGGTGTCTTCAATATTAGTGAAGAGTTTTACAGTGAATACTTCCTATAGTTTGAATATATATTAAATTAAAATATAACTTAAGTACTCCATTTGTGGTTTGTTGAATGCTTATATTTGTAATTAATCTAATTTTTGAATGGCTTTTTGTTAATGTGAATTTTATTTAACTGTACAAATTTAATTAACTGGAACACATCCAGCAATTCATTGTAGTAAATTTGAGTTTCAGAAAATTTAATTGTGGTCATTTTGCTTAAAATTCATCTGAAAATAAATTTATTAAAATTACAAACTTTGACATACTAATAATGTCGTATTAAAAATGCCTTATTGTTAAATTGATGAAATCTAATTTTATATTTAGATTTCATCAATTAAATAATATATATCATATTAATTTTAGAAATCATAATTTTATTATTGTCATTGAAATGTTTTGTTTGTGTAACTTTTTATTTTAATTGTTAGGGAGATATCCTAAAATTGAAATAAATTTTATTATAAATATAGTAAAAATTAGTAATTATTTTTACAGGAAAATTGAAAATTATTTAAATTTACCTTGTGTGAAAAAAATTAATCTCAAAAATCTGCTATTGATATTTTTTATTTACTTTTTCAGATAAAAATTTTATTTCCTTACCTAAAAGAGTAATGCTTCAAGGATCATAGTAAAAGTGAGTAATTCATATATTTAAATATATAGAATTGATGTTAGTATTGATATATTCAGTTTTCCATTTTGCACTGATTTTATACTATATGAAATGGATATTTTCAATATAGTTTGGAACACATGGTGTTCTTGCATACGTAACTGCTTAAAAAATTAAATAAAAAATAAGCATTTATCTAGAAAATATTTTTTATTCAAATTAAATAGTTCTTACTGGAAACTAATATAATCTATAAATATTTAAGTGCAAGATGTCTGTCTATACAAAATATAATATGAAAAAATAAGTGTTAATTAGGCTTTTTTAAACTTATTTTTAATAAGAAATTTGAACAAAAAATTAATTTAAATTTAATGGGACATTTCTTTGCCTTATGTTATCAGAAAAATGACACATTTGTATTTAAAATTATCAACTTTTTATGAAATTTCTGTGCTACCCATCATATAACAATATAACTAATCAGTAATTTAATAGCTATCTAGTAATTGTATAAATAAACTGTGTTGTACTGTAACAAATCAGCAACTTTCAATGTATTCTATCTTGCTTTTAATGAAACTCTTTGGATTTTAAGATTTTTATTATAAATTCTTTGTTTCTAACACAATGGTCTGCTATTAAAATTGTAGATTTCAAGTATTTTGGATCAAACTGAAATTTAAATTGCGGAAATCTAAGTTTTTTGCTAAATGTAAAATAGGATATTTTTGGTTTTTAAATGGTATGTAATATAATGTCATGTATTTTTAATGTTTTTTATATTTTAACCATTAAGAGAATTGCAGTATTACGAAGTTTACTTTTTGCATTCTTTCAGATTTAAAAAAAATAATAATAAACTGGAAGTTTTTACTTGAAGTTTAGTTTTCTAAATATAAAAATCATACAAAATTATATTTTATTACTAAATAAATCATAACAACCGTATTGAAAACATTTATAGACAATATGATGAAATTAAAAATCTTTCAATATTTATGCATTTTTCAATCATAAAATTAATTGAATAACTTTTGGAAAAAGAGTGAAAGATAAAGGAAGGTTGTTACCAATATATCTTGAAACATTAAAAAAAAAAATATATATATACTAAATTCTGTAGTTGAAATCTTTTATTTATTTGTTAAGCATAATTAATTGTAATATGTCAAACTATCAATTATGAATTGTTAGTATTCTGGTTTTCAGTTCAACAGTTCATGATGATTCTCCATTTGGGTCTAGATGCTTGTGGTGGTTTAGAATTTACTTTAATTACCTGTATAATTAACCATTGTATTCAGTAAATAACTTGAGTAGCAAACAAATTATTTGATGGATATCACTTTCCTTAATATTCAAATTGAAAAATATTATTTGATAAAAATCAGTTAAATAAAAATATAATAAATACATTTTTATAATAAATAACTGTAAATAACTGGCATACTTATCATTTCTTTCTTCTCAAGTAAAAATTTCATCATGTTTGTTTTAATATTGAAGTAATAAATAAAATGACATATAGAGAAAAAAGATTTTTAGAAGGAAATATAACTATTATTATTTATGAATATTACTTAGTTAATAAGCTGTGTTCAAAAGTGTAAATATTGGATTACATTAAATATGTTTTTGAAATGTGTTTAAAATATATAATAATATGCATTAATAATTAGAGCTATTATAAGTATAAAAGGAGTGGATATTTTTGATTGTGTATTTATATTCAAGTAAAAAATTTATATTCTAAGAATCTTGTTGCTAACAGAATTTTTCTAAATAATTAGACTTATTAAAATACTAATGAAATTATGAGTGATAGTTATTTTATATCTTATGAGTTTTTGCAGTATAAATGAAAAAAAAAAAAAAATAAATAAATAAATAAAATAAATAAGGATACAATTGCATTTTACTTAACCCACCAGCTTTGTGTACAAATGTTGAATGGAAAACAACTTTGAAGGAGGATGATAATTAAACATTAAGTCTAATTATCTTTATTTCAGCTAAAAAATGTTTTCATAAGACTTAATGAAAAATTACTGTTTTGAAAGTTTAAGTGTTTTAAAAGTTACTGTATTTTTTTCTGATCTAACTCTTTATTTAAAAAAAATATTTCAGATAGATGATACTAATGGTAATTTTCAACATTTTCAATTAATTTTTTTTATCATACTTACTTGTATGATATATAAATACTGAAAATTATATTTACTTTTCATTATCAATATATTAAAATAACACTGATAATGTAGTATAATTATAAAGTATGCTTACCCAATGTTTCAAGACATTTTTCATTTAAATAGTAAAATTGCAATTAAATTTTGAAATTTATCGTTAGTTTCAAAATAAAGTTTGTAAAACTATGTTTTTAGTTTATCTTTATATTTTGTAACAAATGTTATTTATCTGATGATAGTTGGTATCTTATACTGTTTACTCTTTATCAATGTTTAATGATTAAATAATTATTTTTATTCCAATACAAATATTTGATTCACATTGTTGTATATTTATTACCAAATATGCATATCATTTCTTATTTTACAATGGTTATCTTGATTTAATATTATTTTCCTGTACTCAAAGTAATGTAAATGTAATAATAGTAGATTAATATCAGTTATTCCTGTGTCAGAAAGTATAGCATAGGAAATTTGAAGGAGTTGACTAATCATTATAAACATACGTAGCAGATGATTATGTAAACAAAGAAATGAAGGAAGCTTTATGTATGTTATATAATTGTCCAATCAACACCTATTTTTTTAAACTAAATGGCCATTACTTCTGTATGGCCTTTGTAGTAATTTTTTATATTTTTTCTTTCATTTCTATTTTATTGTAGTTAACAAATATTTATTTTGAACTTAAAATTATGAAACTAAAAGAAACCTATATTAGTGCACTAATTTTTTGTTGATAAAAATTAATTTGTTAGTGAATTTTCTTTCATATGTGTTGCTTATCCAGTATTGGCATATTCCACTGATTATCCTAGATTTAAAATATGGTATTGTCTTATAACTAAAAAATAAATGATTCACTTGAGATAAGCTGAGCTGGTAGCTGAATGGTTAGTGCTCTTGCTTTTGGTTCAACAGTTCATGGGTTCGAATCCCACCTTGGGTATGGGTGTTTGTAGTGGTTCAGAATCCACTTTAAACCTTAGTTCCCGGTCTAATTAGCCATCGTGTGCAAAAAATGATCATTGAGCGACAAACAAACCAAACCAACCATTTGAGATAAGGAATCTGAAATGTTTCAGCATGCAATAAAATAATTAATATTGAAATGTTAAATTGAAAGTGTTAGACATTTTGTAAGAAATCTGTACTTATTATAAAAATTCTGTATTTATTATAAAAAATATTTATTTATAAAATTTAAGCATTTTTATTGTTTGATGCATCAAAAAAAGTAGCCAGGCAGAATAACCAACTTTGCAAATACATTTCTTTAAAATAATAGCATTTATTGTTTTTTTTTAAAAAAATTATGTTAGTTAATTAAAATGATTCTTTTACTGTTCAAAATCTAGTAATTGAATTTTAAAGACTTAAGATTCTTATTATTATGTAACTTTTTGCTTTGTAAATATAAAGTAAGAACTAAATATATAATCTTTAATTAATGTAATTAAATTAAAAAAATTTTTCCTGAGTGTTTGTTATTTTTCTTAATTGTATCTAATATTTTATAGAAGTGGATCTCTCATGGCTGTTGAAGAACATGCAGAAGAAGATAAATCTGTTCTTGGTATGACAACTCATATCAAGCATAGTCCAAATGGTGTGCTTTCTACTGGGAGATCTATCACACCCAGTAACTTATATAGTTCAAATTCTGAGAAAGAACCTAATGGCATTGAAGATGATGAATTAACCAGTCTAGCATGGCTTCAAGATACGAATTTGCTGAAAAACTTCCAGATGGGCAACTATGGTATCGAAGGTGAAGAAGTATTAAGTGATACACCTTCAAGTGACTGTTTAGATGAAACAGTTGAGCATGTCACAATCAATGGGAGTGAAAGCAGTGATCAGAATGTGAATGAAACTGCCACACCTCACTCGCCTTACAATCCAACTCTCCATGCCAACTCTAAACCTCCCTTTTCTTTCAGTTGTCTCATCTTCATGGCTATTGAAGAGTCATCAAATAAGGCTTTACCTGTTAAAGATATATATAATTGGATTTTGACTCGTTTTCCTTACTTTCAAACTGCTCCTACAGGTTGGAAGAATTCTGTGCGACATAATCTTTCACTGAGCAAGTGCTTTCGGAAAGTTGAAAAAGAGAAAGGCCAGGTATGAAAGACATTGACACAGTCTTTATAATTTGCTTTGGCTGTTTTCTCTCTATCTATGCCTCTTTTGTTTTATCTTTGCCAGGTGTTCAAATGTTTTAAAAGTAATCTGCAATGCTACTTTTAATTTTTTTAAATTATATCTTCTTTATAAATTCTTTCTGCTTCTTGGTTATGTATTAATATTAAAGGAAGTTGTTGGCTTAGATATTGAAATTGTCTCTAGATTGTACTTTAAAATTACAAAGAACTATATTTTGTAAGATTTTTCTGTCTCTAATTTTAAATATAGAGAAATTTTAGTTTTATTTTACCAAATTTTTTTTAAAGTGATTGTTGGATTTCTTTTTACCTAAAATTTTATAATTAATAAACATTTTATTATTGAACACATTACTAGTGCATAATTTATTTTGAGAATTTTTTCAAATATTGAAAATATTCAGATTTCCATAAAAACTTAAAATTTTCTGAGAAGGAATAGTTATTCTCTTAGAAATACTCCATAAAAATTATAAGTAATTGAATATCAAGTTATTTGTAGCCTTATCAGTTTCTAAGAATTGTAATGCAAGAAGAATGAATAAAAGAATAGGAAAATTTATATTTATCATGTGAAAATAATTTAATATTTTTTTTATTTATATTCATCCTTAGTAAATTAAAAATAAAATAACTTAATTTGTTTTGCGTATAATATATTTTGATTCAATTCAAAATATTAAAACCTCTATTGGATAACAAAATTCATTTTATGAAATTCTAAGTGACAGCATAAAATGTGTGTGAATTTGCTTTTAGTACATTTATAGGAGTATATAAAATATATTTATAAATATTTATGATAAATAACTAGTGAATGATAATAGTTTTGTGCTTTACTATATATTTTTTTCTAAGTGCTTTGATGAGACTTCTGTTGTACACTTTAAGTTATTTTTTGCTGCATCATTTTTATTTTTCTCATTGACTGAATAAATTAGTTAAAAAAGTGAAAAAATATGCATTTATATAGATGTCTAAGTGAACACAATCAAAGCATAAATATTAAATTAAATTGCAAAAATTATTACATGTTTTGTCTTATTTGTTTTAAAATTCATCACATTCTGTTCCCCTCTCTTCAAGAGATTTGATCTCTAATAAAGAATATTTAATAAAATAAATATGAACACATAAAATTCAAGATTAAAAATATCAAGCCTGAAAATGTATTATAAATTCTCAGTTAAATGATAATGGAATGAATATCTTTATTTTCTCCATTTAGAGAAAGATTTTAATCTCATTTGAAAAAAAGAAAAAGAATATAAACCTTTGTAAATAATGTATTATCTTCATAAAAAATATTTAGTTTCCTTGATATTCACCACATTTTTAGTCTAAAATATTACTATTATTATTTTTTTTGTAAAATATATTTTGCTTAAGTAAATAGCGCTAATAATACCCGTGAATAAGCTCATTATTCTTAATCAATACTTAATAAAGTTATATTAAAAAATTCTCATGGAATTACATTAAAAAACAATCAATTATTTTAATTTTTTGTTGAAAAATCTAGCAAACCAAATTTTAGAATATTCAATGAATAATCAGAATTTTTCAAAATTTCTTTGAGCTTATTTCATGATGGATATAATATGTCAATTTTTTAAACTTTTTAAAATGTAGTCTTTAAAAAATTTTTAAATGTTAATTATACATTAATTTTATTAAATATCCTATTACAAAACAAGTATTCCCAGAAAAAATTTCTATAATGAAATTGAAGCTGACTAATGAATTTTAAGTTAATGGTCTTTAGCTCAGTAATTTATGGGTTAGATTCTTGTTTAGAGTGTAAATGTTATGGTTTAAAATTCATTCCTATTATTTATTGTGAGCCAAAAAAATGACCATTTAGAGTTACGAAAGAATCTTTTTTCTTTCCAAATATTATCAGAATAAATACAGAATAACTAACTTGATTTTCTGGTAGAGAGTAAGATGAGTTAATATCTATCTTCCTAATAGTGTAATATGAATACACCCTTAAATATCATTTACAATAAACCTAATAATTATATTTTTGTAATTTTAGTCAAATTAGATAATTAATAGATCATTTTTGCTTTTAGAATATTGGAAAAGGATCATTATGGTGTATTGATCCAGAGTTCCGTCCCAATCTTGTACAAGCCTTACAAAAAGCACCAAGCATGGCAAATGTGGAGTTCAGCCAGTTCTCATGCATTTCTCCAACTTCACAGCAGAATGGCAAATTGGACAGGTATATTAGCTATATTGCTGTTGATTAAAGAAGCTGAAAACATATTTTAATGTATGTATATTGGTATATTTTTGGTTATTAGGGTTATTATTTATGATATATTTTTGTAATGGGAATTATTGCAAATTTAATCTGTTGCTTTGCAAAATATTTTATTTTAGCTGTTTTATTTTTAATTTATTCTTCTGCCAATTATAAGTATTGAAACTATGTAAGTTGGTGTGAAAATGCAACAGAGATTGATTCACGTTTTAAATTATGAATAATTTCATCAATATGTTTAATGGAAAATCTATACTACAAATTTTAAAATTTTTGATTAATTGAAACATATATTACCTTTGATCACAAACAGTTATCATATAAAATGGGAATTTTTCATAACATTTTCAAAAAATTAAAAATCAGGCTTAGATTTGTAGATTAAATTTAACATTTAAGTGTCCTTTTTATAAAAATATTTTTTCCTTAAAAAGTACATGTATTTTTCATATGAAATTCATCATGAATTCATAATACATATTTTTTATTTCTTTTACCTTATTATATTGTGTAAATTACAGAAAATTTTTAGTGTATGAGTTTTATTCTAAATAAAAAAAATATTGTGCACTTTAACATTAAAGCTTTTTATATTTCAAGGATCCAAAAATATTTTTACCATAATTAATTTTTATGATTTATTAAAAGAAAAATATGAATTACTAATGTTGAACAAATCTTAAAATTTATGATTTAAAATTTAAAGGATGATTTGGAGCTTTAAGTGATGATTTTGAAGGAAAAATGAGGTAGAATAAAAATATTAAATTTAAAAAAATAAAATGTGCAGCTTGAGGGAATTTTAATGTTTTGTGCAAAGCTAAGTAATAATCTTCCATTCAAATTCCATTAACAACATGCTGCAAAGAAATGTGTTACTAAAATTAGGAATAAATATAAATGTATTATTTACATGAAGAGTGTCTTTTTCTGGTGCAAAATCCAAAAAAGGACATACTGCACCAAACATACAGGAAGAGTGAATAAAATAAGTAAAAATGAATTATTATTTGGCGTTTTTAAAATAAACAATGCTATCTTGAGCATAATTGAATGATTTTTAATTTAAATAAAAAATGACTAACTCTGGTCTTAAGTTAAAAAAATTTTGAGTTTAAATCTTACTCTTCAGGCTTAAATGTACATAGCAGTTCAGATTCAGTTATAAATTGTAGGTCCCTATTTAATTTAGCTCTCATGTGTAAAAAATGACCTAATAACTATTAAACTAAATCAGAAATTCATGAACGAATACATTCAGTGCTGTTGATTAAATTAGTTCTGTACTATAATTATTATTTTACCATTATTTGCAGTTATTAAAAATGATAAATGATCATTTTTAATTTTATAATTTTATTTGTTTGAATGCAGATGGCCACATAAAATTTTTATAAACTATTGATTTCATTGTAGTTTGATTTTTCTTCTCATATTGTATTTAAAAATATAATTTTAAAATTAAATTATTTTTAAATAAAATATTAATTAAAGAAATTACAATATTGATGTTAGCTGTTGTCAAAATTTTTTTAATTAATATTCAAATATATTTATTAAAGGTAGGTATAAAACCAAGAATTTTCAACAACTTTGATTTTCTATTAGGAAAGTGATGAAAATATTAATTTAAATATTTGATATCTAAATGTTATGCACTTTAATTAGAAGAAGTAGAATAATTTTTAAAAAATTGTTTAATTTTATTAAAACTAAGACTTAATTATCTAAAATTTAGATCCTCATGGATTTTTACACAGCTGAGTTTTATTAAAAAATGAAGCTTTTTTCTCTATAATCTTTTGGTAATCATTTATGTTTTGTTTTTCATTAATTTTACTAAATATACTTTTAAGTTAATTTTAAAAATCATAAACTTAGTTTAAATTTTAGGTACTAATATGAACTCCAATTTTTATTTTGCTTATCAATCAGTATTCTCTCTATAAGTTTTATTTTTTCCATTAATCTTCAAATATAGGAAAGAATGAAATGGTTTAAACTCATGTATTCAAACTAGGAACAGAAGGCTACTTAGTTGAAATTTAACATTGAATAAACTTTGAGATCTTAATTAAAGAAAGTGAAATCCTCTACTTAATATTGTCTTCTATATTTCAAGAATTTAATCTTGAGTTGTGCTAGTTTGTGCTTTAAATATCCATCTGTTAATTTCCAATGTCAGAAAAAATATATATTGAAATTTTTGTATTAATTATTTTTACACATAAAATTTTTGAATTATTACTTAACACTTAATATTTTTTAATTTTATTTGAATTTAAGAGTTATCTGTTCGATTTTTATGTAATGTTATCACTCTGTTTTTAACTATACGCTGATGAATTTTTTTTTATGGTTGCCAAATTTAAGATATTGCAAATTGCTTTAAGTTAATTTCACATTTTTTTTTTAAAAAATAATTTTGAAAATAAAAAGTGGTTAAATTTTTGAATGTTTTGCATTGTGAATAGTGTACTTTCTTAATTATAAATAAATAAAAAAAATTTTTTTTCGAGTTATTAATTTTCAACTATTTTAGGTTTTATTTGGTAAATTTTTTTGGTAGCTCTTTTTTTTTTTTAAATCACTCCTCCTACAATATTAATCAATAATTTTATTGATAGATAATGTAGACTGAGTGATTTATTTGAAGTATTATAACACTTAATTCTATGATTTATTGTGAATGTTACTTAAAAAATTATAAAAGCAAAGCAACTTCTTTAGTGACTTTAAAAGTGTTATTCTTGTATTAATAGATTATATATATATTTTTTTATCGATATATTACTTAAATATTCAGTTTCTTAAAATTTTATTGATTTCATTTATATGTCAAGTTAAAAAATTATAATTATGCATGTGTCATTGAAATATATTATAGTACTTTTATAATTAATTATAATACTCTTATTTCACTTTTTTTTTATTGAAGATTATGATAGAAGTTTGAGTGATATTTTGGATTTTATCCAGGAAATTTCTTGTTATGTCTAGTAATTATTTTAATTAAGTTTATTATTTTATCAGAAACATTTATTTTAAATTTTGACTAATAAAAGGTATAATTTATACTAAAAATTCAAAAGTAACTATTATAAAATTCGTAAAAAAAAAAAAAAAAAAAAAAAAAAAAAATGAAAAGAAAAAAAAAAAAAAACTGTGTTTACCTAAAACAATAACATGATGCATTTATTATAGAAAGAAATCTAGATTTTAAATTTAAATGTAATGCAGTTTTACATTGAAATTTAAATCTTATTTTTTCTTTTTAACTGGTACATTACATTAACTAAATTTGTGTTTTTAATATTAATAAAAATGTTGCAATCTAATTTAAATGTGACTTAAAAAATTTTAAATATCATTCCTTTCATTATAAAATGCACATTTTATATTCAATGGTAACTTAAACATTTACCTAGTGATTACTAAATTCATATTGCACATTAAAATGTATTGGAAAATATGTTTTTCATATGTACTGTTACAAACATTAGTTCTGGAGAAAATTAGCAATTTGTACCTTTAATTTTTTTAAATTCTTAAATTTAGAAAGTGTACTGATAGATGTTTTAAATTTAAAAAAGTGTACTGAATACAATTAAAACAATAATGTATATTAATATCCAACAAGTAATATACTTAAAAAATAAATTATATACATATTTTTTTTATAAAAAAGGAAAACTTTATTTTCAAAGATAAAGTTCCTTGTTTCCTTTGAATTTTTAACATTTGCACTGTATTCCAATATTTTTTTTGAGCAAAAATTGTTTTTCACCTTTGCTGTAATTCATGATCTGTGCAAAAAGAATAAAAGTTGTAGTTTCTTTATAACAGATTGAAATATACTTACACTTTTTACTGATTTTGCTTGCTCAAACTAATATTACTTTTTTATTTTGTACTTTTAGTGAAATAAAGCCCTGTCTTTTAGTGTCTTCCCAAGAAGCAATACAGATTCCTTCCCCAGGTAAGATACTTTATTAAACTGGTTTGGCATGATAATTGTTAAAGTTATGTGTAATGTGAATTTGTTATTCAAATGTATATTTAATATTTATTTCTTGTATCTTTTCTCTGTGAAATGTCCAAATTGTTTGTGCATGTTTAAAGTATTTTCTATTGGTAAGTAACTTGTGTCTTTGTTTTTTAGAGCTTTTTCCTTTTCTTTCACGTCGCCTTGCAAGTAGTATGAAAGGTGTGTTAATTTTTCTTTCATATTTAATTTTTAAAATGTTAACATACTTACATATGATATTTTAAGAAAATTTAACATTTATGTCTTAATATTTTAAAATATGCAAGATACCAAATTTTATTTTAATATAAGTGAAATAAATGTGATTTTGCAATGAAAATTTTGTTATATATTTTTGTAAACTATGAGTTTAATTTTTTGATTATTGGTTTGTATCATTATTTTAAAAATTTTTTTCTTAGATCCAGAAGTTGATGCAGCAGCTACTATGTTAACTCTGAAAAATTCTCCGAGTGTTCTTTCCCAAAGTATGTATTTGTCCATATTATGAAATAAAATAAAAATTATAAAGTTTCTTAAATAAATAAATAAAAAAAACATGTGCATTTGTGGTTATAATTTAATGTGATAAAAATGTTCTGATTTATTGTATAGTTTTTTAAAGTTCTTGATTTCAAATAGGGCTTTCTAAGGGGTGTAGTACAATAGACCTATGGTCGTGGTGCTAGGTTCTTTTAGAACCACCCTATCTTAAATCTAATCTAATCTAATCTAAAGTTCTTGATTGCTTTAAATTTATTCACATTTTAAAACTTTTTATCTCTCCACATTTAAATCATGTTTGGTTTTATTTTACCTCATAAACTCTTGCAAAATTTTTTGAAGGCAATGAAGCAAAATTTATATTAATATAAATAAACAAGAAACTATTTCAAGTTTTGTTAAAGCACAAAGTGAATAATAAAAATAGCTTAGCAATAGATCATCAAATATCTGTGCTTATTTTTTATTTTTTAAAAATAATAATTTTTAATGCTGAACAAATTAATGGATTATATTATAATTAAAATTATGGATTATTATATATTTTTAATATCTAAATATATTTATATTATTTAAGCATTATTAATAAAGGTTTTTTTTAACATTCATATCATAAACAATATTGTTTTCATTTAAATTAAATGTTCATTCTCCATCTTCCCACAGTATTTTAAATAATTTAATAAGATGACAAAATAATATAAATAAAAAATTAATGAAATTAATTTAAATCAGATATTTTTAATTGTGAATTTGAAATTGTAACTCACTGTTAATTTGTAATAATTAATTAGAATAATGAATTAATCAAATTCATTATTTTTATATACCCTGTTTTATGTATTTATTTGTATTTAATATTCAGAAAATCTGAGCAATAGGGGTATATATATATATGTATATGGATAATATGTTTATAATCATTATTATTAATTATAATGATTTTTTAAGAATTCTGCCCTTTTAAAAACAATGCATTCTTAACTTACTACCTTAAATTTTATAAATAATTTTCTTATAATAAAAAGGAAACCAAACTTTTTACAATAGAAAACATTTAACAGCAAATTAAAAAAAAAAAATAAGTATCAATGAAATGAAAGTAAAATAAGCAAATTTTGGGGAAGGGGGAATTAAAATACAGGAGTATTCTGTATTTTTGAAATTTTCAATAAAATCATTTAAAAATAATTTTATGTTTTAATGTCCCTATTATATAAATATAAATTGAATTATAATAACATAAGTGCAGAACAAAATATGGAATTTCTTTAAAATTGTAAATAGTTTTTAATATTATCGACAAAAACAATTAATAAAAAAGTATGTATGGCAACATTCTATGACTTAACTCTAGATCCTTAGACTCTTAAGCAGCAAGTCAAATAATTTAAATAGAATACAGAAGCTTCCTTTATAATTGTTTTATTAATAGATATCAAAGCTTAATATCAGAGCATAAATATTTCTAGTCTAATAAGAAAAAAAATTTTTATAATTTTTTTAAATGTATAGTAAAATTGATAGAAGAATTAAAAGTATTTAAATAATTCATTTCTATTGTAACTGTACTCATCTAATACTCTTGAAACACTCTAAAATATTATAAATCTCATTTAAGTCACAATCTTAATAATGTTTGCAAACATTTGTCTTTATCATTTAAAAATATAATTGGAAAATATGATGTGTGCACTTAAATATATTTTTAAGCTAAAATATAATATTAAATCAATATGTGAATGTTAGTTGGTACCTTTTTATTTATTACAACTCCTGGAAAACTTTTTTTAATTTAATAAATTCTTTAATCAAAAATAAGTATTATTAATTTAGGAAATTCCTTATTGACAAATGTTTGTATATTTATACACATACATTGGAAATCTAATATTAATTGCAATAAATATTTTTTATTGTAGTAAGTATTTGGAGTAACTATTTTTTGCCTTATTCAAGAGTTTGCACATTTTATTATAACTATGGATCTGTATGAGGATTTTTTATAGAAATATTTTTGTTTCTTATTATTTATAGTTTAAAATGCATTTTTGAAAGCTTTTTAAAATATTAATAGTGTTTTTTTTTCCCTTTTTTTTTTCTTTTTCTCAAAACTTTGTAATATAGACTTAAAAAATCATGTCTGTTTTAAAATAATTCAAATAAAAATTATTACTTGTATTTAGTTTCAGCTAATTTTAAAAATATTAATATCTGAAATAGAGTAAAAAAATTTTGTAAAAAATGGATCCTAAATATATACATTATATAAAAATGTCTACTTTGAATATTTCTTTCAAAAGCACAAAATTTATGCCTTTTTTCATTTTCTTACATAATAAATGATTACATATATAATATTTGTTTGTTCTGTTTTTCATATATTTGTTGTTTGCACATATTAAACATATATTATATTTGTTTAAATTTTAGATATGAGTGAGGAATCTGAAAATGATTCCATACAGTCTAATCAAAAGTTTGTGCGTAAAAGATTGAGATTGAAGTAAGTGATGGGAAGATATGTTAAATATCAATGTAAAAAATATTCCATTATTTTATAATTTTTGAAATCTAAATAATTGATGTTTACCTACATAATTTTCTTTTCGCTTTTTTTCCTCTAAAATGCTTTATGTTAATATGTATGTTCCTTATGAATGATTATGGTTGAGACTCTTGTTCTAAGGTCTTGATTTTCATTTATGAAAAGACTTCAACTTAACTTCTAAATTTCATCTTAATAGAATATTTGAAAGGAAACTTGGGACACAAGTTGAACATTTTACGTGTTTGCATAGTTAAAAAGCCCATTTGCGTCATTATTCCGCATTTCTCAAAATCTTGATTAACACTAAATGTTACCATTAGATTTCATTATATAGTAATATTTTGAAAGAAAAATTTTGAGAAGTATCATTGGGGTGGCATCAAATGTAATACTATCTGGAGAAGAACTAAATCTGAACACTATAAATCTTTTAAAGAACTAAATATAGTAAAATATATAAAGGTTTAGATAATTAAATGGGCAGGACTCTTGTGCAGAGTGGATGAAAATTATGTAACAAGAAAAATTAACTTTAGATGCCTTGACTCAATGGAAACAGACTTGAAAACTGGATGTCCATGACCAAGGATAGTAGAGCTTGGAATTCAATTCTGAGGAAAGCAAGGTTTTGTCCTGGGCTGTCTGGTCATTAAAGTAGAAGATATATTTATATCAAAACCAATATAATAAAGTCTAGAGTCCACCTTTTCATTTAAATAATAATTTAACTGTAAATAATTATTTTATAAAACTAACCACTTAATTCTATAATTCTAACATAAGGATAAATTTTTGCTCAGTTGTTGCAACTCCTTTGGTATGTCCTTTTGAGTATTAGAAAGGACATTCTTGTCTATTCTTTACTTTACTCCTTATGTAAGTAAAAACAAACTAATGCCTTACACTTGATTTTTTTTCATCCCTTATTTTTTAGTCATTAACAAGATATTAAAATTAGCTTATAAGAAAAATTTTGAATTAATAAAATAAATTATGAAGCATTTTTATTTTCTTAAAAGAGGCAAAATACTCGCAGAAATATTTTTAGATTACAAATGTAAGATTTTTGTAATATTTTTCTATTGAATGTTACTGAAATAAATTTTTTTTTATTCAGTCAGTAATGCTCCATTAAGAATATTTAATATAGTAATATTAGTGTGTACTGGCAACCATTGAAATAAGGTGTTTTTGAATTCATTGAAATATATAAATCTGTTTTTGTCAATCTAGATAAAATGGTTTAATATTATTAAGAAAAAAAAATTTCCCTTAAATTTATACATAAGCATTTTATTACATTTTATAATAAATAAAGGAAATTTTTTAATGTGGAAATTATATTTTTCATATATATCACATATTGAATTATGATTTTATTAATTTTTCTTCCTAAAGCCTGGATTTTTACTATTGTCCCTTTTTTTTATTTAATTTGTTTCAATTTTAAGGACCCTGTTAGTAGATAAGTATAAGCATTAACATTTATAAATTTATGAAAGCAAGAAACTACTTTTGAATAAAATTATTACACAAATATCTCCAAACAGCTTATAAGAAAAAAAGTGTAAACTTGATGAAAAACTTACCTTTAGATTTTAAATATTTGATTTACTTTTTGCATTGGATTCATAATGCAGAAACGAATATAAAGCTTATGAATTTAGCTTAATTCTTATCTACTGTGATCGCTGAAGAATTAGGTTGCCTTTTTGGAAAAGTCAAAAGTTATATAGTTGATGATATGATGAATGAAATGGATAATGTTGAATTATACAATAAATATAAAATAGTTAGAATAGATCTAAATCGGTGGCCTTGAAATTTCTTTGAAATTACTAAAGATGGGGTCTGAAATAGAAATTTTGGAATACCTGTTTCAGTAAAAGTTATGACTGACTCAAGACCTTTAGTTTAAGGCTCTTTAAATATCATGGGTGTTGTTGACAAGACAATGTTAAATGTGGTGAAAGAGTGTTTGCTCAATTATATACTATTTATGAAGTCAATATATGTGTATTATCAGATAGTTAATTCTAATGAATGTATATAATTAAAAGTTCTTCATAGTAAAATTTAAAAATAACAAGCATTGCTATTACAGAAAAATAATCATAACTTTACTAAGCCAAAAGAAAGTGAAATTGTTTTTCAATTAATTAATTTCTAAAAGGTTAATTTTAATACTTTTTATAAAAAACTAAATGACTCTTAGAGAACTTCGTGACATTCCAGAAATTTTCCTCCCTTATGAGCATAGTGCGCAACCATACTAACTTAGTCATAACTATTGTGAGAGCTTTTTAATTGACTATCCATGCAGTTAATAACATTTTGATGATTTCCTATAAAATTAAAATCATAATCTACTCTTTTCTACTAGGCAAAGCTCCCACACGCATGGAGCTAAGAAGACTAAAACTTCCAAGCCAGTTATAACAAGCAGCCCAAGTGAAGACCACACCTATAGTGCCTGCCTAAATGAACCAGACTGTAGCCTTAGTATTAACCCTGTATTGGATGAGGAGCCATCTCAGTGGTCCGAGGAAAAAACCAAAACTGGTGCATATGTTTCCTTAAATGGAAAGTGTGCTCGTAAAGAGGCTGCTTCTCCTATAAAAAATGAAGCAGAAGCAGGTGCTCATCATGCTCTAATGAATTTAGCTGAAATAGCTTCAATACGGTTATTAAGAAAAACAAATGGCAAATACTCTTGAATATGTCTGATTTGCCTTTGCAAAAACATTCGTACAATCATTTTAATATATTTAGTTTTGAGTGTAATTTTGACTTATATTGTTCTGTTTCATATATTTCTTGAACTTCAATTTTGTGCTGTTTAAAAGAGTTTATGTTATTTATGTTTTAATTTTTGTTTCATTCTTAGTCAGGTTTTGTATTGTCAGAGATGGATTTAAAAATGTTTTTCAATAGGTAAATGTGTTTGTCAAAATATTTCAAACATGCAAATTAGGAAAGAGCTCTGTGCCTGATAATTATTTTCCTTTTTAATCTAATGTGTAGTAATTTGAATATTCATAGTTTGAAATTATTGATTTGTATTCTTGAAATACTTTGTTTGCTTTCAATTGAAGATGTGCCGGTCAATTTAATTTAGTTTTAAAATGCGAATGCTAGATCTCCATTGTATAATTTGCTGCTTATATAGTTCATGAAGCAAATTATATAAATTGTTTACATTATTAAATGCTGTTTTGCATTTTAATGTGAGTGGCTAGATTTATCTTTCTGATGGAGGGCATGTCTTTCAGTTTGATTTCAGTTGTGTAAATATTTTTTTTATGATGTTAACTTTTGATTATTATAAGTTAAAAATATTTTATGACTTTCAAATTGTTATGCTATTTATTTATGATTTATATCAAACATGTGATAAAAAGTACCAAAATGATTCTGAAAATGTATTTTACTAAAGGAATACCTATGCGAGAGAATTATTGTGCACTTTTAGAAAGTTGCCAAATGTCAGCAATTAATAATATGCAATAATTTCTTTAATCAGTTTGAAATAATATTATACATAAGGCACTAATGTAAAAATTTTACACATTGTACAAAGGAAATTTCTAGTAGATTTATTATAACTATTTCTGTGCCAATTTCAATATGTAGAAGGAAATCCTTTTCCTTCTTATGTATACATATATATTTTATGAAATTCTCATTTTATTTTGATTAAAAGTTTTTCCTGTATAAGAATAAAATATAATTTCTATAAATCTTTGCAAGCCAGATATTTTGAATATTCCTGTGTTTATAATTGCATTATATATTTGCTAGAAAACTATAGTGAATCAAAAATCCAAAAGTGTGTGTTCTAGAAAATATTTATATGCATTATCAAAATCATTTTGTTAAATTGTTGAAAGGTTACAATTAATTAAAGATACTTTAATTTGTTTTCAATAAATTTAAGTTAAACTTGAGACTGATGAAAATGATGTTCACATTTTTTTATTCAATTATTTATATGAGTTTATAATACAATATTTATTTGGTTTTTAAAAATTGTTAGAATATTTTATTCAAAAATTATCTCCTTAATTATATGTAAAACTATAATTAATAAATTTACCAATTTTTTTTATTTTTTATTTATAAGACTATGTAAAAAAATAACTAAAAATGATATATTTCTTTTATTTTGACTATTTGTTGTAATGTATGTGTATATATATGCAACTAATTTAAAAAATAATTCTTCAATAGATGTTTAATTAACTATTTACCCCAACTTCATAAAGTATCTGAATACTCAAATCATAGTATTAATCCTTTAATTGTTGCTTGATTTATCAAAATTAAGGTATAAATTTTTTAAATGTCATTTTACTGATAATTTAAGAATAAGATACTTATTTTATTAAAAAATGTTAACATCATATAAATAGTTATCTGCATAATTCTGATAACTATTTCCTTATGTTTTTTTGAAAAAAAAAAAAAAAATGCTCATTTGCAAATGCATATATGAATTTGAGAAAAATATATTTAAAAGTCAAACATCTGGAAAGAAATCACATGTGTAAAAAAATAATAACACTGATTATATTGTTGCTTGATGTATAAACTTGATGTTATTTTTCAGTTTGTAAGTTTTATATGCTCATTAATGGGCATTTGTGATGTTAATGGCTCAAGACAGTTGTAAAATATTGGTAATTGAATCTCATATCTGTATAATAATTCAGCAAATTATTATTATTAGTAATTAATTTCTGGTATAAGTTAAAGAGTCTTCCATCATATTATAGGATGAAATTATTTACAATCATTGTCTAAGTAAGCATAATTGGCTTTTGGAAAATTTTTTCATGATTAATAATGTATTATTATTAATATATATATATATATATATATGTAAGTATTGTAACTTTTTTCACCTGTTGAAAAAACTCGCATCTGTTTTTATATTCTCAAATTCAATATTGAAATAATTTTTTACTGTTTTATATGCTGCTTTTTACTCTTCTTTTTATCATTTGATTCCTGAGATATTTTAATACGTTAATGATTTGTATTCAATTATGATATAAATAGTATAGTATGACACTTAGCTATAAATAACTTAGTTGCAATCATTGCTTTCTTATAGCGATTATAGTATTTACAGTTACCTTTGAAAAAACTTAAGTGCTGAATTTCAGGTATTATAGCTAAGAATTGTTAACTCAATTTCTCTTGGCCTAACCCAGTTATAGCAAGTAACAATGTCAGCAATAGTTTTCATCTTATAAACAATAACTGTTAAATTATATAAATTTGTTTTCAGTAAAATTTTTTATTGATTTATTAATTTTCTAATCTTATTTTGTTATGATATTTAATTTGACCTCATTTTTAAAGAAATATAAACATATGTTTATTTGTTTAATCCATTTATTAATCAATCTTTAGGAATAATTAATCTTGTTTTAAATATGAGTTTTAATCTTTGAATCAAACTTTTCTCAAATTATTTTGGCTTTTGTCTAGACTTATTTAGTTTATTCAAAGAATTAACAATAAGAACTATGCCATAATAGTGCAAAGGAAAGTGTATTTCCCTCTCAATAAGGTAAATATATATCATAAAAAATATATATTACAAAATAATTGAATTTTGTACTTAATAAACATTTTGAGAAAGTATTGTTTTTCACTATAAAATTTAATACGTTTAAATATTGTGTTAATTCTTAAGTTTTGTTTCTTCTCTTTAAATACAAGATATTCTCTGAAAGTAGGTACACATTTGTTCAGCTAGATCCAAAAATATTTCATTCTTGAATAGTTAATACTTTTTTGTTTTCTCTCATCATAGCCATATGATTTAAAATTGTAGAAAATACTTTTTTTTGTATAGTATTATATTAAGATATGTAGAAACTTATCAAAACCAGTATATTCTTTGTAATAAAATTAGCTGAATTATTATTCCTTTAGCATTTGGTATTGATGTTCTTTTATAAAATTATTTTTCTAGAATATTATTTTTAATCGGTTTGTTAATATCCTATTTAAAATATATGCATTGCATACAAAATTTTTCTTTTGAATTTTGATTTTGTTCCCAAATTTTTTTGTAATTAATAACTTTTAATAATATTATCACAAAAAATAAAAACAAAAAGAATTTAATAATATTTAAATTAAAACTGTCTAGTTCTGAGACATTTGTAATTATTGCCACTCCAAAAATAAGGAGTGTTTACTTCTATTTTTCCAAAGAGAAATGCTTTCTGTTGTAATGAAAAAAATTTCAGCTATTAGTTAAAAATGTAATTGTAATATCAGTATTGTGTCTGTGATATTCATGCTTTAAGTACTTTTCAGTACTGAGTAACTATGCAAAGGCTTAATGGCCAAATTCTTCATAAACTAACTTTAAAACAGGTGAGTTTTTCTATTTTTCCCCATGATTCAAGATTTGTATTGCTGCTTATATTTATATAGAATTTCATTAGATTAATATTTTGCTCAAAATATTTAAATTTATTTTAGATGTTTACCCATTTACTCTAAATCAGAGATCTCAAGTTTAAATATTAGAAATTTATTTTGAAAATCTTTCTCCTTTAAAATATTAAATAAGTGAAGATATATGCATTCATTATAAAAATAATTTTGCTTTGGATTTCTCATTTAAATGTTTTATATAATTTACTTATTTGCTATTTAATTTTATTTCTAATTTGTATTAAATTACATTTATATTCCTAAATCTACCTCTTACTTACAAACCTCTAAATAATATTTATAATGTTATGTACATATTGTAGTTTAATAGCTGTTATGTAGGGTTATTCGAGAATCTCCCACTATATATTGTGTAAATGTTTTATGTATATTATACATTTGAAGTTACGAAGAAAAGCGATGTAATTATTATTATCATTCTTTATATTTTTAATTGGACCCTTATGGTAATGCAGCTGAAAGAGCAGCAAGTTCAATTCCTATTTTGGTTATGAATGTTTGTAATTTAGAATTCCTTTGACAGTTTAAGTCCAGACCAAAATATTCTATCTATGCAAAAACATTAGTGACCACAAAACTATGTGCCTATATATCTGTAGCTGTTTGGAATTTATTTTCAACTGTTAAGTCCAGGTTATAAACTACCACATCCATGCAAAAAAGAAGTGATCATTACTTAATGGAGAAAATGACAATAAACAGATTATTAAGATAAGCAAAGAGTAATTCAAGAAAATAATTATTTGTATAATTTAAATGAATTAACTATATTGTATCACTTGAGGATGCAAATATGGAGACAGGAATTTTATTATTCAATATAATATATTTTGAAAAAGGAAAATTACTAAGTTATTTTAATTCTGTATGTTATATAATACAAATTGTTTGGTATTAAAATTTTTATGAACTTTGAAATATATTTTTTTGTGTAGGAAAAAATATTTAAAAAAATAATTAAAACATGTGAATTGAAATTAATGCAAGATCGTATAGATTATATTTTCGTATTTGAGACAATTAATTATCAAGGACTGTGACAATCTTGCCATTTTGCCTTTATCTGATATGCCTTGTGTGCATAATATTGTTTACCATTTTTTGTTTTAATAATTGTATCATTTTTTTAATAGCTACTTTTCTGAGATGGCCTTTGCCATCATATTAAAATTTTAGCTGTCATGTTAGGTTTTCCAATAATGAAAATTTATTCTTTTTTGTTGAAACTTGTTTTTAAGTATTATATAATTTGTAAATTGATTTGCATAACATATCACCTGAAGCTAAATAATATTATATCTCAAATTAAAATTTTTTCCAAGTAATTTTGAAATATTTACATGATACAAATTTATTAAAGAAGTGATTATGTACCATAAATTCGTTAAAATAAAAAATATCACATGTTTTGAAACATCATTATAAAAACTGTATTTGAGTTTGAAAATGCAATTTGTTCCCAATAAAGAAAATTTTATACAGTATTACTTTTTTACTGCAAAATGTAATTTTAGAAAATAAAAAGATATCATGCTAATTAGTTATATGTTAATCATTATCTTTAATTTTATTTAAATTTTGCCCATTGGCAAAAATTTGAAATTAATATTAAAGGAGAAAAGATGGTTTATTTTGAAGTAAATTAGTTAAAATTCTAAAATAATTATTATAAACTACTTATAAATACATCCAGCAAATTGCTTAAAATAATTATGTATTATGTTTTTGAGATCTCCGATTTAATTAATAAGATTTTTTTAAATAAATGATAATAATTAGTTTTCATACTTATAACTTATCTAATTTACAGATTACTTTCTTCCTTGTGCTAAGCAATAATTTGTGTGTTATTTCTTGACAGTTGTTGTGTGAGCTATTAATAGCTTGTCTTAAACTCTTTGCCAAATATGCAAATCTTTCCTTTTTAAATGAAAGATATAAAATGTGTTTTGCTGTGTGATACTCCTGTATGTTTCTGTAGTCTTTGTTTATCTTGTGTACCCTGTAGTTTTAGATATGCACTGCTGTTTGATAACTCAACCATAGATTTATATTTGATATTCATTTTTGTATTTCTGTTCCACTTCCTTCTAATTTCAACCAATTCAAGTACCATGACCTATTTTTATAACAGTTTTTAGAAGTTTTACCTGAACTTTTAATGTGAATCAAATATTGTAAATACAAGTTCAAAAATGCTTTTAAACAGTTGAAAGGATATGCTCGTAATGTATACATTTATATATTTTACTTCCATTATTCTTTTTGAAACTATAAAGGGGAAATTTTTTCATTAGATCAGCTCTGAAATTTCAAATAATTTAATTTGAAATTCTGACTGAAAACCAAAATAAATTTTTATTTAAAAAAAAAAAAAATGATTTTTTCTTTTTTTTTTTTTTAATTTGACCATTTGTACATGCTCTAAAACAGCAATTATGTTCTGTTTATTTTAATAAGTATTTATTATTATTAGTATATGTGTTCTCTGTTATTAGTTAGTAATTAAGTATAATATTCTGTGAATTTCTTTAGTATCATTTAAGCTTTGTGATTTATTTTGTTCTTAAATAATTATCTATATAAATATTTTAAACTTTGTAAATATTGTAAAGTTAAGATGCACAAAATATATGTACATAGACCCAAAGAATTTAGAGTTGTAAGTACAGAATTTTTTGATTACATGTACATCATACTTGAATGTTGTTGTTAACGTTGATTGGTTGTTTAGAAAACGGAATGTTTAAAGCAAGTTATAAGACTTTATGCTGATGGTTTTCTACTATGCTAACAAAATAAAAATAGCATTTGCTTGTTAAAAGAAATGAAAGGGGGGATATTTTATTAGAGCCAAGTTATAATCAAAACTTCATACATTTACAAAACAATTTGTTTTTGACTAATAAAAACAATTTTAGGTTATTAAGGAATCTATTTATAAAAATTTACGCACAAAACATATGTGAAAAACATGTAATTTTTTTTACTTGAATAGAATTTTATTTTGTGTATTAGATGAAAATACATGATTATTATTTTTTTTTTCCCAAATTTCAATACTTTGTTAAAATATTTAGCTTAATTTTTAACATTTATTATTAAATGAAACCTAGCGGATTCAGAACATTATTTAATGTTTTGCTATTACTTAAAAAATATGTCACTGATAAAAAATTTTTTTTCCTTTGAAAAATTATTAATTTCTTTTCAAACTTTTAAAAAGTGCAGATTGAAGTTTGTGGTTACAGTGGCAGTGCTTGCATTACAACGAATAAGTGATGAACATAGCAATAAATTTTTGTGCAAATAATGAAAAAGAGAATGTCAGTAAAGGTAATGAAGGAAAATGCTTTCTTATAAAAACAGGTTTTGTGTATAGATTGTAGCACATGCTATCATCATGTGTTTATATGAAAATTTGCGCACTCTGAATTTTTTCCATTGGTGTTAAGTGCGCAATAGAGATTTATTTCTCAGTATTTGCTACAAAGTGTTTTAAAATAAATAAGACTTATTACCATCAAGCCAAAATTCACACACACAGCTTAAATAATAGTTTGGCAACTTAGAAAGTAACAAATGCTTTTTGAAATTAACTTTTTAATTAGAAAAGTTTTGTTTTGTTTTCTATTCCCCTGGCTTTTTATTCATAATACTTAGTAAAATGTTGTTTTCATATTATTGAATTTTTGTTTATGCATTGTTCTTTAATTTTACATTTAATTTTGAGGTTTAGTGTAATTGTATTTATAATATGCTTAAAATGTTATACTAAATTCTTAAAATTCCTATATCTGATTTTCTCATGTATAGAAACATTTTTATTTTTTGAAAATTCTCTTAATTATATTTTGTGTAAAAGTGTTGCTTAGTTTTTTTGTGATAAATATGTACTTTGTATTTGAATTATAACATAGCTTTCGTTCTTAAGTGCTTGTCACTGTATGTCCCTTATAAATTTGGATATTTGTGTTACATTTGTACTCATTTCTTGATGCAAAACTTGCTCATATATTAATAATTATCTTTTATTTTTTAATAATTTCTAAAATGTTAAGTTTTTTTACTATCTGTTTAAAAGAATTTAAATTTTGTAAAGGGAAAAAAGTGTTAGGGTAAGAAATAAATTATCTTACATCTGCTTATCTTATATATTAGTTTATAAGGCAGAAACTTTTGTTTTGTCTACTTTGTTATCTATGTGTGCCAACTGTTTGAATTTCCTATGCATTGTACGTTATATTTAGTATACAAAATGTGGTCATTGTGAGCACAGAAAAGATAGTAATTTTTTAATTCAATCTGAGGCAATTTAAATTATTTAAAGTGTAAGTCATATGTGAAAAAAAAGTAGTATTTTAAAATTAAGCCATTTTTAGAATATTTTAAATTTTGTTATTGATTTTTGAATTTTTTCTTTTCATTACTTAAAATGATTCATAGATATTCATCCAAATAATCATGTTTGAAATTAATTGTATCATGTATAAACTATAAATATTAGTAGGTCTAAAGTTTTACTGATAAATCAATATGAATATGAAAAAATTAATATCAATATGAAATATCTGTGTAGTTTTACTGATAAATTATTATACTGTCTTACAAGTTTTTTTTTTGTCTTTGTGGCAACTTTTATAACATGTCTGTTTATGATTTTAATTTATTTTCAACACATGCACTGAATGTATTCTTGTTTTTCTTATGTATTGCATATCTGCTGAATCAGAAACTTGGACTGAAAATGGTTTTCCAATCAACCAGTTTCTCTTAAAAGGCAAAATGTTTATTTATTTTAATTCTTGTAAAAATTTTCCTTCATTTTGTTTGTAATTTAAATCTGAACCATAAAAATCTAATTTATGTTTTTTCCCGCCTTGAATTTTCTTGAAAAACATTTTCATATATTTCTCTCTTGGAGTTACTATAAATAAGCTTTACAATTAAATGTTAAAAATAACTTAGTAATATGTTTTAGAAATTTAAAGCAGCAATTAAAAAACAATGTAAAAAGCAATAGATACTTCATTATTGTTTGAAAAAATGAATATATGTAAAAAATAATTTTATAGCTTTGCTAAGAAAGGTTGAGAGTGATTTTTCAAATTGGCACCTATTTGAAAAGTATATTGCATAAATTTCTGGTATCTTATGATTTCTGAAATTTTATCTAAAATAATTGGTATATATACTTAAAGGCTTGATTTACTTGATGTCTTTGAATTTCTTTGTCTATTATCTATTCTTATCAATTTAATTCATTTGACAGATAATTAAAAATCTAATGTACTGAAACATTAATAGTGATCATAACTTTAAGAAAATTGTACTTACCAGGAGGAGGCAGTCAATTGAAAACAATTCATTAGTATAAGGTACATTTACAAAAAATTTTATTAATAAATTGTATTTTTTTTAATTTAAGTAAAATATCTTTGGTTGAGATATAACTTATTAATATATGTAAATCTTAGGTACTTTACTTTTCACCGATTTTGCATTTTTTTTTGACATTAATGGAAATCACCATTATGCAAATTAAATGCGATTTTTTCATGCATTTTTATGTGTGTGTCAATATTTTAATTAGAATTTAAAATATGTATGCAGATTATTTTCATTTGTCTGCGTGCAAAGTGTTAATACAGTTGATAATCTTGTTCATATATGACCACATTTTCATTATAACCCCATCTTTCCCTGTCTTCCAAACTGAACAAAAGAGATCCTGTGCCAAAGTGATTAAACTTTTAAAGCTTTTTAAATGTTTAATTTTGTTTAAGTGAAATTAAAAGCTTTATTACTTCCAACGTGTCATCAAAGTAATTAGCTTTTAAAAACATTACTTCCAATTGAGTGTATATTTCTGACCTTATAATGTTTAACAGATTGCATCGATATTTTTTCATGTACATATCAATAAGCTATAAAGAAATTAAAGTTTTGGTGTTAAAAACTTTTTTGTCAGCCTCATTTCTTTATATATCTTTTACAAGTTATTACTGTATTATTTAAATATAAAAATTAACCACATTTCTGCTATAAGAATCATATTCATTGCCAAATGTTTGCTAAAATTTCAAAAGAACATATCACCTAACCAGATTAACAGTTTTGCAAAAGGTTATTTCATTGAATTTTTTATCATGGGTATGAAGATTTTAAATGGCTATTTCTTTTATGCTTTGATATCTGAATCAAATAAGAGAAAAATACCAAAATTTCGTATTTTTTTTGTATATTTGGTTTATTTTTTCAATATTTAAGTCAGTTTTTATGCATTCTGTTTTTGTACAGTTAAATTTCTAATGTTAGGTTTAATAATACGGTGTTTAACTTCCTTGAAAACATCTTTCTCATAAGTCTCAATTCAAAATGTTTCAACTAAAAAAATAAGGTGAACGTTCGGTTTTAACTTTGAAAAATTATCCTTTATTTACAATTATTAATTTTACATGCAAGATAAATGCTTTCTGGTGGATAGTCAACATGGATGTATTTATGTACTAATTTAATAACAATAAATAAATAAAGATAAACTATCGATTGCTCTGTCAATATAGCCACAGCCTAAGATTCGCCACTTTTAATCGTCCACTGTATAAGCTAAAGAAAATTATCTAAAATGTTAATTGACCTAATATCCAGAAAATAGATTCATATATTTACCTATTAAGGCTATCAACTAGCATATTTTTACAACTTACCGATTGTCAACATGCTTTAGAGCATAGGTTCCCAAAGTGGTCCAGGTGGACCCCTAGGGGTCCATAGGAGACCACACAGGGGGATCCACAAAGATGTGGAAAGAAAACAGGGGTTCACAAATTGTAAGTGGTGGTCCATTTTCTCTTTTTCATAAGAACAAACATTTTGGGTTGGCATTTTATCTATCAATGTAGGCAGGTAGCATCATTCACTAGGTAGGTCCACAAAAATATTCGAGATTTAGTTCAAACGCAGAATTGAATAGAACAATAGATAATAATACAAGTGCACACCACATTTCGAGACTTGCTAAGTGCCGCCCGTGCGTCTTCTCATGAAAAGTATGACTATTTTTCATTGTGGATTTACATTTCAGAGTTCATTGTTGATTGTATGTGATAATAAATGTTTATAATTTTGTATAACCACAAGTATTATTAGTATAAATAGGGCACAAAAGAAAATGTGCTATTTTTTCCCCTTTGTTAACACCTTCGGGTGATATTTTTAAGAGTTTTGGGAATACAATAGAAATGCAGCAGGGGTCTACCGTAAATAGTAGAACTTTGAAAGTGGTCCACGAGAAAAATGTTTATGAATCCATGCTTTAGAGAGTATGAGATAGAAATTTAAGAACTTTTAAAGTGTCAGGTTATTCCAGTTGAAATTTTCCAAAACTATATTTTGTAACGAAATTCACTTTGTATGATCATATTAAAATATCATTTCTGATCATATTAAAATATAACATTACGGTTAAAAATCGGAAAAGAGATAAGGAAAAAGAAATGGCTATTACTTCATTTTTTTTATTATTCAATATAATTGAATAATTAAAAATATATATAGTGAAATTTTTTACGAATTTGTGATTTTTGATTCAAATCTTAGGAATTCACTGACATTAAGATTTTAAGGTCAGCAATTGTTGTTGTCTTGTCCAGTAAAGTAGTGTAATGGAATCAAATGGGAGAGAAAAATTGTCAGTATCCGAGGAGGTTAGACTACTGCCTGGTGGTCAGCGGAAGGTATTTTACTCTGACCGACATTAAAAATAAAACACCAAGAAGGAGTGGCTTAATAATTACAAAATAATTTAATATTACACACACAGATACTATGCTTTAACTGCATATTCTATTTACATAGTATTGTAATACCTTTTAAATGTATAATTATAATATAATTCAAATAATATCATTTACAAGGCAATTCAAATAAAAAAGAACAATAAAAAAATTTATGTTAAATTTTTTATAAAGCAAAATATTATTTATCTGGAATATAAAATAACCCTACAGAAGATTTCAAGAGAAGATAATTTGAATGCTTTTTAATTATAATAGTGTTAATCTTTAATAACAAAAGTTTTAAAATAATTTACTCTCTCTCTCTCTCATTTTTTACCATAAATTGTTAAGAAAATTTGAAAATTGTCCGTTTTAAAATGAACTTAATTGCATATTTTATTTACATGATATTGTATTAAACTTCATCTTATATGTTACCGAAGGATGCTTTCCAATTTCAGAATAATCACAATTTACAATTGAACATGACTTTCTCAATAACTTAGAGAGAGAGAGAGATAGAAAAAGAGGGGAAAAAAATTAGATTCTGAAAAAATAAGCTTTTATAAAGTTATGACTTTCATTTTATTTACATCGAAACAGATTTTCCAATTAAAAAACATTAAATGCAATTTTTCTTTTTTATATACTAGAAAAGCATTATCGACGAAACTAATGACATAAAATTCTTAATATATCTAGCATTCTTAATTAGCAGCTTCTTTTATGTAAAAATTTTTGTATTTATTTGTGATAACATGATATCTAAGATAAGGGCTATATATTATTTCTTAAAAAATAATTTTTTTTTAAATTTTGTATAAGAATAGTATTAAAATTAGAATGTTTTTGTTTTAAAAACCATTTTACAATCTAAAAAATAAGACTACTTGTTGGAATTTAAATATCAAAGTTAACATTAAATACAGTTTCAAGAAATAATGCAAGTCCATAATAATTTTTTTTCATGTACGTTTTTAAGGCAGTAACATATTAAATAAAATTTTTAGAAATTAAAGAGACCATTTCATTGATAATATATATATATATAGTATCAAATATTTCATAAATTAAAATTGTTTCCATAAATTATCACCTCTTACTTAACGGTTATTACGGTAATATTTTTTACATATATTTATTTTTTGGTGCTGTTTGAAAAGCCATATTTATTTTACATGTTTCAATTATAGGCTTATTAAATAATAACTCATATTTATATATTTGATAATCTGTCGTTTTTAACGAAATATAAAGTGTGTAATTCATTTTTATACAAATAATTTATGCAAATAAAATAATTATTTTATTCGTTTCACAAACTTTTGTCCGGGGTTGAACTAAGAATGATTACAAGAAATAAAATGATATATGGATGTTAGTTAGTGTTTGTTTAATAAATAAAAGCAATTTTTCATTTTTAAACTTTGATTGCTATGTTTGCTATTAAGTTCAACTGCAATAAATCTGGTTTAAACTTATTGTGAAGTTACTTCTACGTGAATTTGAACGTATTGTAAATTCCTCTCCGGAACATTTCTCGCTTCAAGAATGAAAGCATTTTTCTTTTCCTCTTTTAAAATAGTTATCAATGCTTTACCTTTATAATCAATGATAATATTCAAAGCATCGGGTGATTGTTTTTTTTCTTTATTCCAATACTGTAATTTTTTTTAAATGCATTTATTATTTTTTACTGTTTTTTTAAAAATAGTTTTTCTGTACTACAGCCTACATGTTTACGGCTTTCCCAATACGCTGACGGTTGGAAAGATATTGGAGCAAGAATGAAAGTTAATTTTTATTTTAATAATTATGATATGTAAAGAGGGATTTTCAAGCGCTTCGTAGCTGATACGATTTGCTTTCTCTTTCATACCTGTATTGGAGACTTCATTTCGTGGTGCTGCTCAATGTTTTAAACACATACAAAGTTAATGTGAAATAGATATAGTGGATAATAAGAAATGGATAAGTCTCTGTTTGAATATTTCTGCAGAATCAGTAACGATATTTTAAGTTTCGATGAATGTAGGCCATTCTTCGTGATGAAAGCCGATGGTTTCAATAATATGTCTCAAATATTTAATATGAGATTTTACTAAAACACATTTCTTCAGATTCAATGAAAAAACTAAAACTTTGCAATTCTGCAATGATTTTCTCAAGGTGAGATAAATTTTCATCTCATGTTCGAATATATGAGATGTATAAATCTTACGAAATATAATAAATTTAAACATTCAAGACTAAAGTAAATGTATAATAAACCTAAATACTTTTCTATGTATTTAATATTTGTATTGTTATATAATAAAATTATGCTTTATTAATATTTTTTAAAAATACTTTTAATTTTTCGGCTAACTTTGGTTGTGCATTCTTTAAATACTTTTACGTCGTTGGAATGAGACAATATGATATATAGTAAAATAATTAGATTTAAAAATTATCCCATTGAACTTTATTTTTAACATCATAGATACTTGACAATAATAAAATTGACTGGTTTCAGTGGAAGATTAGAAACACGCTGGAAATTCTGAACAGCAATGAAAACATTTATTATATGTAAATGCAGACACATTTAAAGAGAAAAGAAATAAAACCGAGATTGAGTGGGTGGGGAAGGACAACGCTGCAATAGGGTAGGATAAATTAACAGTGTCGCAAAGTAGGCGTAAAAGAAAGCTTGAACGGCTCTTGTAATACATAGTCGATATATCGTTCTGTTAAAATATGAATAGACTAGCCCTAAAATTCTGGAATGATTATAAGTTGCAAAATTTCTGAGTTATTAGACTGGCTGTTAAATATATTAGTATTACTGGGAAATGTAGAAAGGGAATCTAATAACAACATACGCCGGATCATATTCATGGTTCATAATATTACAACTGAGCAGCATTTGTCCACAAAATCTTCAAACTGTAACTCACTATTGTAATATTGCAGTGATACCTTTGAAAAAAAAAAGTATGTTATAATATACTATACTTCAAAAGCACTATGTGGATGTCCATGTCCATTATTCAGAGTAACAAGGCATATATAAGCGACTTTAGTTAAAGATCGAATAATTGATGGATTAAAGGGCGGCTAAAGAACAATCCACCATCATGCAAACGACGTTTTTTGTGTTTCAGACTGTAACTGTGATATGGTTGCAGATGTAACACTCCGCCTCAATTCCATATATGCATGGATATACTTATCCTAATAGTAGTGTGTACCAAACACTCTACTATTAGGAGCAATGGTGCCAACCATATCAATCGGTTAGTAGACCCCTCTTACATCCACTGATTTCGTATTAGCATACTAATGACTTGGGTATAATCGAAACGACTCACCGTTTCTCGGAAAAATAGTTCGCAATGTCTGTGTGGTTTGAATTTGTCACTACGGAATTCTGAAACATGCTCAAATGATGCTTGTGTTTCTCTTTAAATCACATTAAAGCAGCTGATACAAGCGATCCCACTATGGTACTTGACTTTCTTCAAAACTGCCATCTTTCCTTTCCTGATGTGCAATTAGTTCGAAACTCTGCAATCATTCATGTGGTATGCGTATGCTTTGACTGAAATCATATCTTAAAATATAATCATTTATTTAATTTAATTTATTAATGAAATATTATTTATTCTCAAATTTTATTAATTGGGAATAGATTTAAATATAAATATTGTTAAGACAGTATATTTGATAAGCATATTTTTATATAGACTTGTTTGATGTTTTGAAAGTTTTCTTTATTTGACAGACTGGTATATTTAAAAATATGTCCATAAATATATAATTTTGTATTTATTACTTTATATGAGGTTGATCTCTTATTTATTATCATAATTTTTACATGAAAATTTACCTTGTAGAATTTTTATTATATGTGTAATTAATAATATACATGAAAAGGTGAAATTCAAGCTGAATTTCAGTAAGAATAATGACGATAATCTATATTATTTTTTTATATAAATTAATTTTTTATCAAATAAATTAAAATTTTTAGGGAAATAAATATTCATTTAGGAAATAACATTTATTTTGCTCTAAAGATAATTTTGCTGCAGTGCAAGTAGTTTTCTTCATTTAAAGAAAAGTTTATTAGAATTTTCAAAAAAATAAAAGACTGATAAATGTTGTTTTGATTCATTTTCAAGTAAGTTCTTTAATCGTTAAAAACTGACTATAACATTTTGAGATAAGAATAAAGTAGAATTCATTTTATACACGCGCATTGAAAACTATATCTCTGTATACATAAAATAGGAATCTTGGTTTTAAAGGAATGCATTTTTTTTTCTTTCAGAAATGTTCTTTTATGAAACCAATGATTTTCATTGGTTTCATAATTTTATAAAATAATTTCATATAATAATAGCATAATTTCATAAAATGACATTTATGCTTTTAAAATATGAATACAATCATTTTCAAATTTCCATAAATTAAATAAAAAATAAACAGTATGATAAAAAATGTACACCCGAAGTAACACATAAAATATTCTCATTTATATGTCTAATTCTTATGTAATTTAATAACATAAGTGTAAATTACATAATGTTATTAATAACATAATGTAATTTAATAACTTAATAACATATGTAATTTAATCATTTGTTATTCTATTCCTGTGGAAATGTTAACAAAATTCGTTAACATGACGTTTGGCTAAAAACTGCTTATATTAATTTTAATCGTGTGAATCGTCTTTTAGAAATTATTAAAATGAAGGTATGAAATAAAAGATCTTGTTTTTTCAAAATTAATTAAAAGCATTTCCTTATTAAATCTAAATTATTGTTATTTATTTTATTAGTTTAAATTTAATCTTGCATTGGAGCTGATTTTTAGGACTTTTATAATTAAATTAATGAAATTTACATTTTTTAAAATTTTAATCAATTTATGAATTTTTTCAGCTGATATTTTTGGAAAGATAAACATTTTTAAAAACATTGGCTGAAATAAATGTCAAATATATATGTGCTCAAATTCTATTTATTGTATGAGATCATAATAACGGTGAACAATGAATTTAAATGCTTGCATATTTAAAAATACGAAATTAAAATGCTTACAATATTTTATTTAATTAAAAAAATAATCATTTTACTAAACAAATTGTGCTCTTCAAGTGTATTGTACCAAAAATCAGCAAATTCTTTATTACGAAGTTTGTAGCTTCTATTAGATCGGAAAATAAGTTCGTAGCGTTTTTACCAAAGACTTTTAAATAAAAAACAATAATTATAACAATAAGTTAATCAATTATGTATTCGCCGTTGCTGCTTACAATCTCTTCTCACCTCTCGACCAATTTGTTGATCCCATTCCGCCAAAAATCACCTGGTCTGGTGTCAAAGAAGTTGTTGAGCCAATTTTTAAGGACCTCTTTGATATCGAAGGTAACGCCCTTCATATGGTTTGACAAGGAGCGGAAAAGATGGTAATCGGTCGGTGTAAGGTCCGGAGAATACGGAGGATGCTGAAGGACCTTCCATTCGAGCTCTTGGAATGCGGCTTTGAAGACTTGTGCAACATGGGGCCTGGTGTTGTCGTGAAGGAGTATGGTTTGACGATGTCGATCAGGTCTTTTCAGTCGAATAGTCTTATTCACGCGGTATATAGCTGGTCAATGCAGAGCTCCTTGTTGACTGAGGCATTATTTTCAAGCATTTCCCAGTATACCAAGAGGTCCTTACTGGCTCAACAACTTCTTTGACACCAGACCAGGTGATTTTTGGCGGAATGGGATCAACAAAGGGGTTGAGTGGTGGTAAGAGGTTGTAAACAGCAACGGCGAATATATAATTGATTAACTTATTGATACAATTATTGTTTTTTGTTTAAATAAAAGTCTTTGGTAAAAACGCGCCCTACGAACTTATATTCTATAACCTAAAATGTATGAGACCATAATAATAGTGAAGGGAGAATTTAATTATTTGTATACTTAAAATCACAAGTGAATTAAAAATTTGTAAGTAACGTTTTCCATATCAGATGTCATCTAGATCAGATATTTTGCATAGTTTCATTACTATCATTTTTGGCACAAAATAAACGTCCTTTAAAAATTTTTATTGCTTATTTTAGATTATTAATTCGATAGCTTTCATTGAATCTAAATTAGTGTTGTTTCAGCAATTATTTTTAAACTAACATTCCATTATCAGTCAATAGAAATATTTTGATAAACCTGAATTTGATTGAATATTTACTTATCAATTTATCTTAACTAACATCTTTATCAATAAATCAGAGTCAGAACTCCTCTTAGTGATTCATTATAATAGTTTTGAAGTAATTCTTAAAGTGTTCTCAGCGATTTCAGTGATTTTTCGATTAACAGATTGAAGATGAAAATGTCATCTGTTTTTATAAATACATTTGTATTTTTCCTTTGAGTTAACAATTTTATCTTATATTATAAAGCATGCTTGAATTTTAAATTTTAATATTCTGACAATTATTTTCCTGCTATCAGAATTTTTTCATATGTTCCATAAATCAATTGTGCAAATAAGTAATTAGGAAATTTTATAAATAAAATGAATTTTTAGCATTGATTCTAATTACAAAATAAATACTTTTCCTGTTTTAATAAAACTATTTTAAGAGTAATAATCTTGAAAATATTCCCTTAAATGAATTCAATATTTAAAAAGTGAAAAATAACATATTAGGGAATTTTAAAATACCATATTCTTTTATTCTTGAGATTTCTTCCATTACGATACGTAGAAAAGTAAAGTTGGAAAAAAAATTGTAGTTTCTAAAAATTAAATTATCGAAAACAGTTTCACTTCATAAATATCAAAAATTTTACTAAATCATTTTTGAACTAATTTTTCTAATTAATTTTTTTCAAATATGTTTAACAGTTTTTGATGTAGCATTTTTTTAAATTTAAAAAAAAATGCTTCAAATTGTATATATATTTAACATTTCTGAAGAATAATATTGGAATATATCAAATTTTAGTAGCTCAATATTAATGTTTTCTAAAGTGAAATAAGAAAAAATCGTTACAATGTATATATACTGTGTAATTAAAAAAAAGTGCTGTGAAGTTGTTCGGGTACTTTAGATAATAAATTTAGAGAATATTTTAATCAAATATATATAGAGAGAGATATTGACAGACACAAATAGATAGATATATTAACTCCTTACATTGGAACAAGACAGATTTTGGGAGGATTTAAAGATGGCTCTTCAAAATGTAAGGCTTGATTCATAAGGTCTCCTTTTATAATAAGAATTTTTCAATGTTATTAAACTTATTAATATCAATTCCAATATTTAATATAAGTCAATTATGCTTTAAATACATTTATTTATTAATTCAAATTTTTACATGAAAAAAATTTAAGAAAGAGATTTAATTTTTTTTTTAAATGTACGTTCTAAATTATTGCAAAACAATTTTTAAAAAAATAAATTTATTAATTAAATAAATTTTAAGAATTTTATTAGCTTTTGTAGTCTTGTTAAAATGTGAACATTTGAACAATGGGGAGCATTTTATTAATTATGTATCATATACACTGCTAAAAAAAAAGTAGGACATGAAGTAATATCTCTTATTTTTTCCTAGCTACCAGATATTTATGCAGATTTAGCTTAATGACACTTTTTTCATTTTTGGCAAAAATTAAACATCTAATATTAATAATAGAATTAGTGTATATAATTTTCGATGAGTAAAAAAAAGTAGGGCACTTGCTAATATATTTCATTTAGTGAGTTGTTCTTTAGTTTTAAATAGGGATTTTGCAGTTTGTTTTATCATTTTGTGTCTAATATATATATATATATATATATATATATATATATATATATATATATATATATAATTTCTTTAAAAGTTACGCTCTCTCTCGGAAATGCCTAAAGGAATACCTTTGGACGATATTCAAAAATACCGAATTTCCGCATATCAGAATGATAGGAAAGGTGTCAGAAAGATAGCTCGATTGTTGCAGGTGAGCCTCAATACAGTTTCAAACTTCATCAGAAATCCTTATAAAAATTGAAAGAAAAAGAAGACTGGTAGGCCGAAAAAGTTAACAACACGTGAAAAAAGAAAACTGGCTCGTGTGCTTAAGAAGAACAATGGAAGTGTTTCAAAGGTCAGGAAACAAGCAAGACTTAATCATGTGACGAAACAGTTTACAACTATATTAAAAGATCTCAAAAATTCATTTTCTAAAAACGGAAACATCATCCTTAAGTGGGCACAAGCTCACATTAATAACCGCTTAGCGTTGGCTAAGGGTCACACGTCCTGGACTTAAAATGACCTTCTATGTTATTTTCTGATGAAAAGAAATTTAACTTAGACGGTCGAAACGGATATCAGCACTACTGACATTGTCTGGGGAATGAAGACGAATACTATTCAACACGACAAATGGGAGGAGGGAGTTTAATGGTTTGGTTGGCTGTTGGATATGGAGGGAAGACAAGTCTGGTTTTCTTAAATGGTAAGCAAAAACATACAGACTACATTCAAGTGCTGAATTCTGAGCCTCTTATTTATAGGTCTAACTTGGGGGGTTAAAAGTGGAAGTTTCAGCAAGGCGGAGCTTCCATTCACACCGCGGAGTCAAGCACTGGCTCCTAACAAATAATACGGATGTTTTATCATGGCCAATCAAAAGTCCTGACCTTAATATTATGGAAAACATCTGCGCAATGCTAGTTTGTCAAGTTTATGCTGATGGAAGGAAATTTGATTCTCTAAGTCAGCTTCGAGAAGCATTGAATGACTCGGAGGAACAATTTTTGTTAAACAGGAGTTCAATCTGTGTACAATTATTTTCCAAATAGAATATTTGAAGTTATAAAGGCTAATGGGAAGAACATTTCTTATTGAAATCACTAATTTTTTAATTCATTATAATGCTGTCTGAAAAAGTAGAAGATTATAATGTTTTAATTCATTATAATCTTCTACTTTTTTTTACAAAGTTTATAAAAAGAGAAATTATTTTTGTTGCCATTAATATTTTATCATTGAATACCCTAATTCTGATGTTAAAATTGTATTATTAAAATGTTTCTAATAAAATATTTTTCGGTTATTGTTACAAAATCAATTGTCCTGCATTTTTTACGCAGTGTAATTTTTAGTTGAAGATTAGAGTTATAAATTTTGATATCAACCATGTACATAATGGTGCTTACATTTATATTTCCTTCACATCTTTTGAGCTATTCGAAAATGTTCACTTCATAAAGAATTATGGAAATTAGCAGTAAAGATGAATATATTTAACAGACTATAATTTTTGCTTTTTAAATTACAATTTAATATATTATTAAATTTAAGATTGTATGCAATCAGTGTAAAAGTATGATAAAAGTAAAATCATATAAAACACAAAAAATAAGTTATTTTAATTTGCACATATTCCAAGAATAAAGATTATTTTGGAAACAAAAGTAGAAAAAAATTATTTTTAATTTTATTAACTTTTTATATCATTTGAATGTTTTAATAAATGAAATTGGTTTACTGTATTATTTTAGTTTCATTGATATTAAAATTTCCGTTATAAAAGCCAACACTGAAATTAAATATCCCATACAAAGAAAAATAAACGCGCTTCGAAGTTCATGAACAGATGCAATCTGGAAAGTACTTTCTGATAAAGCATTGCCAAATCGAAAAGTGAGTGCTTTCTTAAAAACAGCATCGGATACAATTTTTTGATAGATGCCAGCTTCTATGATTCTGACAATTAATTTGTCTAATGCAGCTTTGCAACAAAAACCTTTCCGAACTGCAACTGCCATTGGAGCTTCAGCTATGGAGTCTTCAGAAATGTACTTGGCAGAAAAAGGTAGAACACCATATTCGAGTTTTGAAAAGAGTCTTGACTGGATTCGTGCTGTTCGACTATCAGATATAGTTTCGTAGACGCTAGCATACCAATTATTTTCCTTGATTATTTTACCAAGATTTTGTACATATTTGTTTTCACTGTGTAACATATATTCCGCCAAAAATGTTCTTTTAGGCAACATGGCACGGAGTTTTCCTGACTCAACAGCATGGAATAAGTCTTCAAATGTTCGTATTGGTGCTTCAGTTCTAGGAATAATTAGCAGCATCTGAATCACACTCAAGTAGCAGAAAGACACGAAACTTACGTAAAGTAGCCAAATTCCGAGAATGGATTTTCGGTAATATTTTATGTTCGTTATAGGTACGCGAATCAATGTACAACTTAAATAAAAAAGATGCTTTCCGTAAGATAATTTAAATTTTGAAAGTGTAGAAAATAATGCTGGTATTATTAATAAAATTGCAAATACAAGTAACCACGTTGCCAAATCAAAAGCTTGAAAGTAATCATAATTGCCAGGCAGTTTCCTTGGTTTGTTGCTTATAATAACATATCCATCGAAAATGTAACTTTTACTAAAGTCAACAACAAATAACCGCTCATTAGTCGGATTTAGCAACATTACTGCTATGTCTGCTTCAGATCTTTGTAATTGACCAATTATTCCAGACCAGTTTCCATCTTCAAGTTTTGAGCCCCATTTCTTGTCTGAAGGAATCGTAATATTGAATTCGAAATGTAACGCATGAGATAATACTTTTACAAGTTCCGCTTCTATACCAGTGATTTCTGTTTTGTTGTCTTGAGTGTTATGGATTTCAAAGCATCCTTTCAATAGAACAGCAGAAACTCGCATAAAAGATGGAAAATACATTATTTATCAATATTAATGAATTTATTTTCATCTAGATTAGTGACCCAATAAGTAAATGTATTGTGATACGAAGTCCAACATTGAAGAATATAGTCTTAAGCAGGATATATGAAAAGTAGAGAAAAACTTAGTGATAGATAATTTCTGTGATGTTTCGCTTTTTATACACTTTGTTAGTTTTATTATTGAATCTAAATGATTAACTAAAACTGGTTACGTTAGGATTTGAAATTTTGCAGCAGTGTGATTAGACACTACGAGATATTATCCAAATGTTTTGTTTAATAGTGAATAATTCTTGGAGAATTGTTTGCTTTAGAACCTAACGTTAAATATAAACAAACATTTTGGTTCAGAAATGTTTTGTCACATTTTTTTAAACTCGTTCTTATAATGAATGAAACAAAGCAATAAAAGTTTATAAACCATTACTAAACACGTGCTCTCTTTTTAGATTATAATTGCTTTAGATTTTTTAAGTTATAGATCAGTTTATTTAAGATAAATAGATAGTTGCGTGCGTAACAATGAAATTACATTTTCTTATCATTTCAAGGTCTAATGTTAATTTTCAGATTATTTAAAAAATAAATGAATACAAACAGAACTACGACTGATAAAATACAAAATATAAATTACAAAGTATTTGCACAAATAAATGTTATATCTACATTCCATTTATACTTCATACATATATATATATATATAATAAGTGCAACATTATTGCATTAAATAAATTTTTCATAGCGCACTATTTGTAGGCTTTTATTTCATGAGTAAAAATATATACTCACATTTTTTGAGTACCAATAACCTTATTTTTCTAATTTAATTCACTATATTAAATTCAATAATTGTAATTTTCACAAACGTATATTTCAAAACCAATTTGAGGCTTATACTTGTAATAATATTACATTAAACAATTCTTATCGATTTATCCATTTAAATCAATTATTACATTTTTTTTCTTTTTATTTTAAAATTAGTAGTTTTTCAGATGAATATATATATATATATATATATATATATATATATATATATATATATATATATATATATATATATATATATATATACAAAAACTGTCTTAATATATAGCTGCATCAATTCTGAATATTTAATTTCCACCCTTATTCAATTAACGTATTCAGGCATTAAATAATATTACCATTGAATATTCATTTTGTGTAAAATATATCAATTTTAAAAATAATTTTTAACTGAAAATGTGGGTAAAAATTTAGTATAAATTGTTAAATTTATTTCTCGTTTTCAATTGCATCATGCTGCTCTTTTGTATATAAAAATAATTAACATTTTGTAATCAGGAAAAAAAGGGCGTAGTATATGCAACATATTTGTGTTTACTAAAATGAACTTTATTGCCATAAAATATGCCTTAAGTATATAAGAAGCTATGTATGAAAGTGAACAATTTATATGGCAACAAAATTTTATCTAGAAACAATTTTTTTTAATTAATTGTTTTATACCTGTTGAAAATATTTGGCTCTCTTTTTAAATACTTTTTTTTAATGCCCGACTGCCTTTTAGAAATAATCATTTTCAAAGCTACAAGCGGTGAAGTTGATAAGTATTTTTACAGTGGTGCTTGAAAAATTCTTTTTTGCGTTAATAAAATGAAAGTTTTAATTGTTTTGATCAAGATTTGTCCTTTTCAGAATTCAAACTTTTTTTCTTTAGAATGTCAAAACATACTTTTGACACATTCAGTTAAGAACTGGGCTAATTACAAACATCAGTACCTAATTTTTTCCCTCACTATATTATTTAGAATAGAGTAAAAAAAAAAAAAAAAAAAAAAAATTTAAAATGAACAAGAAAATAATTTACACGTATTAACATACGACCAAAATTTTTTTAGCTCTTTGTAGTGAATACCATGAAAATATAAAATCATCATAAAATATTTTGGGCGGTCATATCAAATGCAAATTCTATTAGTTATGAAGAAGATTCTAAACAATTTATTTATTCCACAACAACAAAAAAGCTTGGTTATATTATATGTAAGTAATAAACTAAATACGCGTGAGTCAATTACTTTATCGCTTATCATAAAGTAGTTTTTTTTTTTCTTTTTCGTTTCAGTATATTAGCTAAATCACTTTATTACAATTTTCATTGGTTTAAAATATATATAACGTCATATAACGTTTCATCTACGTCACACATAATTAATTTAGACATTGTATTGAGACGGGGTTGTAAATCTAACTTATCGACGAATTTGCTGCCTGTTTTCAAATCGCATTCTTCGATCGGCAGCAAACAAGGAGAAATTCACCATTGAATGTCTGAGTATCGTCGCGATGATAAAAAATTCATTCATGATTTTTATCCGTAATAAATAAGCATTTTTTATTTATGATTTTTTCCGCTTATAAAAGTTTTCAAAATTATGAAAATTACCTGTTGTTTATTCTAAATAATTAGTCGCCAAATTTATAATATTTTAGCGATATTGCTTCCAATTATTATTCTTCCTTGTGCGTGAATTATTAATAGCTCTTGTGTCATTTCACGTTCTCTTGAAAACCATCAAAGCTTCACTAATCTTCCTTTTTACTTTTGATTTGTTGAATATTTCCTGCTTAGAATTGTCTGTTACTAATATCCGAAACCAAGATTCCAGAATCGCTTTGAGCCAGATGCCTTCAACAATAGCCGAATTGATTTGGACATGACACTCATATCGAGTAACATCTTTGTGGCTTCAAATCATTAAAATCAAATTTAAAAATATTTTCGAAAAGACTCATTTTGACAATAAAGCAATTTTTTATATAAAAGCCAAAGCACATCGGTTTGAGAAGCCGTTTTCCATTGATTAAAGTCATTAAAACGTTGACAATAGAACTGAAAGAAAAGCAAAATAAAATAGACAAAACATGCACTTCGTGGTCAGTAAAGACGAATATATTGCTGTATAATTTTAATTAGCATGCTCTCAAACTGCTTTTGGTTGCTGTGTGCCAGCTAGACTTGCATTATTGGGTGCGCCGCTCCACTTTTCCAACTGAACTATATTTTTTTGGTGTGGAGTCCGACTTCTTCAGTATACATATGCCATAGCTACCCGTTTATAGGGTAGACAACCACTCACAACCCATTCCTACAAGGAAAGGACAAAGACAGGATAGAAGAAGAGAGAAAGTACATCCATGCCCGAACCGGACTTCGAACCCAGGACCTCCCTATCCGCAGTCAGGCACACTGACCCCTAGATAAGTTGGGCGCAACTGTTTTGAATACATCGACGTTTTGAAATACTACACACGAATATATAATTTCAGATTTTAACAAATTTAAAATCAGTAGATGTATTCTTCGTTTTACATGTGTACACACTTAAAATTATTTTATAAAACAAAATATGTTTTTAAGAGCATGCACACTGTGATTTAAAAGAAATAAAGTGAAAAATTTATTGAGGCTGTTTTATTTTATTAAAAAAGACATTTCTGACTTTATTTAATTAGAAATTACGATTGAATTAGGATGAAGAGATTATAATAAAATCCAAATAACATATTCTAAACACTTTGTATAATTAATATTATAAGGCTATATTTATACTATCTAGCCATATTTACTTTAGATTAAAAACAGAGAAATCTTCTCAGAATATACTTGATGTTTAAGCACTTGATTTAAATTTATTATTTATATTGTATTAAGTGTGTGTGACTTGTCAAGTTTAAACGCATTAATGATTGCGTGACAAGGTAAATTATAGTATATCGAATTTATTAAAATGGGAAAATCATCTTACAAAACTTTTCTGACCTATTTGATAAAAGAACTTATGTAAATAATGTATGACTGCAAAATATTTTTTAATGCGTGTTATATTTTCTAAGTCATGCAATTGTTACCAAATAAGTATCATTAAACGGAAAACAGTAATATATAAATGGTATTGAGCTTCATAATACTCCATAATTGTTGCTTTCTTCATATTTAAACATAAATAAGTTTTAAATTATGATAAAAACGGAGGAAATAGTCCATCATTTGTTGACAATAACAGTGAAGTTATTCTGCGCTTTTTATAAATAACATTTAAAATTGGAAAATTATTTTTCGAAAACACAAATTTTAAAAACTTTATACATAATAATCTGTAAGATTTGAAATAGAAAAGAATTTAAGGTAAAATTAAGTGTAAGGAAAAAAAAAAAAAAAAAAAAAAAAAACTGGATAATATTGTACCTTACGATATTCATGACTTAAAATTTGTAAACAAGTCTAGTGTGGTTTAATTCTAAACTAATGTATAAAATAACAAGACGTACTTAAACTTGGTGTATTCAAGTCCATTAATGTTTCAATTAGAATAATAATGAATACTTTGAAAGAAAAGTTTTTAATTTATATTCGTGTTTCTAGCTATTATACAGTAATTTATAAGTTTTTTTTTTATTTCAGAAGTTATAAACTTTAATCTTTTAGTTCATATTGTATCATTTCGTCGAAATTTAAACACCGAAAATAATGTGGTTTGATTTTCAAAGTTAGTCAGACTCTATTTCAATGTGTACCACGCTGCAAGAGGTTGTTTTGCAGGTAATGAGCCATATTCACATATAATAGAGGAAAAAAAAAACATAGAAAACTCTCAAGTACCCACTTTGAGAGATAAGAAGGCAGAAGAACAGAAACTGGATTACCAATCTCTTTTCCTTTAACAATGAATAAGATCTAGGCTGGAATCTTCTTATCCGAAGAATCCTGGCCTACCATAGGCAACTGTGAGGCTTTTTAGTATTATTTAATAATAAAATATAGTAGGTTTGAAATGTATAATAACTACATGAATTATATGCTATATGTTATGTTAATCATGCATGCTGTTTTGTTTTCTTACGCTATGAAATAATATCTGTTAAAAATTTGTTAACAATAAAGATTAAGCTTTACTTACCAAATATATTTAATTAAATAAACGCTTGTATTTTCTTCCAACAGTCCCAATTATCTCCTAAAAGGAGTTAATAACCTTTCATGTTTGTCATAACTATTAAAAGAGTACACACATATATTTTAAACAAGCAAAATATTTATTAAAATTTAGGCACAGGTGCCGTATAATCCATGATGCCAAATTTTGAGACTGGCGATTTTTTAGCGGATTATCTAATGTATCGGACAACCTCGTTTTTATTACGTCATACATATGAAGACCTATAAGAACAATGCAGAAAATTCGATTCTGGTAAGCCTAGAGTATTTACGTCAACTGGCACGTCCCGATATGTCACCTTGGCAACATTTCTTCATCGCCAAAAAAAATTCAGAATTTAGAATCATGGATTGTATAGTACCTGTGCCAAAATGTATAACTATAAATATTTATGATTTCTAAGAAATTTTCAAAATTCAAACTAAATTTTTTTTATTTTTTAATTAATGAACAAAATTAATTATTCATTAAATACAGGGTGACAACTTTATGCTGTTGACAAAATCATATTGCTTTTGATTGGTTTCATTCATGTCCAAAACTTTTTATAATAATTTCATTTGCTTTAGAGATCTTAATATTAGTAAAAAAAATAGGTAATATAAATTAATAATAGTAAATTGTTGGGGCCGAGAGCCAGGAAAAGAAAAAAACTTGAATTGATCAAAAATGCAAATTAGAAAAGAACAATAATTGGAAGCAAGATCGCTAAAGTTTTACAAATTTGGCGACTAATTAGTTAGAACGAACAAGGTAATTTTCATGATTTTGAAAACTCTTATGAACGGAAAAAATCATAATTAAAAAATGCTTATTTTATAGATGCATATCAAATTATGATATAATATCATACCAATATTATGGTGCCATAACAATATTCAGTATATATACAAAATTCAAATTAATTTCTAACGAAATTACGATTTACCAATATGTGAAAAAATTTTCAATATAAAAAAAATTATAAAATTTTATTTTTATTAAATATGGATTTTACGAAAAAATTCTCAGAATTACGTCAACCAATGTATTGTAGTCTATTATTGATTTAAAATATTATGTAATTTTGCATTGATTTTAAGTAAAGATTTATAAATAGGAGCTAAAATAATTTTTGAATAAATTTTAGTCGCATAATTTGTATTAAAAGGTAATATGAAGTTAGTCTTTTATAAAAGGAATAAAATTTTTTTTTTTTGTTTAGCTTTGAATGGTTGTCGAAATTACTTTACACTTTTAGAAATCATAAATATTTCATATGGAGATTGGTTAGTGTATCAAATCCTAAAATGAGAATTTGTTCCAAACTAGTACTTCTGTCGAATAATAAGCATCGCTGTTAGAAATGTTGGATCAATTTTCGGAGTTTAGAAGCAGAGAACAAGCAGAAAACATTCGGATATGATCTGCCCCCCTCCCAAAAGTATAACCTTAAGTGGAGGCATTGGCCAAAATGACCTATTCTGCATTCCCTAACCACCATTATTGTGAAGAGAGACGAATCAAAACAAATTTAAATAACATATATATTTCACGGCTAAATGTGTAAGAGTGTTTTAAACCCTGAAATAGAGAGAACATCCATCATATCAAATGTTTACAAGATGTATAACAGAGTTTTTCTTTTCCAAAGATAGCATTTATTTCTTTCTTATTTCATTCATGTTACTGTCATTGAGCATTAATTTTAGTCGCAGTAATATTTATACATTATTCCAAGACAAATATTTTCTTCATATTTAATCTCTAATGATAAGTTCCTCAATTTCCATATCAATATAGAAAAATTGTTCCGCATTCGTCGAGATTAATGATAACGTAAACTTAGCTTTTTTGTTATGACATAACATTAAAAAAACGGTTAATATTCTTAAAAATTTCTTTTGCAATACAAATGAAATATTGCGATTATATTCATATATCCTTATAAGACATTCAAATGCAGAATAATCTACTATAAGAGCGTATAGTATGATAATATTATGTATAGTTCTAAATATTAGTACATAATATTAGTATTAATATTACGTATAGTTCTCTTAATATTATGTAGAGATCCTATAAACACTCAGATTGGCCACATAACGGGATTGAAATTTCATAATTTTAATTAATTTAATTTTATTTATTTAATTTTTATTTATAATTTTAATTATATTAACTAAAAAAGTAATTGTCAAAGGTCTTATTAATAAAAAAATGCATTTTCCTTCTTTCTGAGTATTTATTATACTTCTGTTATAAAAGAATTTATAGGTATTCACGTTAAGCAAATCAACAAAACTGTGATTACTTGTGTAATTTTATAAATTATCTGTCATGTATATTGCGTTTCAAATTCAATCTTACAACTACTTCAATAGGGTTATGGGACACAAAACTAGAAGATGAAAATTAGTCTGAGAGTAATTATTATATAATAAGTGCATAATGAGTCAGTTATTTTTTTTAAAGATGTAAAATTATTACTATTGTTTTGAGTGAATGTTGAATTTACTTTACGCTTTTTAAAATTATAACGTTTGGTTTAGTATCCTCATATATGATTTCTCGCCAAATCTGGCGCCCTTTGCTTACATCATAGTGTTGCCGATTTCAGCTTTTGTTTTTATTGTAGTGTTGCCAAATCCAGTTTTAGTTACTATTCTTTTTTTTTTTTTGTTGACACTATTCGTTTTTCTCGTGTTTTACATAAATTTTACAGCTATTTTCCGCAATTATTAATGAATTTTACTTCGACTTTCTTTGTTCTAGAGCATTCTTTGTTCTTTGTTCCACATTGGAAGTTATTTGTGTTTTGTTTGCTGTTGGTGCAATTAGGGGATTTTCTCTCAGCTGTGTTTCGTTGTCGCCAGTGTCCTATCATCGTAAATTTTTCTTTTTTACAATTTCTTTTGCATTATTTCTTTTTATTTGGTTTATTTATTATATATATTTATTATTATCTTATTAATTTAATTTATTATTACCTTATACATTTTTGTTAATTTATTGTTATACTTCCATAATATCTCATACTCATAGTGTTGTTGAGAAATTTCAACAGATTAATTTAGCTAAAATTAAAGAAACCAATGATGGGTATTTTAATTTTTCAAGCTCTAGGCCAACAGTTGGAAAACCCAGAATCGTTAATAGAATTTTTTTAGTTCAATAGGCTCAAGATCCGCAATTATTAATTAATTTTCTAACGGAAATAGGCTTATTAAAATACGCGAATTGTGGAAAATGTGGATCAAAAATAAAATTACCCAATAGAAAGGCTATTCCGATGGTTTTTCTTTTGTTTCTAAGAAAAGTATTGAGGGAAAGCAATGCAACACTGAAAAATCTATTAGGCATGGTTCTTGGTTTTCAAATTCTAAATTAAAATTGTTTGAAATTTTATATATTATTTACGAATTTTAAGGGGATTCAAAACGGAACACATAATTGAAGAATATTTCTTCTCAAAAGCTACTTTGGCCGATTGGAGGCAATTTATTTATGAAACTCTTTTAGACTACATATTGAACTTAATTCAGAAAAAATAGGGGGGAAGGGCAAAATTGTTGAAATAGATGAGTCCAAATTTGGCAAGCGAAAAAATCATAAGGGTCATAAGGTTAACGATCAGTGGGTGTTTGCGGGGGGAGGGGGGTTGAGAGGGATTCCGGAACAATTTTTTTAGTTGCCGTCCACGATAGAACACAGGAAACATTAATACAAGTTATTAAAGATTGGATTTTGACAGGTACTTCCGTGTATTTCGACTGTTGGAAGAGCGATGATTGTTTAACTGAGGAGGGATTCTAACATTTAAAAGTCAACCATAAGTTGACATTTGTTGATTCAGAAACTGGATGTCACACGAATACAATTGAAAGTATGTGGAGGCATGTAAAAAAGTCTTTAACTACGTATAATCGTAAGACAGATTTTAAATTTTATTTTGCAATGTATATGTTTCATAAAGCTTGCATAGCTGCAAATGAAAATTGTTTTAATAAATTTGTTAAAATCGCGTTTCGGGTATTAATTGGGATGAGTACCAAATTTCGGAGAAGGTGTAATTATTTTATTTAAATTCTATTGCTGAAATGTATTTTTTTATTGTATTCGTGTTTCACCTTTATTTACTTAAAAAGTGTATATATTTGAAAAAAATATCTTTTTCATTTTTTTTTAAATTTTAAAAAGTATATGTATTTGAAAAAATAGTTTTTGCATGCTTTTTGTAAATTTTATAAAGTGAATATATTTAGAAAAATATTTTTTGCATGCTTTTTTTATTATTTAATGAAATGTGACACTGGTGACAACGAACAAAATGTCGAAATAAATATACCAATATCAGCTAAACTTCATATCAAGTAAGTCCATCATTTATATTTATTTCCCCTTTTAAATTTTTTAAAATGCTTTTGTTTCGATCGAACTTCCGGAAATTTCCCGTTTTAATAAACGCGCGCTTAGCTTGGCGACGAAAAAAATTCGCTGCGTTCGCTGATATATGGGGATACTGAATTAGTTCCGAACGTTTTCCTGAGGAGTTTTGTAAGTGTGTGAAATCCAGTAATGAAAATTTCTTCCAATATTCAATGATTTACTATTTACAGTATTCAATAGTCTATAAAAAACAATAAAATTTCACTATTAAAAAGGTTGACGCAATTTTCACAATTAAGAAGAAAAGAACAATCAGACATTAATGAAGAGACAGATCTAAACGAATTTAAATACTATAAATATTTCTTAATGAGATAGGTAAGTGTTCTGAAGTTCGAATAAACAATCTATGATATTGAATATTTACAAGATGTCTGACAGAACTTATCTTTATCGATATTATTTATATATAACTTAATTATTTTATACAGGTTATTGCTACAGAGAGAGAGAGAGAGAGAGAGAGAGAGAGAGAGAGAGAGAGAGAGAGAGAGAGAGAGAGAGAGCCCTATTTTCTTATTTATTATTTATAATTCCTTATATAATATTCCGTGACAACATTTTTTTACATATTTAACACTCATGGCTAAAATTTCCATTTGAATGCAGGATAAATAATCTAGGATTTGTTAACAGGAATGATAATGAAAATCATGTTTTTGTCAAGAAAACATTTAAAATAAAAAAATATTTTTAAAGCATTTTGTGTTAATAAAAACGAAATATCACGATGCAGAATAAACTGCTATACCTATTTAATATTTTGAGAGGACCCAACAAGCATCTAAATAGTCCATAAGACATTATAACAGTTTCAAAATAATTAATGTAAAAGGTAATTTGGAAGTATCTTATTAATTAGAAAAAAAAGGAATTTTTCTTCTTATATGCGTATTTCTGTGCTTCCATTTAAAATATTTATAAAAAAATGATATAATTGACTGAAATCGATAAAAATTGTTTAATATAATATTATTGCTAGTATAAGCCTCAAACTACTTTTGAAATATATGTTTTTGAAAACAACAAATATTGAATTTAAGGTAGTATAATAAATTACAAAAATAAAGACATTGGTAATTAGAAAATACAAGTATATAGATTTTACTCATGAAAAATGCCTTCAAATGGTGCGCTGTAAAAATTTTATTTTATGAAATAATATTGCATTTATTTTATAAAGTAAATGAATTGTAAACATAATATTTATTATGAAAAATACTTTGTAATGTATATTCTGTATATTGTCACTCGTAGATCTGTTTGCGCTCATTTATTTTCTAAGTAATGTGAAAATTAACATTAGAAATTGAAATAACATGAAAATGTAAATTTAATTTTACTCACGCAAATAATATCTATTTAACTTAAATAAAAAAAGATCCATAAAATTTCAAAAATCTAAAGCGATTATAATCTATATAGAGAGCACGTGTTTAGTAATGGTTTATAAATTTTATTGCTTTGTTTAATTCATTATAAGAACAAGTTTAAAAAAAAAAACGTGACGAAACATATCTGAACCAAAAGTTTGTCTATATTATACATTATGTTCTAAAGCAAACAATTGTCTAAGAATTATTCATTGTTAAGCAAAACATTTGGATAATATGTCGTAGTGTCTAACCGCACTGCTGAAAAATTTCACATCCTAACGTAACGAGTTTTAGTTAACCATTTAGATTCAATAATGAAACTTAAAGTGTATAAAAAGCGAAACATCACAGAAATTATCAATCACTAAGATTTTTTCTAATTTTCATATATCCTGCTTAAGACTACATTCTTCAATGTTGAACTTCGTATCACAATACAATTATTTATTGGGTCACTAATCTAGATGAAAATAAATTCATTAATATTGATAAATAATGTATTTTCCATCTTTTATGCGAACTTCTGCTGTTCTATTGAAAGGATGTTTTGAAATCCATAACACTCAAGACAACAAAACAGAAATCACTGGTATAGAAGCGGAACTTGTAAAAGTATTATCTCATGCGTTACATATCAAATTCAATATTACGATTACACCAGACAATGCATGGGGTATAAAACGAGAAGATGGAAATTGGTCTGGAATGATTGGTCAAGTGCAAAGGTCTGAAGCAGATATGGCATTGATGTTGATCAGTCCGACATATGAGAGGTCATTTGTTGTTGACTTTAGTAGAAGTTACTTCGACGAAGGATATGTGTTTGTTACCAACAAACCAAGGAAACTTCCCGGCAGTTATGATTATTTTCAAGCTTTTGACTTGAAAACATGGCTACTTGAATTCGCAATTTTATTGATAATTCCAGCATTATTTACTACTCTTTCAAAATTCAAATTATCTTACGGAAAATGTTTCTTCGAGCTCAGTTATACATTGATTCGCATTCCTGTAACGAACATAAAATATTACCAAAAATTCATTCTCGGAATTTGGCTACTTTATGTAAATTTTTTATCCTTTTGTTACTTGGGGGTGATTCAGATGTTATTAATCATCCCTCAAACAGAAACTCCAATACGCACATTTGAAGAATTATCAAATGCTGTAGAGTCAGGAAGATTACGAGCTATGTTGCTTAATGGAGTTTTTCTGCAGGATTATATGTTACACAGTGAAAGAAAGTGTATATAAACTCTTGGAAAAATAATCAAAGAAAATAAGTGGTATTTTGATATTAACGAAATATGCCCTGATAGTCGAACAGTAATAATCAATTCGAAAATTTCTTCAAAACTGGAATTTGCTGTACCACCCTTTTCTACCAAGCACATTTCTGAAAACTCCATAGCTGAAGGTCCAATGGCAGTTGCACTTCGGAAAGATTTTTGTTGCAAAACTGCATTAGACAAAGCAATTGTCAGAATCATAGAAAGTGGCATCTATCAAAAAATTGTATCAGATGCTGTATTTAAGAAAGCACTCACTTTTCAATTTGGCAATGTTTTATCAGAAAGTACTTTCCAGATTGCATCTGTTCATGAACTTCGAAGCGCGTTTATTTTTCTTTGTATGGGATATTTAATTTCAGTGTTGGCTTTGATAACGGAAATTTTAATATCAATGAATCTAAAATAACACAACAAACCAATTTCATTTATTAAAACATTCAAATGATATAAAAAGTTAATAAAATTAAAAATAATTTTTTTCTACTTTTGTTTCTAAAATAATCTTTATTCTTGGAATATGTGCAAATTAAAATAACTTATTTTTTGTTTAATATGATTTTACATTTATCTTACTTTCACACAGATTTTATACAATTTCAAATTTAATAATATATTGTAATTTAAAAAGAAAAAATCATAAACTTTATTAAATATATTCATCTTTATTACTAACTTCCGTAATTCTTCATGAAGTGAGCATTTTCGAATAGCTCAAAAGATGTGAAGAAAATATAAATGTAAGCACCATTATGTACATTGTTGATATCAAAATTTATATCTCTAATCTTCAACTAAAAATTATATATGAAATAATTATTAAAATCTCATTATTCAAATGTTACTTTTTAACAAGATCACAAAAGCTAATAAAATTCTTAAAATTTATTTGATTAATTACTTTAATAAAAAAATTTTTTTTGAAAAATTTTAGAATATACATTGAAAAAATGTGAAAATCTGTTTCTTAAATTGTTTTCATGTAAAAATTTGAATTTATAAACAAATGCATTTTTTAAAATGTATTTAAAACATAATTGACTTATATTGAATATTCAAATTGATATTAATAACTTTTCAATAAGAAATATTTTTTTAAAATCGAGTTTCCTAATATTGAAAGATCTCTATTATAAAAGGAGACCTTTTGAATCAAACCTCACTATGGAGCCTTCTTTAAATCTCCCAAAATTTGTCTTATATATGGAGTTAATATATATATATATATATATATATATATATATATATATATATATATATATATATATATATATATATATATATATATATATATATATATATATATATATATATATATATATATATATATATATATATATATATATATATTATGTATAATAAACTAATTTAACAAACTCGATTTTAAGTAAAGTTCATCCCAATCTAGGCATAGGTAAATCTGCTGGTATAAACCATAAAATAACATTTCTTGTATATGGAGTAATGAAATAAAAAAAATAAAAAAAATAAATGAAAAATAAAAAAAACGAAATGAAGGTGAACCATAAAATTTCATGTGTGTCTCAATTATTTTGTACTATTGGAACCTGATCAAAGTTTATATATTATTAAGTTATTTAATTAACACCATCTAAAAACCATGTTTTGATCACAAGTCATGTTTCGTGTAATTTAACTTTCAACAAATCAAATGAGATACAAAAGGCTTGAAAACTGTCCTTCGATACAAAGTTATGGAATATTGAAATCATCAAAACTTTTTCAATTTATTTCTGAACTGTGGATTATTGAGAAAGGCTAAAATCAGAAACGACGAATGTTTATATAGAACAATTGAAAAAAAAAAAAAACATTTATTTTTGTAATGAGAAAACTCTTAGGTAGAATGTTATACATCTTATATTGATTATATCAGCTGTATAAGCAGCTTTACAGGGAATTCTAATCAGTGTTTATTATGTTTCAAACTAATTACAAACACTGTAGTAAAAGATTAGAGAAATGTGAATGAAACAGCTTTTATTTCAGATGTTAGTGACAAACTAATATTTATACCATTTAACTGTTCCTAGTTCAATATCAGAAAAAATTTTCATAGAAAGACAAATGATGATTTTATTTATCGAGATGCTTTTAAAAGAATAAGTATTTTATATTTTTCTATTAAAATTAATTTTTCTTCATCATTATATACATTTTTGTTTGTTAAGTATGAAAATCATAAAAACGCAAATTTATTTTTATTTTTAGCAACTTGAACGTGATTGATGAGCTTTCTAAAATTGTGTTGTTGTTGTTTCAATTGTGTTGGAATAACAAAATCAGACCAGTTCCATAAGTACAAAAATTCTCAGAAAAACTAAAAATATCAAGAGGTTTGGAAAGCACCTCGTCCAATTTAAAATCGAATATTAAAGTCAAATATTTGTTTCGTTAAAACTTTGTTACAGGTTATCATTTATGCTTGTTTATTGGAACATAATAGGTTAGGAACTGAAATAAGAATAATATAGTGATATATATTTCAGTGAAAGAATATATGATGGATATTATGTTGAATTATACGTGATATAGAAATCAGGTAATGTGAATGACAAATTTAATACTAATAATAAAACGAAGATAATATTGAATTGCTAAAACTAATTTCATTTATTTGCATATCAAAACTGATGAAATCTAATGATAGTTTACCTATAAAAATTTCTCTGTTATCCACTATTAGAATCAAATATTTTCTTATGATTTACTTTTTTAGCATTGTTTGTTTTCATCAGTAAATCACGATGAGTTAAAATACGACCACTCAAATCATTTTTTATTACAAAATATGCACAAATTTTTGCATTTCTATAAAAATTCGCAATAAAATATCAATATGTTTTTATTGAAAATGCAGGAAAATAAAAAAATCAACTAATATATATATGCAAATTTTTAGGGTTACAAAACTTAATGATGTTTCTAATTGTTTTTAGGATAATAAAATGTTAAAAATGATTTGACTCTATGTAGAAACATTTAATGAATATTAAGATGTATTAAATTGAACAAAAAGTATTTTGTGAAAGTAGGAAGTTTTTATATTAAAATATAAAATATTATTTCATGAACTGATTTCAATAGGTTAAAAAATAATCAGCAATTTGATTTTTAAAATTTTTTTATTAAACTGTAGATTGTAGTTTATATTTGTTCAACTGTTATAAAAAGTAATAAAGTTTATGTTTAGTTTATAAATGTTTAAAGTTTAAGTTATAAATTTCATAAAAGTAATATATAAAAGTAACTTATAAATTACCTTTTATATATTTAGGTCGTAATAAGAGTAAATATACTTGAGATAAGGCATAATGAATAATTGCATTTTTTTAATTTGATAAGGGTTATTATATTTGAGATCGATTCTAATGTAATCTGTTTATAAACTTTTGTTATAAGTGATAATTCTTTAGTACAGCAAAAATACAGAGGGTGTTAACACATTTTTAGAACGATTTTGATAACGAATTAAGAAGAAAGTAAATGTTTTAGAATAAAATATTTTGGCAACAGCTTATTATTTGATATGAGAAATATCGTCTGCTATTTTTAAATTTATTCTTCTTTCAAAATGTTACATTGAGGTATTGAAAACAACGAACCTCATAAATACTAAAAACATAAAATTTTTGTAAAACAACATTACTAAAATTCTGAAATAATTATTAATGAGAAAGATCATGTGACAATACATAAATATCTTTTATTTTTCAAGAAATATGTATTTGGCAATATTTTTTAATCAAAAAGTTTGAAAATCGTACTTCATGCAGCATTGTGATGTTTTCAAAGAAAACCATATTCCACATTATAATCATATACCAAATCAAACATTTATATTTTTAATTCTTAAATATACCATGAGAGAATTTGGAGTGAATATATTTTCCAAAACTTAAAATATGTACTTCATATATCAAGCAAAAATAAATAATGTCTCTTTGATTATAGCAATTACTACATAGTATATATAATAGCCATTACGACAGCAGTAACAATTCTTTAACATTCAAGCAAAGAACGTAATATTTTTAGCAAAATAGAAAACATAAATCATGAAATATAAGCCCAAAAATTTCTGTGAGTAAGCAATACCAAAAAAGTTTTTTGATTCTTCAATAAACACAGAAGCAACTTCTCTTAGACAAATTTAACAAAATATCAATCTCATTTAATATTTTCATTTCCCTAAAACATAATAAACCATAATCATCAAATCAATAATCATGACAAAGAAACTATTCATTAAACGCGTACATTAATGCATATAAAAGTTAATGTTAAACCCATCAACAAGGTGTCCTAAATAGTTTTATTAAACATCACCAATTATTAGTGTTAAATGTCAGTAAGTGGTTTTAAATAAGTAGTTCCTTTTTAAGAAATTTTAAACAAGTACATGTGATGAATTAACACTAATTTAAAAAAAAAAGATATACGTATGGCTTAAATAAACTTGTAATAATAATTTGTAAGTTTTAGTTATAATACTACTGAACTAATTCAGCATTAAAATAATTTTAAATAAAATATAAAACTAACTTTCCAAATTAATTTATAAATTAATTGAAGAATTTTCTAAATAATTTCCTCCATTATAACAAAAAAAAAAAAAAAAACAATTTTTCCGCAAAAAAAAAGAAAGAAAAACAATATTTTATTTATTTAATCAATTTTTCTAAAATTTCAGAAAATGTTCAGTATTTTTAAAAGGAATTTTTTTTTTAATAAAATTCATGTATTATTTACATAGTATGATAGTAATTTTACTTTGATATTTCTAATCTATTTTCATAGGAAACTTTTTTTACTTTCTGAAAGGGCCAACGATTACACACATCTATAGTGAAATTGAAGTAAAAACTCTTATTCTTGGAAATTAAGTAAATAATCATTGTTTTAACATTTATAATAATTGAATAATACATTCAAAAAGTAATTGATTAAAGTATTTAATCAAAAGAAAATTTTACTGTCCATAAATTATTAATAAATAAATCCTTGAATCGTTTATAAAATTCTATTTCTAGAATTTTTATACACGTACAAGACTATTTTTATACTCTTACTTACTATGCAAGATTTCGATGGAATGCATTCATTAGTACTATTATATATTTAGTGTTTAAAATCTTAAAATTTATTTGAACTTAATTACAGGATAAAAAAAAAATGAAATTTAGGTTAAACATTTTGCATGATAACCTTCAGATAACATCTTAAACGTAAATACAATGTTCTTTAACAATTTTTTAATCCGTATATATTTAGAAAAGAAAGAAACAATTGGCGAAATCAAATAATTTAGACTAACAACTTTGAATGACAGATTTTAGTGTCTAGAAAATTCTTAAAATATTATATTGAAACATTATACATGTACCACCAAATACTATTCTGAAAACTTACATTGGTGCTAAATATATTTAGGAAAAAGTTATTTGTTCTTAAGTTACATATAATATTTATTCATTATAAACTAATTTCATTAATGTAAAGAAATCACAAAAACTTATTAAATAATTTAAATATGTACATAAAAATAATATAAGAAAATACTATTTTTACTATTTTTAGACATCTGTCCATAAATATGACAATTTCAATATATTTGAAAAAAATATTCAAATTAATTTAAAAAATATTATTAATTCTTGTACTTTTTCAAAAAGAATATTTTTATAATGGGAAACATTTTAATGACAAATATTTTAGAGTTAAAGTTTTTTAATTATACATGAATCAGCATAATATAATTAAATAAAAAAAAATTAAAACTTTAAATTTCGAATAATCATATCTTGATTTCTACAGAGTATTCAACGATGCTTACATTTTTAACTCAACACAAACCTGTTTAAAAAATAATGATTGCATAAAAAAATACTAATAATAATGATCAATTATTATATAATAGAAAATTATATAAATTATTTTTTGACTATAATCTTAAAATTAAAATTAAGTTTGTAAATTGCTTACGTACAAATTTCACAAAAATGTGATCCTTAAAACAATGGGGTAAATTATTTATCGCATTCTCTATATGTTCAAAGAATAACATTCATAGAAATATATGCCGACAAATATTTGCAATTTTTAATATTCTTGATATCATTTAAATGTTTAATTGAATAAAGTTGGTTGACAGTCTTATTTTTATTTTATTGATATTAATACTTCTGTTATCAGAAAAATAACTGAAATGAAGCATCCCGCACAAAGAAAGATAAATGCATTTCGGACCTTATAAAAAGAATCCATTTGGAAAGTACTTGGACTTTCTGTTGAAAAACTGCGAAACTGAAAAGTGAGCATATTTTTAAAAATGGCGTCTGATAAAAACTTCTGATAGATGCCAGTTTCTGTTATTTTGACAATTACTCTATCTAATGCAGATTTACAACAAAAGTCTTTGTGAATGGCTATTGACAATAGACCTTCAGCTAAAGTGTCTTCGGAAATATATTTTGTAGAAAAGGGTGGTACACCGAATTCCAGTTCTGAAGAAACTTTCGAATTGATTATTACTGTTCGACTATCAGAGCATATTTTGTTAACATCATAATACCACTTATTTTCTTTGATTATTTTTCCAAGAGTTTGTATACGCTTTCTTTCACTGTGTAACATATAATCCTGCAGAAAAACTCCATTAGGCAACATAGCGCGGAATCTTCCTGACTCTACAGCATTTGATAATTCTTCAAATGTGCGTATTGGAGTTTCTGTTTTGGGGATGATTAATAACATCTGAATCACCCCCAAGTAACAAAAAGATAAGAAATTTACATAAAGTAGCCAAAATCCGAGAATGAATTTTCGGTAATATTTTATGTTCGTTACAGGCATGCGAATCAATGTACCACTGAGATCGAAAAAACATTTTTCGTAAGTTAATTTAAATTTTGAAAGAGAAGAAAATAATGCTGGTGTTACAAATAATATTGCAATTACAAGTAGCCATGTTGCCAAGTCAAAAGGTTGGAGATAATCGTAATTACCAGGCAGTCTTCTTGGTTTGTTAGTTGCAAAGACATATTCTTCGTCGGAGTAACTTCTACTGAAGTCAACAACAAGTGACCTCTCATAAGTTGTACTGATCTGAGTCAATGCTATGTCTGTTTCAGACCTCTGCAATTGGCCAATCATTCCAGACCAACTTCCGTCTTCACGTTTGGTACCCCATGCCTTGTCTGAAGGAATCGTTATATTAAATTTGAAATGTAATGCAACAGATAATAAATTTAAAAATTCCCCTTCTGCACCAGTTATTATTGTTTTGTTATCATGAGTGTCACGGATTTCAAAAAGTCCTTTTAATGGCACAGCAGAAATTCGAAGAAAAGTTGGAAAGTACATTTTTTATCCACATTGAATTTATTCATCAATATTGATTGATATCACTTATTTTTAACTAGATCACGGACTCAATACATTAAGGTGATTATTTTAGGATATTATCCCTCCTCTCTATTTCTTTCTCAATTAAATCTCCCAAGTGTGGAGAAAGGAATCTAAACAGTATATGAAGTTCGAAACTTTAAATAAAATTAGAGAAAATCGTAAAGAGAGATAGTATCTCTGATATTTTGATTTTAATACAGCTTGTGTTGAATGCATCATTAAATATAAATCTAAAGACTGAGAAGTATACTTTGAAAAGAGGACAATTAGTTCATTTTAAGTTATTATACTGCGAACTTGCTTAATATTGAATTATGGATATTTGTATGATTAAAACCACAAATAACATCGTTTCTATAATCAAACAAATTAGTTCTAAAATGTTTTTTGTCATTTTTTTTATTTTACCAGGAAATGTAATTTAACCGTAAATGTTTCTAAGCCATTGTTTAAATTCATGTTCTATTCAGACTTTAATTACTACAATTACACATGGACTACAATTACATTAGAATTGTCAAAGTGTAGATCAATTTATGTTAGATAAAAAGGTAATAGTTTCGTGGTAATATTAAAATTATATTCGCATGTCTTTTCAATATTTGATGTTAATTTTCCCATTATTTAGAAATAAGTTGAGTTAAAACAGGGGTATACAATCATGACAACTCGAAAATATGTATTATTAGATATTAGGCACAGGAAATGTTGTATTTACATTCCGTAAATTTCATATTAACTATAAAAATTAGAACATCAATACATGTTCTCCAGTTTCATAATAAAAAATATCGCTATTTTTAAAGTTGATTATACGTTTTCTTAAACTAAAACTTAATTATTTTCCGCGAAACATATACTTAGAAATTTTGAAACCCTATTTTAATAATGATAAGAAACAATTTTTATATATTTATTTAGTCACATATATCCTGTTTTGATAGTTATTTCAGTATTAATAAAATTTTCCAAATAAACTTTACAATATTTTCTTAATATAGCTGCAAAAATTTAGGCATTTATCTTCATCGCCTAAATATAATATATTTACACGAAAATAATTTATCATTATTCCATTTTGCTATCACTTTCGTTCTATAAAATGTAATACTAAAATTTTGATGATTGTATTTTGCCAATACTTTTATGAAAATGTGGTTAACAACCAAGAGTAATCGGATGAAATTGGTACTTTATTTCATTTTTATGTATTTTTTAACCTCGAAAATAAATGAAATTTTAATTAAATATTAATTTAAATTTCATTCATACTTTATTTGTCTTATCCTTTGCATTTTAATATATGTAATTCAATTACATGCTTTATTTTTTTTTGAGATTTTAAATTTTGCATATTTTAAATAGTGCAATAATAAATTTCTTTTGTGCTGATTATATGTACACACAAATACGTTTATATACATTCATATATTATCGATATACAACGGTATATTTATTCCTAATGGTGCAAAAATGCAGGAGTGGTACAGGCTTTCTAGAAACTGATTGATTAAGAAATAATCACATCAATTAAATTTAATATAAGAGTAAACATAAAATAAAGCACTTTTGAAAATAAAGTTTTTCAAGTTTTAAAGAAATTATTCTTTAAATTTGCAAATGGTTTGTATACAGATTTTTTTGGATAAAATCTCTAAAAAATTATATTTAAATAAAAAAATGCAGAAATTAGATTCTCTAATCTTGATTCTTACCAAAGAGTCATCTTTGAAAGCACAGCATGATTTGTGAATTGGTCTGATGTTCATGATTTTTGAATCGGTCTTTTCTGAGCAAAATCACTGAGACTTTTATACTTTTTTTAATTTAATCTTTTCTGAACATCCTACCACATTCTAGATTTTTCTTTTAAAAAGTGCATTAAGAAATTTTATATCAAGCCGATTATACAAAACTGTTACTCTAGAAATTGGAGAGTTCCACATTTTTTATTGGTTACAAATTCAAATTGAATTGTATCTTCAGTTCGACTTATTATTCGTCAAAGTTAAATATTTATCTGAAAATTTAGTCCACATTACTTATAAAATTTGTGGGATTACTTAAGATTTAGTAAAAACAATTTTTATTTAATAAATTTGGAAATAAGAAAATTTAACCATAGTATGCCTAAATAGGGTAATTGGAAATTCTAAACCTTAATGAATCTGATCACATAAATCCTTATCTTTAATTTCTGGTTTATATAATATGATATCACACATATTTTTTAACTTACCACCCACATTATTGTTTGGAATATTTGAAAGTGAAAAAAAAAGTTTCGTACGCATACGGTATAAATAAATTAAAAGCCATAAAATTACTCAATGTACAAAATGTTTTTACTAGTAACTGTCAACAAACAAAATTTTACTTCTTTTTATAACTATTAATGTATTAGAAGCAAGCATTTATAATAAAGGTAGGAAAAATTCTATAAGAAATAAGTTGGATTGAAAAGTCTTATGTTCAATTTCAACTACTGGTAAACAATTCTATGCTGCATAGATAAACAGGTCTACGTATTTAGCGAATTTCAAACAAGTAAACAAGATGAGATGTATAATGGGTGTCTGTTTCCAATATGCACTATGTCAGTTTGGTCACTTCAGAGTTTTTTACATTGTGACAAATCAATGTAACCCAATATCTAAGAAAAATTCCCTTTTAAATCAATTTGCACGGTTGAAATAAAAATATTTTTAACATACATAGAGCTTGTTCACTGCGGGGTATACAAGCAATCAAAGCTGAAGAAGAGTTTAAAAACAGTTAGCTGTTGAGTTCCAAACCAGTGTCTTAACCTGCAAGTTGCTTCATCTGCATTTAAAATGAAAACGCTTTGTTTTTCAACTTTAAAAATGTTAAACCATGATAGATTTTTTAAAAAATATTTTTAACTTAATATTCTGCACATTATGACAATGTAAACAAAGGAAAAAAAAGGCTCGGTTTTAAGAAACAACACACCAGGATTTTTTTCCCTAATTAATAATGAATATCAAAAATAATGATGAAACAAACAGATACTAAAAAAACTGTAGTTAATAAATATTTAAAAATAAAGGAAACAATATATCAGAAATTTTATGCCTTGATAGTAAGTGATGGATAAATATTAAAAAATTTGCATTATTAATTAGTAAGAAATATCAACTGTAAATTGATTTCTCCAATGCTGCTAATCTCATGCATTGCATTGTGCTCCCAGCTTGCACTATACTACCATGCATAGAAATAAATAACTAAGATATTATATTTAGATGTACGTTAGAAATCAATGGAAATTCTAATAGCATAAACACAGAAAATATGTGTAAAAAACGTCATTAATTATTCTTATTAGACCTACACACATTTTAACGTTCTTGAGCTTCTTTTTTTTATAATCACATTCTCCTCTTACACAATAAATTTACTTTTGCAAGCTGTCGCCATCTATCCATAAAAATATGAATTAAGGACATGTGATATTATTCTATATTTTTGTGAGATAATGACTATAGCATGATAAATGACTAATGACCATATTTCTTTAATATTCTAATATATAATTTCACTATGTAATATATATATATATATATACTATGTTCTATTCCTGGATTCAAAACACTCTTACACATTTTGTCGAGAAATATTTATGATATTTGAATTGGTTTTGATGCGTCTCTTCAATAATGGCGTCTAGTGAATGCAGAATAGTTCATTTTGGTCAATGCTTCCACATATGTTTATATTTTTGAGAAGGGGGCAGGTCATATCATAATGTCTTCTGCTTGTTCTCTGTTTTTAAACTCTGAAAATCGATCCAACCTTTCTAATAGGGAAGATTATTATTTGACACAAATATTGGTTTGTAGGAAATTCTCATTTTAGGATTTGACACACTAACAAATCTCCTGAGAAAATCGTTATGATTTCTAAAAGTGTAAAGTAAATTCGACAACCATTCAAAGCTAAGCATAAAAAAAAAATTCTTTTTATAAATGACTGTCTTTGTATTGCCTTTTAATACAAATTATGCGAAGTAAATATATTCAAAAATTATTTTAACTTTTATTTATAAATCTTTATTTAAAATCAATATTAAATTACATTATATTTCAACTCAATGATAAATTACAATACCTTGGTAAAAATAATTCTGAAAATATTTCGAAAAAAAAAAAAAAAAAAAAAAAAAAAAAAAATCCATAATAATATAATAATTAAGTCAATTTTAAAATATTTTGAAATTGAAAATTTCTTTACATACCGATAAACCATAATTTTATTAAAAACTACTCTGAATTTTGCATATTTACTTAATATTGCTATAACCATCATAATTTCATAAGCGTCTATAAAATATGCTTAATGTATGTGGTTTAGGAATTTTTTCTTGTAATTATAAGAGTAAATAAAATGATTTAACTATACAAAAATTCATTAGGAAGAAGAGAAAAGTAAGATTTGCTTATTTCGTTGTCGAAAGTCATTGTTCCCTAAATTATAATCTGAGATTTTTACCGATAGTAACATAATAATATTCAAGGCTTATGACTTATAAAGATAAATTATAAAAATCTTAAAACAATAATAAAATGAATTATAAGAATTATAAGGTAAAAATTTTTCTACTGCCACTATTACTAAAGAAGGAATGTATACAAAATTTTTTAGTTAACTCTAAATAAGAGCGCTTTATTGGATGGAACACAACCAATTGTTTTACTTAATCGGAACTATTCGTGTATTTCTAAATAAATAATAATAAATTTAAGTGTTTGCTTAGCGCCATAGAAGCGCATTTGATTTTCCTTCTACTTCAGTGATATAGTTTTTTTTAAGTTTTGAATTATCAAATTCATTTAATAAAGTATTCATCAAATGTAAATGCAAAGAATGAGTCATATCCGCCTAGTTATCTATTAAAACTATGTTTAAATTTTGTTTTAATATTTCATTTTTGAAAAAAATTCTTTTGTTAATATTGTAATATATTTAATATCAAATAATATTTCATTTTTTATAAAAATCTCATAAAAATTAAACTTTTTTCAATGTAATAAAAGGTTTGGAGGAAAATTTTAGCTGCTTTGTATGTAGAAAAATACTTCATATATAAGCGAAATTCCTTTATATTTAAACATGTCAAGTAAACTTAGATTCTTTACTAAATAAGCTTTGAAATCACTAAAAAACCGCTCTCAAAATTATAAGAAAGTATCACTAAGAGACCGGTCTCAAAATTATGTAAAAGGAAAACTGTTCTGTGATTTTCTGTTGGGAAATTCATTTTTGCATTAATAAAATGAAAGTTTTAAATTTTTTTATTTTTATTTTTTTATCAAGGTTAATCTTTTTTAGCGAGCAAAAGTTTTTCTTCTTTAGATTTTCAAGATTTTGATAAATCCAGTTGAGAACTGCCGCTAATTTCAAATTTCAGCACCTAATTTTTTTCTCGCTAAATTATTTAAGACGGAATTAAAAAAAAAAAAAAAAAAAAAAACAAAAAAAGAGCAAGGAAATTCATGATAGGTATGAACATACGACTAAAAATTTTTAGTAATTCGTAGTGAATATCATAAATATATAAAATTGTCATAAAACAACTTGGGTATTCACAGAAAATGTGTAAAAAATAACTTCTTATTGGTTGAGAGACGCAGTCACTTATTACCCAGAAATATACACGTGAAACATTTCAAATTAACTTGTTTGAAATCTGTGAAACATACCTCCTTTAGTTTATACTGCAGATTCAATTAATTATGAAGATTTTAAGCAGTTTATTTATTCTAAAGCAACAGAAGAGCTTTGTTATATTACATGAAAGTAATAAACTAAATATGTGTTAGTCAATTGCTTTATTATTAACCATAAACTGGTTGTTTTTTTTCGTCCCATTTGACATCATGGTTAATCATTTTATTACAATTCGCATTTGCTTATAAAGTATCCATGACGTCAAATTACGTATCATCTGCGACACACATAATTAACTATTACATTGTATTTAGACGGTGTCGTGAATCCGACTCGTCGACGAATTTGCTGCCTTCTCCATATTGCATTCTTCGAGCGGAAGCAAACAAGGCGAAGTTAACCATCGAATGTCTGAGTATCGTCGGCGACGAGAAAAAAAATCCTTTCATTATTTTTATAAGTAACAAAACAGTATTTTTTAATTATAATTTTTTCCGTTTATAAAAGTTTTCGAAATCATGAAAAAATCACCTATTGCTCTATCTCCTGAATTCTGAACTATTTAATTACTGAAATTTTGAAAATTACTGTTAATCAAGTGAATATAGAATGTTTTCAGATTCTAATAAATTTAATATCAGTAGATGTATCCTTCTTATGTAAAAAATTTCACGTTATTTTATAAAACAAAATATGTTTTCAAAAACACTATAATTTAAAAAACTGAAAACTTACTAAGGCTAATTTATTTTGTTAAAAAAAAATACTGATTTCATGTAATTAAATAATAGCATTAAATTATGATAAAAATTTTGATAAAATCTAAAAAACATTACTCAGCATGAATACTATTATAAGACAACATTTATATATAGCTGTGTGTGTTTACTTAGGTTAAAAATAGAGAAATATTCTCACAATATTTGATGTTTACACACTCAAATTATTATTCACATTCCTCTGAATATCTTTACAAGTTTAAATGCAATAATGATTGCGTGACGAGGTAAATTATTGTATATCGAATTTAAAATGGGAAGAGCATCTTATTAAACTTTTCTGACATGGTAGATAATAGAACTTATTTAAATAATGAATGTCTGAAAAACATGTTATTTCTAAGTCATGTAATGTTACCAAATAAGCATTATTAAACCGAAAACAGTAATATATCAATGATATATTGACCATCATAATATTCCATAACTATTGCTTCCATCATATTTAAACAAGATAAGTTTTTAAAGTACGCTAAAAACAGAGGAAATTCTGTTTTAGCGTACCATTTTTTTGAAAGTAATAAAGTGGTTATTCTGCGCTTTTTATGAACAACATTTAAAATCATTCCCTGAAAACAAAAATTTTATATAGGAATTTTATATATAATATTCCCTAAGATTTGTAATAGAATCCAATTTGAGGTAAAATTAAATGTTGTAAGAGAACCTTGATAATACTAAATTGCGATATTCAAGATTCAAAATTTCTAAACGAATCTCTCTCATAGTGTCATTGAATTCTAAACTAATTTAATATATCATAACTTATGTAAAGTTGATGTGTAGTCAAGTCCTTTAATGTCTTAATTAGAATAACTATTAATGCTTAAAAATAAAAGTTTTGAATTATATATTTAGCTATAATAATGTATATTATATAGATATAATAATATATATTTAGCTATAATAATGTATATTTAGCTATAATTATGTATATTTAGCTATAATAATGCTTAAAAATAAAAGTTTTGAATTATATATTTAGCTATAATATATATTTAGCTATAATAATGTATATTTAGCTATAATAAAGTAATTTAAATGTTTTTTTTTAATTTCAGAAGTGACAAACATTAATTATTAAACAGCTGTTTTACAAAATGTATTGGCAAGACATGCATACACAATAACTCTTAAGAGAAAACATTGGGCACATACTGAATTTTTTTTAAAGAAGTTGTAGCTGCTTATAAATGATTTTCATCTGTAAGTGTGTCACCATTTTTTCTTTTTTATATAATTTTTATCTTAGAATTAAAATAAATGATTATGATTTTACTACATATTTTGGGCAGACACATTTAGAAGCCGATTATTTCTTATCTGCTAAGACATTATTTTATTGTGGTAAAGGGGAGTTGAATTAAGAACGTTGCAAAAATGTCATGGTTTTTAGATGTTTTAATGCATAGAATTAATAAAGGATAACTTTTCCAAATTTTCTGACACGTTGTTTTTTTATAATTTTTAATTATAATATAAGACTTTAATAATTTTTAAAATTTATTATAAATGGATAGATGTATTGTGGCAAAGTACGTGATAACGAAAGATTTCCCATAACAGGGAAAATAATAGAGTAACAAACATTTGAAGTTTTTTACCATTCATTTATAATTAATAAATAAATTTGAAACACTGATTGTTTTATTAGAAATAATTATCTGTTTTTATTGACTTCAGTTATTATTGATAGTATTTATTAAAATATACTTACAGTTTGTAATTAATCTTAAGTAAATATTTTAGTTCATTAAATTTAATTTAATAACTTAAATATTCTGATTTCTAAATTCTCAAATAATAATTCTCAAAAATTAATTTTTTTGAGGAAATATTCTTTAAAATTAAATATCTGAAAATTATTAAGATGACATTTGAAAATAAACATGCAAGTAGAATAAAAAGTTTTGTTCACTAATTTAATAAACACAGAATAGAATACAATAGTTATAAAGTTATAAACACGTTGTATAATGTACTGCTGCTACTTTGTTACGTATTATTGATAAGTAGAATAAATAACTTTTAAAACTTCAATTTTCTTAAATAAATAAAGTTTATATTTACTTTTCTTCTTTGCATAATATATGCGTAAATTCGAAAATTTTGAGATTTGTAAATAAACATGCAAGTTAAATAAAAATTTATTTATAATTTAAATGTGCAATAGAATAAAATAGCTACAAACATGTGGTATATTATAACGTTGTTACTTTGACACGTTTTGCTGATAAAAGTGGAACAAGAAACTTTGCCCTTAATTTTTTTAAATACATAGAGTTTATATTTACTTTTAATTTTTGCTTAATATATATGTATTTCTATGTTATTATTTAAATAATAAAAAGTACTTTCTTATTGGCAACAATATAGATTTAAATGCATAGTTTTCTCTTTTATCTAAAAATAAATTATATTTATTGACTTATATAACTTATATATATATATATATATATATATATATATATATATATATATATATATATATATATATATATATATATATATATATATATATATATATATATATATATATATATATATATATATATATATATATATATATATATATATATATATATATATATATATACAATATCATTAATTGTATACATTTATATCTGTGATAGCAATTTGAACATATTAAAAAATCAATCTTTTAAGTTGTTTTAAAATCAGTTTCCAAAAACATATTTTAACATCATCAGGATAAAAAGGAATTTTGTACCTTATTCGAAGAATAACTGATTTTTTAACTCCCAGAATCTATACTGAATTTTAATTAATTTATTATGTCTATAATTTTTATGCAATGGATTACTTTTTGTCGCTAATGATAAAAATGCTTCATTTTGAAAGAAGCAAAATTATTGAGAGTTTCAATTCATGAAATTACTCATATACTAAAGCATTTTGATACCGAATTTTATACTTTAAATAAAAGATAATTCAAATGAAATTTATAATTATTCGTAAATTCGTAAAATATTCGACAGCAATAAAGGAGAGTATTGAAAGAAAGTACACACATTTTTAAGTAATATGAGGTGCTTCATTTATTAAAATAATTATATTCATTATAGAAGTTATACATCTCTAACAAATTTAAAGGAGGAAAAGGACTTATGCCTTTCATCTTGAATCCAGAATTGCTCCAGAGCAGATTGGTATAAAATTTAAATATTATACGCTGTAATAAGCCGACTTATAAATCTTCAGAATTAATTTTAGTTCGAATTAATTATAACAAATGTAATTAGAATTTCAAAGTGAAAAATGGTTTTTATTTTAAATTAGACAGCTAAACATCCTGACATAAACTTCATTTATTAAAGAATATAAACGCGTGCGCCGGTATCCATCTTTACAATGGATATCGCGCGCTAATATCCCAGGTAACGAGTTAGCGGATGAGTTTGCTAAAGAGGCCTGTAATTCTCCTCAGCCATCCAAATGCTTGGCCCTCATGAACACCAATGCAGTTTAAAACCGAAAATCAATTTGCCAGCATGTTAAAAAATTTTCCATTCCAGAATTATAATGATACAAAACTATTTCAACAATAATAGCCAGACATAGAACAAAATACCTCAACATGAAACTTTCTACAGATGAACAGAGGCGCTACACCAGGCTTTGTCCTCACTGCCCGGATAACAACCGTCTCCATAATACATCTTCAGCAGTCCAGCAATACTGGCCAAGCCTTTTAACAACAGCATAAAGGATCATGTGGAACTTCTTTTTACAGATAAAGCTGTAGAGATCACTGGAGCTGTCTTCGACAGTTTCGAGGACATTTACGGTTTTGGACGTACTCCAAGGACACGACATCATCATCATCATTAAATAATATGGAAGCCATTTTCGATTTCAGCGTATTGTATAAAACAATTTTGTATAAAAGTTGTATGTATAAAATTTTGTATTTTGTATAGAAAGTATCATAATGTCGTCATTGATTTATAGAATATAAGTTTGTATTAGCAAGGCTTTTGTTTCAGAAAATAACAAAAAAAATGCAATTGCAAGCATTATTAATTTCGTTGTGCAACGTTTTTAAAAATTATCTTAAAATGGAAAGATAGACAACTTATTAAGTAGCTTAATTGCTCTAAAGTTATTAAGGAAGTTTATACTTATAAAAATTCTATAAAAATAAAGTAAATTCTTTTGTTTGTATCCTTGGAGCCAAAAGTTAACGAGTTCCTTCAAGATGTAGAAATTGTTACAATGTTATTCATCACCAAATAATATCCCTCCATCTGATTGAATTCTAGTTCTTTTTGGATTCTAGATGTTTTTTGATTGTCTGATATTAAACTCAACACAGTTTAATCTGTTTCTGAATCTCAATAAGATATATTTAATTTGATAAAAACTATTTTACAAAACTGAAACAATTAATTAAAAAATAAAATTTTGACAGAATTTTTATCTTTGAAAAAATATATTTTGACTTGTTTAGTTAAAGAAATATTTATTTCTTTATTGTATACTTTCATAATTGCTTTTTTTATAAATATAAAAACATTGTAAATTATAATATAATACCTTAATTTTTATCTTCATAAATAAGTCATGTAATAATGTTATTTAATTTTTGTATACATTAAAAATTCAAGAACGGGATCTTAATTATTAAAATTCATATATTTATATTTTTGGACTGTTTCGTAGTTAAATTTATTTGAAAAGTTATCATTAAAACACTAATCAAGACAAGTGATAAATGACATAAAAGTATACAAATTATTTTCCGATCACTTGTCTGAAATAAAACTGCAGTTTAAGAAAATGAATTATTTTAATAAATAATGATACCTATACGCGTGATTACAGATGATGATGTTCCATCTATTTTGCATTCATTAGAATGAAAAAACATGAGTTCAATTTTTCTTGTTCCATATATTCAGTAATATATATTTTTGTACATTGCCTAAAGTGTTTTCATTTTTATTGTATTCATTTCTAATGCGATATAAAAAGTGACATCGAATTTTAAACTTGCGTGCAAATGTAGTTTTGATATAACGCATTCAATTCATACAGATTTCTTTTGTATGTGTTAAACTTTGATCTATACCTTTACAGGTAAAATATAATTTTAATGTAAAAAGTGACACATTATTAACACCAGTTCAAAAACTTGTATCTTTTATTATATTCCATGATAAGTGTATATTTATATAATACGTCAAACCATTTCAAAGATAGTTTGTTTCATTAGAAACTGTTTTATGTAATTCTGTTGACATAAAAATTTATAGTATCAATTATTATGCAAAGTTATTATATAATTGTGGGAGAAAATACATGAGTTTTACTATCATTAACATTTTGTCGAACATCTCAAAAAGTTTCTAATTGAACTATTTACTAACTTAAATTTATTAATTTTAAAGTTAAATAAAAAGAGCGGAACACTAAAAAAGCAGTACACTACTGGCCATCCGAATTACAACACCAAGAAGAATAAGAGATATCACCAGAAAATTTATTTTGTAGATAACACGTTGACCAATTATCAAATGATTAAATTTGTAGAATTCTGTGAAGTATGGTTCCTGCCAAAATCAGTAGCCAGAGTAGCTATATTATTGGAAATCACCGCTGTCACACGCCTCGGCACTGATTCAAAGAAACTTTTCATGTGTTCAGACCCAGCAGCATCCACACGTGGCCAAAGTTTCTCTGGTGGGGCAACTGGGGATGTAATCTGGATCAATCGTTGAGCAACCATGGACTATATGTTTTCTATCGGCGAAAGATCTGGAGAGTAAGCCGGACAGGTAAGTAATTCAATCTGGCAATAGGTGAAGGACCCTTGGACCACGTGTGGCCGTGCATTATCCTGCTGAAATAGGCCCTGAAGGAAAGGAAGGACAACTGGCTCCAACAATTTGGAAATGCAGTGCTGGCTATTTAAATTACCGGTAATGCGTATTAGAAAAGCGTGAGAGTGATACCCAGTACCACCCCATACCATAATATCTGGTGCAGGACTACTGTGGCGATGCATAAGACAGCTGTTCACCATCCTCTCTCCAGACTCAAATGCAAACATCATGGTATTGCAGACAGAAGCGTAATTCATCAGTAAAAATAATTTCATTCCATCCTGCCATCAATATCCTTCTTTAATCCGACCAATGGTGGCAGAGACGTCTGTGGTTCTGCATCAAGGGTAAATGAAGCAATTGACGTCTTGCGCATACACCACTCTGCTGTAAATGGCGTTGAATGAGTACGAGCAGATACCGGATAATGCGTTACAGACTGAATGAGCTATGTAGTGGTTCATGATGTGGCTGAGCGATCAATCACTGCCATGCACACATTTTCCCTGTCATCTCGTGAAGTGGTGCATTGAGGTAGATACGATCGATCACATCGGTCCGTAGTACCCTAATTCATCCAACGATCACATAACCGCATTACAATTGTTTGGGTTCGTTTAACACGACTACTGATTTCCCTGAAAGATAATCCATAATCTTTGTTGGCCATTATCCTTGCTCTGTCGAACTCGAATATTTGATTAAAAAAATGATCGCTGTTTTATAGGAGGCAGGATTGATCTCTCGTTAAATAAATAAATTAATTAATTTAAAAAAAATTGCCGAACTTGAAATTGTCGACTTTTTCAAGCCTTAAATAGCGCTTTGAAGTGGTGCCACAGGTGCGCGTGATGTGCGTCTGCGCTGAAATTCTAATCATTTACAAATCTTAACTCCGCTAATGCATGGTGTAAATTTCATGTTATTTGCATGCTTTCTTAAGGGTGTTGCTTTAGCATTGGCCAGCAGTGTATTATTCAATGATAAATTAATTTCAAATGAAATTTAATTATAATTGTTTAATAATTTCATGAAATATATTTTTGAAAATTGGTTTGGTAAAATTGCAAAATATACATTATTATTTTTCGTATCAGCTGAAAACTCTTATAGTTAGTTCTCCCATTTACTATTCTTCTTATCTTCGTAATCAGTTTACAAATTATCCATAAATTTCGGATTATCATTAAATTAGCGAAAATTCTGAAACTAAAAACTATCCTCATTTAGGTTCTGAAGTACATTAATTTACGAACTGTCTAAATATTGTAGGCATTCAGAATAGCGTTTGTAGACATTCAGAATTGATGTCTTATAAGCTGATATTTGAAGAATATTACATCAAGGTAAAATATGTAATAAAATAATTTAATAGATAAATATTATATTCTAAACACCTTTATCGCGCGCGCTTGTTTCTTTCAATAGTGACAGCTGAAAAAAATAAAAAAAAATACATTTGTTTAATTATTCACAACATATTATTTTCTTGTGAAAGTTATATTAAATACAATAAATAACAAAAATTGTCATTTATTAGGTTTGAAAATTAGTCTCAAAATTGTAACAGAATTATTAATATAAATAATTATAAACATTATTGAGGCCACACTCACGCAAAATTAGTTTAAATAAAAGTAAATTTACTTGAAATATTATTTTATAAGAAAATATATCATTTTTATTTAATGCTTTAAGTAATTGCTTTCATAAAATCTTTTAATTTCTGTCTTAAAAGAGGAAATTTAATAAATAAGGCTAAATCAAATGCAAATTTTTCTGCCTGGTATTAGAAGAATATTATGTACATGTTCTTTAATTTATTTATTTTTAGAAACACAAAATGAGACTTTTATTTAGACACGTTGAAAAATCTTATTTCTTGGAGTTCGCATAAATAAAGAAAAAATTGTTCTGTATACAATTCAATCTGAGAAACCATGAAGTTAAATGAAATGTATATTAAGTATTTGGTTTAAAATTTCTAATTTTTTTTCTGTAAGAACTACCTCTTATGTGCGCTTTACGTAAAACCTGCAATTATGTTATTATCTACCACAGAAGTAAAATAAGCCACTCGAAATTCAGTTCAATAAACATATATATTTGATTGAACGTATACTCGTCATGCAAACTTCATTACGAATGGATATATTTAAATTTAAAAAATATATCAATAAACGCAAACTTGACTATATTTCATATTATATTTTGATGCGCAACAGCTTCAACAGTAAGCAACTCTCACAAACTATTTGTGCATTCCTCTTTTTGAATCGCTGTTAATATGATCCATCCATATTTTAGTGAAAATCAATATTTAGTCAAAATGCACAATGATCCACATCCACATAAATTTCATTACTATATGCAAGCTGTGTAGTCATTCAATGTTTAATTTTTAACGAAACTGTTTGAAAATATTTTGAGAGAGAGGTTAAAAAGTATAAATTAAATTACGTGAAAACTATTTTTGTATCAAAACTAAAAATGAATTTCCCGTCATTAATTCGGATTTCTGTTGTACCTTTGGAAGGGTTTTTAGAAATATATACTACTGCAGATAACAAAAAAGAAGTCTCCGGTGTAGAAGGCAAGCTGATAAATTTGTTATCTGCTGCTCTTCACTTTAAAATGAAAATTTTGATACCTCCGGATAAAGATTGGGGAATAAAACTGGAGAACGGAAGTTGGACGGGAATGATTGGTCAATTGCAAAGAAATGAAGCAGATATAGCATTGACGCTTATTAGCTCCACATTAAAACGGATGTCTGTAGTTGACTTCACTGAAAGTTACTGTTACGACGCACTTATTTTTGTAACTAATAAACCAAAAAAACTGCCAGGAAATTATAATTATCTGCAACCATTTGATTCGATGACATGGCTTCTTATTCTCATGTTTTTGTGTTTAATACCATTGTTATTTTCGCTCCTTTCAGGTCGTAAAATTGCTTATCATAAATGCTTCTTTGATCTGATTGCAAACCTGCTCCATTTGTCAATAACAAATACCAAATTTTATCGGAAATTTTTACTTGTCAAATGGTTATGGTACGCGACATTCTTATCATTTAGTTACTTGGCTGTGATTCAAATGTTATTAATTGTTCCCGTGACGGAAACACCTATTCGCAATTTCAAAGAGCTAGTTCATGCTGTAATGTCTGGCAAATACCGTTGCTTATTGACAAGAGGGACTACCACCTACGAGGAAATCATGAATAGTCATAGAAAATATCTTCAAAATCTTGGGAAACTAGCGCTCAAAAATGACTGGTTCGTAGAGCCCAACGAAGAAATAATATATGATAGTCGAACTGCACTTATCTTATCAAGAATCTATTCAACATTCCTTTTTGGTAACTTACCATATTCTACTAAATTTCCATCTGAAGACTCACTAGTGGAAGATCCAATTGCAGCCGCTGTGAGAAAAAATTTTTGTTGCAAAGCTGCCTTGGATAAAGCGATGGTTAGGATAAAAGAATCCGGTATCTATCAAAAAATTTTATCCGATGAAATATTTAAAAATTGGCTGAATTCTCACATAAACAATTCTCTATCAGATTTACCTGTTCTAGCTGCTTCTGTTCATGATATTCACTGTGCATTTATGCTTATAAGCATTGGATATGCTGTTTCTTTGTTGTCATTGTTAGCAGAAATCCTTTGTAGCAAATGTAATAAAAGGAAGACTTATGTTTAATCAAAATTGAACAAAAGAAGTAAAATACCTTTCGTTTCTGATAATCAAGAATCAAAGATTTTATTTTGTTTTTAAAATAAATAAGATTACATTTAATATATAATTCATAAGTTTCTTGCAACCCATATTGAAAAAAAAAATAAGTAAGAGAACATTTTAAACCTAATTTAGACGCAAGGGTTTCATAGTTTCATTAAATTTTGTAAAAATATATGAGTTTCTAGAAGATTGGATTCTATAATCGAAAACTTTTGCTTAATTTATTAATTAAACACTCAATTGTTTTTACTTTTATAATTTATAAAATATGAAATGCATATAAATGTGAGAGTAATTATGTGTCAGATTTTTTTTATATAATTTATGTAAAATAATTGAAAAAAATATTAATATATTTAGTATGTGACTTAGAAGCATAAATTATCAAGTTTCTCGTAAAAAATAAAACAGTTTACTCCAGCTGATAAAAAAAAAAAAAAAAAAAAAGCGAATGGTATTAAAATGCTTTAAATACACTCATAAATATCAAAGATAATTGTAAGTATTTTAATACTTTTAAAATATATTCTAACCATTCTGCCAAAACATTTCTGGTTCATTAATCTTTGAGACGCAACAAGAGATGGAAATGATAGCCTCATTGACAGTGTGGCATTGTATTCCCAAAAGTGGTCAAAAATATATTTCAGAAATATACAAATATTTCAGTGTGTGATGTAGAAGCTTAAGCAATCAAATTTATTGTAAAAATTAAAAGCAGCGTATTCAAACTGATACAAAGAAGAAAAAGGAATTTGGTTTAAGAACAACTTAGAAAGTTATGCACATAAAAATCAAAAATATTTGCAAGTATTTTAGCACTTTTATATATTTTCCACACACTCTCTGGTAAACCATTTCTAAGTCATTAATTCTTCAGGAGCCACAAGAGGTGGAAGTGATAATCTTTGGCACAGTGTGGCAGAAATTACGCGCCCTACTGTATTCCCAAATGTGTATAGATATTTGAAAGAGATCAAGGCGAGTATATATTTGATATATCTCATCAGCTATTAACGAATGTGAAAGATTTTCGGCTGGTACATTTATAGAACTATCTACCGTCTACTGAAGACTATGATGCTTTTTTCAACCTTACAACCATGTGCATGTTTCAAATAATATAATGCAATCTAATATTGAAAATAAAATGTAATGATACTTCTTTTCATACATTATATGAAATAGCATGCACCAGGCATGCACGTATTTATTGTTTTTGTTATCAGCTTTCTTTTGTGCAATGTCCATCCAATGTCATTGAAACAAATCTTTGAAAAGAAAAGGATTCAATTATATAATGGTGAATTTACTTAGCTTCAAAGTGATAATTTTATTTAAGGTTTTGTTTTCATTTGGTTTTGTGTTAATACAATTAAATGATTATAATTTAAACATTTCGTATTCTTATTAAATGAGACTCGCTGTTCTTAAAGATATTCATAAATATCAGCAATTTTCTTAAGCAATGAAGCTCATTAAGCAAATGTATCATAATTAACATTTAAATATTTCTATATAATGGATCCTATATATGGAGGAATTTAAATATTCCCCCATAAGAAACCATAAAATATTACTTATATATATATCACTTATAATATCATGATATGTAACATTAAAAAAGGATATCGTTTTTAAGCATTTTGTGCAAGCAATATTAAAAAAAAATTCATAAAACTTTGCTGATAAAAATACTTGTATGTATAGTGGAAAAACTTATTATGATTAGATTAAAATAATGACTTTCAGAATTATAGCTTATCTTTATATTGATTCCTAATTTATATAATGATTAAATTCTTTATTTATCTGTTACTTTCTTTATAGAAATTCAACATTGTTATTGTTGCATTATCTATTTACAAAATTTTACATAGAAATATATTGAAATTTTGCTACAAATATTTTTCCAGAAAAAGTGAAAAATTGTAATAATTTCGAAAAAAAGTTATTTGGAAATTTAACTGAAATTCTTCATTGATTACATTATGTAAATTCACTATCATACATTTAATGACTCTAAAATATAGTTTTAAAATACTATAACTTTTGTACACCATGTAATGTTGAGTTTTTTTTAATTCAACATGATTAAATAATGAAAACAAGAAATATTAAAAGAAATAAAGTATAAGAAATATTTTATTATATAATATTACATAATATAGAATTTCTATAAGTTAAAAATTGTCATTAGATTTAATCAGTTTGCAGAGCTTAAATCAGAGTATAAAAATTAATAAAAATAGTTTAAGCCACATAAAATTATTTCTTTTTATTATTATAGTTATCAGTCATATTATGTTGTTTTGATAGATATTATTTTTCGTATGTATGGTCACATATTTTGTTTCTGAAATATTTTATAAAGATTTTGTCACTTATTTTCACAGTGCACCTTCACTTACGAAACAGTACTAAGCATTGTCTTCTTATGATAAATCATGATAGTTTATCTTGGTATTTTTTTGCGCCTTCATCTTGTGATGTTAAAATTTTAATTAAAATTATGTTTTATTTCAAGTGTGTATCATTTTACAGGTCTGCACAAAATGAAATATGGGATTTAATTAAAAGATAAATTTAAAATGTTTATTGACTCTCTATTTTATCATAATATATTTTGAATGATTAATATTTTAAAATTTGTGACTAAAATTATAAAAATGATGATGATGTCTGACGATGGCATACAAATAAAACATTAGGAATTAAAAATAAGAATTTTCTGATGAATAAAATAAATGTTGCATCAATGAAGCTTATTATTATCTGAAACATGTAAAACGTATCTATTAATAAAGTTGAATATTTTATATAATATTCATGAGCAGCAAAATGTACTTTTTAAAAATTGTCTTGAATTAAGTAAGTTTCTATTAAATTTAATCCTATTTTAAGTTAAATCCTTAAAGTGTAAGCTGTTTTTTTATACTTATCAAATTTAAAAATAAAACTTATATATGATGAGTTTTGTTTTCTTATCTATTATTTATTCATAAATTAGTGTAAATGATAGTCTGCAATAATTGTTTAGAGCAACAAACTTTGACACAAGGAAAATTTGTCAAAAGAGTTTATTTTATTTTATATATTTAATTAAATGAATATAAATTATAAGCAATAAAAATAACTTTATGGACATTAGACTAATTTAAATACATTTAGTTTCACAATTGATAAAAAAATAAAAACTTGTTTAACTATTTTGATAAATTAATGAATTGAAAACACATTTTCTCATTAAAATGAATGCAGTGTAATTCACAAATTAAATTTTGTGTAAATCTGGTTTTTAAGTATGAAATTTACTTGTAAATAGTTTGAAAATAAACATCACCTTCTTTCATAAAATACGCATAATACCTGTAGAAAAGAATTATTAAATAAATCTCTTATTTAAAAGTTTGAAAAAAATATTAGTTCAGAAAATTTTATGAATCTACTTGCAAAAAGTTTGATGAAATGAAAGGTATCAATATGTTGAAAAATTTTCTAAAAAGCTCTATTTTGCTCATTTATAACTGAAAAAATTATTAAACAACACATGACTTTGAATTTCATTTGATGTCTTAAGTCAAATTATTTATTTCAGAATTTGTCATCTTGGAATGTGATACTTAAAAATGTTATATATATATATATATATATATATATATATATATATATAATATTATATATATATATATATATATATATATATATAACATTATATATATATATATATATATATATATAACATTATATATATATATATTCCAATTTAGTTCTATACTTTTTTTAACTGTTATTTTAGAACAGGAAAAAGAATGTATATTAACATTTTAGTTATTAATTATTATTTGAAAAAACTTTCTTCTATACTCTAAGTACAAAACTGAATCTTCTGATGTGTTTTTGTGTTATACATGTGTATATTATAAATTCATTATCAAGAATAAAAAAAAGTGTGTGAATTTGCTTTCCTTAACTTTGAAATCTTATAACTGAAAAGGAAATTAAGCACTTATGATCACATAATATGATAACAGAGCTTACTACGTCTATTCTGCAAAATAAAATTAGTTATTGATTTTCTCAGCTTTAATTCATTTAATTTTAGTTTCTTAATAAATAGCATTTATTGAATTACTTATCAATGCTTGCTCTATTAATTTATAAAATAAATAAATTTGTCTCTGAATCAGCTTTATATCAATAAAACATAGTTTGAAGTATGTTTTGTTGGCCTAGTGCAGTGTTAGTATCTTTTATCCAAACCGAAAATATAGAACTGTTAAAAATATTAAAACTCACAAAATAAAATCTTAGCTTCTTTTCAACAGATTGATATAAAATTAGATTATTTGTGCTAAATGTTTATAAATTCATACGCGCACGAAACCATACATGAATACGCAAACCTTCATGCATTTAGAATTGCATACACGCATATTTATAAGTACAATATACAATTTATATGTATAAGTACAATATACAATTTATATGTATAAGTACAATACACGCACAAGATAGAAATACGAGCTTACATATATATAATATTTAAATTAATATAAGAAATTGGTATATATATCTGAATATAGTAATGTGCATAAAGACTTCAAAAATTTTATTTCATATAAACTTTTTAAAATTATCTATAATCTCCGTGTTTTACAAATAAGAGATTAAATTTATAGAACAAAGTTCTTAAAACGATGTGGATAAAAAGGAAAGTTTTCCAATGCAATATCTAATCAAATATTGCATGGAAAACTTTCCTTTTTATACACACCGTTTTAAGAACTTTGTTGCACTTGGAAAATATTTATTCTAAGCGAAAAATGATTTAAATTAGCAAACAAGCTTCAATCGTCAATGGAGTAGTGAACTAACTAAACAAATATCGTAACTAAACAATATTCCTATTTAAATAAAATGCGCAAGTTTTACTTTATAAAAATGCTTGCATATTGTTTTAAATGTTTTTCTTAATTAAAGTGCTATGAATAGTAAAATTGTGTAATGGATGCTAAGGCGTTCTGTGTTTGTTGAGTTAGCAACTATACATAAGTAAACCTGCAGAAGTTATGAACTTTAACTACTGTTTAATATTGCGTGCTTACAACATAACATAAAGTTTCCATTTTTACAATCCATTTGCATAAGCGTGATACATTTAATTTCAATATGTATTTAGGAATATATAAAAAAGTATAAAAGATTTTGCTTTTCATTGGTTTAAAAATGTATATTAAATCTTTTCGATTTTTTTTATTTTTCAGAATTTAACCATTTTAACATCAATAAAATGATTTTTCCGCCTATATATATATATATATATATATATATATATATATATATATATATATATATATGTATGTATGTATGTATGTAAGTATGTATGTATAGACAATATAAATTAGCTAAAAAATTAGAAATGCGAATTGTTTTAAATTCTAATTTGCATTTATTAAATAATTTAATTTGATTTAAAATAAAATGGCTAAAACAAAAATCTGATGGATAAGATAATGATATTTACTCATAATTTCTTGAATTACCAGGTTTCGCTTTGAAGTATTAAAATTTATACAGGCGAATTAAATATTTTTCTATTGGGTAAAGTAGAATTTTAATCTATTGGTTTAAATTGCATGCTCCTTTTTAATTGATTATAAAATTAAAAGTTTAGTTTAAATACTAATAAGTAAACACATTTTTAAATAAAATTAATAACATCACAGGGAAATGTTTCGTTTTCTATTTTCAGGAATAAAAAGGAAATTTTAGTTGAGCAATTTCTATAAGAAGCAATAGAAGTAAGATTTGGAATAAAAACAAGCATATTATCAGATATTTTTTTTTGACATTCTTGACAAATATTTATTCTGTTTGATCGTATAAGAGGCAATCTTTTTCGCTGAAATAATGGACATTAAAATAGTTGGACGTGTAAAATGAAACTATATAACTTTACTCTCCTCTGTTTTGTTACATAAACTTTGGCTTAAATTACATTTGAAACAATAAATTCGTCAAACAAATGGTAGTAAAAATATATTATGGATTGAAAATGAATACTGATTTTCTAAATCAAAATGATCATTGAGATTTATAAAAGGAACTTAATCCCTAATTTCTTCGTATTTCAATATTTTACGATATCTGAAAGTGTACAAAATGTTATGAAGCTGACAATTACTTTTTTATTAATATCTAGAGCTGTAACTATCATTTTTTAAACTCATGTCATTATTTCCTCTAAATTTAAGTATTTCTCAGAAACCCAAATAGGTAAATATTATAAACGCGTCTTGGTTTTACTTCCCTTTTAAGATTTAATATTTAATTAAACATCAGTATCTTCTGCTAATTAAAATAATTTATGTATTGTATTTACAAGTATTCGTTACAAAAGTAATAGTTAGTAATTTAAAGTAAAGTCAATTGTCTTTCATTAAGCCTTCGTAATGAAATTAACTACGAGTCACAAAATACTCGTAACTGTTGTTAATTATTTAAAGCGTTGTCTAGAGTCTATTAATCATTTTTTGATAAAATAACTATTTAAGAAAAATCAATGAAGAAAATGATCGCATGCTTTGTTCAATGAGCCTCAAATATAATCAGAGTTAGGAAAGGACTTCAAATATAGTTACAGATAAATAAAGCTTTAATTTAAGATTAGGCATTTTTGTTTCTTAAACGTTGCATACAATTTGTAAATAGATATATTTATTATTTAAAGCAAAAGATCAAGGAAAGATTCTTTACCAAAGTGCAAGAATAATTAAAGTTATTAAAATTTAAATTTGAATTTCAAATTACTTCGTTATTTCCATATTTGTGATTGTTATTATGATTATTGTACATACACAATAAAAAATTATTTTTTTTCTTATGTATTATTTTTCTACTTAAGTGAAAAAAGTTGATATAAGACTAATTAAGGAAATTTTAATAAGTCCCTTAGAAATTAAAAAAATGTTTTCCTTTATTTATTTAATAAATTGATAATTCTTAAGTTAAAGTTTATTATAAAAATGAGATTTTTATTTTTGATATAATTGCAGCACATTATTAAAATTTATTTTCTTGAATATTAGTAAAATTATTTCCAGTTCAAAATAAATAAATCGCTTTGATAATTTAATGAAATTTTTATTACGTATTTGGAACACAATCTATGCAGGTAATAAAATCAAAATATATGTATTTGATCAACTCTTTCACTATACTATAAAAGAACTTCAGTTTTATCGTAAAACTACATAGATAACTGTAAAATCTCAAGCAGACATTACTTATAAGTTATTACATTTCATATTACATTTCATTTATTTGAATTTTTCGCTAATCTTATTGGGTTTCCCTTTGGGAAAATAATCCTCAGATTGAAATTGAGTCATTGCTAAAAATCAGAAACTCTAATTCTTCCGTTTAAATAACACTTAAGAGCATAAATAATTCAGTAAAACATAAAACAATGATGAAAATGAAAAGACGTTACCACTAGGGAAGAAGTCAAACATACGCTTCATCGTTATTGTTTCTACCAAACAATAAACTTTATTTTAGCTTGATGTTGCAACCTTATTATAGTTCATTTTTTGTAACTAAATCTTTATTAAAGGATAATAAATTTTAAAAGTATTAAAAAAGAGAATCCATTAAGAAATTAAAATAATGTTCCCAAGAAAAATGTTGAATTTTACTTCTCTGAACGGTAAAATTATGGATTGCAATTTTAATAACCTTATGTTTCGACAAATGCACAATTTTATTATTTAAAAAAATTTCTTTCCTTAATTTTCATGAATTTAAAAACAAACATCTTTTTTTTTAATCGGAAAGAAACATTTATGCACACTGAATTCTAATGAACAGGGGAAATCGAATGCACGCATCAAATTGCGCTCAATTATATATATATATATATAAAATAATATCAGAAAATATATTATTCATTAAAAAACCATTTTCGTGCTCTCATTAAATAAATAAGAATAGATAAATTCTGTATACTAAACAGAATAATATAAATTTTATTTATTCTGTACAGATAAAAAGCATGCTGTGTGCAGGAAGTTTATTTCCATTGATGTTTCAAGAGCACATGTTGAAATCATCAGGAAGAAATAATTAATATACATTTAAACGGTGAAAGAATTATTATTTATTATGTAAAGATGTATAATCGGAGAAACTTAAATTAAAAAAAACACTAAGATTTAATCAGAAAAGATAAAATAAGAATTAATAATATTTTTAGCTATATATTTAAGCAGCATTGGATAAAAGATTATAGAAAAAATACAAGAATTCCGCATATATAAGTATAGCATCGTGATTACATTGCTTTTCTAATTCTTTCTGGCCTTAAGTTACGTTTTTCCTAATAAAAATAATATTAAAATTATTTCCTTTATATTATAAGAAATATAACATAAAAGGGAATTCGAGATATATCACAGCAAATGTGATTTACTAAAGAGTTCTAATTGGTTTTTATTAATCCTGTAGAACATATAATTCTTAAAAAAGGAATTAATACAAGTCACAAGATTTACCATGCATATTATGTATAATATATTTCCGAAAATGAAATCTTAAATAAAGAAATTGTTTTAAATATATGTAAAATCAATATTCATTATCAGTTTTAATTTTATATTCAATATCTTAGGATTCTTATTAATTTTAATTTAGAACATAATCATTATAGCATGGAAAAAAGTTAACTTTTTTAAATATAAAATAATTATAATTCTAATGGAAATTATTTAATATAAAAAATAAAAGCATTTTTAAAATATTTTTTTTAACAAAGTCACATTTAAATTTTAATAATACCATTTGTATTTCTCAGAATTTAAATACTTTCTTAAGAATAATTTTTGAGCTAAATATTTGAATTATTTTCAATTAAATATTTATTTTTAATGATCTTTGAATTTTTATTTCATATCTGAAGTTCTTATAATTGCCAGTAGATGGCTGCACTCCTGCATCTCATTTAATAATATTTTTGAGAACTTTTGAAGTAAAATAGGTTTGGAGTACCTTCGTGGTGCTTTGTTTAAATGAAAGACGCACCCTACAGTGTTAAATTCACATAGCTAACGGCATAGCGAGCTTGGTTTGTCCAAGTGTCATAAATAACAATAACATAAATTTGGAGTAAAATCGCGAATCCTCTCATAAAAAAGAGCCTGCTTTGAAATTCATAGAATCAAATTAAATAAGAGAAGAGACCATAGTGTAATTTTTGCTATGAAAAAAGTATTTCCCCCTTCTAGATTAAAATGATTTAAGGACACATCAAGAGTTGATAAACTATATTGAAACAGAGTAAACAAAAGAAAAAGTTCTATAAAGTTTAATTCATCAGACGAAGACAGAAAGTATTCAGTTTGACAATTAAACATATATTTATTCTATTTTTATGTGATGTCAACACATATTAATAGTGTAATACATGAGTAATCAGAGTTCTTCTTATAAAACTTAATTAAAACTATATTTAATATAAATTTATGTTTAATTAATGTTTTATAAAAATAATTTATATGCATATAGTTTTATGACTTATATAAACAACATCTAAAAATTTATAAGAATTATCCAAAAATTATTTACAAATAGAAATAATTTTATCAATAATTATACCATATAGTCTAATAAGAATCAATTTACTTTTATAAAAATTTTAAATGAGTCTCTCTATCCTTTTAAAGGAGATATTAATAAAAATTCAGAATAAATTGAAGTGTTTTGCACATTTTGCTCAATATTTTTCATTTCTAAAAATATTGCTTTATAGATTAAGATGTATGTTATTTTAGACAGTAATCAAATTGTGTGATATGTGAAGGAGAATTTTTCTAAAAATATGATATTCTATTTTGCGTACATTGTATATACTCTATTTAACATTTTATGTTTGCAAACGTCTAGTTTTTGTATCTTATTTTTGTTGGTTTTGCTTAAGGAAGAAAATTAATGTATTCAAACTTTATTTAAATATTAATTTTATTTTACTTTATAACATTTTTATTAATAAATCAAATTTAATTTTTATCCTATGAAAAATCTGTCTAACATTCAAGCAATGTTTATAAACAGATATCACAATTCACGTTATCGAAATTTAGTTTTTGAATAAGTTATTTTAAATTTAGTTTCGTAAAATAAATGTCATGAACAAAACATTACGTTCTAAACTAAATTTTTAAATCATTTATTGGCATTTCTTCAATTTTGAATAATGATCTCTAAGCTGAGAACACTCCAAATAACGTTATCCAAAAAAAAAAAAAAAAAAAAAAAAAAAAAATACACCATGATAAAGATGTTTGTGCTCCACCACATTGAATATCGACTTAATATTTAACAAAGGAAATTTTTCCGAGTCATTTTTCATAGATAATTACCTTTATTTACGAATTGCAAGGAAGATGGACGTGGAATAATCTCATGCATTCATTTTAACGAACAGGCCAGAATCTAAACGCATCAACCATTCTTTGAGATTCAATGTTGAGAACAGATGGGATCAATATTAAACATTCTACTTTAAATAAGGCTCTTCTACTAAAATGAGCCATTCATAGTATATATATATATATATATATATATATATATATATATATATGCTCCATTAGCCATTCCGGATTTTTTAAATATTTAACACTATATCTTCTAAAAGTCAATCAAAAATAATTCAGAAAAGTTTTATATTATCTTATGTATTTTAATTTGCTATCAAATCCAGTACAATCTTTTAAAATAAGTTAAATTAAGTGAATAATGGTCAGAAGAATTTTACTAAAAATATAGCGAAATCTGAATTTTTTCTTTTACATGATTCACAGGAATACTTTCTCTCAAAACAATATTTTAGAAAATTTGTGTTTGAAAAATAGATTCAGCTTTAACGTCCTTTTAATTAGTATTATCGATATTATTATATAATCACATTAAGAATAATACACGATACAATTAAGGAACGAATATTTAATTACTCACAACTAAATTGATTATTTAAAATAATCAGAAAATGAATAATTTCTAATTTTATAATTTTAATTTTTAGCATTATATCATAATTTTTTTTTATTCTGCAAACAAAATCATTTTTCTTTATGACAATTTTCAAATCCCATACTACATAAGAATAATATTTTAATTTCGTTTTTTATTGAATCCTCATGATGAGAAAAATACTTACAAATGCATTTAAACTTTGAATTAAAAAAATACTTCAATTATATAGATAAAAAATGTTAACTAAATTTTGTGAAAGTTAAATAGTTAGCTCACCAGAAATGTCTGTAATAATTTCTAATTTTTAAGAAATCAATATAAAAGGTTTTTATACCTATAAATTCGAAATAATATGTTTTCAGTCTTTATACTTATTATATCAACAATGAAAGAACTACAAAATTATAAAATCTTGTTAAATATTCTCAGATTAGTTCATGAAAATAATAACTATTAAAATGTTATTTGTTATCATGAATTTATCTCAAAAGTTTAAGAAAAATTGAATAGTTTCCAAAATACATGTGAAACGGGAAAATAACTGAATCATTCAGAATTTTAAACAATGTAATTTTGGCTGTAAGTGCATGTTATAATAGTTCCTAAAAATGAGCTTCTTTGAAAGTTAAATGCGGAAAACATTCTGGTTGTATATATTTTTTGAATATTAAGCTTTATTAAACATGTGTAGGATAAAGGATAACATAAAGAAAATCTGATATTGTAAATCAATATCTCTAATTGCATAGATATTATAATATTTCAATAATTGTTATACATATATACATATATCTTTTTTTAAATGGTTAACTTTTAGATTAAATCTTTATATCTGTTTAATATTACTAACACATAAAACTACTTTTCAAACTTTACATGTAATTGAGAGGATTATATCTTCGTTTCCTTAGAATTCTTAAAAAAGTGAGAAAGTTAAAATTGAGCAGAAAATCTATTTCACAAATTGACTTCAATGATGCAATTTCAATTAATTAAGAAACTCCTATTTTTGGAGGAAAAAAAAAAACTAATTTAAACGTAGAGCAAACACACACAATGAATTTCTTCGGATTCGTTCAATTTAAAACAAAGCTTGGCTCTTTGCTAAAAAAGAAAAAAGAAACACAACTAAATAAAATTCCTAATTATTTCACGCAGTAAAGGAAAATCAGCCAGACAAAACCTCTACCTGAAGTAATGTTTCTTAGAAAAAGCATCTTTAAAAGGATCGGCCGGACGTAGACAAGAATGTTAAAAGTTTAGCGTTTCTCTCTAGTGAAAAGATTTCCTTAAAACTCCTCAAAGAGCTGAGTTTCATTATTCGCAATTCAAGATGACTTCTGATTTCTGGAAAAAAAGTTTTACCAATGGTGAATGTGAGGTTTAATTAAAGAGCTCCTTTTAAAATGTACCAATATAAAACTACCATAACTTTAGGAAAGGATAAAGGAAAAAATAATGTAAATTAAATACAAAAACTATAATTGAAATGAAAAATATTAAAGACCAAATTTTTCACAATAGTTTTTTCCACAAAAGACAAAAATATTCTTTTTAATATCCGTAAATATACATACATATAGGGAGATTAGTTGTAACGCTAAAAGTTTTGAAGTACACATGGATTGCAAATGAAGACAAGAAATTTACAGGTTAAGTTTAAGTATCAAAAATTTTATCTTATATGATTAAATTTTGTTAGTAACTTCATAAATTTTTGATACATTTTTATGCTAAACAGTTCTTATAATTGTTAATATATGTGCAAGGAATTCACGCAGAATTGAAGGAAATGAATGTTTCGGGCAACGGGAGTTAATGCTACAAATTTATATCTCTATGATTTTTTGTGACGTTAATATAAAATGAAATCATGGAAAATGCATTCATTAGCAACAATAAATGCTAATTTTTATAATTAGTAACCTAATAATAGAATTAGTATACTGCAGATATTAGTAATGAATAAAAGTCTGTTTAAAGTACTGTATACAAATGATTTTCAGTATTCCCAGAAATTGTTATTCTTTTCGGTATGAAGAGCACTGGAGATCCTTGTATATTTTAAATAGGATTTTAATATTTCCTCGGTATAACCCAAGATATTCATAATATAACTCTCTCTTTCTCTTACACATGCGTAAATGTAATTTATGTATTTTGACAATAACGTATAGTAAATGTCGAAATATATAAAATTAATAATATGAGAACATTCAGATATATTTCAAGCTATAATATTAAGATATATTTGCCTATTATTAAAGATATATATCTAATTATAGTAAAAGATTCGCCATTTAAATATTATGCCTTAAATTCAATTTAGATCGTACTATAGGATATTTTTATTAAGGGATGGTTAATGCAATATATTTTTGTTATATACAACAATTGTTAAGTATAAATTTTTTGAGGACCTTATAAACAAAATTTAATATGAATAATACTATAAGACAAACATTGTTTGTGTGTTCGAATAAAATGTAAAACTACCAAATTTAGTAATTTTATATTAATACAATAAAACACACACGCACATATACTTTATTTATTTATATATTTTTTGAATGCCTTAAATATATGATCAACGTAATTAACTTTAAATATAATAATAATCAGAATTATTTTAAATGAAATAAAATAATTGTCCCAATTTCGAAATTGACTTTTATGCAATTTATGTACTTTTGAAACAAAATAGAATCCAATAAAAATATTAAAAATTCTCATTTGCTTTTTATGAAAAGAACTTAAATCTTTCTTAAATTTAAAAATCTGCTTGAATAGTTTGTTTTGTACTTTACAAAAATTGATGAATTTACTTTTTTCTTCTCATTTAAAAAATAAATATGATATTCGAATTAATAAAATTTCATCTCGTTTCATAGAAGCACTATAATTAAACTTTAAAAGGGTAGTGTTAATAAATTCTCTTATATGAGTCCCCATGATATATTTGTAATCTAATTAACCTGTTATTGTTAGTAAAGTTTCTGTTTCTCTAGATTATATATATGTTGATTAGTTTAATACACTAATAATACAATGAAGTGGCGTTTTAACTATAGTATATCTATATTATTTACAGTTATTTACAATTGTAATTACAAAAAAGGATTATGAATACAACATTTATATTTTGGAACCGTTAAGGTTTAAAATACATCTTAACTCGAACGTCTTCTGTTATCAGCTCTAGTTTTTTTTCTAATCATTGACACCAGGATCGCTGTTGAAGCAGCAAGCACTTGATAATGTCATGATGTTGAAGTGCGTCATCAGGTACTCCGTATCTCACGCTCGGCCATTATAAATGCTCAGGTCCTCCTGGCGACGAGAGTAACATCAACTGCAAAATACAAAGAATGATAAAAAAGCGTAACCAGCAAGAGAAATAAATAACAAAATAGAATTTTTGCTTTCATCTTTTGTCTTATTCAACAGCAAATGAAGGAGTCGCATCGTTCACTGTTGTGAAGATTCGTTTTAACTTCTTGAAAGTTCCTTGTAAGCTGTTTGATGGACCGTCTTCTTCGTTATTTTAATTCTCAGTTTCTCGCATTTTCCTTCCATCGTGCTTATTTTTATCATATGCAAATGTATCACAAACATTTTGATGTAACACAATAGAAAAAGTATTTAAATTGGTACTCTAATACTTGAAACGATGCTAAGGAGAAAGGTTATATAGAAAAGAAAATTTCTTCTGGAATAACGATATATATATAGGAATAGTTCAGTGATTGACACAGTATATATTATACACAAGATAATAGTTTGATCAAAATTATTTGCATCTGTGACCAAGGTTTCATTAAATTTGCAGAAGAAGATGTTGTATTGGGACATTCATGATTACCAAAATTTTCTACATCATATCTGTCATTACCTTCAACAGTTTTAATTTTGTATGGTCCAAAATATTTCAGTTTAAGTTTTAAACCTGGTCCAAACTGTGTTCTTTGGATAGCGATTGAATCATCAACTTGATATATTTTGGGAGGTTTTCTCCGTTTATCTTAATAACATTCACTTTGTTTTTGATACTGTAAAATATAAGTTTTAGCAATATTGCGCAATTGTATTTTTTTATCATGCCCTACATATTGAAGATGTCCTTCTTCCAGTAGTTGCTTAATGTGAATGCCATGTTTATTTCACATTTTAATGCCAAACATTAATTCGAATGGTGAGAACTTTGTTGTTTGTGAGACAGTACTGTTCATTATGCGCTCAATACTTTCTTCCTTTCAATAAGATTGAAATTCTTGGGAGATAAAATCTGATCCTTTATCTGATATTATTCTACAAAAGTTACCAAAATCTGATTGCTGCAATTTTAGCTTATCTAAACCATCTTGTGCAGTGGTAGATTTAACAGGATATACCCAAATAAATTTTGGAAAAGCGTCCACTATAGAAAATAAGTGTTTGTAATTTTTGTTGTCAGATGGCAAGGGACCTAAAAAGTCAATGTGATAGGTATTGAGAGGAATGTCACCTTTTGGGATGGATAGTGGAATTCTCCAGGTTTACCTAATTTTTTGATTCATGTGATACAATTGGCGATGAAATTTTTGCGTTAACATATCTAAATTTGGAATACAATAGACTCTTTTAATAATTTCTGGAGTCTTTTGTACTGAAAAATGACCTTTAGAATGCGCATGTTGAATTAATTGATTGCACATGGCTTGTGGGATGACTAAAAGTTCTTGATCTTTGGCCAATTTGTATAAAATGCCGTTTTTAGCTTTAAAAAATCAGAGTTAGGTAATTTTTCGACTGCGCTCTTCATATTGAGGATAAATTCATCCGTAGATTGCGACTTTATTATCTTATGTATAATATCATAACAGGATAACGACTTAAAGCATCAATATTTTGCATTTGTTTTCATGACCTATGGGAAATAACGTAATCAATGTCTTGTAACAAAAGAGCCCATCGCGCGATTTTTACGCTTAATTCAACTTTACCCATTGTTTTTTGAAGAGCCATTCAGTTTGTAACTATTTTATATTTAGTTCCGTGCAAATATACGTGGAATTTTTTAAAAGCTTCTACAACAACGAGTACTTTCAATTAATATTTATCTAATTTTTCTTCCTGGGGACATGTTTTTCTGCTCATATACAAAACTGGGTGAAAGTTTCCGTTTTGTCCCATCGAATCAGATTTTTGTAAGAGGGCTGCACCAAATCCAAGTTTAGATGCATTTGTGTGTACTTCTAATTCCGAACCTGGCCCAAATAAATGCAAAACAGGATGTGTTGTGAGTGATTCCTTTAATCTGAGAAATGCCGTCTTTTCGGTGGAACCGAATACAAAAGTTTTTTTATTTTTTCAAATGGTCGGAATATATCGGGATGTATTGTCCCCTTATACCCACGGAACCGGCAAGAAACAGCGACCTCTTTGCCACCGAGGCGTTGCCCTGGATGCACCACAGGCGGTGGGCCACCATCACACCGTCACACATGCCATAGAGACCCGTTTATAGGGTAGGCACCATTCATACCTCATCCACACACAAGGAAAGGACAAAGACAGGATAGAGAGAGAGAGAGAAAAAATACATCCATACCTGAACCCAGGACCTTCCTATCCGTAGTCGGGCACGCTGAGCACTAGACAAGTTGGCCGGCCCGAATACAAAAGTAGAAGACCCTCTTAGTAAGTCACTAAGAGGTCTGGCAACAGTGGTATAATTTGGAATATATTTTCGAAAGTAGCATGCTAAGTCTAGAAATGATTGCAAGTGTCTTCGGGTTCAGGGAAATTAATTACTTCTTTTATTTTTGATGGAGAGGATGAAATAGTATTGTTTTCTATAAAGGCTTAAAAACTCAACTTTTCTTTGCGAAATTTGATATTTCTTAAAATTAATATTTAGTCCATAATTCTAAGCAGTTTCGAGAACACGTTTCAGTTTAATAAGTCCCTCTCCTTCAGTTTTAGACAGTATTATAAGATCATCCACGTACATCATTAACGTACCATCTGCTATTAATTCTCTGAAAGCACAAGATTGAAAGCACCTGTTGAAAGCGGCTGGGCTAATTGTTAAGCCAAATGAGCTTTAAAGAACTCGTATTGCCCATTATGCGTAATGAAACTAATGTATTTGGCACAATTAGGGTCAATATCCTCATGAAAGAAACCATTTTTTAAGTTAATAGAAGTGAATACTTTTTAATTTGTAACTGATCTAATATATCATCAATGAGTGGTAATGGATAATGATCTTTAATAGTTTTCTTATTTAATTTACCAAAATCAACACATAAACGTTATCTTTCTTTTTTTACCAAAACAATTGGAATAGCATACTCACGAGAAGGTTTAATTATTCCTTCTTTTATCCAATCATTGATTTGTTTGGATACAAATGGTATGGATATTTGACGAATGGTATGGATAGTATGGATTCTTTTTCTGGTATGCACATTCGACGTGCTCGTTGGCAAATTGTGGTATCATCTTTTAAAATAATCGATATTTTCATTTCTGTTGTTCACGTCTTATTGGATTTGTAGTTGTTAATTAAATTGTATGCTTCTTGTTTACATTTTTTGTCAAGTATGTGATTTAAATCAATGTCTGGTGTGTTGTCAACAATATTAATTAAATTAACGAAAAAAATTATTATTTTCTGTTTTACGTAAAGAAATACCATCTTTATTGACTTTTAATGTTCCTCGAGTAATTATATCTGTACCGATAATTAAGGGTAAACTCATCTGATGTTGAGAAATAACATAAACTGTTGTAGATAAAATATCATTATCGATTTCTATATTTTCCTGAAATGAACCAAGAGTTTGTATTTTAGAGCTACTAAATCCATTTGGTGTTAATTGCTAATTGGTCAGTTCACACACACAGAAAATTCAGTTTGAAGATACAGATCTTCGCATAATAACGTTGCTTGGCTTCGGTATCAATGAGAGCATCTATAAAAATACTAGAGATTTTAACTATTTTATGCATGTCTTGTTGAAAAGTTATGTGATTGTTGAAAGTACGAACTGTTGAATTGTGGTTATCTATTGGTGTGGAACATTTATTATCACTGACTTTATGCCCAAAGGAATTACCACAAAAGCACTTTAAGCACTTATTTTTGTCTCCATAATTAATCGATTTATTAATCGACTGCCAATTTTTCCACAGTTAAAACATCAATTAGGAGTAGTCTGAATTTCGGTTCGAGTTTGATGTTTAGTTGTTTGTTCTACCACAGGAATTTTTGTTTTTACTACTTTTTGACAACTTTTTTGAATTTCATCATAAATTTTTATAATTTTGTTTTAAATTCTACTGAATTAGTGGCACCATACAAGAGCGCTCTATTCTGGGGAGAATTATTAACGCCTTGAATAACATAATAAATTAGAACCATATCATCGAGTTGAGCTCAACTGGCAATTTCTCTCATAATTAAAAAATATTCAAATATTGATTTTTTTATCTTTAATTTTTAGTCGATTTAATGTGTCATAGATTTCTGCTGAATTAATTTGCTTTCCAAATTTCGAAATTAAGGCAATTTTCAATTCAGATTAGCAATGAATATTGCTTTCGCTTTTAATAAATAACAACGCAATTCCACTCAATGCTCTTTGTACAAAAATAAATTTCTGAATATCTGATAAATTAAAATGAAATAGCAAACGATTCAAATTTCTGAACCCAATATTTGACATTTTCATTTTTCTCCACAGTAAGGAATTAAATAATCAATGAGTGAAATTAAATGGCAATCTTGTATGAAAAGAACTAGCATCAGAAATATGAGAATTATGCACTTTATGTCCCTTATTATTAAGAGACACATTATCGCTTTGCACATTCAACTGAGTAGAGTTTGGAATCGCTTCAGTTTTATCATCAGTTATTTAAAAATATTTTACATTTTCTTGAAGAAACTCCAAATCAGTGAGAAATAATAAAATTCTTTTAGCCAATTCACACACACAAACACACACACACACACACACACACACACACACACACACACACACACACACACACACACACACACACACACACACACACACACACACACACACACACACACACACACACACACACACACACACACACACACACACACACACAGAGGAAAAAACAGAGGGAGAATATAGATCCCTGTATACCTCGTGATTGGGATACACGTACTCACCTAAAAAAGTGAGTCCTATGAGGGGATATGGACCTTGGAGACGGTGTGTCTCTTCTTTCTTGCTACAACTAAATTGTACTTCTCAAAGTTATTTAAATCCTTAAAATCTGTACTTGGTGTTAGGAATAATAGCTTTGTGAGATATTGATTGTTTTACATAGGCATTTGTCTTTATATACAGCAACGTGTTAAGTTGTTGTTTGCTTTTCTTAAAAAAATTATTTAATTGATTTTTTTAAATTAACTTATAATATAGTAAGTAATTCATTGTATATTTTGATGCACATTTTTGCTAAATATTTTGACCTTTAATTAATTAATATTTTCATCTAATTTTTACACAAAGGATTTTTTATTGTTTTATTCTTAATATTCTAATTTTTTAATCATATAGGTATCTTAAATCATCATACAAAAAAAAGGCTCATTTTAATTTTAAACTTTAAAATTCTGTTTTTGATATTATATGCTTTGATAAATGTATGATCACATGGAAAAAATCTCATTTCATAGATGCATGTGATCAAAAATACAGCCTATAAAACTTTTGCAATGAAAAACAAGTACAGAAATACAATGTTTAGAAAAATGTATGTATATAAAAAAGTGAAACAAAAAGGCTTTTTTCTTTAACATTATCCATTTTAATTATGCTTCCTAACACATATTCGTAGCCAAAGCTATTAAAAAATTTCCAGTAATTATGAGAATTTTCAGGACGAAATGTAATTGATTTTCAAATTGATAAGAAAAAACACTAACAGATTTTTTCTACATTAATTTAAAAATATGCAAAACGTAAAAAGTAATTATAATTTCATTTAAGAAGCTTCATATGTAACAAAAGCTTCATATGTAATATGTAACAAATGCATTTACAAATGAAGGTTATGGACGAAGTACTTGAAGTATCACGCAAGTATGATATTGTTATATCGCACGCAATGAATGTCCTTATACATTACGTGATTTGTGTTTTTTTGATACATGTAATAATTATGATTTGCAAAGAAAGATGTTGAAAACTGTTGTATTTCATACTAGTTTATTAACTGCGATTTTAGAAATAAAGTTACCTAAAAGGAAATTTTTTTTAAAAAATAAATCTCTTTTATTCACGTTTCTGTATCATTTTAATGACACACATATATATAAAAAACTACACATAGAAAAAAAATATTTTTTAAGAAAATATTAAAAAAATAAAACACTATAATAACAAAGCATGTTTATTTAAAAAATAAAAAGGTTTTAAAAATAGTATAAGTCTTTTTTGTTTTCAAACTTTCCTATTCAAATTTAATAAAAGACGTGGCTTCTATTGTTTGTGAAACAAAATATTTAAGAAGCTAAAATAAATTAAAAAAATATAGCTTCTTTATATTTCTTCATCTGCTTTTTATTTTGTATTAAAACTGTTGTTAAAATCTCGTTTTCACTACTTGAGGGACTTAATAAGAATCTTACGCAGAATTCCTTGATCTTACACTTATATAAATACAGCAAAGTTTAGATTTCAATATAACTAAATTACGAAGATAAATTTCCTTGAGTAATATTACAGAATAGAATATATTTTCTTTTATTTCTAACTATTTCCGTCATGTTATTCAAAGGATTCCTTTAAATTCATAAAACTCAAGTCAGCATAACAATTCTTACTGGTGTGGAAAGCGAATACATAGATTGATTATCCACTGCATTACGTTTTAAATTCAATTTTATGATTTCTCCAGATATATCAGGGGGTACAAAAAATGACGATGGAATATGGTCTGGAATGATTAGATAAATACAGAAATCTGTAGCAGATACTGCTTTGACAACTATAAAATTTACATATGCTAGGAATTTTTCTGTAGGATTTTATGTCACACAGTGAAAAAAAATATTAACTCTCGGTAAACAAATTAGAAAAAATGAACTTTAATTAAAAGGGTTTCACAGAGGTAAAAACAAACCGCATTTTTTCCTAGAGCTGTTGCAAGACTTCGATTTGGCGTGGCACTTTATTCTACAATTTTCTCTTCAGAGGACTCCAAAGCAGAAGGTATAGCAGCAGCTGCCATACGCAAGGATTTGCTGTAAAGCTGCTTTGGATAAAGTAGTTGTCAGATTATGGAAAATTGACCATTATCAAAAACTTTTATCAGATGAAACTTATAAAAGTTTACTTTCATCTCATTTAAAGGACTCATTGGAAGAGAGTACCATCCCAGCTGCTTCTGTTTATGAGCTTCGAAGTGCCATTATATTTTTATGCTTAGGACTTCCAATTTTTTGTTGTATCAAAATGTCAATTTGTCAGGATTCCCCTGAAGAGAATATAATCCCAGCTGCGTGTGCTTATGAACTGAGAAGTGTATTTACGATTTGAAGCATATAATTTTCAATATCTTTGTTGTATCTAACAGCAGAAATATTTCGCAAACAATTAAAATGCAAGAATTCGTATAAAAAACAAATTTAAGGAAATGTTTATATAGTATGAATTTTTGCATAATTTATTATTTCTTCTGTGAAGGTAAATAGTTTTCTTTTAGGTGTAACTTATCTACTATTCCCCGTAGTTATTTTTTCAACTGTATTTGGTTTCTATTATGATTATAAACCCCTACTAGTTACTTACAAAAATTATTAAGCAGTGTTTTTCAAGAAAATATCTTGATAATCAAAATGATTTCCATAAAAAAACCCAGTCTTGAAAACACTACTTATTTGAAAACTCAGGTATAAAACGCTTTTGCTAGAAGGAATCACCTGGTTTCCAATTTTTTGATAATGAAAAGACATATGACCATTTATGTTATGGAATTATTCGTACATTATATGTGATTTTGGCTTTCAGGGTAATGTTCTTATATTCATACAGGACTTTTAAAGTTTTCGTTTTCCTCAAAGTAGCAAATGAATACTTAACATTCAGTCTGCAGGTGTCCCTAAAAGCAGTATTTAAAATGCAACAATTTTTAAATTGTTAATAAGCAGAATTCTTCATCCTCGTCTGCTTTCCATTCATGGTACGATGTATGTAAGAATTATATTAGGAAAAAAGAAAATTTCAGGCCAGAAAATATAATTTACTTTTCAAAGTTGATGGAAACTATAAAAATTCACAATAATTTATTATGCGAAATGTTTAAATTATATGATAATACTAGTAATTTCTTAGTTTTGTGTGCAAGTTGAGTTTTCTATTACAGGCAATATTTTCTATATTCTGTCTAATTTTATAATAGATTTTTGATTTCACTAAAACAAATTCGAAGAAAAATTTGAAATATTTAATCAAAGACAAAAGATTAATTTTTTAAAGTGCCATATCAGAATAATTACCATTTTTATATCATTGAACATTCGCTTTAGTTCCAACGATATCTTTAGTAAAAATTTCTAAGTAAATTATAAATGGATTTAGTTTATACAGTTTTAAGGAAATTTAATCTTTGGTTAAAATTGTGTATATTTTAACATTTCGTACATATCAAAAATTAGAACTTGTATACTAATATTTGTAAACACAACCACATTGTAGAAAGAAATTATTTTTGTATTTTCAGGGCTAATAAAGGAACTACATAAATAAGAAATGATTAAATAAAACATTATCTTGTTCTGGGTGGAAAATGTTTTACTTCCAATCTAACCTGCATCATATTTAAATAATGAAAAGAAAACTTATGAAAATTTTTATGTTATCTGTTTTTAATCTGTTTAATACTAGAATGGAAATAATTACAAATATTTGTTGTGAGGGTTTGAGAATAAGATAAGATTTACAAGAACTGAATAGAAATACACGAGCATCATTGATTTAAATAAGTGATTGAAATTCTCTAACCAAAGAATAATTAGCTATTTAAAATTGACGTAAAAATTGTAACATTTCTGTGTTTATTCTAAGCAATTGTAACTCTGAAGGCAATTTAGAATAGAGACAAAAAATCTACTAAAATATTGTTCAAATTCTGATTTCAAAAGTTTCACGTTGATAATTAGATAATAAATGACAGAATTTTATCGAGAAAATCTGTTAAATACTAGCTTAATACAATCCATTGTATTAAGCTATTATTCTGTATGATTTCAAATAATAAAGTGAGGTAATTTCAGGTCACAGCGACCATATATATGAATGTTCCTATAAATTAGTTTTAGACAGTTTTTTCAAGATAGACTAAGAAATACTAAATTTAATATTTCCATTGTTGTAAATATGAAATATATGATGAGCATTTCTTTCCGGAAGAATAATTTACATTTTAAAAATAAAAACATGAAACAATACATCTAAAAATGTCTTTACATCTCAATTCACGAAAACATAAATTCAGTATCTGCTGAATGAAGATATACTATAACTCCCATAAGCCAGAGGAATTGTAATTGGAAATGAAGGAATGGTTGTTGAGATTAATATTTTAGATTATTACATAGACATTTTAAAAAAATTTGAAAAAGTGCTTGGCTATCATTAAATTAAAAATATTACTATTAGAAAATCATCAAAAAATCTCAAATTGAGCAAAATGAATTTCAGAAACATTTTTTTTCAAATCGTTTTTAAAAATAATTTTTAAAGATTCAAATTCTTTTTTTTTTATCATTATTTGTATTTATAAAAAATAATTAATTATATTTAATTTAAATACTTAAAAAATATTCCAATTTTAACTTTAAAAAGCGAAGTAAAATATATTTTATACCATACAATTATTCCTGATGAATTTGCTATCAATTACACAATTAATAAGAATAATAATTCCAGAACAAAATTTTGTATCCTTTATATTATTTGCTATTCTACATTACATAAAATTATATTTATATTACATTTTTTTTAAGGAAATATCTGAGATGCACTTTTTTTTGCTTTTAAACCCATACAATAAAGTAATAATAAAGCATTTGAAATTGGTAAAAACATTAAATAATTCAACAATTATACAATGTAATTTAATAGATAACTAGACTTGTCTATTCACTGTATGATTATGTGCAAATGTAATGTGATTGTAAATTATTATCTTACTTTAAATATATGCATATTTGATAATGAAAATAAGTAATAAACATGCATTTAAGAAAAAATTACATTTTAACTTACTTAATTCTTGTTGTAGAAACCAAACACAGCTGAAGAAATAACTGCAAGGAATAGTAAATTTGTTAAATCATAATTTAATGTTATAAAGCAAATAAAAATTCCCTAAAATTTATGTAAACATTTCCTCACAAACTTTATTTATGTGAGTTTTTGTGTTTAGTTTGCTGCAGAATATTTCTGCCGTCAAAGGAAAAAAAAAAAAAAAAAAAAAAAAAAAACGAAAGTCCTAAGCATAAAAATAAAATGGCTCTTCGAAGCTCATAAGCAGAAGCAACTGGGATGGTACTCTCTTTTAAGGAATCCTTTAAATGAGACGAAAGAAAACTTTTAGTTTCCTCTGATAAAATTTTTTGATAATGACCCGTTTCTCTTATTCTAACAATTACTTTATCCAAAGCAGCTTTACAGCAAAAATCCTTGAGTATGGCAGCTGCTGTCATACCTTTTGCTATGGAGTCGTCTGAAGTGAAAATCGTAGAATAAGGTGCAACGCCAAATTGGAGTCTTATCTCTGTTGCAACCCCGGTAATCAAAATAACATTTATTTTTTCTAATTTGCTTACTGAGAGTTCGTTGCAAAATATTTCTGCATGTAAATTTTTGTAATTCGTATGTAATTTTTTTCACTGTGTAGCATATAATCTTGTATGAATGTTCATTTAGGAATCATGACATGGTATCTTCCAGATTCTGCAGCATATGCCAATTCTTTAAATGTTTGTATTGGAGTTTTAGTTCCAGGAATGATTAGATAAAATGTAAAGAGAGACAATATATGATTTATAAAATATATGGGGTTATTTGCATCATTAAAATTAATTGTGAAGGCTCAAAATTAAAGTTGATAAATGGAAGAACTGTGGTTCTTTTTGATATAATAACTAACTGACTTGTTTAATATTGAAGTAAATTTATTGGTGTTTATATCATTGGAGCGATTTATAACATGGAATGTGATCAAAGAAATTAGTTAAAAAATATTTAGTCCTTGTTTTTTTTTAATTTACCTTCATTATAAATTGTAATGAAACCTAAAATGTTTCTAAATTTTTTTGCTAAAATATGTGTTCTTTTCAGACTTTAGTTACTATAGTTACATACGTTATAATTACATTACATGTGTCAAAGTTTAGATCAATTTACATTTGACGCAAAAAAGTAATAGTTGCGTGTGTAATATTAAAATTAGATATGCATGTCTTTCGAGTGGCCGATTTTAAATATCCCATTACTTAAAAATAAAATGAGTAAAATCAGAAGTATGTACCATTAGCCCAACACGAAAATATCTTACAAAATATTTGGTACAAGGAATATTGTATTTGTATTCTGTGTATATTTCTTAATAAATATAATCGTCATAAAATACCAGTACGTGTTTCATTAGTGAATATGTCATTATTTTTTTTTGTAATTTATTATACGTTTTTTAAACTAAAACTTTGTAATTTTCAGACGCATATATTTAAAACGTTTGAGGTGTATACTTTTAGTATTGATAGGGAAATATTCTCATATATATACAGTTTTGATAATTTGTTCTATATAAATAATTTTAAAAATAAATTTCCCTACAAGACCTTGAAAACATATAGCTGTATAAATTTAAATTATTTAATTTCTTGCTTAATTAATCAATGTTTCTAGTAACAATATTACCATTTACATCTTACCACTGATGAACACAGTAAAATTAATAGTTAATTCCATTCAATATATTTGTTTTCATCTCGATATTAAATGTGAATTTAAATTTCGCTTATACTTCATTTTTCTTTTTCTATTAATTTTAAAATATTATATAATTTAGTTTTAAATTTTTTTTAATTTTGTGTACTTTAACAGTGCAATTTTTAGCTGCCTTTGCACTGGGTATATATGTAAATATATATTTATATACATTTATATATTATCTATATATTTATATAGTACATATACATATGTATGTTTCTTAAATTCCATAGTGCTATGAGCTTGTACATATCTTTCTTGGAACAGATTAATTTAGAAATTATAACCAGAATTAAATTTAATAAGGGTAATTTAAAATGAATGTACACATTTTTAAAAGGAATGTTTTTAGAGTTTTGATTAAATTATTCTATACAATTGCCAATGGTTTCATTATAAATTTTTTTGTTCCAAGAAATAGATTACAAAAGTAGTTCTAAGCAATTAATATTCTGAACAAAATTATTAAATTATTTGATTTTAAACTCATATTAATTTAAATCTGCAACTATACATATCTTCGTAAAATTTATTTTAATTGTTTAAAAATCTATATTCTACTTCAGTAATTTCTGAATTTTACGATCCTTTAATAATTTAGTGCAAATCATTATTAATTTAATAAAATTCATTACTGCAAATTTCAACAACAGAATGAGTAAATGTGGTAATGGAGAAAAGTTTTTAAATTGTTGAGTGAATCTCGTTCTAAAAATCTTAATCATTAAATTTTGTGCTATTTTAAAGGTACTTTGATTGAAATATTCCATATTATGGCATTGTTTTCCTATTTATCTCTCTCTCTCCATATATATATATATATATTATATTCAAATTATATATATACAAATTTATATATATATACAAATTATATATATATATATATACAAATTTTTCTGAATTTAATATAATATATATATATATATATATATATATATATATATATATATATATATATATATATATATATATATATATATATATATATATATATATATATATATATATATATATATATATATATATATATATATAATATATATATATGTATGTTATATTAAATTTAGAAAAAATTGAAATAAAATAAGTTCTTTGTTAATTACTATTTATTTATTACTATACAAAATTTGTAAAAACTTCCTGTATTTATTACCAAATTAAAGTTAATTTTGGGCCTAAAAACAATATTATCTGTGAATTCTGTAGACCTTTTCTATACTTTAAACAACCACGTAGCATTTAAACAACCACCACCATTTAAAGTAGATTCAAAACCATTCCTCACTTTGAATTTGTATACGTTACACACACACACACACACACACACACACACACACACACACACACACACACACACACACACACACACACACACACACACACAAACACAAACAAACACACACACACACACACACACACACACACACACACACACACACACACACACACACACACACACACACACACACACACACACACACACACACACACTCTTCAATAAAAATGTCGACGGTTAGAATATTAATCCTGGTAAACTTTTAGATTTTTGCAGTTGAATTGTGCATTTTCATTTATCAAATTTATTCTGCATATCGTAAAGATATGACACACTCTATGAAATGAACAAATATGAAAAGTTTATTAAAGCAGAGAATCCAACATAATCTATTTCCCCTCTAAAATAGGATCTTTTTAACCAATTGCAGACTCAAATTTTGCAATAGGTAAAAAGAGATACAAATAACTTAAAATAATTTGTAAAAAAATACATTTATAAAAAATGGAAATTAAAAACGACACTGTATCCGATGAAATTAAATATTCTATTTATAGAAATGTGCTTTAAAAGTTACCTTCAATCATAATTATTTTAAAAACGAATTTCCAGCATTTTTTATCAGCATTCCTTTTCAGCAAAATTTTGTTCTTTTGGAAATATTAAAATATTCAAAAAGGATTTTTTATATCGCTAAAATTTATTCTTAGGTAAAAGTATTAAACACACAGCTTGTAAATTATCTTAAGTAAAATTAAATCATGTAATTCTTAATGATTTGTTCAGTTTATTGCTATTAAAGTCAATAGGAATGAGATTGCTTAGTACTTAAGTATCTCTCTAAAATTCAATCTGTTGCTGATTATTTTACCCAATGAAATTACAGTGTTTTATTAATACATAAGAACCATGTTAATATAAGATACCCATCATGTTTGATATCATTTGAGAATAGATATTCATAGAGCATTTATGTATTTCAGAAAAATAAATGTCATCAGAACAAAAATTACATTTTTTTATTGATTTCCTTAAAAGTTTTTGAATTAAACATAAGCGAATTAAAATTTTAATTGTAATTTATTAAAATGAAAGCTAGGCAAGAAACGTTTGATCTCGATTAGCCCTTTACATATCATTTTAAATTTTCGAAGAAGCAAAATATAAATTTCAAATAAACATGATGTTTTACTGCATAAAACAGAACAAAGAATCCGCATTGTTTAAATGACTTTCTTTGAATTTACAAAAGAATAATTCATATTTTTATCAATTTTAATTTAATGATATTGACCAAAACAATTTTATGATAATATACAAACTCCAATAATCTTTTTTCAAGTGAAAAATCGTATTTAAGAACTTTTATTTTCATAAAATGTGACTTTTTAAAACCTGAATATAAATTTAAATAAAAAATGAAACATAAAAATAACGTAATACTTTACTGGAGATTATTCAAAGTATTTATATATAAAAAAGTATATATACTTGCAATTATTTTTAACTACTTTTAAAATACGATTTACTAATATATTTCAAAAATATGTTTATTTTAAAACAAGAAATTAGCCTTAATATTTGTTTCAAATAGCTGTAGTTTTAGTATTCAAATTATCTTGATGATTGCAATCTGTTTATTTGCTTTTGTTATAATTGTTCTATGTCTTCTTACGAGATATCAACTACTATTGTTGATTATATCAATAGATAATATAAGAGCTAGAGGAAAAAAGAAAGTAAAATTTAGAGCTTTATATTTTAGCCAGAAAAATTTCAAAAGAATATTTAATATACAAAGTATTAAAAACTAAATTTTCTATCTAAAACATGAGACAATTTTTAAATGAACTAAGTGATATGTGTAGTTATTTATCATTGATTTCAAATTTAAACTGCTTAGCAAATTTTAAAAACTAATGTAATCTCATTTATGCTATCGTTTTCCATAAATATTTTCTAATATTAAATAAGCATTTTATATTTTTGTTTGTTTATTTCAAAGTGCCTAGAAAATATTAGCCCAAAATTTATTAGATCTTGAAAACATTTAAAATTCAGGTTAAAATATAAATTGTAGATTAATCTAACTGGGAAATAAACAAACATATAATGGTGTATTATATCATGTTTGAATTTATTATAATAGCGAAATACTCTGAAGATAATGACTCTTTATGCTAAAAGAAGCATGGCATACAAACCTAAAAAGAAATACAAATATTGGTTTTTCAAGCAAGATTTACAGTAAGCAATAAAAAGGTTTGTATCAGGTTAAAAATTATACGAAAGTAGAAAAGATAATATATACAGTTAACATTTATCCTGTCACATTGTTTCTAATTGAGTGTCAATGATAAAAAATGCTTGTACATAAACAAGATTACTAACTTAAAAGCTACATTTACATTATCGATCTCGACAGAAAAGGGAATTCGCGAAGTGAAAAATAGTAATTTGTATTTAGGAGTGTCTGATACCAAATTAAAGATTATCCTCACAATAACATAATAAAATATTATGTGCACACACACACACACACACACACACACACACACACACACACACACACACACACACACACACACACACACACACACACACACACACACACACACACACACACACACACACACACACACACACACACACACACACACACACACACACACACACACACACACACACACACACAGTAATATTTTGAAAAATATTAATTTTGATAGCAACGGAAATATTCATTAATTGAAGTTCTTTGTTTGTAAGTATTAATATGGGAAAGAAATCAAATATGTCACAGAAAGTTCTGAATAGAAAGTCATAGCTCTTTGAAATATTATAGCTTAAAGAAAAAATACAAAATGAAATTTTATTCTGTAATAATTTTAAAAGGGAATGACAAAATACATGATAGAATTTTTATTTCTATTAATGAAATGATAAATATAATCGAGAAATATGAGGAAATTATTGATTTTAGTGTTGAAAACAATATCTATGAAATATTATTTTTAAAGCGTACAAATATCATGAATGAAGTTTGATGACGAAACTTTCTACTAACTTCTTGTTTTTATTTATTTTTATTTCTTCTTATTTTTATTTATTTTTAATTTAGGTATTCAAAAGTACAATAGTTTTTTCACAGAAGTATGACACATTTTGACAAAATTATTCACAGGTGATAACTTTATAAAAATTGAAATTTTTTATTTTTGAAATTTGGCAGTATATTTTAAATTCAGTTCCCTAATTCTAATCTTATTTGATAAGTTAAATAAAATTTTTATTTAAATTATAATTTTTACATAATAAAAAATATATATAATTTTCTACACTTAGAATATTCTCTAATTTAAGCCATTTTTTCTACAATTTCATAGCTAAATCTTGCATTTAAATTTTTCTGTAAACAATATTTTAAATGTGATTTGATTATAATCTTATAAGATTTTATTAATATCTTTACTAGAATTATCAATAAATATTTGAATTATAAATAGACCAGATTATGTGTGAAATTATTTCCAAAAATCAACTACATAGTGTAATTTTGTAAGAAAACCTCTCCTGGATTATTTTTATGTTAATTTATGAAATATTTTCACAATAGTAAAATTTAATATTAATAATGTAAAATTTTTAATCTGACACACTCAATTAAACTGGATTCCATTTGAAATATTTTTGAAATAAAAAATAGTTTTTCATTGTTATTTTTATTATTAAAAGATGTTTTGACAGTAATCTTTTTACATTAAGAATATATATTTTCAAATTAGCTGGATTATTGTTAAAGAATTAAGCATTTCGTTTCTATTATATTTTATCGTAATGATTCTAAATTCTACGTTTCCTTAATTTTATTTCTTTAGCCTCCTGTTCAGTTTTTAGCGTCGCTGTAAACGGATTAGTTGGAGTTAATTAATTTAATGTTGATGTTGTATGCATCTTCATATTTTAGAGTAGATACTCCCTGTTTTGGACTCTCACACCAAGAAATATCTCTTAACTTGGAGGTAACAGCTGTAAATGACGTATCTCATTTGCATCGCCTACTATAAGATTGACCTTTGATGGAGTCAAGTATAAAATACTCTATTGCCATGTAGAAACAATTAAGTCTTTGAAAGTAGAATATCTGCTGCTCTCTGATGTGATGATAATAGTTAATAACTTTCATTCTAAAATAAAATAGAAAATTTTGTTACACAGTATCAGAATTTAAAATTTTTGGAAGTAAATTTTCTAATTTGGATATAAATAATCTTTCCTTTTAGATAATAATTTAATCAAAATGAAAACTAGCTGAAATTTAGGAAGGAATGATATTAATTTATTAATATCAAAGCTGTAATTAAAATATGAGATTTTTACAAAAATTTGTACAAAATGCTTAAGCCTTTTTGATCTGCCCTTTAATATTTTTACACATTTTATACAATATGTTATTCATATATATAAATTAAAAAAAAATTACAATCATTAAATATTTAAAATATTTGAAAAATTTTAAATTACTTTAATTGATTTAGTGGTTTAATTTTATTGCTTAGGATATTTACCAATTAATATTTTCAAATAAAATCTTACAACAAAAAAAATTATTTTAAATTCTTTTATGGTATAATTTTTTGTCCTTTACAGCAAATTTAGATTTTTATTAGAAATACAAGAAACTAAAAGTTATTTTTATTAAAATAAATTAATTTAATTAATTACCAGATTTGAGTTCACAGCATATTATTTTAAATAACATTAGTTACTTATTGTAATTAATATTAGTTATTAACATTAGTTATGGTTTATATTTAAATCTATACAAGCTGTTTTGAAAATTCTATGAATTTATACTAAGCGTAAAATGTAAACAAAATGTTGCGAATATTGCTTTCAGAAATAACATTTTCTTAGGCCCAAACTGGGGCTCAAGATCATCGTCTTTAAAAAATACCTACTTCACAGTCATCAGGTCAGTACTCGAATATTGCTCGTCCATCTGGGCGCATGCGTCAAGTCTGTTAAACACACATTTGACTCAGTGTAATATTGTACATCAAAGATTATTACTATAGTGCAGAGTCCTCTACTAATAACATCAAGACCGAATTTTAAAGTTGGCTTGTATCCCTTAAGAGCAGATGGGAACTTGCAACTCTGAAATTCATCAACAAAATCAGGAGCCACAACAAGGACCACATCGCTCACAGAGCTTTTATACTTGGACAGGTACTTCTGGGCTTCGAAGATCCTGAAAAAGAACCAGCTCAAAGCTGTATTTTGATAGAGGAATCAGAGAGGCTGTTCATCTTGACCATACCTCGCTGGATATTTCTCAAGAAGTACTTCTATATTTCAAGTCTCCTATGAGTACAGTAATTAATACAAACCTATTGGAAGCATGCTCTAAAAAAGAACCAGCTCAAGTTTTATTACAGAAAGGTGAAGACACAGTTCGTTCAATTTCAAAAGATAACAGAACATATGCTTATAATGATGGTTCCTCTGATATTGACTGTAATAGAGGAGGTGCAGGCATCTACAGCGTCTATCCATCAGAAAACGTCAAGTTTAAAATATCTGCTGGTCAAATCTCATCGAACTTTGCTAGTGAACTAATTGCTATTACAGAGGCTCTAACCATAATTGTCAAGCCATAATCCGTTCCCTCTTTTTTCTTGGAACACCACCAATCGAGATCCTCCATGGCCCCTGGGCCCCATAACTGGCAGACCTCGTCACCAGAACTTTTGGAGGAATATAAAACTAATTTCCACTTTGCACATTTATGGACACGACGATGACGACAACAACAACAAATAATATATTTTTTCATATTCTGGCGTTGCTGACGACGCAAGATATCCAAAATGTTATCTCAAGCACAATTCATAGCATGAGGTGTCCTAAGAGAAATAGAAAGAAAGGGATAATTGGAGCCATGTAAGAGAAAACAAAAAACATTATTTCCCCTCATTTATTTTAATTAAGCTTGGTAAGTTTCTGAATTTTCAACTTCTTAGTTACTTTATACATACATATACTAATAATAGTTTATAAAAATACCTCCCCAGAAGCTTTATAAACATAGACAAGATATAAAAATAATTGTTTTACTATTAATTGCCTAGAAACAAAGTTTTACTTCTATTTACATCGATGAAAAAGCTAAAAGTAAGCACTTCTAGTAAATACTAGAAATATTTTATAGTAGTACATTTGGTTGAAAAGTCGTAAATAAAAAAGGAAAGAAATTTAATTAAATAAATATATGTATCTAATTCCAGTCACAGGTAAATAATGGGAGACGTATATTGTGTGTCAGATTGCTATTTACACGCCTGTCGTGGAGGTTCCCTTGGTTTTTTCTGAATTTTCTATCTTATTTTAAATTAAAATGACCCACTATTATCTATGAAACACTAGGTAATTTACACAATATAGATTTTAATTCATAACAGAGACTTACTGCAGTTCACTACAAGTATCAAAACATTCAGCATTGAAGAGAGATTTAAAAAGACAAGCTTTTGATTTATAAGTCTGGGTCTTAATTCGTAAGCTGCCAGATCTACATTTACTGAATAAATGTATTTATTTTCTAACTTTAGGAGGGTTAAAAAATCAATCAATGGATAATTGCCTAGTATTTTCACAAAGTATTCCGTCCCACATAACAATGTAAGCAAACAAATTAATCACGATTTTTAAAAATGGTATGAGAGCATTTCTTCCCTAAGCAATAATCAATTTTAAAAATATTGTGTAAACATTTATCTGCTAAAAATTAAATATATTAATATAAGTATAAAATGTTGTAATTAATAAAATTTGTATAAAAAATTAAACTTTGCTATAAATATGCAAACTTTACTCATGTTGATGAACATCAAATTCCAGTTTTTAGTTCAACAATTATTTAATTATTACAAAAATTACCAAGAATAAATATGCAGTTATTAAAAGATAATCGAAACGATATATTCTTCAAGGACTTGTATATATCATTAATTCATAACAATAATAATTTAAGCAATATTTAAAAAATTCAGTACCTAAAAGGTTTAGTAACTGATGAAGCAGTCTATTATTAAACATTTTCTTATTTTAGAAAATAGTTACATTGTAAAAAATTATTATCTTGGCATGATAAGAAAAAACAAAGTTACATCACTTATCAAAACTTTCATGGATCAATCTTGTGTTGTCATGCAAACGTAATTAATTTGTGAAAAATCGCCGATGCATTTGATAAGATCATCAGTGATTTAAAATCTATTGATCCAAAAGATAATGAAAGGGGTAGTTGGCTAATTTATATTTTATTAAAGAAAGTTGATAGCGAAACGTGTAGACAATTGTCTGAGTTTTCTGCAAAAATGGAATTTATTACTTTCGAAATGTTTATTTTATCTATAAATAATAAAAACGTTCTTTTTTAGAAAATTTTTACGGAAAAAAAACTCAATTTAGAGTTACAAGGTTTTTTATTAAGAGAAGTATGCATTATGTGTTAGTTAAATCATTTTCTTTTTAAATATCCAAATTTAAAACATTAACTATCATGGGAAGAAATCAATTTGTTAGGAAAAATAATATTTGTTTAAATTGTTTATCTAGTTAAAAAAAAACCTGAGTGTATGTTTCTATATTTTTAGCATTATTGCCATTTATTTCACCTTAGTATTCATTGAGAAAATCAATTAAAAAGTTACTCCATCTATGGGTCTCTTTCCAACAGCAGTAGGTCATTTCGGGCAACAAAGAAGAAATCTAACATCAAACGAGATACCAAACATCACGTATATGAATGAAAACAACAACAACAACAACAAAAAAGAAAGGAAGATAAATGGTAGTGATTCGAAATAATAATGCTCAAACAACATTTGGCCTATTGCCAACTGCGCATGTTAACGTAATTGATTCGATACTTCTAAAGCATAACATTCGATTGCTTTGTGAGAGTGGTTCGGAATCAACATCATTGTTTGAATCTTGCATTAATTTATTGGGATTTTAAAGAAAAAAAATGCGCATACTCTAGTAAAAGGTTTATTTGAGTCAGAAGTCGCAGTTACAAAAAGTTCCGTTGAAATTGAAATCATGTTATTCCATGATGCATCAGTGAGAATGCCAATTAAGGCATTGGACAAACTAACTGCTGCGCTTATAAAATGAGCAATATTTCTTTACCTATTATTCAACGTTTGACCAATGACTCTTAACTTGGTATTTAGTACAAATACCAAGTTATAAGAGTCATTTTCGATATTTCAATTAAAATATCTAGCGGTAAATCATTAAATTCAATCTTATGTGTTGGTCCTAAATTGCAACGACACATTTTTGCAATTTTACTTAGTTTTCGATTTTTGGAAATAGTCTTTTCAGCAGATTTACAGAAAAATGTACCCCCCAGTTTTAGTGTCCAATGCGAATGCAAGTTAAACACAGTAACATATAATTAACTCCAGCTTATTTTCTAGACAACTGGTGAATTAAAAAAAAAATTGCCATAGATTATACACAGAATAGTACTGTTTCTCATACTTTTCTACACGATGCATACATAAATGCTTTGCTATCGGGTTTATGTACCAATGATGATGCGATATCACTTTGTTAGGAAATTGCCAATGATTTACAAACACAGTGTATTTACTAACGAAAGAATTCTAATTCAAACGCATTTTAGTTCATAAATACTTCCTAACGATAAGGAAATCAAGAAAGTCTTAGGATAATTTCGGAACTTATCAACAAATAATTATTTTCAAAACCACACTTGCGGACACATCTCCACTGACAGAAAAACAAATTTTGACCCAACCTGCACGCATTTTCTATCCATTGAGATTAATTTCACCATATACTGTTGTATTGAAATGTTTTTAATCAAAAGCTTTGGCTCGCAAAAGAGGATTGAGACTCTTCTATTCTACAAAATCTGGCTGCGAATTTGTTTAAATTTCTGAAATATTTTAACGAAGTTAAATATTTTTCATTCCCTAGACGTGTTACTGTTATTTCTCCAATGACACATTTGAATATTATTTCTTTTGTGACGTTTCAATACTTGCTTATGTCGCTGCAATTTATTGCAACTAAACACACGAAATTGAAATAAAGTTTCCTCGCCTAGTTCCTAAAACTAAAGTTACCCCTATCAAACAAGTATCTTCTCGTGGATTGGAATTATGTAGTGCTTATTTGCTTTCAAAGATATGTCACTCAGTCATGAACACTCTCAAAAAAGTATAAATTTGACCATTAAGCTTGGAAGGATTCCAAATTCATACTTTCCTGGCTATTCCCACATAGTGGGGGAGGTGATCCCTGGATTGTACCTGAGGTTAACGAGTTTGAAATACTGGCTTATCACCAAGCACCTCGGAATTTGAATCTCGTTCAAGTGGTGAGGTCAACATCTGAGCTGGAACTCTGCATGCACGCCACACCGGCGGAAGGACTTTCGACGCCACTGGCGGACAGGCTTTTCGCGTAGCGAGTGTAAGGCTGTTGATGTGCGCTGGTAGGGGGAAGGACTTTGGACGTCACAAATTTAATGTGAAAACATTCCCAACTCGGGGAATGAGAGCAATTTACTTAGGTCACTCTCCTATTCACCATTATTAATAAATAAAACATAGACACTTTATAGTCCCTTTTTGATAAATTAATTGATCTTTATTGGTTTTAATACTGTTTCTGCCTAAACTACTACCTAATTTAGGAATTAAAATTTCAGTTTGAATGTTATTATGCAAGACAATTAATTATTTACTCTCTACATTTAGCAGCAATTGAAATATACTATTATTTTTAAACATTTATTCTTTTTACTTTATTTTTCTCAATAAATTTTACATATTTTTTTATATTGAATCCATAATACTGTTATAATGATGTTACATATTAAAATAGAGAGGAAAATTTTCTCAAAAAGTCCATTTATCTTTTCGTATTCCTGCTTCACAATAAAAGAATCAAATAAAGTTATCAAAAGTCTTTGGAATATTATTTTTATACAAGTGCGATAGATGGCGACAGCATGCAAAGTTAAATTTTATGCTGAGGAGTATTTGAGAAGAATGATATTACAATAAATGAAAGTCTATTTATCATAACCGTTTAAATTCAAGTCTAATAAATGGAATTTATGACCATGTATTTACTTATTGTATTTTCTATGTTTATGCAGATTAATATCTCGAATGTTTCGCGGCAAACATTTGAATATAATTTATTATTAAATATCGTATTTAGTTTAAGTTGGCTAACAACAGGATTAGAAGTAATGGATGAAATTATTTTATTATTAACATCTGTCAGTGAATAATAATATTGCAGTTACTTCTATTTCTTCATCACTCACTAAACTAGTTTTGAAGTTTCTGATATATTAATTTTTTTCCAGCCAAAAATAATTTTTTTTATATATATTTAAAATCGTTTTCTTTTATTTTGTATCAAGTACTGTCAAACTGTGAAATTTCTTAAGCTTAATCACTTTTTATTTTTAAGTATTTGTTGATTAAAACTTTTAGCGTTTATATATATTAGTAATATTTTTGTGATTGATTAATGATTAGAGAAAAAATGCTGGCATACCATTTCTAAAATTAATAATTATTTTTCTTGTTTACATTGTAATGTTGGAAAGAATGTTTTAGGAAATGTTAAAATAAACCCATCATTGCTTCATTGTCTACCTTTCCTACAGTTAAGAAAAATGTTTACTCAGTAAATGTAGATTTGACAGCTAACGAATTAAGACACTGGCCTATATATCTAAATCAAAAGTTTGTTTCTTAAATCCCACTGCAGTGTTGAATGCTTTGATACCTGCAGTGAACTGCAGTAAAGTCTGTTGTAAATTATAATCTCCACTGTGTAAATTAATTAAAGGGAGAATGCTTCAGTGACAGTGATTTGCAACAAGAAAGAAAATCCGGAAAACCTCCATGCCAGGCGTGCAAGTAATAATCAGACACGCAATATACACCTCACATTGTTTATTTGTGGCTTTAATATGATACATAGATTTGTTTAACTTTATTGCATTGCCTTGTTTAGTTACGATTTTCCAATCCAATTTACTATTTATGCAATTTTCCATTATTTACTAAAAGTGCTTACTTCTAGCTTATTAATATATAGAAATAGGAGTAAAACTTTGTTCCTCTACAGTTATTATTACTAAAATTTTTAAGTCTTGACTAGTTTTTAAGCTTCTTTAAATTTCAATCTAACTAATGATAAATTTCAGAAGGTGATTGTTGTGTAGCTATTAAACAAAAGATGGTATCTAAAACTCTTTTAAGTTATATTAAAAATAAATTGATAAATTAATTTTTATTCATAATTAATTTTCAATGTTATAATATACATGAGCATTTATTTTATTTGCTTTCTTGTTTTTTTATGTTGTGTGCAAAAGGTTATGAGAATATTAATAAAAATTATTTATTAAAGTGTTAATTGTAGGAATTAAATTGACTTGGATAAATATAAATTTTTTTAGAATAAAAAATCAAAAATAATCAAAATTAAAAGAATATATGTACCGAATCTCAGATACAGGAAAACTTGGAGATTAAGTATCTCCAAAGAGCGATTAAACTGTCATACACATCCTCCCTCTAACATATTTAATAACCGTACTTAATTCCAAATGATTAAAACAAGGTGGAAAAAAGCATTTTCATCAAGTAGAGGTATTTTATTATTTCTTGAGAACATACATAAAATCTGACATAAATCTCTAAAAGCTATTTTTGTGAATAATAAGATTCAATATGAACAAAAATTGTAGCCCGTTCCTATTTTTTGCACTAGATTTCCATTGTTATATAATCATATAAGGTTTAATTTACTATTAAATTTATTATTATCGAAGAAGATTTCGTTTATTTTCCAATTTATTCACTAATAACTGCCTTATGATGAAAATTATCATGAGTGATTTCATTTTACAAAATTTTTTCATTGAATTTTAATTATTACAAAATATTTTTGATTTCCGGGATCTTACATGCCAACTTAATATATCATAAATATCTGACATAGAAATATAAACTAAAATTAATTTATTTTTTCTAAATTCACTTTAATATTGAAATGTGAGATGAATATTTTAAAAAAAATTCAGATTAGTTTATTTAATCTATGTTAATTTAAAACTTATTTCTTAAAATTACACAAAATGAAGGGAATTTTTGTTTTCATCTTTTTTTTAAATAACAATAAACATATACGTTAGAAAAAACTTGAATGATTACTATTTGTCGTAAATATGAGTAAGTGTCATAATCATGAGTGTGTCATAAATATATTTAAAATTAAAAAATTATGATATTTAATCTCATTTATATTTCTACATATTTATATAAATTTTGAGAGTGCAAATCTCTAGAGTAAAACATCAGGATACATATAGATATCATAATTTTAAGATAATATTTAATCACAAATAAACATAATAATCACAGGCCCTCTTAACTGGGAGTATTCTATTTTCATAAGTAAAACACAAATGTCATGCAATATTTCCCACCCAAAACTCTATCGGAATTATCGTAGCACATAATTTCATTACATAAAGTGCGATCTATTTTGCTCTACCCAGTATCTTTTACACAATGGTGTTCCAAGAGCTATGAAATTGACATATTTCATCGCCAGAAAGAGAAACATTCCTTTCACTCTGCATATGTTTTCATTCATTGCTTATCTTACCACTTTTCTACGATAGCTTGAGAAGGGATAACGGTTTCTTTCATTAGATTACCTTGAGAAGATTTTCTGATGTTTTCCTCTGGTACATTTGCAATTGTTCTGAAAGCTGAAAGAGACAGAATTTTTTGAGTTTATACATCTTGGAAGTAAGCTTCGATTAAATGCGATGTTTAAACTTAAAGAAATAAACTGAAGCTTCTAACTATATATTTCATATTACTTAATAGTCATAATTGAAAATTTCGTTCAGTTAATTGTTAATTTTTTTCGATTGGATGATATGTTGAGTTATGCAAATATAAAGAAATAATACCCGGTTTTGATTTGAGTGATACTATTATATGAAAAATTATTAATACTAATTTAAAAAGGTGTAAAATTTAGCATTAAAAATTATATTAGTCTATAATGTCAATTGAATAACTGATATAATTTTTAATTAACAATTAATTAATAAAAATTTTAGAGTTATTGAATAAAATATCGTACTTGATTTTGAAAGTTCATGATAAGAAAAACACAATATTATAAACTATAAAAAATTGAAGTCATTAGCTAATATCCATGAAACATTTAGAAGTTAGATGAAGTATAATGTTGACATTGTATCTTATATTTAATACTCATGATACATATATATATATTATATATTATATATATATATATATATATATATATATATATATATATATATATATATATATATATATATATATATATATATATATATATATACATATATATATATATATATATATATATATATATATATATATATATATATATTATATATTATATATATATATATATATATATATATATAATCCAGTTTTATTATTATTATTTACAATTCTTTTCTTCATTCTTGCATTATCTGTAACTAAATTTAAAATGAAATTTTTTAAGACTTAAAAAGATAAGTTGCAATTTTATCAAAATATTAAATAAATATTGGGGGTGTTGACCAGCCAGAAAAGCCATGTTTTGTGCTATTATGATGACCACCCAATGCAGAAGCTAGCTATATTGATACTTCTCTTTTTATTCTATGTTTATTTTAAATTTTGAATTTTCTATTGAATATATGTTCCATTTGTTTATTATATTTCATATTTTCATTTGCTCTTTTATTTAGCATTTAATTAATCTTTATAAAAAAATTACGATTTTATATATATATATATATATATATATATATATATATATAATGTATGTATAAATGTTACATTTTTGCCTTTTCTGCAAATATTATTGTTAAAAGTTTAGTTAATATTTTTGTTTTTATTCATCTTCATATTTAACTGCACACATTTTAATGAATTATTTTTATCCTCTTTTGTTAAAGATATGCTAATTTTATATTGTCACATTTTAAACAAAACTCTTTCATTAAATCTTATTCACCACCAAAGAATTTTTTTCCTAAAATCAGACGCTATCGTAAAATTAGAACAATAAACTCAATTATTTAAAGCACTTTTAAGAAAATATTTCCCCTAGAGAGAGAAACCCCCACTAAACTTTTACCTTGTTGACGCTCGGCTAACTCTTTTAAGCTTTTTCTTGGAAAAAAAATTTTTCAGACAGATGTTATGTCTGGCAGATTTTTCCTCATTGTGAAAAATAATTAGAAATTTTATTTTGTTATGTTTCTCTTTTTTTTCAGAAGTGGCAAAGTTTGTTTCAAGTTCAATGTGTTTGAAGAAAGGAGTCTGTTTTATCATTAAATTAATTTCTTGTCAAAAAGAGGTGTTTGAATAACATAGAAGGTCTTCCTTTGAAAAATATATTTTCTGCTCAGTTTTTTTTTATTATTTTTTAAAATATATATGAAAATGAACATATAGTGCATGACACGTAATACTGTAAGCAGATTTAACTTTCATAACATTAAGTTTCTAAATATGAATAATTTTGAAAAGCGATTATATATTTTACAACATATTGTTGGTATTAAATACAAAATGAATAAAGTTATTTTTCTCCTTATGAGGATTTCACTTAAGATGTAACTGCAATATGATTTATTGTAGAGGAATAATTCAAACGAAGAGGTTATTGAAATGGCGGCACAACTGAAGAAATTATTAAGCTTTTATTAATGACGTACTGCATTAAAGGGCATCTTGATTTCTATTCAAGGGCACAGGTGCCGTATAATCCATGATTCCAAATTCTGAATTTGTTTGGTGATGAAGAAATGTTGCCAAGTGATGTGCGCGATGACGTAAATATTAGGGTTTTACCAAAGTAGAATTTTCTGCATATTTCTTATACGTCTACATATGTATGACGTAACGAAAACAAGGTTGCCAGATACATAAGAAAATCCGCCAAAAATCGCCACTCTCAGAAATTGGCGCATGGATTATTCGGCACCCGTGCCTATACAAATTCTGAATAAATAATATATGTAATATTAATTAAATAGATTATATAATCTTAATATTTTTGATCACACAATGCTTTCTAAAACATTATTTTGAAAGAAAACATTCCTATGAATTACTTAGAAGAAAAAATCTAATTTCACTAAATTCGTAATAAAGATCTTTTAACTAAAATGCCTTTAATTTAGCATGTTTTCAAAGATGATATTTCATTTATTTGTAAATAAAATACATAAGATAATACAAAACTTCCCCGAATTTATTTCTATTCATGTCTTTTAGCAGGTGTTAGGGCTTATGGGTTATCGTTATAGGATTTATGTATGTCGTTTCCTAGGAATAAAACCATAATATTTGGAAGGGAAGATTTTGTATTTGACCATACCTGTTGTTAAGTAATAAACCACATGGATAATGCAGTTTTGATTTCTGTATTTATTTAGTCGGAAAGTGTGTGTAGAATCATTTTTTGTCTCCATCTTTGAAAATTTTTTACTTTCAACAGTGCTATTTAGCGCGCATAAAGTTGAAGAACAAATTTCGATACATATTCCGATTTCAAAATATTTTATAATTTTTGTTAAATGTGCATTAAATTTATAAAACATTATATATATGACTGCAAATTATAATTTTATAATTACCAGAATTCCTTTTTTAAAATTTAAAACGGTTATTTTAGATATGTATATTAATTTTTTCAGTTTATGTAAAATGTATCTGGTTTATATTAATTATACAATTAAAGAATTATAAGTATATATTAAGTTTTACATCTCATGTCTGTTTAAAATTATAATTGTACATATCTGAACAATGTTTAGTTTGAAACATTGTTTGGATATGTACAATCATAATTTGAAACAATCAAGGCAACTTTTCTAATGGTTGACAAGTTTATTTTTTAAATTGTCTCATGCGAATTTTTTTAAAAGATTTTTAATTTCATTAAATAGTTACATATTTTTGTGTATATACGTGTAATATTACTTGTCACCAATTATTTTTTTAAAAATCATCTTGTAAGTTTTGATATACATTATTGAAAAATCACCTTTCGTAATTTTCACAGTAAAAATAAAGTATTCTTAATATAATAAATGATTTGATAAAATTAGCAAATATTTTATTCAATGTTTACAATGAATGTTTTGATAATAATTTTATTAATCATCTAATTTATTTTCTTAAGTACAATTTTGTATTTACTTTTAAAATTTCAAAATAATGGCCATTATTGAGAGATTAATGTTTTCATGAAATTTATAATAAGTAAAAAACATATCATAGATAATTATCTATGTTGCATGTTGATGATACATGTTGCAGATATTTGTATTGAAATACTTTTGTGATTTCAAAAAATCAGAAAAAGCGTTGAATATTTTCTTAAGTTTTAAATAATATAAAAATATTAATTAATAATAGTTTTAAATAAATACTAGCGTTGTGGGGTAGTTTACTTATACATAAAAGTTAATAAATATATTTATTCCGAAAATAATTCTATTATCTGACCAAACATAATTTGTGGGAAATTCTTAATTATAATTTATTTATACACTATTAGTATAGAATTACAAAATTATAGAAATGACATCCTTTATTTTGCAGTGATTATTTTGATATTCTTAACAGCTAATAACTATAACTCAATTTTAAAGTTAATAACTGTACAATTTCATTTTAAATGACAGTCATGTATGAATTTCACAAATAAAGCAATTGTTTGAAAATGCGTCGAAATGAAATTTTTGATGCATCAGATTACTTCTGTGACGTCACAGAAATTTGTATAATGCCTATTAAGAGAAAGAAGCTCTCTACGACACGGTCAAAGTCACTTAATTAGTAGCCTTTCTCGTGAAACACACAAATGAACATAGAAAATATGCATCACATTTTGCGTGATGCATATTATGTGTGCCCTTTCTTCATCTCACGAGCCTTCCAATTCACCAAAGTACGCCAAATATCAAAAGATGAAGGTAGTCTTATTGTTCTGGTTCTTCTAGGCAAGCTTGAAAAATTACTTTCTATGTTGTTATTCTTTAAAAAGAATGCGATTAAATATTAAATTTACGTGCTATCAATAAAGCAATTACTTATTATTTAGTAAAGAATAGAGCTGAAAATTTTTGTTCATGAGTGACCGATGTCTTTTTTTGTGTTATTAATATAAAATATTCTCTAATATTTTGTTATCTCCTTCCTTCAAATTTTCATGTGGAAATGACTTTTCAAAGAACGCGAAATATAAAATAAATCTTACGAGTAGTTTACTCTTCATAGAATTATGATTGGATGAATTATCTTCAAAATAATTTTAAGATTACAACTTAGATAATAAAGGAATCAATAAGATAACGAAACAATATTAATAGTACTCATGCATGAATTGGTTATTTAAATAATAAGCCATTTCATAATTTAGATTATTTAATACATTGCTTGTAAAATGAAATAAACTATTTTTACTTTACTCAACAGAAAAATATTTCAGCATTTTTAAATTTAATTTATTCCAAGCGAAATCAGGTAATTAATAGTTAATATTTCATAAGTAAAATTTATATTCAAGAATTTTTAAATCTTTTTTTTTTTAATCATTATATTTTAACACATACAAAATGTGTTACTTGACAATATGTCTATTTTAAATAAGGAAAATCGCATTTCTTATTTCCTGAAAAAATTGCGCTATCAAAACTATCCTACTTCTATTATAAATTATGATATTACAAATTAATATAGATATTTGTGATAAATTAATTAATAACTTGAAACTGAGAATGCTGAAAGATCTAGTATCTGATGAAGAGGCGTAGAAAAGTACTTTTAAAGGAAGGTTATAAATTTTACTATATACAATGAGAAGTTTATCTATAGCTAACACACACATACACACGTACGTACGTATATATATATATATATATATATATATCTATATATATATATATATATATATATATATATATATATATATATATATACCATGAGACTCAGAAAAAGAAATTACTTTTTCGATTATTGATGTTTTGCATTTATTGAATATGCTTCTTAGATTATATAAATTTAATTTATACACCTAGCCATTTTTTTTCCTTATTATTTTTCAGAAGTTTAGAGGACATATATTTTTAAACAAATGAAATGTAAAATACAGTAGTTAAATATGTCACGATTATGCAAACACATTAAAAGGAAAAACATGCTATTTTACAAGCACGCGATTTAAAAATTGGAAATGGTAAGTAAAATCTGTAACTTTTGGAAGTTTACTTTCTGATAGTTACTCAACAAACACAAAACGGTATTACACTAATCACACATTTCTTCTAATTAAAACACTTTAATTTAGCATCTTTTTAATGTGATAAATTATTCCCTTAAGTGAGTAAAGTTTTTTCATCATATTAAATTATTAATAATGCTTTTTTACTGTATTTACTAGGTGAAAGTTTAATATTAACTATTGCAGTTTATTTGCAAATTCAAGCAATGATTGGTTTCGAAGGAATAGTATGTCGTTAGAAATTTTAAATACTGGGTGCACACAAGGAAAATTTTGCATGTAATGAAGTTAATAAATTTAATTTTTTTAAAAAGTAAAAAATAAAAATGAAACTTTATAATTCAAAATGGTTTATGAGGTAAACATAAATTTTGCAGCGATTAAGCTCAATTCAAAGGAGAGAAAATTAATATTACTTATATTATTGGTAAAATTATATATATGTACGCTTATTTTCATATACATGCTGTACGTACATTTACGCTATATTTACATATGCAGGGTTACTCGAATATTTTAATTAATAGGAAATAACTAATGCAAATTTAAATTAATGGTTTTAATTATGATTAAAAGAAGCAATTGTTGTCTTCGTAAAATTTTATTTAGGTTTATATATCATCAGGAAATTAAATGATGAATTAGTCTTTTTCTGTCAAAAATTACAGTGATAATTTTGCTTTATAAAACTAATAGCCTTTTATGGTAATTTCAGACAATCAGGTTACCTTCATTCGTTTGATACGTTTATAGTTTCAGTATCATTAAAGCCAAAGTTTAGGTTTTAAAGTTTAAATAAGCTTTCATACTTAGAAAATTTGTATTAGAGAAAGGTTCAATAATAAAGAAGATTAGAGAGAGAGAATTAATAGAAACATTCAAAATATGGAACACAACTTTATTAATTTTTTATAATTTTAAGTGAAAAATATTGCTAGAGATACAATAAAAAAAAACTTGTTATTCATGATAAAAGTCAAAGTAATTTATTTCAAACATGCTTGTGTTTCTTACAAAAGCCGATACTTTCTCCATAAACTGTTTAAATAAATTTGGATTTATATTCCTGAAAATAGAAGAAAAACGCTTCCTAGTAATGCTATTCATTCTAATTAAAGATGTTTATTACTGAGTATTTAGACTAAATTTTTTAAATATTTATAAATGTAACTCATATTTATCTAGATAAGTAATTATCTAGACTCATAATATCTAAGTTGCTTAATACCTCCATATGTTATTTTAAAAGAAAAAAAAAATTATTGAATTTTTTCCTTACTGAATTGAAAATTTTTTCAAATTTTTTTTATAAGTTTTTTTTTTAAACTTACTTCAAACCATGATATTCAAGTAATATTTCATAAATTAATTTCCCTACTACAAAAATCAATTTGTTTTGTTTAAATCTTTTTATTTTAAAACAAGTTATATAATGAATGCATATTCTAGAATGGAAATCTCATGTTTTGAATTTCTTTACTAAATATATATTACCAGAAATAATATACTAGTGTTTAAATTTCATTTTCATGTACTTAAAAAAGGTTTAATTATGAAAAAGTAAACTAAAAAAATGAAGAACGTTTTGAACGTATATTTTGCTATGTTTTTTGTTCTTATTAAAAGTCTAAAATATTTCAAAATATTTTTTTTTAAAAACGGAAGACTATTGTAATTTGATATAATTCTAAATATATATTGAAACTAAATGTATCATACTTTTGCACAAAAGAATTCCAAATAAGAGTATATTATGATATGAGAACTTAATATTCAAAAATTTGAAATAGTAGGTAAAAATTGCAACGTTTTCAAGTTTACTTATGGACTTTGTACTCGGTAAATTTTCTTAGATTTAGGATATATGTTTTCTGTTTTTCATAAGGCAGTTAGCTTAAAATATTTTAAATGAAAATGTTAAAAAAAATTGGACTTATAAAAAAGAATACAATTTCGCATACTTGTAATAATTAGTAATACTTTCTCCTTTTAGCAACTGCAAAAATGCTGAGTTATTTTATATGCATGGAGTAAAATGAAAAATTTAATAGGACATATTTCATGCGCAACTTATAATACTGATTATTAGTAATAATATTAATATCTAATCTTATAATAATCAATGAATCTTATAATAATTAATCTCTAATCTTATAATAATCCCTGAATATTATAAGAACGATCCAAATAAATAAATATTTGAATCGTTCTTATAATATTCAGGGACAACGATTTTTTTCTTATTCACATTCAATTTCAATAATAATGTAAAACAAATATTGGCTAATTAAAAAAAGTGAACAGCAATATTGTATAACCGGTATTTTTAAGGATAGTTGGTATTTTACAGCATAATATATAAATTTTTATTGATTCAAGTGCTTTGACTTGGAATTTTAAATGTGGCTTTACGTAAACGCATATCATATATAAAATGAGCTTTTTCACTTATTTTTCTGAGTACTTTTCCAACTTCTTTGGTTGATTTGCCTTTGAGTATTCCTATATTATATCTATTTTAGTATCCTCGTAAAGTGATTGCAAATAGAGAGGTTAGAGAATGATAGACATTTTCAGGAGAAAGAAAATATATTACTTTTTATTTTAACTTTCCGTCATATAATAGTTCAATTTGCAGTATTTGAGCTAATTATCCGTTAAAAGCCAGAAATCCTTAAGGTTGAATATCTTTTTTCTTTTGCGCATTTGCTTCAAAACTTTATTTTTATATCTTAAATAAAATGTTCATATTATAATTGATTAATATTTATCAACATTCACACCCCCCTATACACGCAAACTTAAACAAAATATTTAATATTGAAAATATTCAATATAAAATAAAGTTAAAATAATTTCTATTTATTTATTGAAGGATGCTTTAGCTTAACAATCTGTATATTCATTTAATAACAAAATCAAATTATTTCTCTGTTAAAGGAATAAAGTTTTCAATTGAAATTATGTTTTTCACATTAAAAGTGCACTCTATTTTTGTAAGGAAAGTGAGACATCCTTTCAATAATTTATATTAGCTTAATTAAATTTAATGTCGTAATGTTTTGATTATTCTCAATCCTTTGCATCTTAACCATAAGATTGAATTGTTTCAGTCGCCATCCAAAAGAAAATAACTCAAATATTACATCAAAATTAAAGGTTTAAATTGAAGAAGAAATATTTGAGTGATTTTCCAAATAAATAAATTTGTTAGAGGTGAATAATTTTATTTAATTACCTTTACATTACTTACATTTGTCAACATGTCCTGGTGAGGAAAAATTAGCTTCTGATGTCCCAAAACTGTAACACCAAGAAATAGAAGTTTGTATGTCTTTAATGTTAGCTGGAGATAAAGAAGTGACTTTCTGACTTTGGAGACACAACCAGGAGTGTATGCTTCCGATGTATTTAGAATTCCAATTATATTTTCAATAGATTCCATCACCTGTCAATATCTTTGGAAATAAATTGGCAGACACTATAGCAATGGAAGAACTACAGCATCCTTTTCCTTCCACCTCAGAGTCCACATATTTAAAAGATATTATCTAGGCAAAAGACCCATAAAAATAAAGAAAATTGGTTAATACCTCCATTTCATAACTGATATAAAGGCAGAAGATCATGATTTTCCTTATCTTTCCCTTGTGACTAACAGTCCTAGACATGCTTTTTCCAACATACCAGTGAACACTTAAAAAGTCTCACATATTGTGAGGGTAGCACCATGAATGTAAGAGGCCAAATCAATGAAATCGATGACTTTAATAAAATCTTGTATCGGACTTCATTAACGAAAAGGTTTCATCATGTTCAAAATGCAATCCTATGCGCGCCTCTTCGGAGCACTTAATGAATTGTGTGAGTCTTAACAGGAAGGACATATTTCTCAGTCCTCTTCTGGTTTATAGTTATTTGAAGATCGTTAGGATCATGCCCTGGTCTAGCCTGCGGCTAGATCTGGCGGCACAAGTCAACAACAACAAACGATTTCAGTGATTTAGTTTGAAATAATCCGTGTGAGGTAAAAAACAATTAACGTTATTACTGTACTTATAGATTCAACACAAATTCATTATTTTCATTTCTTTTTTTCTTTATTGCCTTTTTCACTGACATGTCTTTTCCAATGTTTGCATTTGCATTTAAGTATTTATAATAACAAACTATTTTTATAATTTCCTTCATTTCTGTTTAGATATATATCAGTTTAAATTTATTTTAAATATACAATTAAAAGAGCACATTACCGCTTTTATGAAATTTTGATACACTGTATTTTCAAAAATATATGCATGATAAAACAATATCAATTCTTGTAAATGAAAGTAGGATTTTTAGCAAGTACTTTTCATACTATTTTTAGAATAAGTTCTAAAACAAAATTGTTGTATCAAAAGTTTATAGCTTTTAAAAACCAACGCTTATAAAATTTCAATGAAAAAAAATAATACGCCATTATTTCTGTTGTGTAAGATGATAATTAAAAAAATGTAACTTAATGTTGTGAGAGACACTTTATGATTTAAGCCCAACCACCAAAAAAAGGTGATGCCATAAAGATCATAATACTCCGATCCCGATAATTATAAACATAGCTAAAATAAAATCACAGTTGTGATTTTTTTCTTGGATAAATATATCTCGTATAGAAAATAAAATGTTGATGAAACCCTCAACAATTAAAATCTTGAATAAGCTGCCTTGATTTGAAGGAAACTTTTAAGAAGATTGTTCATTAAAATCTTGTACGCGCGTCTCACATACGTAAACACGTAATGAAATCATTCTCACACACGTAAGCACGTAAAAAAATCATTCTCACACACGTAAATACGTAAAAAAAATCATTCTCACACACGTAAATACGTAAAAAAAAAATCATTCTCACACACGTAAAGTAATCATTTTCTTTTGTAAATCAAAGAAGATATTCCAGTGTAACCTTTGCATAAGAAACGAATAAGGTAGATTGTTTCTTATACCAGTGAATAAAAAAACAATCAATTTTCAAATTTGTCTTTCCAAAAGCTGTAGATATGACTAAACTTTTTTTTGCTCTCTCAATATTTAAATAGAATCCATAGGCATGTAAGAAGATCCCTGCTCGTTATTGAATCCAGGGAAAAGCAAGACTCATTTTTATGTAAAAGTAAAGGAAGGATTTTCTACAAACCACAAATATTATGATTTCTAGGTTTGCAAAGATCCTATTTAAATTTAAAAGGAGGTTTGCTTCCAATTTAAAAACTGTTAAGGAAAAGAACAAAAAATCTTTAGTTTGTTCATACAAGAGTTGCTTTTACCTTTTATACGTCTCTAAGCATGGTGTTGTTTTAAATTCAGGTTAGTCACTGTTAACTGAATGACAATGTCTTCAAAATTTAAATTAATTAATCTATTAATGAATGAATTGCATTATCTTATAATTAAGTTGTGTGGTCTTAGTATAGAGAAGAAAGATTAAGCTTAGTATTTCCATGACCGAATTTCTGTTATTTGCATATGTTTTACTCATTGAAATTAGTTATTGTCGAGAACTATATCTTTTACATTTGAAAGCATTTCATGTCTGAATGTTTTTTATACAATTACCACATGATAATTATTCTTGTTCAAAAATATCAAAGGCAGAAAATGAAAATGTTAGTGATTGAATGATAGAATCATGGCCCCGTCCGAGAAGTGAAATGACAATAACTCTAAGCTTCAAAATTTTTTATACTGGCTCAGTAATTTTTTATCATTTTATGTGAATACAAAGTTTATATACCAAATAATTTTAAAATAAGTTTTTTTTTCTCTTCACCAAATAATTTATTACAATTTTATTAAATTTCAGGAAAAAAAAACAGCTTTAAAGTTTAATATTTCTTTATTGAAGCTTCTTTTGATGTGTGAATTTAATTACAAATATAATTGACCCTATTATAAAACATTCTTTAATATCATCTTTAACAAAATAAAAATTATACATTTAAATATTTTATAGCATATTGAAAATAACTTCTGACATATACTTAAATCTTTCTCGTAAAAATATTTTAAAATATTTTGATGTATTTCACAGAAAAATAAAAGTGTGACTGGTGTATACATTATTAAATAAGTGTAATTATGAGTGTGGATTATTACGTCGAATACAGTAATTTTAAGAAAACAAAAATCATGATCTTAATCTCAAAATTATTACTCTATTTGAGGAAATTAACCTAATTCTAAGCCAATTCAATAATATTCGAAACAATTTAAAATTCATATGCATTTTTAAGTCGAACCAAAATTTTAACTATGCATTTTATAGCTTAATAGTAAAAACAATTTTGCTTATGCATTTCAAAGATGAATCAAGTTTTTAATTGGTAATGTTTTGGTGTTTGTGAGCAAATACTAGAAACGTTAACTATTTTGTCGCAAAAGAAATTATTAAAATATCCGTGATTGAAATGAGTGTGAATTGAATTTATTAAAGACAACAAAAATTTTATAAAGAAATACAGAGGTTAAGTCAAAATATTAAAAGAAATAATATATTCGTTAACGAATTTACTGAAATATGTGTAATGACTTATCTTACAAAACTGAAATAAATGTAATCAGTAAAATTCTTTAGCTTTTAATGTGAATTTTAATCAGGAAGGTCAAGTTTTGAGATTTGATTTGTGACTGCAAGTTTAGTTTCGGAATGTTATTCAGCAGGTGATAAAAAATTTATGTTTTCAGATTTTAATTGATAAAGTGGAAATTTAGACAAACAAGATTTTTGAAACATGTTTCATTAATGAGACTGGCAACTTTGAAACCAAAAGTAGCTTATATCATTAAATTAATTTTTATCTAAACTATTGTGCTTTTTAAAATTTTTTAAGATATTAATGTCAAAATTATATTATAACAAGTTATGTTTAAATCATATTTTATGATTAACTTGAAATCTTATATAAATGTGCAGGTATCACTAAAATTAATCACGTTTTTAAGATAAGTGTAAAAGAATTTGCAATCGATTTTTTATCGTTTTTATTTTTTAAATTTTGCAGAAAAATTTAAAATTTGCATTGAAACTAAATATCATAAAATATATGATGTTTAATTATAAAATTTTTAGAGTAAAATATACATATTAGATTTCTCTGTGATTCACATATGACTACTAAAAGCATGAAATTATATGTAGACAATTAATCATTTGCGGTACTGCAAATCAAGTCAGTTAATAATTTTCAACATACAGCGTTTTTTTTCTGTGTAGGATTTATATTTAAGTATGTGTAATAAAATAATTATATATAAGCAAAATGTGGTGTAACTATTATTTAAGCAACAAAAGAACTTCTAACAAAGAATATATAAAAATGACTTTTACAGTAACAAATTGGATTGTATATCATCTTTATGGAAATATATAGATTCACAAACATAAATTCAATCATCTTAAATTCTCCCTTACATAATTTTCTCTATAATGTGAAACTGTAATTTTACTATAATTACGTTTTTAACTATAAATCAGTGTTAATGGAAAAAAATTGAGGACTGGGGAAAACTTTCATTCAAATTAATAATTTGACGAAGAAATATCATTAATCTTGCTTTACAGAATGAATAAATAACTGATGCTTGTATCAGCAATAATATATATTGCCAATTATGTTAATAATTAAGGTAGCAACTGCGTTTTAATGATAAAAATATTATACATATTATTTTTATTGTTAAAACGAATTTGCTACCTAAATTTTTTACATAAAAAAACTGGATGACGTTTTCAACAATATAAAATAATATTTCTTTTATTAAGTTTAATAAATAATAGAAATAAGATATCTACACTTAAAAATAAATGTTACTAAAATATAATGTAAAAATGTAATAAATGTAAATCGTAGTATAAAAAGACATAATGCTTGCTGAAAAACTTTTAGTTTTCTCTATGAGCCTATTTTATTTCTTCTACAATAAATCACTGGTTAAAAATTACAGTAATAATTAATAGGGAAAAAAATTAAATAATGAATATGGAAAATGTGTATCAAAATTGTGAAATGAATTATTATATTTGATTTTTTTTATTAAAAACTAAAATTTGTTACCGTAAATAAAATAATATATTAATGATCGTTTAGTTTTTGTTCAATTTTATGATGAATGCATTAGAATACATTAATAATATTTTTAATGCTTGAATGATATTTACTTTTATATAGTTCTTGTTTTGCTTTAAATATTTGAAACTCAGTATAACTCTCATTTACAATAAATAACATATTTTAAATTACGTATATTATTCAATTTTAATATAAATTTAACTTTAGAAATTTTTGATTGATATTATTTAATAAACATTAATAGGTTAAAATGCTGTGTGAATAAATCTGATGTATGTAAATTAAATTAAAAAATTAATTAAAAGCTTTTAATTGAATAAAATTAATTTAAAAAAGAAAAGCTATTGAATCAAAAAATTTTTAAAAATTCTTCCAAATAAGTTTTAACATACTTGGGAGGAAGGTCAAATATTAAAAATTTCTTGGACGGAAACTTATGTACTATAATATTTCTAAAGTTTACTAAATTTATTTTAAATGATCAATGAGTTTAAAATATCAGCTTCTCAAATATTGAAATAACATCTCTTCAACAAGAGAAAGTTGAAATTCTTTGAATTTTAAGAGGAAATTACTGTCATCAAACCTCTCACTCTCTGTATCTATCTACACACTCATATATATACATATATATATATATATATATATATATATATATATATATATATATATATATATACATATATATATATATCAAAAATTATCTCTTTATTTATGTTTCAGCAATGTAATTTGTAAAATCATAATCTATTTACAACTGTTTTATAATTTCATGAATAAAAATATCTCGAAATATTAAATTCTAATTAAATCAAAATTAAAATCATTAATGAATCAAATATTTCTATCTAATTATGTATCTAATTAGTAATCAGACACATAAGCTGTATGTTTTTTGAATATAGTATAAACATAATTTTTTAAGGATATCAAAATATTTATTTTCAATAATTTTTGAGAAGACTCATAAATTTTTATTTTTGCATTTGCTAATTCTATTAGTGTGAAAGAATTTAAGAAATTAAATTTTAAAAAATAATGGTAAAATCTTTGACTAATAAAATTTGATATTTTAAGTATGTATATTAAGTTATTTAGTATAAGCATACATAAAATATTTTTAATGATACAAAAAATGTCGTTTGTGTTTCGTAATTGTCTTAGCTTCATTCAACCATGACAATATTTACGTATGTCTTCATGGCATTGAATTTCCATTGTTATATAATAGTAATCCCTTTTAAACAGGTCGTATTATGAGTAGTTTTTATTTTCTTTATATATAAACTTTTGCCAAAGACTATTGAATCTGTCAAAATTTAATCTGAACTTACTGAAGCTGAATGTAATATAGAAATTTAAGATATGAAAAAAATTATTGATGTGTTTTATGGAAGATTTAATGTTTTAAAGTTATAAAAATTAAAAAAATCTTGAGATGAATATTAAAACTGAAGATAAATGAACATGAAGCTAAATTATATTGTAATGAAATTTTAAAAACTATTCATGTTTTATATATATATATATATATATATATATATATATATATATATATATATATATATATATATATATATATATATATATATATATATATATATATATATATATATATATATATATATATATATATATTTATTTATATAGTGGTGGCCAAAATTGTGGATACTTTTGGAAATTATTTTATTTTTGACCTTTGTATGCTTATAGAAAAAGTTACGTTTCGCAAAATGCAAACTTGTTTATATCATTTTAAAGAGAATTTATTACTGAATTCAATACAAAACACAAAATTCAATTATTTGCAATGCAAAAAAGTTATATGTACTTTAATATAAATAAAAAACACAATTATGAAGTGGTTTGTAATGTCTAGCTTTCCTGGCCAATCAGTGTTCTTGTTCTGAGAACCAATCAATGTTAGTAACTGCTAGTAGAATCTGACATCATGCTTACACTTGAAACAATTCTTTATTTTTCTTTGTTCTGTAGAAGGAGGACCTGTTTCTTATACACTGCAATTACAAGTGGGAATTTTTGTAAAAATTTTTAATATTTAGTCAAGAAGCAATGAAATCAAATTAAAGAGTAGTATGGACACCTAAAAAGAGATATAATATTATTGCGTTACGAGAAAGTGGTCTTTCCTATGCTGAAATTGCAAGACAGGTGGGTGGTTCAGTGACTATATCTGGAGTCCAAAAGTTTTGTTTACGATTTCCGAGGCCAAATTTAATAAAAAAACAAAGAAGGAAAAGGCCGAAAAGCGTGCACCACATCTATTGATGACAGAAAAATAAAAAGACTATGTCACCAAGATAGAAAAATGTCATCAGCGGCCATCAGAAGTGATCTGAATGATGCTGGTGTTTCTGTCAGTTGAAGAACAATCAGGATGAGATTAATATATGTTGGACTGAGGGTAGAATTCCACGAAAAAAGCCTTATCTTAATTTTCAGCAACGAAAAAAAGACTACAGTGGACAAAGGAACACATTAATTGGACAGATGATCAGTGGTTACAAGTTATATGGAGTGATGAAACTAAGCTATTGTTATTCGTTAGTGATGAGCGAAAATATGTAACACGTAGAATAGGAGAAGAGCTACATCCTAACTGCATTCAAGCAACTGTAAAGAACCCAGTTAGAGTTATGATTTGTCATGCATGCCAGCAGATGGTATTGGTCACCTTCATGTTGTCGATGGGATACCGAATGCCAGAAAATACATTGATACTATTCTAGAACCAACTTCCATCAGAGATCCGAACAATGCTTCGTTTATTTTTCAGCGGGATTCTGCTCCTTGCCACACGGCCAAAATATCGAAATAATGGTTTCATGCAAAGAGCATTAAATTGTTGTCCTGGCCAGGAAACAGTCCTGTCCTCAATCCTATCAAAAATTTGTGGCACCGTTTAAAATCTCTTGTCCGAATGAGCCGCCCATCAGATAAAAGGGAACTAATCAAAGCTATAATTGTTTCCTGGCATCATTTAATAATGAAAGAAAATCTTAAAACTCTTGTCAGCTCAATGAAGCGTCGATGTGAAGCTGTAATCAAAAATAAACGGTAATAATTCAGTAATAAATTCTCTTTAAAATGACAAGTACAAGTTTGCATTTTGTGGCTCAAAATAAAATTGAAAATGTATTAAAACTACAATATGCTGCCAGGTAATTCTATTTTTGAAAAATATAGTTTTAAAATCAATTAAAACTATTTTTATATTTTGAGCTAGTTTTAACAGAATTTAAAATTACATTCTCAAAGTTACGATAAAATAGAAATTTTTTTTTTATTTTCATCATGTATATTGAAATCATTGAAATCATGAAATTTAATTTGAAAAGTCATTTGGACTCAAGTGCTTACAGAATATTTTCGGAATTTTTAATTATAAAATGTTGAAATATGTGATATTTGATGTGAAAATGTTGAAATATGTGATATTTGATGTGAAAATGTTGAAATATGGGATATTTGATGTGAAAATGTTGAAATATGTGATATTTGATGTGAAAATGTTGAAATATATGTGATATTTGATGTGAAAATGTTGAAATATGTGATATTTGATGTGAAAATGTTGAAATATGTGATATTTGATGTGAAAATGTTGAAATATGTGATATTTGATGTGAAAATGTTGAAATATGTGATATTTGATGTGAAAATGTTGAAATATGTGATATTTGATGTGAAAATGTTGAAATATGTGATATTTGATGTGAAAATGTTGAAATATGTGATATTTGATGTGAAAATGTTGAAATATGTGATATTTGATGTGAAAATGTTGAAATATGTGATATTTGATGTGAAAATGTTGAAATATGTGATATTTGATGTGAAAATGTTGAAATATGTGATATTTGATGTGAAAATGTTGAAATATGTGAAGGTGTTGAATACATGAAAGTGTTGAAATATGTTGAAATGTGAAATATATTTTACCAAATAACATTATTAGGTTGCATTAAGCAAATAATATAAATTCAAATAATTTAATTAAATTTAAAATTAGTATAATCTTTGAAATAAGGAAAGTTTTGGGATATTGATATCAATAACGTAAGGCATTTCTACACATAAATTTAGGAAACATAATATAAAATAATTTATATGTTATTTTATAAATTATGAATAGAGAAATAAAAATATTAAGTGAATTATATTTAAAATTTTTTTTATTTATGAAATGATCAGTTTTTATCTAAAATTCACAATCCTTTCTGGAGTTTTAAGTAAATTTGACTTTTTATACAATGCTAGAATGAAATTTTATCGGTATAGATACTGGTCAATCAAATAATTTATTCAATTTTTCAATAAGTTAATTCAATTTATAAAATTTTTCGTCAAAAAATATCTATCATAAACAAATAATTGTAAAATTTTACAGCAAATATTTTAATTAAATATTAATTTTTCATTCATAAAAAATAGAGCTCAATTTATGCCATTAAGAATTTTTTCAGTTATGTCTTTGTATTTTTTTTATCATTATTGAATGCAGAATCAACATCTTATACAAATATGTGCTATATATTTTATTCAAAAATAGTGCTTAATATTTGGTTAATTTACATATGATATCACTTATAAAATTTTCTTTAATAAAAAAATTAAGTTATTTTTTCATTCCAAATTAATTATTTTCCTTTTAAGCACAATGCTATTCTACAAAGTAAATTTTTGGAGGGATAACATTTTCTGACATAACATTTTTCAAAAGCTTATTTTTAATACACATTTTTTCCTTAATTTTTACTGATCATAAATAATAAATAATTTCTAAATATAAATTAGCAAAAATTTAAAGATTATCAATAAGAATTACATTTGTAATATGTGCTCAATTTATCAGATAATATAGCGCTTTTTCTTATATGTGTTTTGTTTATTTAAATATCTTCATTTTCACTTTTAGAATTTTTGTTCTTTTAAATCTTTTTGGTGTTTTTGTTTTACATAAAATCTAATTAAAAAAATAGTAAAATTGCTAAGTTATTCAAATTATTTGCGTATTAATATAATACATTTTATTTCTTTTTTTTTTAATTTTAAAAAAGTGAATACATTACAAATTGCAATTCAAATTACGTAATGCTTAAAATAAGTTTTAGGAAAACAAATTTTGCATAAAATACAAGTTTATTTTTCGTTATTTTATTACATATAAATTTTTTTAAGCAAAAAATGATTTTATTTAAGTTTGAACATAACATTTATATTTTTGGTATTTCGCAGAATTTTTGCTGATATTTACAGTAGTCATAATTGTCTATAGATGGCAGCACGTTCGCCTGTTTTCTTGATAAATTACTAATGCGGAATAAATTGAATAATTAATAAATTTTACCATATAACTACAAAACGTATATGCTATGAAATAAATGCTCATATTTTATTATTAAATCTGTTTATAAGGTTTATTATTAAATCTGTTTTTGTTTTATTATTAAATCGATACCTTTCACACCAAAGTTTGATATACCACCATTAGGATATATATAAAGACAGCGAATCGACAATTTGGGTAATGTGTAGTGTCTAAATCTAATTTAGCTATCAAATTGTCTAAAGCTGTTAAGGAAAATTTAATATTCAATGTGAAATAAATTTAATATCCGTTTGCCCCCCTAACGGGAGAATTTTTCAGATATATAAAATGTGCTGATGTATTTATTGTAAAAAATTCACACACACAGATGTTGTGGGCTGTCCCAAGGTATATTTTAAAGTTCAACACAAGTTGTAGCTTTGACAACATATAATAGTGTAAGTCATTTTAAAAGCTACAGCATAATCTATATTTTTAGATTATTTTTCTTAAGAAACGAATAGTGTATTTATACGTCTCAAAAAAAAAAAAAAATCCAGAAAGCTTAAAAGCATTCTTTATATTAAACGTAAATATAGAAGGTTGGAATTTAAAATCTATTTTGCATTGTTCAATAGTTCTCAGATCGAACTAGTCCTTTTTTCTCAGAAGAGAGCTTTCTTAATATTTAACAAAACCGAGTTAAAAAAAATCAAGTTTTCAATAATATTTAATTCCTATCAAACTCTGAGAAGTTACTCCCTTTTTCTAAAAAGAAAATTATAAAACAAAATAAAATACATTTTCAAGTTTTATAGATAACTTAGGAGAAGAAAAAAAAATTATAATGAGTTTAATCAAATCTGACTTTAAATTATCATAGTTCATAGAAATTTCTTCCAAAATAAATGTTTGAAACATAAGAAATAACATATTTCTGTATTTGAATAAGAAATCATATTCTTGTTTCAATGAGAATATTATATTTAATACGCTATTTCATATGTTTGAAAGTAATCTGAAAGTAATTATTGATTTTATATTATTGTAAAAATAATTGATAGATATTAAAATAACAAGGATAAGTCACTTTTCTGTTCTTTTTCTTCATCATTTTATCAGTATTCTTTGATTCCTTTAAGTCTACAAATGAATTATTAGTATACAATTGAAATATTTTGCTAAGCTCTTTGTGTTGATTTATAAATATAATAGTTTTCGGGATTCTTTAGAAGAATTCAGAAAAAATCTGCTTTCACTTTAAATCAATTAAATTTAACAAAATTTAATCTTAATTCTCAGTAAACACAATTTAATTTTAAATGCATTGCATGTTTTTAAACTAGTTTAATTTTTTGAATTTTATTACTCTTGGCAACTATCTTTATCTGAATTTTAAATTTACTTTTGGAATCTTTATCTTGATTCCAATATTTAAATAGGTTCTGATTTGCTGGTATTGGTATTTTGAACCCATCTGTTGTACCTTCTACGAAGAATTTACTTACTTTCGTTTGATACACATTTTTTACTTTAATTTTTGAGTTAAATATCTTTGTGCTTCTTTCCTTTAATACAAACACTCTTCGGGACAATTGTATGAAGATATTTAAACATATGTCCTTCGTGCATGTCAGAAAAGAGTGTTAAATTTTCATAGCTGACCAGCTGTCTAGTGATTAAGGCGTGGTTCATATTCTTTCCTCCTATTCTTTGTATTGTATATTGTCTTATTCTCAGTGATTTTCAAATTTTGTCCAACTGGATGTATTGTTTTTCTCCGTTGTATATATATATATATATATATATATATATATATATATATATATATATATATATATATATATATATATATATATATATATATATATATATATATATATATATATATATATATATATATATATATATATATATATAATGCAACATTATTATTATATGTGTTTGCATAAGAACGTTATTACGCTGAGCTGACGTTTTCTTAATATTAGAAACATGTGTCGTTGCCTTTAGTAACAATACGAATTTGCAAAAGTGTTCACAAATTCACTACAGACATTCGTCAATGTAAGTATATGCAAGCATCGGAAACAATGTGACATAAATCTGATAACCATTTAGATGCTGGTGTACAGACTTTTTAATGTAACCCAGAGGTAAAATCCAAAGGTCTGATGTCTGGTGACCTGAAATATATTCAGTATTTATACCATATCTGATGATGAAGTAATCTCTTCCCCCAACTTGAACTTTTTCCCTCCAACTCAGTTGGAGGAAGCGTTTTACTTATGCTACTTTAAAAGGGTTTTACCTGTCTTGTTGAATCCACAAATAAAGTACCTTTATGAGTTATATGTCTCAAATATGGTATACTAGAACGTAAAATGTATGGAATCAATAAGAGGAGGTGTTGTAGTTACATGTCTCCTGGATAAAATCAACAGAGGCTGATTGATCCTAATTATTTCATAAACTTCATGTTTCAACTCGAGGTGCCGTTACTATGTCTTCTAACATAATGTGTCGTGGCTATCTACATACATCGTATGCGAATGAGAACTTTTTTTTATTTACAAAACAGTGTGTTTTCCAAGGAATTTTTCTAGAATTCTATTTATTGATTTTGTAACCAAAGCTTTAAAGTGGACAGAAAAAAATCGCAATACTTGAAACTAAATCTCAATCATCAATCATATCTCATATATTTTTGGTTGCAGAAAAATGAAATTTTTTAAAATTGGATTTGTTTGAGAAAGAGCAAAGGTGTTTTAAATATAATCCTTAGGACCTTGGGAATCATAAAAAAAAATTTAGATTTAAAATTTCTGCGTAATCGTATTTTTTAAATACAAAAAAGACGTAAACATGAAATTTCTTTTTATTTGAAACGTTTTTGCAATAGAAATTATGTTGTCTTCTACTTACTCTTTGAGAGATAAAGGATCACAAAGGACTTTATTATATATCATGTATATACAGGGTAAATCTAAATTGTTTTCACAAATAGAGAGTTGTTATAGTACTCTTTCAAACTACCAATAAAAACAGAATATATGGTATACCAATCACCAGATCATAACGTATTGTAATTTTCCTTTTGAGGGCACAAAAAGCATTTAGAGTACGAGAAACTTGTGAACTAAGCTGGAGGTTTCTTGGCGAAAATTATTGCGATCATGTATACAACTGACATGACACCAGAAATATTCCACACTCATCTCTATTTGTTCCGCCTTCGGTTTAAATTGTACAACGACTTGAGTAGTCAATATGTTGTTAAATTGCTATATTTTGCATTAAATAATAAAACCGATTATGCAACTTTAGTATCATTCATTTACTTTCCCAATCCAATTGTAAATTCAATTTGAAAATTTAATATTATTATTTTCACTTGTCAGAGTGGAATACAATATTGAGTTCCTATGCAATTATTGCTCATTTGAGTAAGTATTATTACCTCTCTTAATTTGTATAAACAATTTAGAATCAACCTGTGTATTTATTAAAACTAAAGAAATGATTGCATTTTCTAATATTTATAAGCTTATCTGGAAAAGAAGCTCTTTATATAAGTCAAAATATAAAATATGTTTATAGAGATAATTTTTATTAATGTTGCATGTACTGAACTTAACATGAATAATAAAGTCAAAATTTAGTAGAAAAGTCACATATACATTCTACTGTCACTGTTAAGTTTACACAACTATTTTTCAGATGCGTAATTCATTTAATTACAAAAACAGAGAGACTTATTTAGAATTCATTTAGATTAAACGAATTTCAGCACTTCTCTGGGTATAAAATGAATTAAAAATAGGGAAAACTAAATAAAACAATTGCATAATAATGAAAATCCAACTATACATGCTCTTGTATTTCAGTTTTTATTTTTTTGTAAGTTGTCGAGATAAAGTCAACGCGTTTGGTTGAACTTCGGTGTTTTCCTCTTGGGGAAAAAAATTCCTTAAAACTGTTCAAAAGAAATAAGTTTCATTGTTTATGTTTCAAGATAACAACTGATTTTAATGAAAAAAGTTTTCTGAACCGTAACTGCAGAGGTTAGACAAAGAACATTGTTTAAAACTTTACAATATTGAATGAGCATATGTTTTAATGAACACATAGTAATGAGAAAAATAATAATAAAATATGTTAATTCACCTAAAAGAAATAATTAAAAAAAAGCGCAGCTTTTAAATTGATTATTTTCCAGTTGAAATTTCCGCAATGTGAATTTACGACTTTCGCTACACTTTATATTCTTAATTTCATAAGATTTTTAAATATCATGTAATAAAATTTATAATACAAGAGAAAAATCTACAGAAATTGTGATAAAAAATTAATAAAATTTTCTCGTTTTTATTAAAAAAGAAATATATGATGCAAAAATAATCAAAAGTATATAATGCAAAAATAATCACATGATGCTAATTAATTTATTAAGTCTTTTTTGAAGGAAAAAATTCTTCTTCTTCTTATTATTATTATGAAAGATTTATAGTAAAATAAAATTAGTAGTTTATTTTTTTGACTTTATATATAATCATAAAAAAGTATACCAGTGTCGGGAAATCTATTGATTTACATATTAACCATTAAATATTTTTACTTGCAATTTTTGAGCAAAATATATACAGAAATAATACAATGTAATAAACAGTAAAAGTTTTCGATATATATATTAAAAATATATAATTGCCATGAATATTTCTTTTACATGTGTTTAACAAGGATTAAATGTTTTCCGTTTAATTTTTATTTTCTTTATAAATCCCTGAAATTTTTATAAATAACATTTACACCAAAATTAATAATAAAGATAAAAACTTTTAATAACCCCATAAAGAACACTTCCCTGAATAGTAGATAGAAGAACCAAGTTCTAACGCTTTCTAAAAATAAAGAAGACGAATGAAATCAAGTAAAACTCTCTGTTTCACAAATAACATTGAGATTTGAATATATTTATCACTTAACATTTGCATCAAATAATGAATGAGGTAGAATTCTCTATTTCACAAATAACCATCAGGCATATATTGATCATTTCCAATATAAATCTAATTTTAATAAAATCCAGACACAGTAGTTACTTGAACATTCAATCATGAAAGAAAGTCAGTAAAAAATATTAAATTTTAAAAATGTGCATACCAAACTTATCTGATCAATTAAAACTTTAAGCGCAAGGGAAACTAAATTATAATTTGATGTAAAACATTATGTAACCAATTTTAGTAACAGAAAACTTATTAGCAGGAAAATATAAACCTGTTATTTAATTCATTTTAATTTAAAAATTCGATTTTTATTAATATTCTATTGTGTGTAAATATATTATTATATTGTTACAAATTTATAAATAATTATTGTATATGTCTTAAAATATCTCAGACAGATCGGAAATACTCACATTGTGGGCAAAAATTGAGGTATTTAGATGCGTTATAGTTTAAAAGCGGGTTTTCTAATGATTTGATGATTTGGCGATGTTTTGGCGAGAAAACTTGGCGTCTTAGCAACAGTTGCGAGATTTTTGGTGACTTGGCGAGAAATAGATACTTTTGGAAACATCCATCACCTAAGCTCTAGGACCAATATTTAGCAAGATAGCCTAGAAGTTTCCAGAACCTTGGCGAAATTTGTAGATTTCCCCGCCAAGTCAGCTATAAATACAGCAGCCCGACATAAATAGTAAGTTTTTTGAAGACAGTCCGTGAGTGAAGACGATTAGTCATGACTGCTAGTTTAGAGAAGCTGTTCTCTGCCTGAGGTATTTGAGACCTGTGATTAGAAGCTGTTACTTATTGTATCTGACGAATTGGAGCTGTATAATAGTGATTGTTGCAGCTGGTATATCTAGTGGAATTTTTTTACGACTAAAAGTCTTGTGTGTTCATTGAGTGGTTGCTTTATTCAACTCTCAATCCACACGAACCAGATCCAATGATTATCCCTTAGTCCAATCAATCATAATAAACGTTCTCATTGGATCAATTCCTCAAACAATATTTGAATTGCTATGTCCATCATTGCTATGACCTAAATTTATTCGCGCAATTATAAATTTCAGCACAGATTATTTATCTTTATTTAAATTTTACATCCTTCACTTAATTAAATTTGTTCACTTATTATTGTTACTTAATAAGTTTTTATTAAGAATTCAAAGTGTTATTTTCAGTTAATTCAAATATATGTACATGAGAAAATATCAGAAAGAAATTTTTTTTCATTTTAAAATACATTTTTTCATAAAAAAACAATTGATAATGTAACATTTTTCATTAGTAAACTAAATTCGACTATTGAGAAGGTATACAAATTTTCATGACCTTTTTTTTAGAAACATAAGTATTATTTTATTTATTATGTTAGCTTTAAATAAATAACTCTCTCTCTCTCTCTCTCTATATATATATATATATATATATATATATATATATATTTGTAATTTTAAATTGCCTTTTTATTGATTGAAAATTGAATTTTTAATTATGTTTACACCTTTCAACATTTTTTTTGACATTAAAAAATGAACAATCTATGATTCATAGCTTGAGACAAAGCAATTGAATATCCAACGTAATTCCAATTATTTAAAAGTGTTTTCAAAAATACTAATCTATATTTAGTTGTTACTGGTGGGATAATATAACTTCTATGACCCGATTCAGACAAGCGTTTATTCAAAAAGTGCGAGTGCCTTATTGATTTATTAATTTCAGTAATTGAAAGACACTTTGTTTCTATTAAAGTATTACAATCGTCCAGAAGAAGTAAAATATATTTTTGGATTGTAAAATGGAAACGTAAACTCCGAATAGAGTGTTGAAAAGAAAGGATTGGCAACGCGAGGAGCTTATTGCATACATTGTTGCAGTAACTGAAAAATTTAAGACATGACAGTGACATCTTTAATACTCTAGTTTCATTCATATTCATAAAGCGAATATGTTAAGCTTGCATCACATTACAATATGGGTTAATTCAAACATTACTTTTACATTTTACTCTCATACAAACATCAAATATATTACTGATTGTTGATATCAAGTTACTTGTTGATATACTATATTAAAGTAGTTTTATTCAAATGATCCCAGAAAACACAAGCCTATCGGCATACTAATGGACCGATATTGGCAGTATCGATCGGCATTAGCAAACTGATTTCGTAATGATAACGGTTCCATATCGATAAACGACATTGAAACCTTGTACTTTAATGTTATCATGTTTAATGAAGAAAGTATTGGTTCTAATGTGGCTAACTACTAGCAAATTGTGGAATGTTGTCTGCCGATATAGGTCTGATACATGCTTTCTGATTCTGGGCCGAATATCATATGTGGTACTGGCCGAATATTGTATCTCCTATTGCGGAAATGTTAAAGTTAGTGGCACTATCAAATTTTCTCTGAATTCAAGACCTTATTGTTATAAATGCAACAATGGCAAAAAAAAATAGAAATTAAAATTATTAAAATTTTTTGATATGTGAGAGCTCTTTGTCGTAATATTGCATTTAATATTCACACCTATTATTAATAAAATTGTTTCATTTCTGCTTTTGTAAGTATTTATTTTATGAAACTATATTTAAATAATTTATACTTAAATTTTTATATTTAAATAATTTAATATTAATAATTTAAATTAACAATATTTAAATAATTTATATTTAAAATTTTTTAATAAGCAAATATTTTAATTGATAAAAACTTAGTTTAATATAAATAATAAATTTATGATCCACAGAACAATTACATTAAAGAAACTTATTTGTCAAGAGTAAAAAATGTTTTAGGGGTCGTGGTAACCTATAGTTTGGCATAGGCCTTTTGTTCGGAAGGACGGGGTACGATTCCTAATGCCACAAAAACCCACTGAGTACATATGATATAAGTCCTCGTTAAATCTGTGGAATCGAAAGTCCTGATGTTGGTCGTTGAGCAGTTACCATGGGTGTAATGGTCAGGAGAATATTTCCTCCCCCTTCAGATCATTGTGAAAATTGAGGGATTGGATCTTTTGGTGGTGCCATCTATCGAAGAAGTTTAGAGCAAAGTGGTACTTTCACCTTCATGGTGCTTTGGTTAACTGAAAACACACCATACTGACTTAAATTCGTATAGCCAATGACATAGCGAGCCTGGCATGTCTAAGTGTCATAAATAACAACTACAAAAATATTTTAAACATACATTTTGGTTATATTAAAAATAGTTTTTAATGTCGATTGAAATATCTAAATCCAACAACTTTCACTTATGCATTAGCACTTCTGAAGATGTTAAATTTTGATTTTAGTTGAACAGGAATATAATCGAAAATATTTGAAATAATAATTTTAGAAATATTACAGCTAATATTTAATAACCATTTCAAATTTTCAGTTTGCGATTGTTAATAATATTAGGCAGTAAGTGAAACTTCTTTTCGAGGTTTTGTTTTGCAATGCACGATATAGCTAATTTAGACGAAATCTTAAATATAGCATGGATAAACAGCGCAAGTAATATTACAATTTGAACAAAAATTGTATCAAATATATATTACAATCGTGAATTAAAATTTTTTTTCCTATTTAGTGACTTACGGCCGGTCATTTAATGTTTGCTGTCCCTGGATCATTTATCAAAAACATTCGTTTCACATATAGAATGACGTTGATGATGGTCCAGGAAGCAGTCATATCGACTTTGTCAATAAGTGGTCATGTCGGTTGTGTTTTACAAGTCAGCGTCGTACTTATTGGCCCACATTTGTCGTGAGCGGACATGTTTTGATAGGTACCGCTGGCCAGTGTAGCTCCAATACCACTCGTATCGGCAAGCCGACTTTGGTCGTTATTGTAACCGGCATTATTATGTATGCTGGAATCATATGTATATTCTGTAGCTAAGAAAATAAACTGATATGCATTAAAAATCACAGTATGTAATTTGGATTTTGTATTCCAATATAATTAAATGCGAAATTTTACTCAATTTTTTACTGTATTTATTTTGTAAGGTCGTCGCTGAACTGTCAACTTTTGTTAATTGCACCGAAAACAAAAATTTAAATGTTAATTACGTGCTAATATTCGATGGGAATCACAAAAACTTATATTTTAATGCAATTTTATTCAGCATTGATTTTATGGTTTAGCTGTGTTAACATGATTAATACATTTTTATTATTCCTTTTTTTTCTAAATTTCAAAATCAGATGCGCAGTTACAATGTTTGTTAATAATTTAAAAGCTTTATTCGCTTAATTGCTTTGCATTTCAACCTAAACTACCAGACTCTATTTAATAAAAAATCTCATGTTAGTTAAAGATATCAGATGTTTCCCCGGTCAGTTTACACACCAGATTCAATAAGTTCAGATTTACACATTCCTTCAATTTAGCCATTTTTTTAAAAAAAATAATGGTATTTATAGGGAAGACAATACAATTTTCACAGTTTCAGACTGCATGTGAAACAAAATATTTCACAAGTTAAATAATAATAAAATTTATTTGCCAAAAATATTTTGTACTTCTGTCTTAGCTAATTATAAAAATCATCTCCATTTAGATAAGATTATTTAACTTTCGTATCATAAGATTATTTAACTTTCGTATCATTTATCCAAAGGCTTCCAGGTTTAGACTATATAGCATATAAAATGATAAATTTATATCAATTTTAATTATATTTATATTATAATTAATATAAAATGATAAATTTATGCAAAAAGAGGAAATATTTTTGAATTTAATTGTTCTGCTTTCTGCTTATGCATAAAGTTTGTACATCTCCTTCTTAAATGCAAGAAATCGTATTAAATATCAAAAAGAAAACTTTGACTAAAGAAACTATATATTGGTCTCCTAACTACCATATGAGTTATGTATAATAAATACGTGTAAAATTCTTATTATGTATCTGCATATTAAATTTATTGTTGATATCGATTTAGAGACAAATTTAAACAAATAGAAATAAATTCTCAAAAGGAATGTGAGTTGGAAGAATCGTTTTAGCTTCTATCCTTTTGAGACATTATTAATAATATACTTGCTGATTGTTTCAATACTGTTGTATTACAAAATGTTTCAAACATCCATTTATAGATTCAGGCCCTTGATTTAATTTTTTTTTATAAAAATAAGATTTAACTTATTGTTTTAAATTCATTTTTAAAAATTGCAGTGGTTTTGATTGATTAATGTGACAGAAAATCCCTTACGCTAATTCAAAGTATCTAAGTATCAAAGTAATTACTTATATAGGTAAATTCAATAAATAATCATTAGTTTCATAGTTTGTTTTATTATTCTCAGGATTATTTCTTTGTTAAAAACAAATCAATTGTTTACTCTTAATTAATACAAAGTATATAAGATACATGTAAACTTTTCTTTAACTGAACTAATATCAAACTTAAAAAGTTTGCACTGGAATGTAATTTCATAACAGTATATTAGCATTATTTAAATTAATTTAAATTTTTCCTAATTTTTAGCAAGTAATTTGAAAGTACAAATGGATAACTATATTTAAATAAATATAGGTTTTTCAGTTTATTGTTCTCAATTCATGTTATTACATGAATATACATTTAAATAATTTGTTTATAAATACATTTATATATGATTTTTTTAATAGAATCACTGTTTAATACTCTGTTAATAATAAAATATTGAAATTTTAAGCGTCATATAATAGTTATATACCATAAAATAACATTAAAGAAGCCTGTTCCTTTCTCTAATCATTTTCTCTTTGATACATGCCTTCAGCTAGATTAAATTCAGAGAAACGTTGTATCCCTCAGCCCTCAGAAATATAGCGAATGTACCAGGGGAAAAGACCAGAGAATCATCTCATGATGGTGTAATGGATGAAACTGCTCTTCCTTCTCAAGATGTCACCTAAGGATGGTGAGATATGAACTGGAGGAAAGCATATGCAGAATGAGAAGAGCTGCTTTCTGTGCTGATGAAAGTTGTCATCCTGATAGCGTTTGGATTATCATTTTGTGAGCGAGGTTGAAGGAGAGTAAGAAAGGTTGTTTTACATAAGCGAAAGTATTTCCTGTGAGAATTCCGGTGGGATTTTAAAGGGGAATATTGCATGAGCTTCGTGTCATACTTACGAAATCTAAATGGATATATTATTAAAATAAGGCGAAACGTGCGTATTATATTTTGTTTTGCATGTATATGGGAATTTACCACCTGATCGAATTCACACCATGCAGTTAATGAGATGCTACAGTTATTGATTTTTAAATACGGTGTTTTTAGGGACTTTTACATTTGTTTTTGAGATCATTATCTGTAATAGAAGCAAATGCATACAAATGAGATGAAGTATCTTAGTTCTCAATACTGATGACATTTTAAATCAAATATTTCTTAGTGATAATACTCAATTTATTTGTTTTCAAAAAATTATATTAACATAATAGTTTTCTTAAAACAATCTAAAATAAAATCTTTAACTTCATCTTGTTCTAACTAAGTATAAAAAAGATGATATTATTGCGATGTTATTATTAAAAAGATGTTATATAAATAGTTTTAGCAGTTTTATTATGGCAAAAAAAAGTTATAAAACTATTTTCAGGCTTCAATTAAAAAAATTTTCATTAAATATTCTTCCTGTTGTTGTTATTAATGAGACTTGGGCAAGCCGAATTTGATATGCCTCGGCTATGCGAATTTTAGTCAATTGAAATTCGTTTAATCAGAGAACCACGAAGGTGAAAGTACGACTTTTGCTCTTCAAAACCTCCGATAGATGGCAGCACCATAGGATCTACTCCCTTAATTTTGGCATTGATCTGAAGGGGAAGTAAATTTCTCCAGACCATTGCATCCATGGTAACTACTCAACGACCGACCACAGGACTTTCGATTCCACAGATTTAACGAGCACGTATAACGCATGGGTCTTTGGCGGCACCCTACTCACTAAGCTACCACGGCCCCAATATTCTTTCAAGAGGTTTTGAGTAAAAATATTATAATTCGGTTCGAAGTATTTTGAACGATTTCGCATGTGTTATGTTACATGTGTCCTCTGTGTTCAAACCTCTGATTTTATTTTCCATATATCTACATATATTTATTCAATATTTAAAGTTATGATCTACTAACGTACATATTTTGTATTTTGTTCCTCTTCACTATTGTTTAAGAGCAAAATACAAAAAGGATTGTCAGTCATAATCTATTGCTTCTTTTGATTGCCTAAATAATGTTGTCTAGCATAACGTTGCTTAGAATTTTATTGTTCTCGTATGTTAAAATTATGCCTCAAATAAGTTGCGAAACGTTGAGATCTTCTAAAGGTATTTATGTACCCAGATTTCCAATAACTCAGTAGCTTCCCATAAACATAATTAGAGTGACATTCTCTTTCACTGAATGATATGAGGCTCGTGGGTAGGGGAAGTGTTCAATGTTAATCTGTGACATCCAAAATCTTTCCTTTAGTGCATGTGAAGAGGAAGATGCTAGCTCATAGACACCCAACTGATTTTCGAAACTATTAGTTATTTGGTCTCAAATGAATATTCAAAATTAAATATTTTCATTTTATTTATTTTCGATAAAAAATTTATAATAATTATTTGGTACAGATGCCATATAATCCATGATTCCAAATTCTAAATTTATTTGGCGATTAAGGAATGTTGTCAGGATGACGTATCGTGACGTGCGCGATGACGTAAATACTAGGGTTACCAAACTAGAATTTTCTGCCTAATTCTTATATGTCTCCATATGTATGACGTAATAAAAGCGAGGTTGCCAGATACTTATGAAAATCCGCCAAAAAATCGCCAATATCAGAATTCTGAATCATGGATTATGCAACACCTGAGCCAATTCTTTTAAACAATTAACACCACAGTGACTAATATTGTCTACATATTTATGAACAGTTATGGAACAGTATGAATAATTAAGTTAAGATAAAAATTCTGGCAAATTGTTTGAGTATAAGTACTACAGCTCATTTGTATGTGTATTTTGTATACCATATTAAGTAAAAATCTTTGAAATTTGGAGCTATTTTGCAATTAGAATAAACATTTCTTAGTATTAAGCAACGGTTATATTCATTTTATGAAACAAGGTGATCAATCAATCACACTACTTAAAAACAATAATAGTCAATAAATTTTAACAATAAAGGTCAGGTCAAATGATGCTTTACTTGGATCATTGAAATAGTTACATTTTAACATTTAGAAAGAGTTCATAAACACTAATTGTTGAATCAAAAATAGGAATCAATATATTTTCAGAATTTTTATTTAATTAAAACTTTTTTAATTACGTATTTTATTAAAAATACCAAAAAAGGACATGCGTTGTAATATAATTATACTAAAATGCTTAAAATATTTTATCCCTTTACAGTAAAATGTAATTTTATTTGTTATCACACATAGCTTGTTATCCTTTAATTTATCGCATTAATATTTGTTAAAATGAGTTGCTTTTGCTTGATGTAAGCTTATAATATTAATATATTAATTTGATAATTTCCAACAATTTAATTATTATTGGCTTAAACATTCTTCATTGTGTACCATTTAAAAATAAATTAGTTTTCTATATATGATAAGAATTTTCTCAAATATATCATCTTTTCAATCTATATTTGTAATTCTCTTTATATTTCTATTTTTATTAAGACATGGACAGAGTACGTAACACTGGAAACATCTTTAATGGCTTCGATAGAAGAAATCCGTATTTTTCCCTTCTAAAATTCTATCTGATAAAAAATTTCTTTTTCGACGAATGTGTTACGAAAATCAAATTATATTATTGGGAAATATATTTTATCTTTTATATTCCATGAGTTAAATTCCATAAGCCATTGTTTATTAAAGTTAGAAATAGAAGGAATGATATTCCATTGTGGTATATTGATTAAATTCTTTTCTTGGAAAATCAGAATGTAACATTGATTTATTAGTTATAGTTAAAATAACTTACTGACTTTTCAAGATTATTATTTTCGTGATCTTCATTTTGCAATCTTGCATTTTTGATTTGTATTCTTTTCGTTTTTAATTTTCAAAATTATACATCAGCATTGTTTTCCTGTTAATAATGTATAACTACTATTTTGTTAAGCGTATACAGAAAACCGAGCCGTTTTCTTATATCCTTTTAAATAAATTTTTATCTTTCAAAAGTAATTCTACAGTATATGCATCGAAAAAAATTTCTTTTTCTTTATTTCCTCCTTTTTTCACATTAATAACACTAAAATAATGCTTTGTACTTGCAAAGATTTTACAATTGTTTCATTATTTGGACAGTTCCAACAAATCCATCATTTTCTTAATCTATCAAAATTTTATTTGATCTTTAAATATTCTTAACTCATTATTTTCCGTATGTCTGTTAATCATAATTATTTATGATACTATGTATTAAGTAGAAAACAAATATATAAACCTCATTTTAGCAAACATTAATCTGATTTAAAATAAAGTAATATACCTAACTCAATTATAAAACATCTAATTATAACAATAATATGATTTGCATATGAAATTTGAATGAACCCGTCTAGCTAGAAGAAGTATGTGACTGAAAAATCCCCACTTTTAGACGTTTCCAGATTTACGGTGTCTGAAGTCAAGATATCATACACAAGATATCATACACACAGCGAGGCAAGACATGTTCGGAAAAGTAAAAGAGTAAACGAAAATAGTAGCCCAGTGAATGATACCGACAGTATTGAAGCATACTATAATATCTAACAAGTGAACAACTGCTGAAAAAGTGACCACAGAACTCAATTATCTTTTGGATTTTTGAATGACAATGGTTATAGTTGGAAGGAATCTTCACAAGTACATCGGAGAGAGAAGCAATTTCCCAGCTACTTATCATAGATATTAATGTCAAACGACATAGGTTTCACACTCATAAGACCTAATCAATTAATATGGGAAAGAAAGTAATAAAATCTGATGAATTATTAATCTGTAGGGCGTTTGCACAAGCATAAATTCGTGTTTTCCTCCTTTCATCTGTTAACATGGCGATAGAGCCATCATGATATGTGTTTCCATGTCTTGATTTTCAGCTAATTTAATCATAAACCTGACAGAAAGTATAACTGGGAAGAAGTATTTAGAAATTTTATCTGACCATGTCTTTATTATAATGGAAACTTTATTTCTCTTAAAAGAGAATTTTTTAGAATGATAATAGAGCGAGACCTGTCCAATCATGGTTTGAATGAGAATGAGGTTAAACATCATATTTGGTCTGCTCAGTTACCTGATATCAATAAAATTACACATTGTTTTATTATGAATTATTATAAACTATTTTATGATGCTTGTTAAGAAATTGATATCTGGCCCTAATATTTTTCCTCTACCTTTCCCAAAGTCTTCATAAGTACTATGAAGATTTTGACTATCCAGTTTTAGATAATTTTCATGTTCTTTCATGTGGATAGAAACTTTACATTGCTGGATATAGTGACATATTGTGATCAGTAAACAATAGAAAATCAATTGCTTGTTGCAATTGAAAAATTCAATTAATCTTCTTATTTGACTGTGCTTACATCCTAAAAATATATAATTAAATAAGTTATTAGATTTTTGCTGTATCAGAAAATTAAGAAAATGTGAGGAAAATATTCAGTGTTTAATAGATTAAAAATTCTAATCAAATGCCTACTTGTAAAGTAAACCATTTACAATAAAAAATCAGGTATCTTAATAAATAACTAGGATTTTTATTTTTGTTGATAACTACAAAATAACCCCACCTGCACAGAAAAAAATTATATTTTCTAAATAAATAAATAAATTTTAAAATATTGTCCTCATAATATTAAACTTACTCTAGGCTGTTCAATACAGTAGTTTTACGAATTGTGATTCTTAACATAATTATAAAAGTTTATTTAAAAATATATAATGTTTTATTTTATGACAGATATTATATACTTTAATGATAAAATTGTTATATAAATATACATTTTCTTTAATTATGATTAAATTAGAATTCAAGTAAGAACCTCTCTCTTATTATATTTTAATGAAATATCCGTATAGGAATTTATTTATAAAAATATGAAGTGAGAGGAAAAAAAAAAGGAAATTAGTCACAAAATAATGTATGTCTGCTTTTCACAACTGTACATAGGGGACTAATAAAATGCTTCTATTTATAGGAATACTTTTTTAAGCTTCAGTATGAAATATTTTAAGTTAAGTAAGGCTATTAAATATGATGTAGGGCGGAGATACATATGACAGTTTAATCGCTATTTGGGGAATTTCTTCTTCAGGATTTTTTACTACCAGTTAAAACCTGCCACTATATTTTGTAAGTTTCTTAAGATCTTTGCTTCCTTAATTTTAAGAAATCATATTTATATGAACTAGGTTAATCCATGCAGTAAACCAATAAATAAAGAAATACGTTCTGATTCTTTTAAAAAATAATTACGCATAATAGTACCATTTGAGAAGTGAAGTGATTCGCATTACACTTTAAAAATATATAAATGAATAAAAATATCAAATAATCTAAGTACTTTTTTTTCCACATTAATATGACTTAGTGATATTTTTAAGAGTGCATTTTGATATTCATTTTTTTGTTCAAGAAGTTAGTGTTCATTTTCAGAAATGAAATCAGTTGATTTGTAGTAAAGAGACTTAATTTCGGAAACATAATTTTATGATCATTTATTTTAATTTTACAGTGAATGTAAGAAGGAAATATTTTGAAAAATAAGGTTTAATCAAAAGACAATTTAAAATAAAGATCAATGTAATGAATTAATAAACACAAAAATAAAAAAAACATTATAACGCTATTTGGTATACATTTTATAAGAACTTTATTAGTTTATTTGTATTATCTTAAGGAATAAATTCTTATGATTATTCAATATTGAATAGGTTTTGAAATAAACACTAATTGCTTTTGCATATTTGACTAAATATTGTAACGGAATATTTTGATTGCAATTTCAGAATATTTGTAACTTCAACTGTCAGAAAAATCTATTTTTTTAGTAAAAAAACCAAATCTGTGATTGCTTTGAATTTTATGATAAAGTTATTTTTGAACATGCTGATTGAATTAAAAAAAATTGTTTAAATTGGAATTTACAATGTTACTGAAAAATTTAGATCCAAATAACTAACTATTTAAATCTAATTTGTAAAATTGGTGCAAGTATAAAAGTTTGAATAAGGTGACTTTTCTGTTCTACAGTTTATAGTTAAATATTCATTTTCAAAGAAATAAAAAACATAGTAATATGGAAAACAATAATCTACATTATATTGGTATTATAAATCATGATTAATGTCACTTAACATCTTGAATTTGAAAATTTAGAAACATTTTTTCAGATAAATAACTTATAATTTTTCTTGTGTAAAATATTAATTTTATTAATTTTTTTGTGTAATTATTAATTTTCTTGTGTAAAATATAGCATTTTGCAGAACACTAGCGATAAAAAATTGTATTAATCTGTATTCATTTTCCAGTAATGATTCATAACTTTTACTATGTGTGATTTTAGTTGTTTATCAATATGCTTATAAATATAACTAAACACATTTAATATAGTAGTTTAATATAATAGTTTTATATAATATATTATATTTCAATGTAATATATATGGTATTATAAATATAAAATATAAATATTTAAAGACTATAATTACCCCAATATTATATTTATTGTAATTTGTTAGAGACATTATTTGCTTATAAAATAAGTCAAATTAATTCAAAATGAAATGTGGTTTAATAAAATATACTTCCTTGTATTAAGATTAATTGATTAAATAATCAACAATAATGTTTCAAAGTTAATTATATGTGTTATGTCTGTAAAAATGAAGTTTACATGCTAGGAATGTTTAGAATAAGTCATGCAATTTTAACAAAGGAAGAAATAGAATTAACACTGAAATCTAAAAAGAAATTAACAATTATTAATATTCGATAATACTATGTAAAAAGTACGAATGAAAATGTGTTAATTAATGAGACAATGTAAATCAGAAGAAAAATAAAAAAAGGTGCGAATCGCTCACATGAAATATTTGTAGTTTGAGAATGTAAGATTTCAAAATTGCCCCCACTTTATTATCAGTTATATTGTGTAAACCACAAAAGTAATTCGCAAAAAATTCTCTCTACTAGACACAGATTACATTATATTAATATTTTTTTCAATTTCTCTGCTGGATATCATTCTGTACAAAATGTAGAAAAGATACGACCCTGCTTTTGATTTAATTGTTTTCTACAGAATAATATAAATTTTCCTCCACGTCACATGCTGAAATTACAAGAAAGAACAACATTTATGGAGGCAGATGAAAATTAAAAATAATAGAAAAATACATCTCCAAAAGTAAGTAAGTAGAGTAGTACAAATGAAAACACATAGTTTCTTAAGATCATTCTTAGAGAGACAAACAATCGATATTCTCTCCCGAGAAAGCTCTAATCAAAATCAGAACAAAGCTAAAAGGAAATCAAAGAAGAAATTATCTTTAAAAAGATAAATATTTTCTAAGAAATTAAAAAATAATGACGAACTGTGATCTGCATGTAATTCTTCTAAACGACCAGAAAAGTAGATTGGTGTAAATAAAGATAATTAATATCTCAAAATAAATAAAATCTGATATTGTCCCCAGACTACGAAAGAAACAACATTTGGCAATTCAATGGCACAACAAATATAAATGAAACTAAAAGAAGGTATAAAATTTTCTTCAAAGAAAGAAGAAAATGCTATTTCATTTGAATAAAAAATAATAACAAGATAACCCATCTCTAAAAAAGCAAAATCGGAAATATATATATATATATATATATATATATATATATATATATATATATATATATATATATATATATATATATATATATATATATAATAAATAGCCATAGAAGGACAGATAAATTAAAAAATTATTTCCTCATGTGAGTAAAAAAATTATTTACAAGCATTTCATCCCTCCAAGAATTAAATAAAATTGACGTTATAGGAGCATACTCAATTATAAAAAGAAAAAAATTTATATTTTTTTACTCACAAACAATAACAAAAAATTGAAATTGTTGCCTACAGATTGTTAACAGATTGAACAAGTGGCCACATAGTTAAAAGAAATTGCATTCTTAGAATATCAACGTAAGCTCAATGCAACTCATCTGAAAAATAATTTATAAAACAAATGGAGAGATAAATCATCATTATTCTTAATAAATTATATAAGTCATATATATATATATATTTCATATTTTTAAATTAAATTAATAGAATGCATTATTTCCTATAATAAAAAATCACAAAATAAGTCTTTTCCATTTAAGACTTTCATGTAAACTGGTTTTATGATGATTTACAAGTTATTCCATAATGTCAATATCTAGAATTAATAAAATTGGAGACACATCGATTGTTCAATACATAAATTTTAATCTGATGTAGTCAGATATTTTTGTATCTAAAATGTATTCAAAATAAATGTTTCAAACTATATAACAATTTTAATAACTCAAAGTATGTTAAAGGGAACGTATTTTTACAGACGCAAAATCTATTTCCAAAATATATTTAAAATAAATATTTTCTGTTCTAAATTCTCTGATTTGAATTGGAGTTTCCCGTCTCCATTTTAGTGCACCATCTCATTCTCTATTCATCTATTTCTTAGTACCAGACTCTTTACCAGACTTACAGACTATTGAAAGAACTTACCTGATTTATTGGAAATACATCTACAATCAAATCGCGAAGAATAAAATCAACCTATTTATTTCTTGAAAGCTAGTATGCTTTTAGCCTATTGTAATCCGCTATAGTAAATTAGAATATTTGCTATATTTATCACTGTCTCAAAAGAAAGGAGACAGTATGAATAGTATTCTTTTCCTAGTTTTGTATATTTTCATTTAATTTAAATTTTACTTAAAAGGAATTAAAAAACAATTTCCAACGTAGTTAAAATAAATAAATTTTGTACTTTTTGCATGCTTTGCTTACCAAATTTTTCAATTCGTCATTTTTTATTATTTATGAAAAATGAAATATTAAATATTTACATAAAAATTTCTGCTCAAGATTTTGCAATTGATTATTATAAAAATTTATATTAATGCTGAATATTCATGTCATTATGACGAACACAGCTTTGTTTCAATTTCCGAATTATAATTTTTTTCCTTTTAAGTAAACGCCACATTATTTTTCCAATAAATAGTCTTTTTATACAAATTTGAAAGTATTTAAACAAATGATAGTATGTTTACTTTAAAGTATTATCAGATGTATTATAACTAAAAATTCAACCGAATTCATTCATTGAAAGAAAATTTGAATTAAGTACTTTATGTTTTTTCATTATTTAAATCACAATAAAAGTGAAAATCAGCTAATTACTTACCATACAATTTAATGATAACTTATGAAATAACTTACATTTAAATTTATATATATATAAAGCTACACTTTTAAATAAATTCGATAAAATACTTTATAGTATTTTTTAATACTTATGTTCGGCTATTTGAGAAGAGTGTGTGACTTAGAGAAATAAACACAAAAGTGTATCAATCGAAAGAAAATTTCTCATAAATATTACAGGTACATTTAGAATGACTCCTACTGCTGCGCTTTTAAGAATAACAAGTATGAATCCGCTTCATTTATTTATAGAAGCAGATGCAAAGTTTGATTAACTCAAGTGGAAATACACTTGTCCAAAAATCTATTTCTTCCTGATCTAAATTTAGTGGTAGAGAATACCTAGAACCACTATTCATTCGGTATCCTTTAATGAAAGCAAGGTAATAAACATTGGCACTTCAGATAACACTGATAATTATCAAAATATGAGCATACATATTTACACAGATGGCTTGAAAGTAGAGAAAAGAACTGGAACAAGCTAAATAGACTTTGCAGAGTCCCAAAAAAATAATTTGGTGGCAGATAGTATTGGAAAAATTTCAGTATTTTAGGCATAACTTTATGATTGAAAAATGCATTTTAATATGATGTCAGATATAATATTCTCTTGTGCATTTGAACTGATAGTTAAGCTAGTCTAAAAGCATCATGAATGCACTAAACAGTAGCCCATTCGTTGGTGGTATTCAGATGCTTCTTTAAGACACGAAGAATATCAATCTTGTTTGGCTAAAAGCTCATGCAGAAGTATTTGCCAATGAAACTACTAAATATGCTGCCAACTCAAGTTGTCCCCCGTTCACTTTATCAATATGAAAGTTAACTGTAGAAAGACTTCTAGAAGGCAGTCAGAAGGGGATAATGCCATCATGAAGAGAAACATAAAATAAATGTTACTTAAAGTCAAAGATTAGTCCTTAAATGAACTTGAAATGACTTATTGTTTTTAACGGCCCATTGACCATTTGTCCCTATTTTCATCGTTTCAATTTTATTCTCAAAATATTGCGCATGCAACTCAGAAGGTAGTCTCATTTGTTATCTAAACATTTGTCTATCAATGATTTCTTGTCATTTTACCGCACTAAATGATAAACGGATATCAGTATTGCAGCATAGGGTTATCAAAATCAAAGCCTCTAGAAACTTAGATAATAAATCAATGGATATTTTAATAAACAAATGAATTGTCATCTACTGGTCTACAGCTCAAAGCTAATTAAGAGAAATTATTTTGCTCCTTGAGCTAGGATTACATGAAACATTTTTTTCTCGTTTTTATTGGAATTATTTAGTTCTCTAACATTTTATAACCCTGTCAGGCAAATAACTTAAAACTCCAGAGGGAAAGAGGAAGACCAAGAACTAGATGGATAGATAGAGTGGAAGAATGGCTAAGGGACATAGGATTCAATAATTGGAAAGTCATTGTCAGTGATAGATCAAGATGGCATAAGCTGACTGAGACAGCCTTGGCCGGCAATCGGATGTAGGGCTTGGGAAGAAGATTTTATAACTTTTAATTTTTATATTTATGTAAAAAAATTTCATTAATTATGTACAAGTGTCAGGAAATCTATATGTTGGATACTGAATTGCAGAATCCGCATTATTTTTCCTTACTTTTATAACTCTATGTTATGTATTATTTGCAATATTGCGCATATTTTAATAATTATTGGACTATCTGCACTATTAATGGGAAAACTTTAGTTTATTTCAGCTCATTTGTATCCCTTATTTTTATCATTTACACTAATTGCATTTCTTGTTAAAATTCTAAATTATTGCAGGTATTTCTCTTTGTTTTTTTTATCTTTGTAATGTGTGGCATTTGACTTTATGCATAAATTTTGTATGTATTTATCATTTTAATGGAATAATCTTTTACCCATTTTAGTAACACCGTGATACATACCTAAATTTCTCATATATAAAAGTTATTGTTATATAACGAGCACACTTTACCTCTACTGTTATGTGATATGTTAATTTTTGTGAAATTTAGGGGTATGTGTTTTGATACTGCGTGACGCAACTTTAGAATTTATTTTAACTTTGCCAATAATTATCCAATGATATTAAATTTAGTTGACTTCTGTAGATAATATGTTAGTAATTTTACTCCTTCCTGGGGCTTCTAATCAAACGGGAAGAATTTCATTAGCACAGGGAAGTTTACTTGTGTCCTCATTCACAATATTTAAAAAGATATATTTCTCAGCAAATTAAATTGATTCTTGTAATTCTAAAATATACATTATCTAATCTTTAACAAGCTTTCAAATAAATCAGTGTATTTTTAAAAAATTATGAATAATTAAAATGTAAGATATCCTTAATTAAATGTTAAAGGTCAAATTATATTCTTTAAATATAAATAAGCTAAGATTGTTTATATTCTTATTAGTGAACATAAATTTAACGTGTAAAAGATTAGGAGTAATGCAACTCTTGCACAATGTAACTGATAAATTTAAAACATGAATAAATATTTTCACTACTTTATTGTCTTTCGACGCTTACTTTCATTCAAACATTTGTTTAGTTAAACATTGAAACTTCTAATTGATTTGTTTCTATTTGCTTGAAGTGAGAAGAATATTTCATAACATTCAATTTTGAAAAATAATAAAATTCGAAAAGCCTAAAAGTAATAATATTGCCAGAATTACTAAATAAATAATGAAATGATTTAAATCCTAATAAATGCGAATAATATTCGATGTTCCATATTTTATTCGTAATGCAAATAAATATATTTCTGCCTTATCCAAATATATTTTTAAAATGATAAAATAAAAATACTTAATTTAATAAATAACTGTTCTATTAGAATTAATCGTAATTTAATAAATAATTATATTACACTTTAATTAAAAATCTCTCAGGCAATTTGAATTCGATAAATCAGTCCAATAGCTGTAGAAGTTGCTATAAGCTGTTTTAATATCCAACAGAATCAATTCATTTTCAGGAGTAATATTCATTGACTATGACTTGCATTTTTGTGTCATAGTCAATGAAATCAAGTGAATTTCAGTCGACAGATGTAGTCAAAAAATTTCAAGAGATAAATTCAGAAATCTCCCGAGGGCCTACCTTGTATATATATGTTAAATATATACAAGAAGGCAACTGAATTGAACACTAAATTCATGTTATTATACAGTGGTTTGGATTCAATACAGGGCCTTTTATATTGATATAAGTTCAACTTCTGAAGAAAGATTTTGTATTAGATGTTTGGTTAGAAATATTATTTACATAATATGCTAATATCACACAAAAAGAACTATTTGTAGAATATTTCATTATAAAATTGATCTATATTATTTATATTATATTACATTTATGTAATATTTATATAATATTTCCAATTGTATTTTTAGTCTTATATTATGCATGTATTACACATGTGAAAATATTTTTAAGCTTTTGGCATTTAAAAGATTATATATTTGGAAACAATAACTTTTGATTTAAATGGTTGTTTTGAATTTTAGAAATCAAGGAATTAAAATTGTATAAAAATATTTGAATATGAGGATTTAGCATTTTTATTAATTAACATGTTTATGTATAACAACCCCGAACGGTCACGTGTACAGATGCAAATGCTGCTGCCAGGTGTAGGATCTACAACCAGCATTTTGGCAAGGCAACAATCCCTGACCTAGACTACCCAAGAAACCTCTCCTTTACAATAGCTCGGCTACTTACTGGACATTTTAAGGGCATGAAAATATCACCAACACTGGTATTGAATCCTATCCCCACTGCAAGCTCTGTCCTCAATCCCAACTGACGTCGGAACATGTTTTTAACTGTCAAGCCATAATCCGCTTCCTCTTTCTTCTTGGAGCACCACCAGTCGAGATCCTCCATGGCCCCTGAGCCCCATAATTGGCAGATCTCGTCACCAGGACTTTTGGAGGAATACAAAATTCATTTGCACTTTGCACCTTTATGGACACGACAACAACAAAAACAACATATTTATGAATATACTTCAAACTGTCATATATATCAAAAGAATAGTGGCTACTTTTCCCTTTTTCATCATATATAATTGACTAAAATTATTTTTTAAATTACCTCTGAAAATAAATTTGCATCAACAAATTCTTATTATTCTAATTATCTTTGAATAATTTAAAAGTAATTCTTTATTGAAATGACACACTTGAGTAATATTTATTTCTTACTTCATAAGGATTTCTACCAAAGGTACTTAGATGAACCGAAAATAAATTGTCTTATAATAGACTGAAAATATATAAGTGCGTTTAAAATTCAGATATCATTTTTAAATTTTAAAGAGTATCAATTTTTCAATAAGAAATTAACATTTTGTAATGATTTTTATAAACTAAACACTTTATTGTTACTGTTCGGGAATTCACTTATTTATCTTATATCAGGTTGTTTGAAATCATTTGAATCTAAACAAATCCATTTGAAATCATTCATATAAATCACAATGCTTTGCACTCCTATACGATATAGGTATGAAATTGTGAAGGTCTCTAAAAGAAATGCCCAGGTAATATTTGCTTGTTTCATAATTTAAACAATGATCATTTGTTTCACCTTCAATATTAAAACGGTTTTTGACTGTGTCGACTAACAGAAAATGATCACGTTTTCCCATCTGGATGGAACTTTGGGCTGGATGGCCTTAGTAGCTTCACATTAGTACGGTTCAATAGAGCGTGCATCACGTGCTTCTATTGGTCTAAAGATTATGGGCATCGCGGTAGTCAACCATGCGAATGATGCGTTCAGCCATTTACGATCCATCAGGATTTTCGGCCCTTAAAGCCAACCAAGGAAATGGGACGAAAAGTATTTGATGTTCCTCTGTAATTGGTTAAGATGGATAAAACTTGGTTTCTGTGACTCTGCTTTTCAAATATTGCTTTTATAGGATGGGTAGAATTGTTTTCATATAATTGTTAAATATTTGCAGGAAAAATAAGCAAGAAATTCGTTACTTTAATTTACATTTTAACAGTAAAATTTACAAAGCGTAATTAAAAATTTTAAACATTAAGAGAGGAATAGAAGCATATATTTATTAATATGTTGCACACATATCCACACAGGTATCATTTATACACATTCATAATTACACTAATTAATATGACTATATTTATTTTTAGTTGTGTATTTAATGTAAGTTTAAAAATAAGAAATAAAAAGTTGTTTCCAGTTTGAAATGTTGAAAATATAAGATATAATATCTCTCTTATTTAAGTGATACATTACAAATTATTAGGAGTTTCATATAACTTATTTGAATGTAAATTATTCAAGTTTGATAAATTAATGTTTTTTTTTTTAAAAAAAATTATAATACTTACCTTATAAATCAAAATATTTTTGCATAGTAATTTTAAAAAGAATAGAAAAGGAAAATCAGGTGGAAAATTTGTTATTGTGTTTTAAAAGGGAATTAAACAGTAGTTCAGTAACACGGATCATTAAGGGCCAGCAATATTCATCAATATTGGAAAATAAAATTGCGCGGAATTTGCTATTATTCCATTACTTTTCACGCATATCATATGCAAGAGAACTCTTCCGCACATTTTATGCATTGAGTTATCACCTCTCAGAAGAACATGCAATCAGCCACCAATTTCTTTATTTATGATTTTCACTGTCCGTTGACCAGATTCCTTGCTATTTTTGGTTTTATATGAACTTGTAACATCTTTTAAATCGTAGTAATACACGAATTTCAGTTTATCTTATAGACATCTTACGACAAGTTCACCAAATTTCCCAGAATGCATTTAAGTCAACTGTAGAAAGTAGTATCTTACAATTTCAAAAGATAGATGATGTTGATCGTTGCCATAAGACATGAATCTTTACATGTAATACCATTTAGAAATTATCATGAATGAATACAAATATAACTTATCAAGCATCTCCTAATGGGGAAAACTGGAACTAATTGTTTTCCCTTCATTCAAATATATCCTTACACAATGGCCTACACAGAATTTTATAACTTTTCTAACAACATATTCGTCTACAATAAAGTTAAAAAAAATATTATTTAGTTTTGGGCACTAGTATTTATATGCTTTATAAGTATAAATATTTGTGTGCGAATGAGAGATGCTGTTTTCTATTGTATAATATATAAATGTAAACTCCCACATAATTTTATATTCCTCAAATCAAATCAATCCTCCAAATATATATTTAATTGAGTAATTTTATTATTTTTTATGAATTGGCTTTTTTAAGTTATATAAGAAATTCACGATAACGTATCCCAGGAATAAATATCTGGAGAACTAAACTTTTCATGTAAAGGAAATCTTTGTTTCTATAGCATAGTATTTTTGCACTTGCTTTTGTATCTGGTTCTTCAAATCAAACTAGATTTATTTAAAATATCCTCTGCGAAATATCCAAAAGAGAAGATCAATATATTTATTTCTCAAGACAAATATTTATTATGCATTTGGAAATCCAATATATCAATCTAGTGCTTCTTTTGGAATCTCTCTTCTTTTCGAAAAACGAGATAAAATGCATTTGTTTACTCTTTTATTGCATAGGTTTGTTCATTCTAAACTACAAGGAAACAAAAAATTACATAACATCATTTTGTTTCGATATATTATATATATTATTTATTTATGAAAAAAATGTATTCATTGTAAAAAAATTACTTTTTGAATCGTCTTATTTTTCTGCTTAAATGGAAGCAATTTATGACTACAAAATATTACTTTCTATGACCACTTTTTACATACGACTTAATTTAACCATAACCAGGAAACATGTTTTAAAGTGGATTTCGAAACCCTAAACAATCAGGGGATAGTCGAAGGTTTACTAATCTGTTAAACTGAATGTTTGAATATTAATTCTGAAATAAACACGTCAGATACAGTTTCATGATGCAATTAGTAGTATTTAAGTAGTTGATTGAAGTTAATTTTTTAAGGAAAAATATTCATTCTTATAAAGTGGCAATGCACGTTTTAACCACGGGCTTGTGGAATGACGTCTCTCTTCACAGTGAAAGATGCGAGACTCCACCCATTCATGAACAACAAGCGATTGATGTTTCGCTTATGTTTTCTTCAAGTGTATCTGTCGAGGTTGTGGTGGGTGCTTGAAGGTTTTCCTGGTTTCCTCCCACTGATTCATGGATACGGTCTACTATCTATGAAACTTCCTACCGGAATTCAATTTATGTAGTTGACCTTGAAATGCGTGACAACAAATATAGGATACGGCCTACTATCTATGAATAAGGTCTACTATCTATTCATGGATACGGTATACTATCTATGAAACTTCCTACTAGAAGGCAATTATGTGGTTGACTTTGAAATGCCTGACAACAATTATAGGCCATTAGTGCAATGAATGTTGCTCTTCTGCCTTCTGCATGTAAGTCTGTGGAGATAGGTTTTGGCATTCTTTTGGATTTCCTACATTGTGAAATGTGAATGGAAAAAAATTGCCCTTTATCCAACAAAAGTTCTATGGAAATACCATTATGTAGTAAATTGTAGAATATCTCTTACATCATACCCGTTATCAAAATTTCAACAGGAGAAGGACATTTGTAAGCATTATTATATTTTATTATCAAAGAATTATTTTAAAAATGAGGATTTTAAATTTGAAATTTTTAATATAATCTGTATATACTCTTTTAAATGGTAGATTTAACAGGAAAGTGGTATTAACTGAAAAGCTATTTCATTTAGTAAATATATACAACCTTATTAAATAAATCTGAAATTATGGTTTTTAGTGTTTTTTTCATAATGAACACCATAAATAAATGCTTTTATAAACATTGGTATTTATATAAAAATTATTTATATGACTAATCAAAATACTCCTAAATTTATATGACTTTCGGTCAATCTTCAGACAATTCTACATTTAAATTTGTGATGACAATATCATTTTACAGTCTAATTGAAAAAGTCATGCTATTTTTGGTTTTATAATTCTGATATTAGTGTATTGAATACATTTTATAATTACATCTTTGACATTAAACTATTAATCTCATGATATACGACTATTTTCGTTTCAAAATTTTTATTCAATAAAATCGGAATCTTGATAGTATTCTCTTTTCTTTATTTTATAAAAAAAAATTACTTCAAATTTTAAGATATTGTTCTATTAATAAATAATACTAAAAAACACATCCATGTTCACGGTAAATTGAATGAAAAATAATTATTTAATAAAAGACCCTGATTCTCCAAATATGCACAAGCTTTTTTAAAACTGATGTATACGTATAAATAAATTAGAGATAAAATATAAAATTATCAGAATATTGTTATGATGCATATGGAAAAGTAGGTGATTCAAATTTTTTACTGTTATTGTTCGAAGAGTATGAGAATATCGAAATCAGAAAAATCTCTTCACAAAAAAATTCTACATCGATTTATATCAAGAAAAAATATGAGAAATTCGACTGAAAAATCTTGAAAACAGTCATGTCTAGACATTCCATTGAAAAAACACACAAAAAATATATTCTAAAAATATTTGAAAAATATCGAAATCTTTTCGCATCATTCTTATAATATTTTACATGAATTCTTTGTAAGAATACATATCTCGAATTTATTTGTAATTATTCAAAGTCACATGTTTGATTTCAAAATGCGTCTGAAGTTTAAAGACCTTTTTTACAAAATAAAATTCTCCCCTAGATAATTCTATTACTTATTCAAGTACTTAAACACATAACATTGCAGTTTGAAAAACACAGTAAATGGAAAGTAATAAGAAAATAATTTTAATTTATTGTGTGCCACTGGATTGAATAAAAATGATCTTCTGTACGATAACATGAATGTAAAATATTTTATAGTTTTTATTAATTCTGGAATTTAAGAATTTACCAGGCAAATTGGAAAAAAATGTTTTTATAAAACCATTAAAGCTAAACACTAAGTTAATAAACATTAAGTTATACTGCGGACGTCATATATATTGAAGGATTTTTGTTTTTGGATTTTATTTGAAGGATTTTTAACAATTATATTTGATTTTTAGATTTATTTATCAATATTGAAAATGTAATTACTTATATTTGTTTTTTAGATAATTCTAGTAAATTTAACTTTAAAGGTAACAAATTAATATAATAAAAATCTATTATTTTTTAAAAAATTTAAAGGAATATTATATGCAATGAATTAAATAGTATCTACAAAATTTTCAATAATTATAAATTTACTAAAAATCAAATATTACGATTATTTAATCGTATTAAATATAGTGATATTCCTATCAATTTTATTTTAAAATATATAAGAAGTAATGCAAATATTTACAACTACTGAAGAGCTACCTGATTAATGAAGTTCTTACAAAAATCGTGAAAACACCTACTGTCACTTTAAATCATTTTAAATATACTACAACCTTGAATTTACGTCATAACTTCTAATTTACTTTAACTTTTTGAATTTAACTCATAACTTTTCAAATTAATTTTGGCAATCATAAATTTATCCCAATTGAATATAAATGTTTTAATTTACAGGTATTGAGATATCTTCTATTGTATTGTTTTATTTATTTCTACTATGGGTTTGTGTACACTGCTTTAATATTTTGTTTGCTTTAATTTTTGATAGTAATGTTTTTGTGCCACTGTTTCCTTTGACACCGTAACACTATTCGGAGAAATTGCTCTAAAATTTTTAGAGACATGTCTGTCATGCTTGTCAAAAAAGAGAGTTTAATTTGCATAGTTGACCATCTCCCTCATGATTAAGACGTGATTCCTATGCTTTCCTCCTATTATTTGTATTGTTTAGTTTTGTCTTATTCTTGCCACTGTTTTTTCAAATTATGTTTTTCTTTCTTCATGATGTATCTTATTCTATTCATATTGGCATCTCTTTCTTTAGCTGCATTTGTAATAGTTTGATTGCCTATAACATATATTAGCTGATTGTATTTTATTTTGTATGCTTTATATATTTCTTTATATTGTACTTGCTGCTTTATATATATATAATATATAATATATATATATATATATATATATATATGTATATATATATTTATATATATATAGTTTTATATGCTATTTTGTGTTAATATAACTTAATGGATACTTATTAAATTTATGAAGTGCATGCCATACGTTTCATCATCAAATTCAATTAGCAATTTTGTTTTAATTTTCGTTGACGAAAATTAAAAAACATAATTGCAATCGAATATACTTTATTATTCTTCAAGCAGATGTCTATTGAATAAAAAAAAAGATTTTTGGATTAAATTACAAGATTGAATTATGTTTAAAAAATCATTAGGTTAATGATTTGTTTGCATATATAGACTTAGTTTGTTGCTATTATCGTGTGACAAGTGCAAAAATAAAAAGAAAAAAAAAAAGACTAGCCATATGGGACCAAAGGCATGACGAGCGGCCCTGGCCACATCTTCAGCTTTTTCCGTATAAAGGGTGTCATGGCAGCAGTTGGGGTTGATGTTGAAGACGGCTTAGGCCACAGAGATTCATCTGAAGACTTAGCTTGTAAAAAGGGAAAAATGTAGTAATAAATCTTCATTATTCTTAACAATAAATTCTCTTCATAATTTTTATTTATAAATACTATCCATACAGAAATTCGGAGAGATTTTTCTTAAATTTACAAAGCATGCGATAGGTAAACTGATATTACTGATATTATATATTCATTATTACAAAATACGATTTTTCTTGGACATTTTGAAAATTCAAATGAATCCTAGATTTATCTGAAGTTTGGATTTACTGTTATAAAACTAAGCAAATTATCTTAAAATTATATAAACTATTTTTTAGATTAGAACATTTCATTAATTAAAACTCCGGCTTGCGTTGTTTATAATGTAAACGTATTAAGTAATTTGTTTCTTAATAACTACTAAAAGTAATAAACATAAACATATAAAATAACATTTGGCAGCTATATATATATATATATATATATATATATATATATATGTATATATATATATTTATATATATATATATATATATATATATATATATATATATATATATATATATATATATATATATATAGCCACCAAATGTTATTTTATGCTTTTGTTTATTACTTTTAATAGAAACAAATTACGTTATTACGTTTATATTATAAACAACGCAAGCCGGAGTTATAATTAATGAAATGTTCTATGTTCTAATATATATATATATATATATATATATATATATATATATAGTACCAAATGATGACATATATAATACCAATGATTGATACTTACAATGGATTTGTATAAAGTTTTTTTATAACTGTAACTGGATTATACTTAAGCAGTTAAGTTAATAGTGAATTACGAATTATAAAACTTAAGCTCAGAGCTTTAACTATTCAGGTGTGAATTCTTAAGGTCACCATAATTTGATGAATTAAACTTAATCATAATTCATGCTTATAAAGTAACTTACAGACAGAAATTTTTAAAAATAATTTTGACCTATTAGCAAAAATGCACTACATTCAGTTCCTTGACGAGGAAAAAGAATAAAAAATCTTTAATATAGTATTCTCCCGAGAAAACAGGAAAAGACTAATTGTCATGTCATATTGCACATTGAGTTCTGAAACCCCGGGTATTAAATGCAGTGAATCTTCTTTCTATTCAAAATAGGATTAATGGTTTTCTTGAACAAGTTATTAATTTATGAAAGAATATTTTATCTTTTTTATTTTTTTTACTCCTCATAATTTCCACGTTTTGTAACATTTCCTTTCACGGTAATGATTTACAGTACAAAAAACGGAAATAAAAATAATGAATATGGAAAATAATGTGAAGAGAATTTCCTCATGGGAGAAACGTAATGATGCAATGTAAGTTTAAAATCATTCGCAAATGTAAGGGTCAGTTACGCTTCACTGATATGAGAAATTTATTTCCAGTTTTTTTATTTTATGCTTTCTACTTAAAATATCCTCTTTTGTCTTTAGAAACACATTTTTTCTATCCTTAGTATTTTTATTTGATTTTATTTACTTAAGCAACAATTCAAAACTATCATTTGAGAATATTAATTCTTATATCAATACGATTAAAAGAAAGGAAACAAAAGGAATTTCTATATTCTACTATTAAAGCTATTTAATTACAATTCTTCAACATTTTTAACGATTTCTTAATTTATCTGTGTTTGAAAGCGTAAAATACATAGATATATTTATTATTCGTTTCAACAGACTATTAAGTAAAATGATAGTTGATTAATAGGCTTAATAATATAGAGAAAAATACCCTGCAAAATCCTGAAAATATTATTGAATGGGTGTCCTTACCTAAGACATTATTTCTCTCAAAATCGTTTATTGTTATAACAAAGCTATATAACACAAAAATATCAATCTAACAATAGAAATTCATCTCTAGTCTACTGCGCACATAAATATAAAGATTGGATGCACACGTATCTTAAGATCTTTTTGTAAAGCATGACATGAAAAAAAAGTCAGATTTCTCAAAAAGTGAATCATTGAATATGAATGACTTAAATTTAAGCACTATAATTATTTTCAATATATTTAAAACGTATATAAATAATATAAAATAAAATAGAAGTACCTTATACATTCTAATCTATTGATAAAATGGTGAAAAGTTATTAATTTATTTAATAAACGAAGTAAATAATACAGAAATGATTGAAAAAATCTTATTATTTGCTTAAATATAATTGTAAACCTGAGTTCACTCACAATTAGGTATGTCATGGTTAATGCTTTGCTTAAATCAAAAGTAGATTTTTTTTCCAGTAGTACTGTTCAAGGTGATCCAAATAAATACTAAATTTATCATCAATTATTAAATTTATCTCCCCCACGCACAGTAATAATAAACGAAAATAGTTAATCTTGAGTTCATGAATTTTTGATTAAAAAGTATTTATTTGTATTGTTTTGCTTATAAATAATGGAAATTTGTTTTAATCAAAAGTATGTGTTTATAACGAAATTTACATATATAAAAAAGCATATATATAATTTATACGTTCGTATTGTATCAATTGCTAAAGTTTAAACTTCTTATTTTGAACGAATATATTATTTGAAAGCTAATTCCTAGATGGCAGCACAACAATCGAAAGGAGGAAATTTATCTAAGAATCCAGTTTCTCATGAAAAATCGTCAACTGTAATAACTTAAAGTCATTTCAATGAAATAATTTTTAAACACTAATTATTTTAAAATTTGCAGCCAATAAGTTTTATCTGGATTGTTGAAAAGCAAAGTACGAAATTTTATAAATCATTTCATAAATATTTTAAATATAAAGCTTAAAATATCCCTTCTAATAATAATCAAGTGCCAAATTTAAACTATATACCTGTATTATGTATAAGTTTGTCAAAGCATGTTTGAGGAAAGTATCAAAAAACTACTGGTTTTAAACAATGTTACAGTCATAATTTTGCTACAGTTAATATGTTTCAGTTATAATTTTGTAAACAATGCAATAACTACAAGAAATCTGCATTCGCTTTTGAATTGAAATAAATTTTTTTGGTAATTATTTTCTGAATATATCTATAGGTATAATATAAGGTATATAATAATAGGTATATTATAATAATATTTATATTATTCAATACTAAGAAAACATAAAGAGCATAAACATATATATATATATATATGTATGTATATATATATTATATATTATATATATATATATATATATATATATATATATATATATATATATATATATATATATATATATATATATATATATATAAGCATACAGAACATGCATTTCGTTGAATTTTCAAAAATATTAATGATAAGGAGGATGGCAAATATTTTTACTAACAAATGATTATTTTAAGAAATTCGCGAGCTATTTTAATTTAAAATAAAATTGTGAAGAATAATGTTAATCAAAATTATTTGCATTATAATGTTAGAAAAATATTTTATACATCATTTTAAAATATGTTGCTTAGTTTCTATATCATTATAAATGATTTTTTTATTATGTGTGAATATTAAGTTTAAGTAAATTGTAATTGAAAACATTAATGTTGAAAATTCCTAGTCTTTTGCGAATATTTTTAAAATTATGAGATTTGATTTGAAAAGAAAAAACATTATTTAAACATTAAATTATTTTTATTTTCCGTTTGTGACAACAAATTTGCTCTTTGAGATTAAAATTTAATTTCAATTTAAAATAATCTAATAATATTTTTTAAATAAAGGAAATAATAAAATTTATATTCTTAACAATATTGTTACTTTCAATTCTCAAATTTTCTTAAAATTCCTAGATAAATACATTGAGTTTGTAACTAATGTTGAAAAAAATGATTTTCTATATAATAGAATAGAATTAGACTTTAAGATAGAGAAGCATTATGATTTAAATTATTCAATTTATAGTATTATTTTATTTATTTAAATCCAAATTTTAAAACTTTTATATTATATGTCATTTTTAATATTTTAAGAAATCTGAAGCCAATAAATGTGTATATTGTATAACGTATAAATTATATATACCACATATGCATACTGTATAAATTTAAATTATATAAAAACTGTATAAACCATTTATAAATTTCGTGCAATATGTTATATTTTCAATGGAAGTTATTAAAGTTATGATTATTAAAAAAATATCTTAAGAAATGTTAGAAAGTGTCTATAAATACCAAAATAATATAGTTGCTTGCGTATGATATCATTCCACAAATTTTAATTAAAATGAAACTTAATAAATACGATAAATTAAAATTTTTAGATTCAAAATGATGAGTTGTGAAGAATAATAAAGTTTACATATGAAGATTTTGAAAACTTGCAGCAATTAAATAAATTTTAGTTTCCGAAAAATTGATATTTCCTAACGTAATATTGGAACAAAAGTGTATGAGCAAATGTGAAACTATAATATTACTATTATAAATTTTTACTATATTAATAACCTTAACTTTTAATAACAGCATAAATATAATGCAAGTAATGCTTACAATTAACATAAATTATTTATACGCTTTTACATAAGGGTCTAAGAATAAATGCTTGTAAATACAAGTTACAGCGATTGTATGCTCAAGAATTTTTATGTTTTACTGCCAAAAATATTGAATAGCATTTTTAATCATTTAAGCAAATAAAATTAAATATAAATTTTATATAATAATTTTATTTACTTGAAAATCCAATTTGACGAATTTTCGCAAAAATTTTTGAACCGATACATAAAAAATTTAATTATTATATTTTAAAATGTAAATTTTTCAACTGCTAATATAAAAAATATGAAAGTAAATTTAAAATTTGTGAAATTACTTTTTATTATATAAATAATTTTTTGTAAACTGAAGCGAATGTGTGAGGATAATATTAGTAGAAAAGTTATTTTTTTCAATTAGCCTTCAGTGTTAAATTTTTTATGTAAACCTAATTTTTGTGTGCGAAATTAAGAAAAAAAGAGATTACTTCCCTTAAACCAATTCTGCTTGAATTCAGGAATTAGCATAAAAGGGATTAAAAACGAAATCTTAATAAAAAAACTCAAAATAAGACAAATTAAAGAAATATCCGTTAGAGGAAACCATGTTCACAAAGATTTTTTAGTTTCAACAAATTAGTGGCGAACACTGATTTTCCAAAGTATCTACATAAGACAGTTTCTTAAAAAAAATTATTGAATTTATTGAAGGTTTATGGATTGCAGGTGTATAGCATGAATAAATGATAATTTTCATTTATAACAAAATAATATGAAAATATTTAACAAAAATATCAGCTTAGTGTAAAATGAAATGAATAATTTGCTTGAAAATATATTGTTATTCAACTATAGATGATTTTCATAAATATGTATTTATATAATTTTCCTTATTATGTAGGATATGTTAAACATATTAAAATTATTATAAAATAATATGTTAAAAAAATTAATTTTTTTATTGTAAGAAGTTTGTTAACTAAGCAATATTTTTTTAAGTTTTAAAAATTTGAAATTTCTATAAAGAAATAAAAATAAAATCTTAATATTTATATTAATTAGATATTGGTGTAAAATACATAACACCTTTAACTTTACAGTATTTTTACAATAATTTATAATATAAAAATATCTCTACAGCAATAAATTACTACAAATATAGACCATTTTTAAAATATATGCGAAGCACTAGTCATTTATGAATATTATTTATAATTGTTATCGTATTAGTTAGAAAAATAATTAAAATTAAGTGGCTTGAATATAAACTTATATAGATAGTTTATTTTTCAAAATATACTGCCCGATATTGAAAATGCAACAGTAAGAGGAGTGGCCTGAAACTTATGCAAATTTCAGGGTAGACACACCTTACCGAGTTATGCGAATGTTGTGAAATACGCAACTCTCCAGCATGCTGATTGGACGGAGAAGGGCAGTTTGGTTCTTACTACAATTCGCATCTAGCAGACACATGGACGTTCCCTCAGCGTATCGACTGTAGCAAAGATGGTTAGAACAAGGACCCGTGGAACGTGTACGGGGTGCCGGTGGAACCAGAGTGACGTCAGCACGCGCAGATCGACGTGTCCGACATAAGGTGGTGGCAGCCAAAATTCTGCAGCGTGTACAAGATACCCTGGATGCCTCCATATCGAGCAGAATCTTTTTTTGTTGACTGGTTGTTAGTGACTTACGTTCATGGCATCCCTTAGTGAAACTGACATTGACCCCACAACATAGATTCCAATTCCTGGAATGTTGGCGGATTAGAGTGATGTGGACGACGGAGTGGCTCAAGATCGTCTTCTCAGATGAATCATACTTCTGTTTCTTCAGTGCCGCATAAGAGCGTGGCATCGACGTGGAGACAGGTCCAGCTGTGCAACAATTGGGGAAATTCTCGAGACAACGTAGCATCATGGTTTGGGTGCCATAGCGTATGATTCCAGGTTACCTCTAGTTCATATAAAACTTCGTCGCCTCTAGTTCGTATATGACAGCTCAACGTTACGTAGAAGATGTGCTGCTGCTTGTGACTCTCTTACTTTCAGGAGGTACCGAAATGCCTTTTATCAGCAGGATAAAGTCCGATCGCACATTGCTTGTATCAGCCAACATGCCTTGCAAAGTGAGCAGCTGTTACCCTGGCAACATTACTGGCCAGATCTCTCACCAATCATGCACATTTAGTGTATTATTGGACACCAATTGAAGTCCCTACCACTAACTCTTGAAAAAATATAATTTATATTAATATATTTTTTTGCTGACAGCAATATTATGTTAAACCAACATAAATATTGATTTTTAATTTTTATAAAACTTTTTTACCTTTCATTGGAAAATAAGATTACAGTAGTATAAACAGTTTAATTTCATATATTTGTTACTTATGTAAGGTTAGACATGAGATAGAAGTTAAATAGGTAGGTTTATTAATTAATTAAACAACATAATAACTTTCATTCATCAAAATAAAACATCATCAAAGTAAAACGTTTTTAAAATAATCATTATTTTCAAGCCAATATCTGTATGATTTTTTCACTTACATCATAAACTTACAGAAAATACTATAATATACTTACAGAAAATAATATATAAGCCGTTATACTTAAAAGTCTCCAAATATTTCACCAAATTATTTGTTGTTCATTAAGTGATATTTTGGTCCATCATACTTATTAAGATAAATTTTAATATGCAAATTCAATATTTAATCGTTATGAATTCTGTATTCTAGGCACTATTGATTAACTGTTTTCCCGGTTACCCTTAGGACTTACCTATTGAGCTTTAGGGTGGAGGTGATCTTATCTTATACAGAGTGGGGCACCCACCATGATTGTATCATCCTTTCCACGAAATTGAACGGATAAAGAATTACAAACACAGAGAAAAAGCATCCATGTCTGAACCAGGATTTGAGCTCGGCATCTACTATTGTGAGGTTAAGGATACTAACTCTTACGCCATTGATCGGCTTATATAATTTAAAAGTAAAGAAAAATTGTGGTAATCAGCTTTATTCACTTCATGTACCAAAATTATATTTTATTCTTAAGCATTTTACAATATATTCATTTGTTCACATTTTGTTGCAATATTGAAATCAAACACTATCAATAATAACAATATCAAGCAGTACATTTTTGTCTGGTACATTCGTAATAAAATTTATGGTAAACTCGTGAGCATCGGCGTTTCTGTTATTCACACTCATATGCTGATTATTATCTTTCACAGAAATAAAGTTTAAATGAAGTTCGTTTTTCTAAAAATGCTGTCTTAAAATATGGAATAGCTAACAGTGGTAACTCTTACGTGTTCCTGATTCAATTGATGTATATTCACCAAGCAAAACAGAATGGCTAATAATGGTGACTTGTTGTGGTTCGAGCACACAATATTCTGATCTTTTAAAACTTCAACAAGATGGCTTCTATAAGCAGTCTTATACTTTTAAAAATTTCACTCAGCTTACCAAATTTTCTTTTTAAAGAAAATAATTTAACTCACCTCAATAATAAGTGCATCATTTTACAGGAAGCAGAGTTAGATCATTTTTACAGTGTATCAAAAAATATTCCAAAAGAGGAAATCATAAAACACAGCGGAGAATCATCGCATCAAAAATGTAAAAAATATACTTCGGTGAGGAATTAAGAGATCACTGTCAAATGATGAAACCAAGTGCTGAATCACATATCGTTTCTGATGAAGTATTGTTGGAACTTTTAATATCAAATTATTTCAAATTTCTACAATCTATCCTCGCAACACTAGCCCTTTTGACTCATTCAAAAAACAGTGGAAGTGGCTGATCGTGTTTTTGAAGTGATACATGTTTTGCACAGATTCTACTGATACCTATTTATTAGACGAAATTAAGAAATTAAATTTGCACATCCTGATCAGATTTCAAGTAAGGGAGGTTGTTGAGGTAATCACTTTTTTTTATTTATTTATTTTTTTTTTATCGGAAATGAAGTCATTCTAACTCAAATAACATGATATATTTTGGTATCATTTTATATTTGGAGACAAAGCACAAAAAGTCAACGTGACTGCAATTTTGTTGTTAAGCTAGTATGGCCAGTGGAAACAGTAACTATCGTCATGTTGAGAAACTTGTAGGCAATGTGCATGAGTCTGGTTAAAAAAATACCCGATTCCCAATTGATACTGATGTGAACATAATTTAAGCATGTAAATTACAAAAATAGAGTATACCGCAATTGACCTATCTGTTTAAAATTCATTTCTGATCAATGTAAATGCCATTCAAACACTTTTCTTAAATTTTGGTTAGGAAAATTTTTTAACTGTTCCTTTTGTTGAAAAATATTTCGATTATCAGCCATATAGAAGCCAATTTCTTTTATAAAATTTTAATTTAGGTACTGATTTAGGCACACGAACATTACTTAATTCAAAAACTGATTTAACGTCACTGCATTATTTTCTGTCATTCCGTTAAGACAATGATATTTGACACAGTTTATCATAATCCATTAAAAAATTCTAGAGATAACTAGTCCGTTTCTTACAGATTGAGAGATAAAATATTTAAACAGCAAACAACAGGACCCCCTGAAATACCTAAACTTACCATATTGAATCTCGCCTTTAAAATGTAACTATGCTTCCCTGCTATTTGTAGTACTTGGAAAATTGCTAGTTGGAGGTTATCTTGTCCATAATGCACAAACTAATAAAGATATTTATAGTATTTCAAATATTTTAGATTTTACTGTCTATCGTCGTGATACCAAAATATTTTCACATATCAATCTCATTAAAGTTTATAATCAAATACGTATTAATCAAGAAGATGAGCAGAAAAATTAAAATTATCACACCATTTTTGACTTATTTCACTGCACCCAAATAAGATTTTTCGTTTGCAGCGCATTTATTATTTTTCTAAGATTCGTGTATCGAATTACAAGAGAATACTGTTTTGTCTATGCCTTTATAGACGGCATTCTTACTGTAATCCGCTTTCTAGAAAAGCATTTTAAGAATTTTTAAACTTTATATGAATACTTATATAAAAATATAGGTTAAAACTATCAAAATGCAATTTTGTCATATCTTCTCAATAGAATTTTCAAACTTCAATGTATCAAAATTAGATATGAAATTTTGATTGAAGATGTAGACTTTATTTGAAAATTTTCCAACTTAATATCTGGCACAATTAAATTGCTTTCTGGGATTATATAATTTTTATAGAACCTGTATACTGAGAGAGAAATTAGCTCACATATTAGATTCTTTTTATAAAAAGAATAAAAATTTTAAAAAAACCTTAAAAATTATTCAAATAAAGCTAATAAATCAATTCTGTAAACAGAAGTTGCTGAATATGCTTTTGAGTGTATGGACTGTGGGAAAACATTAAGTTGTCTATTTTTTTTCTTAAACAACTGAAACAACATAACTTTCTGCCCATTTTTTTTCCTTCATAAAACAGTCAAATGTTTGGCAAAAATAGTCAACTTATAATAGAAAACTTTTCACCAAGAATATTTAAAGAAAACATTAGTAGGCACTTGCCATACAGAAGAAATGTTACTATTTATACAGTAAACATAACTTTTTTTTTAGAAGAAACTTCAACAAAAGTGGTCACCAAATGATACAGAGCTTTTCGCCATGCATATTTAAGAAAAAACATTTGTATGTACATGTCTTAAAACGAAGATTTGCTATTTATACTGAGTATAAATAGCAAAGAATTTTATACATGCTTTTAAGTAGAATCCAGACAACTGTAGTTCTCGTCGGTAGAGTTCATCACAAATTGATTTAATTTTATAGTTTGTTATAGATATCCACTACGTATTTGATATATATATATATATATATATATATATATATATATATATATATATATAGATAGATAAAACTCTGCTTGATGTTGTGTATCGGATTGAAGTTGAACTGAACTCTAGTTTAAATATTTGGATTTCAAGTCTTTTTCAAAAGCACAACAAAATTATTCGAAACCTTTTATTTTCTGGAATAAAAAAATTTTTTTCTTTTTCTAAAAAGTACACCATTCTCAGTATCTGCTTAAGAAGCCATTTGTGATGAATACATAGTTTACTGTAATTAATCATTTCCTTAATTTGTTCATATTGAATCATCATCAAAACAAATATCACCACGATATGTATTATAAGATGAAGGAAAATCATGGGTCCATTACTGTAATGCCTGTTAACAGTCAAAAATACAAAAACAAATAAAACTCCTTTGAGTATTTTTACTCTAGGGGATGCGATATTCTGAATTTCATTTGATAGGTCCATGACCTCAATAATATAGAAAAGTGTACTGTCTGATCATAATGAATAGGGGTACCGGTTTTCAGAAGTTGTGAGTCGAAACGATATCGTTACTGAAACGTTCTGTCTTGCAATTCTTCATGGTTTGATTTCTACATTTAATTATCCAACTACATAATAAAGTCCGATCTTGACTGACAGTTTCTATCATCCCATGGTACAAACGGATAGCCTAGATCAAACTGACATGAAATAGTTGCCATAATTAATGGGTACAAACCGAATTTGAACAACATCTTATCATCCTTAATCAAATAGTTTATTGAATTCATCCACAGAGTTTTTAAAACCTCGTTTGAAATTCATGAGAATTTAAAATAGATTGAGATTACTCGGATAACGAACTGCTGCAAAATTTGATATCTAAACATCAAGTGCAAAGCTTGTATATGGTATTTCTCTGAGAATGCCAACTGTAATGAGTTCAAGGGAACTCAAAAATTTTCATGCACCCAAAGTTGAAAAATTGAAGTCTCGTTTCTTCGTCTCAAGAAAGTTGCTGAATCATTATCGCTAGCATATACTGGACCATATGAAACTCTATAGAAAATATCTCTTTACCATTGTCATAAATGTTAAGAAAATTTCATTAGATAGAGTAAAACCTATCTATATTTTCAAGGATCTTCATGTAACAAAGAATATTTTGAAAACAGAAAAAATATACATGCTGCTCTTCCTTATAATTTATCTGATAATTAAACAAGAAAATCAAGCAGATGAGTAAAATGTACTTTTAGACTGATCACCGAAAAGATACAGTTAAAATCATTTTCACTATGGTGCATATTCCTGAACTTTAATAATTATTAATATTTCCCTAATAAGGACTTTATATTCCTATTTATGAAAGAAACTATATAAAATCCATATTTTTATGTAAGTCTTCTTTAATTGAAATGGAAATTTATGTTGCATAAGCATCCTATATATCCTTTTGTCATTTTCCCCCATTGTTGGTGGGTTTGGTTTGTCACTCAAAAATCACTTCCAGCACACCAGAACTAATTAAACCGTAATATATGATTTAAAGTGTATTCAGAACCATTATAAACATCTAGAATTCAGGTACAATTTGGATCCAGAAACTGTTGAACCGAAGACAAAAGATCTATCCATTCGACTATCGACTCTGCTTATCATTGGTAGGATGCTGATGTAATAGTATTGAAATGAAATCCTATCAAGTGTTAACAACAATAATAGGAAATTTACACATGCGTCTACTAGATTCGCAATAAATATTTATGGCATGCTCGAGAAAATTAGATGTTTCTGCTATTCTATTGTACATGATCGTAAAGATCAGCAAAATAAACCATCGTAGGTAAAGATTGAGATTGTGACCCCATTATTTCTTACTGAATTGGTACTTCCACTGGTGTGGTGTGGATGTGGAAAAGAGGGTACAAGTTCATGTATGACGGCGTCACCTCAGTGTGGTTCAAATTAAGAAGTACTTGGCTATTGCAAAGAATTCAAAACCCGTCAACTTTAAGATACAGACCGGGGTTCGCCTGCAGTGATTGCTATGTATGATTTTTTTCTCGCACATGCTCATTTATGTATTTTTGTGGGAATAAAGTTTAATCCAAATTCATTTTATTCGGAATTTTATGAAAAATATAAAAGATTTTGATGTAATAGTTAACTATTATCTCGCAATAATGGATAAATATTTAAGCCTGCAATTAAGAAAGCTTGGCTATACGTAAAAGAATATATTCGTGGTTTATAACAATCTCACTTACTATTCTAGTCAACTTTGAATTAATTTTAGTTATTGTTTTAAGAAATTAAAAATGACATTTTAAGACGATTAAAATACCATTAAGGAGAGAGGATGAAGATTTTTTATAGGAAGTCAAGATGATTTGAATAACTTGAACAATAACACCCATTAATAATACTATTTATCATGAGTGGTGTTTCTGTATGGTGAGGGGATCTTTAGTAAGTGTTTAAAAATTTGATATTCAATGATTTCTTAGAATTTAGTGCATTTGTTCCTGCAAATGCTTTTTCAACTATATAACTTTAAAACAGCTAAAATAACTTTAAAACAGGTTTAATTGAAAATTTCAGGAAAGCTTTTTGCTACATGACTAAACCAACTATTTTTTTTTAAATTTATTTAAGAAATAAAGAAAATTATATGTGATGCTTTCAAAGATCTAGTTAAGGCCTTGAATCGATTAATAATTTATAGGATCATTTAGTTCATCTGCTGTTTATAAATAACAACTTTTGGGTATGAAATTTGAGGGAGAATAGAAAAATTATGGAATCATTTAGCTCTTCAAAGTATGTAAATAATAGTTAGCATGATTTGTGTGTATAAATTTGAAGTAGAATGATAAATTGTTCAAAATTTCTAAAAATATGTTAAAAACCATGATAAGTTTATTGGAAAATGAAGTATTTAAATTATGACAAAAATGGTGCACAATCAGCATAGTATTTGAAAGAATTTTTCTTAGCTCATGGACCTAAAATTTCAAGACAGATATTTGAAGTTAAAATTTAAAGAGTGTTAAAATATTTAGCAGATTTAAGTATTATTGCAAAATATGCGGATATTTTACACTTCGTTTATTTCAATATATTAAAAATATTATGTTTCTGTAAAATATGTTTCCTTTGCATATATGAATATGTTATTATTCATCTGAAGCTGTGTTAATTTTGCGGTTTTTACTTGATTTTATGATTGTAAGATTTTGGTTCATAAACATACATACACACAAAATTTTCTTATAAATTTTTTAAATAACAGCATCAAATCCCTTCAACAAGAATTTAATATATAGCTTAACCATTTTACCTTTCATTATAGTGAAGAAAATTTCCTTTGTTTTCTTACCTTTATATTTGAAAATGATTACATTTCTGCTTAAAGACAAGTGTCCGGATGGATTTCTGTAATAACAGCACATTATTTCAGACCATTAGAGTGGGAATTGCATGTTTGTTCTAGTCTGAAGACTATAAGTAATGATAAAGTCAATCATGCGAGTGATACAACCTTCAGCCATTTGAGACGTATCAGGAATTTTAGCTCTTAAAGGTGTCTAAGTATATAAGGTAAGAATATTTGATTTGCTGTTACACTTTTATAGAGACGAGAGTCAGATACTCTCTGAGTTTTATTGCATCCACATTTGAAGCAACATTTTAAGGCGAAATAATTGTTTCCGCCTACATTGTATTATATTCATTTACAATAGTGTACGACAATATGGAAATAATTTTGTTGAGATGTAGACTGCTTAGAATTCATAACCAACTTTTATTGATTTTAGTGAGTAAATATAAATTTGAATATTGAACTAGTACATTGATGAAGATTACATTACAGAAATTTGAATTTTCCATTAACAACTAAGAAAATGTTATTTACCAAAATCACATTAATCGCCCCCTAATTATTTAAATCGAGAAAAGACAGCTTTACTGATAATAGAAAATGGATTAAATACTGTTTGGATGCAAATGTGATGAAAAATGAAATATCTCGTGCAAATCATTCAGTCGAAATAGTTTTTTTAGGTCAGTGTTTTGAATATTCAAACACATAAATAAATTAAAATGAATTTAACTTATTTATGTGTTTGAATATTCAAATTTTTATGCATGTTTCGTATTTTTTTTTTTTAACAAAAATGCAATAAGCTTAAATTGAAATTGCCATTTTCTATAAATTTTTTCTATTATTATTTTTATATCCTATACATCATAAGATTTTGAAATTATACATAAATAGAAAAAAAATTTGGAAATAATATTAGAATGATAAAGTAATTGACTGGAAGGAAATATTTTCTTTATGAAATGATAGATTATACCTTTTATCTGATATTATTATCGTGTAATTCATTTCAATCTAGATGCTTGTGATTTTGTTTGTAAAATTTAAAAATCACGTGATAATAGTTGTTACAACTATAGCCATCTAATAATATATTAGTTTAATAGAACATTCATAAATTAAATATTCTTACACAAGCAGAGCATAAGCAATATATCACTTACGCATATATTTATATTTAATATATATCTTATATCGTGTGTGAAATAATTTAGACAAATAATGTTAAACTTATTGAATTCAAAATTAAACAAAACATTGAAAACTGAAATCTGACTTTATTAAATTAAATGAAACATATTTTAAAATGGGCAAATTACTTGGACAACAAAACCCAATAATGATGTTGTCCATTATAATTCTGAATACGATAAATTGTTATAAAAGCACTAAATTATTTGAGTTATAGTTACTAAACAATTTCCCACATTAGGTCCCTTTCTTTTCAACAGGGCCAGAAAGTCTTTCTGGAGAGTTATTGGTGCAAGGCTGATCAGACCTCTGAGAAACGTATTCTTGAATGTCTGAATTTTATTGTGAACGAGATTTTGGGGAATCCTATTTTATTTCTTGACTTTTTAATATATTTTGGTTTTATGGAGATGGTTTAGCTTGACTACATCATCTGGGATTAGAAACAACAACAACAAACAATTTCTGAAAATTATATAGGATTTAAATACACTACTGGCCATTAAAATTGCTACACCAAGAAGAAATGCAGATAACAAAATGGTATTTAATGGACAAATATATTATACTAAAAATAACCAGTGATTAAATTTTCAAAAAAATTGGCTAGATAGATCCTGAGAAATCAGTACCCAGAACAACCACCTCTGGCAGTAATAACAGCAGTTATACGCCTGGGCATTGAGTCAAACAGAGATTGGATTGCATGTACAGGTACAGATGCCCATGCAGCTTCAACACGATGACACAGTTCATCAACCGTAGTGACTGGCGTTTGGTGACGAGCCAGTCGCTCGGAAACCATTGACCAGACGTTAACTATTGGTGAAAGATCTGGAGAACGTGCTGGCCAGGGCAACAGCCGAGCATGTTCCGTATCAAGGAAGGTCCATACTATACCGACAACATGCGATCGGGCATTATCCTGCTGAAACGTAGGGTTTCGCAGGTTTCGAATAAAGGGTAGAGCCACGGGTCGTAACACACCAGAAATGTAACGTGCACTGTTCAAAGTTCCGTCAATGCAAGCAAGAGGTGACCGAGACGTGCATCCAATGGCACCCCATACCATCACGCCAGGTGATGGGCCAGTATGACGATGACGAATGCACGCTGCCAGTGTGCGCTCACCACGATGTCACCAAACACGGATGCGACCATCATGATGCTGTACACAGAACCTCGATTCATCTGAAAAGATGACGTCTCGCCATTCGTGCGCCCAGGTTCGTCGTTGATCAGACCATTGAAGGCGCTCTTTTCTATGACGCAGCGTCAAGGGAAGCAGCAGCCATGGTCTCCGAGCTGAGAGTCCATGCTGCTGCAAACGTCGTCGAACTGTTCGTGCAGACACTTATTGTCTTCCAAACGACCCCGTTTCTTGACTCACGGCTCGTGACGTGGTTGCACGATCCATTTCGGCCATGCGGATAATATGCCAGTCTTCTCGGTTGCTAGTGATAGGTGGCCGTTGAGATCCCGCATCACAACAACTTTTCACCAGGCAACAACGTTTAAATGTAATTTGTGTATGAGGTACCGTCTGAACAATTTCCTCATTTAAACACAATGTAGGTGTCGCTATTGGCGCCTGCTTTGTCTGAATGCGCTGAAAAGCTAATCATTTGCATATCACAGCACCTTCTTCCTTTAATATAAATTTCACGACTGCAGCATGTCGCCTTCTTGGTGTAGCAATTTTAATGGCCAGTAGTATATATATGCAAAAGTATAATAATCCTAAATAATGTTGCGAATGAATCTAGACCATGCAATGAAATACTATATTGAATATTTCATCTTTTTAAGTAGAAAAAGGTTATTTTAAAAGTATTAACACAAAATGTTTTAAAATAAATAAAACCTTTATATTTAAAAAAACTTTTTAATATATAGCAAACTATTTACTGCGCACATTCATTTCATGCTATTGATTTATATAAATAAAACTGTGTGAATCAGAATGATAGTTTCTTCTCAGAAGAAAATTTTGTTAGAGAATGTGACAATTTTGTAAGAATTTAACAGACAATGTTTAGTAACAAAATATTCACAGTTGTAACTTAATTTAGTACATATGCAGAACATTTGTATTGGAAACAATGAAACAAAGTCCGAATAGAAAAATTTAAATGCTTATTATACAGTGTTTTTCAAGTTTCAAAGTTTCCCGTTCCTTTTATTTTAATAGTTTTCTAACAGATTATTTTAAATAATGCAAATGTTTGCTGAGAACAATAGATGCTATGAATGTCAAATTATTGTATGTGAAATTAATTGAAATGTGATTAGAAAAACAAAACAAATAAACAAACACAGGAAAGATATTCTTAAAATACCTACAAATAAGTGACACCAAAATTTACAATATTCACGATAACATTACAAGTTCATTATTCACCAAGGAACTATAATTTACACTGACCATGATTTTTAAACGGTTAATTGATAACTTTTTGTAAATTTTTACATTGCCCGTATAATTTAATTATTTATCTGCCATATATTTAAAATTGTCCCCTTCGTAATGGTGTCAAAAACGGCAAGCATTATTATATGTCATTGATTAATAGCATGAAACTTGTTACTGTTAAATGTTCAGTTATATTCATATTCAAGTGTATTGATAGTTTCAAATAAGAATACTCCTTCATAATATCATGTAGAGGAGCACACGATACAACTGATCATGATAATTATATCCTAAGGTATGCAAAGGTTAATTCATCGATTGAATTTTGAAAAATAATATTCAAATCCATTCAAATGTTGTATGGTAATGATATTTTCTGATAGACAAGTTAATGTGCATCCTATTGTTTAGGCTTAAGAGCACAAATAGTTGTATTGAAGTGTCTAAAATAATAAGATTGGAGCTAATTAGTATCTAATTAAAATATATGAGTTGACTCATTATTCTTTTAAAATTGGGTTAGTCCGTTGCAGCCTATGATGTAAAATGAACAGATGAAGGAATCAGATAGTATACTTAAGTATCAGTCACTTATTGATTACTTTTTTTTTGAAATATAGGTGGTATTATGTGAAGCTCATTGCACATATACTATAAAATTCCAATTGATTAATCAGATTAAGCAATCTCCTCTTCATATTGAAAAAAAAAAGCTATTGACTCATGAAATTTTCTTCACAATTTATATGTCTATCTAATTGTTAATATCAGATACAAAACCAGTCAGAATGGTCTTGTGTCAGAATTCTTGATAAAAAAAATCATTTTTCTTGTTGATTCTCAAGCTATTATTCTTTCACTTACTAATCTAAATGATAATAATAATGCACTAGTTCACTCTTACAGAATGAAGTTATACGAATTCATTGAAATAAAAGACCGCGTTGCTCTTCAATGGATCCCGAGCCACTGTGATGTTTTCAGGAATGAGCAGGCAGACACACTTGAGAAAGCTGGCTCCATTATGATCCAACCAAATCCCCGTTTGCCTTAGCGTAACATTAAAAGTGTGATTCTCAGTAACATAAAGTATGATAGGGTTTCCTTTTATGCTGATGCGGCTATGGATGGGCAATGGAAAACTTTTCTTGATGGGAGCAATAAAAGCCCTGGATCTTTACCACGTGCTGTTGGTGTTGCTTGTTCTCGGGTGGAAAATGGACATGACTATCCACAAAGGCATCTGCATCGAATGGGTGCAATGGACTCTACTCGTTGTCCATTATGCTATCATGATGATATGGATGCTGTTCACTTCAAAAACTGCCCTGAAATTTTAAAGTTTATGACTGACACTCTTTTGAGGCTACTAAAGAACTTTTATTCTTATTTTTATATTTGTTCATCTTTTTATTAGTCTGCTCTCCGATTAATGGCAGAGATGCCGAAAACGGTCGTAAGATAAAAAAAAAGTCAATGGACAAAGTGCTTATAGACAATCAAGTGGTAATGATGACGTATTCAGGCATGGAAATAGTCATTTCAATATAATCAACATTGTTTTGCGAATGCGCTTTCAATTCTGACATCCGGTATCAATGAGGATCAGCTGAAGAGTATTTAATCTTGATGTTTGTTGATGCGTTGGCCTTTGGATAATTAAAGTCAGTTTAAAATCAGCAGTAGTTTTGGGAGATGTTGCATATCATCTCGTTGAAGAATTTTATTGGACCTTAATGCCCCTGTTTGTTTGTATTTTTACAACTGCATTTCTGTCAGAAATTTAAGGCTTTGGATTGTTGGTATTTATGGAAAACCCATGGAAAAATAAGAAAAAAGAAAGTTCATCGATATGTTGGAGAGGTAGTACATTCCATCATCTCTTGTACTGTGGCTATTATTCAAAGATACTTGGATCTTCATAACCTGCTTTTGCACAACACCAATAGCATATGTCATACTGTCAACACAAGCATGTGTTGACAATATGTAAGCGCTGTTTAACGTTGTTGATGCTTATTTAAGCGCTGTTTAGCGTTGTTGAAAAACTGTAGAGTTTTTCAAATGTGAATAAAAAAGTATATTAGTAACTAATGCTGTGTCAATGATTGGTTGCATACTTTACTTATTCCCATTTGAATGACTTTACAGTTTTTCTGGATTATCAGAGCACATTGAACAACGGCTAAAGTGAAAAATATTATATTGTTTAACGCTGTACTATTTGCTATATGATGCAGAGGACTAGTATAAATATTTAAATAAATTGTTTTAGAATAAAACTAGATGTTACTCTACAGTTTCTTTAAAAATATGTTAAGGAAATTATGCACTCATATACCCGTCTAATCATTTATAAATTTTAAGTCTGCCACAATTTCTTTCTATTCTATAATAATTCATAATCCATTCAAGTACATAATTGTTTTCCTTAATGAAAACTTCGAATATGTATCTTCATATGAACACTATTTTTTAAATAGATCATACAAAGGACTTCCTAAATTTTTAAAAATTATTGCCCAAATGTTGATTTACTACATTATTACTTAAATGTTGATTTTCCTTACTTTCATAACATGTAAGACTTAAACATTTTGCATAAAATTTATATTATGCAAAATTTATCACTTGCTGTTTGAAAAAAAATTGTTGAATTCTACGCCTAAGATATCCTTATCTTGATTAAAAGATAATAGTTCAAAAAAATTTTATTTCTGATTTTTAATTTTTTTTAATTAATAAAAAAAATTACAAAATTATATATATATATATATATATATATATATATATATATATATATATATAAAAAGGAAAATTTTCTAACATGCAATTTTTAAATTAGTTCATTCATCCATAAAAATACCTTATTATTGAACGAAAACATCAATTTAAAAATATAAAGCAAAAGGCTAGAGAATTAAATTAGCAGAGGTATAATTCATGGCATAGTCGTAAATAAATTAAACAAAAATTAAAGAATTAGAGAAATATATAGAGATTTATAGAAGGAATTTGGACAAAAGGAAAGCAAAAAGTGAAAAATTGCAATGTAAATGACACAAAAAGATTGAAAAACTATCAAACATGTAAACTGAGGTATGAGGAAAAAGGCAATAATATAATTTTATATACGTAGGCAAAAAAGAGTATTTCTATTTAAATTTTTTAAATATTATCATTTTTGATGTCAATTTTACACTAATTTTAATAATAAATTATATTTTTTTAAGGAAGCGATTTATTGAACTTTTAGATTTTCACTGATAAATGAATTTACAAGCCTTCTCTTTTAACTCATATAATTCTCTCTTACTAACAATCTCTTAGCTAACAAGCCATCATAATAACTTAAAAAAGTATTATTAATAATGTCAATGGAATAATTGTAATTAAATCAACATATTTAAGATGTTTTATATTTACGCAGAATTTGTCTACTCTTCTCTCTCTCTGTCACATATATACACTAAAAATATTTCATCATATCAGTTTTATTAAAAAATATATTTTAGTTAATTTTACAAAGATTGTATAGTGCCACTTTTGTTTTATAGCTTATACAGCGTAACTCAAATATTTGCTTTTAGCTCACAATTTTCGAAATGTATATATCTTAAAATATCACAATCAGCCCCATTTTGCATGTTTAGGTGATTCTCACGACAAACTTGTGATTATAAATGTTTAATATTTAAATATAGTATTGTAGATTAAAGTTCCAAAAAAGTATTAGCACAGGAGAAAAAATTTTTTCAATATTTATTTTTATTCCCAAGCGTAAGACATATTCTTGTGACAGAGAATACTTTATTACTCAATCTCTATATAGCAGAACATCTTAATGGTTTTCTTTCCGCCTTTTCTGTTTTGATAGAGCTTTCTAGAGAATACACAAAATATGCTATTTGGGAAAATCGCCAGTAATCTCATTGTCATTTTTATGTGACTTCGGTATTTCTTTTTTATAATACTTCACTGAAAACATTCCCTGAATTGAAACAGATTTATTAAATTTTATGTGAAGCCACCATTTTATATGAAAGCCTCAACTTTCGTCACTATTCAAAATTTTAAATTGGAAACTCCTATGTAAGGTATATTATTTGATCGTAATTTCTTATATTAGAGTGCATTTTTTAATTTGCAGGAAAACATCTTTAACTTTTAAAGAAACTATTTTAGAATTCCTTATTATCCATCAAACCTTTTCAATAGTTATATGTTATATTGAAAAGCATTGCACAAACCTTTTCAATAGTTATATGTTATATTGAAAAGCATTGCACAAACCTTTTCAATAGTTATATGTTATATTGAAAAGCATTGCACAAACCTTTTCAATAGTTATATGTTATATTGAAAAGCATTGCACCAGAGGAATTGCACAAATTGTTAGAGTTAATAAATAAATCATAAACTTAGTCCTTGAAATATTTAGATGTATTTACTACATTAAATTTTGTTGTAATTGCAGCGTTGCTGGTAAAATATCTATTTAATTTTAAAGGTCATATCGTATATAAGAATTTATTTTTCCATTTTCTGCGTACCTATTTCAGTGGAAATAGTCTGATTAAGTATTCTAAAAATTTTAAACAATCTTAATTCGTTTCCCCTTCGTTGCACATTGGTGAAACAAGTTGGTAAAATTGTAATGCTGAATATCTTCACAAATTTTAATGGGACAATTTTGAAAAGGAACATTTTTTGCGAAGTTTCATCTTGCAAAGAATCCACATTAATTTGATTTAATCTCTAGTCATTTGAACATTTAGGTTTGTTTCCTTCATTAGCTAACATTAAAAAATTTATCAATAGTTTTGTTGTAGATGTAATTTTAATGATTAATGTTACTATTGTTTCTTATATCTCATTTGGTTTGATGCTGTCAGATCAGATTAATGAAACCTTTGACTCTAATGAAGTGATATTCAAGAAATAGAAATAGAAGGTAGTTAAAGATATTTGCGTCAATATGTTCGTAAGAGGAAAAAGCAGCTTATAAAAAAGAAATGAATAGAGCACCATGAGTCAGAAGTTTGTCTTACTTCCATTCCTGTTATTGTTAGCTGGAAAATATTGAGTGATCTTCTGGCATGGTGCAAGCTTATCAGGAATGTATACTGAGGACGCACTACTCTCAATTCTCCTAAGAACACCCTTTTGCTGTGACGAGGATACACACACACACACACACACACACACACACACACACACACACACACACACACACACACACACACACACACACACACACACACACACACACATGTATGTATGTATATATATATATCATTATCAAATTAAAATTTTGTTTTAAAATAAAAAAATTAATGATTTTCCTAATTTGTCATTTTTAAAATTCCATTCACTTCATAATCATAATTTCCCTTTCTGCAAAATGAAAGAGAACTAAGCAGATATTTTCTTAGTTAATGAAATACTGAGCACAACATTTTCCTTCTACAATTTATGTGAGGATGGATGACTTTATATTCATCATGTAGTTTTCTATATTTTTAATGCAATAATTTTTTAAAAAAATATTAAATGTGTTATATATAAGTTATCCATATGGAATGAAATTTTTTTAACATAAAACGTTATAAGAAATATAGAAAAATCTAAAAATAATTTTGTATTTGTCACAAATAAAATTAAAAAAATTCAGAAGAGTACACTTCTTCAATATTCAAGTAAAATGGCTTGATTTCTGAAAAGTGTTCCCAAAAGTATAAAGGAAATAATAAATTACTGCCATAAGATACAAAATTTGTCTTTATTCCACATTCAGTAACATATTCAGAACCAAATTTCACTTCATTTAACATCTATTTGCGAGCAATATTTTCAGCAAATGTGTCTTCTCTAGAAGCAAAGATTACAAGTAATTCAAGTAAAAAAAAAAAAAAAAAAAGGAAAAAATGTCATTTTTATAAGGGTAATGAACTTTTTGTATTTTGTTTTTAACCATAAAATGTAACACCTATTCTGTAAAAAAAGTGTAAATTTTTTGTAAAATGCAATTTCAACACTGATTCCGCTTACAGTTTCAAGTTTATAGTCATATTTTTATGAAATGGATTTTTGAATAAGACTTTTTTTAAAAAAATAATATGATATATTTATATATTCTTTGATTTGTTTTCCAGTGAATGGAAATATCTGGGGTTAATATTACTGAAGCATGTATATTAAAGTCTGGAATACATATAAATAATATGAATTTACTCATAAAAAACCTCATTGTAATGTAAATTATCAATTAAGTATTTATTGTCTAAAATGTAAAAATAATATAATGTGTTTGAAATCATTAAAAAATTTATTTTGTTATTTTTAAATGCTTATAGAAACTCTTTTTGATGCACTAGATTGATAATTTTTTCAAACTAAAGACATTTAAAATATCTAATAATATAATTTCGTCATTTAAAATAGGGTTATAAATAGATATGTTTTTGGTTTAATCCTAACTTTTTTTACTATACTAAAATGTTTCTGATATTTTTTCTTTGAATTTTACTTCACTGTTTACTTTTAAAAAGAATTGTTTCAAGTGTATGAACCATTCAAGTAAGCAATTCTTGAATAAAAATGTTAATATTTTAACTCGCTATCAATTGATGAAGAGATTTTAGTCTCGTGTTTAAGAGCCTAAAATTTAAAATCGATCGTTAGGCTCTAATAATCAAAATCATCTTATTATGAGAATGAAATTTTCATAAATTGGTAATATTCCAATATCGAAAATGAGGGAATCCTAAATTTTTGACAAAAATATAAATGCAAAATAAGAAAAGCAATATTATATCTTGTAACCCAAGATTAGTTGCTTTTTAAACAAACAGAGATAAAGTTTAATACTCAAGATGATTTACTTATTTTAAATGATTGTAAATTCCCAGATGAAAAGAGTATCATCTTTTGAAAGTAGTCGAAAGAATTTCTTAAAGGATTTTCTTACGCGTCAGATATACATACAAAAAGAAATCGATTATAGTAGCCATATTTATGTATAGCAAGTTACGAAGCTAGAAAGACAAGATGGTTAGAATGTTCTTAAGAAATTACTGAATATTGCCTTTCTGAAGATTTTTATGCATAATTGCCATGTTTGCGTGTCGTAGTAAATGGAATTTCGGACACTCCCAAATATACGCATTTATAAATAAGATGTTTGAATTTTCACATTTATATACTTGTAAGAAATTATGATTAAATATTAGTTTACAGTATATTTTGCTGTGGTAGCCTAGAGGGTAAGGTATTGGCGTTCTGTCCTGAAGGTTGGAGTTCATTTCCTAATGCCACCACAAATGAACCAACCAAGTACATGCAATATACATGCTCTTCAAATCTGAGCATTGAAAAATCTGTAATCAGTTGTTGAGCAGTTACCATGAGTGCAATAGTTTAGAGAAAATTTCCTCCCCCTGCTGAGTAATATCAAAATTGAGGGATAAGAATATCCTTTTAATATTGCCTGGGAGGTGGCCTTTGAGTCGCAAAAAATTACTAGGCCTTTTACCTGCTTGGAAGTGATTTCTTCGGATTTTCTGGCGGTGCCATTTATTGGAAGAATGCATGCATACACAGAGGTGCAGGTGGGCTCCGTACGCACCTTTAGGTTAACGGGTTTGGAATACTCTCCCATCACTAAATGCCACGTAATTTTGAACCATGGTCAGGTGATGAGGTTATATTTAAATATAAGAGCAATGCCGTCATTTCACCTTCCTGGTGCTCTGGTTAAAATGAAAAAGGCTTCTTACTGACTTAAATTCGCATATCCGACGTTAAAGTGAACTTGGCTTGTCTTAATGTCATAAGGAACAACAAAACTGCCAACAATATATTTATTTACTCCTCCTACAAATAACTATTAATTGAGATTTATTTTTCTGTTTTCATAAGCGCAAAATGATTTTTTATCTGAGTATAATTTCAATGGTGTGTGCATTTAGTATAGTATGTACTTTTTTATAATTTGCTATAATAGAAAATTACTTCAGATATTTATATTGGGAAATATTACAATATATTTAAAACCAGATAAAATACAGTACAGCATTTGTTAAGAGCATATTTGTAAATGATGTGGACATTTCCTTTAATTTATTTTACTTTATATTTCATTGTGGAAATAAGCTGTTATCTTGAATAAAATAAAAAGATATTTTATAAAAAAATTCAATAAAAACATAATGTAGAAAGCTTATATTGCATGTAATATGTGCATTAAAATAGAATAAATAGTTTTTCAATGAATTAGAATTACCTTTGGAGAAACCTTATTAATCCTTAAACAAGAGTAATTTCGTAAATATTTAATATCTATAAGCTTCTTCCCACTTCCAAGCAGGTAAAAGGCCTTGTAATTTTTTGCGACTCAAAGACCACCTCCCAGGCAATATTAAAAGGATATTCTTCTACCATCCAAGAAATCATCTCAGGTCTTCAAGATCTTCAGACTATAAAGAAGACCTGTGTCCTCCAGTGGATTCCTGCACACGTCGACATAGAAGCTAATGAAACTGCAGATAAATTGACCAAGGAGTGCAAGGACCTCAACACTAGCTGTAATGATATTTCTCTTTAGGATGAGAATGCAGTGGCCAGATACAAACTTAGTGAAAAATCCATTCAGACCAAACATCTTCTCTCTGTAATAACTGCGAACAGATCTGTTATTAAAACCATAACTAGGCTGAGAACCGGACACCACAGGGGTATGAAGATCGATGGAGAGGACAAAAGATCTATAGAAGTTGTGATCATAGTCCTGATACAAAGCTTACGCCTACTCACATCTATGAGCGGCTATGAGGGCTTGTCTGAGAAAAATTGAGAAGGAGTGGTGCCGCCTATGATTGATCCGTATGGAGATAACATCAATCAAGTCGCCGAGGCAATTGTCAAAATTCACGGAGGCACATAGTTCGACTCTCATGGACACAAAAAATAACGACAACAAAAAATAGTGTAAATTATTTTCATTAATTTTTATGATACGCATCTAATGTCTGAAATGTCTTTGAAAACCAGTATATATATGTTTTGATTTTTCGTATAATTTAAGTATTCCTATAATAAATATTGTGAAGGTAAAATATTGTTTTAAAATAAATTTTATGATATTAAGATTTAAAATAAAAAATTCTAATTTGTTTGTTTTATTTTTCTTCAAAAATATATATTATGACATACATATTGATATTAGTCATTTTTCAAGAGAAAACATGAGTCTCATGGTGGTTGTATAGAAAGCAGGCCTAAGTTGAAACTCTGCATTTTACTCGTTATTTAAACTGGCTCTAAAGAAATTGATACTTTAAAGGTTAAAACAGTATTAAATAAGGCAGTGAATGCAAAAAGGCAACTACATTTCAATAAACAAAGTGTTAGTTCTTTTTTACGATTTTACTAGTAAAAAAGCTATTTTATTTTTGTTAAATGTCCTGTAGGAAAATTTGACAATTTTCTGCTGCTTTAAATAATTTTTCATTAAAAAATTGTTTTAAAGTTATATTGAAAATAGAAAGTTTCTTTATCTTATTAATTTGTTTTGCTTTGATAATCAGTCACTTGATCACAAACATATATTATTTAATATTTTCGGGTTTTATGTGATTCACAACTCAAAAAAAAATCGATTTTATGTGTAAATTTCAAACTTATTTTTATTTGCTTTTAATAAAAATTCTTAAAATTTCTGATTTATATAGTAATTTTTGCTAAAAATTCAATATTTTGATTTAGTAAAAATGTAAAATGGAAAATTTTTAGATTGTATGCTAAGCTCTTAAAAACTTGTAATTAAAAAAATCATTCCTAACAATTTACAAATATTTTATAATTTTTCGCAGAACTGGCTTCTAAGAAAACTTTACATATTAAACACAAATCTATTTGTCAATCAAAAACTTTATAAAATAGAAATTTGATTTTTTGCTTTTAATACACTAATATTTTAAACTAAACTTCCATTAAGAAACCAAAAATAAAAACGACCTTAAATTTTAGTACGTCAATAATACTCATATCAAATCCCAGTTATGAGTAAGATAACGGGCTTCAAAAAATAAACATGCTTCAATAATTTATTTACATTTTTCTAAAATGCAGGGCTTAAAATGAAAATTTACTTTTTAAAAATACATAGTTTAAAGTTTAGAAAGATTGACTGCGTCAATTTCGCTGCAAGTTGAATGTAAAAATAAACTTCAAGTAATATAACAAAATATATTAATCACTGGTATATGAATTTTACCTTTCATTCAGTTTTTCTATTGACATGCATGACTTCTAATAGGGGTATTAAAGTCTCAACCATTGTAAAAAGGGACTCTGACAGGGTCATTTATAAAGATTACTTTATCAAATATTTAAATTTTTTTAATAAAGGCATTTTTCAAAACGTTTTTCATATATTGCTTTTGTGAAAATTCTTGAAAAATATTTTGTGTATTAAATAACTGTATTGTGCTCTATGTTGCATGTATATTTTAAATCTTTATCATACTACATTTAAGACTTATTTCTTAAACTTGAGACTATTCTTGATTTAAAAAATGATTTTCTTACACAAGCCATCAAAGAACTATAATAGAGAGTTTTCTTTCTCAACACATCCAAAATTCTTTATTTTGAAGTTAGAACCTTTGTATTTTCTACTCTATATGAATTTTGTCAAAAGTACATTTTTTATTGAAGAAAAACTCAGAAATCGTTCTTGAGCCAGAACATTATTTTTGTTAAGAAATTATTGTATTTTTACTTCATATTGTGGGGAACAAAGTAAAAAAGTAATGATACAGCATATTTATATAAATTTACATAAATGCTTATTTGCATACATATAATATATTTGCATGAATATATAATTTTCATTTTCAATTGACTCAAAACTGATGAAATTTATGCTCATTAATAATTTTCATATATATTAAACTTTATATACATAATTTCATTTAAAAAAGTTAATATGAAATTTTTTGGGTAAAAATATTCTCTATTACTTTTTTTCTTGATTCTGTGAATTTTGAGTCTGTGTACGTAAACTTGTATATAAACATAACCTTTCTTTACAGGTAATTTAGAATTTACTTCAGTAAATCAATATTATACGGCATAAAATAAACAGGAACATTTTAAATATTTTATACTTCTTTTGTGATATTTTAATGAGAATAAATACTAGCATTCTCCAAAGGTCTTCTCTTTTTCATTTGAAAATATATTAGAATTTGTATTGATGTAAATCATCAATAACTTTACAAACATTAATAATTTTAGACTGAAATATTTTTAAAATTTTTTATAAGTATAATATTTTTTATAAGTAATTTTTTTATAAGTATAAATATTTTGTATAAGAATAAAAGGCATTTCAACTTTGCTAAAATATCAGTTCTTTTATTTTATATATTACTTTCATTTTAAAAATGATACTGCCTTTCATATTTGGTTTAAGTATTTAAACAGTTCATAATTATTATTACAATTGTCATAATATCTATAAGGTAAATAAATGTAGAAATAATGCATATAAATACTTAAAAAGTAAAATATGAATACAATTTTATTCATCGTTTCTTCTTTTTATAATTTAACTCTCAGAAGTGAGGAAAAAATTTGCTTATGAAAACAATTTTGGAAAGCAATAAAGAATGAAATTTTTGTATATATTTAAAATTACAACTATTATTATTTATTTAATACTTAACTATCAATAATTTTATGGTAAAATAAACAAAGCATGTAAAAATAGAGTTCCATAAGATTTATATTATTTAAGACCTGCATTGCTATAAGGAAACTGAACAAAATGAAATTAAATTGTATACTTCTATAACTCACTCATACACACATAATATCCTGTTGCATTAATTAATTTTATTTTTACTATATTTATGCTGTATAAGAAATTACTAATATGAAAATAAATCTTTTTTTCTCCTAGTAGATTTAAAACAAAGTAAAATGGTTGCTCTCTAATAATGAGACATACAAACCTCTATAATATAATATAATATTTTCTTTGATGTGAAATTTAAAAAAATGAGTTACATAAAGTTTAAACCTCTTTTTCTGTGATTTATTTTTCAGCCAAATAATTATCAAACTTAATATTTTATGTATTTAATTTTGTATCAATTATGAATGAAGACAAATTTGTCATAAATTAGGGGTGGAATAATTTTTATTTCTTCTATTCCATTATATAAGAAAACATTACTTCTCATTTTATAGAATAACTCAGCAAAAATATATTAAGAATTTTTAATAAAATGTGTCACGGTACAAAATAAATTTCTTTTTATGATCATTAGTTCTTCATTTTTTGAAAATTATTGTCAAAGTCTAATAGTTTTAACCCAAGAATTTTTCTTTGAACTGTTTGATTGCATTTTTTAAGATAGAATCCTACTTTCGCATTAATTATTTTAAGGCGTTTAATTTGTACTAATATCTCTAGTGTAAATTATTACAAAGTTTGATATTTTTTGAAAATTAAATGACTTTTTGAGAAGTCATGTAGCAGTATCAAAACATTTTTATTAATTTTTGAAATTTTGAAATAAATATATTAATTTATGCATTTTTTATTTCATATCAAATTAGATATATATATATATATTTAAATATATTCTATGAATATATATATTTCCTTAAATTATACATAATAATATTAAACATCAGTATTAAGTCAAAATAACCACCAGATAGCGGAAATAAAACAGTGAATATACATATATATTGATAAGTTTTATATGCAGCAGTTTACAAAATGACTAATTCAAATGAGTTCGCATGTTCTTTTATTACCTATTCATTTTAGCACTGTTTTTTATTCTTTATTCATATTAGCACTGTTTTTTATTACCTATTCAATTTAGCAGTAAATTATCTGGTTTGAAACTTGCTTAATTATGAAAGACTATTCCAAAATTGTTGAACAGCTTCATTAATTTTGTTTCCAATTCACTAGGTAACCATAAAAGTTCTATCTCTTTTTACTGAAGGAAATTGCAAATGTCACTTTGGAAATGCATAAACTAATACAAAGCTAGCTTCAATATTTTTAGAAAGATGATAAATAAGACTTGCACACAAATCTATTGAATATAAGTGATGAAACTTTGAGCCGAATTGAGTTCTCTTGATTTTTTAATCGGGAATTTTAGCTATGTATATAGTCATTAAATTGAAAGCAAGCTTAATCTGTGAAGTAAACATTATTAAACTTTGTAACTTTGTTAAGAATACATCGGCGTAACATCACAAAAGGTGGAGTTTGGTGACTGGATCATTTTAACTTATTCAATTCTGGAACAGACTGTAAACAATGTTAAACAATGCGGGTTATATTCCAAAAGATGTTTCAGATGCGCTTAACCATATGGCATTACTTGATAAAACTAGATAAAACTAGTTTTTATTTGAATTTACCTGAAACATTTTGAAAAGAAATTTTGATGTTAACATTTATATTTCTCCATGTTTTAATCATTCTACCATGATATTTATGCACCTACATGAGACTTCTTTTCATGAAAATATTTTTGTCTTTTCAATGTATGCAAGATACAACATTTTGAAGCCTTTGTCTTAATAGAAGTTTTGAAAAAGCTTCCTTTGCGATTTTTAACTGATTTAAGCATAACGCAGTTATTGTCAAGAGGAACATTTCTTCCACAAAATAACTAGCCATTTTCCTTCAAATCTAACAATAAGTTCATGCAAACGACTTGTATTATTACCCTTCATAATCTCATGTGGATAACACTAAATGATTTTTTTTAATTAATGTCTTGTATTATTTAAAAACTGATTCTTGTATTCTTTAAACAAAAAAAAAGTTACTGGAAAAAAATGTATTTAACATGTAGATTAACATCATAAATTTACGTGAAATCCAATAAGATGAATGAAATATCTGATTCCAATATTTACTGGATCGTTAACAAAATATTAAATAAATAAAAAGGTGTGTCAAAGTGAACTTTAAAATATGCAAAAAAGCAATTATTTGCTTATGTACAGAAAATGCATTTACTCTCACATCATAGTACTTTTAAGGAAAAAAAAATTAATTATCAATGCTTAGATATCATGTAAAATGTTTTTAAATATTAAAAATGTTTCAATCTTCATAAAAAAAAGATGGATTATAATTTTTTTTTCAATTTCATGCGATTTGTTTGTTTACAAACTGTGACAATAAAGCATCTTTGAGGAGACATTTTTATAATTTTCTCATGTACTTTCGATATATATTTCCAGAAAAGCTTTCACAATAAACAATTATCTTTCATTGGGATTTTAGAACTAAGAAGTAAACATGGCCTGCGAGAACAGATTACTTAGTATCCTTTAATTTAATTGATCGTCAATTAGACGTAATTAATAGAATTCATGCAAATATAAACAAAGGATGCCGAATGAAGGAATGACTGACAAGAAAAATTACAGTCTAACACCCTCGGAATTCATTTACACATAAAAGAAGCCATATTGTAATTTTGGAGTTGCGTATTGAATTTTATTATTGATTTTATTCCTAAATCTAATCTCACATAAGTCCTACTTTGTAAAGTATAGGAAATTTTAAAGAAATATATTTTTATTATAAATAAATACCTGGAATACAGTTAGGGAAGTGCTTTAGAGCAAACAGGGATATCAAATTTTATTCTTATTGGATTCCGATTACTTTGAGTCAGTTAAAAAAAAGTGACTCTAATTCCTTAAAATTCAATATGCATAAAATTCCCCATGAATTTCATAATTACACTAATATTTATATCCAATCTTAAGTAAGTTGAATTTGGTAAGATGCCATTTTTCTCAAAAAAAAAAAAAAAAAGGTTTTTATAATGAACAATGCTTGAAACAGATTCATATGTGTGTTTTACACAAAATAAATCAAACAGTATTAATACAAAAAAGATGATAGTGATAGAGTCAAATTTTTCAAATTAATAATTGCTGAAATTTCTGAATTCAAATTCAAGTAAATTAAAATAGGTGGCATATTTCTTTTTTAAAAATATTTTCACAATGATATAACTACCTCGAATATTATTAGGTTTTGATTTAGTGTTAAAAGTCATAAATTTTAACATATAAATTAAATTTTTAATAAGTTAGAAAATATTTTAAAATTTTAGAGCCGCTTAAAATTTTAAGTCTTTGTCATGAGTCTGATGCATAAAATAGTTAAATTATTTTTTAACTTTTAACCCAACATTTTATTTAATTATTTATTCTTTTATTATGATCGGAATACAAAATTACCTTAAAATACCGTTTATTATTTAATTGTACTTGTGTGGGTGATATTAATCTAGTTATATATAACTCTATTATTACACTTGTGCATACAAATAATGTTGTTGTTGCAGCTCCTCGAGGTCAGCAGCGATAAACCAGGTCCATGAGCGCGTACACCTTCAAAAAGTCCAGAACCATAAGTGGATTCTCCATCAGATCTCTTCCGCAGAGACCAAGGAATTGAAGAATATGCTCAGGAGAGGCCTGTTCATTTAAACACTTAGAGCAAATTTCAAATTTTTTCGTGCCCTCGACGAATTACAAGTTACTAAGATGGCCACTTCTGAAACGGGTAATAGCCGTTTGTTCTTGTCTATTAAGACCAGTAGCCAGAGAAGCATCTGGAAACGTGCAGTGGTACCAATGATGCTCAGGAGGGACAATCCAAGTGGTTTTATTCTCGTGTTTAATCTTTGAGTGGATCTCCTGAAATGTGAGAGGTGCCGATGACACACCTTCCTCATCCACACCAGCTTTGGTCAAAGTGTCTGCAGACACTCGAGATCCACGTGGGAAGGAATCCACTGTCGGTGAACATGATTGCGATACGGACAGACGTTTTAACATTTGAAGTATTGAAACCCCAGGCCTGAATAGAATAGTAATACAAATAATTGCGGATTTTACTAAACGTATTCCCACTCTTCGAGGTTCTTTCCAAAGGCGGTCATTTTGAACGAAAACTTTACTTATATTAAAGCATATGAAATAAATTTTAAGCATGTATTATAATTTATTTTCTAACGCAGATGTTAAATATTAACAAAATACTGAAACATATTAAACATAGAACAACATAAAGGTAACTTGGTATAAGAGGCTTTTTATAATAACTTTTTGAATAAAATAAATATCTAAAATTGGATTCGTGCAAAGTTATTTTAAAATTTTAGAATTATCCAAATTTCTTTATCCCAGGCGCATATCTGGTATAAAGTGAAGAAAATTTATTTCCCATTAAATAGTAAAATTATGTTTAGATGTTGTTACAATTATATATAAACCTTTATTTAACTTTTCTTTAATAAATGAAATTTACATAAAAATTATAATATTACAATATTATTAACAGAAAAAACGAAAAATCACTTAGAGAATTTATTTATTCGTATATATATATATATATATATATATATATATATATATATATATATATATATATATATATATATATATATATATATATATATATATATATATATATATATATATATATATATATATATGTATATATAAAAATATATATATATAAATATAAATATGTATATATCTATCTATCTATCTATCTATCTATCTATCTATCTATCTATATATATATATATATATATATATATATATACATATATATATATATATAAATATATATATATATCTATATATATATTTATATATATATATATATATATATATATATATATATACATACATATATACATTTATATATACATATACTAATCCTATGAAATGTACTTTTGATATGCCACTATACTATTACATGCTATATAAATTTAATCTTTATAAAAAAATATTTTTTTTAAAATACTTAACAGAAAAAAGTAAAAAAATATGTATATTGTTCATAAAAATACCATTCAAGGAAATTTTAACGCAAATAGTGTAGTCTTTATTCTTTCAAATTATTAATAAGACTAAAACAAAATTATTAATTTTTAATGTCAGAGTTCGAAACTAAAAAAATTAAAATTTTCTTATATATAAATAATATTTTTATAACTCAATAAATACTGTGTGGCGATTCATCAATCCTGAGGTAGATGTTTTGCCTCATCATTTCACCTAAGTAATTAAAATTGCAAAATACTTAATATTTATTAATTCAAATGCATTTTTTTTAAAAAAATGAAGAATAAGTATTTCAAGTGTCTATTAAATTAAACTTGTAGTTAAAAACGTGAAATAATAGGAGCATTAAGCTTACGAAATTTTAAATTGTATTTTGTGTAAGAAGATAGCAGATTACTTCTCAAAAAACAAACCGTTAATTTTTGCTTAATAACATTATTTTGATAACGATTATATGTATATTTTTTCATTTTTCTTGTTTAATAGTTTTATTTTTATATTTTTGAGATTAAAATGTGCACCAAACGTATAGGAAGCAAAATAATATCCCTCTTTCTTAGTATCTTATTTTTCTTATATTTAACAAAATATTCTATATTTTTAAATAACAAAAAAGTTGGCATAGTCTAAATATTATTTTCATGTTTACAAATTATGTAGAATTTGATAATTAGCTCGTAATAGAGACTAAATTGCAACTTTTTTCCAATTAGAAAGAGCTTAGATAAAGGGTATTGACTATATAATTGGTTATAATTAATACAATGATCTAGAGAAAATATATAAAGCTCTTCAGAGTACCGAGCGAAAGAAGAATCCTATTCATTGATGTTTTCTTTTTTTTTTCTTAAGAAATGAAAAATAAAATTGCAAATTTAAGGAAAAGAATACATTTATATACGTATAATCATGTTTTGAAATTTTAGTTTATGCACATTTTATCTATGTTACAATAAAGTGTATATTTTAGGAAAGGAATAATAATAATAAACATACATTCTTTTATTAGCTCAAGGAGTCTAAATGAAGTGGAGGCGAATAAATGATTATTGTCTGAGAATTTATTTCACAAATTATGATTCAACACTTTTGAGTACTGATTATATAAGAGGAAAATGTTTCTTTAATGTTTATACACAATATTAGATTTTAAATACTGCAAAAAAAGATTGACTATCAGAAAAGCAGATAATATAAGCGTAGCTCTATAATTATGTAAATTGTTTTTAAAGGAAAAGAGAAATTAATAGAAGTAAAATTATACGTACCACTTCCAACTTTTTCAATACGCTACAAAAGTAAAAAAAAATAGTATTCAAAAAATTACAATTCAAAGGAAATTTCACGGAAATAGTGTAGTCTTTTAAATTTCTTATTACTGGAGAATTACAAAGCAATATATTAAACAAAATAATACTAAATTTTAAACATTTTAATTAACATTTTTATAGTTTTTTATCAGTTATGCAACCAGGCAATTGAATAATATAAATTATTCCAAACGATAAAAATATTATATATATCTTTAAATATTTATTACTCTAGGATTAGTATATGTATAATAAATGAGAATAATAATTAACAAAACATTTATAAATTATATTTAGTTTTCAGCATCTATTTATAAAATTAACTGTTCCTAAGAAAATTTCAGAAGAATGTATAGTGGTTTTCATCATTCTAAGCTCAAAATAAGACTATTATTTTAATTACATGATACTATTTTTTCTCCTTCATATGATTATTTAGAGAATTTCTCTTAGAAATACTTACAAAAAGAAGTATAAAATGTTACTTTCTTAAAGAAATGAACCCTTCTGGACAGTAATATTTTTATTATCCTCCAAATATTGGAAAATATCTACTTATCACAATTTTCTAAGAGCAGGACCGAAACGACTTTTAATTAAGGCCATAAAACCAATTACTTTCATTTTTTGAGTTTTCATAAAATAGGAAAGAAAGTATTCGATTTTTGTAAATTAATGTTTCCAAAATGAATTAAGATTTCTCAGAAAGTAAAATATATGTACTTAAGAATATTAGCACTTTAGCTTTTCTTAAATACTATCATTGAATAAAGGTAATAGTTTTCCACGAAAATATTGCTTCACATAATTTGAAAATTTTCTTTAACGAATGAAATCCATTTTGTTCGCAATTATTTAGTAATTACATATAGTTAAAAAAATCTTTCTTAACTAATAACTTATTAAATCCTTTCACAAATTTTGGTATTTTTTTTTACAATAAAACTTTAATTTCTTATATGTCTTTGAAACTTCTATTTTTTATCAACATGTTCTTATATTTAAAATTTGATTTGATTATTGATGAAGCAGAATGGCACGTACATGTGTTTCCTATTTCATAACAAATTCTACTTTAAAAGTAATCACATTTTTTAAAAAGATTTAAAACTTTCACAGTCGTTTATATTAATAATAATAAAATTAAAGTCAACTCTTAAGTATGAATAAACAAAGTATAAATATCCTTTCCCAAAAATAGCTTTACTAAACTTTCATTTGCAGCAACGTATTGTAATATAAAAGTAATAACTAGCAAATTCAATTAAAATTAAAATTTTGTCTCTTTAAACCTTTATATTATTTTTTGTTAACATTTATATGGTGTTTTTAGTTATAAATTTATAAAATATTTTTATTAATCTATTATCCATTGTAGAAATCTTCTTCATTTCTTCTAAAAATAAAGATTTTAAGTAAAATCTTTATAGATTGGGAAAAGAGAGAGAGAGAGAGAGAGAGAGAGAGAAAATAATATGAAGTTACACCCATTCACATTAACAAAATTCATAATTATAATTTTTATGGGAAAAGGACAGTTTAAATTTTATACCTAAAAATTTCTTGAAATGTTTTTTTGAGATACCTACTTTCTTTACAAATAATTTTGGCACTTTTGTCCCGTGTTTCATATTTATAATATTATTATATACCACTCATTAACCTAAGCATTCACTGAAGTTTCTTATTCTCTATAACTTTAAAATTATTTCCCACAGAAGACATTTAACGATGTAATAGGTAGAAAAAGCTAAAGCAACATTTGGGTATTCAAAAATTTCTTTTTCGTGTTGATTTAGTAATTCTTGAAATGTAGTAGATATGTGGAGACAGGTACAATTTGTACAGACCAACTTTACCAAAAATTAACATTATGTCTGTCCTCTTTTTAGATATTTACATAAATTATTTGCTTCCATTGTAATATTTTTAAATAAAATACAAAAAGAGCTAATCTTAAGGATTTTATGATGATTTATTTCGATTACAATATATTTGTAAATGCATTATTGTACAAGGTAAACAAAGTTCTCGCCATTTTTAGTGATCCAAAAGTACATGATCTACGGAAAGTGTAGAGTATTGTTAGTCCTCGAATTAATCCCTATTGGCATCCAGCACCTCTTTCAAACATGTCTCCAGTTGTTCATTCGCCTTGCGGTAAGGAGAGTTTGAACACCAAGAAGTCTATGAGTGCTTGGGTAAATGTGCTTCATTGTTGAAGGACATTCCACCAAAATGTTTGTTTAGGGAATGGAAGAGGTGTCAACCTTATAAAAACTCGGCTTGATGAAATTCCGCTGACTTGTTTTAATTGCAATAAGTTTTATCTGACGCACATTGAAAGCTTAAAATAATGAATTCGATGTGATTTGTCTGGACTGTAATAAGTAAGGAATGAAATATGGTGAAAACTTGGCTAAATAAACAAGGACTGATTCGTGTCAACTTTCAGGTCTTTTGAAATGAGATACTGCGAAATCTAGCAAAAGAACTGGCTGTGATTTGCTTCAATTTTAATATATTTTGAAATGAGATACAATGGAAGTTCAGAATAATGATCTGGAGACTATTTACACCGATTGTGTTATCTTGCGGAATGGCATACATTGAAAATTCAGTTTAAGTGACTAGTTTATAATACACTAATCCGCAATATATTTTAAAAGGAAGTACTGTGAAAACTCAGTTTTGAACTGGCTGTGATTTGCTTCGAATTTAATATTTTTTGGAATGAGGTATAGTGAAAACACTGGATAATGAACTGGTGATTATTTATGTCGACTGCGATATCTTCCGAAACGAGATACATTGAAAACTCATCTTTATATGCTGGTTATGATCGCCCTCGACTGTAAAATCTGTTGAAATGTAGTACTGAGGAAATACAGCTTTTGAATTGGCTATGATTTATCCCGCCTGTTTTATCTTTTAGAATAAAATATTGCGAATATTTGAAGTGTTTATATAACACTGTCTAAATATTAATTAACGTATTTTTATAATAAAGTGATATTTATAAATATTTTATAAATGTATGATTTGTTATATTATTAATTTATAAATCAATTAATTAATGTATTTTCATAATAAAAAGATACTTATAAATATTTTTTATAAAATGTATGATTTGTTATATTATTAAATTATAAATTAATATATTTAAAATAAATGTGATTTAATATATAATTAAGTTATAAATTAATTAATGTATTTTATAATAAAATTATACTTATAAATATTTTTATAACTGTATGATTTTTTTATGTTATTATGTTATAAAATGAAATACTTATAATTAAAATACCAAAATTTAAAAAAAGTTATAAACTACTTCAACGCAAATTAAAAAATATGAAAAATAGAAAATGGAATTGAATTAATTTGTATAACTGAACATTTAGAGTATGTAACAAATCCTATGCATCTATTGACAAGCATTTTTCTTATAAGAAATATGTGTATTTTCTGTACATTCATTGTATTTTAAACTTAATTAACATTTCTCAGATTACATGTCTTTTCAAATTCTCATCTGATGATATAATTAACATTTATTACAAAACAACTGATAACATAAACTTTATGAATACAACTTTTAAATTAAATTTATTGTCACACAATTTCTTATTTAATTTATGATTATTGCTGAAAAAGAAATTATAAGCATATATCTTGATTAATTTCGTATTCAAAATACATAAAATGTATATCCCTGGTAATCATTAATATAAACTAAAATTTTAGAATTATTTCATATTTTTTAATTCTACAATAATTTCTTAATTTTTCATTAATTGATTGTTATTTAAATAAAAGCTTAACTGACTGTATAATTCCAAAATAAGGCAGATAATAACGGCTCGTAGATCCAATATTTATACATTATAACACAGAATGGCAATAGCTAACTCGTATAGTGAAGCGATCTCGTAAAACATATTTTGTACGTTGGAAAGAAACATTTTCTGTAAAGTTCCTTGACTGTCAGGCAACAGCTGCATCAAGTAATATGCTTCTCTCTCGATACATTCTGTAAAATAGTTATTTTCTCTAACATTTTATAACTGCTAATTTGGAAATAGGAAATAAGAGTTATAATATGTTACTCACATTTTTATTTATTAATCATATAAAATACTTTGTATAAAATAAATATTATTTATCCGTATTTTGTATAATTTACTATAAGTTCATTTTGCATTGAGTTTCGATTAATTATATCAGCTAAAGGAATGAACTAATAAAACGAATTATTTTCATAAAATTAGGTATAAATTAGGTTATATTTGTAAATTAAAAACAATGATTTGATTAATGTTAGAATATTATATATTTACATTAAATAATAACATATTTATGACTAAAATAGAGTAGTTTAAACTATTTTTGAAATATAAAAAACTGTTAGAAAAAATAATTAAGTATGTTTTTTTGCAAATTTTTTTTGAAAAAAAAATTATTACTATTAATGGCATTTTTTGGTTACTGAAAAAAATACACTTACAATTAATTATTGATTTAGACACAAAGATAAAACAATTTAATTAGTGATCTATATTTCTCCCTAAAATAATTTGAATAATTGAAAATTCTTAGCTTTCCTGCGCTTTAAATTAAATTATGCGAAAATTACAAAATTTTAATCTGTTTGTGTTATGTAACACTGCATGGAATAAAAAAATATATATAAGAATAATAACACTTCATAATTTCAAATAAGTTTAAATAGGATATCGCTTTTCTTAAATTTTAAAATTTATCTGAAAAATCATTATGCCTTAAAGCCAAAAAATAGGCAAATTTTAAAACCAAATATTACATAAAACTGTATTTCTAACTTGATTACTCCGAATGAGACATAATTTAACTAGGCAGGTAGGTAAGAGCAAATATACAATTTATTAAAATTTCAAAGCAATTAAGTACTTAAGAATGTATTGACTACAAAAATTTTTATCCAATTACTACAAAAATATTTATCTATTTACACTTTTGACGAAAGATTTGAGGGGATTTTATACAGATATCCTAATGATAGACCTTATTACCAATTCATTATAAATATTGGGTTTTATAATTTATTAATTAATGGTGGATAATTTTTATTATAGTATGAAAACCTGTAGGTTAAGACTATTTAGCATAGATAAGGACAATTTTGTCCCATATGACAAATATTAAACGCAAAAAATGCAGATATGGCTAGTTATTGCAGTATGAGAAAACAACTCTAGAGTAATGCAAGACAAACAATCTATGAAAGGACCATCTAAAGTTTCTTATATTCATTTCTTCTATAAATGGGAAATTTAATAAATAAGTATATTCATTTAAATAAATGATAATTTACATGCCTGGAATTGATTGATGTGCAGCAACATGACCATAGAAACCTCAAGCATTTGTTTGATATCATTAAAGTGAAAAGGAAAATTAGGCAGATCACTCAACACCCCAACTACGTTGGCAAACCTTGTACCATTTAAAATGAGTTGCACAGTATAAACGATTTTGCGATAATAAATTAAAAATTTATATTTTTATTTAAAATTTTAATTTTTTTGTTTTTAAGAAAAATTTACACGACTGTTTTAGTCATTTATCAACTATTTAATATATTTTTGAGGGTTGCAAACTAGCTAATAACGATAAATGAAATAGATCGACAATTTACATTTTTCTCTTAAAAAAAAATTAAACTAAATAATTATTGATTGTCTAACAGTGAATTGCTACTCTTTTTTTTATTTGTATTTCGTAATCAATGTTAAGATTCAGTCTACTTATAAAATGATTATTTTTTGAAATATCTTAAATTTTGTGATTTCAATTAATTTATTTTAAAATATTTTTAAAATTAACTAGCCATTAATTTAAAGGTTAAATGTTCTTTTGAATTCTATATTCTTTTTCAAAATAAATCTCTAACTCTCACTACTAACGGGAAAATTGACTTTACATTTAAGCTGAGTTAATTGAAATTAGAATACAATTTAGAGAAATTAAATTCTCCACTTTAAATTACTACTTAACTTTTCTTTCTGCAACTTATACAAAAGTTAATATAAGTTAATCCAATTAATTATCATTTAAATAATTGTCTTTGTCCACTAATTTAAAAGTAATTAAATTATGATCAGGCTTTAAATTTCTTTCAAACCATTGTCTTTAATTTCAATTAAATTTTAATATATATCTTGGTGCTAAAAAAAGTAATCATTGAAGAATGGAAGAATCATTTAAAAACAGGTCTGTTCAAAATAAAAATATTATAAAAAACATTGATTATAAATTTTCATATTTTTAAATATTAGAAATTAATATCTGGTACATGCTAATAATCGACACGAAATCACAAGAAATTTAATATCATATATAAATTATATACACATTTTTAGTGTACTTTTCGCATTTATTTTTCTCTAAAACCGAAATCTTTAAAATAACTTGTAAAAAAAATAAAGATAAATTATGCTTGTTGTTTTTTTTATTGCTAAATTAAAAAAAATTAATAAGCATATATTTCCCATTTTCATTTTAAATTATTTTGATTCCTATTGATTTCACAAAATAATATTTTGAGAAATCTTTGGGCAATTTCTTATTGAATTGCATGGAATGTTTTAATGAAAAGATAAATCTTTAAAACTCTGAAATTACTTTGTCTAACTTTATAAGCCACTCATATCTATTCTTATTGATATAAAAATAGTGATAAAAACATGCATAGGAATCTGCATACATAAAGAATTTAAAATCTGAAAGAAAATTCAATATTTACTCAGTAATAATATGACATAACATCTTCCATTACTAATGTACCTGTAAGACGATGTTAAATAAAGAATTATATTTCTGAATTTCACTTAAATTTAACATAAATTTCAATATAGTTTTTTTGATATTTTTCTTGTTTCCCACTTCATTTGATAGAAGAAAAAAATCCTTAAAACTTACTTTAAAATTGCTCATTCTAAATTTAAATTTATATGAATCTAAGTTTTTTAAATTGTAAGAACGTTAAATACTAATTCAAAGAAACGGATATATGACGGAAATAGGATAAGAACAATTGTAAGTTATATTCATTTTACTAAAATTATTATTCACAGCAAACATTTTGACACATTTCTGAAGCATAATATGATCACCAGAGAAAAATCATTTAAAATAGTTTAGAAAAAGTTCCCCGAAATTTCCTATACTCGTCCTTATCTTGTTTTTTATGCAAAATACTGTAATTAAAATAGTTAATATTATTTACAGTTAATAACAGCTTTTAATGAAAGTGACAGTAATTAAAAACTTTTATTAAAAGTAATATTTATGTTTACTAAATTAATTCCTCAAACTATTTAATAATTTTAATAACAAAGACTACTATATATTTATTAATATGGAAAGAAATTATGTAAAAAGACTTTATTAACTTTTTTATGCCTATGAAAAATTCAGAGGTTTTAATAAAGTTAATTCCTTTTTATTATGTCTAGTTGTAATATTTTATTCTTAATTTTATTTTCATTATTATAGTAATGAAAACTAATTACAAAATATCCATAATTCCAATTTCATTTATTAAGGTATGATATATATTTTTTGGAATTGAATAATGTGTCATGAATTTGGAAATAAAAGTTCAAGCTTTTTTAATTTTATTCATTACTTTTTAAGAAGTCAAAACTTAACTGTTCTTGAAGTAATATTTTATAAATCGATTAGATTTTTTATAAAAAATATGTTAAAATTTAAAAGAAACTCCTCTTTGTAATGAACATTAAAATTAATTTTCTTAAAAATATTATATCTTTGAAAATTCTATAGCACTTCAAAAATATTTTATTTTTAAGAAAATTAATCCCATAAAAATATTTGTGTGCAGTTGACTACTTTTACTACAACTAATAAAATCACATTAAATCATTATTATCAATATCTCTAGAAATAAATTTTAAAATAATCATTATAAAATTTTCCTTTATATAAATGTTTGTGCAAATAATCAATATTTGATATATTTTATTTTATGTATTTACGCCTATATTTTTATATCAAAATATTTATGTTTTGATAAATAGAATGCAACGTTTTTAATTTAAGTTAATTGCTATTAAAGTTAAATATATTCATATTTAATTCCCAAGAATTGAACAGTTTATTTTATACTAGTGATCTAAATAGTTTTACTTCTCCAAAGCATTATTATAAATTATCAGTCTATTTAATTATGTATTATTTTACGCTTAAGACAATAGATTGCTCCATAAGCTAGAAGAAACTAGGTTTTAAACCTCTGCCTCAAATTTTCTGAATTCATTGTATTATTTAAAGAATGGTAAATCTGTTATAATCTGCTGACACTAGAATAAATTTAAGTTTTTATTTGTTAGAAAACTTGATTAAAATTGTGTTTCTTAGTGGGGAGTAGAATAATATGATTATATGTATCATATTATTTTACTCACCATTACTATACACTAGTTAACCTCGTTTTTCTAACAAATAAAATTAACAGTTATTAATTTTACAAATAATAACTTGCTTGTAAGTAAACGTACTTTAGGTTCTTAGACCAGTACGATATAATTATGTTAATTTTACAAATAATAACTTGCTTGAAAGTATTGAGCAGATAATTGCAAAGAATATATTATTCAATATTTGGAAATGTTCTTTCAAAAACGACTTGTTGACAGACATAAATGTTATTTTTAAAGTAAAAGACTTTTATTTTTAGCAATTATAATAAAACTCTTAAAGCAATAACCACTTTCATGATTTTTAAATGTAATTTTAACTGGTTTCTATCTATGTAAAAAATTAGATAAGGTATCTGTATAGAAATAATAGAGAAAGTCATGATAACAGGTGAGTTACATAACTCAATTCAAAGTTTTTTTTCTTATTTGAAATAACTCCTATTATTATATAAGTAGGTTTTATTTTAAATTTATTCAGAATATAAATTTTAACATAGTCATAAATTATTTAATAATCATTTATTCATATTTTTCTTGAACTCGAAAATAATTCCTTTATTTATCCATATACATTAAACATTTTGCACTTTTGATTATTAAATTAATCTAAAAAGGCATATTCCAAATATTGGAAAATTGTAGATATTTTATTTCTAAATTTGATTAGCGTTATATTGTTTTATCGTAACTATTATTTTTCTACAAGCTTCTTGCTTGAAAAGACATTACAATTTGTGAAATTACATTGTGCTAATTTTATAAGCTCACTGTAATTTACGCCTATTCACTGTAAATATATTCATTAAAAATAGTTAGTGACAGACATTTCGACAAATATAATTTAAAGTGAAAATGCAAATAGAAAATTTAAATCCTTGAAAATATTTATATTTAAACATAAAGTTACTTTTTTTATAATCTCTTTTTATTTTCACTGAACAATATCAAGTTAATTTCTTATAATTCACTTAGTTATTTTACCTGATATTCGCAAACAAATTGTTTTATAATTAGTTTATTTACTTTTAATATCATTATATAGATTATTTGTTAAGTTAATAATAAGAAATAAGTAATTTTGAATCACATGTACATGTTTCATTTCATTTATTATTTATATTCGGATAAGAGAAAATATATAAATTTTAAAGAAATAATACTTTGCTCTCTTTTTCAAGAATAATATTGAGAAGATATTTTTCTAACATAAAAACAAATATGAAATAAAATTAGAAATTTAAATTCATGTAATCTGAAAATGAACAATGAGAGGTTTTACATTGTCATTTATTAATTTTAATAATTGCTAAATTTAATAAATTTTTTTGTACACATTAAATATAAGAGATAGATTATAGATAATATTTCTAAAATATTATACTATTATATAGAGAGACGATAATTAAGTCGTCTTGTGAAATTATCTCATAAAATATGTTTCCTATTTTAAACAGAAAGATAAGTTTAAAAGTTTACTAAGTATTCTGGCAACAGCTGTGTTAAACAAGATTCCTAAGGTTTAATAAATATGCATCTCTATATTGTTCTTAGCGACAGCAATATTTTTATTTGCAGCCCATACTCGATAATTTGAAAATATTCTACACAATTTTTGAATAATTATTAATTATGGCATTTACAATTTTTTCACATTTATTTACTAGGATTACAGCCGTATTTTTTTAGATATTTAAGATATATTCCTTTTTCTTAATTAATCATTCTTAACATGTGCTTAAAATATGCACGTAAATAATTTTCTTAAAATTACTCTCTGACCCTTGTAATATAAATATTAAAATATTTCAACCATGCAATTTATTGTATTTTTCTCTTAGAAATCATAAACGACAAAGTTATAACTAAATTGGAAAGTCATAAATTGGAATTATTTGAATTATTGAAATTCTGTTGTTCCAAGCCTGTCCAATGAACACAATGCGTATTAAAGTTTGGTACTATTGGGAAAACAAGAGTGAAGTTGTGGATCACAGAACCCATCGAAAATTTGACCACCTTGTATGAGGTAGGTGAGAAAAAAACTAGCTGCGAGAATTCCGACACTGATGCTTGTGATCATTAGCAATATGGTTCCGTTGGAGTACAATGCCAGTGGTTCTGGCATTGTACTCCAAGGAATTTCCAGAGTCCTGAACATTCGCGTTAAGCAACTGTGGAAACCAGTGAAGAAACATTTTACTAGCTTCGAAAGCTTACTCGATGTTAGAGTAGTCCTTACAGGGTAGACACTTGGGGAATCTAGCAGAACAAATTCAAGTCCTGCTATTCGGGATCCTACAGCAAGAATAAAGCATAGAGTATGGATAGTCTGATGTATACTACTTTGGAGCTGGCTGCGTTTGAATCACTGCCCAAAAGCCCGTGTTATTAGGAATGTCAAAGTCATATTATATCCTAGAATATTATACCCATATCTGTGTTCACAAATGAGAAGGATAAGCTCAAAGAAGTATCTTCTTCGAAACGTCTCGACCAGGATTTTCAGCGAATTTGTTCAAAGTTGGTATTATGTCCTCATGTCTCCCTTCCAAACATCATTGATGATGAGTTTTCCAATCGTGATATTGCGAAATCGGTGAAACCATTATTTGAATCTCTGCAATGGCCAAACAGTTCAAGAAAACAAGGGACGAGTCAGTTCTTTCACAAAATTCCGAGTACGAAGCCACTTGTTTCTTTTCCCCCTCACCCCTCTTTCAGGAATGGTGCCATAAGAGGAAGAATTGCTCACCTAACTGTCAAGAAAGTGTCGGAGGAAGATGCCATATTCATTTGAGCGCTGGAATGAATCATGACATTGCCAATAATGTTCTGTTGACTTCCGATTCCACAGAAGAAAAATATGATGATTTCGGGATAAATGGGAAAAACAGATAGTGTGGGGATTTTGATTAAATATATGAAACATTTATATACTAATTTTTATTTTTAATTCATAAATGAAATTATCTAACTAATCCAATTTAATTGACTAGTAAGTATTTATGAGAGTAAAGATTTTTTCTTTAAATTATTATATAACTACTAAATCTATTTATTTAGAGTGCATAATAATTTAATATATGAAATTAAATTTACTGTAACAATAATCAGTTAATATTTTCTTTAATTTTATTACAATACATATGTTTTTTGTTTATATATATACAGCTAGTTTCGCGTTTGATTATTAGATTTAATACTCTAGTGCACAATTTGATGTAAATCATCTGCAGAAAATTGGTTTAAAATTCTAAGTTAGTGGAGTTTATAATTTAATCCATTTTTAAAATATTTTTGAATATATTACATTTTATAAATCTCTTAGAGGAAATGCACAAAAATTAATTTCATTTCAAGTACAGCACATTTCATAATGCTTTTTTAAAATTTTTTGAATTTACATTTTTTTGAATTTTTGATAAGAAACTAAAGTTAATTTGCTATAATTGTAGTCCAAGAATTTTTAAGTACCTTTTTTAAATTTATTAAATATTTTCATAATGATATGCTGTAAATGAATGAGAATAGTATTAAATTAGAATCCTTTGCTCGTAGTGTTTCTCACATTTTGGAGGAATTTCATTTAACAAATGTAAATACAGTTACATATGATTTGCAAAATTTATATTGCTTTGTTTTATAGAATTTTATTAATTAAAACTTAAATTGAAGCATAATTATAATTGATGCTTATGTTAGTCATGCTTTAATAGTTAATATAAATTGAAACATAACTGTCGCATTAAATATAGAATTTTTTTAGAAAACAATTTTTAAGTTTTTATAAGATATATACTTTAAAATTTTGTTTTCATTTTTTTAGTTTTTTTCATTCATATGTTCAGGTGTTTGTAAATTTTAAACATGTTTATTTGCAACATATCCTAGAATTTTTTATTAATATCATACGTTTCTTGCCTTAAAATGTAGGTGTATTTTATGAAATGATGTGAAGCCTTGAGTATTTACTACTCTCCGTAACTATGTTCACAGATGCCCATCGGGTAATGATAACTGAACAGCAGTTTCCTGCCTTGTTGTGGCGGATGGTTAGTCACTGAAGGAAAGTCACCATTAGAAAAGAAAACATGAAATTTTTGTTGTTAAAATAACCACATAAATTATACAGAATTCAAGGAGCCTTGAATTTTATAAATTGTTTTTAAGATTCCTTCAATAACTTTGCTACATATTCTTGCTACCACAGAAAAAAATTCTGAAAATTATCAGATTTCTGTTTAAAGTGTATAAATACAAAATCAAATATTTAATTGGCAAAATGTATCAAAATAATAAAAGAAAATCCAATTGAAAATTATTTGCTTATATGTGAAACCAAGAATGTTTGGCGATAATATATTTCTTGAATATTTCTAGTTTTTTTCTCAACAAAAATTTATAAGATAAAGCCAAAAAAAAATACCATTCCGCTTTCAAACTCTGTGCTTGTTCGAAATGTTTGAATGTGGTTTGTAAAACATTTCCAATATTTATTGGATGTTTAAGCATTTTTTATAAACTTTATTAAAACATTTTTATAACTTCAAATGTCCTTTATTTTAATTGAAAATCATACAAAGAGAATTATAGAATCATAACTGCTCATATAACTGAAAGATATTTACCATAATATTATTTTCCAGAATACTATTTTAAATTTAAATTCAAGCTAGAATTCCCTGAAGACAGGGTGAAATACAAACCATTTAACAGACATCTTAGGAAACTGGTTTTCAAGTCAGTATTCATATTTCATGATTTCACGATTGAAAAATTTTTTTCTTGTTAGTTACAGCTTGTCTTATTCTCTTAGGGAATTAGATGACAGCGTTTTTACCCTTGATTTTATTCTCCTTTCCGCAAAAGGGATCCGCAACCGTAATTGGCTATAGACGAAAAGCACGTAAGGTTAGCTACTGCTTTAGGGAAGATTATGTACGAAAAAGAATTTCTTAAGCACTTGAGAGAGAATTACTTAGAAATATTGAGTGCTTAGAATATTTTTTTTTACCTAAATTTTGCTAGAAAAGATATTTTTATGTAAATCAAAACAAACAATTGAATGTAGAATGAAGCTCATCGTGAAAGATGAAAGTGATGTTTACTTTTCTAACCAATAATAACTCATACTCAAAACGAATAAAACCATCAAGCTTGCAAGTAATTTCAAATTATAAAGAATAAATGAGATTAATTATCTGTTAAATATGTAACAGCGAATCATTATTGCAAATCAATTATTTCTATTAAGTTCTATTTGTAAGATTGAATGACAGAAAAATTTACGGATGATAAATAGAACGAAGTTTAAAAACTGTGCGACCATAGATCTCAAACCAGTTGTTCTTACCTTACGTAAATAAATAATACATATGAACAAACTCTCTGAAAACAAATTTTACTAATACTTGCACTTTATTTTTAAATTATATAATATTTGAAATTACAGTATTAAGTAATTAGAAATTATGTGATAGCATTGAAAAGTTATTAATATTAGAAATTAGCATAAATTTTTTTGTAATTTTAAATACCCCAAAACTCTTATAAGGTAATTTAAAGTAATGAATATACAGCGCAGGAATTTAGCTTACATCTCTCTTGTCAATGATTAATGAGAATAGTTAAAATAAATAAACTAATTATAAAAGCGCGTGCACACTTGTTATAAATTTCATGAAATATAAAAGTTTGTGTATATATGTGTGTGTGTATGATTTTATTTCATGATAACCATATTTACAGAATGAAAAAAATTTTTTGTAAAGCATACTATATCAAAAAATGGAGTAAAACCTAATTTAATTAAAATTATTGAAACATTTAGCATTAAACATTCTCTCTCCCGCTTCCAACTTGTCTGCCCAAAAGTGAATGAAGTTTACCCTGACCAAAATGTTCACCAAACATTGGCTTTCATTCACAGCACCGTACATACATATTGTATTAATTTATAGCACTGTACGTACATACTATTTTAACTATATTAACTTGTAAAGACCTTAATATAAAAAAGTATTGTGCCTTTTCAGTTAATTCATTAAAAATTGTTTTTCTATGAAATATGTATCTTTTTCTCCACTTTTGAATAATAATCAATAAAAACAGAATCTTTTTTTTGAAAAAATTCAATTATCCGAATGGAGTTTGTTCTCAATTCATTCTTATAATTGCAGTTTTACTGTAATATACTTTAAAGCAAAGTATTTGATTTTTATAACTTCAAATAAAAAATATGAGCCCATATACTAAAAACAGCCTGGTAGATTTCTTTGAGCTAATTATAAATATTATTAGAAAAGAGGGGAAACAACTATGTACACATTTTAAATAAATTTTCCTCAACAATATATGCAACTAGTTCATTTTTGATACCAACTTTCGATACATTTTACGGACATTCATTTTTGGTTTCTGGGATGTTTTCCGAATTTTAAGCTGATCAGCATCTGCTGTATGCACATTTTTGTCTAACGTTTAATCAAAACGTGTACTTGATAAAAAGAGAAATACATGCGTGAATATAGCCAAGATTAATATGAGAAATTTTGAGTCTTAATTCTTTTGATATGAGATGAACGATTATATATTTTAAGAAATATCAATGAATTATTATTGAAAACTGACTGGGGAAACAAATTATTTCATTAAAGAAATTAATGTAACATAAAATGCTGGTTTTTAAATATTACATTTGATTTCTAATGAATTTTTTCTTGTTATAGACTTTGATATCTATTCGTGTCCATAACAATATACATATCTATATATTTATCTATATATATATTCTTCTCTAAAGAACAAGGGTATTTCGCATAATTTAACACAAAATAACATTTCCAGTTCTTGTAGATAAGCTATAAGGTTAAGTTAAATAACTAATCACTGGTAGCATACTGTAACTTATATTTATCTATATATATATTCTTCTCTAAAGAACAAGGGTATTTCGCATAATTTAACACAAAATAACAGTTCCAGTTCTTGTAGATAAGCTATAAGGTTAAGTTAAATAACTAATCACTGGTAGCATACTGTAACTTATATTTATCTATATATATATTCTTCTCTAAAGAACAAGGGTATTTCTGCATAATTTAACACAAAATAACAGTTCCAGTTCTTGTAGATAAGCTATAAGGTTAAGTTAAATAACTAATCACTGGTAGCATACTGTAACTTATATTTATCTATATATATATTCTTCTCTAAAGAACAAGGGTATTTCGCATAATTTAACACAAAATAACAGTTCCAGTTCTTGTAGATAAGCTATAAGGTTAAGTTAAATAGCTAATCACTGGTAGCATACTGTAACTTATATTTATCTATACATATATTCTTCTCTAAAGAACAAGGGTATTTCGCATAATTTAACACAAAATAACAGTTCCAATTCTTGTAGATAAGCTATAAGATTAAGTTAAATAACTAATCACTGGTAGCATACTGTAACTTATATTTATCTATATATATATTCTTCTCTAAAGAATAAGGGTATTTCGCATAGTTTAACACAAAATAACAGTTCCAGTTTTTGTAGATAAGCTATAAGGTTAAGTTAAATAACTAATCACTGGTAGCATACTGTAGCTTATATTTATCTATATATATATTCTTCTCTAAAGAACAAGGGTATTTCCCATAATTTAACACAAAATAACAGTTCCAGTTCTTGTAGATAAGCTGTAAGGTTAAGTTAAATAACTAATCACTGGTAGCATACTGTAACTTCAAAATAATCTTTGAGACATTTTGCTCATAAATCATTCAACGTTATCTCATTTTTTTCTTGCTTTTTTAGAAATAATATTCAAATTAAATTTTCTTATAAAAATAATGGAATTAAAGTTTCAGTTTTAATACGAAATGAATTTTGTTTCATTGAAATACGAAATGATGAAGTATATATATCAGTTCTATTAGCAGCTCCATTTATATGAAAATTTTGTGAATCATAGTTGGAAGAAGAATGAACAGATGGCATTGAATATAAAAAGATTGATCTGGTCAAATTTTTTCTCAGATTCTTGAAAATTGCTTCCTGTTTTCATTTTAAATCCCTCATTTAACTGGAAAAACTATTATTTACAAATTTGTATGTAATAATATTTTTCTAAACTACCACTCCAGTTTTAAAGAAATTATCCGGCAAGCATTTATGTCCAGTCAGTTTTCTAAATAAGGCCACCGTAATCTTGTTTGAAAAACTCAGAATAGTTCTCTTTTCCTCCAGAATCTCTTATCCCTAGAGTATTGAATCTTACTCTGCTAAAGAGTTGTTCTAATAGTCAAGTTAAAAATCAAAACTAAATAAGGTAAAGAAAAGTATTTAAATTTTATTCAATTCATGAATAACAAAAGAAATCTTTACAGTCCCTATACTTCTGATAAATATTATTTTTAGCAATTTGTTCAAATTAATATATTTATACAAGAAGTAACAAATGCTAAAAATTATATATGTTGAATTTTTGCCAACAGAACTTGTAGATTAATTTGGTAACTTCATCTTGAGTGATGATAAAATGGTGTTGAAAATATTGTCAGTCAATTTAAATAATCAATTAATTTATAGTAAAATTCCTGATATCGATAAGAAGACCCTGTAATTGTCATTAATCTTCAATAATCCTTTTTGATTATTAGCACGTATAATAATGAAATATCGAAATAATTTATTACAACTTGTCAATTTTTGCATGGGGTTCTTATATTAATATATAAAGACTGCTGAACCAGTTAATATCAGATTAAATGACATTTATCTTTCATGATAATGCACTGTAAGATCTTATAGAAATGATTTTAACGAATTTATTGTTGTACACATCTTACAAAAATAACTTTTTATGTTTTGAAATTTACAAAAGATCTGTCTCAAGCTTTATAACTGCCAAAGAACATCAAATACACATTTTATAGTTCTTAGATATAAAAAAAAATTCCTTTCATATTTATAGCACCAAAGCTTACAATTTTTATAATTTGAATAGAATTTCTATGATGAAAGTAGTTAATTGAAACTATTCTGGAATATTACTAATTAATTGCATTAGACATAAATCATTTAGCAATAATTTATGCACAAACTTATCTAAAATTTTATTAATCAATTTAACTATTTGAAAAGTAAATGACAGAATTCTTGGCTTTCTATCTTGATAAAAAGCTAAGGCAGTATGGAAAAATACTGCACTTTAGTGATTACAATCAAATTATAATTTTGTTTCCATATATTTATTAAATTATTTGATTTAACTAACTGGTTGATGCTTTTACATTATTTAAATATTATTTGTTAAGAAGGTTTAATGTTTTTAAGAAAATTAATTTGAACATTTAAAAATTTGCTACTAAATTACCTCAGATAATATCCAATTTATAAATCTCCTGAACTTATTTAGCATATAAATCAGTATAAATCACTATAATATTCAAATCAGAGAAACTTAGGCAAATCATGGAATATTTATTAAAGAAATACCTTATAATATTTATTAAAGAAAGTTGTGAAAAATATACCATTTACTCAAATAATATTTGCTAAAATTATGTCTACATTAGAAATTTTCTTAATATTTTTATATTTAAATAGATTATTGTTAACTCTAAATTAATTTAAGTCTAAAAAAAGTAAATAATTTACACTACTGGCCATTAAAATTGCTACACCAAGAAGGCGACATGCTACAGACGTGAAATTTATACGAAAGGAAGAAGGTGCTGTGATATGCTAATGATTAGCTTTTCAGCGCATTCAGATAAAGCAGGCGCCAGTAGTGACACCTACATTGTGTTTAAATGAGGAAATTGTCCAGCTGGTTCCTCATTCACAAATTGCATTTGAACGTCGTTGCCTGGTGAAAAGTTGTTGTGATGCCTCGTGTAAGAAGGAGAAATGCTTACCAGCATGTTTCTGACTTTGATAAAGGTCGAATTGTAGCGTACCGGGATTGTGGTTTATCTTATCGCAGTATTGCTGCTCGCGTCGGTCGAGATCCAATGACTGTTAGCAGAATATGGAATCGATGGGTTCAAGACGGTAATACGGAACGCCATGTGGGATCTCAACAGCCACCTATCACTAGCAGCCGAAAAGGCAGGTATATTATCCGCATGGCCGTAATGGATCGTGCAACCACGTCACTAGCCGTGAGTCAAGAATAGGGGTCGTTTGGAAGAGAACAAGTGTCTGCACGAACAGCAGCATGGACTCTCAGCTCGGAGACCATGACTGTGACTTCCCTTGACGCTGCATCATAGACAAGAGCGCCTTCAATTGTGTGATCAATGACGAACCTGGGCGCACGAATGGCGAGATGTCATCTTTTCAGGTGAATCCAGGTTCTGTGTACAGCCTCATAATGGTCGCATCCGTGTTTTATGGCATCTTGGTGAACGCACACTAGCAGCGTGCATTCGTCATCATCATACTGGCCCATCACCTGGCGTGATGGTATGGGGTGCCATTGGATAGACGTCTCAGTCACCTCTTGTTCGCATTGACGGTGCTTTGAACAGTGCACGTTACATTTCTGGTGTGTTACGACCCGTGGTTCTACCCTTTATTCTAGCCCTGCGAAAACCTACGTTTCAGCAGGATAATGCCCGACCGCATGTTGCCGGTATTGTACGGACCTTTCTTGATGCGGAACCTGTTCGTCTGTTGCCCTGGCCAGCACGTTCTCCAGATCTTTCACCAATAGAAAACGCCTGGTCAATGGTTGCCGAGAGACTGGCTCGTCACCAAACGCCAGTCACTACGGTTGATAAACTATGGCATCGTGTTGAAGCTGCATGGGCATCTGTACCTGTACATGCAATCCAATCTCTGTTTGACTCAATGCCCAGGCGTATAACTGCTGTTATTACTGTCAGAGGTGGTTGTTCCGGGTACTGATTTCTCAGGATCTATCAAGCCAAATTTTTTGGAAATTTAGTCACTTGTTTTTTCTAGTATAATATATTTGTCCAATAAACATCATTTTGTTATCTGCATTTCTTTCTGGTGTAGCAATTTTAATGGCCAGAAATGCATTAATTTGTAAAGAAGTAAGTTGTTATTAAGTATAACTTATATAATATATAATATATGCAATATTGAAAAGGAAATTGAGAGAAGGACATATTTAAATACTTTTATGTTACATTTAAAAAAATCGTGAAAGATGATATTTTATGTAAACATACCAAATTTAAACTTGGATAATTAATAAATTGAAATTTGTACTAATAAAAATCTCAAATTTGTTCATTGTAATTAATTTTTTTATCCAAATAAGTTATTGAATAATAATCTTCAATGTAATGTATGATACTGAGAAAATGTGTTTTACGTTTATGGATGCAGCTTAATCTTGATAAAATGCATATTATTGAGCATAGTCAGAGAGCAAATGAATAAAATATTTGTTATAAATCAATATCCTATTTTAAAATTATCACATACAAAATATAATTAGAAACAGCATTTTCGCAGAGTACAGCAATAGAATAGCACTCAAAATCGAGCAAATCTTGCCTGGTACAGCTGTTGCCAAGACAGTTTGGAAAGTTTATTACTCAATTTTCTTTCCCAAGTAGAAAATGTGTCTCTCAAGATGGATTCGCGGCACTATTTAATTAAGGCCGCCGTATATTGTAATGCATTATTTGTAGATTTATTTGTCAATAATGAGCACTAATTTAAAAGAATGAAATAAATTAAACTATTATTTACATTAAACTAAATACATAATAGAAATTAAAAAAAATGTTTTACGAATTCTTAAAATTAATTTTTATAATTTCTTGCAAACTTATTGTTGGTGGAAAATAATCTTAGATTTTATATATAAAATTGATAGTATTTTATTTATGTCCATTTATATTTATTAATTTAAAATAAGTAAGACATGACAGTAATTATAAAACTATGAAAATTTTCTATAAGGAATTTACAAAAAGTTCTCTCGAAAAGTTTAACATTAATATGATTTCGAATAAATCACCAAAATATTTAATATACAATACGATGTACTTTAATACTTTATGATTAAAATGAAAAAGAAAATTACAGAGCAATACCTTTTAGGAAATATATATATAAGTAAATGTTAAGATTTAGTTAAAAATATTTGTATATTATTTTAAGTACTGCTTCAAGACTGAATTTTGATTTTAAGTTTTCTTGTGTGTTAATTTTTTTTTACGTTTTCTGTTATACTGTTGTTTGCGTCGCAATAGAACTATTTATATTAAAACAGCTTATATAGTTTAAAATAAAATAATCTATGGGAAAATATTATATTACTTTCTGTAAAAAGCAACTGTCTCAAGGAACGTTCTCATAAATACATGTTAAATTATATTTGATAAATAAAAACTTTTCCTTAGCTAGCATTACTTTTAACTAACTCAGTAATGTCAAAAGTGAAAATTGGTAAACTGCTTTTACGGTATTTACATAAACCAAGTAGTATTCACATATAAGAAAATTTTTTGCAAATTATTAAATTATAATATCAACATAAAAATATTCACAAACTTCTATGAAACGGGATTTTGACAGAGTTGTATAAAATAGTATTTAGATGGTATATCATGTAAGCCATATAATGCATAAATTATTTAAAAACGAAGAGAATATATTTCTTCAAGTATCATGAGTATACTACTTGAAACTTTTACTTTTTATTAATAATAGTGTTTTCTATGTTTGCTTATTGTTGTTTGATAAGTTATAATACGGTATAAATAGGACATTTATTTCCGAATACATGAGAATGTTCTTATTTTTTTATAATTCAATTTTCAATATTATATAATGTAAATCTAAATACAACAAAAGAGATTGCAATTCATCGATATATTTCTAAACTTAAAAAACTATACAAAACTACAATTCGCATTTCAATATTAATTTCTAAAAGTTTATCATTATTTAATTTTTTAAATTTTCTATCTGAAATTATGTGCATAATATATATTTTTGATATCAACTGGTTAAAAATGGTTAATAATAATAGTATTAATAATATATAATTAAATATAATGAACTAGCTAGCTCAAATGTTTCGAATGCATGAGGGCAACACTATGAAAAAAGTTCTGCATATTAAATCTACTGGAATAGAAAGCGGAGAAAATCGTTGGTAACATGGACTAATTCGGTGGAGTTGGATTTTCTCACAATTAATGGGAACATGTTTTTCAGATTAATGTTTTTCAATATATGTTTTTACAGAGGTCATTATGGAAAAATTTTCAGAGGAGGCACTGGCTCATATTGGGCTGTCTGGCAGGCCAATTAGGATCATATATATATATAGACATATATATATATACATACATGCATAAACTATAAAACATCCTATTATAAGTAAAAATTGAATATTCAAGTTAAGAATCAAGCCATGTTTATGTGAAGAAATAATTTTTAATTCAAAAGTGATCTGAAATTTAACATACTCATAATGAATACAATAAGAATGTATGCAAAAATATAGAAAAAAAACTTTTTCTTATACTATTCATTTTAAATCAATACAGCGTAGAGTATGAATAAAAAACATTTCAATATTTTAGAGCGATCCTTTTCTGAAAAATTATTAGAAATTTATCATAAAAAATCTTTTATAAATGACCCTGTCAATGCCACGCTTTACAATGGCAAACTACTTTAAATCTCCATCAAAAGACGTGCATGTCAATAGAAGAAGTGAATAAAAAGTAAATATCTCCAACCTCATATACGTAACGGTGCAATTCTTTTTCATTTCATATTTTGTAACGTCAAGTCCAGATTTATTTTATAGTCAATTTGCAGTTGCGCGCTTTTGCCTTGCCAATCTTTCTAAGATTTCAGCGTCAATATTTTTAGAAACACTTTTTCTTTTTAAATATTGTATTTTCAAGAAACCTAAGAATATTTTGGAGAAATATTCGCTTTGCTATCGTTTCTCTTACCTAAATTCACGATTCAATGTATATATTTGAGTAAAATTAAAATATATCTGTTTATATTCAGTTGCGAATTGAAAATTCATTAGGTGCTTTTCATATATGTAAATTTTATTGTTTTTAAATAGTTTAGAAAATGATAAATGTATTTATTTAAGAAATTTTGTTGTTACTTTAGGCTCTCTTAATTTCTTATGAATATATAAGTTATAAAGAATTATCACAAAAATGTAACGTTTTTGTTAAAAAATATCATGAAACACACGCCTTTTATTAAAATAACTACAAGACATGAAGTGTATATATTAACGGTATTGTATTATTATTCTGTTATACAGATAATATAAAATACAATCAAATGTTTTAATTAAATATTGTTTTTTGTGTAATAATATTATTTTCTTGAATATGTATTAAATTGTTACCAAATTAAGCATACTATGCTATCAATGTTACAAATTTATTTAAAAAAAATCAAATTTTAAGAAGCCTAAATTTACATTGTAAGTTTTAGTTAAAAGGGAATATTTTAAAAAGAAAATTTCCCAATCAAAGTAATAATTAATTTAAAAATCACAAACTGTAAACAAGATATGAATAAGTTTCTGTGAACAATATCTATCAGTTCATAACTTCAAAATACAATTCATCGTGATACAAAAATCACAATTACTTTATGAAAAATTCTAATGAAATTTTTACTTAAACTATTGAATAATGCAATTTTCAATAAGAAAATGAAAACATAAGAAAATATTCTAAAACGCAATAATTTCCACTTATATAATGAATTACTTAACAGCTTAATTTTTAGTTATTAATTGTTAATCTATGTAAATATTTTTTTAGTGATAAGGATAGAATTTATTATAATTTTAGTAATCTATATAATATAAAAATAAATTGAATGCCTATACACTTTCTTTAATAAAAGCTCATCAGGTTTCCACAAACACTATTTAGCAAGTGATAATCTGCTCAAATGATATTTAGCAAGTGATAATCTGCTCAAATGATATTTAGCAAGTGATAATCTGCTCAAATGATATTTAGCAAGTGATAATCTGCTCAAATGATATTTAGCAAGTGATAATCTGCTCATATAATTAAATTAAAGATTAGTTATCAAACTACTGAATTGCTATTATCATTTAATATGCCTACTAAGTCCCTTAAATCATAATAATTACATTTTAAATATTAATTTTGATTATTCTCAATGTAAATTGAGAATTAATTTTACATATTTTATTTTATTATTATATATTTCAAATTCATTTATTAATTATTAAAATTTTCTCTGTTAAGTATTAATAATTGATTAGTTTAAATCTCAATAAATTTTGCATTTTTAAAAAACATTAATTTTATTAATGTTTTTTTTTATCAACATTACATTTAGAAATCGCATTTATGAAGTTATTTGCTTACATTTTACTTTCTTTGTTATAAGTTTCATTCCCTGTTTATCAGATTGTATGATCTTGGAATGATATGAGATAATTTGTTTCTTAGTCTAATCCCACATTAATAGGAAAGTGATTCATTCATGCCATTATTGGCAACGTTTTTGGTTAATCAAAATATTTGCTTTCTTTTTCTCACCTCATAAAGTTTGATATTGTGTCGTTTGTTTATAACTTATACATTACATGTCTAATGTTTCATTAAAAATTTAAATGTTTTTCAAATTATGTAAATATTTTCATTTTAGGTTTATATAATGTGATTATTAGAATAGGTTATAATTTACTAATCAAAATGTAGGTTATACTTATTTTTTTCTAAACAAAATGCTTCAATTTATAAATTTAAATACATTTGCACTACCTGTAAAATGATCTAATTTTATTCCAGATCAATTTTGTGAAATTTATTGTATAAAATTTAAATACTTCAGATTTAAAAAAAAGCATTAGAAATTTCTTTAAAATTTATTTACATTGAAATATTTTATTCTGATTTCTTTAATTTACTTTTATATTATGAAGCACATATTTTCTATATAATTTATATACATTTTCTGGATATAGTACTGCGTAAAGTTTTAATAAAATTATTTTCGTTACCAACCGAAACAAATTCTTTAATTACATATATACAGGGCACGTCAAAATATGTATATACATTTTCTGCTGTCATAGATATCATATTTTCCTGGCTACTAGGTTCAGTGTCTGGGAAAAAGTAATGTTTGTATATTCAATAAGTCGCAGCAGAATTGTCAACTTATTGAATACTGCTGTTTTGACAATAATGTAACAATCAAATAGAAACTAACAGCTTGCTGATTTCTTATTCTCAAACATTTTTATATTATATGGTAATAACTCGATTTATTTCCTGCAAAATGATGCACCACTACACAATTATTGGATGAAGGAACATATCTGGATCAAAATTCGACAATTCTTTGAATCTCAGAGATCTACTCGTTATTTCTAGCTGGTATAAATGACACTTGGAATATTTCCACCTCAGCATGCATAGTATGCCGCTGGGTGCCCTGGTCTGTCCCTACAATATATCGGTTTAAGACTTCAGCAGACAACTCTATCCAGACTTAGGTCTGGCCACATAAGAAGTTTAAGGTTCAGTAGTGGTTTGAAGCCTGCCAATGTTTAGCCTCCTCCTCTTCCTCTCATATCTTAGAATGTATTGGTGCCTCTGTGGGGCAGCTGTTGAATGAGGGGGATAGGGTTTTCTGGTTAATTTCGCGACTTGATCTCTTGGGCCTGGTTTAGTTTATTCTAAACTAGGGGCGATAAGCAACAACAACAAAATTTGCCACCCCAATGCAGATTCCTATGTAGTTTTCTCCAAACTCTTCAAACCTTACACCGCATTATTTCTTCCTATAGAACACAAAAAAGATGAGGTTTGCAATGCAAGTCTCTTAATTTAGACACACTTTGAAATGAGATTCAAGCGATGCATGCACAAATGTCATTGGACATTTTGATGCGATGTACTAAAACAGTGGGGATTTGTACTCAGAAATGTATTAATTCTGAAGGCTGCTATTTTAAACAATAATTACAATTGATTGAGAAAACACATTTATTTTACAAATGTTTATACTTGAAATACCAATGATTGAAAATTGTAGAATGAAACATAAATTTTCTATGACGACTCGAAGTGTATATTAATTTTTTTTCTATGTATCCTGATTTTAGAATGCAGAAATACGATAAAAAACTTACTATTGATTTCTTTCCTTCAAATCCTGCACAAGATAAAAATTCAATTAACTTGCATTGTTGACACAAGACAAAAATAATATCCATATAAATTACTAAATAATTTATAATAAAGATAAGTAAATAATAATAAAATATTTTTGAAAATATTTTAATGGAATTTTTTACTGAAGTGAGACTTTTACAAAAGAGTAATAAAACAAGCGAACATTCAGGAGGATAATGTAAAATAAGATCCTTTTAAATTTAAAATTTTCAAGAAATTAAATTTCAAAGGTGATTTATTTAACTGTAAACACATCTTTATTTACATTAAAGCTGTTTTATTTTCTCTTTAGTGTTTAGAAAAAATGTGTCTGATATCATTGCTCAAAATATTGCTCTGTAAGTGATTTTTATTATGTGACATAAGATAACTCAGCAATTAATTAACCGAAGATATTTCTTGTAAATTTAAATATTATTAAATCAAAAATATACACTTATAAGCATTTAATATATAATTTATTATACATATCAGTAAAGTTAGCTTGTGACTAAGGAATAATAAAAATCAAGAAATGCAAATTTTAAGTTAACAGAATTAATTTTCTTCAAATATAAATAAAATTAAATCTGTTACACATTATAAAATATTAAATAAATTTAATAAATATATTTGATATACTTTATAAAAATATTGAACATTAAATAACATCAAAATGTTTTTATTATAAATACACATATTAATTACATATTCTTAAAACTTCTACATATAAACATTTATAATATGTAAAATAATTTAAATTTAATCATTTGTATATGTAATTTGATTCAGCCGTATGTGCTCATAAAATTATTCAAAGCATGAATATTTCTGTTCTTAATATCCATAAGAAATTAAAATTTTAAGTTGTCTAGACAACAAAAATAATTTTCATTAAATATAAGTTTTAATTTCAGGTCTAACTATAAAAGAATAAAATAGTAATGATAATAATTTTAATCCTGTTCAAATTCGTAATTAAATTCACCAGTTTAAAGGAAATATTACTTTATATTGCGAATTTAAACATTAATAATAAAACTAATTTCTTTAATATAATAAAGTAGTATTTTTAATTAAATTTTAAAATATTTTTGAATTATAATGTTTTTATAGCGTTTTAAATCAAGGAAAATCACTAAACAATGTTTGTAAAAATTATTATTTGAATATTGAACTATATTTTTTAATCTTTTATAGAGAAGTCATCATTGTTTTCAATTTCATCATTTTACAATTACAATTTAATTTATTTGCGTAATGCAATAAAGAAAAATTTACATTTTTATTTAAGAAAAAATGCAAACAGATAAATAATTAATAAAATAAAAACTCATATCTAGCAGTTTATCAACTGATACTATGCATTGAATAGAAAAATTTGTTGTCACATATATCCCTATTGGAAAAATCAACCCAACTGTACAAAACAGCTCAAGTATCACTGTAGAACAAATGTAATGAAAAGGACAAATATTTAAAGTAGTGACCAGAAAAAAATAAAAATGAAAACATAAGAAAAATTAAAAAGGGAAGTAATACAAAAAGAGCAGTCCTTAAAAGAAGATCTTGACAGTTCTAGCATTCCTGTACAATTTGCTCATCATATCCGTTTTTGAGAATACTTATTTAATTTTTGACTTACTAAAAATATGTTCTGCAATAATAGGGCCCGAATATCGTCATTAATTAGATGACGCAGATGACGATGTCGTAAATACTAGGGTTACTAAATATAATTTTCCACATAATTATTATAGGTCTCCATATCTGTGACGTAATAAAAACGAGGTTGCCAGAAACATAAGAAAATCTGCCAAAAAAAGAAATCGCAAAACTCAGAATTAGGCATCCTAGATTATACGGTACCTGTGTCATAATTTGTTGTATTTATAAAGAAAGTACATGAATTGTCATACCTCTCTAATGGCCTGATTATTTAAGTCATGATTTATAGCTACTGCTTGAATGTCTGCTTTAGAATAAACTAAGATAACTGATTTTGAGAAAGAATGGATATTTATGTTAAGGAATTCCAGAGCCATTAATATTGCCAGGATTTTTGCATCAAAATTTGACATGAAGTATCCCACAGGAGAGGATGGATTGAGAAAAGAGTTTAAGGAATACACTAGATCAAGTTTGGAACAAGTTTTTCATGACACCAGATTATAAAAATGACCAGGTAAACAAATATATAGCCATTCCTGAGAATGTTTGTTTCTTTAGAGCAATATAGGTTTTATAAATATAAAATTTTATTCGTAAAGCAGATTACAAATGACTACACAATGTCTCCATTTTTACACCAAATATTGTTAATTTTTATTTCATAGGTTTTAAAAAGTACAATTTCTATTGCATTCTGTAAGTTATTTATAAATTTTATAACTAATCCCATTTACAAACCTCAAGTGGATTGGGTAGTTCTACAAAGTTATCTATAAGAAAATTAACATGATTGATTTCCAATTGACTCACTTTTTTCACTGCTATTCAATCTGGGATTTTGAATGCAATTTTTCAACAACTATTGCAATTGGAAACATGCTTTAAAGTTAACAACAAAAATATATATTTGCAATTCCCATATATTGTATCATAATTTTATGTTATACATACTTTTGCCTTTTCTGAAATAGACGTAATCAGTTGTTTCTGTTTAGTAAATATTTGAAAATCTATTCCTTTTTGCTCCCATGCAACAAAAATATTCTTGCATATAAATACATCGAAAATATGTCATAACTGTATTTGTCTAAATAATGTTTTATCAATTTTTTTCTAATGATTTGTTAATATGGATTATGTATTTCCTCCTGACCAAGCAAGTTGTTTTATTATTATAAAGGTACACACTAATTGTTTCTTCATCTGAAAATTGAAATGAAATCACAGGAAATACATATATATGAATATTATTCTGATTTGGCATAAAATTTGAATTTTTATGTTTTCTCTTAAGTTAATAGTTTACTCCAAACTTTAGTTAGTATTTCAATAGTAGTGTTGTTTCAAATCCCAGGTGGTGTAGCTAAACTAAACCATATCCATAAAAGCAAAAATCATTAAAAAGTCTAAAAATAAAATAGGATTCTCCAAAACCTCATTCACAATATAATTCAGACAGTCAAAAATATGTTTCGGGGAGTCCTGATCAGCCTCGCACCAGTGACACTCCAGAAAGACTTTCTGGCCCTGTTGAAAAGAAAAGGACCTAATGTGGTCACTCAAACGTGAAAGAGCAGTCTGTTGTATTTTGGGGATATTGAGCTAGTGCCACCAACGAGGTTTTTTCCCAAAGCACCAAGAGTGTATAGGCGGTTCTCTCGAAATTGCGAAAAGTAGTGTTAAACCTGTATTTGATATGTCATATTTACATAACTGATAATTCCTTAATTAGCATATGATAGTGATGACAAATGAAATTTTTAGGATATTCTATCAGCTTCAGTTGGGAAAAATAATCAATTGCAGAGATTAATCCGACAATTTGCAAAATAATGAATAAGTTAAAATTATTATGATTTAAGAAAATCCCAAAAAAGATTTTTATAAAAATTAAAAATCAAAGTAAGTATCTTATCTCACGAAAAGATAATAATGAACTAAAACTTAAAATATTTGTAAACATAAGACCAATATTATATTAGGTATGTAAAAATAATTCACTTCACAAATTAACACCTCCAACAAAAGTTTTGTTTGCGATTTTAAAGTAATTGCTGATTACTTATTAATTTTTCGATTCATAATCTAGCTCTAACGACCATGTACTATTATTTATTTTTTATTTAAAGCATACCAATAGTACAAAGCTAATGTATTTTGCACATTTTTGTAGTATTAATATTTTCAATATTTGTAATAAATCTAGTTTTAAATTAAAAAAGAAGCAAAAGCAGATTAATTTAAAAAATGAGTATATTTTTGCATGTGTAGATGCATCTCTATATGTGTCTTTGAAGAATTATTTTTCCAATATTATTTCTTAAGATGCTACTTTATAATGAATGCATTTCTTAGCATCATTGAATTGTATTTGTTCCTTACATTATCACCATATATAGGAAGGCATACAGACAAAAGAAACCTAGAATTTCAGAAGCAATAAAATGTCAAAATTTTTTTCAATAATACTTATTATTTTTCCAATATTATTTCTTAAGATGCTACTTTATAATGAATGCATTTCTTAGCATCATTGAATTGTATTTGTTCCTTACATTATCACCATATATAGGAAGGCAGACAGACCAAAGAAACCTAGAATTTCAGAAGCAATAAAATGTCAAAATTTTTTTCAATAATACTTATCAATGTAAGGTGTGTTAAAGATTATCGAGATGTGTGTGTGTGGAAGGTTTAACTGTATATTTTTGCAAAACTTTTTAAAAATAAAATTTTATTTATAAATAGCAAATCATTGTAACTACATAGCTATTTTTATTATGAGTAAAAGCTATTTTTATTATGAATAAAACTTAACAATATGTGCAATACTAATAATTATTTGTTTTCGTTGCTTTCTTATCAGTTTTATATCCTATCATAAAAATTTTAATAATAAATTTATTGTTAGTGAGAACTCAATATTGAAGTAATTTGGTATTAGGTAGGCATTATTATGAACTAATGTCAACATCAATTAATACATTGAAATCCCAAACGTCAATATTATGGTATATAAAAATTTAATCCATTTATTTATAAAAAACAATTTGACGGAATAATTTAAAATGTTTCTTCAGAATAATCAGAAGATAGAGATTGTTTGAATTAATCTCTATGGCTCTTTATAAACATGACATTAAAATGATTTTTTCAAACTTTTTCATTGCCTTTAAAACATATTGATTAAATATTTTTTATATTTTAAATTTTCTTTGGATATAAATTTAGAAAACAAATATAATTTTAAATACTTAGTCAATATTCGGAAATAATTTTATTTGTATATTTTAAAATAAAAATCCTATATGAAGTTATTTTAATGTTTTAAATTAAATTAAGAAAGGAAATATAGAACGGACAAAATCTATGTATCCTTAATAGTTGTGATGTCATTCCTTATTCAATCAATATTAGTGAAGGAAATGGCAAAAAAATATGCAGTAATAATCATTTACAGAGATTTTTGAATATTAATTGGTGCTTTACACCGATTCATTGTAAATGCTCGTAAAGAGAATTTAAACTTTTAATCATAAATATGGTTTTTATTGCATAAAATATTACAAACCACTTTTGAAGATGATCATATCATTTCAATGATTTAAAAAAAGAAAATGTAAAATGATTTTGAAACATTATTACTAAAACCTCTTAAAAAATGAAGGCACCTTGTAATACCAATATAAAATGTTAAAATTTAATTTATTATTATGTGTTTGCTTGTCGCTCTACGGTCATTTTTACTCGAGGGCTAATTAGATCGGGACCTACGGCTTAAAGTGGATTCCGAACCACTACAACCATCCATGCCCAAGGTGGGATGCGAACCCACGAACTGTCGAACCGAAGCAAGAGCGCTAACCATTTGGCTACCAGTTCGGCTTATTCATTATTAAATGTTTCATTAAATAATAAAAAAATTTCTAAAATCAAACCTAAATTTTGTTTTAGATACTTATCACACCATCAAATTGTACAACAGAAATTAAATGGAATAATTGACGAAACTATTCTTGATTAATTTTATGTAACTTAGAACTGTAAAATATTGAAAAAAATTTTTCTAATATTTTAAGCTGCAGTCATGACATCTCAGCTTAGATTACAAGTAAACATGTAGTTATGAATTAAAATAATTGCTTCACAGCTTGACATACTATGTGTGTTTTTTGAAAATAAAATTAAAATAAATAATTTCCATCTTGAGATATGGCGTAATTTTTTAAATGTATATATGACATAAATCAATAGAGAAAGGTCAATAATATGTTAATTTACAAACATATTTATTTTAATTAACAGATTATGAAATTCTCAACTCTTGATCTTTTGGCATAACTTTTTAGAAACCGTAAGTTTAAATTTTAATCTTTGCTAATTCCCTTAAATGTGGTTAAAATAACTTACTTTCCTTCCTTAACACTATTTCAAATCAAATATACAAGTTAAATTTAGGCACTGATTAAAAACTCTAAATGCTGAAGATATGCCGTTAAAATCACTGAACAGATTTGTATCTTCAATTGATAATTAATTGGATTAAATTTAAGTTTACTCTAATTAAAAAAGTTGACAACATTTTAGAGATTAAGGAATCTAATTAGACTTTTAAATTGTACTCTAGTTTTAACTAGATCAACTTAATAGGTTAAAATTCTGAATTTATTTTAAAGGAAAATGAACTAGAATTAAAATAAATCTCTGTTATTAGTCCCAAATGCAGCAAATTTGAGTTATATTTGTCATTATTTTGAAATAAAATAAGACAAGAAACACTTTTAAACACTAAAAAATAATTTAAATATTTTCGAATGTTTATATTTATTAAAAGTAATTTTAAAGAATTTCTATCTTATATTTTTTACCATTAATCTTAGCACTGGAGGCTTAAAAACAACACTGACCTAACTATATGGATTTCATAAATGATTGTCATAAGCTGAGGATATATTAAAGAAAAAAATAAGAGTGGTTTACATTCAGATAATGAGGGTACTTGTGAACTTCTCTTGTTTTATTTTTATTTGTATAAGGGGAGGGTACCTTATCACTAAACGGCTTTTTATAAAGCGCATGTATGTTGCTGATGTTAAGAACATTATACGTTAACATCTAACTGTTAAATTATCTGCCATTTAGTTTTCTGGCAACAAAATGTATACTATTAAAGTCCAACTTCATTCTTAGCCTTATTTCTAATAAATTGTTTGTTAAAGAAATTGAATTCAGAAAAGTGTTGGCATTGAAAAAATTCAAATTAACTTTTTATGTTACTAATGTTATTGTCAATTTGAATTTGTATATTAAAAAGTCTAACCTCTAATATTTATTATTTTTATTAAAAACATAAATAAAATCTTTTAACAGCATAAAAACCAATATGACTTAAATCGAAATCACCATTTCAATATTTAACTTGTAACAACCACAGAAAGGAAAATTGCTGTTTATAATATCATCGATAGAAAATTAAATGAACACAACATCTTTAAATATAAGAACGTTTTCTCTTATTTAGTTCTTACTTACCTGTATATCAGGTGAACAATCAATATTTCTGAAAATTGCCAAAGTTTTGTAAATAGTACATAAACAATTTTAGATATTATCATAATTTCAGTAAACATATATAAGGTGAGTTAGTGCATATATTGTAAGTGATGATAAAAGTAGTTACCATACTGACATCAGCTTTCTTATGCTTTTTCAATAATTATTGGTTGTAAAATACAATGTCAATGAAAGGTACGAAAATGAAACAAGTTACAACGTGGTATTTTGGCAAAAATTATTTCTGTTTTCAACAAATAATTTATTAAGGTAACTACATAAGAAAATAATTGTCGAACACACATTCCTTAAAGTTTTTTTAATTCTTAAAGTGAACCGTTAATCATCAAGGCATTTAATTTTGTAAGTATTCCCTTTTATAAGTAGCCGACGCTATAAGAGCATATTAATAGTCCTTACGGAATGAAAAGGCAAAGAGTTCTTGATGTAGACACTTTTCGTTTTCCAAAATTACCATGGCAAAGCGAGATCCCGATTTTTGACTTAGAGCTCGTCAAATAGTTTTACGATATATTATGATATGCGACAAATATTTACAAATGAATATAAACTTCCTGTAAAATATATTTTCGTGATTATTATTTTAATAACCAGCTATGTTCGTTAAGATTTTTCATTATGAGTCTTTTATATAACTTTATACAACAACAATAAAATATGCAAATAATTTTCCGATCTCGGGCAACATAATCGAGCAATACGATAGACATAGAATGATAGGATACAATTTAACATTTACCAAAATCAAAGATGTTTATTATGCATTTATCCTAATTAAATGTAGGATCATAATAAATTTCACAAAGAATCATTTTTCAAATTTAGTTTGTTATAAAAGCTTACAGATTTTCCATTTAAATTCATTTTAGATGCTGCTATCACCATTATATTAGATAAATGTGTGGAATATTAATCATTTTACGTATCGCAACATATATTTACTGTAATATAAACACTTTGAATGCAGTAATTTTAATGACCAGAAATTCACACACACACACATGTACACACACATGTATATATATATATACCTTTAATAGGAAAAATATAATAAATGAATAGGTTCCTTACGTTTCTAATTCATTTAGCATTAAAATGTTATTGTAAAAGAGAAGTTTCTTACAAGCACAGTTTTATGAGTTTTGATGTAAACATATCCCTAATTCACAAGTTGATTTGTTATAAATAATGATAACAAATTATACATTCGTTTGACTGATGAAAATTTATTGATTATGATCACAAAACAATGAAGGGTTCAAACTTTTTCTCACAATTCTATAATATTGAAATTGTATCAAGATTAATTATTTGACATGATTATTTTTTAAATTTTCTCCAAAATTTCAGAATTTAATTTCTTTTAAACAGCAGAATTAATTACACTATAATTATTTACTATATTGAAAAACTATTTTTAGGACTGATCAAATATAAACTAATTTTCTTCATGATTTGATTTACATCACTTTTGGCGCAAAATATTTGAGATTTTAAGATATAATGTATACGTGTGAAATAAGATATAATGTATACGAAGAAAATGCATGACTTGATAATTGCGTAGTTGAAATTTTAGTATAATTTAAGGTGCACACATATTCATCATCTTTTTCCTCAGTTATTTAAAAATTTAATTTAAATAATTATGATTAATAATGTCCTTTTTTACTTATTAAACATAGGAAAATTTCGTCCTAAAATATGGGTTTAATATCCTTTTGAAATAGAATGTATAAAAAAAAGATACTTCCATGACCTAATCAAATTTAAATTTACCATTATATTAAAATAAGTTTTTATCAGTTTTATATTACGAACTGTTAGTAAATAATGCATTGATTTTTAATAGTCAAAATTTTAATGAATATGATTTTTATTGAAGTGTTAGCATTATATTTTGTAATTTAATGAATTATCCTCTTTTAATTATTTATTAGTCCTAATAGAATATTTTATTAAGGATTTTAAAAATATTTTAATTGATTTGAATTGTTCAAAGGAAATAGTTTTAATATTATAATTTTAAATAAAAAAAACAGACAAATAGGCAAATCTATTGCTATGACAATCTGCTGGACTATTGCTGTGACGCAAAAAGCAGTGACAAAAATATATGCTGACTAATTTTGCTGCCTAATTTTTATAGTACAGGAATCGACATATTTAATGACAAAAATTGCACAAAATCAATTTTTATTTTCCAAAATACAACTAAAAAGCATTTATTCAATAAAACATGCTTCGAAATTTTATTATTTTCACCCCCGAAATTCCATTTGGATACGTAACATCTGTAACAACTCATTTCTTATCTTCACAATAAACTTTATTCTTATTATCATTTTCTTTGATTTAAGTAAAAAATCCTGTCATATGAAATTTGGGTCAAGGAGCCCTCCAGACTCAAACAGCTTTTAAGTAATCCTCTCTGTATTCTTAGAAAATTTTTTTCTTCCTATGTAATCTTCCCTAAACAGTAGTGACGATCGTGCTTTATGTCTGCACCCAATTATGGTTGTGGTTCTCTTTCGCCGAAAGGAGGATAAAATGCATGGATAAAAACGAACGTTGCTGCCTAAAGCCCCTGGAGATACTGACAAGCAGTAACTGGGAAAAGGAAATCTTCCATTCCTAATCATGAAAAATGACTCTGAGTAGAAAAACAGTTTTTACCGGTTTCCCGTAAGTTGTTAGCATTTACCCTTGTAGCAAGAATAATTTCGCAGAATTTATGCAAGGATAAATTTTGTGGAATTCAAAGTAAATTTTTAAACTCACTTCCCTTACTCGGTATTTTAAATAATCTTTTACCAAAAAATTTTACTGGTGTAACTTTGGAAACCACAAAGTGAAAAAGTTACATAAAATATTCTGTTGAAATACAATTTGAAACATTATATTCGTGACTGGTGATTGCTGTAAAAATTCTTATAAGCTTTGTAAATAATTATTATTTCCTGTTATAACATATACTTTCTTATTAATAAAGTATTTATTAATATTTTCTATAAGAATTGTATGAATGTATACTACGGTTTAAAAAATTTTATATACGAACTTCCCTTTCAAAAAGAAAGCATCTCCAGATGGAAAATATTAAGCAAATTTTGTTTACTCTATTTATTTCCTTCACTCTGTTATTGTTAGAGTTTTTGAACAAAATTCACACTTTGGTATCATATTAGATTTGTGTTTCTAAGTTAAATAGAGATAGTGTCTGGTTAAACTCCTTGAAACATTCTAATAATTATCAAATAAACACTCAGACTATATTTATTCCAACTATATTGTGCCTATCGCATTGGATTTTCTACTAGAACGCCATCAGACTTATATGCTGTAACGTCAACTGACAACACGCCAGTGACTCATGTTAAAATACAGCATCAAGGCATTCGAAGTCTACATAGTACTGTATGGGAATTGTTGCTAAGGAATGTATTGATGCCTTCACAATCTTATAAAGCTTTCACACACAGCTTTTTGTTTAATCACACATAAAGCTGAAAGCTTTATGTGTGATTAACCACACTATAAAGCTTTCAGATTTATGTGTGATGATTTGAATAGCTTTATACAAATATCGATATAGTAGTACACAAATATCTTTGAAACTTACTCTATACCCTTCTTTCAATTAAAATCTCCACAGTTATTGCACAGTGTTGCGCATCAGGATATAATTTATGATTCTTATCGATAACCAATATTCTGTTTTATTCTCGATCTTTTAATTCTTATACTCTCATTTCATATGGAAATGCTTTGATTTTAAATATCATCCAATTTCCTAAATATTTGTTAGAATAATTTATGGTCCTTCAAATATGTAACCCATAGCTTAACTTATATTTCGTATTTTTAATAAACATTTCTAACAAAAATTTAGTTCAAGGTCAATTTTGAAAATTTACATATGAAATTAATACATGAGATAGTAATCGAGTATAACAATACGTAATTTAAAAGCGCGTCTCTTCTTAATTTGGCAAAAAAGATTAAGTAATCAATTATTAAGAAAACAAACGAACGTTGCTTAAGTATTTAATTTACTAATTTTTGAAAAACAGTCTGCAAATCCAATGAAAAATTTAAATTATAAAATTGTAATATATATTTGTTTATTTTCTTAAATTTATATATTCCCATACTGCTCAGAAAAGTTTTATCTTCAGAGAAAACTGTAAATTGATGAAATGCATCAAAACATTTCATACATTATTATATAATCATTTTCAAAGTTCACAATTATTTTCGATATAGAATTAAAATAATCTATTAGAGAGAAAAAAATTATAGGTATTTTAATGATAACTTTTCATTTCAATAATAAAACTATTAAAAAATATTTTGAAATATAAAAAATAAAATTTAATAAAATTAATAGGAAGGTTTAAAATTAACGTAATTACGGTTATGTTTGTTAGGAATTAAACTATTGAATTCTAAAATATATTTCTTATTTATTTCATAAATAAATTTCTTGGTATAATTTCAGAAAATTTCATGACTATTCAAATTTTTATAATTAGGTGAAGAGTTTTCTCTCGAAACATATTGAAATTATTTTTTCTTTGATTTAAAAATAACATTTTCCTCTAATATATTTAAATTGGAATTTACAAGTCAAAATTTTGCTGGAAAGAAATCAAAATAATCATTTCCTATAACTTTAAGATATACACAAAAATGTTTTTTTATTTTGAATATCAAAGAAGTGTTATATAAAGCAAATGCTAATCCTGTATATTTAATCTTGTGAAGTTTAGAATCTTAAAAGCTCGTTAATACAAAATGATTCTTTCAATTAGAAAAGGACATAATTTATCAAAATGTTGTTTTGGGTATTTTTTTAACTAATATTTTTATGTCTTATAAATTCTTAATACACATTTGGAGCTATTGAACAATTGTTGTTAAGATATTTCACTTAATTATTTGAAATACATAATTAAGTCAATTAAAAATATTTGATATTTTACTTAATTATTAAAAATACACAAAGAAGTCAATTCGAAAATTTTTAAGTCAAATTACTTCTTTCTAATTTGGTTTGTAATAAATTATATTACTATTCTTTTAGTTTATTTCAAACTATCTGCAAAGTAAGCAGGATCTAAACTTTTTTTCAAGCAAGATTATTGACTAAAATTTACCATTTTTTCCTACTGATTAAAACGTGCATTTTTAAATTGGTACAACACCCTCTAAATGAGCATGCAGAATGGAATAAATTTTTTCTGTAAGTCAAATTTATTAGAAATTGCAGTAAAGGCTACAATCCGCTGAAAAGAATTGCATAATTATTATATTGACTGAATGATATGCATACAAGACTCCTTTATATTTATAAATGTATAAGATGATGCAAGCTAAAGAATATAATAATATATAATTATCTCAATGCTGTTTAAGAAAGAAGAAAATAGTGAAATTAGATATCAGAATTAGACAATAAAAATAAGTATCTGTGGAAATATAAACAATGATGTTTTTGTTAAAAAATAAATGTAAAGAATGACAGAAGTGGTAGAATACAATATATATGGCGTTAGTTAATGCGTATTTTGAATGTAATAGAATATGAATTTAAACAGTTCATTATTTTGTCGCTTGCATGTGTTTCCTCTGCAAGATAAAGAAGAAGAATATATAAATATCTCAATGCTGTTCAAGAAAGAAGAAAATAGTGAAATTAGATATCAGAATTAGACAATAAAAATAATTATCTGTGGAAATATAAAAAAATGATGTTTTTCTTAAAAAATAAATGTAAAGAATGATAGAAGTGCTAGAATTACAATATATGTGGCGTTAGTTAATGCGTATCTTGAATGTAATAGAATATGAATTTAAACAGTTCATTATTTTGTCGCTTGCATGTGTTTCCTCTGAGTAACCAAAATATAAAAAATAAATAAAAAAATAACAGTTTTAGACAGTTATTAATCAGAAGGATTTTTATATTATTGTTAACTGCAAAAACAATTAGGCAAAATCTTTCATTTATGAGAAAGATAAACAAATATATGAGGGATTATTGGGCTAATATTATCAAATTTTCATAATTTATTATAATATTTGGAATACAAATCATTAGAATATCACTTTTTATTCTTGAGGACTGATGTTATATTCATTAATATAAAAATAATTATTCAAAGCATGCAGTAACTGGTTCATGAAATTATAGGGCCTTAGAAAAGATTATTTGTATTGGGTGTTCTTACCCTTTTTTGTTACTGTAATTTACGATTTTTTTGCAATTGTTAATTTACGATTCCTGGATGTAACTTTAAGCCGGAAATTTAGGATTTAATGTCAGTATTTATAATAATATGCTGGATTCAATACAGTTTTCACTTTTAAGTGAAGATAACTATTTCTCAATTTTTATAGGCTGAGAATATAACCGATGGCACAGAAAACATATTTTGTTTATCATTTTCATTGTTTAGGATTTTTAGTATATTTTGATGAAATTCTTTCAAAAATTAATTTCCCTCAACAAAGTTTATCAGAGTAGCTAAAATTATTTAATGCAAATTTTTTACTTGTATGAATGAATGGCAAGTTTGTATTGGTTTAAAATCAATGAGCGTGAATACATGAAAAAGAAACTTAAAACAATTGCAGCTTTAAGCCAAGGAATATTATTTATATTGTGAGACATTCAAAGACTAACTTATGCTGAGCAGTTCAAACTTGTTACTTTAAAAATCGACAGATTTTCGGTGTCCCCTATTTTCAAAGTATATTAATGATTTTAAAAGGTCATTTAAAAATTTAAGATAAGTATTCAAGAGCTTGAAAAAAAAATACAAAAATCTTGAAAATGATCGTTTTTCCTGACGTAAGCGAAAATTTACTTTAATATTAAAACACTGACTGTTTTCAGTGGTATCAAATTCATTGTAACAATATTTCAAAGCCAAATCGGATTTTTTGTAGCAAATGTGAATGCATAGCGATGAAAATTAAAAAAATTGAAATTCTATGCAAATACTATATAAGAAAAGCTGCACAAATTAAAAAAAAATCAGATTTTGCGAAATCAAGGATTGTGATGATTGAGGTTTCAAGATAATAATTAAGACCAAACATTTTTTGGAAAATGATCTTTTTATACATCTGCAGTAATAAGATGAGAAATGTTCAGCAGTCTTGGATTAAATTCTATTTTATGAAAACAACGTTATTAGTAAAGTTATGAAGTAAGAATTTTATAATAAATCTAGTTAGAGTGTGTTGATCTGATTTACATCAACATATTTTATCAAATTTCATTTTAATATTTTTAGTTACTGATAAAAGTATTGAATACATCGTACTTTTTCATAACCTTAGATTTTTTTATATAAAATGTTGACTTCAGATAAATTTCAACTAATTGGGTATAATCACCATCGTAATATATATTGTCTAATATTAATTAAATTAGAATAATGAGTGTATAGAAAGCAATAAAGAAAATCATCTAAAATCATTGTTTTATCATTGATTGTAAGAATAATCAATATTGTTACAATATTTTTCGCAGTGATGCGAATGTGATAATAGTAGAAACGGAAAAAACCCTTTTATTTTAAGCAAATAAATTATTCAGAAAATTTTCACTCCCAAATTTACTGCAAAAACTTCAATTTAATACACACACAGTTACACAGACTAAAAAGGAAACCTATACTATTTCTAATATGCAGAAACTATAAACAGCAAATTTCAGCCTTGGAGTTTCAGGCGTTTAACTGATCCATTAACTTCTAATTAACTCATTGTTTGGTGAGAATGATATTTATACCCTTCAGAAATTTCCAGAGCTTTCTTTCAATGAAGTTTTTAGATCATTCATGAGCCTAATTTTTGGTTCTTATTGATATAACATATAATGGACATATCAGTTAGAAACTTTATGAATAGTGAGCTAAATTTCGACTTAATAATGTCGTTAGGTAGCGAAAAATATCGCCAAACTATTTACGTATTTGATCTGAAAATTGCTATTTTCACATAATCCATATTGCTTAGACAATAATTCAATATATTAAATGATAATAACACAGTAGGAAAGTAATTAAGCAAAAATACACTATTTACATCTAAAATTGCTTGAATTTATAAATATTTTCATTAGAATTTCCTATAGCAGTAATTTGTGATAGAGATAAAATGTGTATGATTGCATACTGCATCAAAATTAAAATGACAAAATAATTAGGCTGTTTATTCTATCCAGTACAATATTTTTTCCGTTTTACAGAAAATATTTTGGTCATTTTTAATTTAAAAATATATATACTTTTTTTCTTAAAATATATCTTTTTTTTTCAATCATTTTGGGACAGTGAAATTCATAAGACAATGTCTCCAAATGCTGTAGTTTTTCAATTTTCACAGTACAAGTTTTTGAATTTTTACAATATTTACAGACACAAATATGTAAATTATTTAACACATTTTTTGAATTTCAAAATATTTATATCCAAGTTTCTTGGCAATATGGGATCACATTCTGATATGAGATTTAGATCAGTTGAGAGGGACCTATAATTTAAACTTATATGCATGATATTAACAAATTTACACATCTGAATTGACAATCGATCGGACAAGCTTATAACCCCAAATATAATTTTAACATATCAATAGCTAAAATAGAAGTGGTTATACACATGTAATAGGATTTTTTACATTTTCACTAGTCCACGAGTGATGTGTTACATTCTCTTGTTTCAATTAACTTTTATAAAAGTTTTTATTTAACTGTTAGTGTTTAAATGGCTCAATCAACTGTTATTGCATCAAAACGTAAATACTTCATTAAAAGATACTATTGGTATAAGTAATGTTTCGGGAAATAAACGACTCACATTATAATGCAACATATTTAAACAAGATAAATATATTTTTTCTCTATTTTTAATAAAAAAAATATTTTGCGTATCTAAAATAACTGATATGGAGTCAAACTATTTTTTCAAATATAAACACAAAAAAAAAAAAAAAAAAATTAAAAAAAATATATATCAATAGAATTTTTTAAAGGAAGATTACCGGGATTCTTTTTTGGTCTTACTTATAATATCTTTTAAGGTATATTCTCTATTGAAAAATCATCAAATAATAGTAAAATCAATATAAAAAATATTTCAACCAATTCATTATTTTATCATAAAAATGAAAGAAACAAATATTTTTTATTGCAAGTTTTTTCTTTAGATCACGGAGAAGAAAGCAGAAGAAAACATGTGTTCCCTACCTTAAGCTTCAACCGATATTCTTGTAAGGCATTTTAGTGCCCTATCCTTTTTTCTATTTTCATTCACTGAATCAAATAGCGTTTTATGAAAAACCTACTTTAACATTGTGATAAAAATCAAAGTAACAGCTGTTGATCGTAATAAAACTATTATAAAGAAATATTTTATATTAATTTAATAGCATGTAAGAACATATCATAAAATATAACGATTGATTTTTCGCTCATTTTAATTTTCAATCAATATTTATTTTTTGCTCTCTAATTTCTATCAATTTTCTTATTTTACAAATTATAGCAATTTCCTTCATCATACGCGCATTTTATGTAATTTGAAATAGTTTATTTTTTAAAAAAATTGTAGTTGAAAATGATTGAAGAACATGTAAAATATAGATTTTAAGTACATTACATAATTTTTATGACAAATAAAAATAATACAAATATAATTAAACAAATATTCATTTTTTAAAGAAGCCACAAATCTTTGTAAATTCAAAAATAAATGTGTAAATATTTGTTTAATATTATTGCTTAATCATGAGTGGAAAAAACACGCTTCATAGATGGGTGCATTATCATCCCAAAAAATCCAATTTCCTACAGAAAATTTGCCTTATGAGATATACCCTTTTACCTAAAATTTTTCTTTGTATTCTATCCACTGATTCTTTCTTTCAGGGTTACGAGTGGTCCAGCAGGATTGCCTATATAATGTCACACATGTTAGCATGGTTGATTGTTGAGACAAAATAATCGAAATCATATGCTGATGCATATGTTCTCCAAATATTCAGTGGTTCTGTTGAAGGGAAGAGTGAGGAAGATGATTTGTTAGACCATATTACTTTTTTCAACTTATCAACCGAGCAGGTTTTGTGAATGTTGCATCACTTTAGACAACATTTGAAATAATATCTATGACAAGTGGCTTCGTTACTGTAGCTCTGTTGTAAATATTCTATTTACAAAAGTAATGTCTAATTTTAGACATTAGCAATAGAAAATCTAGATGTTAAATGTGCTCTGCTGTTACTTTTGATTTAGTTGCAATTTTTTTTAAATCTAAAAATCAGCTTCAACATACTTTAATCTCTTTCACTGACCATCTCTTCTCTTTCATTATTTTGCTTTGCTAAGCTTATTATATGAATAGATAATATGCAATTACTTTAATCAAATTTTAATAAATGATTTTCATTATATATTTTCATAAATGCAATACTTAATAACATACGGATTGCTTATAGTTTCATATATGCAATCCGAATTGTATTTATTTGAAAATTTGATAAATAGGCTTTTAACACAGCATATTGCATAGGTTGTTGCCCAAATGCCATTGCAAGACCTTTTGTCATTCACCGTGGAAATTGAATTCTTTTCTTAGATATACTCACGCACTCAGAGGAAGAAAACCAGAAAACTTCTAAGTACCCACCACGAAAGACACACATTCACAGAAGAAAAGATCACAATTTTCATTATCTGTTGTTCAAAAGTGATTGGCATCCAACCAAAGACTTTATTATCAAAGCCTTGTTCTACCACTAGGCAACTATGAACATTTGGTAAAAATATATTTGAGGGTGCCCCTTGGTGAGATTGGCGATTTTGTTTAAACATTAAAAAATAATGGTTAAATCTAAACTAATCAGAAACGTGAATGAATCTAATAATAATGTTTAGGGTTACCATAAATAGAACAACATCGCCCAGTTTGGCAATATACTTGGCGAGAATTCGAGAGGCACCCTCAAGTATAGTCTTAACGAACATTTTTATCAAGACTTTAATAACGTGTGTGATTATTGCTTAAAAAAACAAAAGTAGCTAAAACGTTCTTACTCTATATTAAAATTAGTATATTAAATGTATTACATCACCCGCAGTCATTTAATATATAAATTTATACAAGTTATGTTCACTTAGAAACATTGTTGTATGTTTAATGCATGGATTTTGTAGTAAAATCTTTATTGAGAATGAATTTTCTTATTAAATCAAAGCATTATTTTGCTTTTTTCTTGTTCATTTGATTTATTGAATACCATTTTTACTAGAGAACTAAATCCTACCATTCGTTCTCTCTTATATTTTAGAAATAAAGTTATTTTTAAAAAGATAATCAAAGACTCACATTACGCAAGAACCTGCAAGCTATTTTTTTCAACTCTCTCTCATCTTTCCAATAACTAAATTCTATATAAACTTAAATTAGTAAATATTTAAATTCTTCAGTTACAATAATTCTTATTAGCTAGTCATTGCTTATTAACTAGCTTCTGTCTAGTCATTAAATTTTTCTGTAGTAATTAAAATAAAGATTAAAATTTATATTAATTTACGAAAATAATTTTTTTTTCAAAATAACGATTACTACTCAGAGGGTACAATATTCTTATTACGATTCAGAATTACTATATTTGAGAATATTGTAATTTTTAATTCTTTGTCAAGGAAATATTTTTCAATAGTGCTTTTTAATTAGTAATGTTTCGTTAAGTATAATTAAAATTTCATTTTTAACTTGGTTATCTTAAAAAATCGAAATAGGTGGTATTTGTAAATTTTAATTTTTGTTAAACATTATTTTTTCGCTGAAGCACAAGCGATTGTGTTTAGTAAATGTATGATTTGCAAAAAATTTAACTACTCGTAAAATAAATCCATAAAATAAAAAAAATGCACAATATTTTTTTTTATTTTTATAACTCACGTTTTTTAATGTTTAATGAACTAAAAATTAAATACATATATTCATGATCACTTTCTTTTCAAAAAAACTGCTGGCATACATAAAAAGATTATTGAAAAAAATAAAAGAATTAATGCACTGAAAGATACTAATTTTTCTGAAAAGAATATTATATATATATTTTTCTAACTAAAGAAATCTCTCTCTCTTACTAGCAAAGAGTTAACAGTCATCTATATTTAATTCTTAATAAATTATTTGACACTGCAATACATTCAAAGCTCTACGAAACGAAACAAATATTACATTCATTATTAAGTAAAATGGGAATTTGAAATATGTGCTGCTAAAGAAGTGAATGTAAGCATGAAACAAGTATGTAAGATCGTAAATTATAAAATATTGGAATTATAGATTGACTACTCATATCGAATAATAAGGAAAAATCTTTTGTAAGCAAAACATCATAAATAAAATACTGAATATTTAATAGTGGATGACTGCCTTGCTTGCTTGCTTGGTTTGGTAATGAGAATAAAATCTTACTTGATAGGATATGCGTATTAAAGAAATTTCACATTATGAAGGATGTACAAATAAAAAAAAAAATACTTTTTATCAGGAAGCACTTGAAAATAATTGATTTATTGAAAGCTGTCATATTCATTAAGAGAAGGAATGAGCACCTGTTGTAAGCAAAAGCTAAAGAATGAATGTGAATCTCTCATTGTTTTATAAATATAGCTACTACATTATTTTGAAACTGAATGATGCCTAGAATGTGTAGCTTAAAGAAATTCAGTATTTTCTTTATAATTGGTATTCAACTACGAATTTATTCATCACTTACTCATACTATGATTTCAAATGTTTATTTTTCAGCAAGAGCAAGTGTACCCTAAAAGATGAAAACATAAAAATCCATAAAACCTAATAAGTTTAGAACTTAGAAAAAACGCTAAATAGAGAAGAACTGTAACATTCTTCTAAATAAATTTTTATTTAAGTTTCGGCCGGCCAACTTGTCTACTGGTCAGTGTTCCTGACTACGGATATGGAGGTCCTGGGTTCGAATCCCGGTTTAGGCATGGATGTACTTCCTCTTTCTCTTTCTATCCTGTCTTTGTCCTTTCCTTGGATATGAATGGTTGCCTACCCTATAAACGGGTCCGTATAGCATGTGTGTGTACTGAAGAAGTTGGACTCCACACCAAATACGGTTCCGTTGGAAAAGTGGAGCAGAACACCCCAATTTGCCAGCCTAGCTGTCACACGAGAACAGCAACATTTAAATTCCTAATTCTGCTATTTAAGAAATTTTAAATACTTCGAAGATATGCTTATAAAATATTGGGTTTTTTGAAATTATAAAATAAAAACACTTATCGCACTTTCTTTTTTAACTTACTTTGTCTTCCTAATTGGTGGAAAAAAAACAGAGACTCATAATTATAATTTATTTGATTAGTAGAGGGAATAATAACTGCAGTATCTCACTGGAGGTGATAAACTATATATTTTATAATCAGCTATTCTAACACTAAATTTATTTAAAAATTGATCTATTTTTAAAAGTAATCTTGAAATATTGTCTTTTTCTTTGTTGCTAATTGCAAATAAGTTAAATTTATTTCTTGAATCAAGTTTTCCACAGTTATATTCACATTGAATTTACTTTCATAGGAGATTTTCAATGTTTAAATAATTATTTCTGAGTGTATTAAAAACGCTTGTAAATTTTTCTTTAGAGCAAAATCTTGATGCAAATTCTATTGAAAATAAATCAAATTAGGTATAAAAATGTACAATTCCTGTCTTGAGGAATACCATATGTTGGAAATAATTGATACTCTAATCAGAAGATACAAAATTAACAGATTGAATGCCACCTAATATGATCAGATTCTGCAAATTACCTGAGTGTTTACGGGAATTAATTGAAGCTAAAGATAAATCTTGAATATTTCACGAACACTTCACAGTTAACGTAATAGTTATGCTTTTCAAATATGGTGAAAGTAAATGTAAATACGTCAAAATATTTTGTTTAATAATTTAAATGAGCGATACAAAATTTGGAAGTGCTTTATTAAACATCATATATTGATAAGTCGAATTTTCTTGATATTAAATAAATTATTTAAAATGTACAATCTTATTAAATTATCTTGTAAGAATCTTATTGAAATAATGAACATCCATAAAAGAAGAGCAAAATCAATTGGAAAATTATTTAAAGGAGAAGCAATAATTCCTGTATTTTCCTGCTTATGATATAGTTACAGTAATTTTAATTAAAATCCCTGGTTTTATTTTGAATTGAAAAAAAAATTATAAATATTTTTATTTTAAATTAAATCATTTTGAGCCTACATTCATGTTTTAAGTTTAATCTAGAGGATATTGCAAAAGATTCAGTTTTGGAGTAGAGGAGCAAATGCACTGAACATTCATTTTATATAATTTGAAAAGTAGTACACTGAAAATGAGAGCAATTTCTAAACAGAACTCATTACAGATGTTAAATGGATTTTATTCATTTTGCAGTTTTTTATATTTGAAGCATTTTCCCAAATCGTTAAATTATTATTATCAGACGTTATTTTATGGCCTTTTTTTAGAAATATGTGTATAATACAAGCTTCAACTAATTTGGAAGTAGAATTAAGAAAATGAAAAATTTCTTAAGATTATTCCTTAACACCGAATAAAATGAAAATCTAAATATTTTCTCCATTTTTTAAAACTGAAAATATATAAAATAACTTACTCTAATGAAATTCAAAAAATCAAAATTAGATTGCTAATATTACACGTATATAAATATATTTTATTTGTACTACCTGATGCGTTATCTTTGTATGAGAGTTTATTTAATTCATATAAGACATGCTATTATTTACCATAATGATTATAATGAATAGAAATACAATCAATGAAATAGTTCATAATATCATTATTCATATTTAGTTTTTCGAAATCGAAAAATATATCAAAAAATTTTCAAAGTCCTGAAAAAAAAAATAGTGAATTATACTTAAAGAAAATGTTTATCTAGTATCAAGATTAATAAATTGAAGTGAATAAAAAATTATATCACCCTATCGTGAAATAATAATTTTGTAAAGTAATAAATAATAAAACTATTCATCTGACAGCATGCCGACCGCCACGTTTAGTGGTCAGAGCGCCTAACTACGGATAGGGAGGTCCTGGGTTTGAATCCCGGTTTGGGCATGGATGCACTTTCTCTCTTTATCTGTCCTTTCTGTGTATGAATGAGGTGTGAATGGTACCTACCCTATAAATGGGTCCCTATGGCATGTGTGAGGGTGCGATGGTGGCCCACCCCCTGTGGTGCACCCGGGGCAAAGCCTCGGCGGCAAAGAGGCAACTGTTTCTGGCCAGTTCCTTGGGTATAAGGGGACAATACATCCTGATATACACCGACCATTGGAAAAAAATTCAACTTATATAAGAAATACTATTTATACGCACACATGTCAAGAAAAAATTATTTTCAAAATATTTATGATTTCATTTACACAGAAAGGAACACAGATTGCTATTTCCTGTATATATACTAAACTGATGTAGTATATGTAACAAACTGAAATTTTCTCATTGTTTTCGAAGGAGCTTCTTTAATTTTTTATAATATAATTTCAAGATTGAAAATTAGAATTCTTTAATTGCAATGTAAGCTTCATTTCCAATTATAACCTTAAACTAGATTGTATTATCTGTTTTAGTGATAATGATTTTATGAAATTTGTGATATACCATTATGATATTAATGACGTATATTTAATGATATTAATGACATATATTTAAAATTTTAACACTATTTCTTTATAAAGAAGTTATTATGTTAATCTAAATCCATAATATGATTTATAACACTATTAGTTAAATTGCTGTCAAATATGATTAATTTTAAAACCCCTAATCAAATATTTCATTAAAAATTGGTATTTACATTATTTATTTTCATTTTTAAGGATTATTTAGTAGTTGCTGAAAATGTTTTGCTTTATTGTGTTTTGAAATGTTTTGCTTTGATTTATTGACCTATATAACTTAACCAAAAATCTAACTTTCATTTAGAAACTATAACATCAGACGAAAAAGTCTCTAAAACTGAATTACAGAACATGTAAACATATTAAGGAGGAAAATTTAATATTTCTTTGCTCATTCATTCTTAATAAAATTCTTATTGTAGCTGAAAATTGTTATAAAAACAAACTCATTTGTCTTAAAAAATTAAGATTTTTTACATCTAGTCTTTAATATTTTTCATTTATTTGATTCAAAGTTGACGGATGCTATACGCAATGAAATATTACGGATATTAATTATTGAAAGGTATTGTTTTTTATTTCTTTGAATATTTTGTAATTTATATGCATGTTTCAATTTTTAAAATTGAGATAAAGAATAAATGATTCGTTGAAGTTTTATTTAACTTGATTAATAATATTTGACAATATTCAAGTCTTTCAACATTGCACACACAAGGAATAACATTTCATAATATTATAAAATGTTATTCCTTGTATGTGCATTTTATTAACAGCACACATTAGTTATTTTGTAAAATTTCTTGTTTTGCTATTATGCGTGTTAGATTTAAGTTTTTTTTTTCTGAAGATGTGTTAAAGCATGTGCATCATATAGATATTTTAAACCTCAATACATTTATTTTTTATGGCAAATTCAAGCAAATACTATTCTCAATTGTACAAATCCCTTAGTTAGTTACATCATTAATTTTTCATTTATAATGTTATATACAGTTCTGTAATCTTTGTTATATCCGCATTACGACTTTTCATAATCTTCGCATTAATAATTCATTTATAATCAGTGCATTAAATAAATTTTTGACACTTGCTTATTAATTCTCGATTTAGTCCTGGTTTACTAGTCATTTATTTGCTGCTGGTGGCCTACCCTATAAACGATTCCCTATGGCATGTGTGTACTGAAGTAGTCGGACTCCACACCAAATATGGTTCAGGATGAAAAAGTACAGCAGCGCAACCCCATATTGTCAGCCTAGCTGACACCAGACAAAAAAAAATCTAACAGCATGATTACAATGCAATTATGCAGTTACATTTAACTGTCAATAAAAAGTAAAGAACAGTTGGAGATACATTTTTTAATTGTACTTTATTTTATTTTTCATGATGCGATTTTTGTGCTTTTTACTTACGTAACAATATGTATAGTAAGCAAACAGATAATGAAATTTCTTTTTATTACATTGCATTTTAGTTTTTATACTCAAACGAAGTAGCTTGCTTCAAACTTTCGTGAGAGTTTTGTCAATTAAGCATGATTTATGGTATTGTGTCTCACAACGAGAATTTTTTTGAACTTCCGTATTCAATGTTATTTTAATAGTGTTCTATATCATACAACTATATACTGCTTATGCATATTGATGAATGTATTTTGAAAAGTTCATAATGACATACCGATCATTATTGAAATTCTATTTAAATAAATATAAAATTGATATATATTAATATAAATTAGTTTATATATTATTTATGTTTAAAAAAAGTTATGACATTGATGGAATATCGAATACCGCCCTCTCTTTATACAAAATACTAATAATGCTTATACTATTTCAGTACTGAAATGTTAATAATTAAAACATCTACGACCGGAGCATGTGCTATATTGTTAACTTTCACAATTGGAAGATACTTAATATGATAATGATTAGGTTATCACAGATAAAATAATTAGTTGTAGTGAAGTTAGAATGGGTTTAAATAGAGAAATCCCACTTAAACATTTCATACCCACTTGCGTTTCTGCATTATTGACAGCTGAAAAGTTGTTTCAAAGCCACAAGAAAGAGAAATGCTTTCCATCACAATTTTTACTTTGACAAAAAGTTAAATAGTAGTCACATCCGAAATTTATTGTATTTCATTGCTTTCCTCATATCTCTTAAAAAAAATAATGTCTGCAGTAAAAGGAAGCCATGAATTCAGAACACTCATAAGGAATGGCATGTTGGATCTTAGCAGCTTGTTATCAAGAACAGATGATTAAGCTGACACTTACGTACATTTCCCTTAAGAGATTGTGATATCATTTTGCGATTTTTCAGTCAGAAATATAATCTTCGTCAAAATCACAAGTTTATGTTCAAATAGTTTGAAAATGTTTGCTTTAACGTGAAGTAACAGCTTGGCGATTCTTGTTTCAGTATCTTTGACGTTATATCACTTACAAGACGGTCTTCATGGTTGTGTTCAATGATGAGCCTGAATGCAGGAATACCGTCTGTATCCATTATCTTAAGAAACCCCAGTTTAGCTTATTGTACTGAGAGTGCCTTATATATTTTAGATTCATAGGTTAAGAACAGTTATTATGAACGCGCTATCAACATGGCCTTAAAAATTTATCATTTGGAGTGACAATGTGGAAAGCTATTTCATGCACATTTTTATCTCTCGATAAACATTTTTTTAACTGACTGTACATTGAATAGTTGTCACAACAATGTGTTATAATTCATGATTATACATTTTATTAGTCCAGACTTGGAAAAAAATGGCAGGATACTGAAGGACCACATGCTATCAGGAATGGTTAATCGAACAAGGCACAAGAATTTTCTACAAAAAATTCATATTTCAAAAATTTACGATATATATATATATTTATATATATATTTATATATATTTGAATTTATTTCTCGAGTTTCAAGTTTAATCATAAGTAATGATGAAAATATAAATTTTCTGTAAAGGTATTTTATGTATTTCCCATACTTCCTATTTCATTAGTTCTCATTTTTTATTTGAAATACGTTATTATCATTCAATATTGAGTAAATAATTTTTAAATAAATATCTATTACTACAGATTTATTTACTAATTAACAATTTAAAACAATAATATTTTCGCTTGTACACTGCTGGACAATTGCTAAGGACTGATAACTTTATCATCCCTAGCAACCACAAAATGAAAGGAAGGAAAATTAGAATAAGTGGAAGATATAGTAAGAAGATGTGTGCGTATACAAATTTTTTTCCACCTCAATTCATCACTTGATAGCGTTCATAAGAGCTTTAAAGGTTTTGACGCGTGTGGACAGTTGTTGTTTCAAGTGAAAGTTCTACAAGAAAGATTTTATAGATAAACTCGGAATTTTTGGCAAGTCTTCCCGACATTACTTAGATTTAATGCGTGGCCGAATTATTGGAAAGATCGAAGAAGGGCGAAAAATAACAGATGTTGCCAGAGATTTCGACATCGCTCACAGCGTTGTTTCACGGCTGTGGAAGTCATTTAAAACTACTGGAATGTGTAGTAGGCGGCACGGGGGTGGTCGTGAGACAAATATATCGTCCTATCAGCAAAAAGATAGATACAGGCGCACCACAGCTCAGCAGGTAGCAAATCAGTTTTTTGCTGCCTCAGGAAAGCAGATCTCCCGAAAAACTGTTGCCAGACGTTTGAGGGGAGGAGGACTATACGCCCGCAGACCTGTTGTGTGTGTCCCATTGACCAGACAGCACCGTACTGCCTGTTTGCAATGGTGTCGTGAGCATCGCAATTGGACTGAACAGGACTAGGCATGCGTACTATTCTCAGATGAGAGTAGGTTCAATTTGTCATCGGATTGTAGACGCCAACTGATCTGGCGCGAGAGTGGTACTGCTTATCGTCCAGAAAATATCCAGGAAAGGGACCGATATCCGAAATGAAGTGTCATGGTGTGGGCCGGCATCATGAACAATGAACGTACGCCCTTACATGAGGTTATGAATGTGACTATGACGGGACAACGATATATTAACGAAGTTCTACTTCCCCATGCTGTCTTTTCCGTGGTGCTATCGTTGATAAATTTGTTTTTGTGGACGGCAGCGCAGCATGTCATCGAACACTCGCTGTTCAGGATTGTCTAGACAGCGAATGTATTCAACGCCTCGTATGGCCATCATGCTCTCCAGATCTAAACCCCATTGAAAATGTGTGGGATACTTTGGGGAGGCAAGTTGCTGGTCGAAACTATCCCTCAACAAACAAGAACACCCTCATCCGTGAACTCACAGAGAAATGGGATAAATTGCCTCAATAGCTGCTGGATAATGTTGTGCAAAGTATGATACGACGTGTGGAATGTTGCATCACACTCCACGGTGGACATATCCCGTACTGATACCTTTCTTCAAGGTGCCTGCTGACGTTTAGATGCATTGTTCCATTTTTCCGTATGCAGCATCAAATGAACATTTTTTCCCTTTCAGATGTTTCACAGCTTTTGTATTTTTTAGAACAATAAATATTCTTTATTCTAATGTCTGAACAGTGTGGCAACCATATTTTATCCTACTAGGCCTTATGTCTCGCTTAATTTTATGCTACATTACAATTTGTGATCCGTCCTTAGCAATTGTCCAGCAGTGTATTACAGGAAATGAAACATTACAAACAATTACGTTGGAATATGTTTTTTCTTTCTTTCTTAAGTTTTTTTTGTTGTTTACTTCCATCTACATTTTTACCCTTTATCTATCGATGCATTAAAATATACTTGAAATGTATAAAATATTTCGAAATGAGAAGTAATTGATGCAGACTTGTTATGAAAGGAAACAAAGTGTAAGGAATTCGCATTGAATGAAAAGAAACATCAGAGTTTTTACAGTAAAAAAGATTCACCAATTTTAGAATGTTTGACAATATAAAAATCGATAAATTTTACAGTATACCACCAACTGTTTTAGTACTTTAACTGCATACCTTTATTTCTTGAAATGGCACAATGATTTAGATGCCTTTACGTCTGTGTTGAAATTCTCAAAAAAACCTGATTTGTTATGTTAGTGACTTTTTCCAAAACAATGCGGAATTCTATATAGTTACTCATTTTTTTACAAAACATACTTGATATCACATTATATGTTGAATTGGATCACATTGTTTGGCACTTATCTTAAGTTAAATAGAAAGTGAAGATATTATCACTTTTAATGCATCAATTCCATATTCATGAACCATATAAGAGATTATGAAAAATAAAAACTAACATAGACAACTTTTTAGAAATTACATATTGCATAATTCCAATCACCTATATTTACAGTATTTAATAGTGGATACCGCAATATATGTATATATATTGAATGTAAAACTATTAATTATTTAATTTCAAGAATTTAAAAAATGTTTCTAATCTTTATATTTTTACATTGTCTTGAGTATAAGACAAAAGCTGTCATTTTAATTTATTGAAAATTATGTAAAATGTATAGTACACTGAAAGTTTTATGTCAAATTTAATAAATTGTGTTGGCAGAACAAATGCATAATATGTTAGACATAAAATTCAATAACTTGAATAATAATAAAAATGCAGTGTATACATTATTTGAAATCAATACACTTCTTTTAACATTTTTATCACTTTTGTGATATTTAATGCTTAGAATATTAAATATTAATAAAAATTACGTGAAGAAGAAACTTTCTTTTAAATTGTATATTAAGAAAAGATACAAAGAATCGATTTTTGTCTCTTTCTCCAGGGATTGCATTGTTTTCCCTTTAAAGAAACTTTTATTATCTGGAAATCTAAAATAGCATTGACAAAATTTTGGAGTTCGTTAAGATCCAAAATTTTAGACAATTAATCGATGTTATAGCGAAGAAATTGATTTACAATGTAGTTTCATCTCCATTTTCAGCAAAGAATGAGAAATTAATTGTTATGTGTATGGAATTGAAAATAAATGTAAATAAAATTTTACTTGGAAGAATTAATGCAATACTTGGAAGAATTATCTTCCAAGTACTTACTTGGAAGAATTAATGCAATTTTACTTGGAAGAATAAATTCTTAACTGTAGCAAATACTTAGGTAATTTTTGAATTAAAGGGGATTTTAAAGAATATTTTAATATAATTTACTATCATTTATTTAGAATTATTTGTGAAAAACTAAACTGCGCAGAATAGGTAGTAACCAGAAAGTAGATAAAGTGTTTAACTATTTATACAACTTACACGTTTTGTTAATGCAATTTCCCTACTACTATTATAGAGATGATTTCAAACACACAATTTGGTTTAAAATTTCAGGATGGTGTTTTCCATCATCAAGTAGTTCATATAAAGGAGAAATTTAATGTTGTTATTTTTAGAATATTTAGGTTGGTATAAAATTTAGTTTCATTGAATTTAAGTGCTATAATTCTTAACTGTAGCAAATACTTTATTATTTACAGATTTAATTAATTGAAACGTTTTGTTTAAAAAAGTAGGTAATGAATGTATACGAAAACAAATATTTTATCTTGGACATACTTCTATTTAGTTTACACATAGAAATAACATTTGCTAGGTTAAACATACAAATGACATAAGCTGAGCTGGCCACAGAATGGTTAGCGCTCTTGCCTTCGGTTCAACAAGTCGTAGGTTCGAATCTCACCTTGGGCATGGATGTTTGTACTGGTTCTGAATCCACTTTAAACCATAGGTCCCGGTCTAGTTACTCCTAGTGTGCAAAAAAGGACCATTGAGATAAAAACAAAGCAACCAACAAACCAAACCAACAAATAATAGTTGCTAGACAAAAAATAAAATTTGTAGGAGTGAATCTCATTGTGCGTTTTGTTTCTGTTCAATTGTTGTTTAAGAGATGCATATTAACTTTTTTTAGGTATTAAATGATAAAAGCAAGCAAGTATGTGTATTTTTACAAGTATTGAAAAATATATATGAAAATAAAAATAAATATAAATTATTTGAAGTAATTTACTATAGCTAATTTTATATAAAGGTATTTTTGCTTATTTTTAAGAAAATACATAATATTATAATAAATTCTTAACACGAAAACTCAAATATAGTTACCATTTGAAGACTAACTTTCTGCTAAAACTTATACAAGTAAAATACCTATTGATATTAGCTTTAATGTAAAAAAGCGAATAACGAACTTTTATTGGAAAAATCAAAGCAACTGGTTACAATTAAAGTATTAAAAATAAATGTAAGAAAAAAATAATTAAAACTTTTATATAAGTAAAAAATTCGTTTTATGCCTTTAACATACACAAATAATTCAAATTATTTTTTTACCCATAAATTTTGACTATATATAAATTTAGGTAATTATTCGACATTTCATCATCATTAAAGTTCTTAATAAATGTTGAGATTTATTCTGTTTTATTTTAATTTATCAGAGTGACGAATTTAATTAATTATCAAATTTGTAATTTATTTTAAGAAAATTATACATGATGTAATTTTTTTAAAAAAATTGTTTAATATTTTAAAGAGTAGATATATATAATCTATTCATTTAAATATTAAACAAAGTTTTACATTTTAATCACAATAAACTTTTCTATAATTATAATTATAATACACTTTAATTATTAATAGTTATTTATCACTTAAAATCGATTTCACGCCGCGAAAAATGTAGTATAATGCCCAAAATGTGATGAAAGATTTTAATAACCGCTGAGAATTCATGATTTCTAAGAAGATAGATTTCCATAGAAGTAGTTACATTTATAAATCTTAACGTCGAAAGCGGACTATTCATTCATAACCATGACTGTTATATACTTAGTAAACATTCGTACTCAACACATCCTTTGTTCCTGATCCATGAGGGGACGTTATTGGAAACTCCATTGAGAGTATGGATCTCTCAAATAATTACTTTTAATTCAATTAATGGATGTGGTTTTTTATCATTACAAATCTCCCTCCTCTCTTTCTCTCTCTCTATATATATTCGGGATGGGCAAGGTCGACTCAGCCTTTCATCAAATTCAGTGGGTCAACAAAGTGAGTACCAAGCATGCTCGGGAATTAAAGACTGGGGGTTTCGCGTTAGGCTGACCACCTAATCGGAATATATGGTTTGCATCTCAGGGCCTCTAGGTCAAGAAAACTGAGAAGGGCACTGTAGGCCTTACCACACATTGGCTGTCATGCCAAGTTTAGTTTTAATTTACATACATACATACATATATATATATATATATACATACATATATATATATATATATATATATATATATATATATATATATATATATATACATATATATATATATATATATATATATATATATATATATAATTTATGACAAATCAATTTATGCTCAATTGTGAACTATAATTTTTAATCTATACTAATAATTTAAAGTTAGCTTTTAACTTATTTAATGACTTAAAGTTTTCATAAAAATTCTATTTACTTAAAACTTAAATCAGAAAGAAGAACAAAGAAATTATAAATGTGTCCATTATTATAACGAGGGAATTGGTATGATATATTTCAAATTTATTATAAAACACACACACACACACACACACACACACACACACACACACACACACACACACACACACACACACACACACACACACACACACACACACACACACACACGCACACACACACACACACACGCACACACACACACACACACACACGCACACACACACACACACACACACGCGCACGCACACACACACACACACGCACACACACACACACTCACGCACACACACACACGCACACACACACACGCACACACACACACGCACACACACACACGCACGCACGCACGCACGCACACACACACACATGCACGCACGCACACAATTCGTTGATCTAAATATATTTCTCATTGACAACCATACACAAGTAAATATTGCAATAGCATTTTATATAGATTGAACTTAATTTAATTTAATAATTTGTTTAAATTTCATTCCATATATATTTATCACATAACGTTCTCTTATGCCTTACTTTTTGAATAAACATTCAATTTCATTGAGCTACAGAATATAAAATAAAAGATATTTTATAAAGCTCATTGTGTTAGCAAATAAAAAACATATAATAACATGAGAGCTAATTAAAATATTTCAATATATTCGTTTAACAATTAATTAGTCACGAAGACAATTATTTTGGTAAATTATCCGAGTATGAATATTTCTTGAACTTCATTTTTAATTTTATATTGGATTATAATGAATGCGCTCTTCTTTTAATTTAACGCAAAGATAGGATATTTTATTATTTCTTTGATTAAATGAATTTTTTTTAGTTTTTTCCAATTCTAATTAAATTTGTCGTGTTTAGTGGATTGTGTTCTTGATTATATCATTTTTATTTAATCACTTTTTACATTTTATAATTTAACTATTTTTATAATAACAAATGTAACATCAAATATATTTAATATGTAATTTTTTTTTACATATTCATCGCTTGGTAAATACATAAATTGCTTTTTCCTTACTAATCTATATGTATTTTATTTTCGTTAATTCATTTATCTAAATTAAAATACTGTATTTTAGTCTAATTGGAAATTTAAAATTAATATTCCTATTATTATGTATGATAATTTTCAGTTTCAAATCATTTTATTAAGTTATTTCAATGAAATAAAATTTGAAACAAAAATACAGAACATTTAAAATTTTAAATAAGAAGAAAATTTTTCCATATTAACAAATTAGGCAAATTCAATTAAAGTAAATTATTCAGAATTTTTTATTATTATTTTTTAAATGATATGCATTTTTAATATGGAAATAAATAATTTCATTATTCAATGAAAAATATTTGCTTTCTTTTATAATATTAGTAAAAGTAAGAAATATATTTTTATATAATTGCTTGTGTGTTTGAATTAAATCCTTAATTTCAATTGGATTTTCTGTAAAACATATCTTTGAAAATACCACTATACATAATGTCTTAAATACCATAATCATTAAAATAAAAACATAATTTTTAAGTATTTGAAACGTTTTAAAGCATCATAATCTTTAAACTATTTTACAAATTTATTAACTTATACCAAATATTTGTGTTTAATTGCTTCTATTTTGCTGTTGTTGATTAAATTAGCTTTTAATATATTCAAAGAAGATTAATATTGAAGTGTACTACCTCAATGGAAGAATTTAGACAGTGTCAAAAAAGATTATTTTGTTGGTTATAGAGCCAATTTTGGATTTGAGGATTAATTCATCTGATTAGTATAATTTTTAAATTAGATCCCGAACCATACATTCCAAATACCTTCTTCTGAAGTCAGGGCACAGGTGCCGTATAATCAATGATTGCAAACTGATTTTTTTTTTTGGCCATGGAGAAATGTTGCCAAGTTGATGCATCCTGACGCGCGTGATGACGGAAATACGAGGGTTACCACAACAGAATTTTCTGCATAATTCTTATAGGTCTCCATATGTATGACGTAATAAAAACGAGGTTGCCAGATACATAAGAAAATCCACCAAAATATCTCTAATCTCAGAATTTTGCATCATGGATTATACGGCACCTGTGCCGAAGTCAGAATCAAACTTTTGAACGGAATATCAGAATTATTGATCTGTCAGTTTGAAGAACAACAAGGAAATAGTGCATTACAAACATCGTATAAAGAGAAACATTATTTATGCAAGTTTATGATAAAAAGTTCACCTAAATTAATTATATGAGAATATATTGTAGTGTAATCTAATTATGATTTAAAGTATATAGATGCACACACACACACACACACACACACACACATATATATATATATATATATATGTATGTATATATATATATGTATATATATATATATATATATATATATATATATATATATATATATATATATATATATATATATATATATATATATATATATATTTATATATATATATATGTATATATATAATGATGCTGATTTAACATAGAAATGCAATTAAGAATTTAACAGTTTCTATTTTTTTGAAGGTTTGCATAAGGTTTGTAGAGGTAATTATATCTCTGTCTTGAAATGATCATTTCGAACACCTGGTCTATCTAGTTGAATAACCACTGTAGACAACACATTATCAATACAACCGAGAAAAGTTAGGAGCAGAAAGAGAACTTTTGTATAGTTTAACTGATATTGAAAGGGAAACATTATAGTTATTTCAGTATTGTACACTTAAGATTTCTTGAAAAACATTTCTTTTGTCAATGAGAAAATTGAAGCAGAAAATGCTTTATTTCACTTTCCTTAAAAATAAGTTATGTTTTTAATTTGTAAAAATGATCTCATATTAACATATTTAGATTGCTTATATTATTATAAAGAAAACTTCATTCATATCTTTAATGATTTATATTATGGTAATATTTAATTTCCTTCATATAAAAGTTGTATAATTGATTTTTAATATTATTTACTAAAATATTTAAAACTATATCACACTTGTCCAACTGTAATACTGTGTGTACATTAAATTAAGCTGTAGCACTCTTCAATTTTCCAAAATCCGACCAAAAAGACACAAAAATTTGAATTTTTAAGAATAGGGGGGGGGGGCTGATTAGGACTTGTTTTTCTTAAACTAAAATTTCAATAGGATTATATCTTACAAAATAAAGGGAAAAATAATTATCTGTATTACCAGCTATGAAGAATAAAAAACAGAAAAATATCAATGAATTAATTTTAAATTAAATATTTTTGCATTGTTTGAAAAATAAAACTATATATATTCTTTATACCTTGGTATAAATCTTCATTTGAATGATGCCATTTTGAAATCTTTATAATAAAATAAATGAAAAGTATTGTTTAAAGTGACAGTTAATATTAGTAAAATTAATGTTTATGTAGAATGAAGTGATTATTGCATAAATGTAATTTATAGAAACGCTTGTTCATAAAGATTAATGATGCTAAAGAATGAAGAATCACTTAATGAGCATAATAATGTTGGATCTTAATGCATGATCACGATGGGCAGAATAATATACGTAAGAAATTACTTCAAGGAAATTTTGATATTTGAAAGAGATGTGAAAAGTTTAATTCATTGTGAGGACTTTATGATTATTAGTAGCTAAATTTAAAAAAAATGGTTAATGAACGTTGAGAAAAAGAAAAGTATTCCTATTTCTCTAAAGTAATTGAAAAAGCTGGGTTTCAGTTAAAATAGAACAAAGTTTCTATCGAGCTCATTTATACTCATGGCCATAGAATGGAAAAATTACATAGGTTCTCTAAATTTTCCATAAGATTTCTCGGAATATTCTATTAATTATTATTCTACCGAGTTGCTTATTTTGCGAAGGTTGTTCACACATGAGTTACAAATTCATCACCAATTTTTTAATCACTTGTAAGTGTTTGTTCTGAGTGATATTTGAGTATCTTCTGAACAGACTAAACACACTTTTACCTTGATGGTTCGGTATCAACTCACAGTTGTTGAACTCTGAACCAAGAAATTCTGTATTACTTTTTGAGTATTCTGTTTTAGACCCCAGTAGTGACAGATTAGTATGCATTTTTTTTATCCTATCATTTTTTCGGCTCAAATATTTTCGAATAATGATTTACAAGGTGTTCAGTAATATGTCTAGCATATTAGGAATGATTATATTTGATGCACTTTTATTACAGAATAAAGTATTCCTGCATCTTCATGAAAATACGTTTCTTTTGTAATTTCTTGACAAGTCAATGTAAAAAATACTCATGAGGAATTTGTAGATACTTATGATAAAATATATCATAAAAATGTTTCTACAGTACCGCTCTTAACTATGTAGATTCTATTTAGTTCAATACTATTTACAGCTAAATAAAAATGATTTATCAAAATTTTGGTACAATTCTATTGAGTCATCAAGAGAAATGTTAAATATTATGATTTTAAAATAATGTACTTCCTTGAACTATAAAGTCTCCAAACAAATGTATTTAATAACTATTAATCTATGTATGTTGGTATAATACCTTAAAGAATATTAATATTTAATAACACATTTAATTTTAAAAATTATAAATGATATGCACTGTTTATATTTTTGGTACGATATCCATATATTATGCTTTTATGTTTTGGCTACGATATCCATATATTATATTTCTTTTTACTTGAGAAATTTATTAATTCTTAACTATTTTGACCATATTTTATGCAGTTATTCTTACTTTTTTCTTTACAAATAAATTTCTTTTTTTTTAATTAAACTACATTTAACAATACAATTTTATGCTTTACATTAACACATCATTGCGTATATAAATTTAATTTTAAGCATACATTTCTTACAAAGTCTTAATTAAAAATCGGGAAAAAAAGCTTCTTACTATTTATTATAAATAGTTTTGAAGTCATAATTTATTCTTGTTTTGTAAATATGAAAATAAGCAGAATATAAATATTGTGTTGAAGTCATTACTTAAATAAGAAAATCAGAGCTAGTTATTAACTCTCTCTACTGAACGTCAAAGACATTAAATGTTTCACTTTTCGTGTGTAATACATTTTTTTTCCTCTTTAAGAGTTGAAAGCAGTAAGATATGAAGACGCTTATAAGTCTTCCTGAGATTCTAAGTAGAGAAAAAATCAAGAAAATCCGCGGTAATCGAGATATATTAATGTATTAGAGGGGAAAATAAACGAGTTTTATTTTTGCTGAAAAGAATCCATTTAGGTTTTGAAAAACATATGGGATATTAATGTAGTGGATTTTTCAAGTACCCAAAAAAGGTATATCAGTTCCTATTTTGGCATCACTTAGGCATATAATTTTTATTCTTTATGTTACATCAAAAATACAAGAAATATATTTATAAAAATTTCCTTTTTCGTAAGGCACAAACATTTTCTGCAAAGTTTAAAGTTATATTGAATGAAAATGTGATTATTTTTTTATAAAATTGACGAAAAAAGACAAAAAAGCTAAGTAATCTGATATATTAAATAAATATAGAAAAAAAAATTTTGTTATCAAAAATATATTATGATCGAACTTTATTAAATCACCTTAATATTTTTAAATGTATTATTGATATGTATTTTTTAATAAGATTATTTGTTAAAATTCTTTTGTTGTGTGTAAAATTTGAAATTTAAAAATCAAGAGAATCCAATTTTTTTTGTCACTAACACAAACAAATAATTTTTTTCAATTTCTCGAAGGTGTTTTTTAAAAAATACTTACCAAATACTTATGAAAGGTTTTTAAGTTCAAAATTTCATTTCGAAGCATGTTAAAATAAAATATTATATCTTATAAACAACACTTTCAAAAATATGAATGAATAATCATGCTTAGAATTTGGAGCACATGCCTATCTAAGAATGTTGTTTCGAAAATTAATTACATGCATATAATTAATTATAATTATTAATTCGATGAATAAAATAATAGTTCTGTTAGAGATTAATATTTATAAATTTTACAAAATAGAAACCTAACATTAAATAACTGAATAGTTGTATGGAACTGGAAAGCCGATTTAAAATAAAATTAAATAGGATTTCACAATTCAATAGTGAATTTAAATATGAAAATAAAAATAAAAATGTTATTAAAATTCCAAATTATTAGCTCATAATTAAAAGTATAATTTTAATAATTATTTCTTGGTAATATATATATATAATATTATGGCTATATAAAAACCATATTGAAATTTTCTTAGTTATAGAAATTTTTACCTATCCAATGCAGATATGTCTTTAAATGACATCCATGTATATATGAAATTCATTTTGCGATTTTTATCAAAATATTGAATTTAAATTATTTTTTGATGTATAGTTTATTGATTCCTATTTTTCTATACAGTAATTTTACTATCGCAATCAAATTTTAAAATATACTGTAAACGAATACAATTTAGTAAAATTGTTTGTAGAATGTTTGAAACCTGTGTAATTACGTTGCATATGGTGGTTCAAAATTTGAATTTGAAGCGAATAGTGATATAATCGAAAAGAGTTAATCAAATATTTTAGGCTAAACTTCTATTTTTTTGTACAATATATAAAATAAAGTTTTAAACATGCAAACTATGACACAAGTTTGACATGACTAATATGAAACTAAATGATTATGAAATATAATGGCAAAACCGTTTTAAAAATGAGCCAGAATTGCACGCAAGAGTAAGAAATAAACCGATAGATCACTTAAAAGGATATAAGGTATGTAGTTCATATACCTATAATAAAATATTTTTAAAAATATTGGTAAAATTTTATGCTGTGACTAAATGAACCGACTACTTAATTTAATATTTTTCCATTCTTCTTTTCAAAGATACACAATATGAAATTTTAAAATAAAGGCTTGATGGCTTCAGATACTATCATATTGGTTACATTTTTTGTTTCATTACTCATAAAATGAATATTGTCGACAATATTTTTATACAATCTTTAATTTCAAGCATTATAAAAAATATTTCTTCTAATTTAAAGTTATAATATAATAAACATTAAAAACTTAACCAGCATATATATATATATATATATATATATATATATATATATATATATATATATTATATGATAATCTATAATTTTTATAATAGTTTATAGCGAATAACTTAAGTTCAGTTCAAATAAGATTTGGAACATTTTGAATTTAGTTGAAATAATTGACGTTTTGTAAATTCCCAACTATAGCTTTGTGAATCTGTCCCTACAATGAGGAAAATAATCCAAGGATCTATAATTGGAAATATTTTTTACTAACTAAAGAATTACACATTTTCGATATGCAAGGATATACAAATATAATTAGGTATAATACAAATGTAATTAGGTATAATACAAATATAATTAGGTATAATACAAATATAATTAGGTATAATACAAATATAATTAGGTATAATATAAATATAATTAGGTATTGTGAGACCTTGTTCCTTCTTACAAAATTGTAGTTTAATATGAGAATAATGATATTGTAAATAAAACCTATAATAATACCTATAAATAAAATAAAAATAATAATGTATACCTATAAATAAAATATACGTGTAATATGCTCACCATGAATTAAGTTATAGAACATTAATATACATAAAATTACAATTTCCATCACTTGTTTCATAATATTTATAAATTATTTTTTGAAGATTATCAAAATTATGTTTTTGTAATTTCTAATAGAGCTTTTATGAAAACTTATTTAAATTTTCATTGACAGTAAAAGATAAAATTTTTTCTACAAAACGTACATTTCAATACAATATACGTAAGTAATTATAATAACAAATAATACAAGTATAATTAGGTATAATCATAAATTATGCTTATATCTTTAATATTATCTTATAAGAATGTTATGTATCTTCAAAAATATTAAGAATTAGTGTTTAAAATAATATAATGAAGGAATTATAAATTAATATCTCCTTGTAAATGAACAAAGGATTTTAAGTATGTTTTTAAATTGTATAAAATAAAATTATCTGTTTGGTAGTTCATTTAAAACACAATTTATCATTATAATTTTATTTAACGAACTATTATTATTTAAGTTTTGCCTCATATTTTGTTATTTTGTTTCGCTTTTGATTATCAATATAACTAATAATAAAAAATCATCATTAAATAACAAATAATAAAAAAGCATATTACAAATTTTAACTTATAAAATTCAGTAGAAGACAGAATGGAAAAGAGGCACTCATTAATCATCAAATCGAAAAGTATTAGCAAAGATAAGAATAAAATAGTTGAATGAATAAAGATAATTTAGAAAAGTAGTTTCATTATGGCCATTAAAGAATTTCTTTCATTATGATTCATTCGGAGATGCTATTATAAAGTTTACTTTTTTTAAAAGATTATGAATGGAAAATGGTTGATTAGTCATACTCCATTAGTTAGTGCTCAGAAATTTCCATTTAGGAAAGATTATGAACATTTTAGTTATTAAAAATTTTCTATTTCTTGAAATAATCTTTGAAGATGTAATTCATATTTCTTTTAAAATAATTTAGTCTTACTTATTATAACCGTGATAAATAAATCGCATACTTTTATATACTTTAACATTATTAGTTGCGATTTATTTTTTTTTGAAAACGAATTTTTAATCATGAAATTATGCTATTACATCTTACATTACAACAATTACATTTATCCAATAGTTTTAACATTTCAAAAGTTATATATTTACTTGTTATATATTACGCATTTTTGCTGCTTTCTTTTTACATCTTAATCTTACATCTTTGCTTAAATTCTACTCTTGTAAGTGCTCCAGTTAAAAATTTGTTTGAAGAGAATAGAAGTTTTCTCGCTATATAGGGTATATTTCTGAAAATGGTATTACTTTTTGATTTTATTTCTATAGCATTATATTACTTACTGTAAATCGTATATAATTGATGCATTAATTGAAATTACCAAGAAAAAAAAAATCATTTTCCTTTAAATTTTGCATAAAATTTAATCATATTAACAGTGATATTTTATATAATTCGTATTTTTCAAATTTATAAACTTCTTCTTAATTAAGACTAGTTGTTTTTGAAAAAGAATTTTATGAGATTTCTATCGATATTTATCTATTAAATGTAAGGAATTTATTCCAAAATACAATGAAGTTTATTCCTTGTAAAATGAAAAGTTAACAATTATCTCTTATAAGATAACGGTGAGAAGCATTTTAAGAGTTAAATGAAAACGCAAAATTGACGAATAAAGTTATTTCTTTTGCAAATACTATCGTTTGTAAATATAATATAATAATCCATCATTAGTTGCCTATCACCCTGACTTAATTAAATATTCTCAAAGATTAGCAAGTGAATTGTTTTACAAATAAAACAAATTTCTTCTTCTGTCAATGAGAAAATCACAATAAGTGGAATTATATAATAAAATTTCAAACCTAAGTACAGGAATAACATTTTTATTCGAATTTTTAACTGCCCTTATAATACATTGAATATATTTCAATACTTCTATCATAATCTCTGCTTCATATTAGTTAAATAAGAAAATCTAATGAATAAAGAAGCTTCCTTTTATTATTCCTTTTATAATATTTCGATCGAAATTTAATGTAACTGAGAAACAACATTTTCAGTTAAACTCCTGTGGGGTATGTAAAAGTAAACAATAATAATGAAAAAAATTTGAGATTATTATATCTGGCACAACCACTTTTAAAGATAACTTTTTCAACATGATATTTTTGTATGATATAGCATTCACCATCTATTTACTTATAATTCATCTTAAAACTTAATTAACAAAATCACTTACTTTTACTATGAGCAAATAACTTTCATATTTTTAATCAAAACTCGATGAATTTTTGAAGCATTATTTTCTTGTTATGTTAAATACGTGATTTAAAAATAAAAACTACAATGAAGCAGAATTTTTGGAACACTTACTATGCAGCTGATGGTTTTAAGTTAAATTATTGCATATACTTCAGTTTCAGTTGAATAAATAATTGGAGAGTAGAAACTGCAGCGTTTATGAGGTTAGATATTGAAACTTTTATGGAGTTGTAGTGAGTAATGTGATACGAAGAAACATTCCTTTCTAAACTCAATCCAGTTCGTAAAATTTAATTATTTAAAAAAAACTTTTGTAAAATGAATTTAAAAATGTACTAGTTTGACTTACAATGATGTTTTGATTTGCTACCGCACAGTTTAAAGCAGAATGAATAAATTCAAGATATTTTTAAAAAATTTATTCAAATATCTTTTTATTAAGTTATTTAGAATTTGAAATTATTATAAAATATAGGGAAAACGTCAAGAATAAGAAATAGTATTTTTTTCTTTGCTACTGCCTTTTTCAATACATTTTATGATTTAAGAAGTGCTATTATGTATATAAATATTTCTCAGTAAACTGAATATGTCAAACCCTCAGTTAAATATTTTTTTTCTTATTTCAACTTGAAGGAATGACGATAGTTAAAATTAGTCCCATTTAAAACTTAAATCTTTAATATATTGAAAATAGCCATGATTAAAGTAAAGTTTAATCCGAAATAATCAGAATTGAAGCAAAGAGCTGTTATATAATATCAGAAATAAATATCCAAATGTTTTATAAAACGCTTTTATTATGCCAATCATAATCTAAATGATTTCAATTTTATTTTCCCCATTGAAAATAAAAATAACACGTATTTATATTGGACTAAACAATACAAGGTATTTAAACATTTATCAACTTAATTTTATTAAATGTTAGTCATGGACATGAAATATGTGTCTTTGTAGAGAAAAATGTTTGTGTCATCAAAGATTGAATCTGAAGCAGCCCAATTGGGTCCAACATCAAAAGCCTATCTGCAAAATTAAACAGAATATGGAAACAGTTAGGATAAAATTTTATAGAGAAGTGATAGTTTAGCATCAAATTAAGTCTTTGAAGCCAATCAGGTGAAGACAACGTGTAAACATGCAGATTTGCAAGCACATTTCCGAAATGTATGCCGATTATCGTGTGAAGAAAAAGTACATTTTTTAAGATTTATCAGTCAATTCAATTTGTGATGCTTTTTATGACTCATATGTGTATTTAGCATGAAAATAATAATATTTAAGGATAATTAATTGCTTATAAGAGTCAATGAAACCCTATTTTTAATTCAAATGAAATATACTCTGATGTAACTCTGGACATTTTCTATTAATTATAATCAAAGTTAATAACGCCAATTGTCATATTAAAATACGCTTTCTTGTTTGTGGGTGACAGTTCGATTAGACAAAGTGTAATGATATCTGTTTTCTTAATAACTTAAAAATATTGGAATAAAATATTTTAATTTCAATTTTTAATTGTTTTCGTACTTTTCTTTTGAAATAAATCATTGATATTCTCTGATTAAAGTATATATATATATATATATATATATTATGATAAAAATTTAAATATAAAGTGAAAAACGGACAAACGATTAAATCCTTTTTTAAAAAATAAATTAAAAAAAAATTTATTAAAAATTCATTTATTAATTCACATTATATTTATTAATTCTTGTTTGCCTTTAATTTTCAATGCAATATTCAAAGTATATATTTAATGAAATGAAAATTGATTTTTAGAAGGCATATATTGTAATATTACTATTTATTTTACTATAACTCATTACTTTGAAATATGATATTGACAAAGACTAATTATGAGTATAAAATGAATATTTAAACTGTATTAATGCAGCTTTTCATATTTGACTTTCGATTATAAATTAAAATTTATATTGGGAGTAAATGTACTAAATTATTTCATAAGTAAATATATCTTTACTGGATACATAGTTTATTACAAATTGATACTATTAAAACGTTGTGTTACTATAAAAATAATGATTATGTGCTGATTTTTATCACACTTGAAATTTAAAAGTAATTATTGTATTAGTAAATTTTGAACAATAATCAGATTAAAACGCTGTTTATATTAAAATACAGAAGGGAACTTAGTTTGGAAAGTTTTATTAAAACAGATGCAAAAATGTGTTACATAACATTTTCCTTGAATATTATTTATTGATATTTGAAATAATTATTATATGTAAAAAAAATTATATACTTCACCAAGCATTTTATAATAAAAGAAAATGGGATTCCGTTCACATGTAAAAAGAGTTAATTTTTTTTATAAAAAAAGTAATCCCATTTAATCTTTTAATAAGTAATAATTTTTTCAAACAATCTGATAAATCATTAAATTTAGATTTATATATATATATATATATATATATATATATATATATATATATATATATATATATATATATATATATATATATATATATATATATATATATATATATATATATATATATATATATATATATATATATATATATATATATATATATATATATACATATATATACATATATATATATACATACATTCATACATACATATATATATATATATGTATATATATATATATATATATATATATATATATACATATATATATATATATATATATATATATATATATATATATATATATATATATATATAATTGTGATAATATATATCTTCATTTCATGTAAGCTTTTCAAAAGAAATTAAAATTTATTAAATAACTTTGAGTAAAAAATGAAAATTCATGACTTAATCAAAAATGTTATTTTCGAAGTGATTAAAACCAACTTTTTTGTAACAATATTAATAGGAAAAACAATAATTTAATAATGTAAATATTTACAGAAATCCAAAGTTAAATTGTATTAGATTTTAATACGAATTAAATTTTAATTATTCTTAAATCACCGAAATTATTTTTAAGAAAACTATTTATTGTAACACATCTATTGCACCGAAAAAACAAGTTTGAAAATACTCAAAATAGACTTTAACTTTTATATATAATAATTGATTCTTTCAGGTTCCTTAGGGAATTTTTAATGCTCCAGTGTCTCTTAACGCAACGTAAATTAAGTATCAATGTTGGCTCTAAATAGCGGAATTTAATTATCTTTTTCTCTACTCAATTTAAGGAGATCAGTTTTGTTCGGAATTTGCAGTAATTTGAATTGTCTAGAGAGCTTTAATAACATCATTTGTAAAAAATGTAGAGCAATTGTTCGAGTGATCAACACAAGGCTGGAAAGATAAATGAAAGTAGAAACAAAATTTGCTTAATACTCAGTTATTTTTTTAGCGTGGTTTCTAATAAAAACAATGAAGTAAACATGCAATTAAGACAAATAAATTGCTGATGTTTATATACTTCAAAGCTTTAAGATTATATAAGAAATTTCGTAATAAAAATACAATAAAAAAAGATAATGAAAAATGTTTTAATTTAAATATTTTTGTTTATATGATGAATTAGTTTTTTGTGAATATAATAAAAGGTATGAAGACTGGTGTTTTAATGGTAGCGTTTTATATTCCCGAGACACAGTCTGTGGTTCATTCCTTTCTCAAGGTAGACTCAGCCTTTTCCCGCATGAGTGGGTGGGAAAACTGAGCACTAATCATACTTGGAAACTAAACACTGGGAGTTTGGCATTAGGCTGACCACCTAATAGGGTTATATGTCTCTCATCCAAGGGTATCTCGGTCAGGAAAATAGAGATGGGTACTGTAGGCCTTTCCACACATTGGCTGCCATGCCAAGTTTAGTTTAAATTTATAATGAAAGGCATAAACTAAGTTCCTATTTAAAACAAAGCACACATATTTTTAGTCATTTATAATAGTAAATGCAATAATACATACTGTTTGTGGATTACAACAGTACATAAATGTTTTTTTGTTGACATGTTTTTAATATAAGCTATTGCTCACTTTTTATAAATACTAATTAAATACAAATTATTGTTTATATAATAATTTGTAATTTGCATTAAATATTAATTAAATAAAATTGTTATTTAAATTATTTTTATTCAATTAATATTTAATATAATTAATATTAAATATATAATTAATATATAATTAATATAATTAATATTAAATATATAATTAATATATAATTAATATAATTAATATTAAATATAAATATTAATTAATGAAAAGTATTATTTAAATTATTTTTATTTAATTAATATGTAAAATAATTAATATAAAATATCATTACTAATTAAATGAAAATTATTATTTGAATTATTTTTATTCAATTAATATTTAATATAATTAATATTAAATATAAATTAATGAAATAAAAATTATTACTTAAATTATTTTTAGTCAATTAATATTTAATATAATTAGTATTAAATATAAACATTAATTAAATAAAAATTAGTATTTAAATTATTTTTATTCCATTGATATTTAATATAATGAGTATTAAATATAAATATTAATTAAATAAAAATTATTATTTAAATTATTTTTATTCAATTAATATTTAATATAATTAAAATTAAATATAAATATTAATTAAATAAAAATTAGTATTTAAATTATTTTTATTCAATTGATATTTAATATAATGAGTGTTAAATATAAATATTAATTAAATAAAAATTATTATTTAAATTATTTTTATTCAATTAATATTTAATATAATTAAAATTAAATATAAATATTAATTAAATAATATAATTTAAATTATTTTTATTCAATTAATATTTAATATAATTAAAATTAAATATAAATATTAATTAAATAAAAATTATTATTTAAATTATTTTTATTTAATTAATATTTAAAATAATTAATATTAAATAAAAATATTAAATAAATAAAAATTATTATTTAAATGCTTGCGTGGGTATTACTATGATTGTTCAGCAATTACAAATTGTCAGCCTAATACAACAATTTTTGTACGTAAATATAAATTTGCTGATGTACATTTGAAAATATTTTTAAAAGATAAGTTTTTTTCGTTATACGACGAATCTTTCTATATTGTACATACGTAAGTACAACATATATACACAATAAAATTTAATTATAGGCATTTATTACTTTCATATATGCATTTCATATTTATATCAAATGAAAGAAAGATATAGATTGAAAGTATTTCTTCAAATGGTATTTCTGACTTTTGTTTTTATCTTTAGTATAAAGATATGCATCACGGATTATCATTGTTTGTGTATTTCTCATTCCCCCCACAATTATTTAAACTCAGCATACCAAAAGTAATTATAGTTTTTGCACATATTTATCAATGATAGTAAAATATTCTGTTGTCAATTTCTCAAACTTTCAGATTTATAAAATAATAATTTTATGTCCTTTTCTATGAAAGGAAAATTAATCTTTTCATAAATTTTAATAAAACACAATATTTTATTAGTAATTATGAGCAATATAGTATCATTTGTGTAACTAAAAATGCTTATCATAAATTTATTATATTTTAAATGATTATCAATATTTAAAATAAAATATGACCTATGTAGTAATACATCAACTAAAGCTTTTAAAAAGCTTTTCTCATGTATAAGCAACTGTATATACAATATTTATGCTTTAAATTAGATGCATCATTGAATAATTATTTATTTAACTTTTCCGACACTAAATTAACAAAATTATTATTATATTCATGAACACACACATCAAAGTAGCACCATTTCATCATTATTCAATACTAAACAAATAAATGTTTTCCTACATTGCAGTTTTTTGAATAAAATTCTAAATTTTGAAATATAATTTTTTATGATACTTTAAATAAATCTTTAAATTTCAAATTATGAAATTGTAAGTGTCAGTTTAAATCTTATATACCTACACTCTTTTACTTAAAATCTGACTACATTTTAGGTGCTTAATAAAGCATATAGTGATTTTATTGCTTAAAAAATTAAAGCTGCTTCAAATCTTGAAATATTGATTGAAATTGATCATCATTTAAAAGAAAAATGTATTATAATAAGAATATTGAATGCACAGATTTATCAATTCCAAGATTAGAACTAGCTACAGCAAAACAATTTAATGGAGTATGTTGAAACTTTATGGAATTATTGATAAAACTAAACTACGAGGATATAATGTGTGTATCAGAAGAATAGAATAATAATTTACTTTCATTATATGCAACAATATTTTTTAATATTCATAACAATAATGCAAAAAGTAATTCCACAATAAATTAAAAATAATAACCGCCTTTCTCATTCACATTTCTCATTCAATGATGAAACCTGGCAAATCCTGGCATAAAACAGGCATATCCTGATTAATACAAATATACTTAATGCAATTAATATGAATTTTCCGCAATATTGTACATTTTATTAAAATTATTCAAATTTACGTTTGATAATTATATTTTGTAATTTCCTTTTTTCATCTATCTTACAATATTATTATGTATGGAAACAACACAAATCTATCTATTATAAAAATTAAGTTCAGATATAATAAAGCTATGGAATAAGTAAATTAAACTTTAACTAAGAGTCATTCACAATTTTACTAAAAATATAATTTAAATATATTTAAAATAATTCTTTCGGAGTTTTTTATATAACCAGTTTAAGCAACGTTTATTATAATTGTATTGTATTATCATTATGCAATATTTCACTTGAAGACAGCAGACTTTTGATTTGAATTTAACAGCTTATGTTTCTACTGCCTAAGAATCGATTTCACACAGGCCGTTATTTTTTTTTAAAATTGATGAAACCAATTTCAGATTATGTTGTCTAGTATGTCAAAATTATTTGTTGAGTAATAAACCCCGAATGGTTATTTAATTTTTATTGTTTACTAACTACATTTCTTATTGTGTCATATGATTTAACTTTAATCAAACTTTATTTTTAAATTATCGCACTGACTTCATGGAACAAAGACAAAATAGAAGCACATTTTTTAAATTTATATCGATGTTAATTTTATAACTAGTTAATTTTCTTTTCTTCTAATGGTAAATATTTGTTCTCATGTGTATCGATATAGTTTCCAACTTAAAAATTTATCTGATAAAATCAATTATAATTAATTAGGTTATCATTTAATAATAATAACATAAGGTTAAATCTAAATGAAACGTGTTTGAAGAATAAGTCGTTTTATAACCTATAAATAAGCCATTCTTGTATCGTAGTGATTATATATTTTTTGTAACAGAAAGAGGTATCATTTTAAGTAACTTAACTTATTAGTTTTATCTGACTAAGAGAAGAAAAAACTTTAATCTGGTTTAAGTATTTGGTAAATAATAATTTATTATTTTTCACATGTGTTCGAATCTTATAGATGAAAGAATTTACTAGTAAAGAAGAAAAATGTTGAATTAAGTAAAAATCTACACTTAAGTATGTTACCGTATTTTTTTGACGTCGTAAAATTTGAAAATGAAAAAGCAGACTTTCGAAACATTTTTCTCGTCCGATAATTGAGTAATTTATATAAGATTATCACCTAATTAATTTCTTAAATAGTAAGATTTAACAGCTTATATAGTATAAACGTGAGTTAATGTCTCTTGCGCAGTCCCAAAATTTCTCAAGTAAGGCTTAAAGTGCTTAGCTTAATTTGATTAGAATCCACTCTTACTTACTGGAGCGTGTTTCAATTCATTCATTTAATTAATCAAATACCCCATTAATTGTGTTATCTTCTCAGTAATTCAATCAATGGGAGAATGAAACAAGATAACTTTCTTAGTTCTGAATGCCATGAAGTTCTGAAAATGTTCTGGAAAAGGAAATTAAGCAGTTGAATTGGATTAATTTAATATTTCGCTTTCACGATAAATAGGATGAGTTGCTGCCTTCATTGAGATTGCCAAAAGGGGTACTGGTTAACAGTTTTTTGTGTATTGTGATGATAAATAATGTGAGATGGGTTATTGTAAAGTAAATGAATTAATTGATTTGAGATAAGAATTCTTTGTTTCATGCACTTGCCTTTATTGACATCATGACAAGTGGCAAGAAATGTTTCATTAATATATTTTAAGATTAGTTTTGTGTAAAGAAAATGTTTTGTAAATCATAAGTTGAAAGATCCTTCAGAGAGAATAAATCATTTGGAAGTTATTTCCTTGCTATATTTTATCATAAGCCTTATTGCTATATAATATACTACAAATAATTAAAAAAAGAAAAAAATAAACTCCTTTTAAAAGAAACATTAAATTTAAGATTTCATTTTTATTATTTATAACACCTTACAGATAATTAAAGAGGATTATTAGTAACCATTTTCCATATTGAGAAGGATGATATTAATGATTATAAAATTGTAAATTAATTTTTAAAACATCTCTGAAAAGTTTTAAGCAGTGTATGAATATTTTTTCTCCTCAAAACTTCTTTATGAAAACTTTATACAATTTCGAAGAATATTGTGCATGAAAAATTTTAATATTCTTCACATTTGAAAAAAGTTATATAATTTTGAATCATTATGTGATTTATCACTTAAAAGAAGTTAATTAACTTGATCAAGAATTAAAGTTTTATATAGCAGAAAAACAAGGGCAGACATGGTTCAAACTTCAAGTTTTAAATCGTGAATTTGGTATTTATTTGTCGTCAATGGGAAGACAAAAACAAGAATCTTCTTTTTCAAAATGATGTTCTGATATCTGTAAAATATGAGAAGTTATTTTAATAAATACTGTAAGTGAAGTCACAAAAAATTCTTGTGTCTTTGGTGTAAAAATCTGATGCTTGTCTTTTGTGCAAATCTAATCAAAATCACACGCACGTTTTCTTAATTTTAAATAGTTGTCAGTAAAAGAGAGAGAGATGAACAGTTAAAAAAAATAATATTTGCTTCAAAGGTCTGTGTTCACATTTTCATATAATTTATTTTTCTAAAGAAAATACAATTATTCCAAAAACACAAAGTTATGTTACCTCTACACCCAATATAATTTTTCGGTACTCATGGTCAATCTCAATATGTGGGAGTTTTCGTTATTTCTAACTAGTACTACATACGCTATTCCTATTGATAACAGAAATTTAAGAAAATCAGTCCGTATGATATTAATTAATGATATCGAAAGTAATAAGAGTAGAAAGTCTTTTGCGAGCTGCGACATTCTATTCAAATCGAAATGTTAGTAATCTATTACAAGAGACATTGTATCTGTTCAAAATATTGGCATAGGAATTATGACACACACTCGCGCACGAGCTATCAGACTGTTGTGAAAGCCCTACATACATTGATATATTAATTGGTATAATGATTTTTTTTTTGAAAATTATTGAAGCTTCATTTGAAATATTTAAACATGCAATTTCTTTGTATGCTAACAATTTTTCGTCTTGGTTTATTACCAAGACAAGATATCCAAATGTCTAATATTACTAATATGGTGTAAAAATTTTAAAGGTGTTTCAGATGTCCTAGAGTACGGGGAGTTATATGTTTTAAAATTTATAAAAAATGAAGTGTCAAGTGTTTGGAAGTAAGTATTGTTTTTGATGATTTTGAGAAATGTGAAAAGTTTATGGATGTGAGATCGAAAGTTAATTTATTATGGAATATTGTTAGTACGAATTCAGTAATTTTTTAGCAAAATAAAAATAAAAAAAAGCTGTTTGATATATTGGAAAAGAAATTAAAAAAAAAAAAAAAACTACAGAAAAAAAATGAATATGAAGTAATAAGTAATAAAAAGCAAACTGCAAACTATAGTTATGGATTAATTTAAAAGAGATGAAGATGAATAATGAAGCCACATAGCCTACATTCACGTTACATATATTGAGAAGAAAGAAAAAATAAGAAATAAAACTCAGATTGTCAATATATATATATATATATATATATATATATATATATATATATATATATATATATATATATATATATATATATATATTAAAAAGCACATATGAAATTAAAAAAGTGTGGTTTACACCAATAGCATCAAAAAAGGAGCGGGTCTTTTTATCAACAAAACAATTAGTTCAAAACATGGCCGATAGGTGGAATTGCAGTGACTACAAGAAGCTGATTTATGCAAATCAGGTTGACAATAAAACACATGAATGGACATGGACTCTTCCTTTGATGCCGCCCCCACATTAAAAACATTTCTTTTGCGAACGTTTGGTGAAGACCGAGTGATAAGTCGAGGCTGTAAGATCAAATGGCCCCCACTATCACCAGATTTGACTCCTGTAGATTTTTGGCTGTGGGGTTATTTAAAATTCCTGGTGCACCGGTCCGCCCATTCCACACTGGTGGAACTTAAAGAATTCAGCAGATTCAGCAGATCGTGTATGGGATTCCTCCAGACATGCTATACTCATCTGTCATTGGTATTAAGACCCGCTTTACTTGTCTCATACAATCTGGTAAAGGTCATATTAGACAATTTCAGCTTAAATACATCTTTGAAAATCCAAATTGTATTAATATTGTGTTAATTTGCTTAAAACATTCATCATCGGCGTCACCTATTGGTCATTTTTTAACTAATTTTTTTGTTCTTAAAAAAATCCGCCTTTTTTGTGATGTGATTCCTGCAAACCACAATTTTTTAACATCATTTGTTCTTTTTTAATTAAATTTTAAAGTTTGCACGAATTTATGGCGCACCCTGTATATATATATATATATATATATATATATATATATATATATATATATATCATCTGAACTATACCTTATTTATATTAGTAATAAGGATAATCTTAATTATGTTTTCAGATGTTGATTTGAAATTACAAATATGGTCCAAATATGATGTTTGTTTTATCAATTTAATTATTGTAATATTAATTATTGGAAAGCTAAAAATAACTTGAATTTATATAAACAGTAACTATAGAAAATACTTTTTTCTAAAATTTATTTTTATAAACACAAATATTAGCTTTTTATTATATTTACGTCATGTAAAATATTAAAAGTATACAGTCATTTATTAAACTTAAATGCAAGTCAATGAAAGTCAGTAATATGCATGCATTTATTTCAAATGTAATTGTCCTTACAACATTATAGTCAAATTTGATTGGATTTAAGGGAAACAGTTATGAACATAAATACTTCTAATTCCTACAATTTGATGACAAGGCTAATTTTTATATCTGTGGTTATATTATATACAATATTCATAAATCATCATAACTGGAATTACATACATTATACGTAAATTATTATTGAAAATTGATTCATTCTCTAAAAATATTTTATTTGTAAATAATAATATTTTAATATAAGAGATAAAAATTATTCAACAATTATTGATTTGTTTATTCAAAATATTTTTTAGAATCACTTTTATGATATGGTCTTAAATTGTCTGAAGAATATAAAATTCAACCTGTCACAAAAAAAATAAAAATAATAATTGGTTTTATTTGCAAGTCTTAGGAGTTGGAGCCAAAGTACTCACCTTGGAGCAATTTTACTGACTAAGCCATTTTATTATAGGAACGTGAGAACCATTATATTTGCCCTAAAAGTCTTCCAGGATTTCTCACGAGTCCTATTTTTCTGACACATAAGGTATCGCTATCAAGGTGCGAAACGGTTTTATTATGGCTCAGATAAATTATTTCTAATCCAGGTAGATCATTCTAGTAAATAATTTTTTACTTAATAATAATGCATTGCGCAAAATAAAAACATTAAATTCAAAAATATACCTTAAATTTAATTTTTAATTAGGAACAAAAAAGGAGAGAGACAAGGGGAAACAAATATTTAACAAAACTTAATTCCATAATATTCAAATATTTTATATAAATATATAAATAAACCATTTGTTAAAAAAAATACATGCATATTAAATCAGTTATTCATAATTTTTTCGTTTCCTAAAACATGACACATGTAAATTCAGTATTTAATTTACATTAATTTGTTAAATAAACAAATTTCTTTTGTCATACTTTTCGGTTAATTATTGAATTATTTTTTAAAGTATTGCTTATGTTCTATATTTAGATTTGCTTTTATAAAATGAAGCAAAAGGAATTGTTTGGTTCATCAAGTTTATTCTGAAGAAAATAAATTTTTATCTTTTTCACTTAAGAGAAGTCATTTTAAAATAGATGTTTTGGCATTGTTTCTGTAATTATGTTAATTTATAAATACCAAATAGAGCCAAATTAAAAGTGAAATAAGATTAATATACCTGTTCAGTAAATAAACATGATGCATGGCCTAGATGTGGCTTATATATATATATATATATATATATATATATATATATATATATATATATATATATATATATATATATATATATATATATATATATATATATATATATATATATATATATATATACATATATATATATATATATATATATATATATATATATATATATATTAGTATTTAAAATAATTAATTAGCTAGTAGGATACTAGGAAGGAAAATCATTTAGGAATCTAACATAATTTTTTAATGGTAGCAACTATTTATGAACTAATCACTGTAGTAATACCTGTAATACTTGTAATTTAGGACAATAATATCATATTTTTATCATATAATATCTTGCTCCAGACTTGTTTATGTATATTCATACTGAAATTATTTACGTTAAATAGTTTAAATTTTCGAAGAATTTAAATTATTTGCGAAAATATGAAAGAGCTTATGTAACAATATTATTAAACCAAAAGCTCAAGTAAACATTTGATTTGATAGTGTTATATGCTATATTTAGAAAGAACATAAAAATAATTAATACATTGTTACGGAGTTGTTTCCAAGATATTCGCGTGTCAACGTGCTTAAAATACCGCAAATGCATCTAGAACACTAAGTTTTGGTTAATATTTCCTCCTTCACGCTGATTTTTATTATCTTTGAATGGATTTATCTGTTCAAGTAGATGACTGCAAGGTATATAATTGTAAAATTTGTAAATATTTCTAACTTCACAACCAGTTTTATCAACCTATAAAATTTTACAAAATATATTTATTGGTGTGTAATGGGAAAAATAATTTTTTTAAAGAAGTTTCAGATAGATTGCCAAAAAAATCATAAAAAAATAACTGAATATGCAAGTTCATACATTACATTAAAATTAAAAATAATCTTTTAAATTTAATTAATTAATTTATTTTTCAAGTATTTTTTATTGTATATAATCATGGTTTCCCCATTTTTAAAATTGCCAAAATTTTGTTAACTCAAGCATGTTATGACAAAAAACAGTAAAATAAATAAGCTGTGAAAAATAAATATTTTAATCCAATAAATGAAATTTAGACATGATATTATATATTCCTTATGATAAATAGGAAATTTTATTTGTATTAATGTTAAGCAAATTTTTTTCGTAAAAATAAAATTTCAGGATTAACTTTATATTAACTGAATAACAATAATTTGAAGTCTACATTTCAGTAAGCAAAAGAAGCATTTTTATGTTAAATGAACAAGTAATTCCGTTTTAAATGTGAATATATGTAAGTCTATATATAAATAAAGAATTAGAATATAAAATATAAAGTTATCGAAAACGAAATCAGATATCAACGAAAATACCCAGAGCTTGAAATGAATGAGCTCTCCAGTAAGTAGTCCATGTTCTTCGGTACAACTCACACACAATATGTACAGATATATCCCTATAAATCTTTTTACTGAAGACAAGAAGTCATTACTCGAAACCTCCTTTTTCTTATTGCCTTCTTCAAAATTTAATATGGAACAGCAGAATTATTTATTCTGAAAGGGAAAAAAATCCACTTAAAAAAATAATACGTCAGTGAGTACGGACATTTTTTTTCTTCTTCATTCGTCTATTTATAGTTTTTTTCTTTCCTTTTTTTTTTATCTTTCTTCCTTCAGATTGGATTTTATCTCAGGGCAGACTAACTAATGTTTTCACCAATCGCTGGAAATAGTTACTACAAGCCAAGTAGAAAGACCTGAAATAATAGCCACTACTGATGTAGCAAAAAAAAAAGAAGAAAGGAATTGTACCTGCGACTAAGAATGGGCGTTTCCGAAATAAATTGCAAACACGATTACAGAGGCCCTTAACAGAAGGAAAACGAAATGGGGCAAGACTTAAAGAAGAATAAAAAGAAAGCTTTACGAGGTTTTCCTGGAAACCTACACTCTTATCCATTTTTCCTCTGGAGTACAACTGATCAAAGGTAAATGGTAAATCAATTGTCCTTTTCCTTGCTTCAACAATGAGATATAGTTATTGATTCTTTTACAATTGATTTTTCTTTTCCGGATTCTTACATATGGATCGTATATTTTTTATTTAATTTCTTCGTATAAAAGGAATTTGATATTTATTTATGTGCATTCGAATTCGAAGGAAAATATTGAAGATAGCAAGCATTTTTTTTGGCTTGTTAAAGGGATTTCTTTTCAACTGTCTTATAATGTTGTGGGACTATAAAAAACATCAACACCATTTTTGCGATTGTTAATGAGCAATTTGTACTTAAGTGCACCATTGTATATTATTGAATGAATTCTGTTCTTAATGGGTTATGAAGTTGCCTTAAAATATTTATTCTTTGGGAAGAAAGTATTCACAATTTCTCAAAATAAATTTTTTAATTTATATTTTGTTAATTAATTATTTATGCATTTTACATAATAATTATTTTGCATAAAAACATTTTTTTTTCCTATTTTTTAACAGTATACTATTTTGTCAACTAAGAAATAATAGACACAAAGTTTGTATATAACTCATAAAATTGTAATATAAAATTTGTAAAAGGAATTATAAAATTTACTCTACAATTTTATATCATGATTTATTTATGCTTTACAAACCACAAATCTCTGAAGCAAGTGCATAAAGATTACGAAATATAACAACAAGTATTTAAGGTTTCTAAAATACGTGGATTAATTTAGCTGATTTGCTATTAGAATTACTTTTAAACATAGCCATGTCAGGACGTTTTAATCAAAGATTGCAGTTCAGTAATTAATTTACTGAAAATCACTCGTAGCCATTCTTTCATCGATTCTGATGGTCACAACATCCATCCATAGATCTATTAATATTCGCCCATTAGTGAGTTTACATTTATCACAGGTTAAACATGTAAACCATTTAAAAATATATTTTTGGGTATAAAAATGACATTTTATTAATTGAACAGTTAATTGGAATTTTTTAAACTTGTATATAATTCCTTACAATAGTAACGATATCTTTTATATTTGCATTTACATTTTATATATTTTTTATTGTAAATGACGACAGAAAACATTTTATGTTCTAATAATCTAAATTATTTAGTTTTCTTCGAAAATATTTGTTTAGAATGTCAAATTCTTTTTTTTTCAAATTGTAAAATACGTTTTAATATCAACTACTAGTAAACTTGCATACTTTAGAATTAAAAGTTTTTGGAATTTCTTTTGTTTGAATTACAATTATATTAAGATATCGGTGATCATTTTAAAATATAGAGATAACTCAGTAAATATATTTAATATAATAATCTATTCATAAAATGAAGCAAATTATGGCAAGTGTTAAATTAATAATATTTTTTATTTTAAAGTTCAAGATAATTTATAAATTAAGTTTAAAAGAATAATTTTATAATTTAAAAAAAGGAAATATCTGTTTAATTATTTAAAATGTATTGAATAACGTAAATTTTTCTGCTGGAAATAAAAGCAAAGATACATTTTAAAACTATTAGACAAAAGAAATACTTAATGTGTGAAAATGTTTTTACAAAAACTTTAATAATTAAATTGTTAGTAGCTAAAATATATATCATGTTAATTTCATGGGCTTAATCATAATCACCACTAAACTTGGTAATTATGATAATTTACTGTATACTTATCATATTTATTATTAAGTTTATAAAATCTCAAACTCGTCTATAACCCTTTCAGATTGTAAGGTTACTATTATGACTTTGATGTTAGTTTTCATCATGGGCTCAAAGATTGTTATTGAGGATGTTTATTGAAGTCAGATTCATGTGGTTTCAATAGCTTAGTTTTTTTTATATTATTATAGGAATGGTTATAATTAATGTAGCATATTTATCAATTAGTCAAGAGGAACGAAGCAATCATAAAAAACTTCATAAAATATAAAGAGTTTATTAACGAGACAGTAATGATTTACTTAAAGTTGCTTGGAAGTTTTCAAAAGAAAGCAATGGCACCTAATCAAAGACTTGTTAAGCCAATGGATTTCAAATAGATTAACTCAACACGTAATTTGAACTAACAGCCATCCAGTTGCAACCAGATAATTATAGCAAATTTATATTCAAATATAAAGATTACGTGAAGAAATTTAAATAGGGTAACTTAATAAAGAACGCGCAGAGATTTTTCTATCATTTAAAAGACATTCTCTTTATATTTGAGGTTCTCAGATGATTATAATGATCTCGTGTTCAATAGTTAGATCGTGGTAGAAAACTGAGCAATGTGTTTGAATTTTAAAATTGTCATGGAAAATCTTGACACAACCAAATTAAAAAGTTTGATTCATTGTGCAAATTAGGATGTTGAAAGCATGCTCAGAGTTATTGGTTGGGAAGTAAAAATGCTAGTGCAGTACTGAAGAAATATTTTATGTATAACTTAAGATTTTATGAAGGTATTAAATATATTCCTTTTGAAGTAATATATTTGGCTTATCTTTAAAAAAAATTAAGCATTTTCTTTTCTAAATAACACCATTAAGTATCTTAGCTTGAAAAATGAAATTAAGGCTTTATTAAAAACATTTAAGAGCGATTCTGATAAAAACAACAGAGAAATAGAAGATGATTCTAATATGAATTTTAACTTTCTACAAAATAATTCGAATTTATCACTTTGTTCATTAATTATATATATATATATATATATATATATATATATATATATATATATATATATATATATATATATATATATATATATATATATATATATATATATATATATATATATATATATATATATATATATATATATATATATATATATATATATATATATAATTATATATATATATTATATATATATATATATATATAATTATATATATATATTATATATATATATATTTATATATAATTATATATATATATATATATTTAAAATATATATATATGTATATTAAATATAAACATTTATTTATTTATCAATTTTACGAGTTAAATGGGGATATATATATATAATCACTGAATTAAGCACACACACACGCATGTATTACATATAATTAAATGGGCATCAGACAGGTCAAATAAAATTAATTTCAAATGTTCAAATCTATAATTTGTTTGAGAAGAAAAATGAAAACTTTTGCTCTATAATATTTAAATAATTTTTCTACATAATAAAATATACTCAATTTTAATCTATGTAATGAATTTTAAAGAATAATTTATTTTAAACAAGGCACTTAAATTTACAAATGAAGATATTTAGAAATTTCTAAATTCTCTTTATAACAATCAGTGTGAATCACTGAAGTCTTAAATTTGAAAATTCTTCTATTTAATGAATTATCAATATATGTGAAATTTGAAATAATAATTATATAATTATCAATTTTCAATTATTAAATGTCATAGGACACTCTTTATCTCTTTGAAACAACATACAATTTTTAAATCGAAAGTATATTCAGAGCATATTTAATCGAGATTACTAAAGTTATAGAAAACAATATTATTTGCTTTAACATGGAATCATTTGAATTTATTTTCAACCAAATGGAATATGAAAGCAAGAAATATTTTTATTCGCATTTGTTTAGTACATTTACATTCAATGTATAATCAAAAATGACGGAAATGTTTCTTATGGCAATTTGAGTTATTTGCGTTTACAAAATATTAGGACTAGTATTGTAGGAAATATTGAGAAATTCTATTTATTTGGTAATTGAATAGAATTCTATTTATTTCGTAATTGAATAGAATATTTAGTTTGATTAAGCTAGCAATCACATTAGGTAAAAGGTGCATTTTGATAGAAAGGAAAGTGCTTACTGCATTTTGTGTTTAACTATAAACAATATATGATTCTGTTATGAAGAAGGTAATGCTGCACAAAATTATTATTAATTGCTTAAATACAAATCAAGTTTCCTGTAAATATAAAAAAAATGAATGGATTTAGCATTTCCTTATATAAATGAAATGCATTCACATATTAATTCGATAATGTTGCTTATGTTGCAATAATGTAAAACTTATTATTGTAATGCTTATTCTTGTTATTTGTAGATGTATTCCAATTGAAAGAATAATTCATGGTTATATTACTTATTTTTAAATTTGGTGGTGATACAGTTTATATTTTGAAAAATTTTTTTTCTAAAAGAATTTACTTTTCTTTAAAGTTTGATTGTGGATTTCAAAGATGCTTCTTTTCTTTTGTGTGTGTGTCTAAGCTATAACTATCTATCGAATTTCTATATCTTTATTAAAATATAGCTCTCTAGTTAAATAATGTATATTCTAGAGACTGGATAGTAAAATCCATTAAAAAGTACCTGAAAAAACTGTTTTGTATGAAAACATTATATAAAAATATGATTCTTAACGCTAGTAAACAAAAATCATCTAATCATAACACATCATAGTAGTGTTATTAAAGTAATATAAATTAACGATCACATGCATGTTAGCATTATTGTATAGTTTTTGTATGTTTCAAATGGTTGACTAAAATTGTATAAAATATAGAATAATAATATCTCGTTTAATTTTTCTAATATATCTTTTTATAAAAGTCATAGAAATTTTGTGCATAGTTTAGGATTTTCATTTCTAAATCCTGTTTGATATATTTGAAAATCTCTTAAATGAATAAGATTTTATGCAAGATATAGCATCTAGTACATTGTATTATGCAAAGCCTGTTCTTTAATTAATTCTCGAAAGAGATCGATATTTCTCTAAAGCAAGAAAGGAATCAGAAACTTTAATCTGAGAACACTGTTGATAAAAAGTAACTTTATAACGCATTTCCAAATACTTTATGCCTACTAAAGAAGGTCTGTTCAGATTGTAAAAAAATGTTCTAAAAAATCTTGCAGACAAAAGATGTTCATAATACTGCTTTAAATATTTTCTGTCCCCAAAAAAATATAACTCAAACATCTTTAACAAATATATTCTTAATTTAATTTGTTTAAATAGTTAAATAGAGAAATTAGCAGGAATTAATATTACATAAAATATAAGAAGTTATATTAGAAAAAAAAATTTCCAAAAAAGTTACTTGTTTTAAAAATGATTGTAAAAAGTTTCACTGGTAAAACATTGATGATTTTCATGATTTCAAAAATTACTGATTTAGTGCAAAATGTTTTATAAAAATTATTTACTAAGAAACAAAAATAGTATTTTTCATTATATTTTGGCGTTTGCTAACATACTGAAAATTGTTAATTTTATAATAAATTTTGCATTATATATAAACATACGTTTTTCTTAGTATTCTTAACAATGTATATTTTAAATATCAAAATTGCAAAATACTTTTTTCATGAATTCTCATTTAGTGGAATGTTATAAAAATATCCAATAGTATAGCGTAGTGGTTACTTTCTTAGAAAGGCATTGTTCATAAGTTATGGAGTATACGATATTCTCATTGTATAAGATCAAATGATTGAAATTACTATCCATGATTGATTGAAATTACTAATGACTCCATGACTTTATATATATGGTAATTTCGTGTAGTCAAAGTATCTCTACATTAACAACTGGTAACAAACTCAGTTGTTAATGTAGAGATACTTTGACTATAACCATTATCAGAAGATTCGGCAATGGATTCATGAGACTTTCTACGTATTCTAGGATATATCAACATATGCTGGCTCCACTAATTGTCAAAATTCATCTGGTAAGCAACATTTAGTATTGCGCGGGTCAGTTATTGTGTCATGATCAACTTCTCAAAAATCCGGAGAATAAGCTTACCAAGGAAACTATTCAATAAGATGAGTAAATAAAAACTTTTGAGCAAGACGGATCACAAGCGTTTAGACATTATTCTGCTAAAATGTGTTTGATGGTAAGTGCTGCATATACAGGAAGACTACGGTCTTCAAAATCTCAGAGATGAAATGGTTCTTCAAGACATGTGCAACGTATGCTAGGGTAACACGAAAATGAAATCCAATATCTTTCCGAATAGGACATAGGGTACAAGACCGCTAATGAGATGTATGTCACAGTAATTCGGCATTCTCACACCACAGATTTTCCATACTTAAAACCAAACATCGTTATGTTGCAACTTGCAAGATTCGTCAATAAAAATACTGTCCTTCCATCCATTTAACCACGTGCATATTTCATCGCAAATTTTTCAGCGCAAAAACTTAGATCGTTGAATCAAGAATAAATGAAATAATGGAAAACTCGAGGCGTTCCAATTAGCTTCTAGTCATATCGAAGTGTACTAGTGGACAGAAGATGATGTATAGTAAATTAATTTCATTATCATAAGAGACATGTCTATCACAACACGCAATAGTGAAATGAGGTGGTTGCGCTTAGTCCCTCCACCAATTTTCTTTCATTCAACAATTAATGATCTACATCATATTTGCTTGATTTTGTCCAGCACAATTTACAGTTCGGAATAGAATAATCCGAAATTTTTATAGCTTTCTATTCTTTCTTAGTTGAATTCAGAAACTTTCTGGAACACTCTAGAGGATGAAAATTTGAACAGACAATGTAAGCCAATAAATATGAAAAAATGCTGCATATTAAATCAATAATTTATTCTTTTTGGCACTGCGGTTGTCCGTAAAAATCGTATGCACTGTAAATATTTGCTTAGCTTAATGTTTGCAAAAGCAGGAGGTAAATTTCCCATTACTTCTATGCTAATTTTAATTTTCATTTTTAGGTGAACAAATTCGAATTAAAAAAATGTGTAATTCGAATTAAAAAAAAAAAAAGCATTTTAGACAAAAAGAAAAAAATACTAAAAATTGTCAGAAAGTTTACTCGACAAACAATTTAGTTTGAAATACATATAGAAAATAAGTAAATTTTTAACTGCAATAAAATTGTACTATGAAAGGGAAAAAAGAAAGAGCTGATATATATATATATATATATATATAGAGAGAGAGAGAGAGAGAGAGAGAGAATAAATGTTATAGAGAATAAAGCAACACATTAGAGGAAACCGATCTGTCTATACATATATATATATATATACTTTCTGTTTGTTTTGCCTCGAGAAAACCTAGATACAACTTTCCTGCCAACAGATCTTACGCCATATGATGATACTGACTTCAGATCTTTGTTTATTGCGAGTATAAGGGATGATTAATTCATATTTTTGTTCTCCCAATAAATTTGAAATCTTTTATCAGAGATAAAACAGCTTATAGTGATTCATTGGACACAGGAACAAATATATATATTTTGAGATTTCAGGTGCCCCTTTTATATTTAAGCAATTACAAATATTTTGCATTTAAAATAGAAATGATTGTGTTTTCCTAAACGCATTTACCTTACTATTCTTTATTAACCTCTGGAGATTTATGAGGTTGGTTCAAGCTGAAATCTTTTTGGTAGAGCATTGGTTGATATTTATGCTATTTGAAGGATAGAAGTTTAACTATTATTCTTTGAAATTTCATCTGAGACGGCGTCCATGAGGTTCTTGGAATTTTTGGCTCGGACCAAGCTGATACGTCTAGTTAAGTTATATGAATTCTCATTCCAGCTATTAAAAATATTTTGTATATCTTCCTTATTGAACCCAGATTTGTTGTCTTTGAAATCGGGGCTCTTGCTAAAATGGGCACCGACAATAAGCCTTTTTTTTATGAATGATGAATTATTATCCCATTTTATCTTTCACGGTGAACTTCGTTCTTACACAATATTTATGATGCGTAAAAAAGGTATATTAATAATTTACAGAACTATAAATGGTTTCATAAGAATATATAAAGAGAAATTAAATGTTTCATATAAATATTAGAGAAAATATATACTATTTTGAAAATTGCGCTTAAAAATATTTCCTCATTAATTGAATTTTTTTAAAAAATATAGTTTAATGAGGCTCAGTAGAGAAAATGACTTTTCCTTTGTCCTTCATTAAAAGCACTTATCTTCTAAAATATTCCGGAATCTAGATTTCCACCCCACAGGCGGAACTGAGATTTAAAACTTCTCTTTTCCTTGAGATCTCCAGAGAAGTCCATTAAAATCTCAGTATTTGTCTCCAATTAGCATATGCAGCATCGCTATTGTTTCACTTATTTGAAACATGGAAGAAATCATTTTCGAAGAAGAGAATTTTTAATTTGCCAAAGGGGAGTATCAGTTGGCGCCAGTGCATCACTAGAAAGGAACAAAATAATTAAACTAACTTTGAAGAAGATAGACAAAATTCTATCAAAGCACCACTTTTGATTGGAAAATTACTGATTGATCTATGAAAACGAACTTCTAGAAGGATTGTTAAATATGCATAAAGTCAGAAGTTTTTCGAAGTTTCATGTATTTTATTGGAATTTATTCATTGTCCCATAACAGTTATCTAATAAATACTTGAAAAGAGTTAAATATTTTTCCTAGAGAAAACTGTCATAGATTTCTTTGTAATAAATTACTTTGAAATTTTTATTTACCAATCGGGAGGATATATTTCTTTGCAGGATTCAAGAAGTTCAAAATGGGCATTTCTTAAACAATAAATTAGTTACATAAATAATGAAATTAATTTTGTGGTAATGAATGACAAAAATAAATAAATCACTATTGATTTGATTGCAAATTATGAAACTGCAATATATATTAAATAAATTCTTTCATTTCATTTTAAAATTTTTAAAATTTATCCTTAACAAATTCTCTCACTATTAAAATTATAAGTTTTATTGGAAAAATCATGGAACTGTTCAGAATTCACTCAGTGGTTAGGATCTATTTTACCGACCTAGCACAATTTTATTTGTGTGTGTATATATATATATATATATATATATATATATATATATATATATATATATATATATATATATATATGTATGTATGTATGTATACCGGGTGATTATAATTAAAGTCCCGATTTTAAAAATCGATAATTTTAAAACTTCTGGTCAGAATGACTTGATATTTTAGCAGAACCATCGTAAAGCAATGGATTTTGTTTGGCGAAAGAAAAAATTGTTCCAAAATGTGCCGATAGATGGCGCTGTCCAGGTAATTTTAGGAGGAAAGACCAAAAATGTATTTGTTAAACACAGAAATGTTGTTAGCCAAAAGAAAAAAATTAGAGTTCAGGGACTTACTAAAGACAAAAATTTTATTAGTGAAAAGACAAGAATACAGTGACAACAGCGATTATGACAAAAAAAAGAGCTTCATGGAATCAACACCTTGCTGATGATTAAAGCATAAGTTGTTCGATATGCTTTCCGCCTTGCTCCGCTACTAATTGGAAGCGCAAAACGGCATGCTCCACAACAAATCGGAGGGTATCTGTACTGATGCAATAGATGTGGTGTGTGATGCTTGCCTTCAAGTCGTCTAGATTCTGAAAACTCCCGCTGTAAACAACCTTCTTCAGGTACCCCCAAAGCCAGAAATCACACGTGTTTAAGTCGAGGGAACGTGGCGGCCACGTTGTTGGAAAATGACGGCTTATGATCCTGTCATCTCCAAAATTTACACTCAGTAGCTGCTTCACAGGAACAGCAAAGTGCAGAGGAGCGCCATCTTGCATGAATATTGTGCGATTCACACACTGACGCTGCTGAAGTGCCGGAAGGACATGGTTACGCAAAAGTGTTTCATACCGCTTGCCAGTAACGGTGCAGGTAACGGGACCTGCAGGTGTGATCTCCTCGAAGAAAAACGGACCAACGATAAACGCTGCCGTTATTCCGCACCACACAGTAACCTTTTCAGACTGAAGAGGTAATGGCTGTAGCTGGGACGGATTCTCGGTCTCCCATATCCTGCAATTTTGCGTATTTACAGAACCTTGCAAATGAAAGTGGGCTTCGTCAGACCACAGAATGTTCTATGGCCATCCGTTGTCCACTTCCATCCTGGCAAGGAATTGCAGTGCAAAAGATTAACGTGCTTCCAGGTCAGCCGGTAGCAACTCCTGCACATGTGTTATCTTATACGGATAACAGAGCAAGATCTTCCGTAGGATTTTACGCACAGTGCTGTTCGGCATATCCAGCATTCGGCCAATTCCCCGTGCACTGCTGATTCCAACATCACTGTTAGTCTGTTCTTATAATGCTGTAGCCACATCTTCCACTGCTGCAGCCGAAACTGCTTTTCTACCTCTACCCTGTTTAACGTCAAATGAACCGGTCTCTTCGAATTTAGCAATCATTTTTCGCAGACCTTTTTTGGTTATTGGACCCCATTTAATGGATTTTAATGTCCGAAACTTCCTAATAGCTGTAAGTGCACAGTCATCGTTCTTATAAAAAAACTTCAAGAGCAGAGCGCGATCCTTCATAGTCAGAGTCATGATGAAGCATGTAGGCAAAGAGCTGGTGCTCTGCATTTTTATGGCAGCTAAGTCTCATGTGCGCATGTCACGTATTATTAATTTGCATATATCTAGACAATGTGAGCGCCATCTATCGGCACATTTTAGATCTATTTGTTTTCCTTCGCCAAATAAAATTCTATTGCCTTACGATTATTCTGCTAAAATATCAAGTCATTCTGACCAGTAATTTTAAAATTATCGATGTTTAAAATCGGGACTTTAATTATAACCACCCAGTATATATATATATATATATATATATATATATATATATATATATATATATATAAATATAAATATAAATAAATATATATATATATATATTGTTACAAATTTATAAATAATTATTGTATATGTCTTAAAATATCTTAGACAGATCGGAAATATTCACATTTTGGGCAAAAATTGTGATATTTAAAAGTGTTATACGTTAAAAGCGGGTTTTCTTTTGATTTGGTGACTTGGCGATGTTTTGTCCAGAATACTTAGCGATAATAGATACTTTTGGAAACATCCATCATCTAAGCTCTAGGACCAATATTTAGCGAGATAGCCTAGAAACTTTCAGAAACTTGGCGAAATTGGTAGATTTCCCCGCCAAATCAGGTATAAGTATCGCAGCCCAACATAGAAGGAGTTAGTTTTATGAAGACAGTCAGTGAGTGAAGATGATTAGTTGTGACTGCTAATCTAGAGAAGCTGTTCTCTGCCTGAGGTATTTGAGACCTGTGATTGGAAGCTGTTACTTATTTTATCCGACGAATTATAGCTGTATAATTGTGATTCTTACAGCTGGTATATCTAGTGAAATTTTTACGAATAAAAGTCTTGTGTTCATTGAGTGGTTGCTTTATTCAACTGTCAATCCATACGAACCCCGAAGTATGGTACAATATATATATATATATATATATATATATATTATATTATATATATATATATATATATTATTTTATATATATATATATATATATATATATATATATATATATATATATATATATATATAATATACTCTGAACCCTAGAACTGTTTTGCATGATCAATGGAACTGCTATTTTTGCAGTTCATTTAAAAAAAATTGTAAAGAAGGAGACATAGCTTTATATTATCAGTCAGCTAATCTTTATATTACCAGTCACAGAATGATGAGAATAATTAATCATAAATATCATTGTATTTTATTTAACACTGTGAGATTTTTCAAATATTGAATACGTTTTTCAAATATCGAGATGTGAAATATATTTGAAACATTTTTATTTCATGTGAAATATATTTGAAAATTTTTTTAATATAAATTTTGATGCATCTTTAACTATAATTTAATATGTGATATAATAAATATATTTGTGGACTTTCAATATATTTGATTTTATAAATTTTGTTAAATTTCTTAAAACTATTATATTTTTGGAAATAATAATTTACCATCTCTATTCTTCATAATTATACCTGTCTTTAATTATTGTTTTTGTGTTATGGTTCTTTTTAGTACTATTTACGTACACGTGTAGTAGAAAACCAGTTGCAATACTAGAATATAAATTCACTCTTAAATTATTTTTTTATTTGGTAAAGCTGATTAATCCACCAATAAGTAAAAACAATTATAATGATTACTTTTTGAGAATGTGTCATACAAAAATACTACATTTAAAAAATCCCACTAATTTTTCTTTTCACTATCCATTATAACAGCTTACATACTCCCACATTTTGTTTTGTAATTTCTTTTCTTTTTCTTGTTTCATCCTTCAAATACGCACTGAAACAGTTAAGCAAACGTAAGAAAACAGAAAAACCTGAATAAAGTTAAAAAAAAAAATACTGTAATGGATTAGAAAATTTCCATAGATCATTTGGCAGACGAATTTCTTTTTATATTTCTTTATATTCTTCTAGAGATAAGCGATAACGTTTTTGTGAAATGCATCCTGCTTCTGCTAAACTATCCGAAAAATTTGACTGGAAAACAGTTTCTGATATCGAGTCATTGCTTGTCGTTCATCAATAAAATATAAAGAAAATGTTGATTGTATTCATGTAAATTTTTCCGATAGGGCTGAGCAACTTTATTCTAAACTATAAGAATAGAAAAAAGAGTTTTACTTAGAATTTAAATGTCACTTTTCCATTAGTCTTTCTAAAGAAGAATTCATAATATGAATACCATTTGTCTTTCTACAAGAACACGTGCCTAAGTACTTAAATTGCTGATATCGATTCAAGCAATCGCAATTTTCTTGCAGTATTAAGTTTGAACATTTTTGAAATCTGATACTTTTATTATGTAATTTTAGATAGTAATATTCATAATAATATCTAATACCCCAATTAGTTTTCAGCTAGATTTTGTAATGATATTCCTTGGGGTAAAAAATTATTTTTCAACATATTTTGCTCTTATTTATTAAAATAAGATTCTATACAGAAGAATCACTTGAATGGGCTGTCATAAAATTCATGCACCGCTTATGTAATAAAAATATAACTTTATACTGAAACTGTAATGAAATTTTTAATATTAGTTTTTTTATCAGTCTATGAAGTACATAAATATTTGAAATCATAGCGCATACATTGAAGTTGCTACTGTCACGGAATAGAAAAATTTTGTTTAGCAAATGAAGATGAAATTCTGAAAAAAAAACAGGAAAACAAGTAGTGATTTAATAAGGTGTTTATTTAAATTAAATTAATATGGCCATTTTTCATAACATTATTTTTAAAATAATAGATTTGAATACTTTATTAAAAAGTATTATCACACCATTTAACAAACTTTTTAGGGAAAATCGAAAAATCATATTATATATATAAAATCCTTCACCAACATACCAACATGTAAGTAGTTGGCTCCAGATGCAATATAACGCTATTTGTCTAAAAATATTTTCAAAAAATTGTGCACTTTGCACCACTTCAAATGAAGTAAATTAGTTTGAAATGAGCAATTTTTACCATTTCAAAGTTTAATTTATCCTACTAGTTATAAGGATTTATAAACGAGATTGGTAAGTGTTTTAAGGCGTTTGGTGATTAGGTTTAAAACCTCTGCTGTATCGGGAAACATTAAAATATGAAAAATTATACCATATAGCAACTTACGATATCAATAATTGTAGTAGTTGCAATTATTTCTTTTTTTAAGTTTAGATTTGCTTCATTTACTTAAAAATAATTGTGGTAATAGTTAAATAATTCACTGCTTTTACACATCTTTACGTTATATTGCTTAAGTATTTTCAATCAATAGTAATATATATTAAGAAGTCAATGAGAATGTGAAGTATATCAAATGCTAGCTTCAAATGCTTTTATACAGTGTACTGCTAGTAAGCTATATTTATAAATATTTTAACATATATATAGTATATTTTAACCATTCTAATAATTTTTTACTGATAAACTTTTTACTTTTTAATAAATATTTTTTATTTCTTTTTTCTTTATTTCTATATTTAAAAATTTTAATAAAATTTTTAATAATAATTTTTTTAATAAAAACCGCTTTTAACACACACACACACATATATACTATTTTAACCATTCTAATAAAGTATATATAGATGAGAAATATTACTAATGTATGAATGCAGTGTGTATTTTAGAAATAAATAAGGTAATGCTTATTTATTTTTAAAATACACTGAAATATTATTTTGCTCCCGTAAACATACTTTTTTTCTACAAAAGTCACACAAGATAATCCTATTTTTAATTAATATGATAATCATAAAATTTAATGAAAAAATTTCTTTTAAAACATTTTGATTATCATTATCTTTAGTGAGAAAGGCTATTATTATATTAGATTATTGTTTAAATGTAGCTTTATTTACTTAAGAAATTTTTTTATTAAAATTTAAAAAAAATAATTATCTTTATCATGAAGATGGAATATGCAAAATAATAATTAAAAAAAAGAGTTATAATTGAACTTAAAATGAAAGAAATAAAATCGTTTAAAATCAAAAGATATAACTTTCAACGTCATCATCATTTATCAATCCTTTCCGCTTTTTGAAAATAATTAAATTCTTAAATGGAAAATGTTTAATTAAAAATGAAATAATCGACTAAGATTGTTTCATTCAAATGATTAGATTTTGAATTTTGACTTAATGCAAGTATGTGTGTGTGAAAGGAAATTCTCTTCTAATCAACAGCAATGAGAATCGCTCTAGTTCTGTTGGAAATAATTTTTAAACTAAATCTATTAATTCAAAAGCAGCAGAATTGTTTTAAAAGCAGTTATTGATTGCAGTTACAACAAAGTTTATACTGCCAAAGCTTTCCGTAAATCAATTAATAGAATTTTCAAGAGTCCCTAATGGATGGCTGCATTTGCAAGCCGAAGCCACTTCTAAACGATGCGTAATCAGAATCGGAGTTTGAACGTTAAATCAATTCATCTTCTCTATTGATTAAATTACTCGTCGATACACTGATTTTTGTTACTTTAATTTGAAAATTTTCACAAATAGGAGGGGAAATATCGCATTTATATCTTTATATATATAAGTACTTTATATATATAAAGATATAAATGCGATATTTCCCCTCCTATTTGTGAAAATTTTCTAGTTACACAATTACTAATATTAATAAATATGAGTAATTTCATATTTATATATTTTTCAAATATGTATTTAAGCATATAGTTAAGCTTAAATTAAATAATCATACAGAGTAAATAAATAATATTTACATGTGTTAAAATTTTGATTAAAATTTTTAAATTTGATGATATTTTACATTATTAAAAGTTTCCTAACTGTGCGCTTAGGGCAAATGCTTTTGTAATAATTTTACGTAAATACTTTTATGAAAATACTATAAAGATAATACTTTTATGAAAATACTATAATACTATATATATAAACTAAATATTATTAATTTGCTTTAGTTTCTCAGCACAATTATTTGATACTCTTGAGTGTTATTACATTTCTATTGCATTGTTTAAACATTTCATGAACATTGTTGGTTGATGTATCATTTGGAAAGTAGCTCTAAATATGAGGATTGGTTTAAGTGTAACCTACTGATTGAAGAAAATAAAATAAAAATCCATAAGAATCAATTCATAAATTAGAAGCCAAATGCAAAAACCCTTGAATTAAAAGTCAGAAACCTGTTCTTCATTTAATCTGTATATTGTCAGTTATATCATGGATTCAAAGATTTTTTATTTTTAAAAAGTTTTCACACATTTTTTACTATAGCTAAGGATTGATATGCCAAATGAGCAGTCGCTACAAATTTAATGACAAAAACATAGCATTTTGTAATGAAATTACCACATTCAATGTAAAATAATTCCTTCAAATTAAATTCATAATATACATATGTATTATTTTTACTTATGCCACTTGAACAAACCAAGCTCTATAAGACGTTGGCTATGTGAATTTAAGCCATTAAAGTGCATCTTTTGTTTTAACTAGAGCATTACGAAGTTAAAAATACGATTTTACTGTAAATTCCTCCGATAGAGGGCACCACCAGAAGATCCACTCTTAATTTTGCTCTGAGAGTGGAAGAAATTTTCTCCAGACCATTATACCAGTGGTCTTCTATGTACCATAATACCTCAACAACCAACCATTGGATTTCAATTACGCAGATTTAACGAATATGTATATCGCATAAACTCAGTGTGTTTTTGGCGGCATTGGAAATCGAACCCTGCCTTTCCGGATATACAGCCACTACAGAAATATCAATGAGCGCGTCTATATATATATATATATATATATATATATATATATATATATATATATATATATATATATATGCGCATATATACAGATTTTATGCATAAAATTTAACACTGTAATTATTAAAAGCAAATTAATGAGAACTTGATTTGTAAAAATGAAATCAAAAAGGAAATTAACTAAAACCATCCCCTTCAAAATCTAGTAAATAAATAAATTCCGAAATGTAAATTAAAATAAAAAAATACAGCCTTAACTATTACAGAAAATTTCTTATGAATATTAATTATGTACATAAAATACAAGCATAAATTATTAAAATACAAATATGAACAAAAATTTTGCATTTCACCAACCAATTAGATATAGAATCCCCAAAATGTATGCAACTCTCCCATAATAATAACTATTACTCTTTTCAATTACATTCCCAATAAATTTCATCAAATGCTATTTGATAAGCATGTTTCTACTTATAAAAATCAGTGAAAGAGATTGAATTAAGACTGCAGAATTACCACCCAATCCTTGCACATTTAAGCAGAAGTTCAAAACTGGTAACTGATGTTTGTACTTAATTACTTATAGCAACTTGCTATTTTTAATATTAATTTTTCATTTTACTCAGCTTGTGAAATGTACTTTTAATTGGAAGGCAACATTAATATAATTCCCATTGGATGTTGTGTGCTAGAATCCATTTATTTAAACATGTTCATAGTTGATTTATTTTTCATCATGTTCAGTTTTATTATTTTTATTAGTGGGGTTTTAGTTTGTAACCAAAGAATGCTTTTCAAATTATTGTGTTGTTATACACTTATTAGATAACTGATATATTCACACCGCTATTGTTGAAACATCACCATAACGAAACTGATTATATTGTGACTTATTTTTATTTGTATGCATCATATTTTCCACTGCATTGTTAAATATTTTAGATAAATTCCATTTAATGTTATTTTAATTTATTACATGCTACTCATATACTTTAGTTTTAAAAGAAAGGTGTTCGAAATATACTTCGTGCAATGAAAATGATTATTGGTGAAGCAGATAAAATTTTGAACAGCACAGAAAATTATGAAATAAATAAAAATAAATATCATGAACTGAATTACCCATTTTATGAGCTGTTAATAATGTTTATTAAATATACTGAAAATATTGAGACCTTTCACTTATATTGCAAAATGTGTGGAGTGTGAGATAAGTGAATTATTAGGTAATGTTTATTAATTAATATTGATAGAACGCGTGATTGTGTGCGAAGGTAAGCCAATATTCATTCTAACTGTCATTAAAAATATCGATTACAAAATATCATTTTTATCAGAAAAACAAATGTAATTATTTTAAAATCTATTTTATTGTTTCAAATTCAATATATATATATATATATATATATATATATATATATATATATATATATATATATATATATATATATATATATATATATATATATATATATATATATATATATATACTTATTAACATTTTTAAACCTTACATTCTTGTGTTAAACACTTTTTTTTACTTTTGATAAGTTTTGACATCACAAAACATATTGATAGCGTAAGGCATTTGAACATATGACGTCAGTTTGGCTATTAAGAGAATGTTCATTATAAAAGTAAAAGATTGTATTCAATTAATCCAAATAAGTAAACCCAAAAAAAACTCAAGCACATACTTCAACAGTTATGCATGCGGAACATAAAAGTACAAAATTCAACTGCACAAAAACTCCAGTTTTGATCTTAATTAATCATTTATTTTTATTAAATATTTACGATAATAAATGGAATGATTTCAGAATTACGTTTAATTGAAATGTCTGAATAATTCAGTTGTGAAGAGAGCATTATTTAAGTAGACGATAAATAATGAAAATATGGTTAAAATTAAAAAAAAAACAAAATTCTTTATGGTTTCATACAATGCTAATTTCCATTGAAAATATTTTTAATTCTTATAATGTAGTGAAGTCGTTAAAGAAATAGTTAAAATAGAAAGAAAATCGTATTACATCTGCTTTCTAAATTTATTACTTTTATCCACAAGTATGAAAAAATAAATCTATATTTTAGATAATGGGTACAAACTTATATGGCATTGTTATATATATCACATTATTTTTATAATATAAAAAACCTTATATTATTTTGATTTCACAATTTTTTTGTAATTAGTAATAAGGAAGACATTATTTTCCTTAAAGAATAATTTACTAGTAAGTAAGTTATCGAAATAAACACAGTTATATACATATTCATTTAGTTAATTTGCTTTTTACTACTGCTGTTTTCTATGATGGATACTGTTTTATTTGAGAAATATGCATCATGCTTATTTTAAAGGAAGTTACTTCAAATTGAATACATGTATTGAATGTTATATTTATTTTGTCCACAAATTTTATGTAAACAATATAATATGTGATACATTTGTTTTTGTGTAAGGGCCGTGGTAGTCTGGATAGTTAAGGCGTTGTTGTAAGTATATGAAGGTAGTTAATTAGAATATCTACTTAACCGAAGATACGTTGTGTTCACTAATGGCGCCTGGGTCACGTCAAAACTGGGTGAGGTCTCAATGACCTCTAAGTGAAGTGATACCTCTAGGGGGATGGATTTATTATTGGGGGACTTTTGCTTCGGTCTGCTTCAAAATCTCGAAAACTCCACATGGCTGCTTCGATCTAACTGGCAGAGCCCAACTCACATGGCTAGGTACAGGGAAGCTATACATGCTGATGCAACAACAACAAAGTTTATGCATGTTTCTAACCAAAATGCATCATTTTTTTGTTATCTGCGGCTTTTGTAATCTATTTATTAAAAAAATCACATATATGTAGAAAATAGAGACGTGGAGAATTTTGCAATGTTCTATATTTTAAGTACTTAAATTAATGAGGTTATCTTTATGAAAATGAGGTGAAGATAACTAGCACTTCTCAGTAAAAGACCTAGAATTTCAATAAAGTTATTATGAGAGAATTCTAATTTACAAACCGAACGATCATTCAGAAATTTGCTCCTAAAATGACACAATTAAAATAAAAGAGAATTTTTTTTAAAATAGGTCTTAAAAGCAACTGCTCTCTCTAAGCGTCGAAAAATAATTTCTCCTGCAATCAGTATCGGCAAGCCATCATCTGACACTTAATCGATATTGGAATCCTAATAAATTCGAGCCTCGTTATAATCCAATGTATTATTTTTACTCAAGAAATTGGACTGGCTTTTTATTTCAAGGAACTTTGAAGTCATCCATCAAAACAAATCAATAAGGATCTTGACACGTTTGCCTCATTTTATTCTCCACCGGTTCCTTTAGCGTCATGACACTGGCTCAAAGAGAACATAAAGCTTATACATAGCCTCAGTAAAGAAATAAGGTTTAGGAATAAGTTTAAATTGCATGGTTGACATTGAATCTAAAAATAAGTTTTTAAATTTTATAGTGCATTAAATAAAGACATAGAATTTCAAAATAGATTTAACGAAATCAGAATATCATTTTTTCTGTAGAAACAATGAATATAATGATATTTTTTATTGTTAGTTCTATTTATATATAAATTGAATTTTATTACTATTATCACTATCAAAAATTTTTTTAAATGAAAAATTTTTAGTACTAAAATGTTTTCTCAAATTTATTTTATCACTTATGATAATTATTTGTGAAGTATATATATTGTTGCGATTTTAATGAAGCGTTATAGTTTGAAATTTAATTTTTTTCTTCTATCATACTTAAGAATTCCATTAAATGATCAATTATTTCTATTAGAAATTATTTTCAATTTTATATACATTAATGAAGCTTTTTGTTTAAAATAATTTTTCCAATTTCAATTATTTATAATAAATTAATCTGAGTGTTATTTTTTAAATTTATTGACCTAGCTTTACTTTTTACATATATTTATATAATGCATTGACTAAACCGGTGAAAGTTAAGCTAATCAGTCTTTTGATAATTTTCATATTAAGCTATTAAGTTAATTTTTTTATGTCAAAGTAAAACTTTTGATCAGAGAAAGTTAAGTTTTTCTTCGTTATTGAAAGCGATATTGTTGTATTTACATAATGGTGTTTCTAAATGTTTTTTTATGGTGTTTCGTCGTAGTAGTGTACATTGAATCAAGATAAAAATATAGAATAAATTACTAAACCAAGACTTTAAAATCATTAATTTATCCTTACTCTGCATAGGTGGTATTTTAGTAATAATCTTGGATTGAAATAAATTATAATCCTTCAGTAAGATATTTCAATAAGTTTTCCTTATTCTTGATAAAATAAATGGGTGGTTTTAATTACTCTATTAGAAAGAATCTGATAGTTATTGATGCATTAGAAAAATAACAAAAATAATGAAATTTAAAAACAAATTGATAAAAAGAAAAACAAACTTGTTCCCTAAAATTCATTCTTATTCACATTTCAGAGTTTTTAGAGATTATAAATGATAAAAACTCAATTTTGTTTTCGGAGTTTATAAGAAAACTTGTTTCACATCTTTTAATTCTCTTAGATTTTAAGCTATGATAGAATTGATAAAAAATTAATTTATATTGTGAAATAGATATTATATATAAATGAATTAAAACCATGTGTGTGTGATGATAGATCATAATCTTCATTTTCTCTTTCAGAAAGTATGCAGAAAATTTAATCAACTCTCTTTTCTGAGAATCCCGTAGCTTCATGAGTATTTTAATTAATATCCACATTTCAATTCTTAGAAGTAACCCATTTACTCCAATCATAAGATTAAAGAGAAAGCCCCAATGAGGTTTAATCCATCATACATTTCTGTTTCTGACTCGTCAAAGAGAAAAGGAGAAAACTGCCTGTACTTTGTTTGAACCCCAGGAGTGTGCAAGGGAATATTGTATTACTTTCGAGTGTTACACAGGAAAATGATTAATGGTTTAAGTTTCAGGGAATTATACTACTTATTCAACAAATTGAAAACACACAAAATGTTGTTTGTAATTAAAAAAAATTTAGTATCAATATGATGAGTTTAATTTTTGAAAACAATTTTGTTTCACTAAGATATATTTCCTGTATGAATAAATAAACTAATATTAGAATAGCTAGGTAATATATTTAACTATTGATTATTTTATAAGAATGAGAATATTAATTCAATTTGCATTTCTGTAACTAATTATTGGAATGAAAATCATTACTCTAGATAAAACATTTGTAATAAAATTAATGCTCAGAAGAATTTGTAATGTAGTAAAACATATTATTGAATTTACTACCTTTATTTTTAACATTTAGAAGGATAACTAATGGAATTTAATTAAACATATTCATCTAATAGACATATACCAATGCCACTTTGGCAGTATTTAGTAAGTTAATATGTATTTGGCTGTTTTTTCCTATAAACAAAACTAGTTTTAGAGTCCTTTAACCATGTTAAGAATATTTCTGAATGCATTTCAGATAATACCTGAGGGTAATATGGGAAATAGATTAGGTAATTTACAAAGCACAAAAGGATTCTGTAATAAATTTATATTTAGTTAATGTGATTCATAGGAAGTTAATGTTAAATACTAACTATAAGTACTTGTTTAAGATATTTGTTATATAAGATTATATACTATGAATGTATATAAAAAAAGTAATATAATATGTACTTACATTTAGAGATTACAAATTCTTTTAACCTAAAAAAAAAGAGTGAATTTTATTTTGTTTTTCTTACCAAGCATTACACTAAATTAACCAATGTAATATAGTAGGTAATTTTAATGTTTAAAATGATATTTCCGTAAATATTAATGGCTATTTATTAATATTTCTAAATATTCATAAGCTGATGAATTAAAAGCAATTATGAAGGTATACATAATTCTCTAATACTTGTGTAATTTTAATTTGTTTGAGTTTGGAGATTCCATATTATTATTTTAATACTATACGATTGTTTATTGTGGTGTTTTTATTTTAATAAAAATATCTAATAACAGAGGAAATTTTCGATTATTTTTTTATTTTCTTTAAAACCTTGCCACCTACAGCAGTTACAAATGTTGATTTCTCAAAATATAAATCATAATTCATATTGTGATTCCTATAATTTGATATTAATGTTTCCCTTTAATGGTATTATGATAATTGTGTTTGCGTTATTACGATCCGACTACTTAAAACAAAAAATAAATGGTGCCATAAACGAGTTACAAGGTCTTAAAAAAGCAAGTAATAGAAATCATAAGAATCTTGCTTATGATTCCTAAAAATAATTAAAGTTTCTAGAATTTATAAGAATATGCAAAAATATTTTAAGTCTCATTACATGTTTACATTGTATGTAAATTTTCATTGCATTCTTGTATTTCCCATAAAATATGGATAAGTAAAATTACTTTCCTAAAAGTTAAGTTTATTATTTTTATAAATAAAAACTAAAAGTCTTATTATAGTATGATACAAACAGTTTGTATTTATTATCTGAAATTAACGGTAATTATAAAATAAATTCAATTGCCTGTTTTTTTAAACTTCTTTTGTGTATCTTTATTAAAGTTTTTATAAGTGTGATTCAAAATGATTATAAAAAATGTTCAGTAATTATTTTAGTTATAAATAGCAGAATTCTATTGTGATTTAAGAAAATGGTAAAAATCTTCCTTCCGTAGATCTGAGAATCATTAAATATACAAGCCTTAGTTAAGAAGTTCTTAACCTAAAATTTATATTTTCAAACATCTGTGTTTAACGAAATCTTAGCACATTATGCATCTTTGCATAAAATTTATTTACGTGATGAGCAAGAAAGGAGTGATGGATGATGATAAGCAGATGGTGGGCTTCCATTTTTTATTGAAAGAATTGATCAAATTTTTCATGGCATAATTATAATTTTTTTTAATATCTTGATTTGATTGATTTAGTTTGGTGACTTTATTTTAACACCCTTTTTAAAAAATAATTTACTAGTTATAGTTATTTATATAAATTAACAAATCTTATTTCTCAATCACGTTCAATCCATGTACATAGCTGCCAACTATACTGAATTTACCAATAAACTCCTGATTTTTCATAATTTCTCTCGATTTTCCGATTATGTAAGGAAATCTACTGATTTTTGACAATTTCAGTAAAAAACCTAAAAAAAGCAGAAATTTTGCCAAAAAGTGGTCGATTTGAGTTGTTTTAGCAGATGAGTTTCTGAAAAATGTTTTCCACTATCTTCCTGTTTATGCTTTCAATTTTAACTATTTTAAATTTTAATGCACAATGTGAACGGGTTTTCAGTCATATAAAAAATAAAAATATAAATTTAGATCTTTACATTCTGCTAAAAATTTAGAAAGTTTAATCATATATCTAAATATTATCAAAATGAGAAAAATTGTTCTGAACAAAAGTTCATCAATTCAATTCTAAAAAATATTAAATCAGCAAACTATGAAAAAAATAAATTGCCATGAGTTGTTCGAATTTGAAATGTATTATGTTTTTTATGCACAAAATATTTGCTAATTTTTATATTCTTAGAAATATTTGCCCCTGAATTAAAAATGCTTAGTAATGTATTTTACGTTTTTTATGTAATTTAATAAATTTAATATTGATAACTTGCTCTTATGTAGTAAAAGGTAACCTGTAAAAAATAAATATTGAAATTATTGATGATTATTTTTTAACGTGTAGTACATTCATTTATTTTTCATAGTTCCCTTATGATGTTAATGAATAATTTATTAAAATGTTAATATTAACACAAAATATGCTTAACATAAAACATTTTCAGAATGTTTAATCAAAAGACTAAAATTGTCTTTTTGCGGTACTACCGTTTTAAACATTCTGTTTCAAGCAAAAATGTAGCTAGCAGCGTTTCTTGGTTTTTTTCCTCAAAATCAGTGGAATCCACTAATATTTCCTATTTAAGTTTTGCAGGTATGCATGTCCAGATCAGTTCCTGTCGTAATAATGTGATTAAGTTTAAGTTAAGCATAGTATGTTGAGGATGACTTGAATACGTTAATGAGTAAATAAGTTTCTGATACAAACAAAGCTTATTTGATATCAGCAATAATACAAAACAATTTAATGTATTTAGTTCACCACACTAATATATTAACTAATAATATTTCGTATTATTTATAATTGTGTTAGATTAAATATTATTAAGCTGCCATTTCTTTTTATGCTTTGTCTCAATTAACTATTCATTTCTGTTTAAGACAATTGGGAAAAATATACTTTAGGAGTCCCTTTGACGAAAATAGACAATTTTTGTCTCAAGACTAATTTTCGTGCATATGTGAAGGAACAAAATGAAGCTGAAAACACATTACACACCAAAAGAAAATAAATCAATATCATTAACAATATAATAATAAATTGTCAAGAAAGTGAGAGGCAACTTAAAGTATTCGTTACCTGTGCGATTATCTAATCAACAGATTGATATTCTCATAAGTATTTTATTAGATCTTTTTAATAAATATATGTTAGCATATAATATAGGATATATGATACTGAATAAATAATTTTCACTAATAAAAATTCTGCAAGCACCATAATGATTTTAATTAGATTGTAACAGATTAAAATATATAATAAAGATAAATAAAAGAGAAATTGTAAACTTTTTAGTGTTTTATATATTATTAAACTCAAATAGAATACAATTAGTTTAAATGCAGCTTCTTAGAAACTCAGAAAGTTTTTTAGTATTCTTAATTGGTTTTTGATTGGCAATTATCAAAATATGCTACATACAAAAACTGCAACAAGTTTTTGTATGTGGCATGTTTAAGTTATTCTGTATACTTAAAATTTTCCTTAGTATACAGCTTTTGTGTTGATATCCCCATATGCTCAAAAATTTTACATTAGTAAATATTTTAAAGTTAATGCCATTTTAATTAAAATTCATATCCAATTAAAATTATGATAATTTAAATTAGTAATAAAATGTTGCATTAAAAAGGAAAGAAAAGTACTCCATATGTAAACTTCATTTTTCTAAAATTTCATAAATGTTCGATTTTATAAAATGTAACATTCAAGTTAATTATTTTGTTAAACATACGCTATATTCATATTTTAAAAAATTAAATGGTATAGTAAGTTATTTCTGGAAATTTACAAAGGTTGAAAAAGTTAGTAACGAAATTTACCAAGTCTAGTTTGCTTTGTTAAAAAACAAGCAAGTCTTAATCGAGTTTTAAAAATAGAGAAGACCAATAAATTATGGTAAAAGTTATAGAAAAAGTTTATAATAAAAGTCAGAAATATTTTTTGCAATGAAGCAGAGATTTATTTAAAAATACTCAATTAGTATAAGTTACAATTTGAATTAAAAAGATAACACACATGGTAATCCACATTTTAAAAATAAATTTTACTGATTTAGATTTTATAAACTTAATGGCAGTGAAACTAAAAGTCTTTTAATAATTTACAAAAACAAGAATTTTTTGATTTCCATGAGGAATGACCTTTAGAGTTTTCCTTTAAATAAAACATTTTAATTGATTTATCATTTTTTTAAAATGATTAAAACTTTTAGATCTAATTTTGAAATTCTTATTAACGTATATACTCACTTCAATCAACTTGATTGCAAAGTGTCAAGAAAAGTATCAAATGCAAAATATTTTTAATAATAAACAGAATTTTTTAAATTTATTTTGCAATCAATATTTATATAAATAGCTAAAATAGATGTGAAAGAATGTATCCTTATTAAAAGTTTATACTAATAAATTTGCGTCGTGATGAATAATATTCTAATAAATCGTTTAACAATTTCTTAAATTTATTATATGTTTAATGTATGCGTTGAATTTTTTATTATCTCTTTCTATATTTAATTCATTTCTTTTTATAGCAACTTTCAAATCAATGATTTATAAAAGTTTGACTAAATTTTTACACTAAATTAATTACCATATTCACTGGATTTGACAAAGAATTTTATACTTTCAAGACATTTTTTGGTAAATTAATTGAGTAAAAGATTTGTATATATATATACATACATACATATATATATATATATATATATATATATATATATATATATATATATATATATATATATATATATATATATATATATATATATATATATATATATATATATATATATATATATATATATATATATATATATATATATATATATATATATATATATATATATATATGTATGACTCATTAAAAATAAGATGATTCAAATTATGAATTGCTTGGATATGAACAGTTGATTTCTCACAGTAAAGGAATCCATCTCTTAACAACTTTTCCTTTATTTAATTGTAAAACTTTCTCTATAATTTTTTATGGTATAATATGCCTATATTCTAGTTCAGTAACATTCTAGTGGAACATATTGTTCCAAAATTAATTTTGATAATAAAGTAAATTTTTTATTTTTATAATAAAGTAAATAAATGACTACTTCAGCTTATTGTTAACTTAAAAGTGTTTTTGTATTAAACTCTGTAAGCATCTATCGAAGTAAATAAAGTATTGGGCTCAATCTTCTTATTTACATAGCTTTCATATAGGATGTTATAAAATAATAAATCGCTAATAAATTAGTTGCCAGTTTTAGCGTGCATTTCATTCTCACAAATTATTGATGCCTTTTTAAGTAAAATTTATTACTTTTAGTTTTAATGTTTTATTTACTTTTCCATTTATAAATTTAAACACATTATTCCATTTATATTTAATGTTCATGAAATCAATAATTGTATGAGTAAAAGTTTATTTCTATTATGCTATTTTAAAATTGTATATTATTATTATATATTTAAACTCTCTCTCTATTTATTGTCAAAGTTTAAATATAAGTGAAAAATTGTTAAGTATTTGTGTGCTTTAAATTCATATACAATATTCCTTCAAATAATTATATTTAATACGATTAGAGTTTTGTGCAAGAAAATGTATTAAATATTTCATGAAAAATAAATCACATATTTTGTAGTAAATACAATTTATAGTAAAATTTACCATTTAAAAAAATTTACATGCGTGTATTTTTTTTGAAAGTTTGCGTTTACAAAATCATGATCAAATCTATAGGTCTTACATTCTTTTATTTTTATTTTGCAACACTTTTCATTTAACCTAAGTAAAAGCATAAATAAAAAAATTGCGGTAAAATGTTTTAACATTTTTTTTTTATTTTCGAAGCATCTGAATATATAACATTTCTTTCATGCATTTTGTATCAGATACGCATATTTCCGACAACATCCAAATCAATTTCTAGTCACGCAACCAGCGATCATGCAAGCAATTTTCGTATATTACAAGCAGATGAAGAAAATATTTAGATTATTTTTCCGCCGACTGGCAGATGGAAAACAAAATTGTTCTCAGCGACATCTATTGTGCGTTCCAAGAAAGCTCGGCGTTTATTTTTCTTGAAACAATTTCTCTTCTTTTGTTACGTCTCTTTTTTCTCTCCTTTTAACCACGCCTAGAGCTGAATATAGATTAATCGAAAATCCATCCTGGGCATTGGTATTCTTCCCATGATCTAACCTCTGAATCTTTTTTCTGTCTTTTATAGATATTACGTCAATTCAGATATTTGATGAAAAGATTGGTATAAATAATGAATTAGAAATTGCCTTTTATCTTTCTGTATTTTTGATATAATATATTTATTTTATGTATTATTGTAACTCTTGTATCTTTGATCTTTATAAAGGATTTATTTCAATTTTCAATATTCCATTAACAGTTAGAAATTTAATAATTCATTTTTTGGATTAAATGTTGATAAAAATTTGAAAAATTTTTTTATCTATTTTGTATCAATATCTAATGATGAAATAAAATGCAATGAAATTTCCCAAAAAATAAACCGTTAGATTATTTCAGGAAAGGGGTTAATCTCTCTATCATTTAAAGAAAAACAGTTATAAAATAAATATTTATTTTTTCTTTTACATTAGTAGAATTTATGGTGATTAATTTAAATATTTATTTGTAAAAAGCTTCAGTGTCTTGTCATCAGTTAAGATCAAATAAAATAAATCATAACTTTTCAAAAATAAAAATCCTTATTAAAACATTTATTAAATTTGTGTCACTAGAATGTTTCTAATTTTGTTTTTATTTATTCACTTAAGTACAGTATATTATTATTTATGATGTGAAATGTGAAAAAGGTATTATACTATATGACAAAATACCCTAAAATTGAAATGAATCAAACGATGACCAAGCTGAAACACCACAGAGAATATAATAAAGGTAATTAGATGTTTTGAAATTTGCCTATCTTTTCATATGTAAATAATTTTATGAAGAATAAATATATCCTTGAGATTTACCTATGATTTTAAAACACATATAAGTTCATTATGATAAAAAATCTGTATATATAGATTAAATCTCTATTTTTAATTTTAAAATTTTTTTTCTATGAATAATTTTTGTGTAATGAAATTATGCATTGCTGTCTATGGTATTTCCATGAAATGAAATGTCCATAGTCAGGGTTAATTCACTTCCCTTCGGGAAGATCTATACATTAATTAATTACAGGAATATCAATACCACTTCTTATTTTTGGTTTATTATTCTGTTTGCTTCAATATATGATATGTTATGTAGCTACTTTTTGAATGAAATTTACTTTATTATTTATAAATGTAACTAAAGTATTTTTTGCAATTGAATATCAAACATAAATTGTTGCTTAATATTTAGAGACATGACAATATCTATAATTAGATTTTACTTATTAAGTTTAACATTTCACTGCAAAATATAGAGTCAAAAGATGTTACCTTTTAGTTAAACACATATTATATTGAAATATACTCTTTATTATTTTCATATTATGTAGCTGAAATAATTATATTGAATAAATTTCAATGTAGTCGAATATTATTTATTCGGTATACTTGTGTATTTCTGTTGTCATTTATTCATCTTTCCATATGCATGAAAAATTTAGTTTTATACCAGAAATAAAAAATGAATAAAACTTGGCACAAATGATTAATATTTGGTAAATGATTATTAAATTGCTTCATTATAACGATAAATTAAAATACAATGTACTGTCTGTGTGTTTTATTTCCTTTACTTTTATTTATTAGATTAATAGAATGATCCAAACAATTAGCAATACGATGTTCCATTTCAAGAATAGTACTTCCATTATTATTTTGGTTAATGTTTATTTGAAATAATTATAAAAAACTGTAAGATAAGAGACAAAATATTCTTTGCAATCTCTTATATTAATATATTGTTTTATAATATTGATGACATTTTAAGTTCTAATATCGTATATAACAATTACTATTCCATTTATAACAAATGAGAAGAATAAAAGTTACATAAATTATAAAAGCTAAAGGCAACCTTTTCTTAATATGTTATGATATTAATTAAGAGAATATATTTTCCTAATACGAGTAGCGATAAACGAGATACCGTGTGCAAAATTATATGGAATGATGTGATTTAATATTAATATAGCTGCTACGAAAGCAATAATAAATAATGTGTGACAGGCAAAACATTTTATTTTTTAAAATCACCAATCAAATATTATGTTTTACACAATGCCAAAGAAAGTTAAATTTGTAATATATTGCTTACAGACGATAGCTTACATTTTAATCAAGTGTAACTCTAATTCTTGTGTTTACTGACATGTTTATCACATTATGCAATAAATGCAGTTAAAATGGTATAAAAATATTCCATAAATTAGTTTTACTTGAACAAACAATCCAAGTAATTAAGAGGTTTTTTGAGGGGAAACATTTCAAAATGTGTGTGCACCTATAGGTAAAATCCCAACACATATTACATTTATATTTTCCGCTACTTTAATATATATAATCTTTTATATCATTGAATATAAATTAATCTTCAACAATGCACATTGCTACTTTTAAACATATTTCATATCTAGAATGTTGTTGAATTTTTCAACGATAATAAATTCTTTGTATTCTCTCTCTCAGTTGCACTATAATAAATATTTGACTTAAAATATTATACTAGAAATAACACATTTAAAACCGAATAAACAGCTTATCTATGTAAATGCAGTTCAGCTGATAAGTCGTTAGTGATTTAATATTTCGTTGGAATTTTCTGGAATAGTGAATTTAAATAAATTATCGGCAAAAATGTGTAGCATTCAACATTTATATTTAAAACTTAGCAAAGAAAAATTCAAGTTATAATTTACTTATTTAAATTAATTGTAAATAATGTGTATGTGAAATGTTTTTGTTAAATAAATATTTCCTTTTGGTATTATGTACAAAAAAATTAGATAACATTTCTTCAACACAGAAATTAGGAACAATCATTATGCATCATTTAACGAAAAAGATATATAAAATTAAAAATGTAACAATAGAATAAATACAATTACAAATTTTATTTTTTTAAGTAGCTTATACAGCAATATTTTAAAATGTTTTGAAATTATTTGTGAAAATTTCATGTTTTAACTTTTATTTAATATTGCTAATTTTTATCTTGTAATTTTAAATTTCTATTTCGAATTCCAAATCTTTATCCTTCTAATTTTTTTTAATTTCCATTTTCAATTTATTTCATTTTCTGTTTCTCCAATAGCATTTTTAGCTGATAGCGAAAAACAATTAATTATTTTATTTATTTTAGAAAACATTGTATGTAAATGATTTTTAAACCTTTATTCAACCCAAATTATTTTTTTTATATGAAACTACCGTTTGAGAAAAAGTTCTTAAATAATCGAAAAAAAAAAGAATCAATGAGTTAATAAATTAGAACAAAGTAAAACTCTTTAATCATCTTAGGTTAACTATTAACTAAACTCAAACTCCAGGAAACATTTTATTCGATAAATAGCTTAAAAAAAATGCGATCTCATAGGTCGTAAGAGTAAAGTGGAGTTTGTGAGAAGCAAAGGAATTTTCCGACTCCTTTCAAGAATTCGTCTACTGTGTCCTCTTTCGAGGATAATTAATCTTATAAATCCTGACAAGTGCAGTCTATTGTAAGATTGAATGCCCTCTTCCTCTTCTAATCTTTCAAACTTTGACTATACTGTAGGGTAGAGAGCTCTGAAACTATCCGAAAATCTACCAAACTGCCCTTGATGAATGGTTAGATATTCCGTGTCTCCCTTTAATCCGCATCCTGCTGTGGTGGTAATAATTTCTCCGGAATATGCATGCTAACCAAACCATTAATTATTAATTATCGCTTGATTAATTGATGTTTTCAAACACGAGTTACTGACCTAGGGTATCAGGGGAATAGCCAAAAATGTTTGAATGCTAATAGCTTAATAGTGAGTCGTGTTGTTTGGAAATTTATTGGAAACACGAAGTATAATTAATTCTCTCAAATGGTATGCATTTAAGGAATTTTGCTCATTAGGTCAAGGATTATTATCAGCTTTATAACACACTTTAAGCATTCTGAAAATTAATAAGTTTTTTCTTTATCCAAGTTAATAATAACAATACAAATTTATTTTATTGCTCTTAAGAATATTTGGTATTTTGTAGAAAGAGAACATTTAAACTATTTTCAATATATTAAAATTGTTGTTAGTAAAATAAAATTTTTTTATTTTGAAATGAAAATTCAATATACTTAAGTTATAATCAGTATACAATATTGTTTTCAAAACGCATAACAGTAACATTCAACCGATTATAAATGTACAATATTGATTTTTAGTTACTAAAATTTTGCAGACGCAGTAAAACTTTAGTACAATATAATACATAGTATTGAAAATATAATAATGTAGATTATAATAAACAAAAGTAAATTTATTATTTAATGCGTACACTATAAAAGTGGTTAATTATTTATTTATTAATATTATTAATTATAAATTCTTTTTGAAAATTTACAGTGTTGGTAGTTTCACTTTGTTATCATACAATAATGTATTCTGTTACAATGCAGTATGAAAAAATAGTTCATATGTAATAAATTTTGATTAATTTATAAATTTTTTTATTCCATATTGTCGATTAATTATATTAAATATCTGATTTTACCATAAATTGAAAACGTAAGAGCATTAAGAATGATAAATTTGAGTCACAAATATTATTATTTCAGTTTAATGTATTATTATTCATTGTATACTAAATATTTTCGTAGTAGTTTATTAAATTCGAGAGAGTATTAAAAATCTCTTTCTCATATTAATATAGAACAAAGTACTTTTGATATAAACAAGATGTGTGGGGGAATTATTATTGAAATAAAACAATCAAATTCAAACTCTAGAAAATGTTCCACTATTCAAATTCATTTCTAGTGTCGTAGATAATAAGATTAACTTCTAGGTAAACATGAATAATTAAAGGCTAATAAGATATTGTTGCCTCAAAAACTCTTATTTCACAAATTTTCCTTTTGAGAACTGTTTTGACAAAGTTAAAATAATCAGAATAACAGATGATGGATGGTGACTGAAATGATTTCATAAAATGTTTGTTTGTTTCACTTATGAAGGTGAAATGCTTTGGGCATCAGCTTCTATTTTTAAATACATAGAAACTGTACATGTGTTATTTTAAGTTTATAAATTTTATTCTTTCGCTTGCCTCTAAATATTCATAAGTGGCTTGTTAACCTGTGATTTCAAAAATATATATAAGTGAAAATCAATAGCAGTTAAATATCAAATGGTTCTAGATGACTGAGGGGAAAGAAACTTAAAAAAATCTATCAAACTGTTAAAATAAACAGTAAGAGTTTTCCCAATACATCATAAAGGTGAAAGGCTTGAAAGCTTAACTATTTTTCTTAATCCGTGGTTTAGCAGTTCATGTATTTAACCGTTTCTCTGGCATGGAAGCTTATAGGAATTCAAAATCCATTTTAAATATGACTTTAATTCTACTGTCAAGAAAATGATCATAGATTGGTAAAGTTAAAAAAGGTAAAATTTTTTTTTCCAAAAATACTTTTTGAGGAATATAATTTGAATATGTGGTAAATAGCATTATTTTAATTTCTAATTATATATTTTTATCACATTCTAAAATATTTATTACATTTTAGTGTTATAGGAATTACACATAACATTTAATTTACACAGATATTTAAGATTTTCGTTCAATTCGCTATTACGTTTTGTATAGGAAAACTGTTAACATTTATTTACATTAATATGTCTGTGTAAATTTTACATAGTTTTTATTTCTCACAAAAATGTAAGAACTTCGTTAATTTCGTTTAAGTTAATATTATTCTTACAAGAATTTAATTTTAATAATCCTAATTAATTTTATAAGTAAATTGAGTTAATTATCTAATTTCGAACAATCATTTATATGAATATTTAAAAAATAAGGAATAATTCTGGAGATATGCTCAAGAACTCTTAATAATAAATTATACAGATTTTAGTTTTTACAATATATATTAATTAAAATGTGTTTAATTGAACATTTAAATTAAAAAAAAATTCTGATGATTGTACAGTAAAGTTTGTTTTTCCCATTTTATTTTGAAATATACTGCCAAGGGAACCATTGAAATGCAGATGTTTTAATGACAAGAACAAATAAGAACGTTATTGTAACAATAGGTATTTGATATTTGGTCAAACACGTAGATATATCAAATTATTGTGTACACAAGTTCTTACAGTTAATTTAGCTTAGTCCCTAATATGTAACAACATCTTCTATCTTCTATTCAAAAAATCACTTTGTTGAAGAAAACAATACTTTGGCTTTTATTATAAGTACTCTTGGATACACTATTTCTAAGTTATTGTTATACTCTATATGGCGATTTATAAAACTCTTATGGGTTAATATTTCATAATCGAAGTGATTAGGAGCTAATTTGCTGTCTTTTGATGACATGAGTATATATGTTTCAAAGCGAAAATGACCAGAAAACTTGAAGAAGTGGTGGTACACACGATACAGACATGAAACAAAAAAGTAATATATATATATATATATATATATATATATATATATATATATATATATATATATATATATATATATATATATATATATATATATATATATATATATATATATATATATATATATATATATATATATATATATATATATATATACATATGATTCCTTGACTTGCATTGTAGAAAGTAAAATTAACACTCAATATTTTTAAAGCAGCGTTCATAAGTTCAAAAGGACTCCTGAAACAACATATCCAACATATTAAGGAATCAAATATGAAAAATAGTTAGATTTAAAACAAAACATTATTAAATTATATATTCGCAATTAAGATCATAAACTTAATCATTTTCTTTTCTCTATAAAAGTTCTGCCTAATTTAGATTTATAAGCATTTGATTATTTTTAAAATGCTTTATAAAAATAATCTCCTCTTCTGCCGTATTTTTACTCTATGTAACTGAAAAAAAAATAGAAAACTAGGCATTCATTTTAATAATAAATATATTATTGTGATCAGAAATGCATCATATTTGAGCATCTGAAATTGTTATTTTAATTAAACATCATTTAATTATCTGTTTTAGGATATCACTTCTTGATAATTCTTTTACTTATTTAGTCACTGCTTCTATATTATTGTTCTGATGAAGGAGATTGCTTGCAGCTAGGACACATTTTAGGAAAAAATATTACGATGATGAAATAATTATTCTTTGAAAAGAAATATATTGCAAAACATAAATTCAATTGCTTTTTTATTGTCGTAAATTTAAACAAATATTACAAGATCACTTATGTATTTTTCAGGCAATATACACTACAATAGTATTTATTTAAAAATATACATTCATTCAAAATGACCGACAAAATTTTGGTTGTTAACTATTCTATCAATCAATATTCTAAAGAAATTTCATTAATTAAAATTAATTTGTTTGCCTATTTAAATATAAAATTTTGATATTCATTACGCATGGTTAGCTCTATTATTTTTATTGTAGTATGTGCAAATTTGGCTTGACTAAATGTCGTCATTATATAGTAACATTTTGCACATTGAATTAGAATAATAAAATTGTAATAGCTATGTCGATAGCAATATAAAATGTTACGAAATTAAAAATATTAACAAAGTTAATTTTATTACTCTGTTTTACAAATATAGAACAATTAAGAGATATTTCATTTTCTCAGGAATATTTAAAATATGCAGATAAATGTAAAATTTTTATTGTAATTATTTTTTATTGTATGATTTAATAAAGTATAAATAGTTCTCGTTTATATTCGTTATTCCTCAATTAATATTTTGAAAATAATTCTCATTATTCATAAATAAATAATTTGGTATATATTCTTATAATTTTTATTCCAAAATTCACATAACTGGTATTAAAATAGTGCGTTAGGGAAAGCAATTTATTCCGCTAAAAATTAAATAGGATTAATGAGAAATTATATTTTAATTATGATTTTAAATATTTTATTTATCGATTTTAATTAATTTGTTTTAATTACTACAACTTCAATAAATTCCCCATGAAAATTTCAAATAAAGATGTATGCGTGAAATACGTCTTTTATTATTTTAGATATTGTTTATTAAGTAAAACCAGTAATATATATTATATAATAAAAAGAATTTTTCAATAATAATTATTGCATTATTTAACGTTAAAGATGTAACAAAAAGGAAACGAATATTAAAGAATTAGTTATTAAGCAAAATTATTTCACATTAAAATGATCACATAATTTTAGAAAATAGGTATCTTCTATAAAATATTGTGCTGTCAACAATTGGATATAATATTATAATCTTTATTCGAGAATAAATAAGCACTGTTTTATCAAGTTACGTCACATTAAATGGTTAAGAAATATTGTGTGGCATATAAAAGCTTTCCAGACGATTTATAGTGGACATAAAATCTTCGCCATTTCAAATACGATGTGTTACGCAGAACATTATATTTGACTTAGTGTATTTACTTTTTGCCATGTGTTGGCATCAGCATTTTCTTTTTTGTCCATTCCTTTCTTTTAGATAATCTGAGATTTTCTTTGTAAGAAAAATACAAAATAGTAGTTTGGAATTTTTTTAAGAAAACACAGAATACAAGAATGGGATACATTCTATTTCATAAAACTAATTTAAAAAATGTAAGTACTACCAACGGATGTTTTAGTTATCAATGAAAATTTTAAACATGCAAGTGTACGTTAAATACGTGTATTTTATTATTTTAAATATGGTTTAGAAAATAATGTCAGTAAAATATATATTTAAGTCAAACTTTAAAAGCAAAACACACCATTCCATGCTAAATTCGTTCTAATTCTGTGAGTTTATTAATTGAAAGTCCACTTTTGCTTATAAATCTTGGTCCAACCAAAACTATTGCTTGACAACTCTATTCTGAGCTTCTAAAATTTTCTACACCCTAAATAGAAGTCAAATCCACTTGTTGAAATGAAAATAAAAATCAGAATACTTCAGTGTTCAGGTATAAATTAGATTTTTTGTAGTAGAAAAATCGAATTCCTTTTTTTTCGGTTTTTGATGATGAATCAATAGAGCAGATAATACTATAATTAACTTCATTTTATTAAATCTATATAAATCAAAGTTTATTTAAGATTTTAAATGGAAAACCATGCATATGATTGAACATAAATGCACTTACTGGAAGTATTTCAAGAATTTCGGTTTTATATGGAAAATGTTTATTTAATATACCTCTACATTTGTTTCTTGGATATTCAGATTAGTTTGTTTTTTATATAGCACACAGGGTACACGTCATATCTCTCTTTAAGCTAAGCATAAATCAACAATTTACAGCAGCAATTGTCAAATTGGTTTGATCATTGATGCCTAAAACATCTAAACCAATAAAAAAAAATCAATATTTTTTAAACGAGTGAAAATCTTCAATATTCACATGCATTCACGTAAAATCACATTAGTCAACTGAGCGAGCACAAAAATCATAATGAACGTAATAAGTGTTCAGAATTTTTACGTGATAGGCCTACAAAGAATTTAATTCTGCTTAAACAATTTAATATATTTTTAAAAATTTTGAGAATTAAAAATATTTACCTTATAAAAGAATATATTGAATTTTTGAAATATAGTTTTTCTAATATCTAATTGTTTATCAGCAAATAGTAAATATTTTACATTTATTAAAATCAAAATAACGACAACACAGAAAATAGCACAATACGAGTATATAATATATATTTCAGGTATACATTAGATAATAAAATATCTATATACATAATCTACAAAGTTAAAACTTTAAATATAGCAGAAATCCAAGTTTATAAAATCAATATGTATAGTTTATGTAAGCTTTTAACAACATAAAAAATGGAAAAAAATGAAATATCAGATTTGGACGTTGCACCGCCTTTTCTTGTATTGGAACGAAATATCTTTAGGCTATGCATTTAGATATTTCTTAGGTAAACGTATTGAATGTTCTTTTTCCCACTATATTTATATTAAATAAGCATTATCTCTTTATTTAGTTTATTGTTTTGAAAAAGCATATTAGGTATTTGTAAAAACTTTTTTCTTATTTTTCCTTGTATATTTTAATATAATAATCATATAAAGCGTTTTTAGAAAAAATATTTTTTAGAAGTACTTCTTATATATTATAGCTTGGATATTTTCATTTATTGTAACACATTTTATAATGTTAAATTATATTTTATGTGAAATGTTTAAAGTAGTTTTATTAAATTTTTATCTTCTTTGGATGTTGTTTTTCATATTTTCTGTTCTTGACTGTTGTTTAAGTTTCCGTTAAATGTGATCATTTTATTTTAATCTTTATAAATTCCTTTGAGTTTTAAACTAACAAACAATATTCAATAAATTTCCTTGTAACGTTAGTGTGACTAATATAATGTATGTCTTTACTGAAATGTTTAATATTAATATGATAAATATATTTTGGAAAGATAAAAATCTATATTTTTCATACTTTAACATACACAATTAAAATTATTCATTAGTGTGAATTTGTTTACTGATAAGAACATGAAATTAAGAATAAATTTGAAAATCTAATCCAAATAATGCAGTGGGAAAAATAAAGATTTTATTTTGTCTGTCACAAATTATAATATTTAAGTGTTTTGATATAATTCTACTTTAATGTTATGTTAATTGAATAATCTATTTTTTAAATGTGTTTATAATTAAAAATGATTAATGCGTTGATTTGATTTTCTGATCTTGATGTTTTGAACATGTACATTCTGCAGCTGATACAAATAGCAAAAAACAATTATTTTCCGCAACATATAATAAATAATTTCATTTTTCTAGCTAAATTTTTGTTTGTTGCAAAATGTATAAATTACTGACATTTGGAAATTAATTATAATAAGTAAAATTTTAACAATAATATTTCTTTTTGGAAAGCAACTTTTCTTTCAAAATAAAATTCTAAACAAAAAAGTGATTTTAGGCTTAAGTTTAATACTGACAACTCCTATTTAGCTCCTAAACTTAGAGAAAAATATAAAATTTTAATTGAAAAGTTTAAATTAATGAAGGTTAAATGAATTGGGTAATACTATGTTATTAGAAACTTCTTTACATTTTATTATCTGAAATATTTATCTTTTATGAGACTTCATATTTTTAAGGATTAAGTAAAGAGAGGGATTATAGGCGACAGAATAACGAATGCCAAAACAGCAAGTAGAATTCTTTAATGCATTGTCCTTCGTTATTTTTGTCAAAAATATTTATCCATCATCCATAACATACAGAAATAAGTCCTTAAAACAAACTACAAAAAAATTGTTTAAGCATTCTTTTGTTCACATTCATACATTCTTGTACCTTATCAACTTCCGATAGTAAATAGAATCCTAACTTTTATATATATATATGTATATATATATATATATATATATATATATATATATATATATATATATATATATATATATATATATATATATATATATATATATATATGTTTTGTATTTGACATGTAAAAGTGGTTTTTCCTGATCATATTGGCATATATCCACCTAAATTTATCTGGAATAGCAATATCTGAAATTCAGATTGGCTTCAGAAAATTAAACTTTTCGTCGGTGATTAACCTCTGGGGATGATTGCATTAACACTGTCTACTCTTTCTTATTAAAAAGATCAGCAATCTGAATTAGTATGATATTAAGAGATTTTGAAACAGACATCATAAATTCATTGATTCGAGTGTAGTATAGGATAAATTAAAAATGTGACCTGAAATTAGTGAAGAGCTTTGATGGTCTGCTTATTTATTAAAATTTAGATCATTATTTGAACCTGCTTCTGTCACACATGGTGAATAGCATATTTCCTTATCATAACAAAGCTTATTAGAACAGGAATTTCATAAAGATATCAAAACTTTATTTTTATAATAATAATTCCAAGAAATAAATTTTAACACACTCAATATAACAAACTCGATACTGTAAAATATGAATACACTTTCTTTCCCAAAATTATTCTTTTATATATAACTTTAGTTCTGTCTGTATTTATAGCTTATATTTCCTATAGTATTGCTTATCATTATATTATTATAGTGTTTTCAGAGTTTAATCTTCACTAAAATCAATGAATATGTCCATAAAATCATATATTTATTTTTTTTTGAAAGCTACAGTTAATAAAAAAGTAAATTATTCCTAAAAGTAAAAAAAAGTTACTCCATTTCTATAATTTTTTATTTTACTATATTTTACTATAAAATAAAAGTAATTAAATAAATCATTTGTCGTTTAAAAATTGAAAATTTAAATAATATTTCGATACAGTAATATTTCTCTATTTATCCTTTTATAATTCATGCATTTATAAATTTTCAAAATATTCAACACACTATTTTACATAACGAAATTTGGCTATCTAGAGAATTATCAGTTAATAGTTTGAAGCACAAAAAATTATCTTTTAATCCAGTTTCAGAATTTAGAATAGCGAGTTGTTTCTCTTTATTTCAAATAAATGTGAAACGGTTCAAACTAAGTACTAAAATTTCAATAAAAATTCTATTTTCTTAGCGTATATAAAGAAAAGAAGCACAAAAAAATTTGCTCCCAACATTTAATTTTAAAATGATTTCAAGATTCTTCCTTACATTTCCACTTAGATTTATTCCTTAGGAGATGCATAAGAAAATTTTATATTGCTGAATCTATTATGTTTCAGAGTATTTTCTACTTACATACTAAATGATATACAGGTTGTATCAAATAACTTTATAATCCAGTTCTTGTTATAAGAAAGTTTTTGTGTACCTTTTAAACGTTGTTATATTTTTATGAATTAGATGTAGCACTTAAACGAATTTCAATTGAAAAGGAAACATCTTTAAAATACAAATAAAAGAAATTGTGAAATAGGTATTCACAATTATAATGTTAAGTTCAACTTTTCCTCTAGAACTGTATATATATATATATATATATATATATATATATATATATATATATATATATATATATATATATATGTATATATATATATATATTTGTATATATATATATATGTATATATATATATATATATTTGTATATATATATATATGTATATATATATATATATATTTGTATATATATATTTATGTATATATTTATATATATATATATATATATATATATATATATATATATATATATATATATTATATATATTTATATATGTATATATATATATTTGTATATATATATATATGTATATGTATATATATATATATGTATACATATATATATATATATATATATATATATTTCTTGCTCAGGAGAGTTAGTTCGATCAAAATTTACTGTAAAAGATAATATTCAATTCTTGTGTAAGGATTTTCATTTCATGTATATCAGCTGAATTGAGCATTGAAAAGTTAATCATTCAGCTGCCATCACAGACTTAAATAATTGATTGATCTTAAATATTTAATTAATCAAATCAAAATAAAATTGAATAAAATTATTGACTGAATAAATATACAATATAAGATTGGTAACATTTAAAATAAACATGTAAATGAGTAGTCATTGTAATGTATGAAAAATAAATGCGTCTTGGTATAAAGATACGATTAAAAAAATTGTTACAGATGGAAAGCTTTCCAAATTCAAAAATATAAATTTACTGTCAAAATAAAACAGTATTTAGGTTTAATATCATAAATTATTTACAATAATACTGGAATAAAATATTTGATTTACAAAAATAACCTATAAAATCAGAAATGATCTGAATCTTCCATAAAAATATGCATCAAAATTTTATTTACAAATCATTAATTTTTAGCAAAAATATTCGTTAAGCAATGATTCTTTGGTTAATTCTTTAATTATTTTAGATGTATAGTTTCTTATCACTCTATAGCTGCTTTTTTGTTTAAAACTAATTTCATCAAAACATGCTGTATTGAATGAGTTTGTAAATTTTAGAAACATTTACACATAAAGTAAGTAATCAATCACAACGTTGACCAGTCAACTAAAATTTGTTGAGTTGACAAACATATTAAAATTATAACGTTATAATATTTGAATATAGATTTTGTAAAATAGTGATCTGAAACTTTGTAATTTTCATAATTCTAGCGAAGCAGAGATTTCATGTTAAGTTAATAATAAATTTAATTACTCTATCGAAATTTTCAGATATAAGTTTTGAAGCATTTGCTTTCTAATTGCTATAATATAGTAATAGCAGTATTTTCACTTTTATTTTTTATTTAATTTAAAGTTATAATCATATCCATCACATTGTACCTAAATGGCATACAGTTTTGCATTTGCCTTTAATTTGTAAAATGTTCGAAAAGTATAAAAACAATACTTTTAATACAATGCATTTTTTAAAATTTCCTTTTTAAAATAACAACATGTATTTTTTTAAGTTCCTTTTTTTAAAATTTGCTCGGTCGGAACTTTTTTTAAATACTAAATAAAAGTTGCCATGAGAGCCAAAATCACGAAAAATTTATATTGTATAATTTCTTTTATTTTTTTCCAATCTTTAAGGTTTCAAAGTAAAAACACAAGTGTTTGTATTTTAAAGCTGATGATGTCTTGAATTACATACAAATAAACGAAATAATATGTCAAATTAAATATAAATTTTACATCACATACGTGCAAACAAAAAGAAAATTAAAAGAATTAAACACCAAAAATGTATTTTGGTGTGGATTTGGGGTGCATTGGCTCCTTTAAGACTATGTCTTGGGCCAATTCAGAAAAGCCATACTTTGTATCAAGTGAGCAACCCCCTGAAGAAGCTCGTCATTTTGGTACTTCATTCCATTTTCCTTTATTATATTTTCTTTAAAATGTTTAGCTATGTATTGAACATTTTTCCTTCGGTTTATTATATTTCTATTTTCAATGTATTATTCTCCATCTAGTATTTAATTATTATTTTCAATTTGTTTTTGATTAATTTAAAAAAAATGTACTATTATATAGATATATATATTCATGTAATTTCCCAAAAGAATCATCAATTATGAATGATTAAAATAATCTTTCAGAAGTTCAACTGCTATTTTGTTCATTAAATGTATTTAACCTGTTTCTTTCTTAGGTAACCAAAATATATTTTTATTTTCATCTCTTTTAAAAATAGTAATAAAAAAGTAGTTTTTTTAATCACTTGTTTTAATAAATTTATTTTTTGTAATTAAATTATTAAACTAAACTTTCAATTAGAAAACATAAATTTGTGTAATGAAGTAGTTGAGAAACAAGGCATCATATTCCGATTTATTCTAAAAGTTGCATATAAATGATTATTCTGAATTTTAAAGTATTGAATAATCCAATGTCCCTGAGATCCCTAGAGAAGTTTTCCAATAATATAGCTGGACGTGACGTTCTGCATTTATTCATGTTATCTCTTGAACTAAGCCATGGTCTTCCTAAACATGGATTATTATAAGGCGATGAATAGCTAGCTTGCCCTCAACAATCTCTCTGTATCATAAATTGCGAGAATATGAACACCTATGACTTCACATGATAAATCTACTTAAAGTGATTTAACGTGAGGTTCATTGCAAATATATATAAACTTGGAAAATGCATAATATACACTTCTAAAGATTTCTTTTGCCAAATTTGTTGGAAAATATTTGATAATTGATATACAGATAAAAGGTTCAAAATGTGAGCAGCATATTTAACTCTTGAAGTCTAATGTCATAGCTGATACACTTATTTTTCTGCTAAGTGAAAAAAGACAATTAATAAATATTTTCTAAATCCTTTAACAATCCAATAATAACAACAAAATCCTTATAAGTGAATTCCTATAAATATAACTTTTGTATTACTATGTTTAGCTTTGATTTAGAATTTTGATAGCTAAAATAAATTTTAACTCATGGATATATAACATAAATTATATCTCTTTCTTTTTAAAAATATCTCATACTTCATATGAAAATAATTCATATAAACTACAAATATACATGTTTTGACATCTTTAGTAATATATTCCTTCAGAATTTAATTTAAAAATAATAAACAATATAATGAATGCTGATTTGTAAATAATTACATTTTAAAAATCAAATCTTTACTTTTAAAATTAGATAGAGTTGTAATTTTTTGTAGATTTAAGATTTACTTCGCACTTGAAAAGAAAGATTTACTTCGCACTTTCAAATTTAATATATTTCAGGTATATTCATTTCTTCGTCAGACGTAAAGCAAAATAATGTTGATTTTTATGCACCTTTTATAATGTGTGTAGACATAATTGAAATTGCCAATAATTAAACAACTCGTTTAGACTTCCATGATAAGACTTTGATAAGTGAAATTCAAAGTGTAAAATAAAGTTAAAGTGAAATATCTGGACAAAAGTCAGGTGGTATCGGTATTAGACATTTTAGTTAAGTTTGTCTTCTCTCGTGAAAAATTCCCCAAATTATGATCTGCATATCCTAATTTGATTTGTTTAAATATTTATGACTTAATTGACAAGAACTTAATATAAATTATGTGTTCTCAAGTGGCTTTTCCTAAGAGAACTTTAATTTCCTATTTTGTTAGTTGAATCAGTCTTATGTGCAAATGTTTGTGCAAAAGCCCAAATCAACCTTTAGTAAACAAAATAAACATTTTCTTGAAGTAAACAATGCTTTTAGAATCAAATATGCCAAGTTTTAGAGTGAAAGAGATTCATGATTATTATGTAATTCTTATTTTGTAATATATTTAGGGACATTTTTACTCAAAATTTAATATAGAATTATTTTTATCAATTCTTTGTCACTGCACAAATGTTTTCTAGTTTTTGAATGAAGTAATTAAATTTAAATGAAGTGAAAGGTTTGTCTTTGTAAGATGTTTCTGCAGCACTTAATTTATAATCGTAATAATAAAAGTCTCATCGCAAGTAAGTAAATCGGAAATTGGTTAGTTTGATTATCTTATTTTTAAATTTAAAGAATTTGCTTATTAGTAACTCAAAATGAAACAATTATTATGAGCATTTTAAAATTAAGAAAAAAAAAACCAGAACAAAAATAAATGTTAACCATTGAATAAATTATTTTAAATCTGAAAAAGCTATAATACCATGGTTTTGGATTAGAAATAAACTTATTGTTGACATTGGAAAAAATTGCATATAATATTTTGAAACACTTTAAGCACGTTTGATAAAATTATGCATTAGAAATGGGATGAAAATAATAGAACTATTTTCCTTATTAATTAAATTAATAAGGAAAATATTACTAATCATTACTAATCAATAGATATTGATAGTAATGACTGAACTTAAAGCATATTTTTTATAAAAGTTATGGAAGGGCTTAAAACATTTGCTTTTTTAGTTTACAACAAATTTAAGGTTTTAAACATCTAAGGATGAGATGAAAGAGAATAAAAATGTTTCAAAATTAAATGTTTGGATAAATAATCATAAATTCTTTCTTTCATTTTCATTGTTATATTAATGTATTAATTATTTATGATCCCAGAAATACTATATTAATTTCTAATCATTATTCTTAATACAGATACTATTGTTTCTTTTTTTATACAAATGTTACTATCATAAGCATTCAAAACATTTGATGATAAATTTATTTTGAGTAATAAACTACCTATATATTATTTGGTATTTTTTTTTTATCAAATTTGTCTAATATTTCATAGTTTGAATGCATGAAACCATGAATGTAACTTTTGATACACATTGATAAAACATTTGACTTCTTTATTTCTCTAGGGGAACTCCTCTAAAAATAGTTTGTCAAATTAAATGGTACATCAGATTTTCTCTACATTCTAAACTTTTTAATTAGAACAATGTGATTTTTGTATTAATGTGCAAAGGTCAGTATTTTTTGTTTGCATGATTTTCTAAAAATTATGGATTATAAATAATAACATTTAAATTTTTAATTTAAAAAAAATAACGCAAAGTTCATGTGATGATATCATGCAGGCAGAAACATATTGATTGAAGATATAAATAGTAAAAATTTCAAGGGCAATGAACGTAAATTGTGGTTGTAGCACACATTTCTGCTAGGCAACTCGCAAAGTATAAAAAATGTTATAAATGCTGAAAATTTTCGTTTTCACGGACGTGATTCCTTAGAGAAATAAAGAATAATATCATTTCTTTGAAGGTATTACGGGCAATTGAATGATTTCGAATTCTGGTAACATGATCAAGGTGCCCAAAGTGTTCATACATTGAGTCGTCACCTTCAACCTGTTGATCGGTGTGTTCCATTGCAACCCATTGTTTTGCACTGCTGTATCTGAATTGGTACAGACACAGTGATGAAAAAGTGCTGTCAACAGCGGTTGCTGTGAGGAACTTATCAACGAAAGGCAAGATCTGTTCTGTCAATGTGCACAAATGAGAGGCAAGATCAGATGATTGTTTGACAGGGCCAAAATGATCTAAAGTTTTCATTTTCTATCATTACACAGGCTGAAATCTTTTCCATATCCCCGTCGTGCCTTCCATCATCTCAGGTGCATAGTTGAGGAGGGGGATACACTCACAAAAGCCTGTTCGATGTCTACCTTTCATTCCACGACATTGGCAAAATTGTCTGATTTGCATTAATGGTTGTCATGAAATTAACATAGCATAGTGTTTAGCAATGAGTCTCACTTTACTGTTAAAATTATGTCCACATTTGTAGAAGCCGAGGACAATGTTCTCTATGAGCCTTTGTCTTACAAAAACATACTGTCATTTCCATTAGGGGTGCTATCTCATACGACGGAAGGTCAACTCTAGTCATCTTCCTGTATCTTTAAAAGATGAAAAATACGTTGAGACCATCCTGTGACAGTTGTAGTATCTTTTATGGCATGTCGTTCGGGGAAGGCAGTTGCCAACATGATAATTTCTGACCTCATACCATTCGTATGCCTCTTACCTGCCTTCGTGGCTTTAATACTCTTCATTTGCCAGCTAAGTCTCCAGACGTTTCACCAATCGAACATGTCTGGCATATAGTAGGGTTGAGGTTCGGATACCACAAAATACCTCAGATCTGGATAAACAACTGCTGAATGCCTGGGAAATGTATCATAGAGAAATTTCTATCACTCTTTACCCGACACATTTACAAGCATGTATCAACGCAAGTTCAGGTTCCACAAACCACTGATTTAAACATTCAAATTTTAATCGTGAGCCATGGATGAGCACCATGAACTTAAGCTTTTATAATTTCATTATCTGTGTATCATCTGTATACATTTGATTTCAATGAAAACAAACATTTCTTTCTAAGATTTCAATTGTTTTGAAGAAAATTGTATATCTGGAAAGGTACACAAGATTTAGAATATTTTACGTTATGTCTATTATTACTAATAAATCAATGCTATCAGAACAATAAGAAGAGATTAAAAGTTAAAAAAATGCAAGTGCATATAATACAAAATGCTATAAAGTTTTCCTAACCCCCTTCCAATAAATATAAATTGTTTCTTTTACAGAATTCATCTTTTATTAATAGACAAAATAAGTAAATTGCATAGAATATTTCTTCCAAATTTTACACTAAAAGTTAAAAAAAGAGTAACTTGTGAAGTAACTGTGTTAAAAGAATGTTGCATAGAATCTTTTATGAAATTTTCGTAATAATATTACGATCTATCAAATTTATGGTATTAATTTATTCATTCTTTAGCATTTGAGAGCTATTTTATAAATTCTAATAACCTATATATTTAGCCAGTATTTCCTATGTAACTTATATATAATTACCTATATATTTTCAAGGTTTTTCACAGAATTTATTGAAAAATACATTTATATATTAATGATAATTTATTTAGATGTATATATATTTGTCGATTAAAATTAATTTTTGTGCTGAAATATTAATAAGTATGAAATTATTGTTTGTCTGGAGGAACTTAATTACAATCCCAACCATAATGAATAGTAATAATTTGATATATTTGCAAAAACACGTCCTCTAAAGTGGGTACCAGAAATATTTCTACCTTTTTTATAAAAGATAAATGCAACACAGAATGAAATTAATGATATGTGATTATGATACCGGGGCAATAATGATAATAATAATTATAATAAAGGCGATTCTTAATCGAATAATTTCTGTAATGTAAAACGGTGACCAAAGAAAAGAAAACAAGACACCCCAAATGGTTTTGTACAACAATAAGTATTTCAAGATACATTTTTTTTGGTTTAAACTGTTTGTAATACAAGCAAAATTGTCTACAGAATTAAATTCTTCTTCTATAATGTAAAGCTATTAAATTTTTTAAACATTTTACTATTAATAGTATTGTAAATAAAATTATTCTGTAATATGTAATAAAAATACTGCAGGTGGATCTGATGTTATAGTTTAATTAGCTGTAATCACAAAGGCTGCAATCTGAATCTCAGAATTTCTTAATTTGGCTGAAAATTAAGGTGATCGTTAAACAGAATACATCACTGTCGTAATTATCTTGCATTTTAACAATGTTTACATATCAAGACGCTCCATTTTCTGAGTTCATGAACTGTGAATTACGAAGTCATTAATTCAGAGTTTAATGAGTAACTTAATGAGAGAGAGAGAAAATGAGTCTTTCGAAACTTTTCCTAAGTGTAAGATTGTCGATGAATATGGTATAACTTTTCAAACAATGTACTGCAGCTGCTGCGGCAGCTTGGAATAGTTTGGATCGAACTTCCCTGGAACTAATAGTAAATACAGAATTTTGACAATTTGCATTCTACTAACTTTATACTAGCTATCTTTGAACTCTTGTGATATGAATAATTCCTTGTCTAGTTTATCGAACGAGCTTATTACGCTAAAATTCCAACAAGATCGTTTCCTTGAAGATCGGGATTACATTTTCCAACGTTTTGTAACTCCCTTAGGTGTTTGATACCCAAATTCTCCAATTTTCTCAAGGATTTATTTCCCATGAGTAATTAAATGCTTAAGAAACTTTGATTTAGTTTTTAGAATTTGTTTTAACACATTAAAAGCAATTATCCTTACATACGAATAAATTCATCAGTAAACATTTATTGTTACATATTTCTTATTTAATTTAGAAAAAAATACAAACTATGCATTTTCTTACAAAAATTAAGCTTTGAAATGTCACATTAGGAAATATACATGCAAATACTGGATATAAAGATAAATTTTACTAGAATTGTGTACAAGTGGAAATTTACAACATTAACAAAATCAGTTATAAAAATATAAATGATATTAATACTAAACTATAATAACTTAAAGAATATAATAATCAACAATTCTTTGTTAATTCTTAATATATAAATATAAATAAAAATTCACATATTTTATATTACATCAAATTTTATTCGTTTATTACAAATTATAATCATATATTCTGCAAAATCTTGTTGTTTGTTGCTAAATTATCAGTATTAAAATTTCAACAGAACCAAGTTTTTTAATTCCATGTGCTTTATTTACATTTCTATATGTGAAGAAGATAACTAAAATAAACAAATATATTCAAATTATTTAAAGTGGGAAATAATTAAACAATATGCTTCGACTTATATTACCACATTTTCGATGATAAAAGCAGCTTATGTGTTAAAATTGAACATAACTTATTTAATTTCAAATCGCTCTCTGGATTTCTTAACATCAAATTGTTACAAATATACTTGATGCAAAATAACACATGTAATGTGGTTTGTAATAAAATATTGTCTAGTTCAAGCAGATAGCAATTAATCTCTTAAAATTTGATTTTTAGTTGCTTTTCGTGTTACTAAAACGTTATTTCTAAAACAACTTAATAAATAAGTTAGAACACTGTTTTTTATTTTATTTATTTATTTATTTTTTTTTATCAGTATGGAAAACAAGATCAGGGACAAATATTGAAGTTTTCCGAATCGTGCATAATGAAGATTCTATGTTATTATTTTATTATAAAATATTCATCACTATACCATTGTTTCAAGTAGAAATAATGCCTGTTCTTTTACGTAAAGATTTGTTCAGTCTTCATCATGAGGTCTTATAACCTACTCTCTATTGATAGTGTCTCCCATACTTTAGTAGAAGTCTTCATTAAAACAAAGATAAAAATTAGTTGCTATTTGCTCATGCGCTGAAAAATATAGCGGTTTTTATAAAAAAGAATATTAAGGCTAAATGGAACGGCAGTGGCATGTCATTTGTAATCCCAATAAACAAATACCTTATCAATCAGATTGTTTAGTGATTAAAAATCCTGTCCTCAATTCAAAAGTTTTGGTGATTCAATTCTTACCATGAAATTTTGCAGTACTTCAAAATTCACTTTAAAATGTAGGAATCCGTTAAATTTGTGTAGTGTGGGAAATATGGTGATAGACTAACAAGACAATAAATTTCAAATACGCTTTTTGTGCCTTGTTTTGCTTAAACTTTATTGAAACCTACAAGTTTTATAAGCATCATCGAATTTCTTTTGTAAAATAGTTCAATATAAATTTTGTAAATCATTTCAATATAAAAAATTGAAATGAACTGATTCCCAATATAAATTTATCGTGATTTCTTTTGCAATGAATCATTCTTCATTAGTAAAAACGTGTTAGTAGAGTGATACATAGACAAAATAATCACCTTTTACTCTTTAAGCCTCCTTTGATTTTAGCTTGTAATTGAAAGTTCATTCTTATAACTGTCAATAAACGTGGAAAGGCGTAGGAGTAAATAAAATGAATTCTCCAAACTAAACTGTTTCTATTGGTATTGAATGATGAGTTAAACAGTATCAAATGAAAGAAATTATTTAGATAGATCAAATAAATTTAATTTATATAATGTTTTCTAGTTTTAGTTAAAAACTGGATTTGTAAATGCTTTTTATTTTATGCTAGTGATTTGAAATCCCCTTTTGACTAATTCCGTAATAAAATCACTAACATACAAACGTGCATGGAGTGAAAACAATTCTTACATCTATATTTCTTTTCTGTCTTAAAGCATACAATCAATTTATTGAAATTTTTGGAATATTTTGTATGTTATCTTCATTTGTATTAAGTAAATTGCTTGAAGCAAGAATTTATAAACATTATTTTCGTGTTGCAGTTTTAGTATATAATTGGCTAAGACTAGATGTTCATGATTAGGAAATCAGTCTTTTTTCGCTAATTAAAATTTTTTTTAATGTAAAATCAATAATTGAAATATTTTAGTAAAGGTAATGTTATATGATGTCTATACGAAATCGTTGAACTCAGTACATAAATATAATGCACATGATTCTATATTTTATTAATTTCTATATTTTTCAAGCGAAAGATAAAAAACAATATTAGATACCCTTTTGTTTTATCTAATTAAAATTATTGAAATAGCTAGACTATATATTTTATTAATAGAAAATCATATATATATTTATAATTAATTTAAAAATTTGTTTACAAAATACAAAGTATGCTAAATTTAATGTTATTTTTTCTTCTGAACCAACATCTACATTATTTATAATGTTATTTCAATCTGAAATATTATTTTTAAAAACTTTTATAAATCCAAACGTTTTTTTATTTATTGAAAAACATTTACTTTAACATTTCTATATCGTTTCAATTACAATTTTTCAGCAAAATCATAATGCTATTAAATTATATGTTATACGAAAACATACGATAAATAATATTAAATCAGTGAAAGTTTTTACTTTCATTAAATTCATTAAAAAATTCAACAGAATATCACCAAAAATAATTAAAATATTCAAAATAATTTAAATTACTCATTTTAATTAATTGTATTTTGCAATGATGTACAGAATTTTGTATTAACAAGAAGCATACATTTTGCCAAGAATTAAAAATTAGTTTTAAACTTATTGATTAAGATAATTTTGTTAATAAATGTAGTGATTTAAATTTCAGAATAATTATTTTATGTGAACAGTTTATTCAATATATATGATCTCAAATACTATTAACAAATGTATGTAAGTATATTTTGCGATTTTGAATACATCAAATATTTAAATAATAATAATTAATAATAAAATAATAGATAACAGATAAATATTTAAATTCATAAGAAAAATTAAATATATTAATTTTTTTTTCAATGTGAATTCTTCTTTCCTAATATTCGCATTAAAATTCAATGCTTATTTATAATTTAAAAGTACATCAGGGCTTAGTTTGTTCAGAAGAAAGTTGTTGAATAAATATTTTTTTCCAAAGGCGGGCACTTGGGTGACGAACCCTATGCCACAACAAGGACAGAAACTGCTACTCATTTGTTACCCAGGGGACACCTGTGATCCAAGTCAAGGAGGCGAGTAGGCTTGTCGGCGCCATACCATCATAAACCCATTTATATGGAGGGGAGGGGCACATTCATACATCATCACAGAAGAAAAGACAGAGAAAGAAAATAACATCCATGCATGAACCGGATTCAAATACGTGACCCACAGTTCAAGAGTCATGTCACAATTAACCATACTTTAAATTAATATATATATGTGTGTGCAATTCAAATATATTCTTTACATATTCACACACACACACACACACACACACACACACACACACACACACACACACACACACACACACACACACACACACACACACACACACACACACACACACACACACACACACACACACACACACAAGCATATATTGTATGCAACAAAGTTATAAAAAATAATTTATATCATAAAGTTTAATGTATTTTCATTCTGTAAATTATTTTATTATGAATAAAGTGTAATTATTTCAAAAACCAAGATGACAATTGATTCGTTTCTGTATTTGACTACAGCTCAACAGTTTGAAGTTAGAATTCTCATTTAATGTAAATCTAAATTTATGGAACACTCATTAAACTGGAGTTCCAAGACTACTTCTCGTTGATGATAAAAGTGGTTGTATAGGTATAAAGTTGAATACAAGGAAACAGACGTTGTGTTCTGTAGCCACGTCTGAAGGTGTGAGTACTTAGCAGCTTGGAACAATACAAGTTTTCCGAATATCTTTTCCTTACTATAACCAGACGGCCATTCACATATTTGCCGTTGGACATACGCAGAGAGAAGAGAGGGAGAAAGAGAAGGATGAAGAGAGCCTAAATGAAGACATTCAAACGGATAGGACAATCAACTTTGAATTAGTCACTACAATGATGTTAGATTATTATTTGATATTCCTTTATACATATGTAATTAGCTTTATCTTACTATTTCAAAACCATTATTAAGCAATTTAAACTTTAAATGTGTTATCATTTTCTGACCATGAAAAGAGCGAGCCCACATTCATGGCATCAGAAGTTTTACACTGGAAAAGATCTTGATATGATGATGTTGTGATTGTCAAGTTAAAAAAATATTTATTATTTTATGAAAGTGTATTTCAATTTCGGATTCTCAGAATATTTTAATAATTTTGAATTTTGGATACCACCGTTACAAGGATAACCATTTTACAAGTCATGGATCAGAGAGAAAAGGGTATGTACATTTTCTTTATTCCAAGATGAAGTTAAATGATATCAAAAAGATATGCATTGCATTGCAGATCATTAAGTCGTGGACAAAGTAAAACTTCCACATAAATTTATTTTCGATTCTGTCGGAGATCGGTCAAATCGAAAGCGTATAACAGAAATTTCTGGTTTTAATTTTGCTATTGAAATTGAAGTATTTAAAAAGAAATTAAAAGTATCAGAGGATAATTTTTCTTTGAACAAATTAATTATAATAATATCATAAATATTTTTTTAGAAGGAATTAAATCTGAAATAGGAAAAAGAATAATTGAGCAATTGTGTTCATTGAACTCTTTAGCTGAGGGAATGAACGACGCCTGTATATCTGAATCGGAAGTAGACGAAACAAGCAAAAATGAAAGCTAAACAGAATCTCCAATGAAATGTGGAAATAAAAATAATTCTTTAAGTGTGTGAATGATATTACTAATAAACCTAGTAAAAAGAATGATTTTCGAAATATTTATATCAATTATTCTGATATCGAAAGCACAGTTACCAAATTTAATGCTGAATCTCATGAAGACATAAATAACTGGATAGAGAGATTTGAAAATGTGTTGAAACTGTTTCATTTATCAGAATTACAAAAGTTTATTTTTGATAAAAGGAAGCTTGGTGGAAATGCCTGATTATTTGTTTGAACAGCGCCGGAAATAAACTCGTGGAAAAAATTAAAAGATGTCTTAATCGACGAATTTCCCATTGAAATAAATTCAGCTAATCTTCACGAATTACTAAGTAAAAGGAAAATGAAAGATTCAGAACTCGTTCAGGAATATTTATTAAAAATGAAAGAACTTTGTCACTCAGAAAAAAAATTGATGATGCCGTAACACATTATGTGATTAAAGGACTTAATGATAAACATGAAAATAAAATTATTTTATACGTGTGCAAAAACTTGATAGAATTTAAGAATAAACTTAAAGTGTATAAAGTAAAGAAAAGTGATTCAGCAAAGAGTAAATATGCTTTCGATAAAATGAAAACAAAACATGATGCAAATTTTAGATCTTATTCTTTTGATAAAAATAAATCAAAATATCATGGTAATGATAAATATAATTCAATGTATGAATCTAATGATAAATTTAATTCTAAGTATGAAAATATGAATATGAATAAAGTAAAATTTGATAGTAATTATTATTTAAGAAATAGAATCAGTAATAATTGTGGTTCACGTTCACATATTTCTAAATATTGTATACATAAAGATAAGGGTTTTAAGTGTTTTTCATGTTAATCTTTTGGGCATAAAGCTTCGAAATGTCAGAAATCAAAAGAAATAAGCTTTTTGGGAGATCAACCGAAAATACATGCGATCAGTTCTGAAAACGTAATTCTTGAGGATGTTAAAATTGGTACTTTGAATGTAACTTCATTAATTGATACTGGAAGTCAGGAAATGATTTTGAAAAAGAATTTATTTAATAAAATTAAAGACACTGTTAGTCTACAATATTCTAATATTTCGTTGACTGTTTAGGTATGAAATCAATTAAACCACTAGGTTGTTTTAATGTAGAAGTTTAAATTGATAATTAGAAAGTTGATACAGATATTTTTGTTATAAATGATGATTCTGTAAGTTTTAAGTTAATTGTAGGATCTGGCATTATTAGACAAGGTACTTTAATAGTTTCAAACAATGGAGTATCATTTCATGCTAACAAGAACGAAATAGATAATTTCTTAGTTAATTTTGTATATCTTAAAGGTGAATAAGAAATTAATTTAAGTCACATTAAGGATAAATCACTGTGTTCTGAAATACTTTCATTAATAAAAAATTATGTTCCTTATATAATTAAACTGCTTATGTTAAGATGAAAATTAATTTAACTGATGAAATCCCCATCTGTGCTTCACCCCGACTACTACCACTTTTTGAGAAAAAAAATAGTTGAAGCTCAAATTAAAGAACGGTTAGGAAAGGGAATAATTGGTAATAGTTCTTCCAATTTCTCTTCACCTTCAGTATTAGTTAAGAAAAAAAGGTAATACCCATAGACTTTGTATTGATTATAGACGGCTTAGTAAGAAAACGGTTCGTGAACATTTATTTCCCTTTATCTGTTATTGATGACGTAATAGATAAATTAGATTCTTCCGTAGTGTTCACAACTTTGGATTTAAGAAATGGCTTCTTCCATGTTGATGTTGAAGAAAATTCTTGCAAATATACTTCATTCGTTACACACGATGGTCAATATGAGTTTTTGAAGTGCCCATTTGGATTAGTGCCAAACTAATTCTCCGAGTACTTTTTAGAAATACATCAATAATGTGTTTTGACAATTACTAAAAGAAGGTGTTGTAGTGATTTACATGGATGACTTAATTATTGCTGCCGGAAACGAAAAAGAAGGTGTTAGAAAACTTAAACTTGTCCTGCAAACTGTGTCGGAATATGGAATGGAATTGAACTTAAAGAAATGTAAGTTTTTGAAAAGTGAAATAGAATTTTTAGGCTATAAAATAATAAATGGTAATTCCAACGTCAATAAATAAAACGAAAGCTGTATTTAATTTTCCCGAACCAAAAAGTACAAAATACGTTTAGAGGTTTTTAGAAGTGACTGATTTCTTTCAAAAGTTTATTAAAAATTATTCTATTATTGCTAAACCTTTAAAAAAGTGATTTGTTAAGGAAAGATTCTAAATTTAAATTTAGTGAAAAGAAAAGTTGGACACCGATGACGACTAGCTGCTGATTTTGACTTTTTTTACCCACAGAGTTGCTACTTTTTAAAACTAAAACTTTTTATTTCAGACCTTTTCAGTTTTTTAAAAAATAATAGTAACTGAGATATGTTCAAGAAGTTTCCTTTTGAAGATGGCCAGTGAAAAGAGTGAAGATGCATCTACCAACCTCTAACCAGATGAAGATGAAGGAGTCATCCACCACGAAAACTCAAATTCAAAGAACAACGGGGATGATTTAGATGATAATTGAAAAGAATTTCTTCTTGAACATGTTACTGCTTCTATTCATTTTTTTCAGGAAATTCTGATTCCAGATAAATGCTGAGGTCAACAATTGTCATCAGGATGGTCAATTGTGGGATTGAAAGCGCAACTAGAGACCCATTCACATGTCTACAGTCGGACATATGAAGACAGAAGAGAGAGAGAGAAAGAGAGCGACGATGAGAGCCTAAATGAAGACATAAAGACGTTCATATGGATAGGGCAATCAACTTTGAATTATTCACTGCAATGATGTTAAATTATTACTTTATATTCATCTGTAATCTGTAAACATGTAAAAAATTTATCTTATTATTTCCAAACCATTATTAAACAATTTAAACTTTAAATGTGTTATTATTTCCTGACAGTATAAAGAGCAAGCTCCCCCCCCACATGCATAATATATATATATATATATATATATATATATATATATATATATATATATATATATTATGCATGTGTGGGGGGAGCTTGCTCTTTATACTGTCAGGAAATAATAACACATTTAAAGTTTAAATTGTTTAATAATGGTTTGGAAATAATAAGATAAATTTTCTTACATGTTTACAGATTATAGATGAATATAAAGTAATAATTTAACATCATTGCAGTGAATAATTCAAAGTTGATTGCCCTATCCATATGAACGTCTTTATGTCTTCATTTAGGCTCTCATCGTCGCTCTCTTATATATATATATATATAAGTAGGACATACTAATTTTTAAAATTTTATAATGTTATTGTTTTATTGTTTTAGAGTCATTAGAAGAAAATGCTGATATATTATAAAAATGTAACTGCAGATTTTTTTAATTGACTATACTTTAATTTATTGTTATATGAATGTTTAGTTCCAATTATTCAAACATAAAATATCTGAAAGTAGACATACAAAAATTATTAATTCTTGAAATGTATTGGTGCAATCCTATACGTATTTTATAGGGGTAACACTATTGTCTTCATGTAACATTTAACACTTTTTTTTACAATAAATTTTGTTTATTTTAATATCTTATATATTGACTTTATAATTAACCATTTTTTTAATCTAAAACAGCAATTGGTATAAAACTACTATATTTAATAAATCCATAAATTTTATATTATTAAATTATTTTGTAAAATTTTTAAATTTTAATGGAAGTATTAATATAAGTATAATATAATATTTTCATATAAGCATTTATAAATGTAAGCAGATTGACGAATAGATACATGTTTATAAGTACATACTTAATTATTACTATAAGTTTAGGAAGTCAATATTAAATTGAACTGAACTGGCTATTTTGAATAAGTTAGTTTTTTTGTGCAGTTAAAGCTAACTCAAATCTATAAAAATTGTTTCTTTCCTTAATTCGTATCATCAGCATTTCATATAATACCAAAACTTGTCTTGTGGCTTTTGCAAAGGAAATATAAGCACAATTTTATGATTATTTGTATTTTGATTACGCAATGAACCTTTTTATTATACTTCAAATATTTTAAAGCTACTTATAAATTTACTTTTTTTATAGTAATTTACAGCACAATATTCAAATTGATTAAGAATAAATAAACTTTAAATTATTTTAGTATATTCCTTAAAAATTTTCCTAGTTAAAAACAATTTTCTAAGTAAAAAATTTATCATATCTCAAGCACCTGTAAGATTTGCTCTCACACAAATTGGAAGTCTTCAGTATTTTAAATAAATTTTTATTTCTAAAATAGGATATAACAACTGATTTTAGTAATATTTTATAATTATCATTTTAGTATTATAAGAATAAATAAAAATTGTCAGTGTACTCAATTATAAATATAATTATTATTAGCAAAACAACTTTTATTGAGATAAAATTGAGTTTTGAGTAGTCCCAAAATTTTAGTTTATTATATTCAGCTATTTCTTAATCAGTGTTACAGTTGGTACTATGACACAATGTTAAATTTGTGAAATAAGAAAATGCTACGCATTCATAAAAGCATCCAATTAAATTTAAGTAAAAAATAAAAAAAATTACTATGCAATTTCGAAAGGATGCAGAAGCAGTTCTTAGGAAAAATATCTTTAAATGTGAAATCATATAAATGAAAGTGTGGTCATAAATCTGCCTGGTTTTAAAGGAGAAATTTTGCATTCATGTACTAAATTTAACTGTCTTGTTTGATTTTTAAATATTATTGAATATTTTGAAACTAATTTCGTTCTATCATATACAGTTATCATTTTATTTGATACAATTTATTTAATTTAAGTTAGTGTATTAAAATTGAAATGTTGATACTCTATCTTATTTATAAAAATATATTTAAAATTTAATATTGAATAGATAAACGTATTTAAATGAATTTTTGCATAATTAGATTTGAATAACAATTTAATGCCAAGCTCCCCGTAAAATTTATAGTTTCATAATGAGGAACAACACAACAACATGGTTGTTAGATAATGAATGAAATTAAACACACACAACATACAATTTTTTAATTATTTATTTATCAAAAAAATAATGCAAACACTTGAGCAACATTGTTTTTTGAAAAAACGAACATTTATATTAAACCACGAACATCTTTATAATGTTCTGAATAACACCGTTTAATGACATGTTGTTATTTTGTGCCAGTGGAGTGCTGCTCCACTTTTCCAAATGAATTGTGATTTGGAAATGGAGTCTGACTTCTTCAGTGCACACATGCTAGACGTACCTTTGTTTAGGGTAGCTCACATTCACAATTTATTCATACGAGATAAGGAAAGGAAAAGCCACCCACCCTATATAGTTGCCAGAGTGCCTGACTGTGGATAGGGAGATCCTGGGTTCAAACCCCAATTTAGAAATGGATGTACTTTCTCTCTCTGTTTATCCTTTCTTTGTATGAATGAATTGTGAATGGTTGCTTACCCTATAAACAGATTGCTATGGCATGTGTGTAGTGAGGAAGTTGAATTCCACACCAAAATATGGTTCAGTTGGAAAAGTGGAGCAGTACATCCCATATTTCCAGCCTAACTGGCGCAAGACAAAACAACAAGGGAAGGAAAACGACAGGAGATATAAAGTACATCCATGCCCGAACATACGTTTACAGGACTTCTCTATCCGCAGTCAGGTACACTGGGTGGGCATCCGTTAAACGGCATTTCAATATGTTTGATGTTACAAATAAAAATGTTCCCAAGAGCAATATAGAAATATCACAAGTTCTAGCTGGCAATATTTTGTAATCAAATTACAACTAATTGTATAAGCTACAGAAAACAAACACTTTTATCTGCGAAATTGACCAACAGTCGACAGGTTAAATTCTGAGAACTATATTTATACCATTAAATACAGATGGTATTAACACATTTTTAGAACAATTTCACGGTCGTTTAATTAATGTTTAAAATGTAAAGATTTTTTTAAATGTTCGATCTGATAGTCTTTTTTCTGGACTATAAGTCTGCATCATGATTTGCATGATAGAAGAGCTTTTCGCAATATTTCCAGGGGTATTGCTTTCCATTCCTCTTCCACTACTTTCTACAGTCCATCTATCGTGGTGGGTTTGTGTTTAGAAAGAGCATTTTTTAACAGACCAAAGGCCCAATAGTCCATAGGTGAAACGTCAAAAGACTTCGCAGGGATATGTTGAAAATGTATACATGCAATACCTGTATTAGTCATCATTGTTTCAAGGAATGCAGTGGTAGTTTTCAAAGTATGACTTTTAGCTTTGTCTTGAGGAAGGTTCTCTCTTTGAAAGTCATTGGAATAAAGAAGTAAAATTTCTTTTGTAAATATTGGAAGTAAAACCTTCTTCTGATAGTACGATGAGTTGATTTTAATATTTCTTTCCACTCTTCTTATTTTTAATTTCCCATTGTAGGAGAAACCTGCGACAATCATAAACATCTTGCTGAAACTTTCTTTACATTGACAGAAACGGGTTTGTACATTTTTCTCCTCATTTTTTATTGTAAAAAGATCTTTTTTGTTACAGTCATTTAGGTAAACCCATGCTTCATCAAGTGTCACAATGGTTTTCCTTTTATCTCCTGCTAACAGGTTTCATACAGGATTCTACAAAATGTGTGTTTTGCGTTGAGTCACATTTTTCGGCAAAAGCTGGTGAATATTATGTTTTTTTGCATTTTTAAGTTGTAAATACTGGTTTATTATTTTATTTATTGTTGCTGCAGATGTAGCTAAAGACTTTGCAATTTATTTATGTGTTGGCGGATTTTCTCTTGTTACCAGTGATTTCACTTTAGAAACATTTGAAACAGTAAGTACCTTTTACGGATATTCGTTTGGAGTCTTCTTTTCATGAAGAAATAATGATTGACAGTTTTTACCTGTTTGATTAATAATATTGCTTATTTTGCACTTATAAATTTTAATAGCATGCATTTCACAACGTTTTTAAATTCTGGAATAAAAACGTTTATCTTCGGAAAGCGCAAAAACATAATCTTCAGTTCATAGCATGTTTAAATGTGACATTTTGAAAGAAGAATAATACATTTAAAAGTAGTAGACGATATTTCTCATTTCAAATAATAAGCTGTTGCCAAAATTTTTTTCTAAAACATTTACTTTTTTTAAATTTGTTATCAAAATTGTTCTAAAAATATGTCAATACCCTCTGTGAATACACTTTTTGAAGTATAAATTAGCTTCTTTTCATAAATAACTATGATATATCATCGTATTTCTTATAGTAAATTATTTCAATTTTGTTTGAAATTCCCTTTCATATCCTCTCTTAATATTGAAATTATTTATTACTTCAAGATATTTCAATTTTTTTCAGTGAAAGATAGAGATTTTGACATACATTTTCTTTAAGTTCATTGTCTGCTGTCCAAATATTTAATAAACTATATTTGAAAGTTTGTGATAAGGGAACTTAAATCTACTTCTTGGTGAAGATAAACGTATATTATTTAATGTGTGTCACTTCATCTAAATAGAGCTATTAATGATTTTTAGATAAACTATTTTAATAATAAATAAGTGCATGAATTTTCTACTTAAGTTCTTAGTTCTTGAAAAAAAGTATATGATATTGCTATTTCAGTACCTTCAGTTAGTTCTCTTAGATTTCTTACTTTTTGTGTTTTAGTTATAATTAAATATTTTTTCAGTTCCTTTTAAAATCATCTACTCAACAAGCGAGATGTAAATTAGCGAATATTTTTTATTTTTCTTTTCCTTTTTGAGTATTTTCCTTGTTAAAATTGTGATGCCCATACCCCTATTGTTTCTTAGTAAAATAAAAATAATACAGTTAATCTGTTTTCATATTAATAATTCCATTTAAATTATTTTTGATATGGTATATTAGACGAGCTCCTCTGAAATAAAATGATAGAAAAGTAAAAAAATTTATATATTTCTTATTTTTATTGTTGAATTTTATCAGTGTTTCAAAGATTGAAAATATACACACGTAATCATCAAACTATCTTATTTCTCATAAATTTTATTATTTTTTTTACAGAAATCTTAAAAATTTTTCTTAGAAAATACAGATTTATATACTTTTAAAAGAATCATTTGAAAGGATATTAATAAGTAACATTTTATTTTGATAATTTATTCAAATTTCATTACTTATTCTTGTATTAGTGTAAAAAAATAAATGTTTTTGAAAGATGTATTTGATTTGAAAGGTCATTTTAAGTTATTTTGATTACCAGAATAAATTAACTGTCAATAATTAGTAATTCCTATACCTTAATTTAGTGTAGCAAATCAGTAAATTACATTCATAAAATTTCTTTTTTCTTTATTAGACTCAAAATTTTCATATTTATTTTTTTTATATTCTCTAATAATAGGATTATTAAATTTTAAGAGCATGATTCTATAAAATGATGTTACATTAATCAAGATATACTTCTAGTATCGCTATCAAAGGATCAATCAAAACTATCAATTTTTTAAAATATTTTGAAGAATATGTGGTATTTTCTTAAGAAAATCAATTATTTAAGCATATGCTTCAAGGATCAAAATAGTTGAATATTAAAATTTAACAAAATCGCTTATTTGGTAATAATTGAAAAATTGCTTTAAGTTATTATGAAATTCACAATTACTTTTAATATACTGCCATTTTCCTCAACAAGTAAAATCTGAACTTTATTATAAGGATTCATTTCATAAATACAAAATTAAACAGCATATATCAAATCAGATGATGATAAAAAATTAAGAAATTTAAATAAACTGAATTTTAGTTTTATAAAAAAAGCAATTTCATTTCTGATGTTATTTTACTCACAAAGGATATATAAATATGTTAGAGTGTTTCTTCAATAATTTGGAATGGTTTTAAATTTAATTGTAATTTTAACTGTGGTTATGTTATGTGGTTAAATTTATAATTAATTTCAGTATTTACTTAAAGTCGTAAGTTTGATAAGTTCTACCACTTAATTATTTATTTGACTTATAAATATTTATCATTATTTCTATAGATGTTGAATAGAATTTATTACAAAACTATTTTTAATATTTTCATAGATGCCGTACAACATGTTGTATAATATCAAAAAAATTTGCTTGTAGGAATTTTTATATGAATAAAAGGAATTTTCTTTTTAAAATATGTGTTCTAAATAATCATGCATTGTTATAATGCACTTAGAAATATACATAAAATTATTAATAGATTAAAAGCTATCATATTTTGTAATATATAGACTCTAATTAATGTATTTCTTAAATCAATAAAAAGTAAAAAAACTAAAGATTATAATATAATTATAATTAGAAATAAAAATAATCGTTCTCAACATATATAGTATAATTTATAAGTACAGTATACTATAAAAAATTGCATATATTTTGTAAGATACTCATAAAATAATGATATTTCAAAAGTTGAAATCTACATTTTAGTATTTAACATTATATATAGTAGAATACTTATCTAAAATAAGTATTTCTTTTAAGTAGCTCTAAAGACATGCAAGAACATTTCTTGCTTTAATTAAAATATAAATTCTCGTCTTATTACTTGAGAAATAATTAAAAACACTCACGTAAAACCCAAATGGGAGGATTATTAGAAACTAATAGATGTAAATTAAACGAATTGGTGGACAAAAAACTCATAAATTGCTCTAATATGTTTTGAAAATTGCAAAAGATGGGAGGAGAGAAAAAAATTATTCCCAAGAAAAACAGATATTTGATTATAAAGTATCACGGTAATTGCTTTCTAATACTAGTTAATGGCTACTTGGGCATAATAAAAATGTCACCTTACAAGTTCAGTCGCAAGGCTACAACTCTTAGCTTTTAAAGTTACCTTGCATTCTAAAAATCTGCATAAGTTCGATAAAACTTTTTTAATATAACGAAACAGAAATTTGGTAAGAGTTAATATTGAAATACACTGTACATCTATATGTATGTATATGTATGTGTATGCATATATAATTTTAAAATACTAGGTACTTGTATCAACCAAAAGATATTTAAATATATATATTTAAGATGATAACATCTTTATAACATTGCTCCAGAACAGACCATGGTGACATATTTTCCAAAAGTATTTTAATATTCTAGAACACAAGGAATGATGGTCATTCTAAGGCATACTTTGCGTTTAAAAAGTTCTAAAATAAAAATATTGTTAAAATTCTAAATAAATGTTACCTGTGATCATAGTTGTGAAAATTATGGTACTTTTTAGATTTCTTACTGTTATAAATTATGATTATTAGTTCAGTAAATTATTATTAAATATGATAAATGATTCAAACTTGGAAATGATCATTATTTGTTAAACGGACCCATGGTTCATTGAAACTGGATTCATAGAAAATCAAAATATAATTCAATTTATCCTCGAAGGTCTTACGTTCTTTTCAGAAATGTGTTCATCGTTTCCAATTTTCATCTGAAATTAAACGATTACGAATCGTTTATTTTTATTTGCGTGGTCACATTTGAATCGTTTGAGTTAACATTGTGAATTCTATAAAAATTAATTCATCTTTATAGCCACTTTTATCACTGTGGTCCGTTATTTGGTGGTCATAACCCTCTTAAATTTCATCTTGTAACTCTCAGTGGGTTTGGTTTTCCTGAGACTTTCTGTTTTAAAAATGTTTTGCTATGATTGCTGTATGTTTTTATGACTTTCAAGATAATACTTATTAACTCTCAGTACCTATGTAACTATGGATATTAATGCAGTAACCTTATAAGCTTTCAAACTTATTCTCTTTTGAACTCTAACAAGTCTCAGATTTAACTTCATCTGAAGCTAATCAACAGAAATAATATTCCACTCTATAATAATACACATTCTTGCGGCTAAAAGTACCAACATAGTAGGAAAAAACTTGTTATATATTTAATGTAATTTATATCTGAAATTTGTGGAAGTCAGCTTTGATGAAATATATACATAATCTGAAATGGTAGTCCTTAAGAATTTAAATTCTCAAAACTCCTAGATAATCTATTCCTAAATTACTGAGAATATTCATTATTTAGATGACTTTTACTTTTAGAAATATTGATGATTTTATAATTTTTCATTTCCCATAATTTGTTGAGATACATAAAGATATATATCCTGAAGAATTAAATTTGATTAAAATAAATAACCATATTTTAAAATCGAAAGTTACAGATATTTTTTATTGATGTTTAAGCCCGTAAAAATTATACTGATATTTCTGATAAAATAAATTAATTTGATTTCAAAAGTAAAAATTGCATTTTTTAATTTCTTATACTTATATTAAAATATATGAAAGTTTAATTTTTAGTCAACTAAATAAAATATATAAAATGTGTAATAACTTAAATAATATTAGAGTAAATGCAAATTAAAGCGTTAAAAAGGGTTTACCTGATATCAATATTTCGATAAACACAATTTTGATTGTAAAACATTGTTTATCAGAGAGAAGCAAAGCATATTTATTGAACATGAAAAAACCACCCAAGCTTTGAATGTTTTATAAGAAGTGTGAAAATTTCAGTTGTTTTAATTTAGTCCTTCACTTTGCAATTTTGCAATTTTACATATTTCGAAATTAAAAAATAAAATTGCTTAGATTTGTTTCGCAACACTTAAAAAAACGATGTTACATACACTTAACATCGTTCTTACATTTATGTTTACATTTATATACATATTGTTTAGTTAATTTTATAAGGGATGTCTTGTATATACATTTTCTTTATTATAAAATTGTATTCTTTTGGACTATAATGGACGTAGTTTTGGCTATTGTGTTTAGCCATTGTAGAAAAACCATATTTATTGCTAATTCAGTTTACACTTCCCTTTTTAGCTAGTTATGTTGGTACATTATTTTGTTCTGTTCAAATTTTAATCAAATTTATGAGAATAGATTGTGTGCTCTACTTTTAGTTTTTATTTTTATAACGTTTATTTTAAGCGTAGAAAAATTCAAATATCAACATTTTGTTTATTTTAATTTAGCTGGTTTTTTTGAGTTGAGGGAATTCTTATACGCTTTCTTAATCTGTGTGTTAATTGATCTTTTACTTCCTTATCTTGTAATGACTGTAATATTTCTAACTTTATATTTAAATAATTTCTAATTTTATATTTAATATTTTTAAATACACCTAATATTTTATTCTCATTCAAGAAATTTAAAGTAGTTCGATAGTTCTAGTATTTTCTTTTCTTTTATATCAATGTCCTTTTATAGGTAGATTTTTCATTGATAAATGTTTTTGTAATTTATGCGGTAATTGCGTTTATATCCCCTTTAATCAAATTTTTTGATCAAAAACAAAGTTTTTTGATTAAATAGTGTAACTTTACTCAGAAATAAACCAAGTGAATAAGATAGATGCTTCATTACTTTATCACGTTTTAGTCGAAAACATTTAACTGTTATTTTTGGGGAAAGTAAACAGTTATGGAGGTATCTCCATGGATTCTTTAATATTCATTTCTGAAAAACGTTTTTAAATCTATTAAAAAGCATGATATTTATTTGAAACCACCTATATCAGAAATGGTCATAGCTTTGACCATATTTCTTTACCCTTAAAAAACTTCAAAAACCACGTTTATATGTACCACTTTTTAACCACTTTGTGCGATCACTTACAAAAATAATTACTTTAATTTCTGTAATGTCTTGAATTATCTTACAACAAGGTACCAGATTAGGGAAAAAAAACAGCAATTACAGTCTACAAATAGCTCAAGGATTCTTTGCTCATTTTAACATGTTCTATTTTCTGATATTGATTTAAAATATGAAGAACCCAATGGCAGATCGGATTTTTTATACATAATTATAGATATGTAGAATCATCCAATATTAAGTTAGCACTGTATCATTTTGCAAGATCTATTAATAAGGGGCAGATATATTATCAATAATTTAAAATGATAATAGATGTTCTGCGAATCATTCATAATGAAAGGAATTGTAAACTCTAAGGTGTTCTGTAATCCTTTTTAATACAATGCTCAACTCCTTTTTTAATACAATAATACAATAATCCTCCCTTTTTAATACAATACAATACATTCATGTTTTATTTCCCTTAGCTAATTATAGACATATTAAATTTATTTTTTACATATTGCAAATTTAATCATATTAAATGAAGTTCCAACTTTAAATTTATTTCTTCTTTTTAAAATTCATTATACGCTGAAATAAGTGTCTAAACAAGATTGTTTCCTAGAATAAAAAATGTACCATTACAATTTGGTACAAAATTGTGCAATTGTATACTTTCCATCTGTACCATTTCTCTCCATATTGTACCATTTCTCTTCTGACCATATATTAGAAATTTCTCATAGATTTTGGTATGTAATTCCTAAGCCATGCATGTTTTTGTAATGTTTTACGAATGCATTCTTTTTACTGCAATTGACATTAACATTCTATTATAATAAATTATACCACATGCTTCAGGAATCATTTCAATTACTTTGAAATTCAAGATTAAAATTCTTCCCAAATGTATAAAGAGATATGCATACGTACAATATAGTTTCCATACCAATATTTAAAGTTATTTAAAAATAGCATTCATAAACTAAAATTCCAATGCTTTATAAGACATTTTTTTCATGATAAAAGTAATAGTATAAAGTAGACATTGATGAAGAATGTAACGTGTGATAGATATTGCATAAGTAAATATATCCTAAATTATAATGTAAAAGCTCCACATTACTGTTTGAAAAATAAAATTGCATGCAAATAGACATTTTTATCGTTAAATATACACTCTATATTCTGATTAAAATGTTTAGTGAATAGATATGTTCGGTAGATGATCATAAATGTAGATGAGATATGAAATATATCCTTCCATCTGTAAAAGGTGCTACGGCAATAATGTTCCAAATTTTCTTTCATGGAAATACGTTTAATATCATGCATGCATAAAGTACTGCCTAGTTTTATAACTATACATCATTAACTTATACTACGCATATCTAAATGTTAAATAATACATTCATCTTACCTTTAAATTACCGAGTCGTTAATTCAGATTCTAACGAGTCCCTTAAGGAGATGAATATTTTGAAACAATATTCACGTACCTATAACATTTCGATGGGTATCATGCGTCATTTAAAACTTCAATAACAATTTTTGCTATCTCTACAGCGATAAGGATTTTAGTTCAGTTCAAAATATTAATTAAACAAATGACAAATGAGTGATTTAAAAGTTCTATCTTAACAAGACATAACTAGTGATTTTAGTGGAAACTAAAATAACGAGGCGAATAAATTTCTGATTTCATTTCTTATTTAGGAGAATCATTTCAACTGCCTTCAATGAATACAAATATATAAATAAGTAGATGTTGATAAACGTATGTATAATAATTATCAAAGGAGATTTATGGTGAAAATAATTTCCGATTTAAAGTTTCTTAAACATTTGGAAAAGGGTAAAATCTTGTTAAATAGTAAGATAAACTTTTCAACGCAAACTTTCAAAATTAAAAAAAAATAAGCTTATTATACTTGCAAAATTCACAGTTTCAAAAACTTAATCATAACCAGATATTGATCAAGACTAAATGCTTATCAAACTTTAGCAAACAAAACGAAATTAGTTTTATTTTGCAACTCATACAAACTTTACTCGAATGTAAAGTTTAGTAAATAAATGTATCATGCTTGAAAAGCAGAATAAACATTTAAATATTTTCCAGCTACACATTTATCATTTCTAATGATTAAATGTAGAACTTTTCAAAGTAATTCAATTGAATTTTTAATTATATATATATATATATATATATATATATATATATATATATATATATATATATAACATTATATTACCACGATTCTACTATATTATTATATTTAACTGATTATGAGAAAATAATTTTAATATCATGGTGATAGTTAATACTTGAATAGTTCAATAAAGAAAAAGAGGTTTTTCGTTTTTCATTTTTTTCAGACGTAAAGTCTTAGACATTTGCAAAAAAATTTCCTCAATTGTTAAAAAAACATAGAAATGTATATTAAAATGTGAATTTGTTGTCAGGTTTGGATTAATTTTATGGATTATACATTCTGTTACATTATCATTGATTCATTATATTAATAGTTATATAGTTAGACCATAACCTTCAGTTTCGCGTATTTTCAATTCTATTCTCTATTTCGGCAAGTATCGGTAATTATTTAGAATCCATGTTAAACTAATAAGAAGTATAAATCTTTATAAATTCTCGTAAGTAAACAGTGTGATAGAGCTACCAGCATTCTACTCTTTATTCGAACGAAATGAATGTGCGTTATTTATTAATATTAAGATAATTGGATTTTAATAATTTTGAGTGTAAATGTATGGAACTTGTATTATTACTTAAATGTGTAGGCAGTATTTGTAGTGATATATATAGTAAAATTATAAATATGTAAACTTTTTAAAATGAGAATAAATCCATTATTCAAAATATTTCAAAATTTACATATTTGTAACATTTTGCATAATGTAATAATATAAATGTAATATTTTAATTAACTTCTAACACACACTAAAGCATAAATAAATAATATTCCTTAATGAGAAATGTTGTTCGCAGTTTTAACTGCAAAATATTTAGAATCATTCACGTCAATTAATGGGGAAATCACAGCTACTCTGGGTTGTAGATTTAAAATACAGTAGTCAACATTCTATAACTTTATCAACCAATTCCTGTTGACGTAATCTTTCTTTAAAGCGATTATGGGAGAATTTACAAACCAAAAGTCTTAGTGAAACATTTATTTACCTGCATAATTATCTTCGTAACTGTGGATAATACAATCTCTAATCTAAATATTAGAGGTATATATTCTGAAACCATGTACGTATTTGTTTTAGCATTGTCAAAATCCTATGATATTTAGTAGTGAGGCTTTTTGATTTGGAGCGAATTATATTGTCCTCATTGAAAACTTTTCATACATTCTTGGGACTACCAATGCATTGGAAGCATGGAAATTCTTTAAGCTTGGTTAGCAATTGCAGATATGCATGTTAAAATAAAATATCAATCACATATTGTATAACCTAAAGAATTTACTTTGAAGTTCACATTCTATTAAGAAAACTTTTTTTGTATAATACGTTTTCATTTCGAAGATGAAATTAATGGGGATATCATTTTGTTTTTTGTTGATTCCTAAAAATTAATGGTTTAAGTGATTTATTTTTAAAACATCCCCCTACAGTTGTGGATGAATAAATACAGTTATAATTTTTACATTAGAAGAGAGACTCTATTTTTAAACCTTTAAAATTTCTTAAATTTGATCAGAAAATCTTGGATGGATTTAAAATTTGCAGAATATCCTCAATTTATCTGACTCAAATATTAATTTTCAAATACACAATCTTTCAGAGGAATTAAAAACACAACTGTATATTTTTATTAAATAATGACTTAATTTGTTTCTTTTTCAGCATGGGAAAAATCTTATAATTACAATAAATAACAAAAATAACTTGAACTAATTTATATTGATTCTAAATATGTTTCTCTATTTAAGCATATATCTTAGAACTTTCATCCAATAACTATGATTTACATTGAATTTCAGTTTCTAACATGAAATATTATATAATCCCAAATAATAAAATACGCAAAATTAATTCTTAAAACGTATATTTTATCAGAGTTTCATTGTATGTTTTAATATAAAGTTCATTTTACTTGAGTGTAATAGTTGATAAATGTGATATTTTAAGTATGAGCTTTGAAAGAATCAAGTACAATAACGAATCTTAATTAAAAACCATAAAAGTAAATATTATTGAATATTATATATTTTATTTTACTATAATATTCTTTATAATTAATATAAATTACATTTTAGCAATAATATTATAACTTATTTGCAAAAAACTTATTTGTAACTCAAAGGGAACTTTTTCTCCCTTTTTTCTTTTTTTATTTGTCAGAAAAAATTTAGAAAATTTTGCATTTTGATTTAGACAATATTGCTAAATGTATCAAGCGTAAAATTTTTCATAAGTTCGTTTCCCTTATGATGTTCATTATAAAAATGAGTTCATTATGTTGTTCATTACGTGAATATTTAATTTAATTCACACAAATATTTGCAGTGATAAATTTTAATATAAATTTAAAGTGACAAAAATATATCTTTTAAATGGCTAATTTAAAGTTTTCCTTTAATGGTTAATTTGCGAGGAAGTTTTTATCAAACATGATTAACACCGAGGAAAATATTATCTTATGATTATATTTATAAAGTTTTTCAAATCCTAGAGAACTTAAAATTTCCATTAAATAAGTAAATAGTGTTATACTTGTTGAAGCCTTTTTACATGGACCATTAAAGGCCCAGTCTTTCAAAAAGTTAGAATAAAAACATTATTTTTCTATTTTCGAAGTCTGATTTCAGAAATAACATTTTCTCGAAAATTCTACGCAACTTTTTTATTTCCTTTCACACAAACTTAGTTTGTTGTGTTAATGGATTTCTGAAAATTTCAAATTCTCTTTATTACTAAAAAAAGCAATTCTATGCTAGAAAATAGTTGATAAAAAGAAAAGTCATCAAATGCATTTGGTATCACATTTTATTATAACAAAATATAAAAACATTAAAATTTAAATTTTTTAATGTTGTTAAAATAAATTGAGAAACTTAAGCTCACGATTTAAAATGACCATAAAAATATATGCTACAAAAAGCAAATGGCAAGATTTTCTAAGAAAAATTAATAAAATTAGCAAATTGTTTGATAAATTCTTATTAAAGCTGCAACACTTTGCTTGTATATGTCAGGCACATTAATTGATATTAAAGTTTTAAAAATATGCAGTATTATTATTTGAACAGGCTTTCTTATTCTTAATGATTGACACCATATCAAGGCATTTCAGTTATATTAAGGTATATATAAATTAATCTAAATAAATGATGAAATGACTATTGATAATCAAAATTATATTTTTTAAATGTTACTAAAAGTTAATTTTCTGCCGTATTTTTGACGATCAATCATTTGTAAATAAACTGTTTAGTCTCCTAAAATGTTAATCATTTATACGAATTTTTAAATGTAATATTTTTCCAGTAATATTAAAAATTGTCAAGGTTAGGTAAATTTTAAGACATATTTAAAAACAAAAATTGATATATAAGACAAAAATATTGTAATAACTTAAACGCATTCATTTCAAAATATAAATGCTTAAGACTTTCTAATATTTATGAAAATATTACAAGTGGATCATATCAGTTTTCAAAGAAAATAACACATTGTATATCAATATGCATTCAGTTATTCAGGTTTATTACTGTAAAATAGACTCGTATATAAAATTATAGCTAATTTTTACATTGTCTAATAATTTTTAAAACAAAATTTAGTTGCTAAAATTATTTTGCGATATTAATGTAAGCTTAAAAAATACATACTGCACAATAATTTGCATTTAAAATTAAATTATAATTTTCTTAATAAAAATACATTATATATTTAGGCATGAAATTAATGTAATCCATCAATCTTAGTATTAAAAATAATATTCAAAAATGTTGCAATATACTTTGGTATTATCTAGTAATTTCAAAAGTAAATTATTATCCTTATAAATATTGAAAGAGAAAATAAAATGTATATTTTAATATTTAATAAACAACTTTCATTTTAATAAATTAGTTAATAATCAGATACTTCTAGAGCATACTTATTTATGTTGAGAAAAAAATATAAAAAAGTTTTTATTTATAAAATTCGAATATGATTGTGATCCAGTTTCTTTATAATAAAAAATGGATATCCATTTATTTTCATCAAAACATAATTAGAAATAAATTTAAAAATTGAATGAGTAATGAATTGTATTGCTGTGAATTCCGCAGAAAATATACTTCTTTTTAGTTTTTATATAACTATATATTTATTTTGTGCATACTTTCTTAAATTGTTTTTCTGGTTGCCACTAGGTATTGCTACTGAACTCTTGAACCATTTTTTATATCTCAAGAACTTAAATTACAGTTTTATGGTGCAAGAAAAGTCGTAAAAGGTTCTTCTTGTCGCAACGATTTTTTCATGGTGATTAAATTGCTGTGTTGTGAAGAACTTCGTACTTTGTAAAGCAACTGTCCAGAGTCGAGAGAGAAAATGGTTTTCGAGAAGCTCTGATTTAATGAAAACTGTATTGAAGCTCTAACCATAAGAACTATGATTCATTTCAAAGAATACTTTCATGTTTATGCTTCCATTAACTAGAATTTTTTAATACGATATGCGAACATATATTATTTGATATTATTGAATTATTGAAGTATTTTTAATATATATATATATATATATATATATATATATATATATATATATATATATATATATATATATATATACATACATATATGTATGTATATATATATATAATACATATATATGTATGTATATACATATACATATATATATGTATGTATATATATATATATATATATATATATATATATGTGTGTGTGTGTGTGTGTCTCGGACACGAGGGAATATATAGTGTGTGAAGGTATAGCTTTTATCTTGTGGTATTAATTGTGAATTCAGTATATCATTTAGTTATGCAGTAAATATGATTCTGTAGGTTAGTGTGATTTAAAAAAATAACAATCAAATATTTTCAGTTATTAGCAATGAAAAACTTCAATATGAAATTTAAATTAAATTACAATATATATTATAAATCTCGAAAGTAAATGTATCACTAAAATGCTTTTCTGAAACTTCTATCTTGCTTAATGAAATTATTTGGGTAAAGAAATTATTGGTATTATTTGAAAATCAGAAGTTTTAAAGATATTTCTATACGGTGTAAAAATGAAAACTTTAATACATTTTTGATTATAGTTAAATTAGATAAAAAAAGTAATCAAAGCAGTAATTATAATTAATAAATTGGGTAATTTTTGTGAGAAATTCCTAAAGTTTATTTTAATTGCCTGCAAATAATAATAAATCAAAAATTAATTTACTAAACGTTTGAATCTTGAAAATGATTTCATTTAATATTAATCAAAGATATTTTAGCATTCTTGATGCTTGATGCAATGCTGAATGTCATTAATTTTTAAATTAATTGCAATTTACAAATATGAATATTTTATTAAATATTTTTGTCTTTCATCTAATGATTTCTCCTTATAATTTATTTTCTTTCGTATATTATTGAAATCAACAGTAAAACCAAAATAGAAATATTTGATTTGAATAATTTTTTTATGAGCCCTTAATATGGTACCGTGATTTATAATTTTTAAATTTTTTTTTGATCATGAGTAATAATTTAGGATTAATTATGACTTGCAGATCTAAAGATAACCACTAAGAATGTTTTAATATTTACAATCACATCAAGAATTCTTAAGCAAATCATTTAAGAATTTAATAGGAAGTATTAAGGAAATGGTATAGAATTGAACGAGATATATTTAAGGATTCAATGATATATTTCCTCATTGTGATATGCTCTTTTGCTGGTATTTATTTTACATACATTAAATATTATTATCATAAACTTAGTTTTGAAATTTAAATACAATCCAGCGACATGATAAGTATTAAAAATAGATTTTAATTCTAAAATAATATCTTTCTTTTTATAACTCTTTCAAATTATTCGTTACATTTAAATATAGTAAAACTAAAGCAGTCACATGTTTCACTCTATGATTCTAATTTTCAAACATTCATATGGATAATGACTGCTGACTGAAAGGTCAAATTTAATAACATTTATTAAAATATCAAAATATGAAAAAATATTATAATTGTATTTGTACTAGTTTTTGTCTACATGGTTTAAGCTTTTATAAAACCTAGCGAAACTGGCGACTAATTAGTTAAGAACTTGGTTTATGATTTAAAGTTCGCTTGATTTTATAAACATCTGAATTAGTTTGCACGTAGTAGTGCAAAATTAAAATTAAATTGTTAGTCAAAGTAAATTAATTCTAATTTGCAAATGGATGAGTGTAGAAAGTCAACCAATTCACTCACAAGTCGAGATATTTATTTATGCTTGCATTAAATTATTTTAATACATTGAAACTACATATACGTAATTTAAAGAAAGTGTTTGATAAATTAAATGTCTTTACTAGTTGTTATAATTTCTAGTTATAAAAAATTCTTATTATTTCATTCCTTTCTGCAATTTTACTGCTATGTAATTTAAAAAAAGATTTTTAAATTCTTAGAATAAATTATGTAAACTTTGTTTAATAAGATGAAAACATTAAGATAATTTAAGATTAATGTTAAGACATATTTTATTACATTATTTGACAAATATATTATTTCAAGAATTAAATTAGAGTTACAGTTAAAGTCCAGATTTATTGAGGCACAAAAAATTACTGTAAAGTGGCAAAAATTGAAACCTTTATACGGAATCATGAAAATAAAGTGAATATTTCGTGAAGAATTGTATCGTAAAATTTCATTGAGATACTCTGTATTATGTTTGATTATTTAGTGTTATTAAATTTTTTAGTGGTATAGAACTGAATATCACATTGTTACTCTAAGGCTGGAAATGCAGCATACTGTTTTATCATAAAAATTATTGATTATATTTATCTCAGATATTTTCCATAAAGTCCATTCTTAAGACTATTTATTTTATCAAGCACGATAAAATATGTAGCCCAATTATTACTCTGTATCTCCTGTTTACAAGCATGCTTTCTTTCTATCAAAACTTTGTGGTCATCAATGAATGATAAACTGTAATATATGAATTCATATATGTACTATTAATTCTGATGAGGAAATCTATAATAGAGTTACATATGTTTTTTTTTCTTTTTAAATTTCTCAGAATACATAATGCCTGACGTAAAACAGGTGGCAAAATATTTGAAATCTACTGGAGCTTCTAAAACTTTATGCAAGAGTTTAAGATAATTTTGCCATTTTGAAATGAGATATTTTTAATAGGATGCTCATTATTAGTTCAAATGTTTTAAGCCATTGAGTTAATTGTTAAAACATCAGCATTGTTTTAGTTCTCATCTGATAATAGATAATTCTGCAATAGACTATCACATTCATTGTAATTTAGCTGCACGTGAATGCGCAAATAATCTCTTAAAAGTGATGTTTCTATTCTACAATACCTTATTTCCTTTACTAATCTGGAAAACTTGAAATTTCTGACCAAGCAGAAAATTTCAAGTCTCCCATAAAATTTTAAGAGAGACTAAATCTTTGTAAATCATTTCTTTTGACCTCCAAGATTCTTAAATTTAACTTAAAAATTTACCTTTACCAGGACGCTGAAGCTTTATCAGGATTATTATCTGACTGATTACTCTTGCTACATGATTTTCTACAGGTGCATGGGACTGGTAGAATATAGATGATACTGAGAACGATTTTTGGTGAAAGACGCTTGACATGAAGGACATGGTTTTGGAAATGTTCTGATTTCTAACAGTACAAGATATTAATTAATATATATATATATAGTATATATATATATATTCTATACATACTGTGTATACTTCATATATATATATATATATATATATATATATATATATATATATATATATATATATATATATAATATATATATATATATATATATATAAAATATAATCTATCATTGAATGACTCAAATAAGAAAAAATATTTTTGACTCATCTTTATTTTTGAACATTAAAATTGGTTCCCAAACATTATTGATCCAAAACGTAAGAATTTTAATGAATTTTCTAAGCATTCATATAATTTATCTGTTCATTATAAACATTTTAAAGAATTTTTAAGAGCCAGAGTATCAGTAACTAAATGACTAGTAAACCAGGACTAAATCGAGAATTAATAAGCAAGTGTCAAAAATTTATACAATACACTAATTATGAATGAATTATTAATGCGAAGATTATGAAAAGTCTTAACGCAGATATAACAAAGGTTACGGTACTGTATATAATAAAATGAATGAAAAATTAACGATGTGATTAACTAAGGGATTTGTATGATTGAGAATAATATTTATTTGAATTTGCCATAAAAAATAAATGTGCTGAGGTTCAAAATATCTATATGATGCGCATGCTTTAACACATCTTCAGAAAAAAAACTTAAATCTAACACGCTATGAATAGCAAAACACGAAATTTTACAAAATAACTAATGTGCTGTTAATAAAATGCACATACAAGGAATAACATTTTACAATATTATGAAATGTTATTCCTTGTGTGTGCAATGTTGAAAGACTTGAATATTGTTAAATATTGTTAATCATGTAAAATAGAACTTTAACGAATCATTTATTCTTTATTTCAATTTTAAAAATTGAAACATGCATATAAATTACAAAATATTCAAAGAAATAAAAAAAATACCTTTCAATAATTAATATTTTATTGCGTAGAGCTTCCGTCAACTTTTAATCAAATAAATGAAAAATATTAAAGACTAGATGCAATAAATCTTAATTTTTTAAGACAAATGAGTTTGTTTTTATAACAATTTTCAGCTACAATAAGAATTTTATTAAGAATGAATGAGCAAAGAAATATTAAATTTTCCTCCTTAATATGTTTACATGTTCTGTAATTCAGTTTTAGAGACTTTTTAGTCTGATGTTATAGTTTCTAAATGAAAGTCAGATTTTTGGTTAAGTTATATAGGTTAATAAATCAAAGCAAAACATTTTCAGCAACTACTAAATAATCCTTAAAAATGAAAATAAATAATGTAAATACCAGTTTTTAATGAAAAATTTGATTAGTGCTTTTAAAATTAATCATATTTGACAGCAATTTAACTAATAGTGTTATAAATCCTATTATGGATTTAGATTAACATAATAACTTCTTTATAAAGAAATAGTGCTAAAATTTTAAATATACGTCATTAATATCATTAAATATATGTCATTAATATCATAATGGTATATCACAAATTTCATAAAATCATTATCACTAAAACAGATAATGCAATCTAGTTTAAGGTTATAATTAGAAATGAAGCTTACATTGCAATTAAAGAATTCTAATTTTCAATCTTGAACTTATATTATAAAAAATTAAAGAAGCTCCTTCGAAAACAATGAGAAAATTTCAGTTTGGTACATATATTACATCAGTTTAGTATGTATACAGGAAATAGCAATCTGTGTTCCTTTCTATGTAAATGAATTCATAAATATTTTGAAAATAATTTTTTCTTAACATGTGTGCGTATAAATAGTATTTCTTATATAAGTTGAATTTTTTTCCAATGGTTGGTGTATATCGGGATGTATTGTCCCCTTATACCCAAGGAACTGGCCAGAAACAGTCACCTCTTTGCCGCCGAGGCTTTGTCCCGGGTGCACCACAGGGGGTGGGCCACCATCGCACCCTCACACATGCCATAGGGACCCGTTTATAGGGTAGGTACCATTCATACCTTATTCACTCACAAGGAAAGGACAAAGACAGGATAAAGAGAGAGAAAGTACACCCATGCCTGAACCGGTATTCGAACCCAGGACTTCCCTATCTGTAGTCAGGCAGGCTGACCATTAGACAAGTTGGCCAGTTAAGTTGAACTATCAATAAAGGCAAAATGTAAACAAGCTAAAACTGATCATGGATTTTGGAAAACATTTTAATATTCATTTTATGAGTTATCTTCGCCACAAAAAAATCATATTTAATAATTAACTTTAAAGATATTTTTGAATTTAAATTTTTTATCACATTTTTAGAAGAATATTTTTTTGAAATTGTTACAAAATAATTCCTAGTAGTATAGTCTTCTTTTTCTTAGTAACATAATAAGTATAATAATTATTTTTTGAAATATAATAAGTATAGTCTTTGTTTGATTATAAAATAATTGAATTTTAAAGATACAACGCTTTAAATTCCTTTCCTATTTAATTTTTTATTTGATATTACAACAGTATTACAGTGAAGTTTTTTATTATCAAATTTTTGTTGCCATAAATTTATTTCATGACTTGTAAATTTAATAGGATGTTATCTGAAAATAACATCGATTTAGAGCCAGACAATATATATATTTTTTTATTTCACAAGTTTATAAAAAACATTTAAATTGTGTGAATAAGAATCATATGGATGTAATTTGAGAAAAAAATTACTCATTTTAACAATAATCAATACATTTACAAATTTCAATGAAAACTAAAAAAAAATAATGCATACTAGAGGCAAACTGTCAACCATTGTGCATCTTAATCGTTAATTTTTTTTAGAAAGAGTTTCAACAAAATGCAAGAGTAACAATGAAAACAATGTTTTGTTGTATTCATGGGAAAAATAACACATGCTTCTTTGACTTAATTTTAAAAGTTTTGATGTTTTGTCAATAATATAACTCCTATTTTTTAATTAATAATTATCACTCACACACAATTCAAATTACTGGAAACAAATCCTAGCTCTTCTTTTGACGATTCAATGTTATTTCTCATTTTGAATTTAAAACTTTAAACTTATATAGTTTGTTTTAGTTTTGTTTTCATTCAACGGTATTTATTCGCACTATTAAGTAAAAGCCGATTTCTTAGGGTTAATTGCTAACTTTTAAAAGCATCTATGGACGAAGAACTGATCAAGCATATGAAAAATCGAGCTGATGCCAGCCTAATATTTCGTATAGTTATATTTAAAATACCTTTACAAATTTTCTCTCTGAATTTCATTCTAATTTGTTTTTTTAATTATTCTAAATTGAGTTGGTTTAATTTTCAGTAAATGAAACAAGTTTTAATTAAAAAAAGTTTAAAAAATTTTGTATAACTTTTAGGATGGTCTTCAGAGAATTATTTCATATTCAATTTTGAAATGTGATTAAAAAAAAGTAAATTTCCTATAAATTTTGAAGATGATGAAAGTATTTATATACCTTAACTAGATAAAAATTATTTTCCTAAAAAATCGATAATACTAATTATATTAATTATGATAATTTTTTTGATATATTCTTAAACTTAAAAATACATTTAATATAAAGAAATGTCAAAATTTCATAAAGTGCGAAACATATTACAGGATAATCAACTTTTAAATTATTTAAGGGATTAAAATTTTTTATGTAAATTCGTAACTACTAATAGATGCTAAACATTGAAAACTGTACAACGTCCTCATTTTTATTTCCTTCAAGTGTCAGTAAAATGTTTTTTAGCTTATATCAAACTGGGTTGCACTTTGTCTACATATTTAAAAGTATACAATAGATTTTTCATTATTTTTGTTTCCTAGGTTTGCACTGTTAAATAACCTCTTTGCTTTTCAAATTCTTTTAATTTGTTATTTAAGATATTTTTTTTCAATATTTGTTCTTGTGTGCGTGTTCGTTTAAATTATTGATTAAGTACTGCCAATTGCACGTAAGCCATTTATTTGATAGTTTTATAACTGAGAAAGTTGTTTTAAGGTTGGTTTATCAGCTGGTAAGTAAATACAATTTTCACTATACAACGAATAACAAATGTAAATAAATAAACTAGTAAAACAATAATGTTTTAATCACTTAGATGATTTAAATTTGAAAACGCTAACAATGTTTGCATTTAGCAGCATTTGAATATGACATTTCTTTAAATTTTTAAAAAGAATAACGGTACACAAGGTAGTTTAACCCATGAAATAAATATAAATTTGTATAAAAGATTTACTTATAAAAATATCACAGATAGAGCTATGTATTGAAATATGCATTACACTATTTTGTATTTTTAAATATAAAAATACGTAATTATATATATAATACATCATAATAAATACTATAAAATATCGAAGAGTATAAGGCAATATATAATAAATAATATCAGTTATATGTATTTAGGGGAAAAAGGAAATATTGTGTGCTTTTAAATAAATGTAGTGCATATCTTATTATGTGAGAGCACTTTTGTCACGAAAAGAAAATAGAGAGAAAGAATAAATAATTATGAGTCATATGTAAATGATTCATGATAAATGTTTTTGTAAGCAAATGTAAAACATTCACTGTTAATAACAGAAATTTAATAAGACACTTATACATTTTATAGACTTGCCTGTTAATTTTTTTGGCTTATCCTTTTATTTTACATTATAGGCAATTTTAGCAGTCATTTAAGTGATCCTATATAAATGTTGAATACAATTTAAGTAAAAATTGTATATTGCCCAAAATTTATATCTGGAAGCAATTAAATGTGAAAGGATCTCTAACATTTCATAAAGTATATTGATTTATTTTTCTATTTTAAGTTGAGAAAGTAATATTTAAGAAAAATTCACTTTTGCGGTATTGCAATGTGTAAATGCTTTTTTATTAATATATTTTTATTACTTTCTGTAAAATCTGTTTCCTTTTTCTGTTACATTTCTTATCTCACATCTGGTCAAAAAACATATGACAACAACGTTTCTTTTTATATATTCTTCTTCCCCCTTTTCTTGACTTGATGCTTGGTATTGTTATTAAGACTTCGGGCCTACTTTTCATTTCCTCAAGATACTCAAAAAGTATTCTTAGTATAAAAACTGTGAAATCTTCCCTTTGTTGGTGACAATTTTTTATGCTGATTGAATTGTTTGTGTTAAGAAGTAATTGGTGTTTTTTGAAAATTGCTGCGAATAAACAATGCTAAAAAGTGCTTTTGAGACATATATGTGAAAAAACAAAATATTGTGGGGATTCAGGGTAAATGAAATATTTTATTCTGTTTTTCATTAATCACATTAATAGCGTATGTCTATATACACTATCATATATAGGAATACACACTAATATGTAGGTATTTCAGATGATTTTAAGTTCCCTAATATGCATCTTAATACCTTATAGCTATAATAACCTTTATTTATATGTCAAGAATACATATTTCAGATATTAAACTCACTAATCACTATTAAAATGCTTATCATTCCACGCTAAAATAAATTGCAAAATATTAGTTATGATACTTTTTAGCACTATTTTCTGTAAAATTCCTATAGGAAATAAACTACTCTAAAGTAATTAAAATAAAAATTAATGATGTTTATTTTTATTTTAATTACTTTAGATAAAAATAAACATCATTATTTTTGGAATGATTAAATATAATATTTAATCATTCCAACTAATAATGAATGATTAAATATTATATATATTTAAATGAAATTATTACTATTAGGTCATAGAATTTAAATAAACCATTCATAATCGCTTTGCTAAAAATAGTTAGTTATTAACAGATATAATTATACCTCTAAAACTTTAACGTTTTGTAACAAAAAATTTACGTCAACTCAACGTGTACTTATTTTTTTGTAAAATTATGTTAATTTTCAACTAGAAAAATAACACCATTTCTCAAACCCAATGTTACAGCGTTTACAATCCTAAGATTTAGTTTCATGATATGATATTAAAGAAAAAACATATTTTTTCATAAGGTCATCTTAGTTGACAAAAATATTATTGTTAATTAGCTAAGAAATGTCTACACTTTGAAAATATATTGATCCAAGTAATTTATTTACATGTATCTTAAATGGATATGAACGCTTTCATTTCCTCATATCAATTATTTTGGGCTCATTAAGCACATTATATATCTAAAATAATGGTTTGCAATGCAAATTGGTTTGCTTGTTTTAAGTAACAAATTAATAAGATATCATTTCTAAAATAAATGTTCCCATTAGTATTATACCTTTCTTTTTCTTACACAAATTTTACTAAACATTTCATAGGGAAAACTCTTACAAGGAAAACCAACTAATAATGAATGAACTTCTATTCCTGTATTAAAAGAATTTGTATTAAATAAACTGAAATAATTTTATTAAAATAAAGAATTAAAAAACTAGACATTTAATAACTTTAGAGAAATGTTCAATACATTATGTACTTAAGAATACTTAATTCTTAACTATACTTAAAAATTCCTTAAAAACTGCATTATTTTATACTAAAAGAATCAAGCGCATGCTTATTACAGAGAAATTAAAATCAAAATCATGAAAACATATTGATTCAGTATATAATGCTATATTTGTAAAAAACTGCTGTGTTTCAAATATAAAACTATATCGAGAAGGAAGCATAATTTAGTGAATGCTTAATATTTGTGATTTTGCCAATTAATCAGTAAATTACTCCGGACCAATTATGAGGTCACGCAGTCGCTTACGATTACAGACAACTAATCAATTGTTAATAAACAATTAATTGTGGACTAATGGATACATTCTGTAACATCTCCACTATTAAACTCCACTGCCAGATCGAAGATGACACAGAATATCCAACAATTTATCAATGAGGATTTAAAAGTATTTTCATTAGTTTCACATTAAGGTTGAATGAAAGTCCTTAATCAAACATAAAAGATTAAATGTGCTAAAGAAAGGTGACTTTCGGAAATTATCTTATTAAATTTAGCTTTTGTACAAAATGATTTTTAAAAAAAGATATTTTAATAACTGAAAATTTTCTGATATTGCGAAGTTTTTAATCATGCATATCTCTGTAATTCATTTTCGTGTTCAAATTTAAAGTTACAATCAATAAAAAAAATGAAAATCAAGAAAACATTTCAAGATATTCCTCCTTAATTTTATTTTATAGAAATTTATAATACTTCATGGAGGCAAAATAAACTAGTAATGCGTAAATTAAAAAAAATAAATCTATAAAAATATCTAAAAACAATAAGAATATATAATCTTCCTTAAATATAAGTTGTTTAGCTATTAAAGTATTGATTTTGATATTCGGTTATTTATAAAAAATAAGTGAGTAAATTTATTTAACTTCTACTTTATAATGCTATCTAAAAATAAAAATAATATTTCATTGAAATTAATATGAAAATTTAACAAAAGAGAGTATTTAAAGTTTCTTAAAAATTTCTTTAAAATGAAACACTTTATTACATTATTAAGTGGAATTTTATTGCATTGCAGTATATATGAATCATTTAGTATATATATATATATATATATATATATATATATATATATATATATATATATATATATATATATATATATATATATATATATATATATATCAACGTTTTTTATTCTTTAAAATTATTTGGCATCTGCTCTGTCAGAATTTTGGAATCAATGCAATTTATAGCATAATACTTATGAGGTTCTTATGTAGGCGAATATTAGACAATTTTAAATGTTCTTATTGTTTTGGAAATTATCAGTGTCATACCACATATTTGATGTCTACTTCGTGATTAAATTGCTAATTAATTATTTCAAAAGTAAGAAAATATTATATTTTATGCACATGAAGAATAATGTAAATGCTGACTCAACTTTTGTATTTATTATTATATAATGTATCCAAAAAATCATCATTTAGGATTTATAGCGTTTAAAGCTGTTATGGAAAATACTGTGATCTATTTATAAAAACAAAAATGATAACGATAATGTCTACAATAATGTTTTTTGGATATTATGCAATATACTTGTTATAAGGACGAAATATTTTTAAGAAATACTTGTGTTGCTTATAAATTATCCTACAACGTTTATGACTTGAATATTTTCCAGTATGAAAAATGAAATTTTATGTATTTATTTAAGAAAAATAATCTCTAAATCTTGAATTTAGTTTTAAGCATTTATTTGTAAGTATGTTTTCAACAAAATAAAATAATTAAAAAAATTTAAATAATTTAATTTCATTGTAAATGTATGTGGTATTTCATGTAATAACTGAATAAAAATAGCATTGTCTATTTTTTGAAATATTGATTATATATCTCCCACTTCTATATTGAGAATAAGGGTATAAAGATGGTAGTATAAAGATAGCATAAAGATGGATATGGAAAAATTAAACGAGCATTACATTTTTGATAGTTGATGACAAACTATTGCAGAAAATTTTAATGAAAGTTATTAGTTTATAGCGAAGAATATTTTTGTTTTAGTATATTTATTGGTTATTATTATATTTATTGAAAGAATTTGTAATACATAACTGTAATTTGATGTTTTTTTATTAGTTTACTTTAATATATTATGAAACTAAATTTAGCATGATAAAATTATACGAAATTGAGAGAAATATTTATTGTTAATTTGACCAGATCAAACTCTGCATTCTATAAGTGACAATATTTAATGAAAATAAGAATATACTTGGAAATTATATTTCCTATATTACTATAAGATAGTTTAATTATAAAACAACTGTTGTACAATAATAATAAATATATAATATCATGTAGTTACACATTAGATCCTCCTGCATCACCAATATTAAAATTAAATGCAAAACTTATTGTAAGTTTTTATCAATTCAGTAAAAATGAAATAAGCTATTTGAAAATATGGTTGGTTACTTAATATTGACCCGAAGCACTTGTGCTGTGTTCGTATAACATGTATATTATATGATGTATACCCATATCTAATATATATCATTCTTATATTCTTTGCATTGCACATTTAATTTTTAAAAGCTTCCCTTTGAGAGTGATTTATCTATCATCTGATTATTTTAAAAAACATATACTGCAAAAATTAAAAAAATGTCGATGTGCTTGTTTTTACTATATACCAAATTATGTTCAACAAATATAAAATTTATACTTAATAGATGTGATGAATTAGCAAAGCATAAATTATTATTCAATACATTCATTTTGTATCATGCGATAAATGATATTAAATTTGGAATTATTTCAAAATCTGTCAGAGAAAAGTTTGTTTGAATATTTAAATGATTAAAAGTACTTTTATTGATTTACAACTTTAAATTATGAATGATTGCAAAATTACTTACACATTTTTTTAGAGTTAGGAATAATTTAGGAATGTAAAAAAATCATTAGATCTTTAATAATTTGTCAAAATAGAGCAAATTAAGTGACAAGAAATTTAAATATCCTCTTTAGTTTTAAAAGGGAACTAATAAGAGGAAAAAAGAGATTTGAAAAAGTTTGTAAGATCAATTTTCTTAAAACAATGGGTATATTGAAAAATTAATATTAAAACATTTTATTAATTGAATTAAATATTTTGAAAGCAACATTTAGAAAAGGAACATTCAGTTTGGTTTTAAATGATTTCCAAAAATGTTTAATTCGTTTTGTCAATGTGAAGCCTTAAAAAAATTCTATAATCTTTTGTCATTTATGTTATCGAAAGTTCGTTTTCTAATAAAGTTTTTTTTTGTTTAATTTATTCAACATAATGAAGCGAAACATATTTCGTTTATTTAAAATAATTTAAGGAAATATCACGATAATATTTAAATAAGAATATATTTTTGAAAGTTGATGTATAGATTTAACACACACACATTTTTGTTAATTTTAATCAATAACCTAAGCAGTAGCTTGTAATGTTTTATCTATTTTTCTTCTTTATCCTGAATTAATTTAATATTAAGTAATGATTGGTATTACTTATAACTAATCATCTTGATAATTTCGAGCATTTCTCATTTTAAAAATATTTTAGTTAACTTTCTCTTTAAATAGTTTTGGCACAACATGTCCTTTTTTCGGACCTTGCGCTATAAAATCCAACCAACCCTTGCAATGGTTTTCGAGCCATTTTCTACATAATTTTTGTAATCCTTACTTTAAAATTGTTTTTTATTAATTAAAATTTTTAGATATATTTTTAGTATTTTGTAAGAAATGCGTTATTAACATAATTTAGCATCACTATGAATTCATTTTACATTAAATATGTGAAGGTATATTAATGTACACTATTGTGAGCAATCTATCCATAAATTATTGCTTTTCACTATATTAATTCTTGAAAAGTATTTACTATTTTTATTGCTTCTATAGGAGTGAGTTCAGTTTATTTTTCAATAAATGAAAATAAATAAAATTTTCAAGCAAGCACTAACATGATTAAACTCTCTATTTTGAGACTTATAGTTTCTACTTAATTTAGTTTGGCATAACACAATTTTTCTTGTGGTGTCTCACACAATTAATCCAAATTGCAAGTGCAAATTGATAGCATCATACAAGCCTAGAATAAGTTAAATTATACGTATTCTTATAAATTGATAATATATTTTAAATATAAGAAAACCAACCTAATTAAAAAGAAACTAAAATTAAAACCTAAATGAAGAAATAGTTAGAGACATTAAGTATTTAGGCTGATTTCTTCTGCAGGTATATTCAAAGATAGTAAAGAATTACGCAATACCAACCCATCTTCTTCAACACTTTCATTTTATCACCCACTTTACACAATATGAAATTAGGCCATTCATTATCATTTAAGCTAGTTATAAAATTGAGAAGTAATGTAGGCTAGAGTTCGAACTGGCAAAATTCCTAGACCAACTTTTAAAGCAATCAAAGATAGACATTAATGAGAACATTGTGACTTAACCTGTAACAGTGATTGAACTTTTATCAAATTGAGATGACTAATTTAAGTACTATTATATTTTTTTACCTGTATTCAAAGTATTTTTCCACAAAGTTAACAAATGAACTAATAAGAGTTAATTTTTATATAGTCGTCACACATCACATTTACTTTATCTGCGATACAATTCCTATAAGGAAATGGCTTGGTTTATTTTTCAATCAAAGTTCATACTTTGTACACAAAAACTGTGTGATAAGTCTTCATCATGTGATTTTGATAGTTACAAAAATATGTATGTGTCAAGTTGAACGATGATTTTCCATAGTGGGATTGATGTTACGTTTTCCAAATATTAATCAAGCTTCCATAGAGGAGTAAGTTGACACTTAGTGGATATCTTATGTACATTCCACTAAACAGGGTTGAAATTTATCCCTTCGAAGTCACTCTGCTAGAATAAGAGTTATTTTACTGCAAGAGAAAATAGGCATCCATGCTCTTCTATATGTATAATCTAAAATAAACTGCTTTGAATTGTGCTTAGTGAGTAATTTCTTCCTGCAGAATCCATAGGCCAAACAGACTTTATCATGAATATGAATATGAATAAAAGTAAACGATAGAATTTAAATTTCAAAATTTAAGGATTTTAAGAAAACATAACTTTAATTATAAGATTATCATGTTAAAATTACATGGTTATTACATAATTTTTAACAAGGAACAATTCCAACTCTAAAAACAAATTCACTTACATTAGAGTTCATCACAGAGATGAAAATCTGAAATACATTTTACGAAATTTTAATAAATTCTGAAAAAATGTTGGTAAAAATACAAATACATGGATTTTTGTTTTAAGGAAATCTTGTGAATGTTTATATAAATGCATTGAAATTTTTAAATTTTTTATTTCATTATATGTTTTGTATTAAACTGTGGAAATTTACCTTAAATAATGAAAAAATCGTCTGCCACTTATCATGGTTTTAGAATTCTTTTTGCTCATATTTATGCCTGCGAAATAACAATTTGATAAGTTGCTTGTGCAAAAATTTGATTTCTCAAGTTACCCACCTTCCCTACTTTATATAATCTAATATTAAATATTTTAATTATTCTCTCAGATGTATTAATGTATTTATTTCTTTAAAAATTTGAATGCTTTTTCTTATTTCTTTTTTAATTTGTATAAAAATAATTTAAGTTATTTTTCATTTAAAAAATGCTTGATGAATTCATATTTTATGTGAGATTAACAAACAGATTTAGAATTTTCCAATCACTTTCAATGATAATTTATGTGAAAGTTTATATTCCATTAGTGTTCATTCTGGGAAGAATAAAGAATTAATAATATAAACGAAGTTAAGATCCAAGTAAATTTTTTATCGCTAAACCATCAGCTGTGTTAAAAATATTGATAATAAAAAGAGATGATTATGTTTTTCATATTGTTAAATGTGTGTAATCTGTAACGAATTTCAATTCTTTTAGACAATATTGTAAAATGAGAGCAGAATATATGGAAATTAAATAACAATGTATATTATTTTTCATTGAGCAAACATTTGTTAAAAATTGATATATTCCTTTCATTTTAGAGTAAATAACAATAATATTGCACAATATAAATAATACATAATTGTTCATTATGAAAATATATATTAATTATTTGCATACAAAAGTTTTTTTAATCACACTTGTTTTTTCTAACTTCATGAAATAAAGTATTCTTGTTAATCTGAAAAATCAAAATTTTAGACTTTTGTTTAAGTACATATTTTTTTACTTGGCATAACAGTATAACTTTCAAAGTACAAAATAATATGACAGAAAATTTTTCATTTTCAAAATTCATTAATGAATAAAACTCACAGAAATCATGACGAGTTAATTTTACAAAAAGTTATATACTCTAAACCATACTGAAACTTTTTACCTGGAATGATTAATATGAGCCTGCACTTTTAACACTGAAACCTAAGCAAAACTAAGAAAATTTTATTTCACTCTAAATTTAGAAGTATGAAAGAAAAACTCAAACTATAAATGTCAAGTGATTTATTAAAAAAAAATTTTCTTTTCATAAAAATATAACAAATACTAACATGAAAATAAGAAGAGCCATAATCATTAATCACTGAAAAAACATTAAAATGAAATTTATGCATGCGCCACAAATATATTTTTTCAAAAATATATTTTCTTTGATGTTGAAAGGTATAAAAAGCAATTCACGAAGTGAAAAATAATAAACATTATTGGACTTTAGGAGATGTATTAAATATCTTACTAATACTGAATGCTTGGTGGAACTCTACAACAAGGAAACGAAATGCTTATAAAAAAGTTTGGATTCAGAAGTTAATACTTTGAGAAAAAAATTATTCTCCTTTAATTGTAAAAAATATATTTATAATTAATAAATAAAGTAATCATTATAATATTTTAAAGACGTTAAATTATTTATTAATATGCTACGTTTAAAATTATATATATATATATATATATATATATATATATATATATATATATATATATATATATATATATATATATATATATATATATATATATATATATATATATATATATGTAAATTCAGTGCATACGCACCTGAATGTCCACCATAACATTTTACAGAGAGCTGATAGTAAAGCGGTGAGTTGGTACAATCACGCCTACAAACTATTTTACCCCATCTGCAATCCATTCCTATAAACTGTCGAACCGGATTGCAGTGGTGCTTGGTTCGATCAGATCTGAATGTATCTAAAAAGTGATGTGTAGTCTTTAGCAACGAATCGCCCTGCCATTTGTGTCCTGAAGATCATCGAAGACGGGTCTGGAGACACCAAGGGTAGTGTGCCGATCTTGAGTTCACAATTGCAAGGAATACAGAACCGTAATCAGGAGTTATAATCTGGGGTGCTATTTTCCTTGATAGCCGGATCTCTTTGGTCATCATTAGGTGCACACTTTAGCAGCAGTACTTCTGACTAAAACTCTGCGATTTGTTTTCTAAAATTCCTTTTACAAAATTCTACCCTTATTTTTCAAAATGATATTTCCAGAACACATACGGATCTTGTCGTTATGAACAGTCTCATAGCTTATCAAATACTTTCTTGGCCAGCCAGAATGTCTGGAATATGATAGGAAAGCGATTGTATCTTTCACAGTATTTTGATGAAATAGCTTGAAAATCGGAGCCAATTCAGCAAGGAATACCACAGGAGAACATGCAAATGCTTTTTCTAACTATGCCACGCTATGTGGCAGTTTGCATACAGGCTATAACTGAATCAATGTTTTATTGAATTCGTTAATTTGTAACTTTGTAACTATGTTTAACTCTGAAGTAAATTGTTCAATTGTTCTGAAATTTTATTCATGTTATATTCTAACTACCAATTTTTGTTTCCATTGGGCAATTTATTCTTGGTACGTCGAATATTTTGCTGTAGAGTGCAATCTAGATTATAATATTATAAATAAAATCTTTCTTTTTATAATCATTATATATATAGAATATATGATTAAAAATATTATTCTGCTAATAGTACTTTTCAAAATTGAATAAATAGCTATTTTCTCTTTTTTTATTTACATTTCATTGATTTTAAGGAAATTGCTATGCTTTTCCTGTCAAATTTGTTCTCTTAAATATATAAGTAATTTACACGAAAGAACTTCAAATTTTTACTGATAAAGGCATAATTAAGCATGTTTAAAACTGAAACCATTTCTTGACTTTTAATTATTTATTTATCTGTAAAGAACAACTATTTATACACATTGAATGTCATTTTATTTGAACTATTTGGGAAATAACTATTGTGAGAATGATTGACAGAAATTTTAAATAACTTATGTGGTTGCAAAAGGTAATGCCTGACTTTATAGAGAAGTGAAAAAACTAGTGATCTTTGAATTATGTTACAGATCATTCTCTTCTAACATTTTTATATATCATAGATTAAATTATAAGGCACGTATAAATATTTTTAAATCAAAACATTAAAATTAGCAATTTTTAATAAAACACTAATTTTTTTATTTTTAAGCCACTTTCATCTTTATGTAATATTTTAATTTATAAACAAAATTATTAGGACGATCAGAGTTTTTTTTTTAAATAAAAAACTGAAATACTTAATAATTGTTGAAATTTTATTTTAGCTCATTTTTTAGAGTAGTAAAATTTTGTTTAAAATATTGAATTGCCTAAACAAATATTTTGAATTTAAAATATTTTTAATCTTCCCACATTTTGGCTGACAATTTACTAGAAATTTTTTTAATTTATTTTTATTTATTTGATATTTTATACTTTTTATATAATATATGTATATAAATATCAAGTATAATTTTTTTGTTAAATAATTTACAAAAATGATTTATGTTAATATATTATCACTTAATAGTTAATCTAAGCCTAATTATTTCCAAAATACTGTTTTTTTATTATTTATTATTATTTTTTTTTTGCTTTTCTGATTGTAACTTAGAAAAATAACTTTCGTGAGAACAATTTATCTTTATTAAGAAGAGCACAGAATAAAAATGCATTAACTTGACTAACAAAGTATTTTCTTTCTGCGCATAATAAAAATTTTCTTCTTTTGCTTTTGCTGCCTCTCTGCTGTAGTTTCTTCATAGAACAATTTTTCTTCTTAACTTGATGCAAATGTTTCCCTTATTACATCCCCTCATCGTTTGGAGCCGAGTTGGTGCATGATATTGCCATTAAACACTTCAACATTATCTTCTTTTCCTGAAGATTCTTAAGTATCACTTTTATGGAATGGGAAAACTCGTAAAAACGTGCCCCTGTTGCCACTATTTTTCATGGTGACTAAATTGCTGGTGTTGCGGGAAATTTGGTGTTTCGTGAAATTACTTCTGAAATATATCCTAGTAGATATTTCTTTTTTTTTTTATACCAGTTAGAAGTTTATGACGTAAGATGTATTTTCTCCCAAAGAGTAAAATGTACTTTATGTATAAGAAAATGAACATAGGATTTACTTATAATACGAACTAGTCCTTTTGAAAACATATTAATATTCAGTATCAAAGTGTTTTCTAATCTGTGAATTAAAATTTACATAAAAACATATGGACGATTTGAGACAGAAAAACCTCCTATACAATTGTAATAATTCAACTTTATTTGGTGTAAGTTAATTCAAAATAATTTTTAACAAAGAAAATAATTTTAACAAAAAACAAAGAATAATCAAAAACTGCCCCAGATAACTTTTTAAAAAATGATAAAATAACTTAATATTACGAAGATTTCTTTTTTAAAAAAGTATCATAAGATAACTAAGCTCATCCAGTGCTTTGATATTATTTTGCTTTTTTAAAATTAAAGTTTAATAATTGAGTATCAAAATTTCTATGAATATATATCAAATAAATTAATCGAGAAGATTTATTATATCAGTTTAATATAATTTCAGTTTTTGCAGTTATTATTATATAAAACAAAAATATCTCATAAATTTACAGAATAATCAAGAGTTATAAAACATTCAGTATCTTTTGGATTTAGATTGGATTATTTTCTTAATTTTTGAATTTCCCATAAATATTTTTAAGCCGGCATTGTTTAAAACTGCATATTTTGTCTCGTCTCTGCTAGGCTTGCACAGAGCACTGCCGAATGACGTCAAGTAATATGGTGGCAACCCTACAGTTAATTATTAATTAACATTTGATTAATTGTTTCTAAACATCAGTGTTTGACCACACATATCTAGACGAAAGAGGATGCCAAGCTAAGGGATTAGAATCACTATAACACCATAATTATTCGACATAGATAATGTTGCTATGCTGAAATATATTAAAAAAGAGGAATAAAATTTTAATTTCTTCAAAATAGAGCATTGTTTAGTATATTCATATTAGGAAAGAAAATATTAAATAATTTTAAAGTTACTTGAGATATGAGTTTTTTATAAAATATATTATTAATGTTTAATTAAAGTAAAAACGGTATTTTGTTCAAAATTATTATTTCAGGTATAATAAATAATATGTTAATACAAGTTATTTGTTAGATAATAAGTAAAATCAGTTAAATGTTTGATCATGATATAACAGTAAAAATTTATCAAAATAATACGTTTAGATTTGGAAAAATTTGTAAGGTTTTTATTAAAAACAACTGCATCAGTTAAAATAATGGTTTCGTTGTCAAAGAAATTAAAAGTATTTCTATTCCAGCATTTTAAAATTGCTAAAAAATATTTACATATTAAAGCAAAACGTTTTGGCGAGGTCAAAAGTCTGTAATTTATATATATATATATATATATATATATATATAATATATATATATATATATATATATATATATATATATATATATATATATATATTTACAACAACAACTTTTATCTTAAACTGTAGTTTATTTTGTTGTTAAATAATCTTGTAATTTAAAACATATTTTAAAAATAAATGACAAAATAAAAAAGTGAATTAGTATTTATGGAATGTCATATAAGATTTAGCTCATAAATAAGGTTTTGATCTTTAAACTGGTAAATTAATTACTTAAATTTTCTTGATTAAAATGTTTTCTTTAATTGTTTTAAGTGATTAAAAAATAATTAAAAAGAGACAACAATATTGTAAATTTGATGAAATTTGCATTTTCTTATTAAAATATACGGATTAAGCTAGACGAATGTCAAAATATCATGAAACATAAAGGGGCGCAAGAAGAAAACGTGTAACTTTTTAAGTTAATTCAACGCATTAAATGCTTGAATAACAAAGTACAGTAATTGCTTATTATTTATCATTGGGAAAATTTACTGACCGACATAAAAAGTGTATCGAAGAAGGAGTTGTCAGAAAGTGAGAAAACTCAGCAAACAGAGACAGCAATGAATAATAAGTTATCTGTATTTCGAAATAATATGCATACCATCGTGGACGGCGATACATGAAGCAACACTTCTTGACCCAGAATTAATAGAAATATGGAAGGTATTATGAGGAATGATTCCCCATTTCCTGTTAACCATTTGCCAAAGTGCTTCTTCTAAAGGAGGTAGTGGAAGAGTCTGTAAATGTGGTGTTAGTCATATCCGAAACATACTCTCTTAGGTAAAAATATGGCAAGCATGGTAGTCAGGGAAGCAAATGTAGATCTTGAGGTGTAGGTTAGCTGATGCGTGCAATGTGCCACCTAGCGTAATCCTGCTGATAAAGTGCATTGGACACCCCTGAAATTAAGGGAGTGTAACGGGATGCAGTACATCATGATCATAAAGTTGGGTGTCATATTGCCATTAATACGAATCAGAGGTGACCTGTTATCGTACGCAATGGCACCATAATTACAGTAATAATCCACAATTGAACATATTGTGGTTCATCAACCAATAGCTCTACATCTATTGGTTGATGAACCACAATAGATGTAGAGACAGGATTGGACATGTCTCCATGTTGACTTTACACTCGTATTCTGTGACTATCACTGAAAAAACAGATGCGTGACTAATCTTCGAAGACGATTCTGTGTCAATCCGTCGACCACATCTCTCTAATTCTGCACCATTCAAGACGTTTGTATCTATGCTGTGGAGTCAGTGCCAGTCTTCTTAATGGACGCTTTGAGCGTTGGCTAATAGCAACCAATCGAAATTAAATGGGTCTGCTTGATTTGGGAGCATCTAGGGTGTCTCTTACATGATGCAGAATTTCGGTTGATGTGGTCAGTGGTCAGCAACAGCAACACCCTTTTTCTGACTGATCTACGTGTGTTGATATCACTCTGGCTGCAGAAATATCCAGAAACGTTCCTCATTTGTTTATTTCAATTATCATCGCCTCAACTGGTGCATTGGGAAATCGACCAGGTGTCTGTCAGCTGAGATGTCCCATATAAACTGTTTTGTTTGCAAGAAATGACTGCATCGACGATGACCTTACATTCTTTAAAATTGCAGGCGTTGTTTGTGACAAGAACAAACTTTCAACGATTATTTTCCAAATGATATTAATGGCGAGAATATTGCCCTCTCTGCTGGTTCGTCATCTTATGTGTGCTGGAGAGCTGAACGAACATTTTACACCATTTGCATTCGTTAGAAAGGTGCATCTTCCTTTAAATTTGTACAATTATCTGGCGACTGATCATTGCTGTTGCATTTTCAATGTTGAGCAGTGCAAAATTAAATTGGTTTACTTATTATGACAGTTGTATAATTAATAAATTAAAAAAAAACAATTTGTAACAATTTTTACATTATTGTTTCGCTTATACTGAAACTTTGTTTTGCCCTTCATTTCATTAATCATATTTAATTGCATGAATTTTTCCTTTTAAGTTGTAAACCTATTTAGTAAATATAAAACGTGTCACGTGTTAGTACTTTATAATATGATTGATTTGATTTTATGAATAGATTGCTACCTTTTAGTTGAAATTTAAACACACAACCCTCTTTTACATGAACTTATGATGCTTAAGATACAATTTTAATGCAAAGAAGTAAATCTAGTGAGTTAATTTAAAATTTAAATTTTGAGTTAATTTAAAATAAATTAAAAAATAATAGCAAATGTTGAAAAAATAACAGGTGATCATTGATCATAAAATATCGTATAGGGAAATAATAATAATTAAATGAATAAAAAATTTCCGGAATTATTAAAATGGGAGCAAATCATAATGAGATAGAAAAATTAAAGATTTGTACACCAACAGAGATAAGTGTGTTAATTAAATCTTTAGGCATATCGATCCTATTTATATCCTTATTCTTAATAAATACTGTTTTTTAATATTTGTTTAGAAACAGAAAAGAATGATAGAATAATCTATTATTTGGAAAGTTCATTATTTCGTAAGTAAGTATAAATCATACACAACATACTTAAATGACTTTTTTTGCAAATCATATCTATTTTCTCATTGGCTAATTTCTCTTACTTTTTACAAATGAGCTAACTTTTTTATTAATATGAAGGAAAGTATATTCAAGATAATAGGCATAGAAATATTTTTAAATTATTTTTTAATCATAATGAGATGCTTTTTTTTAATCATAATGAGATGCTTTTTTTTAAATCATAATGAGATGCTTACGAGAACACAGAGTTAAAGAATATGCCAGAATTTCTTATTTTATTGAAATGCTTGTATACTTTTGTTTTGAATTAAAAAATTATATATTGATGTTTACAATAAAAATACATATTTATGTTATAGTTAAATTATTTTAAATTTATGTTTTAATTTAAAGTATGTTTTTAAAGATTCATGCATATAATTATGATCTGCAATGCCAAATAATTTTTTTATTGAAGGCTTACTTCTAAAATACGTGTACTTAAATAACTTCTACAGTAGTACTACGAGTTTAACGTATATGTAGGATATAATAAAATAGAAGTTCTGAAATAACTGAAGTCATCAAGATATCCAAATATACAAGCTAATGCATCACGTTCAAGAATTTAACATTTCTCTCACCAAACGTTATATTTTGAAAGAATTTATCGTAAACTTTCAAATCCATAATATTAATTATAGCTTACGTAAAATGTACTGCTAATATATTTTAATCGAGCATTTTTCTTGTGTAGAACGCATATAACTGCATAAAACTTTATATGAAATATGATTTCTAAAATTTATTCACCAATATTGTTATATTCATCCTTTAAGATACTTTATATGTTTTACAAGAAATACAGTCATCTATTATTAGTAAATTCTCCTATTGCTAATCAAATATCATATCCTGAACAAATATCATTTTCAATTATGAACTTGACAGTGTTTTCATTCTAAACGTTTAATATTGAAAAGTGAATGACACTAATTATATCCAGAAAGTGTAAATCACTTTTATAACAATATCTTATTTACATATCAGAACAATGATGTACGGAAGACCATCCTCGAGTTGTCTATGCTCGTTAACTGATGACTTCTTCCAAAAAAAAAAAAAAGGAGAATCTTGAATTTCGGAGAGAGATAAGTAATAGTGACTTAAGTATATTACTCTAAATATATATTCTTTCTTTTAGATGATGTTCTAAAAAGCCTAATAATTTTTTACATTTATGTTCAATGTTCAATAAAAAACATTCCGTATATATTTAATGTTTATGTGGATTGCATATCAGCAAAAGTAAAAAAAAATGAATTAATTCTATAAGTTAGACATAAATAAGTAAGTTTTTTTTTTAAATGTGGTTTCTAGTAATATGTTTGAATTTCGAAGACATAATTTTATTTATGTGAGAAAATTGTGTTTGTGCATATATATACATATATATATATATATTTGCTTGTAACTTTGTCAAAAATAATTATTATATAATTTGACATTGGTTTCTTAATATTTTCTATTACTTAAAATATTATTTTGTAACATTACATTACAATAAATGTTTTCTTTTTTTAAATAATAATATATATATATATATATATATATATATATATATATATATATATATATATATATATATATATATATATATATATATATATATATATATATATATATATTAACTTAATTTAATTATAAGTTTGAGAACTTTTAATTGTATGAACTATTTTTACCACACATATATGCATAACGCATGCTTTATGTCAGACAACAGTAATTTTAATATAAATAGATAAGAAGTTACATTTTTATTAATTGGTATATTAAATATTATACCTTCAAAACTCATCCATATTTCTTCTGAACAGCTTTTAAACATTTCTTAAAGGATTTAGAAAAACTTATTACATTAACATTTACAGTATCACAGATTATTTTATAGGAAAATATAAGCTTATTTTCTATTCTAAAGTCCTAAAAAACATGAAGTCTTAGAAATGTCAACGCAATATCAGCTGCATTGAGAAAAATAACCCATATTTAAAATATTATATCCCTGAAAGTACCATCTTAGGGAAATCGCCTAAGAAGATGAAAACACTACGGGAACTTTAAATTTTGCTTGTTCAAAATTTCTTTCGAGTGAGTTCCTGCTTAAAATATCTCCAAGATTTTTCTCTGCTGTCCGAGGAACCGTTGCCACTTCAGCAACAGAAAATGCCGACCACGCAGAAGTCGCATAAATCTAGCGAGAAAAGGAACATTTTATCGTCTGCCGACCACATAAGCGGATTACTGGAAGAAAGATGTCGAAGCTTTGGTCGCGTTCGGAGACCTAATCTGGTCAGATTATTTTAGCCGAAGCGAGAGGCAAGAGAAAGGAAATGGCGAAGAAAAATATTTTGGTTGAGGAAAGAAACTGTAGAGTGGTGTACAAGAATTACAGCCGATCGAGCAGAAATTTTCCTATATTCGTCGAGGAAAAGTATTTGAGATGTCACTGGAAACCGTTTTGTGAAGTATCATGATGTTTATTTTTAAAGATTCTGTTGTTTCCGTTTTCTCACGTTTGTTGTTTTGTTTTTGGCTTTTACGGTTGTCTTCTTTAGTTTCAAAAAGTAATATTAAACAGTAAGAACTAGGGAATGAATTCAGAAATGATAAGTATTTTATGAATGGAAATGTTATCGCAAAAGAATGATTTCAGAAAAATTGTCTTCCCCTAAAATATAAAAATTAAGTCAAATACTTTTTTTATGAACAATATTTTCTGTATCACTTAAAATTTAATTTTAATCGCATTTAATAAGTTTCAACTTCTAAATCATTAAATGTAATTAAATATCACACACACACACACACACAAAGTTGAATGAATCATAAAGAATATAAATTCTTACAGATTAAATTGAGAATATTGTTAGATAAACTCACTGAATTTTAGAGCCCTTTTCAATAGACTTCTACATGAGCAATGTTCGTAATATGAAGAATATCAAGACAAAGGACTCCAAGACAGTTGCCAAAATGGGTATAACAAAATGACTACATAATAAAAGCTCTGAAGATACCCTTGTTACAAGATACTAAATCTGTATCATCAATATTTATCGTCAAATCTTTTGCCATGCCAAGGTAACCGATTCTACACCAAACGCAAGATAGACACATATGTTATTGTAATATAAATACGTAAAAAAAAGTTATATTTCTGTTGTATCCATTTTATTATTTAACTGTGTTAATTTTGCATAATTTCATTGCAGTTCATGAAAATGTAACAAGTATTGTTAAATAAAATATATAATAAATGGGCATTTATACGGTTCATTCAGCTTAGAGACTAATGATTTTGAAGATTACGTAAATGATAAATATTATATATATATATATATATATACATATATATATATATATATATATATATATTAATCTATAGTGTTATGATTCTAGTCTCTTCTTATATAATTATTTCTGCTATTTAACAAATAAGTGCTGATTTTGCATGCAGATTATTTCAAAGTCTTAATGTTTTAAAATCAAGGCAGCTAAAGTAGTTGATATGAGAAGGGTACTCATTTAAGCCACAATTATCAGTTCCTCATACATTCGCAATTATTTAATTGTAAAGATTACTTTGTAGAAATCTTTTATGGAAACAATACATTAATTGAAATTTAAAACTGTAACTATTTTCACTTATGTTTAAATATATTGTATAAAATATGCTCATTTTACGAAAATAAATGAGATAATTGTCACAAAATCATGTTTTGAAAATCATGACAGAGGTTTTAAATAAAAATATACTGTTGTAAAATGACAAAACAAGTTAAGGATTTTTTTTCCCTTTTTATAAGACGATAAATTGAATTTTGTAATACAAATTTTTCTTGTTTAGAAAATTTAACTTTATGTATGTTTTACTTTCTTCAAAGTATTTAGATTTAAGTTTGAAAATTTTACGTAAGAATTTTTAGATTTAAATATCCAATATTTTAATAATTTTTAACCCATATACTAATGTGATCAATATTAGATTATGTACGTTATCTTCAGAGTAATAAAAAATGTTTTCTTTTCCTCTTTAGATTGCTATGCTTATTATATAGAAAAGTAAAAGTAATTTAACTATTTTTTGATTATATTTTAAAAAGCAATTATATATATATATATATATATATATATATATTATATAATATATATATATATATATATATATATATATATATATATATATATATATATATATATATATATATATATATATATACATATACACACACACATATATATATAGATATATATATATATATATATATATATATATATATATATATATATATATATATATATATATATATATATATATATATATACATATATATATATACTTTTATTTTAATCAGAGCACCACGAAGGTGATAGTACGTCTTTGCGCTTTTTTAATACTATATTTTAATCGAATAGATGGCACCACTAAAGTAACCACTTCCTCGATTTTGACGTTCCTCTAAAGGGGGAGGAAATTTTCTCAGAGACCAGGAATTCCGATTCCACTGATTTAACGAGCACCATTGATTTCACATGTACTCGGTAGGACTTTGGCGGTATAGGGAATTGAACCCTGACCTTACGGATGGAAGGCCGATGGCCTAAACACTAGGCTACCAATGTCCTATATATATATAAATATATACATATATATATATATATATATATATATATATATATATATATATATATATATATATATATTATTTTAAAATTTTATTTTTCTTAAAAGTTTAATTTATAGATTTATTTAATAAAATACACATCGTTGAACTTAAGCAAAAGAATAAGCGTTGAACTTAAGCAATATAATAATAATAAGCAAAGTATAATAAGATCTTTATTATCTCTTTTTTGTATATCTGTTTTATTCAGTATCTAACGGAAACAGTATATTAAATTAACTTCTAATAAATCACTCATCATTAGTATATATAACTCATGCGCACAATAAGGATAAAAATATTGCTTTATCATCTCATAACATTGAATTTATTGCATTAATAACAGATATATATGACTTCATATGTCTGATGTTATCTCTTCATGACAGTTTTATCTCTCGCAAAATTAGAGGCAAAAGAAGTAGAATACATCATTCGCAATTAGCGTCAATAGTATCTAATAATTTTACCTTAAAGTTCATATAAATGCATAAGACAAATATGAATATAAAGTGTTTTTTTGTAGTAAGTGTTTATTTATTCTCAATGCCTCCTATATTGTGCTTGGGATTATATTAAGAAATATGTACTTGGTACTTGATTTATAATTAGGAAGTAATGGAGTGAATAATTACGATGTATATTTCTGTAACATATGATGCAATTAATAGTAAGAATCACGCAAACCTTTAAAATGTTTGCTATCATTGTATAATTTAAAATTCACTTTATCACATAATTTTAAATTATAATGCCTAAAGCTCATTAAATATATATTTTTTTAAATTTTAAATACGAAATACGTAGAAAAGATGTTTGCATAGAGGTAACATTAATTTAACTTAGATACGTTCTATATCTTTATTAATTTATACTCTTTTTCAAAAATGATATGAACTTTAATTTTTTCTATTTAAATATCTTCACATTAAAATGAAATTTATAATTGCAATATTAATATAAAATTTGAGGAAAACGTTTTCAAATCAGTTTTAAATTTAAAGATTTTTTGTATCAACAAGATATTCAAATAAATATTATCTTCATTTGTTATAAAATTTAATTTTTAATTATTTTTTTTTATTAAAAATATCATTATCTTTAACTAATTATATCATTCATTCACCATTTTTAGGCAAATTCTTAACATAATTTTAAAAAAAATACTATTTGTCAAGACAATTTGTACAAAATAGTATAACATAACTGTAACTGATTCATATAGAGTCAATGACATAACAAACTCACAAAGCAGAAAATGCCGAATAAATTGAAAATACCAAAGTATTAGTAACCTTCGGGAAACTCATCAGACATATAAGCTCCCTCTTTCTCTTAAAGATAATAATGTGTCTTTTCTCAAAACCGTAAGCACCTGATAGGAAAATATGTCCGAACTCAGATGTAGGCAATTTGGGGCTCGCGAAGATTACGCTCAAAAGAGCTTCATCAGAAGATTCTCGAATCCCCCAGGGAATGCGCTCTGATTGGTGTTGACTCTCGTTGTCTCAATCCTGTCGATTCTTTGAGAAGCAAACTGAAGGAAGTCTCTAACATAAATCCTATCACTTTTTCTCTGTTACTCTAACAAGACCAATCAGCCTAAAAATAAAGAATGAATTAACATTTAATGAAAAAATTCTAGTTAATTGTATAAAATGTTAACAAAAACTACTAGAAAGCCTTCATATAAAACTGAAATTCAGTTGGTTAGATTAATATAATATTTTGATTTTATAAATAATGTGTACGTGTTTGTTAACTTTACTAGATATTTGTGTTATTATAATTTTATAGAGAGTGAAAAATATATCCTGAATTTATTTTTGGTGAACACTCTTATTTCTGACGACTGATTGTGTGTACCTAAACTTTTAAGTAATATTATGATTATTTCAATGTATTATAATTTTTAATTTTAGAAACTATAAGAAAATATTTAATATTATAAGTTATCTTCAAAACATATTCTATTTTATGAAGGTATATGTATATACGATAAAAATATTTCTTTATATCTAAGAGTTACTACAATCATTTTCGGGAAAATTTATTATTTCATATTAATACACACACACACACACACACACACACACACACACACACACACACACACACACACACACACACACACACACACACACACACACACACACACACACACACACACACACACACACACACACACACACACACACACACACACACACACACACACACACACATCAGTCATTCACGAAATTAAGTAAGCTTTATAGTTTTAATTGAGATATGGTTCAACTCAATGCCCTCCCACACACACAATTAACATTTTTGATATCAGGTTTCATAATTTAATGATATATTGCCTATTTAAAAATAGTAATTTTTTAAAAGATTTTAGGATGATGTCCAATATAAAAGCATCTTCAGTAGCCGTTTTAAACCTTTGAATTATATGCCAGTATAGTTAAAAAAAACTCTTAGATGTATGTTATTTATATAATCATGTAATTTTATTAAACTATCCATTAATTAATTTCTATTTTTTTACCATCGAGTAAAAAGTACTTGAAGCAGTCCAAAGATTCCTGATATTTCTTGACTAGTGTCAATACTAAAGAATTTTTTCCAAATTTATTACATTATTGATAATTCATTAAAAAAATAAAATTGTTAATTCATAATAGAAAAAGCTGACTGAGATTTAGTACTTGTTTGGTGGCATCAGTAAATCGTTCAATGTTTTCTCACAAAACGAAATTTATTTCACCTACTTTTACTTCATGTATTTTTGTGCAGTTCATCAGTTTGACCACCTAAATAAATCCCTAAATCTTAAATAAAGAGACAGAATGTAAACTACACAAATTTAGGCTTTTGTATATGATCACATGTCTCTTTGCTCGAATAGATTATTAAAAAATTTTGAGAATGTATTGAATTACAATTTAAATTATATAATTTTGACGAATTTAAAAGATATTTATTAATATGATAATATTATTAAAATTTATACTATACTATTGAAATAAAAATAGTTTTTTTTAACATTTACTCGATTACAGTGCTTATTGAATGTATCTAAAAAGAGTTATTGACATCGGTTCTCTCATTAAATCTTAATCGAAGAACCGCGTTCTTGAGAATAGAATATCTCGTAGTTGGTGCTAACTGTTAATCCTTTTCTACATTTATATATTCAAATCAGTTTTTAGGATCATTTAACGCTATTTGCTCTTTACCAGGAGTCAATAGATTTAATCATTTATTCAAGCTTATAAAGAAATTAGAACGCACTGGATATTCAAATAGACTATTTATTAATTGAAATACTTTACAACAGTTATCTCTCTGAAGTGTGATATGAAATGCTGAGCAAGATGGATATTTATTTTCCTTAACGTTCTTTAACAGACGAGCGTAAAGGTAATATTCAAAAATGAATATTGTCGAATAAATATGATCAATTAGATGTATTCCCTAAGTAAGAAAATTTCCTAGAAATTTCACTGTAAACTTTTTCATATTGCTAAGTCTAGTGCAATTTTCTAAGTTATAAGCAACGAAAGTATGCGAGGTAAATGAAAGGGCATTTTCTAGGATTCTTTTCATTAGAAAGTGAATATATAACCTATGAAAAGCCTCAATAAGAGTCATAGCAGTCAGGTTTTTTAAAATGTCGTAAAGCAATTTTCAGCTATTCAGTGGTTTAAAAACTCATTTTAAAATATTATACTGTGTTATCATTCAAGCAACAGAAATAAACAGGCAACAAGAGCGAAAAAAAAACTATATATAACAGGTGTCAAGCTTCTTATTCAGAGATTTTTTGAAGAAATTAATGCTGTATTTCATATGTAATTCTGATATATAATGTAAGGCATGGTGAATGCTAGTATTACAATGATTACTGTAAAGCTTTTAAAATAAAAATGGCCTATTAAAATTTCTTATAAATTCATTGCTCAATATACGATTTCATAGATATTATGAACACAGATCACTTTTTAAATGTCATCTTTCACCTTTAATGCTTTCTCTTGCTCAAAAACAGCAGTGCATAGGATTGACTTGTAAAATGTGATTTGCAACTTAATCTTTTGCACCAATTTAGGTAACTGTTCTATTATCTACAATATATATATATATATATATATATATATATATATATATATATATATATATATATATATATATATATATATATATATATATATATATATATATATATATATATATATATTGTAATTACTTTGCTTTCTAAAGAAATCAGCATCATTTAAAATAACATGAAATAACTGTAAGTTTGTTATTTATCACAACAAAAATGAGTCTAAGAAATAATAAACAATTCTTCTCGATGTTCATTCCAGATTGAAATTTATAACACTCAAATTCCCTGGAAAGTATAGAAGGAAGCACCTTGTTATTTATAAGTTAATAAATTATATATATATAATATATATATATATATATATATATATATATATATATATATATATATATATATATATATATATATATATATATATATATATATATATATATATATATATATATATAAATATATATATATGTATATATAAATATAAATATATATATATATATATATGACTTTTTCACTTTAATAAAATAAACAGAATAATTTTGTGTGTTTGGTATCATTATTATATAAATATTAAAATAAAAATGCATTAAATTTATTAAATTCCTTATACTATTTCAGTTTTCTCTCTAAAATCCTAAATCCGTATTATAAAATATTAATTTTACTTCCAGGAATTTTTAATATTAGGAAATAAAATAAAATCTGATTATTGGATTTCTGCAGAAAATTGATTAAATTTCACCATTCTTTTTGCATTTTTTTATTTTTGTCAATTTTATTTCTACACAAGCTTTGAGATTAAACTTAACATTACAATTTGATTTTTCTTTACGTTAGCAAGAAATTTTTTTTATGAGAGCTCATTTTTAAAATAATGATAAAGATTGTGATGATAGGATTTTATGATGATAGGGATTGTGTGATTAAAATTCAACATGAGTACCTATAAAGGTTATATTCGTTTGTATGAAATTTATTAGTAAAGGAAATTTTTTCTTTCTATTGATGCATAAATGAAGTGTAGATTACCCTGCTTTTATAAGTTATAATCTATATATTATTAGATAATTTTGAAACTAAAAAAATTGTCATTTGAAATGATTTTAGTAATGACGATAATAATTCTTGAATATAATGTTTGGAATAATGGCGCTTTTTGTTCCGTTTTAAATCTTGCATCATAATATTGAAGAAACAAATTCATGCAAATTACATTACCGATTGATAAAGAAAATGTTTGACCTTTAAATTTTACACTATTCGAAATATTCCCAAAAAATGAACTGAGGAAAAGGAGCTTGATAAAAAAGGATTTTTATATATTATTTTAAATACATTAGAAAATAATATTTGGGTAAAAACATTGAAATAATATACAACTATACTTCATAATATTTTCAGTAGTAATTGCAGTACTTTATTATAAATTTAATTGTTGATGTTCTTGCTTGAAAAATGTCCCGAAAAATTTTCTTTTTTAAAAAAATGTTTAACCACACTTATCGTCAGCAACGATTAGCAATTTACAATGGACCCCATGAAATTACCATAAGAAAGAGGAAATAATAATATCGTGACTCCAATGAAGGCGAAAGTTTATTCGTATTTTCTTTAAATGGATTTTAGAAGATTTTTTTTTCTTTTTGGAGTTGTAATGAAGATTAAATCTTTCTCTCCATGTAAAAACGTAACTTATGATTTAAAACTGAATGAGTTTTTAAAACTAATAATAGAGTCATTTTTCTTTTTCTTTCTTTGATAAATAATAGATTAAAATAATAACTGTTGACAAAGGTAAAATTTTATGCTTATTATTCCTTATATATTTGTGAGAGATGTTATACATTTTTTAAGAATTCTTTTCTTTTATCTGGTTTCCCTGAAAAATCAATGTAAAATCTGTGACCATTGTTATTGTCTTCCATTATTGTGGTTTAAAGTAAAAATTTGTCACATAAAAATTAAAAAAAAAATTATGAAATTATTTCAAAATAGATATTTTTATTAATATAGTAGAAGTTTTTACTTTAGAAGTAAATTATTGTTGATAAGTTAGGGAATATTTTATCGGTTTCATATTAAGGTCATTTCTGATAGAAATACAGAATTCGGTACAAATTTGTAAAATTATGTAATATTCTAAAATAACATAATTGATCAATAAATGATGAATAATTTAAATAAGTTAATGTAGTATTTTGTGTACGTTTCGCTTTCATTTGAGGGGGATACTCCTACTTTTTTGTAAACTTTGTATTGTGATTTTAAATCTTTCAAATACAAGATTTTTTGATCATCTAAAACAAATTTTTATTTATTTTCACTAAAATTTATTAAATTAATTAAAAGGAGTTTTTGTTTGTATTTTTTCGGATTTAATTAACATATTTCGTGATATTATGAAACAAAACAGGTAAAACATTGCACAATAAACGAGATACAATGAACACAATTTTGACAATTAAAATATGGATTATCGATAAAATGAATAAAAAAGAAAAATATTATAAATACAAAAAATTTTAATAAATATATGTCAAGTGTTTCTTAAGTGTATGAATCCCTACGAAATATATATTCAGCACATTTACACAAAAAGGCGAAACTATGATAATCGTTACCTTCAGAGCTGAGGTGAAACAAGTTTAGATTGCTTATAAATAACCAATGATTAAATGTTGTAGACAATAATCATAGAATTTCCTCTGTAGCTTTTAAAAAATAGGGAATTGAGATATTTTATGCAAGCTTGTATTTTTGAGAATTAATTTATTGTTACTAAATACACCAAACCGGATCTTCTAAGCTATAATAGGCTGGTATAATCTCTTACAGGCTGGTATAATCTAACTATAGGGAAATTCATATTACAATACAGAAATATGTAAATGCCTTTGTAAATTTTTAAAAATTTCATATTGTGTTTCAATAGATTTCAGATATTTGATACTTTTACATTGATTTAAAATTAGAGTTCAAATTATTAACATCTGCATTAAATACAAACTTACATTAATATTATATGTATAACTGTTTCTATCTTTATGCTTAATAGCAACAAGTCTCAAAATTATATTTAAAAATAAAATTTCTTACTGTTTCTTGTATGAATTAATATTTTGATAATTTAGTTGATAAATTTAATAATTTACTTTTTAATATTATTGATAATATTTAAGTTTTTAATTGAAGTAAACGATCCTAAGTAAAGCAATATCAATAAATCGTCTAAATGTAAATTGCTCCCTCCAATATCTTAACTGTTTATTATTTTACTGTGGATTTAAAATATAAAGATCATTTTAAAATTTAACAATGTATTCTTTTTATTTTATTTTGCTTTTTTGTCAAAAGAGCAGTCAAGTCTAAAGTTACAAGAGTTGTAAAACGACCTTTGGTATATTTAAGGGAAAAAATATCGTCAGGTGAAAGAAAAATCAGGGAACAGAATTCATGAAAAACTTTTGGAAAATGAACTACAGAAGTATAGTGCTTTTTCTTTATATAGATAAAATCTCTTAACTTTTTACTGCTAGAAATTTGACCTGGAAGGCAAATTCACTTTTTCTTGCAAAAATATCTTTTCTTTATATTTGAAAAGAAAAAGTTCAAAAGATTTGAAATAATGCTTAACATTTCTTTTGTTCTATTCAAATGAGGCTGAAACCATGTGAGACATTTCTGTGATTCAACTTTGGTTGGAATGCAATCATTATTTAAAGGGGAAAAAATGAAGCTCGCATATGTTTATGTCGAAAATCTTTTCAAATAGTAAAATATGTAGCGTAATTACAAAATCAGACTAATAATTTTTTAAAAAATGCCATATGTAAGTAATTGAGTCCAATTGTATGCAATTGACTTTATTAATAAATGACTCAATTAGCAAAATAAATCTACAATAAATAACAAAACTAATCTAGTTAAAATTTAACAATATCAGCATTAATAAAGAAAACATAACACGTAGTTTATTTTGTTGATAATATAAATAGGATTATTGTAAGCTGTTCATTTTCTTTTTCTATTTAACAATACATTAATTATGTAGTATCAGTTTTGAGCTACAATAATATTTAGCAATTTAAATACAATTTTAAAGAATCATTCCCGAAGAACTTACAAGATTTCAAATAAAAATTGACTCTAATCAACATTTTTAAATTCTAATTCTTGCTCTAAATAAAATTTCTTGCATAGGTAATAAAAATCAGATGAATTTATCAATTAAAAAATTTTGATATAGTACTTTTTATCAAGCACAGTACAAAATATTTTCATGGGACTCTTTACAAATGTCTATACTTTAAATGAATACCTATATTTATTTAAGATTATACCAGGTCTAACAAAGTAAAACTCCTTTTCTATTTATTTAGAATTCATTTTAAGGATTTGTGCAATAAAATATAATATGTTATTTAATATTTTGTACCTTACATCAATTTGGAAAAATGCCTTCATATTTGATATAATTTGATATATATATATATATATATATATATATATATATATATATATATATATATATATATATATATATATAATGTATATATATATATATATATATATATATATATATATATATATATATATATATATAATATATATATATATATATATAATATATATATATATATATATATATATATATATATATATATATATATATATATATATATATATATTTACCATATTAATATATATAGTCATATTTTTAATTTACAATTATGATCCTTTCAAATGTAGCTTCAAAATGTACTTTTTACTAGACATAAAAACAGAATTGCTCTGTCTAGATGGTTTTATTGAATAAAAATTATTATTTTTAAAAGATTTTCACATTAAAATAAGTAATTTCTTATAACAGAATCTACAATAATAGTGATTTAACAATATATTGTAGAATGCATATTAATATGATTTGTATTATAAATTACATATTTATGTAAATCTAGATGTAATTGATATAAGGTTTGTTTCATGTTAATATAAATATAATTAACAAGAGAATATATTATTTCATTTCTCTGTTTTGTAAGAAATTGATATAGAAAATTCTTTGCTTTTTACGTGTTTAGTGTGTTACAAAATAGATTTATGAAAGCTAGTCTGTCGAGATTAAAACTAGTTCCTAAGAAAGCATTTGGCAAAATAAATGACTTTATTAAATTACTTACTGTATGCTTGAATTTTTATCATTTATCAGATGTATATTTTAGTGGTGTCATATAATTTCTCATAAATAATTACAGGTTTAAAATTGTTTATTATAAAAATAAATCATTTATAGCAAAAAAAATAATTATAATTCAAACTATATTTAAATAAAAGTAAAGATGATAATCATTGATTTAAAATTTCACTTCAAATTGAAATGAATTACTTATTAATGTTTTCTTAAAAATTTAGAAATATTCATGATAATTCTTTAGAATACAATTATAACTTTATTTGAGTGTATTTATATTGAGTTTGAGATAAAATGTTTTTATAAAATATTTTGTAATTTTTAACTTTAATGAACTGAAATTTGAAATAAGGAAATTTATAATATAATCCGGTTAAAATCTATAAAATATTAATAAAACATGTTTACATTCGTTTCCTTTAGTATTGAAGTATTATTCTAATAAATATATTTCTTTTAGATCATTTTAATATCATAGAGTAAATAAGCATTGAATTCCCAATGAAATATTGTCTAAATACTCTTTCAACACATTTCTTTTTATTAAATATTTTAAGTTTTTTATTGTGTTCTCATTTGCTTATATTGACTAAGCGCAGTAAAAGATGAAATCAGTTCACCTTAATTAATTTGCTTATTTTTGTAAGATTAAAAGATGTTTCTTTGACGAAATCATTCAAGATTATATTTTTATAATTAGATTCATATCTTAGTATAAAGATTCATATATTAGTATAAAGGCAGAAGTTTCCATAACACAAAACAAAATATTCATTGCAGAAATAAATTATGATTATTAAATTATGAATAAATTAATTTATGCTTTCTTATCCTTCCACATATTTTTAATTGTTTTTGCTCATGGATGTACTAATTTTATATATGGTTTTATAATTTTATTTACAATTCCTTTAGTCTCATTTATTCATCGATAACTAATAGTGTCCAACTTGCTTTCAATAAACAGATTCATTTTGTTTTATTTATATTAGAATACAATATCATATATCCATGAGCTTTCAAATATAAGGTGTCAAAGAAACAATTTTAGACTTTACATTAATAATACTTTTCAATCCAATTATATCTTAAATATTTTGTACACAAGAATTTTCATTTTACAACCGCAAATTGACAGCTAAATTGTGTAAATTTATTTACGCAGAACTGTGTATGTTTAATAACAGATCTATTTTGACATTTGGCCACATGATTTGTGCTTGTTTTTTGTTAATTTAATCGCTACATTCTATTAGTTCAAGTACTGTTAATAATTTTTCTTTCATACGTCCGTTAATTTCATTCAAATAAATGTTGATGCTTAAACAATGCAATTTTGAGGCTATATATTTTACAGCTTTACTTTCACGTTTAATAAACACTGGCTAATTCTTAAAATAAGTGTAGCCAGAGAGAATTTTTAACACTTCTTTTAACGTTATTTGAAGTCATTTATTATATAATCTTATTAATATAGATGGCAATCTGTTCAAATAATAATTTAGCCGGTATGTTCCTACTGTAAAATATAATTTTTTATCTCCAGTGGCAGATTAGAAGATAACTGTAGTCAAAATAACAAACGTTGAAACTAGAACAAAGGTAACATGAAGTCAGATAACAAAATTGAAACTATAAATCGTTCATTTTGAGTCGAACCCTCCAGCAAGTCTCCCAATGGTGTTCAGAGCTCTCAGTGTATGGCAGTGACTCAAATAGTTCATGTTCATTTCCTTTCATATGTTACATAGTTGGACAAAAAACATAACAGTATTTTTTATATGAGATGGATGCTTAGAGATAAAATCGTAATTAGTAGTGAATCAAAAAATAGCAGTAGTTCTGTTTTTTTTTTTGTATAAAATAAAATGTATGTTATTTCATGTATCTCATGGATTTGAACAATTTATTTCTTGTCTTTGTTTGCCTAGTTTATGTTTTTTCAACAATTCTTGCTAAGTCATGTTTTGGTTAGGTTCTAGTACAGCCCACAACACTGTCACACACAATTGGCGCAAATGATTTTGGTTGGCGATAATTGTGGTCTGCGTCAATCTTAGCAACTCTATATCAATACACGTTATAATAAACCAAACTATTTCTGGAACTTTATCCCGGTTTGGCACTTTACTTCAATTTGTCTCCAAGAGTTTGGGTTCATTTAGGATTTTAACACATGTTTTAATTAAATGTTTGGTGCTATAATAAATAGGTTTATCTGCTATTTGTTTTCATTTCCTTTCTTCAACAGGGAATCAGTCATTTCATTTCACTATAGTCCACAGTGTTCTAGTATCCATTACAAAGCAAAATCTTTATGTTTATCAATTAATTTATTGAGGGTCAGACAAGTATTTAAAATATCGATTAAAAAAGTAACTTTAGATGAAGCTATATTCAGGAAGGCAACCCTTGAATCAGAAAATATAAAATCCCTTAAAAATATTTCAAACCCATAATAAAGCTGTGACAGAGCGAATTAAATAGCTAAGGTCTCCCTATTAAAAGCTGTTTTATAACTTTCGGCAAGAATATAGAAAGTGAAGAGTCTACAAAAGACACTAAGGCCAGCCTTGGTACATTAAATCAACTTGGAACTATCTGTAAATATGTGGAGCCACTCATTTTCTGTGGGTACAATTAATTCATAGTCTTGAAGGCTACAGAGTTTAAAATTAGGTTGTTAGTTTCTTTCTTAGATATCACTCCTATGCCCTTTTTCCCTTCAGTTTGATTTTGTGATTTCATGAGATCATCCTTTCAAGTCTTTCTTAAGTTCAAAATGTTTTGATCTAATTAAAAAAGTTTCAAAAATTAAGGCAGTTTTGAATTTTGCATTCTTTTTGATAAAATATTTAATCTTCTTGAGTCGAACGATATCATAAGTGCATCTCTCGAAGTTCTTTTGTTAAGTCGAATACCCATCATTTCTATATTATACGAATTAACATTACAAATATATCTGAATATCACGCAAATAATAACTGGATCATCAAATTAAAAAAAAACGCATCTTTCTTTCGAAATAGAATGTTTCAATGTTCAGGGCCAGTGTTTCTGGCTAGAAATATATGCCCATGAGTCATCATGATTTTAGTGTTCTAAATTATATAGGAAGATGATTTAAAAGGATTAAAATTTTAAAAATTTGAATATTAAGGTGAAGTATAGAGATCCATTAATTGTGCAATATTTTCTCTTATTTTTTATTTTTAATGTTTTTTAAATTGCATTTTTAATTAATTCACTTAAACAAATAATGCAATTACACAAAAGCTATTACTAAATGTCTACAATAAATTAATTAATACAGTTTTAGTTAATGAGCTTAAAACATATTGGAAATTAATAATATCGGTTAGATTACATTGCTCGTGCACGCGCGCTCTTTTTAAGAAATTTGCTGTAAAACAGAAATATAATTGCTTCATCGTAAAATTTCTAACATAAAATTTTAATGTTCAGTTACAATACAAATAGTAGTAAATGTTCATTCACAGATATATAAAACTGTCAGGATTTAAAAATATTAGCAAATATATTTACCGTGGAAACAATGGCTGTCACGTTACAATTTCATAAATATTGGTAAAAGAGATTTAAAACAGGTGTTTTCAGAACAATGAAATGCACAATTTCTTAATCCTTAATACTAGTTTATTGATGACGTGTTTATTCTTTCGAACTTCTTCCAAAATAAAAGTAAATTCTATAACTGAACTCATTTTGGTCTTTACTTTTCTCATTCGACATACAAATACAATGGGAGGCGTTTGGCTTTGTCGGTTTGGAAATCATTATAATCAAAATCACGCGTATTGAGCTCAAATTTCGACTTAACACAAGAGGTGTCATATTCAGTAAATGGATAGAACATTTGATAGTTCCTGGTTAAAATGTTCTCCGAAGGAAATAATATCTTTAGGAATGTCAGGCAAAATATCTGGTTCTGCTTTATAAAAAGCTATCTTATTAATAAAAAACTAATTAAGATTGTCTTAAGCTTTCACTCTTTAATAATAGCTATGAAAAAACATGAATAAATGTTTCTTAAAATAACGCAGATATTTTATAGTAAATATTTTCATTGTAAATGTCATGTATATCATCTGAAGAATTCGCTTATAAACTCACACTTAAAGACATTATATTTATGTTTTTTTATATAAATACACACATTCATGTATATATAAATATATATATATACCTATTTACAAAAACCAATATAACGTGGTTGGTATGATGGTTAATACATAGTATATCCCCCAAACGATGCAATACAACGCCTAGGCATGCTGATTATCCAATTATTGATCTGATATTGGGGAATATTTCACCACTTATTAAGCAATACTCTCCGAAGTTCTGATAGGTTGGGTTGACGGGCTGTAATTGGCCAAGCATGTTACGCACATGCCCTATTGGATTCAAGTCCAGTGAGTATGCTGCCCAGTCTATTCGGGTGATGTCCTCCAAATGAAGGCGTTCGTCTATTATGTTTGCACGGTGAGCACGGGCGTTGTCCTCCATAAGCAAAAGTTCTGCAACCATGGCACCCCGAATAAAACTTACATGTTGTTCCAGAATGACGTAGCGATAGATGTGGCCTGTCATGGTTACATTCTGAACATGCAGCTTAGTTCTGGAATCCAGCATAATTCCTCCCCAAACGAGCAATCCTACTCCAACGTAATAGGGATGTTCAATGGTGTTCTCTTAATAGTAACGGGTACCTGACCTTCTCCATATGAAAATCCGGTGAGAATGTGAGTGAAAGCTAAAACTGGACTCGTCAGAAAACATAACTTAAGACTACTCTTGTGGTGTTCACAATGCATGCTCTCTACTCTAGGTTAACCGCAGACGACAGTAGTTTCAGTAAGTGGAACATATCTAACAGGGCTACAAGCATATAGATCAATGTGCTCTAAGCGTCTTTACACGATCTGCCTTGAAATTGTCGCACCCGTAGCTGAAGAGATAGGTTTGATGCTGCGCTACATCTTTTTCTTTTGGTAGTAACCGCCATATACCGGTCCTCATTCAGCGTTGTATTTCGGGGATGACATGTGCTGTAATGTCTAATCAAGATAATTACGGTTCCAAGATGATGGTAATTATCCAAAATAATTTCCGTCAGCTTGTAACCGTTTCCAAAGCCTAGAGATGACGCTTTGGGTGATTCCCAATGCCTCGGGTACTTCCAGATGGGTACGTCCATGGCCGATAATTCTACCACGTAAAAATCATCCAAATGCTTCCTTTGTGCCATAACTATGAACTTATTGCACTGAAACGCATTTAAAGCTCTTGTGAACAATTTTACTTCTTTGCAATCATTCCTTAAAATCTCCTCATGTGACGTACTATCGGGGCCATCTTGTGGTTTTTTGTAATTTGCATATTTTTCTTCAAGATGCGTGTGCTAATTCTACATGCAAAATTTTTATTTTGGAGTTCAATTTCTGTGTGTTTCTAAATTATTCTTAATTTATGAACATGATTATATGATCGATACATAGATAGAAATTTGTTCAAAATATTGTACGAAAATAAAAACAAAACAAATAAAAAACTTTGAAAATATTATTAGCATATCCGATGCCTTAATTATTTTTTTAATAATTTAACATTTATCTTGATAATAAAAATCGATATATTATAATTGTATATCAAAATATGTCTGGATAACTTAAATATAAAAATAAAAATCATATGCTGATTTATTTAATCTTATGCAGTTGAATATTATTATTACTGATAGATCCTCACATAATGTAAATGTAACATGAAAAAACGCAAATGACCAAGAAATTAGTTAAAAACACATGGGATAATTGACTTTGAAATGTTCAGAAAAATGAACAAATACCAGATAAAAACACATTAAAGTAATATTACAATAATAATTTCTGTAAAGTACATGATGCATTTTAATTGTTAATGTGGTTTTGCACATGATAATCGTTTCTATCAGAGACTAAGGCAAAGAAAAGCATTGGCTAAATGTTTTGTTATCTTTATCATAAAGTACAAGTTATAAATGACTCAAAAGAAATATAAATTATCATTCTATTTCCTTATAAATAGAGAAAAAAATTTCTATTCAAAATTATATATATATATATATATATATATATATTATATATATTATATATATTATATATATATATATATATATTATATATATATATATATATATATATATATATATATATATATATATATATATATATATATATATATATATATACATATATATATATATATATACATACATATATATATATATATATATATATATATATATATATATATATATATATATATATATATATATATATATATATATATATATATATATATATATATATATATATATATATATATATATATATATATATATATATATATATATATATATATATATATATATATATATATATATATATATGTATATGTATATATATATATATATATATTAAACTATATATATTAAACATTAACAAAGAATTATTTAAGCATATACGAACAAACTTTAAGTGAAATATAAATTAGTATAGATGAATTAATAATTCTAACATTACAACTTTAATGTAGATAGCTAAAAGTATATTTGTTTAAATTAGTTTTCTTAATAATAAAAGCTATTTATTTTTACAAAATCTGAATTACTTTCTTAGACACTTTGAGGTAAAAATATCTAAAAAATAATTAATTAATAAATAAATGAATGAAGTGAAATGTTGATGAGTTATGCAAATTAAAATATCATTCTATCAATAGTTAATGGTTGATGTGTGGGGATTATTTTAATCAAATTAAAATAATTACAAATAATTCTTTTAAATTCTCAAAAATGTGAAAAAATAATTATTTATAATTTCATTGATTAGAGTTTTATTAGTATGGTATTCTAAAAGATAAATGTAGAGAAAAATAATTTGTTTTTAAGCAAAATTAGATTATAATTTTGAATTATTTTGAAATAATGTTTAGCAAAAAGTTTGCATGCATCAGTTTTTACATTATAATTCATTCCTCATTAATTTCAAGAAACATTTTTTTTTATTTTCGAAAAAATGTTGGAAATTTTATAATAATAATCAGTGAGAATAAATGAAGGGATTTTTCCTCTTGAATTGATACTATTAAACATAATTGCTATTATTATAGTTTTATAATTTTAAACGAATTTTAATTTATATTATTGGATAAAATTTTTTTCATTGAGATGACAGATTTTTTTAATGAGAATATTTTATTAATCTTTGAAAAAACTATCTAATTAAAATACAAAATTGATGAAATATCTAACAAACTAAACTGTGTATTAAAATCAAGTTTATTTTTCCTCAGTTACTTATGACCATTATGTATAAATAATTATTTTCCAGTATATCCTTCATTAATGGAAAATATTTTCATGTCTTAATTTAAATTAATTTGTATTTTAAATAATAAAAGTGGGTAAATATTGAAATTTAGATAATTCATTTTATAAAAAATTTAAAATTATATTAAAATTTGTTGACGTGATTCTATGAATTAGACTTATTCTTTAGTACAAGCGATATATTATATCATTTAGCAAATGTTATTATGTATAAATATATATATACTTAATTATCCAAGAAATATGCTCTACTTAATGAAATTTACATCCATGAAACTAGTATAAATAATTAAAGTAATCAATTAGGCAATCACTTATGTAAATATTCATAAAGAATAATTTCATTTGTGAAATTTCCAAATATTAGTTGCCATGAAGAAAAACTTCATTTCTGAAGACTTTCTATCAAAGAATATAAAGGTTCCCTCATTATAACACCCTAATCTTATAATACGGTAATAGATCCCAAAATAAATGTAGCCTATTTGGCACTATCAAAATTACTTATAGAAAGATTTCGTCTGTAGACATATGGCGTACATCAAGGAATATTTCCTGATTCGTGTTGATTCTGGTTTTCTTTTATCTTCTGATGACTTGAAAGACAAAGGAAGTCAAAAGTCAATCTTGTCATATTGTGTTTTTCCCGTTAATCATTTCACGTCTCTGAAGAAAGTAATGAAGAGAATTTAAAAAATATATATAATAAGCAAATACAACATGCAGTAAGTTAAATACTAGTAATAAAGAGGTCACAAGAATATATTTTTGTGACTTGATTCCTTTTATAATAATACAGATAAATCAAATACTTAGATTGTGCTATGTATATTAAACACTGTATCAAATCTTTTATGAAATAAGGAATAAATGGAGCATTCGATTACCTTCATTTACAAAAAAATAAATTTATTGATATATAAAAGCAAATTTAATAGACTTATACATAATATTATCCAATATTTTCCCCGTTTGAAAATATAAATGATCTACATATAATATTTGCCGACGTAAATATTTGTAAACGTTATTCTACTTCATTATAACTACTTCGAAAACAAATTTACGTGTTACACAAAGAAAAAATCCTATATATTTTAAACGTCATATATGTAAATGTCATTTATTATATAACGTCATATAGTATATGTCATGTATTCTAGTTTTGATGGATAATTTTGAGAAAATTTTTATCATGCATATACTCTTTTAATGCTAGTTTTTTTTAGTATACGAATAGATTAAGTCCTTTACCTCAAAAAGTGTTGAATTTGTCAATGGAACGAACTCTCTGTCATTGTTTACATAATTAAGTACCAAAACAACTCTTACAGCCTTTAATATACATTATATTCTTTTTGTTTAAATTTTTGGACAAGATTTTTGAATTTTGATTTTTTTTTGTTTTGAATTGTTTTGTTTGAATGTTTTCATTATATATTATTTAAAATATGTTTTGAATACATATTGCATTCTATTTGGTTTTAATAGAATTGTAAATTTATGTAAATATAAATTTACAGAATTGTAAATTTATGAAAAGATAAATTTACAATTCTATTAAAACCATTTTTCTATAAAATTTGAAATTTTATTTGAGACTTTTTTGTATTAGAATTAAGTAAGCAACTTATCAAAATTATTTAATTAGTAATGCTAAACTGATCATGATAATATTGTACTATTTCAATTCTTTTCACGAATTTGTGTTTTGATCACCTTATTTTACGAAACAATAAATCTCCTGATATATAAAAGCAAATCTAAATGGATAATATTAGATTTCTATACATGATCATTCAGAACTTTTTACAGCTTAGAGAGTGTAAATTATAAAATATATAATCATTTGCTGATTACAAATTTCTGAAATGTTTTAAAATTTTAGTATGACAATTTCACAAAACGATATTCATTCTTTACATAAACAGAGTGTTTTAAAAAAGCCTTTTCTCCCTTTATTTTTAAATAAATAATAGAAAGTGGGTAATTAAAAAAAACATAATTTAGATTTAAAATAGATATTTACAAAAAATAATTAAAGTGCTTGATGAAAATAAACTACTTTAGGTTTTTTATGCTAAAAAAATTGTTCTTGCATGCAGATTTGAACTCTCTATTTGAGTATTTTTTCTTTTACAAACTTTGTCTATTTTTGGTGTTTTTTTTTAAGCAATTGTCGCTTTTATTTCATTTGTTTCTATATCTTTTAAAGTTTGTGAATTAGTTTGATATTTTACATCTTTCGAAATCATTCATATATTTGAGAAACTCTCTCAGAAGCAAAATTTACTCACTTTCCTTTGCATATACATTGAAAAATATGCGAAAAAAATCAAATAAATAAGCATAAAATTTTACAGCTTATTCATTATCAATCTATACATTTATAGACCTATTTTTGTGATATCATCGAGCACTGTGTGACTAAATCTTCGCATTAACTAGGCTGGAAATTGCTAGTCTTTTATCATCATTCATTGTTCACCTGTGAACTAACTATCAAGTTTTCATAATATTAATATTTAATTATATTCCCTATTGCATATAATAGCTATAATGCTATAGAAAAATGCCTATAATAGCTATAATGCTATAGAAAAATGCCTATAATAACTATAATGCCAATTAATTTTCTAATAAAGCTTATTTTTAAATTTAAAATAAAATAAAATCCAGATTGATTTAATAGGTAATAAATTTTCAAGTTACAAGCTATTGGACTTGAAAAATATGACTATTTCATTTAAGATGAAACATAAAAGCTAAAATTTAAATAAATCTAATAAATTATTTATGTAATAAATTATATAATATAAGTAAGTATTTATTTTATTTTATATTCTTAATATTATACATTAAATCATAAGTATATGAATAAAAATATTTTGATTGAAAATAATTATATAATAATTATTATGACCTTCAAATTTTATTTAGTACTAGCTGAAACATTTCTTCTTAATTATATAAATAGTTACGATAATATAAATAATTTAATTGTATAAATAATTTTATAGTTACATGTGAATGACACTTGAATATTTTTTATTTTTGGGCTCACACATTATGTGAAATTACATTAGGTATTGTATATATAACAAAGTACCATTTTAAAAAATGCATAAGTTTTGCAAATTGGATTTTTTAAAAGATTAATTATATTAAGATAAAATTTGAAATCCAAACCGTAATTAACCATAATCAAATCGTTAAATCATAAAATAAAATTCAATTCCAACATTAGTGATGCATATCTTTGCTGTTTTATAACTGGATTTGCAAATTTAAATATACAATCTGCCATTAGTAAGAAAGGGAAAACTTCAAGAATATACAAATTGTGGTAAGAAAATCAGGTCTTTATAGTTATCAAAAATCATTTGAAAAACTTGATTTAACATAAACTCTTGAAGTACTTTTCATTTTTTGAAAACATTGTTTTTTAATAGAATTACTATAACAATTTAGGAAGAACTAAAGTTTGAAAGTAGTGCAACAAAACGAATAAAAGTAAAGTTTGGAAAGTCATCAGTTTATAAATATTAACATGAGGGTATTTGAGATAGTTCTTATTGGGATTATAAGACATTAAAAACGAGGTAGAAAGAAATTAAGTGATAAAAATGTGTTTTAACTATTTTTCTTGTAACACAAAATTTTGAGAATATAATTAGTTAAAATCATGAAGTGCTTTTCTGTTTACTAGAAAAATATATTTGCAATATTCTGCGGCAAGATTCAGTATGAGATTATGTATAAAACCAAATCCGTAATTATAAATCATATGTCATTTATCACCAAATTTGTCAGTAATATTATACATTTTTAAATCTTACTGAAATACTCCTTTTTTTACAGTAAACCTTAAATGTGTTGTCTTTGCTTGTAAATTTGCATTTCTAGTAAATAAAAAATCAGTTATAACTTAACTGCTCATATAAAGATTGAATTACGTATAAGAAAGAAATTAAAGTACAATCAATAATAATTGACTAATGTTTTTCATTTTTATTTTTTTTTTATCAGAATTAATAACTTTAAGGAGATGATTGGAAGTCTTTTCCACAATTTTACACAATTTCCGGAAAGACTGTACTAGCTACATTAAAAAAGTATTGTCCACATCTTCGTCAATAAGTTGATTTATGTTCGTACATTTAATAAATTTAAATATTTGTAAATTAAATACCTTACAAATACGTAGGGCTGAATTTTATGTCCGCTTAGAACTCGGCAACCGAAAATGTAAATCTTTATTTTTTTTTTAAAAAAAAAAAAAAAAAAAAAAAAAACATGGAAACACATTTCGATTTGCACTGAAGCATTATCTTTTAGAAAATGAAAATTCATTACATGTGTAAAAATTAGTCACTCGATCAGAAAAATTTTGTGGAGCTTAAAATATTTTTGGAATTTTTAAGACATAGTTTTCATTATTAAAATCTGAAATAATTTCAACAAATTGAAGAACCGAAAGTAAGAAATGGGCACATTAATGGTGTAATACAGAAAATGCTCCCGTGAGATTTTAAATAGCTAGTTGGTTACACAACTGTGGAAAATTTTACATTTTAAAACAAATATAGATGACAAAATTAATTTAAATACATTTTATGATTAAAAATATATAAAAGTTACTATTAATTTTTACATTTTCAAGAATGAAATTTAAAAAATAATCGCAAAATTAAAAATAAAAAAAAAACATAGAAATATTATGAAGTTATAATTTTACGCCCTTTTTATTTTAGTATTTGTACATTCACAAAAAACTTAGTAGTATAAATAATCTATTTTACATCGCGTCCAAAACTTTCATTTATTTGAACATTAATATTCTTTCAATAAATTGTTTCCTTGTAATATTATAAGGTATTGTTTAACAATTAACAACTTGATTTAGCTTTTCAGAAAAGAAGTCAATTTCAACACAATATTATAAGTGAATAAATCAGAATAATATTATAATGCTGTGATAGTTCAGCATATATTTATATAAATAACTATAAAAAATTAGCTTGTTTAATCTTAAAAACATTATACGTAAAATTCGGAATTTTTTAGAAGTCAAAAATGAAGTTTGAATAGAGTAATATGTAATTAATTAAATTATTATATTCTGTTTTACACTTTTAATCAAATGAAATTATATTAATAATCAAAAACTATGCACAGATTTAGATTCATATACGCATTTTACTCTATTGAATATATTGATAATATTATTTACACCTGCGGTTTCCTTTTAAAGGCAATTAAGACGTATTATGTAAGATTGATATTGTCTATGAATTAGGTGAATTATAGGATATGTTCAATTTAATAAAAAAATAAAACAATAATAATTCTTTGAACTCAACACTTATCGGAGAATTAAATTATGTTTTACAACGAGAAAATTTCTTAAAAATATGTTTAATAAACTATGATTATGATGTGCTATCAAATTTTGTCTCAGTATACAAATTAGAAGATTAAATTACGTTATTTTAATTTTGTTGTAATTTGCCAATAAAACAATTTTGATTCTTTTCGTTGATCCTTATATATGCTTATTGTTGCTCCATCATAAAGTACATTTTGTTTCAAATAAATTGTTTTTACTTATTCGGACATTACCTTTGGCACAATTATTATCTACAACTTTAATTTTTTCTAATTAAACTAACAAACTTATCCTGAAACTATTCAATATTTTTATATTAAATTTTCCTACTGAAGAAATTATCTCAATAAATGTGAATTAGTCAACTTGGCAAAATAAAATATAAATATTGATTATGATGGCATTGAAGAAATTCGTAGAGAAAGTTTTGCTGCATAATTCCCTACACAAAATTACTGATGTCAATTATGACTTCCAATGCAAAATTTTATCCTTTCTTTCAAGAAGAAAATGAGAAATTTGATTCGTTCTCTGTTCAAAAAATTATTTCTGAATATATGGTTAGATAAAATTTCTTAAAATATTCCAAACACATTCATATAATAAATTGCTAAATTTAATTAACTGCATAGATAATCCTCCTTGTAGAATCATAAAAAATCTTGATTTCTCTTTCTAAGTGCATTAAGATCAGTTTGAAATCATGCTTATTTGCTTAGAGAGCTATATGCAATAATTTTAATCTATAAATTAAGCATCCTCTAACTTAATTAAGTTAGTAGTTAATTCTAGAAATAATGTTCTAGTTAAAAATTTAATTTCTTCCTTATAGGGAGATTTCATAATCTTTAATCTTTCTATGTTAGTCGTAGAAATAATGTTATATATTGTGTATTTTCATAGATTCAAATTCACATCTTCACGCAAAAGCAGTTGACCGAATGCATTTTCACACAATTGAAAATCCTTTTGCTGGATTAATTAATGATTTATGATATATTAAATAGGTAACTGCCAATCTTGTCAAAAAAATTAATTAAATTGTGTTAAGTAAATGAAAGATAATTTTTTTTAACAAATCTCGAAAAAAGATATTTTCTAAAAGAAATTTCCTAATTAAGGCATTTAATATAATTAACAATTCTTTATGAGTACTTGTTACTGGCTCACTATAAATACCATTTTATCATCAAGAACTTAATCTTATAAACTTTCATATTTTTGTGTGGCATCATCTTGCTTCATTTTTGTGAAATATTAAACAAATTATTTTTGATCTTGATAAATAACGATTGAGATTGTCTCAGTTTTTTGTGAGAAGCGTCTATTTTATAGTTCAACAAAGCTTTTACTTTTTTAATCATGTAAGTTTTTTCGAAATGGAATTTTTCTGTCATATTTTTTCCATAAAATTTCAGAACCAGAATAATAAGCAGTTCTATATTTTCCTTTTTCAGAAATATTACCTTATTGAAAAAAATCCTTTATGACTTAAAAATGAAAAATAGTCTTAAATTTTACTCTGCTTTAAAAAAATCAACCTTCTTTTTATTCACTTATTTCATTCAAAATATATACAATAGATAATTTAAAAGATTAAAAATTGTGGAACTATTAATTTGTGATAGTTTACAAGAGTATAAAAAAGCGGATTTATGATTTTATTTTATTATTTTAAAATATTGTTCTTTTTTATTTAAAATTTTTAATTCTTTTAAAATATAAATATATATTACTTTAACATATGAAGATAATCCTGTCTCAGAATTTTGATCAAAATATCTCAAGTTTAAACTTGCATTTCTTTGTCAATATAACTCTTCCTTGATAGAAAACTACTAACGCTATTCTATATAAATTATTATAAACATCACTCATGATGACAAGTGGCATTTCTTTAAAATTTATTGTGAAGATGTTTCTTTTGAAGTATAAATTGTTATTTACATCATAACAATAAGTTGGAACTCTAAACTGTAAGTAATGGAAGAAATAAAATACCGTGAAAACTATTTGTCCACACACACATTGGTAATTCGTATATTAAACTTGTCGGTAATTGAACTAATCTAAGAAATATTTTAAATGTACGATTAAATTTATTTATTATATTCTCACAAAATATTTAAATATATTTAACACAAATGCTAAAAATTTTAAATAAATTATTTTAATTTTAAAAGTATATATATTTTTAATTAAAAATAGATCCTTTTAAATAAATTTAAAAAAAAAAGAAGTATTTTAAACATCCTGAATTATAAGTGCTTAATAATACCAGTCCCTTTACATTTTAACGTCGTGTACTTAGAACAGAATTCGGTCTCATATTTCATGTAATAATTAATACACTGTTTACTGTAAGCCATTTAACACATAAAATAATAGCAACAGTAAATGCTAGGAAATATATTCATAATAGTAATGTAGATTTCGAATACAATATACAATTCATTGCACACAATACATTGATATTGTAATAAATAACAATATATAATATATAAGTGTATTATAATTATATTTACTCTACATAATATTATAACTACAACGTAGTAAACATAAGTTAATGCATGAACCATTCATTAGGAGATTACTATTAGATAAATCAAAAAATTTTACATTTAAATGGTCTAATATTATGCGAATTTTTATCCTATTAAAAAGGAACCAATTAACTTTTGAGCCAAAATACTTGATGAAATTATTTGCTGAAGTCATCAAAAAAGCAAAGAAAATCATTGTGGTTAATATAAAAAGTAATTTTTAAGTATTTCTATCACAAATTAACCGAAATATCGGAATAAATGATTATTTCTAAATTTTATGACTAATGTGATAGTGAAATATTCTTGCGAAATGTAAATTAATGCACCGAATTTTTACTAATATGGAGTAACATATATATATATATATATATATATATATATATATATATATATATATATATATATATATATATATATATATATATATATATATATATATATATATATATATATATATATATATATATATATATATATATATATATATATATATATATATATATATATATGTATATTATATATATATATATGTGTATATATATATATGTATATACACATATATATGTATATACATATATAATATATATATATACTTTCTTTCTTTTACACACACATACATGCAGAATATAAATTTTAAAGTATCACAAAATTATTTTTTTTTCCAATTTAATTTTAATTTTACTCCTTATTTTGATGGAAATCACATCCATATCCTTATTTCGATTTATTTTAAATCAAATGTTTCTTCATTTATGCCGTGTCCCCGAATTCTTTTAAAATTTCTTAGATTCTGAAATTTCTAACGCTAAAATATCTATCCTAAAGCATTAATAAATAAAAACTATTCTTAGTATTCTCGTTCTATTGTAATTCATTGCTAATTAATTAAATGCAGAGTCATTAATTCAAGTACGTTAAAAGTTACGATTCATTGCGAGATAATTACACTCATTTAAATGAAAAGCGAGCTTTTTATGATTTCTCTTTCACAAAACGCATTATAAACTTTAAACAAATTTAACTCACGTTCCAGTTTATTTTTTACGTAGTCAGCACATCCTTGAACATTAGATTGTTCCATTCAACTTCCTAGGAGGCGTGGATCTTTAATAGAAGTCCATTAACTGAGCTGAAATAAGTCCGCGGAAAAAGACTTAAAAAATATTCTCCAAAAAGCTTTTTCTAATAGAAAATATTGGACATTCTTAGCTTTAGGAAAGAGGAAAGGAGTGGAGATTCTAATGCCACCAGATTTTTAAAATAGAAAAGTTCTGTGTCTCTCGTAAAGCAGTATGCAAAGTTGCTGCACAGAAAATGGCTATTAAATTGTATAATTTTATACTCCATGTTTAAAAAAAATTAGGGATTGCCTTATTTTCTTGCAATGTTTCTCATTTCTTAAGAAATTACGTTCTTTATCTGATTGGACAATTTGTAAAACAGTTGTATTTCATTAAATGTAAATTTTCAATTTTTCAAAACGTATACATTTTTACATTTTTCTAAAATTCGGCTTCCCTAAATCTAAACAAAATGCTTGATAAAGAAAATATAGGAAGTAACTGCGTATTTTTAATTCATTCATTTTAAGTATACAAATCTTATATGTAAATTACAATACTATGCTGAGTGTTCCATATATGATATCTGCTTGTACCCATTAAATGCGTGACATGAATTAAGAGTAGCGCAATTAAAACGACGAACAATCAAATGAAGCGAAACAAGCAATAAAATAAAATAAAACAAAAATGTTCTCTTTCTGTATATAACTAAATATTTACAATGAAAGTGATAAACCAATTTAGAAACTATAATGTTAAGTACTTCTGTATATTGTAGTCATGATATATATATATATATATATATATTTATATATATATATATAGAATTCCATAAACAGCTTATGAACTCAACAGAAAGAATCCTGCATGTAAGCAATTGTAACGTTGCAATTGCAATTGTTGACAGCTGACAGCTTGTTCATAATTTTTCAACTGTTACTAGGGGAGTTATTTTGTACTTTTGTTATTTGAGATATATATATATATATATATATATATATATATATATATATATATATATATATATATATATATATATATATATATATATATATATATATTATATATATATATATATATATATATATATATATATATATATTTATTTATTTATTTATTTATAAAAATAGACATTACAACTATTTTGCTTTGCAGTACTTCACTTGTCTAAAATTAATTTTACTTGCTAAAAAAGATGAAAAACTATAAACTAAATTAGTTTATGTTTCAAACATTTAAGAAAAGAGAAAAAAACAGTTTAGTTAAATAAGCACAGATTAGTTATACTTAAAATGAATACATGCACATAGATAAAAAGAAGTAAATAGAGATGATTTTTATGACTTTATATTATTTTTGTACCTAATATTCAAATGGTTATTTTCTGAATAAAAAGGATGCATAAAATAGAGAACATATCTTCTTACATTTGCTTCATAATATATATTTCCGAAAAACATCAATTTTGATCTAAAGAGGTGTAAAACATCTATTTTGATTATTTTGGGAAAGAGGTCTGCCTTAAAAACAAGCATTTTAATTTCGTGACATTTTGGAACATCGAACTGTGTTACGTTTTACTTCCTTTTAGAATTTTAGAAACAATGCAGTGGCCATCATTTTAAGTAATTGAAAATTTTGTTCACTGATCAAGGTAAGCTAATTTTTTTGAAAATGAATTAAACTAAAGTATTTCACACATAGTTTCTTATTGATATACTTTCACAAATAATTTTGTTTGTAGTAGTGGAATCAGTGTCAATGTTTTTCTGTTTCTTTTTAAAGGTACCGAAACTTTTATCCTGGAACTTGTTAAGTATGGCAGACCTATTATTCTCAGCGTAGCTGAAAGATACTTTTTGAATATTATATCTTTATTTATATAATATGTTTCAAATTCCATAATTATTCTCAACATAATTGTAGAAGGTACAGCTTTTTCAAACGCCAATTGAATTCCTCTAGTAGATTTTTCTTATTTGATTGCATCAATTTTTAATTTCACAAAATTTAAAATCCCGATTATGTGCACATACCAAGTTGTTTTTCATTCCTATGAAAATTTACTTTATTTTAAGCGATTTGGAATTGGGCTGAAAATGCTATCTCTAAAATATTTTCAACGGAAGCATTTTTCTCGTTATTATTTTTAATGTAACAACAACTTTTTACTATCCTTTCTCAACGTACATCTCAAATTTTAAAAAATTTGAAATTGTGTTTTCTAAATATTATAATATATTTTTAAATATAAATATTTTGTTGAAAAAGTATATCATAGCATTTTGAGATCGGTTCAGTAAAGTTATATACGTCATGAGGTTTTATCAAATGTGTAAATATATCTCAAACATTTTATGCACTAAATTATAAACATTTTTCAAGTTGGAGCAATTTACCCAAACGTACTAGATTACATATTTCCTAGATACACTTAGCATGGGAAAAAAATGAGATGGATTTATAAATATTTGACAATGTAGGTCCTAGTAATTAGAAAAAACATCTTCATAATGGAAGCTTTGAAACTTAATTCTAATCATTGTTGAACAACGGATGATTAATGCTGTGTTTTGTCTCATAAGAGTACGTCTGAGGGTCCTTAACAATTTTCAGTTTTCATTTCTTGTGTCATATCACTGCAACAAATATCAACAGGATAATTTACATGGTGTATTTTAAAGTAACTTATTATATCCATATGGGTTTAAGCTGCCCACTGCGTAGTGTCAAAGTAGAATTGACTTATTAATCAGGCAAAAATTTTCTTTTACACATTTCTCTACAGTAGGATAGAAGCTGGATATAAGGGAAGTTACTCAAAGACGTAAGTCTAATCATTTCCTTTAAACTATCAAGCATGATTGTATAAATATCATATTAGTACAGTTATGTTGTGATTTTCTACTGACCCATTCACAATATTGAAGGGAAACTTCCGGAATTTTTTTTTATCTAATCGGGTGAGGATTAAAGCATTGATTCCTGTACGATATGGACATTACCCAGAATTACAAAATATCTACTTATTCAGTGACACATACCCATTGTGGTTTCACTAATACGAAGTTTATTTAAGACAACTAATCTTGTTCCTTACATTTTCTCGATATCAATATATGAGAACCATTAGAATCTATTTCACAGAATTCATACGGGGCTGGTACCTCACCTCAAACATTTTCAATATCTCGATCAGAAAAAGGTGTGATTATTCACAAAAATAAGATTTATAGCTTGATTAATTCAATCCCAAAGGAAATAAAAAAATATTGATTGCGAAAAGCTAAACTACATCATATTAGTTAAGAATTCTTTATAATTGATGGACTTTCTAAAAATTCATTTATAAACATATAAATGCGTATTTGTGCTTCAGCAAGATGCTTAGAAACCACTGTACATGCTATTAAAATCTTTTGAAATAATAGGTTCTTATGCTACAGTTTATTTTTCAACATTTACAAATATAATAATCAAAATAATCCATATCATTAGATTATAATAACGTAATGATATTTATTCTAACGCTGTTGAGATAAAAGTAAAGTCTACATTTTATTATTTATGGGTGAGAAGAAAACTTGTTTTGTATCTAATATTTAACCAGTTGTGTGTGTTGTGGCCTTTATCTTTCATTTATTTTACTATGTGCAGCAGAGGTACTCATACATGCACCTTTTGAATACATGTCTGAAAATTAAAAATACAATTTTTTTGTAAAGGAAGAAATATATCCTATAAGAATTTAAAACTATGATGCATTAAAACCTAATCGGAAATTTGAAGAAGATTATACTTAGTTATAATGCTTATACATAAAGATGATATGAAAACAAAAGCATTCTATCGATAATGGTATGCACCCTTTATATAGAGTCAGAGATATTGAAATTGTAGGAATTAAATTAAAAACTGGAATTAAAATAAATCTTCTATATGATTGCAATACATAATTTTGAATCTGTTTGTTTTTTATCATTGAATGAGCTTCTTTTATGTAAATTTGATGATCATGTGATTTTCAAGTATACCATGTGATCTATTTTCCGCAGGCAAAGACCCAATCCGTGATTTGTAAGGACTTTTATGATGTCGGTAATTTTTTTTCGTAAAATGTTTAAAATTGAAACTATAGGAAAATAATCAGTGGCATTGTAACAATGCATTTTAAATCTAAGTGTTTCGTGATGAAGCAGATCAAAAGAAAATTTTCAAATGTAACATCGGCAAAACGCACGTGAATGGTTGACCTGGAGATTTTAATCCTGAAGTATACATGGAAAGAACCATAATTAGTAATTACATCTACGCTTTGAGCTTGAAAATATTTCTATTTTTCAATATAACTAGTAGGGTAATTTGTCTGGTTTGGTCTTTAGCATTGCAGACCTATACTAGGCAATGTAACTTACGAGCTCAAAAGGAAAATGATGTAATTTAACCTGCGGAATTTGTTGAGGCATTGGAGATCCAATTCTAAAGTTTTATTCGTTACTGTTCACATTTGAAAGGTTAAGATTTTGCTATCAGAATAACTCATATCCGTATAAAATGGTGCCGTTATACATTAATGTTTACCATTGAGAATGCCTACTTATTAAGAGAAATGCTAGTTTCAGTTTTGCTGCAAATATTCTCATTAACTGATGCTAATCATTCTGCCAGTTCCGTTTATGGGTATAAGACAAAGTGTGATAGGAAATGCTGAAATAGTGAGCTGTAACTTCTTAAGTACGTAAGAAAAATTTTGTTAGTTTTCTTATCTATTGGCTTAAACAACATATAGCTTACGAATGATTTAAGCCAATCTTTGATTATTAAATATTTCAGATGATTTTTGCGCAGCTCTTTCAATGCTCTTATTCCTGCCAGCTATTTTTTCTTCATTCTTTATAAAATCATTTAGTAGAATCAATAACTTACCCACGTATTAAAAATTAGAGATGTATAATATTAAATTATGAGAAATAATTATTAGAAATTTTAGGTGCATAAAAATTTCTGGAACAATTTAAATATTATTAAGGAAAAAAATGAATAAATGACAAGGAAATGTATAAAGTCCATATATTTTTTATATATTCATATTAATATTTTATAATTATGTATACTAATTATATAATTTTAGTATTTGTAAGCTTGACATTTTTACTATTTTTAATTTAAATGAAAGCTTTAATAAAGTTTTTTTTAGTAATATAAGGATGTGTATGTCAATATTTTTATAGCAATGTTGTTGTGTTTCATCCAGTATTTATCTAAAATGTTAGTTTGTAAGGAAATATATCCACAAAAATATATTTTATTATAAAAATACGTGATAAGTGCTAGGAATATTGAAAACCAAATAATGATAATGCATTCAGTAAAACTTTGTATTAATTCGATTGTTGTTTACTTTGCAAATAATTGCTTACATTTATCAAGAAAGCGAAATAAAAATGTTCATTATTGAATTGTTAGTAATTCTATCTTATATTAACAGTAGAATATGTTATTAAATATATTTTTGAATAGAGAGTGCACACATAAGTATGTAATAAGTATGTCTTAAAATTTCATAATTACGTCAGCAAATTATATTCTTAATTTAATTCTTGCAATTCTAAGGAATAGAAAGTATTTATTGTGAACAGTAAATTTATAGGCGATATGCATGTATATCTATATCTACATCTATCCATCTATATATATATATACATACATATATATATATATATATATATATATATATATATATATATATATATATATATATATATATGTGTGTGTGTGTGTGTGTGTGTGTGTGTATATATATAGATAGATAGATAAATACACTATAATTTCCTTTATTGGAAAACTAGCCTTTATTTTGGAAGTTAACATATTATCACATTTACAAAATTTATATAATTTTATTATAACAATGTAATGCCATTTTAATAATAACTTTAAATATCAATCCTTTAAACTCTATTAGCAGTAAAATAATCTATATACAATCATAACACTGCCTAAGCAATGCTGCATGAACTCATTTCTATTTCCAGGGGTCAAACTGAAGGAGGGAGAGAGAGAGAGAAACCTTGCCTTATATATAATGTATATCTACTTCCCTATATTTCCCCTTTAACCTTCCTAGTTAATTACACTATTAATGAACAGAATATCCCTTAAATTGGGGAGTTAGTATCTGATGTATGAAAGCAATAATTAATCAAGCGCTAATTAATAATTAATGCCCAATATATTGCACGTATATTGTGATTACCGTTATTCATCGTGTCAGGACATGGATTTAAAGACTACTTAAAATATCTCCCTATTCGTCTAGGACACGGCAGCGTTTCGGAGAAGCTGGCTGTGCGGAATCATGTGTCAGACGAGCCCTTATGAAATATGATAACGCTTTCCATCTCATAATGGGAAGTCCTTATTAGGATTTGGGAACTTATAATCCATCTAAGAAGAGATTGCAATCCCACAAACGGTGTAAACAATGAGAGAAAATTCGACTTTAAATTTCAGATACCTGTGCACAACACCGATTCTTTTAGAGCAAATATGGATAACTTTTTATTTGTTAAAAATATATTAAGTTTGTATTTTAATTATGAGTAAAATGCTTTTATGAGTAAAAAGGAATGTATATTTATAATTTTCAGTGCATGCATTTTTAACAGTTTTAATGTTTCTTATTTCAAAAAAAATTCATTAATAAATTTATTACACCAAGAAATTTATCTTAAATAAAATATATTTAGAAATGTTTAGTTTGTAACATTAAAAATATAATTTAATTATCATTTAAAAGTATTATTTATTCATAAGTATTATTTAATTATTAGAAGTATTATTTAATTATAATTCATTATTTAACTTTAATTAAATGCAACCAGTTGAAAAGTTTTAAACAATAATTGAATTAAAATACACTTTAGTAAATAAAATACATGGAAACATATCATAAGAATCAGAATTGTATCAAAATCAGTAGTGAAAACAATAGTTAATTCATTAGTTTTAGTAGACATTGTTTTCATTTTAAGAAAATAATATCTAAATCTATATAATTGTTATAAATGTAATATAATTCTTAAACTTAAAAGCTGAAATACTTTTGATTGTATCCTCTACTCAATTTTACTATGAACTTTTAAGCTTTCACATAATTAAATGATGAAATTTTAAACATGTATATAAATTAAAAAAGTAATGCGATTAATAGTAATAATTAACAATAGTACAAAACATTTTTGAAATTAAAATGTTAATTATTATTGAAAATTGAAAAAGAATAATTAATTTCTATTGAATGTATGTTGCACGTAAATATTGCATGCTAATAATAATATGAATTGTGCAATAAATGTCTTTATAATTTTATAAATGTGAATCTGTGATAATTATATACAATATTATATTATATACATTATATAAAACTCATATTTATAATTATAATATATATTTTATAATTATAAATATGAATTGTGCAATAAATATATCTACCTGACACCGGTTGACGCATCATACATAAATATAAAAATGAAGTATTATGTAAATATTTAATAGCTTGAAAATTTAATCCATATGTAAAGAAATTTTGTACTGTAATAATGAATCCTAGTCAATATTTCAAGAAAAGCACAAATTAATTTACAAAATGTTAACAGACGTAAGCGAAGCTTACACGATTTATATTTTATTTTATATTTCGTATTGATGTTAATGCTGTGACGAAAAGATTTAAATATAGTGTGGTTGCCTTATTTTAAAAAAAGATGATAACATGTTAGCTAATATTTTTCATTTTAAAAAGAAATTCATTTAAAAAATTCTGACAAACTCATCCATTGTATAGATAATGTCAAGTTACTAAGCAAAAACTGATTAAAAACTTCATCTATGCAAATAATGTATAATAAACAAATAAAATATTAATTACGAAGAAAAAGTAAGATACAAGAAATTGTCTAAAATTCATGTGTTTTCTGTTTAAATTTATACTCTTATATTTATAATATTATTAATGTATAACTATAAAGCTGTAAGCAGAGAGCTTCTTAACTTTATTCTACTATCAATAAAAATTAAAAAAAACTTTTAATTATAAATATGAATGTTCATATCAATGTGCTTCGTTACATCATTGATGTTTAGTTTTAACTAAGTAACTAACTAAATTGGGAATCTGTTGAGAAATAATTACAAAATATTGCGTTATAAACATAATTATATTAGGTATACATTAACAATAATTATTTTTAATTATATTAATTATATTATTTTACTAATAAATCTGAGAATCAAATAATGATTATGTATTAATAATATTTCATAAATAATTGGATGTAATAATTTCAAGTAATGTATTTAGCAAGAATTTGAATAATATATGGGATAAAAGTTGATTATTTTTGAAATAATAATACATTTCCTTTAAATATATACACTAGAATATTTTATTAAATATATTTGGAATAAATATTGCATAGATACCAAAAAAGCAATACTAATTAACTTATCATTGCGAGCGACATGCGTACCTACTTTGATTTTTAATTACAAAGAAAAAATATCTATTACATACAACACAAAAATGTATCTAATAAAAAAGTGGAAAAATATTTTTTTCACCTAATCGGTAAATTTCTTATCAATAAATACATTTTGCTTTTAAAATCACATTCATTTTATTTCACTTTTCCAGTCTTGTTTATAACGTGCTAAAAAGAACAGATTAATAATATTTTAAAAATAATTAAGTTATTGTTTTAATAACAGAAAATGCTATATAAACTAAATTTAAAACCTCAGGAAAAAGTATACATGAAGAATAAATTGTGTATTTATTGGTTAAATGTATTAAACCGGAATTCTATTAAAAAATTAATAAATTAAATTAAATGTGTACTTATTTTATAGCAAACTTTTGTTTAGATAACTTATTTTGGGTGCATAATTTCAACTATATCATCATAATTTGAAATCTATGTTTTATTTTTTATAACTTTTAATCGGGGTCAATACAATCCATCCAATAAAAATGTGCATATAAAGTAAAATATTGTTATGAAAAATGAATAGATAAGTCATTTTAAGTTTCAACTTGAATTCATGTATGGTTGAAAGCTATTTGTTGTGTCTGAAAAACTGTAAGAAATAAACAGACTGCTTACTGTATTATACCCTCTATGATGTAATTTTTAAGCTTTTATATGAAAATAGCATTATTTATAATTTTTACATTTTAATCTGCAAATAGAAAAAAAATCTTGATTGTTTAGTATTAAAAATATACAATACTTAGTGATAAATAGTGTAAATTATGACAAAGAAATTAAAGAATATAAAAGATATAAAATCCACAAATATTATTTGTAAATAATTTATTTCTTTATTCAAAAGTCCTTACTTAAACACATACTCAAACTCCATAAATGCTACGACTCGAAGTATTGCAGCATTTATTAAAGAAGAATTCTGTCTTGAAAAATACTGTATTTAAGCACTTAATATTGGTTTTTATTTCAAAGTTAAAATGTTTTATACAAGATGATTAAATATATAATTAAATTGTAAAGTACACGTTTATTTTCCTGTAACAAAATTAATTTAAATTTTCTTTTTAAGTCTTCCATTTTTTAATAAGCAAATTAAAATTTTGCTGTTAAAGTAAAGTAAGTATTACAAAGATTATAAATTGACCAAAAAATCTTATCTGCATTTTAATAGCTATACATCTTATCACAAGCATAGTTTTCTCGCCTATCTTAATTTTTAAAAAAAGTAGCCATCATATTAATTTTATTTGAATTCCCTTTGTTACCCGAGTCACGGGGATCCATTATTCTGCTGTATTAAAAGATTTTATTATTTCTTTATGTAACATGGAAAAAAAATAAGATTAGACATGGTTTCGAATCAATATTTCTTCACATTTATAGAAATTCTTTGGCTGAAAATGTTGCTTTATTCCATTTTCAGGAAGTCTGAAGTATCAAATAGGAATCCATTAACTGAGAAATCTAAGTTTGGGGAGGTTAATACAAAAAAGCTCTTTAGTCAAAAAGGTTTTTTTATTTGACTCTTTTTCATTTTTCTAAATTTGAGCACAAAATAGCAAAACACATTTCCACTAATTTTATGACAAATATATTAAATGTGATATGCATTGTATGCCGGTAAAGAAATTAGCAAAATTTGGGGGAATAAGGAAATTTTCTTTATGGAACAAATGACACGGAAAAAAAATATTACCGCCTTAAATAGTTTACATTTATGCTAGTAGCTGTTTTCCAAAAAAAAAAACTTAAAAATTAACAAATATTTTAAACTTTTGATAAATTTAATCGTCTTGAAGTCTACATTCTCAAAGTAATATCTACATTTTAAAAACATTTTTGGTACGTTTTTCTACCAGAAATGTTTTAATATATAGATAATGCATTAACAATGGAGATTTATGCATTGCTAATGATCATTTTTGATAAAAATAAAGAAATAATTTTCTTATAAAAAGCTATATATTTCTTTTTATTTCTTTAAAAAAAGCAAATATTTTTAAGGATTAATTAAAGTATCAGTATTGGGAATTAGTCTCACAACATATTTTAATGAGAAAATCTTTAATGTTTGCCTTAAATATTGCATTTTCTTGATAAATTGTTTTCAGTAAATAATGAGCATGTTATATTTTTGTTGTTGACGGTAAAAAAAAAGAACACAATTTTTTATACAAATCACACAATTTTTTCATTTAACAAAACAAAATTTCTGAATGCTAAGTAATGAAACAATTTGAATCCAGATAGTTTACAGTTCAAAAATCCAAAATGAGTAGATTTAACGTAAAATAAATCATATTATGAATTTTTCTAAGTGACGATGCGTTTCATTTGATTCCACTAAAGTTGCAAGTAAACAGGAAAGAAAGTATTGAAAAATGTTATGTGAAACTAATTGTCATTGAATTTTATGTAGTAAATAGGATGTTACCTTTAAAGAAATATTAATTAAAATATTTAATGATCTTTTTCAACATTTGAGACTAAATATTTGTCTTTTACTTCATGTAAGTGACTCACACTTAAAACCGTTAACAATTAATCACCAACATATCCATAAATCCACAACCATCCTGAATCTAGGAACCATAAACGAATTTACATTGTAGGTTAGATAAGTATTCTCTTTGGAATAAACTGAAAAAAAGTGTGGGTGTCAATCTGATTAGAGTATATGCATTTTTGAAAACTGAGGTCAACATTTGAAATTATTTCATTGAGACAAAAGAATCAAAAGGGATACTTGATGAATAACACATGTGATCTAAAACTTCAATGATTAAGCTAAATTCCGTTAAAGGCGTTAAATTATGTTTTTCAAAATTTGCATCATCAAAGCTGACAAATTACACAATTAACTTTCTAAACCTCCCAACCTCGGCGCAGCTAAATATGCAAAATGGGTCACCAATGTCCGGAAGCAATTAATCAACCGTTCATTAATAATTAACGGTTGAGGTTGCAGATACATTCCACAGAACCTTCCGGCAGCACTCTCGGTCTGTTCATCAAAGATATCACAAATTTAAGGGTAAATCATCCATCAGTAAGGATTTAGAATCTTTTTGGATAACTTAAAACCTCGGTGAAAGATCTAGCTAAAAATTAAACACGATCAAATTGTTCCAAATGAAATATATCTTTTAGATTTTTACACTATTAATTTTGGTTCAATAAAATGACCTTTATAGAAACTAAGCAGAGTTAAGATTTTCTTAAGTGTTTTAGAACTCCAAATGTATTCTTCTTAACCTTCTATTAATGTAACAAATATGCATTCATATCATGCAATGTGGAAAAAACTGTTTGGTATATAGATTAAATTATATTATTAATGAAATTTTTGTTAAAAATTTACTTTGACAAAAATGTAATAATTTGACAACGTAGGAGTTCATTACTATCTAATATTGATATATTAAAAGTTTTGCTGTACTATATAAACAATTCTTCAAGTAATTAAAAAAGAATATTTAAAGTTTTATACAATAGCATAAACATTACATGCGTTTTAATTGAATTAATTTCAACAATTTTTTTAGAAAATAAATCTTAATTACATAGAATAAAATGTATTCTATGTTCAGTATTTTTTGCTTTAAAGGAAATAGTTTTAAATTCAAATTATATATTGGTCACCGTTTGGTATACTTAAAAGAAACATGAATATTGCTGTAAGAGAAAAGCTGAATCTTACTTTAAATTACATTATCTGCTAATACTGAAAAGAAAATAATTCTAAGTTCGAAATTGATTTATGTAAGTTTTTTCAGGCAAAAATTAATTTACGATAATTTCCAAAATTCATAAAATTACTAAACATGGATTGTATACATATATATATAATAGTGATTTTAAGCATCATATCCACACATAATAATTGTTATTATTATATCAATATTAGATTCGTCTAAATTTTTTGGGCATTATGAATTAAGCATATTGATTAAATATTTATAAGGAAATATAATGTTAATGACTCATATATTCTTAGTATAGATATATTAAAATAAGTAAAAATAATCAATGTTAAAATACTTAAGAATGTCAAAATGAATATTGTTTTTTAAAATTAACAATAGTTGTCGCTTTTATTGGTAAAAATATGTGGTTTTTATATTTTGGAAATATGAATATCAAATATACTTTACAATGAAAGCAATTTTCTTAGTAAAAATTGCATTAAGGTATATTTTTTGCTAAAAATATGAGGATTATTAATTTAAAAATGATATTTTGTAACAAATTTAGCAGTTAAATAAAATAAATTAATTTTATTAAAATTATTGATTTAGTTTTGTTAAAATTTACTAAAATTATTGATTTAGTTTTGTTAAAATTATATGGCTTATAAAATTTTGAAAAACGTATTTCATATCTTCTTAACAATCAAATCTCAATTTTGAAACTTATAAAGAAATTATTTGCTGCAAAACTTATAAACGAATAAACGAACTATTTTGTTTTTCTAAAAATATTTAATATATTCTTGACAAAAATCTATGCAGATATATATATATCAGTATAATCACTATTAAATTAGATTAAATTTAATACTTATACTCTGCAGAGAACAGTGTAGTTTTAAAGATTAACCGCACACAAACATAAAATATTATGTTTATTATTCTGAGAGATTCATCTGAGCGGCATTTTTATACTGTTTCCTACAAATGTAATTTATATGACATTATTTTATACAAATTAATCTTATAATATCATTTTAAGTTGTCTTTTTTGTCATTTTGAATCATTTTTAGACATAATACGAAAACATATTATATTCAATGAATTGCTACGTGAGTGTGTTTTCAGAAAATATTTGCTTAACATTTTCAGTTTAATGCTTTACTAATATTTATCTTAATGTAACAATGCTGCGTAAAGGTTATAAGAATAATTTCGTATTTAACTAGTTTATAGCATGCGCAGATTTATTTGCAACAAATTTTCTTCAGTAATAACGGCTTTACTTAACATTTTTCGTTTAATTCTTTTTAACTAATTTATAGTTTTATTGTTTTAACTAAAATATTTAATGGTCAGAGAATAAATCTGAAAATGAAGTATCAATATTTCTATATGAAATATTGGTACTAACGTTTATTTCTCATTTTACAATTTTTTTTTATTATAACTGAAAGTAAGGTCCTTACGACATCAGGAATTACTTGTGATTAGAAATATTCAAGTCCATATTTTCGATTACATAATTTACTTAAGATTAAAAAGCTCTGCTATTTTACAAAGTGCTAAATACAAAACTGATTTTTATGTCATAAAAAGAAATATACAAATAATAAAAATATTTATATTTTCTAAAAAATAAATAAATAAATAAATATTACAGTAGGATGTTTTAAATGTAGATTTTGTATTATAAATGCAAACTAAAAAGTAATTAAACAAATAATTTTAAAAAAAATTCTATTACATCTTTAGGCAATTGTTGTATGTAATACTAAATTCTCCTACAACACAAAAAATTTAATCACTTTGAAAAAAAGTTGCAAAAATGAGTATTTTATGAGTTTTCCTATATCATAAAACTGTGAAAAAGAAAAAATATGCTGAAGAATTTAATAACAATATGCTGTCATTAAGTCTATCTAAAAATGATCAAAATATAATAAAAAAAGCTATATGGATCGTTTTCATTTTTATAATTACTTGAAATGCTTAAAATTATTTTTGGAATTAAAGTAATTTCAATTTATAAATATTTATTTGGGTTTAGTATTAAGAGAAATTAAAATTATAATTAATTAACTAAATTGTTAGTAGCTTATTTGCTTATTTTCTATTCCTTGGAAATCAATTTTATGAGTAATTTAATTTGTCCTTTTATTTACTAAAGAAAAAATATTTATATTTCACAAAATGCTCTATATCAGAAACTTAAATATTGAAAATATTCTAAAAAGTATTCATGAAAATAACTAAATCAAAAATGAAAGGAAAGATAAAACATGAATCTAGAATTTTTTCAGGGTGTCCATCATCTCACAAAATTTTATAAAGATGTATTCCTGAAAGAGAGTTATCACAAACGAAAGACCCAGCTGAACTTCAAATCATCGAATAAAAATAACATACATTAGCTAAGTTAATAAAATTAAGAATAAAATTGCAAGTAGATAAAATTAAAATCCACTATACAAATAAGCGATTGAAATCCATTAAATAAGAAAAACTTTATTGAACAAAAATTGTTAAATGTAATCAAACTTTATCGAAATAAAATAGCAGTAAATCTTAATTTATCAAAATATGAGACAAACACAATCCAAATAAGAGCATATCATTTAAAATCTATCTGTCTTTAAATGAAACCAACATAATATATACTTTAGCACTATCTATAAAAAAATTTAATTTCATATTTTCTTCTTTCTCGATTACATAAAATCTAAATATGTAATTTTAATATAACATTTTTTAAAAGAAAAAGATATATATATATTTTTAAATAATTTGTATGACTATTTTAAGGTTTGTATATATATCAAGCTTTGTTACTGCATAAAGAAATTCCAAATAATACAGCCTTCCATAAAATGCTACTTTTTTAATGGTTTATATGGTAAACTATAATTACTTAACAATTTCAGCAATCATGTTGCCAACGTTTGACAAAATAATTTACCTTTAATATATAATTTTTATTTAATATTGACTAAATAATTTACCTTTAACATAATATTTAAATTCTAACGTCATCAACAGAGTATAAGAGATCTATTGAAAACTAAATTATTGTTTAGCAAGGAAATTAGAAAATTCCAGGAAAAAATTTTAACTTTTACTGTTAAGTTTTCCACAAAATGTTTGAACGATTGCCGAATTGTGACAGAACGATTTGAAAAACACTTTTCCTATATTTCTAAAACGTTTAAAAATGACTTTATTTTTTCCTTAATGTTGATATAAAAGCAAATTATTATAATATAATTTTTTTATTTTTAACATTCATTTGAAACTAATATTTGTGACATAAACTTATAAAGTAAAATAATTAGTAACTTATATATATATATATATATATATATATATATATATATATATATATATATATATATATATATATGTATATATATATATATATATATATATATATATATATATATATATATATATATATATATATATATATATATATATATATATATATATATATATATATATATATATATATATATATATATATATATATATATATATATATATATATATATATATATATATATATATATATATATATTAAAGGGAAACAACTTTGCTCTATTTATAACTTAGCTTTTTTGTGCTGATAAATGTCTCAAAATTGATTCTAGAAGCTTCTAAACATTGTTAAATGGATGTTAATTTATCTTTTTCTGGATGATTTGGTGCATTTGCATTGTTTTCTTACGTAGTCATGAATTCGTGTTTTCCATTATCAGTGCAATGTTCTAGATGTCAAATTCCTTATTGGTGTTATAAATCAAATATATTATAGTATCTTATGAACTTTACGATATCAAATTACCGTTTATTTTGTATTAAAATATGAAATAAAGTAATAATGAAATAAATCATGTGAAATTAAATATTCTTTGCAAGTGCAAATATCGCCGCAGAATAAGAAATATAACTTCCCATTTCTTACTAACTTGTATGTTTTACTTTATTGTTATTATTTAGGAATATTTTATTTCAAGATTGACACACAATATATTAAATTATCATAAAATAGTTTCAAATTTATGCAATCAATTTTTTCGAAAAATGTATTCTTTGTAATAAAAAATAAACTAAATATGGGGAATTAATTAACATAAAAATATGAATTATTTATGTCATGTAAATTGTAAAAATTCCCAACTTGTGTATTAGCATAGCAAATATAGTCTGTATAAAGCATAAAATTGCCTACTTAAATTATTAAAAGAAAACTAAATCATGATTAATAGCAATTAACAGGAAATTCAAACATGATAATAGTTAAAAGAATTTTATAGAAAAAAAAGCAGGCATTATTTAGATTGCTTCATTTACAACAAATTATTAATCTATATCAAGCCACTCTAATACTTAAATTTTATTTTTAAAGGAAGTTTCAAGCTAGTGATGCGTAACTGCGAAAAGAGTTAATGCACAAAATATTCTTAAAACTCAACGCTATAGTAAATATACTTTATGGTTGAAATAAATAATTAATTTTGCTTAAGAAAGGTAGCATTGGAAAAATATATTGTCAACGTATCACTTGGGAATTACTTTAAACATTAATCATAAACACAGTTACTGGAATATAATCATAAATTATGAATCTTTTAAAGGTATTTCAGACCGAGAAAAAAATTCTTTGAAACAGATAAAAAAGCAAAAGACTTAGGGTTAATTTTGTATATTTCTTGAAAATTCAATAATTATTTATGTAAAAATTATATTCTTTTCCCATTTACTTTAATATCAACATTAAAGAAAAAAATAATGTCATATCTAAGCATTTTAGAAAAATATGAAAAGTGTCTCTTCAAATCGTCCTGTCACAAATCATCAATCCTTCAAACATTTTGTGGAAATCTTAAAATTAAAAGTTAAATTTTTTTCCCTGGAATTTTCTAATTTCCTTGCTAAGCAATATAATTTAGCTTTCAATAGAACTCTTATGATCTGTTGATGACGTTAGAATTTACTTGCGAACAATATGTCAATTTGATTGTACCTTGTGAAAATTGAAATTATTCTTCAAAACCGCAATCAGTGAAAGTTTTATTAAGTATAAAACAATAAAGAAATCAAACAATCAAAAATATGCTGATTGTCATTAAGTTTTTCACTATATTATGATTCTTATTTAACTCAAATAACTTGGTTATTTTATAATGCAAAAGCAGGATGCTCTTATGAGCGTATTTCGTCATCAGCAATCATTAGAAATGGAAATGAGTGAAAATGAATTATGCAAATGAGGGAAAATATTTTGTCAATAATACTGAATTTTTTGTTGTGTTGAATCAATAAGGGCTTCCAATAACGTAAATATACTAAATCTCAGTCAATGTTTATGTATTTTTTCTTCAGATTTGTAACTTCCAAGGAAATAAAATAAGAGATGTAGTCACTCTCACATAAAATCCTGGATAAAAAATTACATAGTTTCAAATCCTGAAAGCAAAAATTACCTTCAACTGCATTTACTGCAAAATATGGATAGGAATATGAACATATGGATATGGAGAATATAAATATCAAATGGAAATATTTTTTGAAAATTTTAGGTAAATATTGACCTAATGAAGAAGTATAAGGCAAGCATTAATTCTAAATTCCTATCTCACGCACGTATATTATAAACAGAATTTGATGGTTAAATTCATGAAAAATTATCCATTCGTCGAGTAAAAACTGATTTAAAATACAGATGATTGATGATTTAAGTATAATTATGTGTGTAGAAAAAAATGGTTCTCTGCTCAAAATTAATATGATTATTTAGAATTAGGTTTTTCTCAACATTACAAAAAACACAGTTAAGTAAATATATTGGATTTTTCTCAATCGATTACCATTGTCACAACTATGCTTGTTTGATCATTTTTACACGTGATTCTCTGCATAATAATGTGAATTTATAATAATGAAGAAGTATAAACAATATAAAATACATAAAGCACTTAATATTATGAACAAGATTATATTATGATTATTTCTTAATTTTTTTGAAGAAAGATTTGGCATGAGTCATTTTTATTTCAAATAATGGCGCAGGTGCCATATAATCCATGACTCCAAATTCTGAGATTGGTAATTTTTTGGCGTATTTTCATTTGTATGTGGCAACCTTGTTTTTATTATGTCATACATATGGAGACCTATAAGAATTATCAAGAAAATTCTATTTTGGTAACCATAATATTTACATCATCACGCACATCATGATATGTCATCTTAGCAACATTTCTTCATCGCCAAAAAAAATTAAGAATTTGGAATTATAGATTATACGGCACTTCTGCCTAAATAATAAATGGATATCGTAGCAATTAATTAAAATTTTGACAAAAATCCTAAAGCAAAATTTCTGTTATAATATTTTTTCTTTATTATCCTACTCTTTATCTCCATCATTGAATTCACAGCAGTCTCTTCAACAAATTTTTAGAAGTTTATAGTTTTTTTCATAAAAACAATAAAATTTATTTAGCACATTAAGACAAAATTTAAAAATTTCAAAGAATGTTTGCAAATAACTCGTAAATGGATTGCTTTTTTAAAATATTCAAAATACGATTCTGTTTGAAACTGTATTTATATTTTTATATTTTATAGTATATATTCATGAATAAATTATAAAAACTTCTATATTTTTTATTCAGTTTATTATATTGCATTTTATAGTTCTTCCCGTTTTTAAATTTTTTTTTCATTCTTGTCTTAAGTTACCATTTTGCTTTAACTAAAATAATCTGCCCAGATTAGGTCTTCAAACGCGACCAAAGCATCGACATCTTCCTTCTGGTAATCCGCTTATGTGGTAGGCAGACGACAAAATGTTCCTTTCCTCGCTAGATTTATACTACTTCTGCGTGGTCGGCATTTTCTGTTGCTGAAGTGGCAGCGACTGCTCGGACAGTGGAAAAGAAGCATGGAAGTAATCGTTGCTCAAACCCATTGAAGAAAAACTTCAAACAAAAGAAACATATTTTTTGTACGGAATTCGGTTTTTTAAGAGTTTCGGTTAAAGAATCTCTTAAGAATCTGCTAATCTCAAAATGATATTTTTCTTTTTCGATAAGGCATATCAGTATTTTATTATGAAAATCCTTTAAGCATCAGGCAAGTACTGTGGACTATGTATGTGATTAAAAAAGGATACTTAGGATAAAACTAACAGGAATATTTTATGTGATAAATAAAAGCATTTGTTTGAGATTTAAAATATTATTGCATCAAAACTTGTATCATCTTGTCACGTGTAAGGTTATATGTAATAAGTAGTGTAAGGCTATATGTAATAAATATAATGTATTTTAAAGGTTATAATTAATAAATCATTTTAAATTTAGAAAAGTGTATATTTAAATTATGCATTATACGCATATGTATTATGCATTATACGTATTATGACCACAATTATTTTTGACTTAGTAAATATGCAATTTAGTTGAAATATTCATTGTGGTTCTATTTATATATTAATAGGCAGTTTTGAAAGGTATCTTTATTAACAAGCGAGTTAGACGATTGTGGGAGTCAAATTTTATATTGTGAATTTAATTACCAGCACTAAACGCATTTTAATTTTATTAATTAACAAAATTTAATTTTCTCCATACAGCTTTTAATTGTTAATATTCTTTTATAATGAAAGTTACACAACTGGCCATTAACATTGCTACACCAGGAAGAAACGCAGATAACAAAATGATATTTATTGGACAAATATATTATACTAGAAATATAACAAGTGATTAAAATTTCAAAAAATTTGGCTGGATAGATCCTGAGAAATCAGTACCCAGAACAACCACCTCTGGCAGTAATAACAGCAGTTATACGCCTGGGAATTGAGTCAAACAGAGATTGGATTGCATGTTCAGGTACAGATGCCCATGCAGCTTCAATACGATGCCACAGTTCATCAACCGTAGTGACTGGCGTTTGGTGACGAGCCAGTCGCTGGGCAACCATTGGCCAGACGTTTTATATTGGTGAAAGATCGGGAGAACATGCTGCCAGGGCAACAGCGGAACATGTTCCGTATCAAGGAAGGTCCGTATAATACCGGCAACATGTTGTCGGGCATTATCCTGCTGAAATGTACGGTTTCGCAGGGCTCGAATAAAGGGTAGAGCGACGGGTCGTAACACACCAGAAATGTAACGTGCATTGTTCAAAGCACCGTCATTGCGAACAAGAGGTGACCGAGACGTGTATCCAATGGCACCCTATACCGTCACGCCAGGTGATGGGCCAGTATGACGATGACGAATGCACGCTGCCAATGTGCGTTCACCACGATGCCGCCAAACACGGATGCGACCATCATGATGCTGTACGAAGAACCTGGATTCATCTGAAAACATGACGTCTCGCCATTCGTGCGACCAGGTTCGTCGTTGATCACACCATTAAAAGCGCTCTTGTCTATGACGCAGCGTCAAGGGAAGCCGCAGCCATGGTCTCCGAGCTGAGAGTCCATGCTGCTGCAAATGTCGTCGAACTGTTCGTGCATACACTTGTTGTCTTCCAAACGACCCCGTATCTTTACTCACGGCTCGTGACACGGTTGCACGATACATTACGGCCATGCGGATAATATGCCTGTCTTCTTGGCTGCTAGTGATAGGTGGCCGTTGAGATGCCGCATGACGTTCCGTATTACCGTCCTGAACCCATCGATTCCATATTCTCATAAAAGTCATTGGATCTCGTCCGACGCGAGCAACAATACTGCGATAAGATAAACCGCAATCTCGGTACGCTACAATTCGACCTTTAGCAAAGTCAGAAACGTGCTTGTACGCATTTCTCCTTCTTACACGAGGCATCACAACAACTTCTCACCAGGAAACAACGTTCAAATGCAATTTGTGTATGAGGAACCGGCTGAACAATTTCCTCATTTAAACACAATGTAGGTGTCGCTACTGGCTCCTGCTTTGTCTAAATGCGCTGAAAAGCTAATCATTTGCATATCACAGCACCTTCTTCCTTTCATATAAATTTCACGTTTGTAGCATGTCGCCTTCTTGGTGTATCAATTTTAATGGTCAGTAGTGTATTTGATCTACATAATAAGGTAAATCAGCATTTGAAATATATTTATAAATAGAATTGCATATAATATTAACAGAAAAAGATTAAAACATGTACAATGACCTCCAAAATTTAGGGTACAACATATTTTACAAATGTCACTATAAAAATTACATTATTAATATAATTCAGAGTTTATGTAAAGTATCTAAGACAATTTATGCAAAAAACAGCTATTTTTATACAAAAGAACAGGTATATTAGAGTCAGAAAATATAAGTTTATATCAGGGTTCCGTAATTATCGCGTAACTGTTTTTGATATTAAACGTTTGTTAACGAATTCATTGACAATTGATAGTGGGGACCCGCAATGTCTCAGTAAAGCTGTTTGCTTGATTCACTTAGGTTGGATTGACCAAATAAATGGAAATGTCTAATGCTGTTAAGTGCCTTAATATTTCACATAATATGGTCCTCCGTTTCTGGAAACAACATCAAATGGAAGTTTTCAGTGTCCAAAAAACATTTACCAGGCCAATTATGTACTACAATAAAAACACATGGACGTTTGTAGCTATCTCAGCCCAAGGAAGAAAAAATTTTAAAGTGAGAGGCTTGTTGTGGACCACTCTATAGCCAAGTACTTCTCTATCCAAGTCGATTAATTGTGTGTGTCGTCCTCATCAGACTACACAAAAGGGCCTACTAATCTGGAATGGCTTCTGTTATTTCACTAGACGAATCCAGATTCCCTTGGAAGAATCATTCAAAACGTGAGTTGATCTGTAGGGAACAAAACACCAGATATCATCAATCCAATACTATGGAAAGAAATAGTTGCTGTGGTGGAATGCCTTAACAGGGATATCTCACAGTGAACGCAATGTAATCAAGATCTTCCTGTAATCCAGGCAGGAATTGTGAATGGCAGGATGGTACCCTTGATCCATATGTCCACCCATGTGCCGGTGCAGGTGACAATGATTGTATTCTAATGGATGTTAATGCATGACCTCATCGAGTTGTAGTTGTTGAGAGATATCCTAAAGGACTTGGTTAAAAGCGGTGGATGGACATGGTTAAAAACGAATGGAATGGCCACTTCAATCTCTAGCATCTTTGCGACTATCCTTAGATAGGTTGCTACGTTATGCTTTTCTAGGTCTGTAAGAGAACTGGAAAACAGTTTGCATCATGTCTAATCTTCAATTCATATTTCAATAACTGATAAGTCAAATGACAATATGGAAAGTCAATTGTCCTAATGCATCTATACTAGGAATGGACGTATTCCTGTATTAAGACTACTTTTTGTTAGGTTTCTTTGACTTATTACTGAAATTGGCGATTATTATTTTTCTAAAAATGGACTTTTCCATTGAGATTGCATTTTTAGTTGTAAATTATTTATGCGTTTTCTTATGCAGATTTCTATGTTGGAATAATTACATACCTAATTTGTGAATATGTACTCCTCATTTGGTGATTTTGCATTCATTCTTTTGCAAATTCGGCACAAAAATGGCTGTTCTTAACATTTTAGAGGCCAATATACAACAAAGCGGGCAGTATGATCTTAAATCCTCATCATAACGGAAATAATCTAACATTTCTAAACACATTTGAAAGGATTTTATAATTATTTACAGCTTGTTATTTACTTTAATATTTTTATATTATCGACAGCATTCAAATGTCGAAAAAGAGAAAATAATACAATTAAATATAAAAGTATTCGAAACATAATTATTTTTTTAATTAATTATTTCTATCTTGATAATTTCTAATGTAATTTTAATCTAACAAATGATTAAATATTTTGTTGAAAACATAAAAGTCATTTATTCTTATAACAAGATCTTTAGATTTCAAACACAAATGTAACTTATTTCTATTATGGCTGCTAACTGTTCATAATTCGAAATTTTATTCTAGTCATGAATTATTTATATTGATTATATCATTATTTTATTCTTTATATATTTTATTCAGTACTAAATATTTCTAAAAAATCGATTATATATTTATTTATAATTATATAAACATTCCGATTTGTACTTGCATTTGTAAAATGCATTTAAAATTTTCTTATGAAGACAACAGATACTTTTCTTGAAGCCAACATTCAGAGCTAACATGTGGCAGATAAGAAAGTATGAGTTCTTCTCATTCATTGATTAATCAATCAATTAAAAGTAAACTCCTGACTACGTGATTTTCAATATAAATATTGTAACTCATATTTATTTATAGGACTTGCATTATTAACAGCAAGTAATTACGTTAATCCAGTATTTACACGAAAAATCACTTTTTTACACGTTCCAACTATTTTAATTACCCCTTATATTTAATACTATACGTTTAGAGAAACGAAAGCATTTATGTTGTAAATGATTGTGATTCCTTTGATGATGATGCATAGCAATAAAAAGAAAAGTTTTACAATTTCTTGAATTAGAAAGTAGATTTCTTTTCAAAATTTAACTCTCGAATTCTTTGAAAAATCTGATATATGTATGTATTCTAACAGAGATAAAATATTTAGTAAACAAAATCATAAATCATATTTATGTGAATTATTTTAACAAAACTTGGATGATTCAAATATTATACAATTAAGTAAAATAAGTATTACTTTCTTTCCATTACATAGATAAAATATTTAATTAAATTTCGTGGTTTAAGTCTGAAAAATAATTTTAAGTAATAATTTAATTTTTAACAAATCTGTAAAGAAGTGATAATCTTGATATTAAAATACTTATTACAACATTTGTTTTATGTGTGTACAGATTGTTAACTGTTGTAGTGTTATTTCTACAAAAAAGTAAAAAGACACAACGAGGGCTTTTAAATTGATTATATCATGTTCTATTTTACTTCTGATGTTCATTTTTTAATTCTTTATTTAGTTAGAATTAATGATCGAATTTAATTGCATTTTCCTTTGCATTCCTTTGAAATGTTAGAATATATATATATATATATATATATATATATATGTATATATATATATATATATATATATATATATATATATATATATATATATATATATATATATATATATATATATATATATATATATATATATATATATATATATATATATATATATATATATCCTTTAATATTATATCATATGAAAAAATATAGTTTTATAGTTTTTATAATAAGGAAGTAGCTTTGTCATCAAATAAATACGTATAGTTAGTTAAAATGTAATAACTAACATGACAGCAAATAGTTGGCATTTTTTAAAAATTAATGTTTTTAAAACAAGATTGAAAAGTGACGTTATGAGAGCTCTTTCTAACATCATATAAAATGAATACGGCTTTCCTATAAATCTATAATTTTTTTAAAGTCATCTCAAAAATATCCAAATCGAAACTTAATTTTCGAAAATTTTCTGTTCTTCAAACAAAGCCTCTTTTTGGGAGAAGAAACATGTTTTCATCATCATTCAATCCTAAAAAAAGTACTCCATAAACTTACAAGGTGAACCTAAGCAAAAGAAGGTTCACTCCAGACTTCATTGGATTTGCTTGTTTCTTTTTTGTAACAATTTATCGGACTTCGTCGAATGTTAGTTGTCACAACTGTCGGACTCGCAGTTTCGGAAGATGAATGCGAAGAAGGATTTTATTTATTTATTTATTTTTTTTGAAAATTTTTCATTAATTTTTTCTTGTGGATTTTTGAATATGAGCAAAATTGATAAGACTCACAGTTCTAAATACTAATAGTCCATAATTGATAAATGAATATTAAATTCTTTCAAAATGAAATTAAGATTAAACATTTCGAAACATTAATGCATTTTATTTGTTTTTTATGATTTCTATTTGTGAATGTTCTCTGAACTAAATACTAAAAGTAATTACTTCTTTAAAAATTAAAGTAACCATATAAATTTTTACAATTAAGCTGACATATTATAATTATATTTGAATGAAAATTTTAAAATCGAGTGATATTTTAGATTTAATTATTTATATTACAGTTATGTAAAAAATGTTGAGTATGTAAATTTACATGAGAAAATCTCTATATACAAACCTTTCTTTGTGAATGTTTGATATGATTAGTGATTTTTTTCATTATGAAAGTTTCTTCGAAGTTTCACAAGTCCTTAATTCAACATAGTTTATATTGTCGACAAAGGAGGTTTTTGTAAATTATTTAAAGAAAATCCTTATATTTTTCCAAAATGCTCAAGGAGCAAATGTTTATTATAAGTAAAACACATTTTTTTAAAAAAAGTTTCATCATAATTGAAAGTTGTGTATCTTTTTTATTTAAGTTAGTTTAAATATATATTTACATACTTATTTTATATAATTAAATATAGCTGCCATAAATCTGTTGTAAAATGCATGTAGGTTTTTGAGGTTTGAGAGTTTAAAAATCTCCATGTTTGGGATGTTTTATAATTATTTTTATACGTGAAAGAGATTTGATGATGAAAATTACAAAATTTAAAGTTACAAAAATGAAAGAAAGAAAATTATATATATTTCATTGTTTTCTTTTAAATTCTTCAACAAAGAGGAATTTGTTTCAGGTCCTCCCTTAGAAATTCCGAATCTACTGAAGTATGGATTAACAATTTGGTTTTCTTCCATGTTCATTTAAACATTGTACCGTTTTGTTTGACTTCATGTTAAATACCGAATATTTCTTTACATTTTTCCTGTAAATTTATAATTATTTTTATAAGCTTTGATGATAATAGTTATGTTTCAGTTATAAATTTGAAACTTATATAAAATAAATTTAATGTATATAAACTATAAATGTTGACTTCTATATTCGTCGTAAAACAAAAAAGTTTTTCTAATCTTTTGGTTTGTGTTTCCTGCCAGAATATGCTTAAAAATACACTAATTTCATTATGGATCCATTTTAGCAGAATGAACGAGATTCAATAAAATAAGTGGGCTATTAAATCAACACTTATTTGTGTTTCAATTTATAAAAGAATTTAAAAAAGTAAATTTTTATTTGTTCTTCATTCAAGTTATTTAGAAAAAAAATTATTTCGTTGCAAACTTTAAAAGTTTGAATGAAGCGAAAATTACTAAAGAAATGGTACATAATCATTTCACTGAACATTCTACAACTAATTCAATGAATTTATAGATAACACTAGATTTGTATCGCATGTTTGCTACTGAGATCAGATCTCAGAGTTTGAGAATTTTGCATAAATATAAAAGGGAAACTCATTAAGCAAAAAGAAATAAGAATGTAAATTAGAAACCAGAAAAAGAAACCAGCATATGAACTAGATATGTCTTTTATGTACCATCAAAAAAAAATCTAAAGAATTAATAAAAAAAATTATTAAAATTTGAACTTAAACATGAAAACATTAACTTTTACTGAATATTTTATAATAGTTAAAATTAAGATATTACAAAATAAGTTAAATTTTGTTATACAAATATTTTGAAAAAAAATCTCATGCATGGAATAACTAAGTGCAAATTAAGCTTAATTATTCGTTTTAGAGACAAAGTTATAAAAAATTTAAAGCTATAGTTACTTTTTTCCATATTATTAAATATTTCTGGTCAGGGAATTTTTTAGAAATGTAAAAATGCTTTTGTTGAAGAATGCACAAATATTTTGTTTCAAAACTGAAAAAAAGAAATGTAAATATTATCATTTTTTAAAACAATAGTTAATCTGAATAAATATAAAAAAAGGGGAATATACAATGCCGTAAATATTATTCACTCCCAGTGGTAAAGAGAAAATAAGAATTATTTATTTTTAAAAAATAATTTTTTTCATTTATATTCCCCATTTTATTTAAGTCAAATAAAAAAAAACGATTTGTTGTAAATATTTTAAACATAATAATTATCATTTTTGATTGCAATTAAATGTATATTGATTGAATTATTTGATAAAAATTTTCTAATCTAGAAAAATAATAAATTATGAAATACATATTTCAATAAAAAATCTTCTTTTCACTTCTATAAAAGGAGTTTATCAACTCAATACTTTCATGGAATTATTTACATTGAGATATATTTGATACCTCTGTACACGTTTGTATGATTTATTTAAGACTCTCATTACCATCAATTGAGATATATTTGATACCTCTGTACACGTTTGTATGATTTATTTAAGACTCTCATAAATGATAGATTGTTTTTAGGCTTCTTTGTTTCCATTAATAAGGAAAATTATTAATGACCTAAAAACTAAAAGTAACCAAAAATATAAAATTTAATCGAATATTAATTATCATGAATCGATTAACGTAACCTGAATGAAATTTATAGAAATTAAAAAAGATGAAGTAATTGATTTTTCGTTGATGAATCGTGGTTTATAATTTCTCAGAAATTAAGAAAATGTTTAGTATTATAAAAATAGTTTATCCATGAATTTACAGGAAGTAAATATTTTTCTCAGAATATCCATAATGACTTCATTAACTACATTGGAAAAAATAAATAACTATTTGTGTATTGAAAAGTAAACCCATTACAGCAACAGCAAGTATTCATGCAATTTGTCACCACAATTAAATTTAATTTTACTTGTTGCTTACTTTTCATTTCTTATGCTTGATGTCAATAATCAAATGTACTTTATTAAAAATGCTATACTATAGAGAAAACGAGGGTCATCTCGCTCTTTTCTTTTAATTATTCCTCAAAATATTTTCTTAGAAATTATTAGCCCTTACACGGTATTCTGAACAATTATTTTCTAAAGAAATATTTTTGGTAGTAAACAGTTCCAGACTCAAGAATTTCTGTACTTTCTGTTAATTTTACTGATTAGTTAATTTATAGAAAAATGATGGTAATGAGATATTAATTTTTTTAACTATAATACAATAAAATACAATATTTTTGCCTATTGCTTAAGAATTAAGTTCTTATAGAAAATTCTACATTAAAACTTTTTTCTTGAAGCAAGCATCCAAAGAATCCCATCATACACATGATTATTAAAATTCAGTTATCACATCATAAAGATTAATAAAGTAATTAAAGTACATTTTTCACGGAAGAAAAAAGCTATTAATATGTATTTGAGAAAACAAATCAACAGAATAAGTCATCGCAAAACTGAATAAAAAATTAACTTCATTTCTTTATGCTAAAGATTTAAAATAATATTGTATAATCAAAACACGTAATTCATTGAATTGGCTCTAAAAATATATTTGTTTTATAAATATCTTAGCATATTTAATACAATTCAAAAAGAATATTATTATATTATGCTCTTTTTGGATTATCCTTTTTAAAGTTCGGACATTTGTTAGATCAACTCCATTAAATTGTTAACAATTAGAAGGTCAATGACAAGCAGGAGATCTGAGAATAAATCCTTCCTGGAAAGTCCGACACAATCCAGAATATGTTTCGGTGAGGCTGGATGGTCACAACATTTTTTACAAAAGGAATAATTTTTGTATTACGTTTACGATTATTATTTTAGATGTCTACTTGAGAGCCTGCGAAGGCAGTCTGAGAATTTAGTTCGCATTTTATTTCCAGAAGAGTTCCAGGAGAGGTTATAGAGTACCATTGGTGTGTGGGTGGAATTTACCAGATTGAATGTAGTCTATATTTTTCATTAAAGTTCCTGATATGTAAGTGATGAACCATTGGGCGCATCTTCTTCACTGTGCTCTTTGGCCAGTCGATCTGCAGTCTCATTTCCATTAATATTTACATGAGATAGAATCCATTGGAGATGTACATGATGGTCTTGGGAAATCATTTTGATTTTGAACAGAATAAATATACTTGTTTCATCGTTTATAGAGAATTAATCATTGAGATGTTGTAGGGCATTGTGGCCGTCCGAAAAAACTCATAGTTCTCCACAGTTACTGGAAATAATAGCAGCAAGTCTCACCATCGAACGAAATGTATTATATTTATTTAATACACGTCAATAAGAATATAAAAGTAATATCAATTTAATGAAATAATATTGAATCAATAAAATAAACTGAAAATTAAGTACATAAATTAAATTTGGTAATATATTATCCAAGCTATTTTAATTTATATCAAATGTTGTAACAATTTTGAAAATAAATGTTTCAAGTATTTGCTACAGCAGTTGGTTTGGAATTTTTCAAGTTTCCAACTTTGTGACATGAGAAAAATTATGAATATTGAAAAATATTAGAAGACTTCCTTAGTAGATATTTAATAAGTATTATAATTTAAGGGTATATATTATGGGTTCTTAAAATTAAACTTAAACTACTGTTACACGAGTATCAATGACGTTGTGTGAAAACATAGCATTGAAATAACATCTATAGTTTATAAAATTCAACGAAATATAATTTTAAATTTTTATTATTGTTCATCATATTAAAATTAAAAAAGAATACGTTGAAATAAGAAAATTCCAAATTAATGTAAAAATAGAATAAAATGTAATTTGTTATGAAGAACATGTTAATATATTTTAATATCTTTTGAAATATATTTTAACCATACTTGTATCGTTGGATAATAGTATGTGAGTGTAAAGTAAAATTATATATATTCACACACACACGCATACACCACACACACACACACACACATACACCACACACACACACACACACACACACACACACACACACGCATCACGCAGACACACACACACGCATCACGCATACACACACACACGCATCACGCATACACACACACACGCATCACGCATACACACACACACACACACACACACACACACACACACATACATATATATATATATATATATATATACATTAATTTAAAATACATTTTACACATTATCTATATTAATCAAGTAATAATTTTATAAGCCTTGCTTAAATGTTAACGACAACAATATTAAAATGAATAATTATTTAAATAACTGGTAGTATGCTCTCAATATTTAAGTTACTTAATGAGTGAAGTTCTCTTAATATAACATTTTTTTCAGAAATAAAAAAAAATATTATTGATTTTACTGAATAAGAAACTATTTTATACAATATAATAATGTATCTAAAAGGTTTAAAATTTTTATAGCATTTTATTTAATTAAAAATTAAGGAATGGGATTATATTTAATAAAGAATTATTAAAAGTCAATTTAAAGCAGTGTGGAATAAAAAAAATATTTGCTTTAAATTACAAAATTTCTTAAGATATTAAGTCAATTAAATATTTCGTGATGAATTAATGATGAAGTTTAAGGCAATTTACTGATTTTTATATTACTCTTAGACAATTTTATTGAATTAAACTGCCATATAACTTGTTTTATTACTGTTGCAGCATTAATAATGTATTATAAAATAGCTATTAAGAGAATATAAGAGAAAGATTTTATATAAACACAAATTTTTTAATTCCAGTTCTTATAAAAGTATATAAATACTTAATTTTCTCTGAATAAATAATTGAATGCATCTTCTACATTGAAAGCTACTATTTAAGTGAAATAGGTATTAATAGAGATAAAAGTTATTTAAAGTATAATAAGTTAATGTTTTTAAGAAACAAAAAACAGAGTTTTAAAAAAATAAAGAAATAAGGACAAACTTTATCGCATAAATTGTTATTTAAAGTGCAACAAATTTTGTTATTTAAATATATCTTAAAAATATTCATATATAATGCAATAATATTCATAAATAATGCAATAAATCTTCATATATATTGCAATAATTTAAAATGGTTGTTAATAATTAAAGCCTTTAAGAGAGAGAGAGAGAGAAATACTAAACTTACATTATTTTACTTAAAAATGTTAATAATTCAAATTTAGCCTAGCTAGTATCAATGCGTGGCGTATTTGCATCCCAGAAGACACTTAATATTCGAGACATGTTATATAAATTTCATAAAACAACTTTTTTCTCTATATTTTACTCAGTAAATCTTCAATAGTTTTCAATTTTTGATTTTATATATTAACATTTTTTTATATTTAATTTACTTTTGTGGCTTTATAAATTTTCTTAGTTCTGCTCGCTATTGAAGAATAGAAGATAAAATCCATTTTGAAAGCTTATTTCAATCAAGGAAAATTTCTTTCAAAAGAATACATAGCAAAGTATACAGAACTGAAGAAATACTCAATCATTTGTTATTATCAATTATGTATCACGAACTTTCAATCATTTGTGCTCTTCAGTTTATCACGATGTGGTCTCTGTTCGAAGCTGAATATCAAATTAACCGAGATATAAGGTTTAAAGCGTATAATATTTTAACGATTTAGAAAGGTATCAAATCTAAGAATTGATGAAGTGAAGACCAGAACATTTACTTTTCAAAAGCAAATTAGTAAGTATGCAGGGATTAAAACTTTTCATAATTATGTACCATTTCAATGGGAGACAAATAAATTTCCAAAATAATGGCTACTGTGTGCTCTTTGCAACTAATGTAACTAGATAACTGTCATATATTGAAATAATAAAAAAAATAATTTACTTAATTTACAGCACCATTTTAGTGTTGTTGCCAATCCCAGATGGTCCTATTTCAATACTAGATGAACTCTACAAATCCATCAACAGCCAGGAAACTTAAAAACATAAGGGGCTTTGAAAAAGCTTCGATCAAGCCAAAATTCAAACAGCTGAAGATTTGCTCAGACATTGCCTGTTAAAGCTTTATATTTTACTATTCCTGTTAACAGCCTCAACGTGGAGAAGCGGTGACATTGTCGGAATGGGCAGAGTACGGCTGGAATATAGCTCTAGGCAAGGCTACCTAAGTCGCGAACGCCATTCCATTATGCCTAGCTTAAGATAACAGGCGTACCTCGGAGAAAAATCTGATTACTACCATGAGGTTGTCAATGATGTTAAAGGTCTCTGTGGACGAGAAAGCTATAACTCTTTCCCTTTACCACGAATCCAGTTACCAATTTAGTGATTACTGTTAAAAGGAAATATATATAAATATATATATACATACATACATACATACATATATATATATATATATATATATATATATATATATATATATATATATATATATATATATATATATATATATATATATATATATATATATATATATATATATATATATATATATATATATATGCATGTATGTTTATTATAGGATGTTATGTTAATAATTTTCATATTCTCTCTCTTCCACATAAATTTATTTTTTAATGTGTTTTTTTTATTTTTGTTGTTTTTTGATAGTGAGAATCTTTGATAATTTTTTGTCCTTCATGAGCACAAAGAAATTCGAAAATCCCCATAGAATACTATTTATACCATAGTAATGTATAAGTTAATATAACACACCATAGTAACGTATATAGTTGAATTTATCAATTACTTTAGAAATATTTAAACAATAAATGCATTTTTAATGTAATCACATATTTTGGGGATTTCATTTTCAAGAATAGAGGTTAAAAATATTCCTTTATGTTTTCATCTAACAGTTCATAAAATTTACTTTATACTAATTTACTGTAAAACTATACTCAAAATACTGAAAATACAAAATCTACTAAGAACAGCTATGTTCAGAAAAAATATTGGAAATTCTCAGTTCCAACATTTTAGGTGAGGTGGTTGTTTAAAAAATAGAATTGGGTAAAATTATCTATCTTGAATTGAAATATAACTCTACAAACTATAACTTAAACAAAATATTTCATTAATTTAATGACTTATGTATCAAAAGTGTTCACTAACGTGAACATTTTCTTTTATTGAATCATTTAAATATATTCTGAAATTTTAGTTGACATTTTTAATCACAATTATTTTAAAATTCATTTCTTTAAAATTATTCAACATGAAAAAGAAATAAAACTTCCAATATCGAGAAAAATTATACAGCCTTTTATTAACAATAAATCTTCAAAAATAATTTTTAAAATATTTATAGTTTTCATGCCATTTTTAATTTTTTATGCTGATTATCAGAAGAAATACATTAGATGTAACTTAATGCAAATTTATTACCATATCTGGAATGTAACCAAAATTTTATATTTGCGATTTAAATTAAATTCATGTAAAATTAGTAGAAATTAATGGTTAAAAATAAATAATGACTTACAATAAATAATTATTAGAGCTTTTTATTATAAATATATTTTTTTCGCAATTTACACACAGTTCATAAATTATGTTTGCACACATAATTTTTGCATAAAATAGTTAATTCTGCCTCCGTTTGACAACACAATCTTTTGATTTTTTTTTAAATTATGTGAACACCATAAACTCTTTCAATTTCAAGAAACTTTGCATGTAAAGACATGCACGTTAAAGAGTTAAAAGAGTCTCTTTGTATAAGCACATGCTGAAGATAATAAGTATTCTCTGGCGTAAGTAATTCAAGTTTGGACATCAGCATCCAAACTAGCTATGTAATTAAAATAATTTTTATTAACGGTTGACTTAGCAGCGTCACACAAATGATAAATGTCTATACATTTAATCCCTTTCAATGGGGAAATACGTGTTTCGCTCCACAGAGCGCGATGATCCATGGATTTTAAAATAATTCTTGCGTAGTCATCAGTGAAGGAGAGGAACACTTCCTATGTGCAGACGTCTACACGTACCTCATTACCGACGCGTAATTAAGTTGATCCGGTGTTTACGAGAAATCGATTTACACTTTTCCGTCTTTAATTAACTTCTCCCTAGTTTTAATATTAAATGTCTTGTTAGAAGGGAAGACAATTATGCTAGTGAGTGATGATGATAATGGGAATCTTCATGATGCCTGGTAAGACATAGTCATCCCAAGCTCTACAACTTCGATCGAAGACGATCATTCGCTTAACACTTGTATTTTCTAAGATAATATGTATATATATATATGTGTGTGTGTGTCTGTGTGTGTGTGTGTCTGTGTGTGTGTGTGTCTGTGTGTGTGTGTGTCTGTGTGTGTGTGTGTCTGTGTGTGTGTGTCTGTGTGTGTGTGTGTCTGTGTGTGTGTGTGTCTGTGTGTGTGTGTCTGTGTGTGTGTGTCTGTGTGTGTGTGTGTCTGTGTGTGTGTGTGTCTGTGTGTGTGTGTGTCTGTGTGTGTGTGTCTGTGTGTGTGTGTGTGTGTGTGTGTGTGTGTGTGTGTGTGTGTGTGTATATATATACATACATATATATATAATACAATATACTTGCAGATACAGTTAATATGTTATTAAACTGAACTAAAATAAACGTTTTTTAATTCAAAATTATTCTTATGTTTGTTCTTTTATAATTTTAAATAAAAATTGAAGGAAAAAATGAAAGTAATAAGTTATATAAATGTAGACTTCTGGGAATAATCCTGCTGGTATTTTATTCTATTGATATAAATATATCTAAACGTATTTAATACATTATTGATAGTTTAAAAAAACATGAGTTTTTAATGTTAATTTATTTAATTCCCAAGAAAACACAGTTATTTTAATAAAATTACATACAGATACAAGAAATATTCTATTCCTTTGCATGATGCTTTCGTTACATTGAGTGTTCCGTATCATCAAACAATGTAAAAAATGTGCTTTAATGTTATTGCAAACAATTACTGGACTCGAATTTAAATTTAGTTAATAATATTTTTTATAATTTTATGAAGAGTCAGTGAGGAAAAATTGATTTTTTAATGCGTTAGATACAAGCTGTTTTTTCAAAGTGAGATGCTTTAAAGAAATGGAGCACAAATTTTAGAATTGTAAGCTTTTTAAAGAAACTGTGATAACACAAAGAAAAGTCTAACAGCTGTAAGTAGCAGGAATTTTTAATTAACTGATAATTCAATTTCTGAAAGGATATTTAATGGATGGTGTGTTTTCTCATGGATTATTTTCCCGATATAAAAAGAATTCCTTCTTTTTTAACAGTAAAACATTTATCTAGAAAACAGAAATGTGCCGTTAATCAGTTTTTCAAAAGTTTTTGGTATTAAACCTAAAGCTTTGAAACATATGTTTGGCATAATTTTTTTGAGATAAACACATATACTGAGGGTTGATTTGTGCATAAACACATAATAAATAATGACTTTGGAGGTTAAAAAAAAGAATAATCTAAGTATGTGTGTTAGAATAATGGGATGCAATGACTACATTTTGAATGTCATTTTTGTGCAAGTAATGAAAGAATTGCTTTATATCATTAGAAAATTTTGAAACCTGACAAAAAGAGACTTATTACTATGAATATAGGAAGCGAAAAAATGTGATACTAGTGGTATTGTGTGGTGGTTATAGTTTTTATACAATTATGAATAAATAATTCCAAATTTCTTTTTTTGTGCTTTAAATCACTAATTTCAATTATAAGTTTTTTATTTCTATAAACAAAAAAAACTGCTGTTAATAAAAGATTGTATTTATAAGACATATATCTTTTAGCTAAGAAATGGCACTAATAAATCAATTTTACTGTTGACAGAAGCTGTGAAGTCAAGAGAAATGTTAAACATTGTGAGGTGATTTATGTCTCTTCTTTGATTTTGCTAATTTTTGCATACGTTTATAAATGCAACTAAATTCTTATGGTTTTTCGATATTTGATTCATTAGTGTGAAATACATTTGTTATTGAGTAGTAAATTTATCCAGTAAAATTAACCTTTGAATTTTTGTATAAATAATTGAAATTTGAATGACAGTTTTATTATAAAGTTATTACAAAGTTTAGAAATTTAATGATATTTTGATAATTGTATTAAGTTATGTAAATAAAGAAGGGAAAAAATAAAAGTCATCTTCTTTGAAATTATTTTTTTTTATTTTAAAATTATTTTATCTTAAAATTAATTGTTTCAAACGAAATAATTTTATGGTAAAAAAGAATATTATGAAAAGCACAATTTTATCATAGCTGATGAAAGTAGTTGGAACAGTGACAAATAAAAATCACTTTCTTATAAATGAACATTTAAAATAGGTATTTTTTTACACTTAAGTAAAAACGTTAAAAGTAATAGTGAAAAATTTAGTACTTTAATTTCAGTGCTAAAGGACAGAAATGTTTCAAGCAATATATGATGAAAATGATGTGAAAAATTTGTCATTTCCTGTATTTTCTTCTCTGAACAGAAAATTAATTAAATGCTACATTCTGTGAGTATATTCTTTTAACTCAAATTGTAAAAATGATGAAAAATTATAATTATATATTAAAATTAACAATTTTTAAAATAAATTTTAATTTTCCATGATTTGTGCGAAGAAACATTAGAAAAATTTATGTTATAAAAACATAGAATTAATTTTCATCATGTAAAAATATGGAATTTACTTTCACAATGTAAAAATTGAATTCGTTTTCAAAGTAAATTTGTTTTGTTAGTTGTAAAATTAGTTGTTACTTAGATAAACTACATATTCTAATTTAAGGTTTCTTTGTTTTGAAGCAATTTAAGCAAACATAAAATTATACACCAGCCAACTCCCCTATACCTAATCCAAGTAGGGTTCTACCAGTTTAGATCGGAATTGTTAGAAAGAATAAAGTAAAGTGTCAACTCCGCAACAGTTCCAAACTCCGTACGCAACAGCTCCAGACACATCTGAAGGGTACCCCTCTGCTACCTCTGGCTATCCCCAATTGACAAGTTTATGGAACATCAAAACAAGATACATTGCAATAAAACATTTTGGCACAATTTAAATTAAAAGATATACAATTTAACGTCACGGTATTCAATTTAGCTTAAACAAACATGCAAGATAATAATAAGAAGTTAGTAAAGGTAGAAAACGAAATAGAGAGAGGTTGTTGAATAGACTTGATTCAGGAAGGTTGTTAGTTCTAATTCTTATTCCCTTGGTTAGATTAATATAAATATAAACAATATGGTACTCGAGGAAGGCTAGGTTATACTTAGCATTACACATTACTTACATTTACTTACAACAAAAGCTATATACAAATTAAAATTATGCTTTACAATTCAACAAGAATAATGCAGATGGGTTGGTCATTAGCTACAATAACTACGGTATGAAAAAAGAAAAAATAGAAAAAAAAATTGAACTTATGTACAAATGGACAATAATAAAGTTTTAGTAAAATTAGAAAAATAAAGGTTGCTACGTTGCACAGAGCTACAAGGCTTAAGCACTCTGTACTTGTTCATCATTGTCCAGGAGGTCTAATTCTCCTTGCTGGTCATCCTCCTCTCCTTGGTTTTCTGGAATAAACAGATCTCTGTAATCTATTAAAAAGTTCATTTAGGCAATCCCTTTGATTCTTGAATGGGCATTGTTTACTAAGTTTCAGGTCCATTTCCTTGTTAGATGGGCAATGGGCTTGGTGAAATGCCATGAGTTCATGACTGGGCAGTCAGGTACGTAAAGAATCGGGTTCCCTATGTCCCCGCAGATACAGTATTCACTTAGGAGGGCACCTATTCTGTGCAGGTAAGTCAGGGAAAGGGCCGTGCCTTGTAATAAACATGATTATTTGTCTTGGCCAGCATTTTGTTCTATTTCTGACCTTCGGCATAACATCATATACCAGAATTACTGTTGCTGCCCAATCCCAACTGGCCTGCCATTTTTGATAGGCTTCTTCTGCTAGAAGTCTCCTATAGTAGAAGCGTGGCGTTTGGAAGACGATGCATGGGCTTTTTTGGGTTGTTGCCTCTTTGGACAAGCTATCGGCCAGCTCATTGCCTTCAAACCCCACGTGGGCCTTTATCCAGCTAAGCTTGATTGTGTTTGTCAAGTTCAGATCTTTCTGGGTAGCTCTCGCTACAGGGCTAGTAGCTGTTGGGTTTCCAAGCGCCATAATTCCAGAAAGATTAGCCGACCAAATGTTGCAGATGTAATTTTGCCGGTTTGCCCACTTGATTGCCTTTTGGATGGCATAAAGTTCCGCCTGGAAAACAGTGTTGTTGTCTCTTATGCGGATTTTTTCCGAGTGGAAGACGCTGTTATTTTGGATGGCTGCAAAAGCGGCGCCAACCCTATCCTCCAATTTGGTTCCATCCGTATAAATATGTCAGGTATCTGCGAGATTAGGTGGTTCGGCTTCCTTCTCTAGACAAATTTTATTTTCTATATTGAATATACCCGGATGTATTGTGAGTTTTTCTACTCTGTCCTCGATATTGCTGGTGCCAGTGATTTTGAAAATGCCAGTGATGTCTCAGGTGGGCTTCTTTCTCAATTTGCAGGTGCAAGGGTAAGATACTGGGTATTACTTTTATTGCTTTAGTGGCTGCGAATTTGTATGCGCTCATGATGCTCAGGAGAAATTTTCTCTGAATTATATCCAGGAGGATTTGATTCTTTACTCGAAGAGTCCTTCCCCTGATCAGGGCCCCATGGGCAAGAATCCTTTCCGCAAAAGATTTGTATAGTATTGTTCTGTGCTTTGTGGAAATCCTTAATTAGTTCCCGCCAGTCTAAGTAGCTGTTGTTGTATTTTGGAGGCTTAGGTTCCCTGGATTTCGATATCCTGGGACCAAATGAGTTTCTCGTGTGCTGACCACAAATCGATGTAATTTAATTTTCCTGTGGTTGACAAAAAGACTTATTTGTGAGGGGGTGCTGGGTATGTTCATGTGGAGGGTACATGACGAAGTGAAAAAAAACATGGCCAGGAACCGGTTTTGGCAATAGCAAGGGAGGAAGAGAAGTCGAATTTTTTATGAGAGACAGACTGGAGCCGAGCGCGTGCAGCTGCCTGAAAGGAGATCCGAGACTGGATCGGTGTTAGATGAGTGCCGGACACGTGGAGTTACTGGGGAAAAGGAAGCTGTGACTGGAACAGTGCGAGACGAGTTTCTCAAGAAAAATACGGAAGATTGGCTGCAGTTATAAGATACTTTTACGGCTGCTGTGACACTTTTTAAAAATTCCTCGAGAACGGAAACGAAGGCAGCAGAGTAACGTTATAGTTCCTGATCACCCGGTGCGATATTAAGTCTTGCCCACGTGATATACCCAGGCGTTTCCAGATACTTCGTAAGTTACTTTTGTGTAAATTAATAGTCAGTTACCCCAATTAACTCTGAGAATTATTATTTATGTTATTTCAAATTAACTGTAAATTAATATTTTGTTAGTCCAAGTTAATCTGAAGACATTATTATTGGTGTTATATGTATGTTATTAATTAATCTGTAAGTTATATTATTGGTGTTATATATATTTCAAATTAATCAGTAATAAACATAATTATCTAAATATGAACCTGGAATCTTGTTAACTGTCTGTTGATAATATTATTGAACAAATAATTCACTGCATAAAAAACATATATATAATAAGACACTTAGCACACTCGTCTATTGTGACTCCTAGTTGTTTCATGGATTTTGGCTTTCCCAGTGTTTTTGTGGGCCGTACTGTAATTTTGTGAGAAGTAGGTAGTTTGACTTTTCTACGGAGATTCTCACATGATTTTTCTCAATCCATTGCCTGAAGTGTTTAAGGGCTTCAGTTGCAACTGCCCCAAATTTCTTTCGTTACTTGCTGCCACTAAAAATGTAAAAAAAAAATCATCAAACGCTTGCAGGGTAACGCTGGACTTTGGGTCCATTGCTTTTCCTACGGCTGATCAGTCCAGATGCAGTGGTTCATCAGGTAGTAGGTTTCACATAATCGGATCAAATGTCCCTTTAATATCAATCGAGACAATTGTGTAGTGCTTGGAGTTGGATTTTGCATTTTGTATGCTCAACATGAGGTTGCTGAGGGAATCTTCAACGGATTTTCCCTGCCTGAAACCATACTGGGCGCTTTGCAAGAGGTTATTGGATTCTAGGTAGTAGGAGAGCCTTGTCGTTGTGAGCTTCTCTAAGACTTTCCCCAAAGTCGGTAGTGGGTCTATTCGAGCTCACTTGGAATTCATCCATCATTGTTAACTTTACCTGGAAGGATGCAAAATGTTTTTAATATTTTACGGTACATTAAAAGAGCATAACTATTACATTCAAGCTGATAATTATTATATAACTTAAATACCTATCGTAAATAATAATTTGAAATTTCATAGTGTAAAATTTCAATCTTATATCCCAATGATTATAATTTTACACATTTCTTTTATTAATATCGTTCACTAGTATATCAATAATTTAATATCATTTCATAATATAGTTTAGAAATGCAACTTTTATTATGTAATAGTGATAGTTGAATCGTTTATGAAGTTAAAGTTAATTTGTAACTTAACATTAATAAATATAATTTTTTTATATATATTTGCTTATTTCAAGATAAAAAGGAACTTCAATTATCCGAATTTTTAAAAAATTAAACTAGACTGCAGAAAAGAAGGTTAATAAGTAAAAGGAATAAGCTCAAGAAAAATGAAGGTAAGGGAATAGAGAATATGAGAATGTGTGTGTGAGAGAGAAATACGTGTCAGTTTTGAAGAATTTAGAAACATTCTTTTGAAAATTCCTGGCTATTCAAATGTTAGTGCAGAAGATGTAAGATAATTGATTAAGAATGAGATCCTAGATTTCATAATGCCAATGACGCTAAATATATTAGATTAAGAAGAAGACCTTAATGTCCAAGTTGAAACAGGTACTAAAAGCATTGATCGGCTTTGAAGCGGATAGAACATCAGCTAGAGTGTGACCACATATAAATTGTCATCGTGAAGCAGATGCACGACTTGAATGCCCATAAATGATTGTAGATAGTGAAACAAATACTCTGACCAAGATGTTCAGCAAGAAATTACTTTCATTTACAGACTGTACATACATACTGTATTAATATCTAGCGCGTGTAAGTACTTTAAATTGTAAAAGTGTTGCACTTTCATTTAATTGATTAAAAGGTTATTTTCTTTAAAAATTTGTGGTTTACCTCCTACCTTTTAATACAATAATTAATTAAAATCGAATATTTTTCGGAAAAATCTAATTACCAGAATATTTAAATGGGGTATGGTCCCAATTGATTCAGATAATCGGAGTTCTACAGTATGTTGTTTTCACTTATAGGGGTAACAATTTAATAAGTATTTGAACAATGTACCTGAAGAAAAGCATCTTACTTCTACAAAATTGGCTATTAGCACTTAAGTTTTTACATTCATGAGTCCAATAGGTGTCTCAAGTTTTGATAATCGTTGTGTTTCGAATTCAATCTTAAAATAAACACTGCAGTGGATTAGCCATGATAAGAAAGCAAATTAATGCAGATCTATTCATATAGGGATATCAGATTGAAAAAATGTAACAGATGTGCATTTCGATACATCACTCTGTTTTAGGAACATATGCCACTATTCCTAATATTTTCTATGGATTAAAATTAAAAAAAAAAACTATTGGAAATCTACTTGTATTTTTTTGTTACAAAAATAAAAAATGCGTATTGTGTACATAAAATTAGATTATGATGCTTAACTTTATGCTTCATTTATGTGTAAAAAGTCCTTATCTTGATTAAGTCCTTATTTTGATTGAGATATATAAATAAACATATTATCATATGAATGTGTATCTATATCATATATTATTTCTTTTAATTTTTTGTTATTTTAGATTATTACCGAAAACTTATAAATTATTATATCAGAAATTTTTTTATACTGATCACAGAAATTTTAGAGCCATAATTTTACTTTACTTGACAAAGAATAATATTTCCAATTTATTTTTTATAAAAAAATTCGTTATTAAAAAACATTTATTATAAAGATATGCGAATTTTTGAAAATCTTCAGGAAATGCTTATATTGAAAACAGAACCACTTTAATAATCGTATAGTAATAATTTTTAAGTACTTAATCTCACCCTATCAAATAAGCCATTTGATAAAAACATTTGATAATATATAACAAAAATATTTTCTGCTTTTTTTTCAAAAATTAAATATTCATTCAAAAGTTAGGGAAAAAAAGTACTAATTATATAACATGTTAAAAAAAATATAGAAAGAAACTATATATAAAAAATATGCTATTTTTTCTCCTATTTTATACTAAGTAATTCCTTTTCGGAAATGCATAAAATGTTTCTTTATGAGAAAAAATTCTATTTAGTATGCTGGAAATACCCATTATGTAACGGGTGTTCAAAATAGAGATGCATTTTGAATCGTTTAAAATAATTGATAAATTCCAATTATAGCATAATGCTTTATTAAAAAGACATTTAAATTAGAGGATATTTCTGTGAAAATATTTTGAGTTATTTAATAATAAAATTTTTTTATAAATCAATATATATACACTAATCACTACGAATATAATATTTACTTCTTAAGATAATTTGTTTTCCAAAATATTTGAAATTTTGATTAATACATAGATTTACCTAAGTATTTTAAGGCTATTAGTTTCAAAATGAGATTGATGGCATTTCCTATCTTTTAATAAATTTTATCTTCAGGTACATTTATTGCGAAAATAAAAGACTAATATTTTGTGGAATATTCCTTTTTTGATAAATGATCTGAATTCCACAACAATTTATTTTGTTTATAAGTTTTATCGTGGTTTTCTGCTTCATCTGCTTTTAAAAATATATTTTACTTCTTTTTTTAGCGAGTTGTCTATGAAAAATCATTTTCCTACTAAAGCTTAAGAGTTATTTTTAATTTAATATCATTTAATTAAAATAGCATAAAAAGCAGCAATCCTGTTATGATAAGTTAACAATAGCTTCTAATCTGACATTTATTAAATATTTAAATAGAATTTGGGCAGTTCTTAAGAATTTGAGAGGAATTAATGCAATTTATTAAAAATACACACACACACACACACACACACACACACACACACACACACACACACACACACATATATATATATATATATATTATATACATCGTGTTTTTTGCTATTTTAACTAAAATCCGGTATAGCTTTTAACATAATAATGATTAAATCTTCAATGACAACTTTGCAAATATATATTTGCAGAATGCATTCGTTATGTTCATATTAGTTCAATAAGATTGATAAGATGCAATTGAATATACGCCTTTCTAATCTCTTATTTCCATGGATTTTTGGTGGCCCCATTAAACAATAGCCATTTCATTTGTCTTATGAAAACTTTCAGTGTTACTTTTCTTTTCAGATTCTTTAAAAAGACAATATATTAAAAGCATATTGTACGTCTTCATAATTCCTGTATTAGTCAGACTTCCTTTGATGTAAGAGTTTGCCAGGACAGAAAAATCTATAAATCACTCGCGAATCGAATTCATTTGTTTGCTGAGAGAGCATTTCGTGTTGAATCATTATAATCAATGGACTGATGCATCGTATTGAAGCAATGCAGTTGTACCATACGCACAATCCCATATTAGACTCAACAATTAAGTGTTTTTATTGGTTTAATCAATGGAAGAATTCTGGGTAAAGATTTCATATGATATATTTTTCCTAACTTTTTTTTGTTTCAAAACTTTGTGTTTCGAAAACAAAAACTCACTTATTTTTAATATCTTGTTTACTTTAAATTACTTCCTTTAAATAATACTCTTACCCAATAAATATTTACAGCAATTGTTATAATATATTATTTGTTAAATAAATCTCCTTGACAGCAATGGATGTGTAACATAGCAGTGCACCATGAGGTGTATCAAAGTCAACATATATCATCGGTGAACATTTAATACAAGGCAAATGTAGATTGTTGCTGCTGAAGCGAAGATTTATCCCTTAAGCCTGAAAATACTTCACTCAGCTGGCTAATTAATTCATCCAAATGTTTTTATCAATATTTTATCTTCAGATGAAAACATTCTGAAAGGAAAAATATCAACGACATGCAACTTGAACTCATGCAAAGTTTGAAAATCTACACTAACTTTTACCCTTAAAGTTCAAATTATCTTTCTTAAACTGTTTTATAGCTTCTATTTAATAGTAATAATAATTTGAACAATTGTGAAAATTTTAGGTAATAATTTTGATACATATGAACATTTCTTGCTTTTTAAGAATTATAATTATATAATTCAGCGTTTTTATACTTATCAATGCTATATGTTTTAACAATATTTTAAATAAACAATTATTTTATAATACATTAAATGTAAAATTTTATTTTAACATTTCATGAATACTCAATTTGTAGTGTGCGCATCAATAAAATAATTTTAGTTTAATTAAAATTATATTTTTATAAGGAGAATTCATATATATTTACTTCTGAAATGAAACATTTTATATTTTACATAGTATACTGAATACATATTTATTCTGATTTCGCATATTTTTCATAGACTTAATTTCATGATTTTTTTTTATTTTCAATTTTTCCGAGCAATAAATGCTTATGTCAGTTTATATAGTTTTCTTAAAATTCTTATATATATATATATATATATATATATATATATATATATATATATATATATATATATATATATATATATATATATATATATATATATATATATATATATATATATATATATTAATATATATATATATATATATATTAATATATATATATATATATATATACATATATATATATTAATATATATATATATATATATATATATATATATATATATATATATATATATATATAAACTTTTCCTGAAGTATTTTATATTATGGATAATTTTGTTTGAATTTTAATAATTCACTCTTTTTTTACGTTATAATATTTTTATAAAAATCAGTAGAAAAAAATAATCACTAGAATGTGAAAAAAATTGCAAATTTTTAAAAGTATTTGAAATAACTTAAAAAATGTAATTATAATCTTCACTTTTTCATCTCTGTATACTAATCACAAATTTTGCTTTATTGCTGGTATATTACAATTTAAATAATCGTCTTAATTTTAATGATTCTTGTTGCTAATAATTACAAGTTTATAATCGTAAAAAGAAAACAATACGTCTTATTTATAGATTCACATATAAAATACATCATATCTATTAAAACATTACGTATGATCATATGAACTTTATTGTTGTATTAATAATATTTTATAACTGTATTAGAAACTTTAAAGTTGGTGAAATTTTCGATAATTTATTAACTGTATAGATATTTTTACTGCTCATTATGATTTTAATAGTTTGAATATTCATACTTAAATATAAAAGTCAATGAATTCCATTTCTTTACATATAATTAACTTTTTCTTATAAATTAAACTAAATATTATATAGCATAATAATAATAATGGATATGATCTCACACGATTCAGATATTGCTCATATTTTATACTATGTTAAAATAATGCATAGCTGTATTATATTTTTAAAATGCATAAAATGAAATTATATTCCTTTCATAGGTAAATTATACTTTTAAACTCTAGTTTCATTTCCAGGCAACCCTTATAATTTTTAAGAAAGCATATTGTTTCGATAATTTGTTTGCATTTTTTTAATATATTTTGATAAATGTTATTGTGTTGCAATAGAATGACATATTTAAAATTCTACAGAATAGCTTGAATGGCGTTGATTTGATAGTACAAGGTGGCTGAAAGGCATTTTATTATCTAACGCAAATATTCCTTTGTGGAAAGGAAATTTCATACATAATGATCCATATTCACCTGTCGCAATGAAGGCACACGGAAACTTCCAAAACACACATTTTAAGCATATATATATATATATATATATATATATATATATATATATATATATATATATATATATATATATATATATATATATATATATATATATATATATATATATATATATATATATATATATATATATAAACTTTTCCGAAGTATTTTATATTATGGATCATTTTTTTTTGAATTTTAATAATTCACTCTTGCATGTAAAGGGCTGAAACGCAGTTTCCATTCCTATTACATTATAGTTATTAAATACTGTAATTCAACAATGACTTACACTAAACCTGAAACCTTTTACTCTGAAAAGTGTCGTTGTACCACTAGGGCACTATTTTATGGATTTCAACTTCTACAACTCTCCTGAATCAATCAAACAATTTTAAAATTTACTAACTATAATTCTCCCATACTGAATTAAATTTTTTAACTTCCCACTTATAGTACTCAATTTAAAATTCAATTAATACTCAAAATGTATAGAATACCACTTTTGAAAATGCAATAATTAAAACTATTGTCACTAATTACTTATGACACTTGAACAAGCCAAGCTCGCTAACTCTTGGCTATGAGAATTTAAGTCAATAGAGAGCATCTTTCGTTTTAATCAGAGCACCACGAAGGTTAAAGCACGACTTTCTTTTTCTAATCCGCCGATAGATAGCAGCACCAGAGGATTTATTCCCTTAATTTTGGCACTGATCTGAGGGGGGGAGGAGTAAATTTCTCCAGATCATTGCACCCATGGTAACTGCTCAGAGATAGACCACAAGACTTTCGATTCTATAAATTTAACGAGCACATATATCGCATGTACTCGGTAGGCCTTTGGCGGCATTGGGAATCAAACATCATCCGGAAACCTATGCACTAACCACTAGGCTACCACGGCACTATTAAAACTATAAAATAACAAATACATTTGATGTTCTGTAAGATAAATTGCAATACATGCTTTTTGTAAGAAAAGTTATAGATATCAATGGCATTAAATTTATTTTTTCGTTATATTTGACTTTTTAAATAATTATTTATATTAATTTAGGCTCAAGTTGGTTGGTTTTAATTATTGCTTTCATCTAAAAACTAGACTGCTTACATTAAAATGTGAGTAAATATCCGAAACCTCTCATTTTACATTATTTTTAGGGAGGAAGAAATCCTTACGATTTTCTTACAAGATTATATAATTAAAAATATTCAATGAAATTTAAATGTGAAACTATAATCCCACAAAATGACATTTTTCATTTAATTTTGTGAGATTTTTAAAATATCTAAACAATCAGCGGGAGTAATTTTTTCATTGCTTTGATCTTTTCTTCCATCTTTTAAAGTAAATACTATATTCTTTCATTTTAAAAATTAATTTTATATTAAAATGCATTGAATGATTTCTACAACCTAATTCACAGAAGTACAATGATTGATGCTGACTTTAGTATCGTATCCTAAAAGAATCATTATAATCTAAGAAAAATATCTTGTTTATGTACGTGCAATATATTTGTTTATGTCTGTTAAAATTTAATACGTATTAATAATTCAAAGGCTTTGTTAAAAAGAGTACTCTTTCAGCAAATATGAAAGATAAATTTAATATTAAACTCCTAACTAAACACAGAATTTGAAAAATATGTTTGAACTAATTTTCATATATACAGTTATGCCACTCTAAATATTCATATTTATTCTTTATATTTTGCTTGTTTTATCCATTATTTCAAACACTCATTCAATGAATTTTGTTAGTTTAGTAAGGGAATGATAATTGTAACATTAATTATAACATAATATTCATTAATATTTTTAATTAAAAAAATTTAATAAATGTTTGGAATATTAATGTAAAAGCTTTTCCGGCCAAATTGTTTAGTGGTCAGCGTGCCTGACTACGGATAGGAAGGTCCTGTGTTCGAATCCTGGTTCAGGTATGGATGTACTTTCTCTGTTATGTCTTTATTCTTTCCTTGACATCCGGTTCCTATGGCATGTGTGTATACTGAAAAAAATCGGACTCCACACCAAATATGGTTCAGTTGGTAAAGTGGAGCAGCGCACCCCAATTTGCCAACCTAGCTGGCACATGAGAACAACAACAATGGAAAAGCTTTAAGTTGTACTGTGAATTAAGTGTCACATACTAAGCTAATAACTATCAAAGCTAAGCAGCATGCTCATTAAAAAGCAATAATTTTCCTCTTAATAAATGTTTTTATTAAATTAATTATTTAAGAAAATCATTGTTAAAATTATACAATTTTTTAAATAATTGATGATTTCGAAATTCTAAATAATTTTTATATTTTTCTTTTTAAAATTATATATATATATATATATATATATATATATATATATATATATATATATATATATATATATATATATATATATATATATATATATATATATATATATATATATATATATATATATATATATATATATATATAATATATATATATATTTCTTAATGTTGAATGAAAATTATCGGAAATTTTCTAATATAATTGTAGTGAACTATGTAGGGACTTGAGTACTTATGATGAAATATTATGTAGATAAATTGGCATTATGTATAATAATATACACAATTATTGGAAAATGTAAGTATAAGAGATAAGAAAGTAAAAGAATATATTGACCGAAAGAAAATTAATTTGAGGAAAATCGGAAATCCATCTTTTACAATAGATAAGAAAGAAAAAAAACTCCAAAGCAATGATATAAACAAAATCGAATTGGGGAATGTGTCAACATCAAATGGTATCCAAAAAAAATCTTTAGAAAAAGTTTGCTATCTTGTGGAAAATAATTCTGTTTTTATTATTTTCATGGTTCACAGAACAAAACCCTGCAAGAAAAATGTGTACAATATTTTTTCTGTTAGGGTTTTATCATTCTTTGTGTCCTTTTGATTTATTATTTATTGTTTATTATCAGAAAAATACCTATATAATACAATAAAGCATTCTTAAAATTGTGGAGAAAACGTTGCTTATTAAGGTATAGAAAAATATTCTTTTAAAATAAATAGATTTTTTACAATAAATACAAAAATTTTTAGTTAGAAATCCTTTATTTATTGTTGTTAGTTAGCATAATTTAAGGTTGAGATAAAGCATATATTTAATTCTAATATAAGTTTGATTCACAAATTGTCTTTATAAATGCAAAATATTAATTTCGTTAAATATTTCAATATTATAAATAATACGTATGAATAGCTTAATTTGGATCATGAAATTCAGGAATATGTACGTGTTTTCAAAAAAACATTCTATTTCGTTCAATAGACACTGCTCGCCACCGTAAATGCAACACGCTAAAGGAAGTATGTAAATAATATGATGCATTGACGGAGGTGAGATTTGCAAATGATTGTAATTTCAGCGCAGATGCACATCACGTTGGCCTGTGGTGCCACTTTAAGGCTCTATTTAAGACTTCGAGATTTAAATGATTTCAAGTTGGCAATATTGTTTATCTTATGCTTTTCCCTAAAAACTGATCAATTGTGGATCGTAGTAAACAGCGATTGTTTTTTGATCAAGTATCCGAGTACGACAGAGGAAGGATATTAGCCTACCGAGATTGTGGATTATATTTCTGGGAAATCTGTAGTCTTGTAGGACGAGACCAAACAACTGTAAAGTGTTTGTTGGATATGTGATCGATGGATGCAAGATGATACGATCGGATGACGTGTTCGATCGTATCCACCTCTATGTAACACTTTATGTAATGACAGGCAAATTGTGAGCATGACAATGACGGATCGCTCAGTCACATCAAGAACAATAACACATCACATTCACATTCATCTGATGTAAACCATTCGATACCGTTTACATCAGACTGGTCTGTCCACCAGGTGTCCATTGCTTTGTCTACTCTTGAGGTAAAACTACAAACGATACGCCACCAACGGTGCAATAAAAGAAATATGTGGACAGCAGTATGGAATGAAATTGTCTTTACTGATTTTTCACGCTTCCGTCTGCAACACCACGGTGATTGCATTAGAGTCGAGAGACACCTGGATGAGAGGATGCTAAACAGCTGCGTTATTCACCACCACACTGGTCCTGCACCGAATATTGTAGTATACGGCGGTATTGGATATTACTTTCGCACTTCTCTAGTGTGCATTGCCAGTACTTTAGACAGCCAGTGCCACACCTCCGAGGTGTTGAAGCCATTTTTCCTTCCTTATTTTTAGTGCATGCCTAGAGCCATATTTCAATAAGATAATACTCGAATTCACGTGGCAGACATTGTCTAAGGATTCTTTGTCGGAAGCCAGTCGGGCTCGCTACCAGATAGAAAACACGTGGTTCAAGTTTGCTGAACGATTAATCCAGATTACAATCCCAGGTGCCACACCAGATCAACTTTGGCAACGTGTGGGAGCTGCTTGGTCTGCTGTACCTTAAGTACACGTCTAATTTCAGTTAATGCCAATTCGTGTGGCTTTTGTGATCTCCAACATAGGTGGCTATTCTTGCCATTGATTTTTACAGGAACCACACTTCACAGAAGTCTATAAATTTAATTATCTGAACTTTGGTCAACATGTAATAAATACAAAGTAAATTTTGTTGTGATATCTCTTGTCTTTCTAGAAGTTGCAATTTGGGTGGCCAGCAGTGTAAATATTTTATATGCGTTAAACTAATATGTCCGCATTATTCGTGAAACATAAAGTGTTTCAAAATTAAAAATTAATATAAAAAAATAATTTTTTGTTAAAAAAAAATCTGCGAATTTTCATTTATTTGTATAATTTTCATTTTTTTGTATTTAATTATTAATATTAATTTTGCTATTTCTGCTTTTATGTTTTCCCAATTTTCCAAAATAAATTTCTTTTTAGTTTATTTTTTAAGTAAAAATTCTTTGCAAAATCGTAAAACGTATTCTTGATAAATGTACTTTAAATTATAATATTTGTTGTTGTTATCATGAGGCAAGTGCGAAAAAAAAAAGCTAAAAAAAAGACAAGCCATATAAGATCAAAGAGAGAGAGCACTGTTCTGGCAAAATCTTCAGCTTTTTCCGTATAAAGGGTGCCATGGCAGCAGTTGGGGTTGATTCTGAAGATTGTTGAGGCAACAGAGATGCAGTTGAAGAGATGACTCGGATCCAGTGGATCTATTGTGCAGTGATTGCATTCTGGGTATGTTTTAAGTTTAAAATTACATAAAGGTTTTATTAATTCTATTAATTTCAGATAGTTTTGTTTCCTGCCAAACACCTTTTAAAGGAAGAAGCAAATTAATGTGACATTCAGAAAACGGATTCAGTACACAAGGAATTAAAAAATACTCATTAAAATTATATTTATGAATAATAATTTAATTTAAGGCGAAATTTTCTCAGCCACATCACACATTTTTATGTTGCTCGTAAAGAATATATGTCTCTTTTATTTATACTAAAAAAAAAAAACAGTAAATTGTCCTGACATTGACATCATTTTTTGTTTTTGAATTGTTGCGAAATATAGAAAGATTTATTAAATAAAACTAAGTGATTAAAATGAAATAACATCTCCTTAATATTTTTTTACGTAACACGAATAAAAAAATTAGTTATATTTTAATATTGCATTAATTATTACTATAACACTATTGCAAATCTTTAGATATTGCATATGTTCTATCACACACACGCACACACAATATATTATATTCTACCTATATACTATTACATACAGCTCTCTTTCTAGATTTCCATATTTGGGAACAATTCCATCTATGAAATGTACAAGGTAGGAGAATGAAAGCAGGGTGTAACATTATGCTATCAGACATTTTTTCCTTCCGCTGAAACTAAATAATATTATATCTAATACTTACCTTGATAATTTATTAAGCTCATGAAATTGTTCTGGATTTTTCAATGAATAAAAACATTTTTTACTTCTCCTTTTTTAAAAAAAATCATTGTTTTCTATATGTTTTATGAAAAGAAAATATAACTAGAAGTTTAGTAATATTATCGTATTAAATTTGAAAGATGATATACACTTCTTAAACTCTAAAAATATGTAAGTCAAGTAAAAATTTATCATATACTTTGTCGTTTACTGTCAATATTCATAAATATTCTTTATCACTTTCAACAGTTCAAGTAATATGCATTTTTCTTGATTACAATGAAAGAATATAATTATTCATCGTATTTCTCAAAAATGAGAGCACTTCTTGCATGAATTATAACTGATGATGGTTGTGAATATGAAATTATCAATATCTTTTAGTTGAAATTGATTATACTTATAAGAGTAATAGTAGATGAGTTGAAAATATCCAAAGTTATTTCACAAATAAATTTATAATTTATCATCACGAAAGGAACCAATTAGATTTTTAAACAATGAAAAAATGTTAGAAAATAAGGTGATTTGAGATTTTCATTTTTAAGTGTTATGAATAAAGATTAAAAAAATTACTCTTTCTTTCTAACGTCTTTCTCCTTCAAATTATTAATCAGTTGTGGCCTTTTTACTTATTTTTTAAAATATAATCCACAAGGTTATAGGCATTTCTTTTATTCTGAGTAAATTCAAAATGTGTGCATCATCCGAAATATAATGGAATTGATTTCTTTTATAATAACGTTTTGTTTGTTTTACAAAAGGAACTCATTTGAGAAAAAAGTTGGAAAAAATGATATGTAATCTTTCTGATGGGATTACATTTTGTTATGTAACAAGTGTCATAAATCAAATTAATAAGAATCAGCTTCTGAAGCTGAAGATATTTAAGTATATTATTGGAATTATTAATTTCGAAGATGGCAATAAAACGTATAAATTGAGAACATTAAGATGTAGACTAAATTTAGGAGAATTATAATTCAATCTCCATGTAAAGAACTGTTTTACAGAATCCTGAAAAATTTAGGAAGTAATGAGATTTTAAATTCACCATTTGATAAGAATGTATTATGAAATAAACTAGTTAAAATTAATAAATCTGTGAAAAATAACTCTGATTTAAAAATCATAAAAACTTGACTTCTGATTTGACCTTTCTGATTTCGGAAGATTGAGCACAGATGCCGTATAATCCACGATTCACAATTCTGAATTTTTTTTGGCGATGAAGAAATTTTGCCAAGATGACGTATCGTGACGTGCTCGATGACGTAAATACTAGGGTTACGAAAATAGAATTTTCTGGATAATTCTTATAATATGTATGTATTCTTATAGTATGTATGTTCTTATAGTATGTTTCTGGATAATTCTTATAGTCTCTATATGTATGACGTAATAAAAACGAGGTTGCCAGATACACAAGAAAATCCACCAAAAATCGCCAATCTCAGAATTTGGCATCATGGTTTATACGGCGTCTGCGCCAAAGACTGATTTGACTTTGTTATTTTAATGAAAAATATCATTTCATTTTAACGTAAAATTCAATCATCACTGTGAATGCTCAAAAATTATTTTGATATCGTGCATGCTATTTTAAATATGACATAAAAGAAACGTGACGAATCTTAACTTAAGCATAATTGAAATATGTAATTTAAACAAGATAAGGGAATTAGTTTATATACTTTTGTTAATAAGAGGCTGTAAAGTAAATCAGGCATTGCTGAGAGTTCTTGTTTTTGAAAGTTTTGTAATTCATTTAAGTTTAGTCATTTTAAGTGATTAAACTTACAGATTTAGCTAAAATATATTCTAACTGCCCTAATTTAATCAAAATATCTAACGAAGATATTAAAAACATTCTTTTCCATGATGATACTAGAATTTGGCAAGTATAATGTTCCCAGTGATAATAAGAAATAAAAACTATTAAGAAAATATTTCCTAAAATGATTTGGCATTTTGAAAGGCAATTTTGTTTCTGACTTCTTCAAAAAATAAGAACTGTAATTTTGATATGAAATATGGCGTTTGCTCCGTGATATAAATTTATAACATTTGACATGATGCGATAGCTATGGCATCTCACTGCATATATCGACATGTCAAACTCATTTAAAAAACTGAGTAAGACACAAATTCATGAAAAATGACCGAATATAGAAAAACAAAAATAGCATTTTATTCTTACGAAAATATTGTGATTGAGACAATTTTGCATCATTTTTCTACATACATTGGAAAAAGTAAATCATTTGAAGTATAAAATATGTATTGAAAATTTATGTGATAAATTTTTTAATCTTACATTTGTAAAGTATACTTTATAGATTTCGTTATATATTTTGGAATAGAAAACATTTTATTCATTAGGAATTTTAATAGCATGTTTTATTTACAATATTGTGTAGTTTTTAATTTATATAAAGTTTTGATGCGTTTTAATGTTCTAAGCCTAGATATAAATACCTTTATCAAATTTTGATAATTTGTTTTTTATTATAACTGCCTAAATTATTCTTAAATGATAAGAAAATAAGCAAAAAATTCCGTCTTATTGCTTGATAATTTTTGTAGAAATTTATGCTATAAGAGTAAAATTAGCTCATTACAACAAGTAATTTCACAAAGTTAATAACAAAATACTGAAGGTTTTCGCACGAAATTTCTTTAGAGGAAATCATTTAATATATTAGCTTTTCTACTAAGCGGAGATATTTTCCATAGTATGAAGGAAATAGTAAATGATCATTATTTCAAGTAATTTAAGGTTTGTACTTATATTAAAACTTTTGTATAAATTTCATTTCGTTAAAAGTTTTCTTGGGAAAAGGGAAATAAACAATGTTCATCAAAACTCAAACGACTTTAAAAATATGTTAGAATTGTTTCCTTGCATTTAAAAGGTCATTAGGTAATCTGAGTGAAAGCTCCTTCTATATAACGTTCAAAAATTAAACGCTAATATACGTTTCATTAGAGCTTGTTATTTCCTTCTTAAATGAGGAAATTTCAAGCATTCTGAAAATTAAAGAATTTACATATAGAGTAAGAAACAAATTAGGATTATAATTATCATAAACACAATTAAGTAAAATAAGTTTTAATTCAAAAAATGATAGTCGAGAATACAATTTTGATGCTTTTTGTTTTCAATGAAAATTGTAATTATCCATAATTAAAAAAAACTGATAATAGAGAAGGTGATTAAACCATCTTAAAACTGAGTTTAAGACTAATATGCCATGACACATTTAAAACAGATGTTCAGCACGAAATCCATCGTTTTTTCGCTTAGAAAGCGCAGCTGGTAACAGCATATTGTACAACATTTCTCAAAATATCTGTAATTATAATGTAAATGTGTTGCGATTTTGTCCATTACGGGAAAACGCGCACGTTTCAGTTAAGTGTATCGATATATTGCAAGTATTCAAGTCAAATAATTACTTTAAAAAATAAAGTGGTGAATATTATTAGATAATAGTGATTTATAATTATGTTGCTTCTAAAACGGAGTTATTGATTGTGTTGTATTGTAGCAATGTTTCGAGGAAGGTCATCTTGCATTAAATACATCTCATCCATACATTCTTGTCACTGGAATGCAGGAAACAACTGGTTGGGCAAAAGAAACGTACAAAATTCTGTTTGGACATTATATGTTAATAAGATTCGAACTTTGATTCCCTCAAAAAGAAGAAGGACAATGATGATAGCTGTAATAAATCTTGTATGATCCAGTTTATTTCCAGAGTGAAAATGCAAAGGTTGCATTTAGGACAAACTCCATACGGCATATATTCCGGAATTGAACTCTGACACCACGTTAGAAATAGAAAAGCGTCTCATATATTCACAAAGTATTTTACAACCATGCTGTGTCTACTTGAATTCAAGAAAAATATTGAAGGACGACAGTTTTTAGATAAGAGGAAAGACTTATCATTAGTATTTAATACCTTTGCATACATAATACCCTTTACATTTCAAGTTATCAGATCCCTGCTTAATACTTTTTTATGACTATACCAATTAAATATTCATGATTTTTTTCTCAGAAGATGTACATCTTCCTTATCTTTTTAACATAAGAAAAATAAGTGTAATTTGCAATTACCTTATATTTTATGGCTTGCAGTCATCAAATAGCTTAATATTAACATTTTATGCACCTTAATAATGTTACATTGGGAGATATTATTCAAATTTAAAACTAATTTTTATTTCATTAAACAGATTATCATTTACATACGATTATTAATAATCCTTACAAAAATTTTTTTATGACATTTTGCAACGATTTTCTGAATAAAAGTAAGTGGACATAAGCCGATATGGTAGTAAAATGTCTAGTTCTATTCCTTTGTTTCAACAGTCGTTGAGTTCGAATCCAACCTTAGACTTGGTTATTTGTAGTGATTCAGAATCCACTTCAAACCTTAGACCCCGGTCTCTCGTCTGCAAAATGAAGCTGTTGATTGACAAGTATGCAAAGCAAAATATTTTATGAAATTGTCGCACATCTTTGTGAATTGTTTTGCGTTAATTATAACCAGTTTATTATTTGAATAAAAATTTAATTTTTTTAATTCAATTTATCTATTGTTTTAAATTGATCTAAAAAAATCAAACTGTCAAAGTACCGTTTTATTATCAAGATAAATTGCAATACTACTTTTTTAAAAAAATACATAAACGTGAATGAGTAAACTAAAATTTGTTTATTTCACATTAAGTACTTCATACCAAATATATAATATAAAATATTCATTTGTAATCCCGAAATATTGTATACAATTTAAGGTAATCCAGAATATTAATCATGGGTGATGTGTCCTAAGTGCGCATCATACAATGTTTATTACTCCGAAACATTCAAATCATAATCAGAGCGAGCGTCTCCAGGATGAAGGAAATAAAGAACCTCACATGCACCGTAATCAGTTCCAATATCATCATCATTCATGTATATAATTGTCTCTCATCCTCATAAGGTGTTTAATATTAAAACGGGGTTGACGTTAATGAAAGCAGGAAGGGTGCAAATCGTTTTTCTGTAAACACCGAATCAACTTAATTATGCTTCGGTAATGACGCAAAAGACCTACATCTGTAGGACATAAACGCTTCCTCTTACGCTAATAAGTAGACCAGCGCTTTTAAAATCCTTGGATCATCAAACACTTCAAGGGAGGCGTACATTTCTCTATTGATCTGAATCGAAGTCGATGATCTAAAGAAACAATTTATGCGATGTTGCCAGGAGATTTAGATAAGCGTTCGTGCAATTTACGTTTAAAACATGTTCTTTTGGAATAGTTGAAGCAAACTATATGTTAGTAGTATAATGCATTAATGTCTAAATACTGCATAATAATCCTCTGAAAACAATATAAAGATTTATGCAGCATAAGAAAAGTAATATAACGATTATATTTTAAGCAAATTATTATGTATCGAGATAAATTGCCATGATTAAATTTTAGGTGTATATGTTGAGGATTTATAATAAATTCAATTAAGTTTCAACTAAGTGTTTTAAAAATTTTACATTGGTTCAAATTTAGTACCCATATGCATATGTATCTAATAATATTAAATTAGTTGCATATTACTTATTATGTTTCAAGAAAATTGTAAATTTTAATACGCAGGGAATTTCAGAAATTTTACAATTAAAAACATAGCAATGATTTTAATATATTTGTGTTTATTTATAATATAAACATAAAATAGATTTATGAAACATCATAGAAAAATATAGCAGCTTCTAAGCAAGAAACAATATGAATATTTGTTAAATTAATAATCAGTAAATGATTTTCATAATAAAAAATGAGCAAGGCATAAATATTTCCACATTTAAGTTTTCATAAATAAATATTACATGGATTGAGTGTAAAGATATTGAATAAGATTAATTCTATATTCGATTCACAGTTTTTTATATATAAAGTTATTCTCTCTACTTTTTAAGAAATTCAAATTTTAATATTTCAAGTTAAAATTCTATGATATTAAAAATGGTACGTTAAATGTGAAATGGTAAACATCTACTTTAATACGCATTCATTATAAATTTCATTTTTAGATACTTTAATTTTATTGAATTAGAGGATATATATTTGACATACATCAATTTTAATAGACATTTCAAACTTCATAAAATAAATTATGAAGTTAAAAACATATTCCATTGGCTTTTATTATTTATATTTTTATGAATGGTTGTAAATATAATCCCAAAAACATTTCTACTGGAACAATATAATAATTCTTATTATTTGAAGATACATATCTGTAAAGAGATTAAAATAAACATTTTATGTATTCTCATTCTATGTAAGAGATAATATTAAGCAATATGTTTATCAATAAAATTTCTTCTTTCAAAAGAAAATCAAAATTAGTGAGATATTTAAATTTTATCAGATAGCTTGAAAGGAAATAATATAAAAGGGAAAAGTGTTTTTAGACGAAAATTATTTTCTATATGTCTAAAGTATCCACCTTCGTTCGAGACAATTTTCTTTAATCATGTTTCTTAGAAAAATTAGGACGTAAAAAATAAAATAAAAAAAATTTAAATGCAAATAAAATACTTTTTGCAAAAAATATTGTTTTCATGCAAATTTTGGCGCAATTTCAACAGGATGACTAAAACTATTTAGAAAATCAACGCATCAATCTTAATTTAATTTGCTCGTAATCTGTATGTAGGAAAGATTTTTGAAATCAAGCAAACCTCTAAAATACATTCAGGAATTAAAAATATACAGCAATATGGGTAGTTTACGAAATTTTACTGAACATTCCCTTTTAAAATAAAAGTAAAAGAATGGCGTCTTTATATGCATTCAAATTTTCGGTACATTTCCTAGATAATAATACTTAAAACATTGTAAGCCAAGTTTAATGCAAATACCTTCATTTTTACTTGAGATATCGTGTTAATGGTTTGGAGATTTTGTGGAAAACAATAGTTTGAGAAAATCACCTTTGATAATGATAGATTTGTATGTTGTAGCGATGATATTCCAACTTCTTTCAGAATGTATAAACTAAATAACGACCTAACGTTTATGGATATTAATCAGCATATTATAGGAACAAATACATAAATTACAATATAATAAAGAAGTAAAATACGACTTGTCTTTAGCATTTCTTGTTTGAAAATGCAACTTTCTATTTCGTTTTCAAAAGACGCGATGTATTTTGAAATTCCATAACTGAAATTTTTATAGGCATACTTAAAAGAAAAAGCAGTTTTAAAACCTGTTAAGGTTTGAATATTGCATTCACAAACAAAACAACTTACACATATAGTTGAAAATCAACTTTTTAACGTAGGCGGATGCTTCCAAATATGTTAAACTTTTTTCCGTAAGTTTAAAACTCAAAATCACATATGATCTTGACATAAGAAAATGTCAAGAAAACTGGGCTTCAGATTAAGAAATTTTTTTATGCTTGTTATTTTCGCTATTTTAACATCGAAGCAGACATTATTTTACTATAATTAATATATTATTTATTACTATCATTATAATAAATATATAGTTTTTTTAAATTAAATTGTAATTTTCGCACAACAAATAATAATTTTAAGGGATTGACACGAAGTAATATTTCGATTCATATTAATTATCCTTAATCAAAAATTTAATGTAACAAATTCATACAATTTTATACATGTATGAGTTACACATACAGTATTAATACAATTTTATACAGGTTTCAACGGTTAATCTGGGTATATTTGCTAACTCCGATTGAAATTTCTGTATAAGCTTTATCTTTCAAGTTTGAATTTAGCACTTGAAATATATTTCTATGGTTGCGGAGGTCTTATTCAATTAATTTAAATGATTCAGAAAGTATGAAATTTAAATTTTTTTATCAATTAACTTAAATTACTTTTTTCTGCATTTTGGAGATGTGCTTTTAATTAATATCTTGAAGTAATATTCATCCAAGAGCTCTCGTTTTACGAACGTTAGGGTATCATGAGTGATTCTAAAATAAATTTATAAAAATATCCAACCTTCATTTCATGTATCTAAGGACTACGATGCATTCCATCAATACGTATGTCATAATGATACAAAGCTCTTCAAATATTGATCCGTATTTTAACCACACTATTTGTCATTGTTCTGTGGATCCATTCTAACTGCCTAAATTGGTTTGGATCATGAATACAGTTTTAGGGTCCATTCTAAAGTTTTTTGGACATTGAGTAACATGTGTCTGCCATTTCTCCCAAAAAATAAAATTCAATCATTTCATTAAAGATTCCATTCTGACTTTGGCAATTTTTGAAAATTAATCTGATATCATTTAATGTTTTTAAATTAATCTGATTTTTTTAAAATTTTTAATCTGATATTATTTTTATTTGTCCAAAAAATTTGTTTTCAAAACAAAATCACATAGTCAAGTAATTTTATGCAATGTCGGTGAATAATTGTTAATCATTTATTTATGTAGTTAACAATGTTTTTAAAATACTTGTTTCAAATTATTATATTTAGATTTTAAATCCTTTCATTTCAAAATCTGGAAGATAACAGACTAGACAATCTAGCTTTAATTTAAAATTTTAGGCAGGATATAAATTTGATAAATTATTATTTAGCAAATTTATTAGAAATAAATATTTGTGATTCAAAGCAAAATTTGTATTTTTTAACTTTCAACGATAAATTTTTCTTTAAATACTTCTACTCATATTCTTATTGCAAATTATGACGCGAAATATTTTAATAATATTGTCATATTCTATATCAGATTACATTTAATTTTGCATTATAAAATGTATGACATAAAAAGATTAAATAATTAGTGAGAATTTTGTATGAAAAAATAGTTTACATCTGTTTATTTCCAAATGATAAACTATGATTAAAAATAACGTACAAAAACAAAAAAATCTGAAAAAAGCACTCAAGATTTCATATGCAAGTAATTTTCAAAAATAATTTAATCATTGGAATTTATTAGAAATTAATCAATTGTTAATCTACCCTTACCTAAAAAAATATTTTATGACTTGGTTACGTGAACATTACTTAAAAAGTAAAATTAGGAGCAATGGCAAAATGAGGTGTTTCTCTTGAATCTTGAAACGATTGTATTAATTTTTTTTTCGTTATCAACATACAGTTCAGTATCTTTGTTTTCCATAAAAAAAGTTTTAATTTTTCAATGTCTTCAAAACATTGTGATAAGAAAACAGACATTGTTTAAGCAAAATACTTTAAGGTTTTATTAATTTCTACTAAAATAAGCATAAGAAACATTATAAATTGACTATTACAAATTAATTTTAGTTAAAATATATCAAGTGCTTTATAAAATTTTAAATAATATTTTGTTCATTGCGAAACATATATTCAGTTTATTTAAAAAAAATATTTCTTGACAATTTATGCGCATAAAATATAAAATATACATAATAAAAAAGTGAGAATAAAAATTGCATGATAAAAAAAAAATCTTCAAATATGATAGATTATTGAAGCGAATTATTTTTTGGTTAATATGCCAATTTTTCAAGGCCTATGGTAATTTTTGATGCACAATCTGTAATTGAAATGAACTCTTGTAGTGATACTTTTTCTTTCTTCCAGGACATTTAATTTGCATGAAATTGGGGAGAAAAGATTTCTTTTCCGCCTTCCTAATCTATATTTAAAATTTAAATCATTTATTTCGTTGCATAATAAAACCATTACATTCAGCCATTAGCTATTCTAATGAGAAAGATTGTGGGTTGGCTGTAGAAACGGCAATGAATGAGAAATCTTCACAATTCAAAAGATATAAAATTCTTGTGATTTGCTTTGAAAAATATGTTGCCTTGTATGCTTTATCGAGAGTGATTTTTATATATCCTATTTGTTAGCTTATTTCTATAAATTAATGAAATATATGTAATTAATATATACTGATTTCTATGTAATTACAACAACATATATATATATATATATTTTTAACCTAGTTAATCATCCTAGACAGCAGATATAGACCATCTTCATTTTTTGGTGTGCCTAAATTTTAGCAAGGTCTAGGTATAGTGAGATCCCCACCTTTTTTAGACTAGATCTGTTAGATGGTCCCGCTATTTCTTTCTTCCAGGTACACAACAACAATACATTTTTAATAAAGCGACACAAGCAATATAGTTCTTGTTTCCTTGTTAGAATAAATATCTATTATTTTTCAAACTATATTTTTTTGATAAAACTTGTTCTATTGAAAAAAATTATAACATAATTCTTACACAGAATTTTTTTGGTCATAATTAGAATGAAGTTATTATAATATAACGAAGTTATTGAAGTAAAAACTTTTAGTAATAAATCTACACTCTAATTGTGGTTTAGTATTTTATTTAAACACAGATTCCTAAATCAAAGGGAAAATAATGAGAATATAATAATTATTTAAAAATTAGCTTCAATTGAAGTAAATAAACCTCAATAAACTATAAAGTTTATTAATTAATATCTAAGGAAAACACATGATTTAAACTTTTAACAAAAGATTTGTAAATATGAAATTATACTTGAGCTTTGAGAGAACCTTCAGAAAATTACAATCTGTTAATGCAATTCTATTAAAAAACTTTGATTAAGTCTGGTTAATATTTATAATGTGAATGATCCAGATTTCTGGTGATTAATTATGTCATGGTTCCTAATTAAAAATCCAGATGATACAAAAAATTTTATAACTGCAAATAAGATGTTTTCATAAATATAAAAATTATAAGCAAATTATTTTGGTATATTCTTTCATTTTAATTTTGAGTCATAAATTGACAATTATGTAAATTAATATGATTGATTATTTCATTATATATATATATATATATATATATATATATATATATATATATATATATATATATATATATATATATATATATATATATATATATATATATATATATATATATATATATATATATATATATATATATATATATATATATATATATATATATATATATATATATATATATATATATATATATATATATATATATATATATATATATATATATATATATATATATATATATATATATATATATATATATATATATATATATATATATATATATATATATATATATATATATATATATATATATATATATATATATATATATATATATATATATATATATATATATATATATATATATATATATAAATTTTAGTTTGAGCTGATTTACATAAAAATGTTCTTTTCTATTTATCTAGTTATTTTTACTATATTTCAATTATTTCCTTATAATATAATGAAAACATATATCTTAATCTTTGAATATCGGCTTATGATTAAAATCAAAATTTTACAAATATTTTTTTAATTAATTAATTTTTTTTTTCATTTTAGTCTAAAAAATGTGACAATATTAAATAAATTATCTGATAACACTAAAGCCTATGTTTATTCATAACATTTTTAATTAAATTGAAAATAAATTTTAATAAGAAAAATTTCTCTCAGTATTGCATAATATGCGTACCCTAAATTCATTACGTATTTTTCAAGACAAATATTGGTTAGCAATTTACATGAGATTATTGATTCGGTTTATAAATTATGGACCAGATCATGATGAATTGATGAATAGTGGTATTGTTTCGATATGCTGAGAAAGATTATTTATTATTTAATATAGATTTTAATTTAAAATTGTGATTTCTTCATCATTAAAATAAAATTTAATTACATTACATAATCATTTAAATGAAACTTGAAAAATATTTTTAACAAATGGGATTTTTGAAATATTGATTTTTATTTATATCTTTTAAATGAAATGATAAATTTCGAAATCCATTCTAGCAATTTTAGAGAGCTTGCTATAAATTATCTCACTTTTCAATTATTTGTTATAAATTAAATTACAGACTTTATTTGCTCGCATTCAAAATATTAAAAAACACCTGAAAAAAAATACGTTTCAAATTATTAACTCAATTTTGCTCATAAAAATAAATACTTTAAATTATTTTATATGTTTCCAAAATCGATGATTTTTTATTCATTTAAGTAACTGTGTGTAATGCAATGTGTCTAAAATTAATAATATCTCATAATTTGAATTTTTGGTTGAAATTTTAATTAATATTTTAGTAAGCAAGTAGAAAAATGGAAAATATAACCAATTATTACAAACAACTATTTATGCAAACATCAAAAATTAAAGAGATTTTACATACCATTTGACAACATAAAGTATCACTTCGAAATAAATGATCATATAATTTTTGGTGATAATTTATTTTGAAAATTATGTTTTAGATACATTTTCGCAGCACTTCATAAGCTAGCTGAATTACAAATTGAAAAATCCAGTTTTCTTATGAAAAAACAAAATCATAAATCAGGTCATACATTTTTTTCTGCAAACAGAAACATAATTTTCAAATGTACAATAGACAGCCAATGATAGAACCGTTTCTCTACCCATACTTGAACATATAATCATTTTGTTCCGAAGTTTTTTCAAAATCAAAATTTCATTTTATAAGTTGTGTTTGTTTTTCATTGTTGAAGCTCCAGGCTTTGTTCAACCATTGTAATTATACTATCAATTAACATATTACTCCTCAAATATAAAAATATCGATTAGAAGTGGACTAAAAAATCAATTAAATAAGGAAATCGAAACAAGAACTGGAAATAACAAGGCACTATCTTGATTTAAATTTACAAGATCTATCTTTGCATGAAAAGGAGACTTATTTATCTTGATTTTAAATTACATAAAACAATTTCGAACCCCGAAGTTATGTCGTATTAATTTCACTTATCTTTAATTCTGTTAAAGCCATTGTGCTCAAACATTTGATACGGGTATTGTTTCTTAATATTTTTTGCATGTCTTTCACAATCAACGATGATTTTAGATATTTTTCCAACAATGTCGTATACACTGAATTAAGAAGATATATTTCATCACTCTTGCCATTATTTGATCATAAAATCTGAAATATTTTATTTGATTTACTGAAATCTTGTCATATTTTATTTAAAAAATTAATTGGATTAAATTAAAATATATACTAACACACAGTTCAAGATAATTATATTTGAATCAAAACTCAAATTTTAACAGTAATAAGTATGTGAATATGAAAGTGTTTTTAAGAATTTAGAATTCAAGTAATCACAACTTAAGTACTATCTGTAAATAGATTCTTTTCTTAGCATTAAATGTTTTTTTACATTATTTTCTGCATGAATTATTTTATTACAGTGCGTTACTTCTTAGAAATAGAATTTATGCGTATAACAAAATTGTGAAACTAACATATTTAATTTTACATTACTAACACATTTAATTACCATTTAATATTTAAATAACATTTACAAATTAAAAAACTCCAAAATCTAACATGTCGTTAGACTTATCTTACCACGCAAATTTTAAATTACATAATCTTAAATATAATCATATCTTTGATGTTTACAAATGTCAAATGAGAGTTCTATATACAGTTCTGATTTAAAAATACAAGCAAAATGTTTTTTTTTACCATCATTTTATGAAACAAATTAAAGCAAACTAGCAAGATTATGTACAGGGAAAAAGTAGTATTCGTAAAATTTCAATTTCCTATGTGAATATAATGAATAATTTGTCAAAATAAATGTAGTTTGCTTTATAATTTAAATACTGATTTTTTGTGATGATTAACATGAGAATTATTAAAATAAATTATAAAAAATGTTTTTTCTTTATTCTACTGAAATCATTAATGAAAATTCTGAATAAGAAAAGTTACTATGTTCATTGCAACTATTGCTGTTAAATATATATATGTAATAATTGTAAACATAAATTTGTCCTTAAATTTTAAAATAATTCGTTGTTTATATAGCTCTTTGCTTAAATGAAGCATTTTCAATTAATAAAGTTACATTTTTTAAAGTATTTGTTGATCTTTTTGATAAAGAATTGTTTCAAATTGATAAATTTTTGCATTTTCAAGATATATATATAAATATTCAAAATGTATAGTTTATTTATTAAGTAATAAAATGCATACATGCAAACTTAATATACAATTTTATGCCATCATGATAAATTTTTAGTTTTTGAATTAAACCAAATAGATACACAATATCAATGTAGAAATCTATAAAAATGTTTATTTTTTAATAAATTTTCCATTAGGGGAAACTTTTAAGGTTTAGAATTACTTAGAACAGCTATAAATTTCAGAATCTAATTGATTACAATAATTTTTAAATTTTAATTTATATGAGTATTCAATAAGTTCTGTATTTACAAAGATAATTTTATCCCTGAGTGTCATCTTTATAATTTCCACATTTTGGTAAGTTTTAAATTGAAATTTATTCGATTAATTTCTTAATAAAATTCATCATCGTTAATTAAAATATAAAACCAATAACACATTTCAAAAAACAAGGTACATTAGATGTTGCAACAAAATAACCTTTTAATGGCAGATCATTTAACATTACATTATTCCTGTTTTCGAAATTCATTTATTATTTTTCAAATACAGTTATTTTGATTTATAAATAACTTCTTTGAAAGGTAAAATATCATTAGTTAGCTGAAAATATTATAAATTATCAAAAATGATAATATGAACGTATCTCATCAATAATTGAAATGCATTACTAGTGCAAATTTAATTTTGCTTAAAGCAAAATAATGTACTTGGTTTTTGTTTCTAATTTTAAATTTTATTTACAATTTAATTAATTGCTTAAAACTACAGCACTTAAGATAATGTTACAAGTCACAATATATACAATTCTTATGATAACGCAAATTTTAACTTTAGTATTATCAAAAATGGAAGTGATATTTTACACGTGATACATAAAATATAAATACAAATTTAACTTCGACTGAATTGCGTAAATCCTTGCATAACTTATTAGTTATCTATAACAGAAAAATAGTCTCTAAATTATTAGGAATTCAAGTTTCCAGCCACATTAATTTTTCACTAATGCAACGCATTGGGTAATCAATCCTTTCCACCTTGATTTCGTCAAACAACTGATTTCAGCTCTCGCATTTCTCGTCCTTCCATTACTTTATACCACAGCATCATTAAAGTTCCATTTCAAAGGGAATGTCTGTTTATATTTGGGCACCATTTACAGCGAATGCTCATGAGAGACTATCAGGGCCTTTGGACACGCCTAATGATATCGTTATGTGCTGTGGTGAAAGCGCCATGGGAGTTGATCACCCATTTATCTGAACTGGGAATTGTCAGAGTAACCATAGCCACACAAATACAGGAACAGTGGAGAAGTTTAGACTTTACATTTGAGTTGGGAAGTATTAGTCTTTCGAAGAGTTATATACCTAATAACTATCAGAGTTTTCTTCGGGATTTAAATGTGTGTAAAACCATAAATCTTTGAGATTAATGTGAACATTTTAGCTAAAATGTGAATATATGTAGTGAATGATAGGACTGCATAGTTTCAAATATTTAGAAATAACCAGTTTCAAATCCCCATATAATATTTTATGTCATTTTGTCAATAGATAAATAAATATATCAACGAATAAAAAGAATATATTTGGAACAGATTTGGAATTTTTTTTTATCTTTTTAATGAAACTGAAAATATCAAAATTATATGTTTGTAAAAATACGAAAGTATTAACTTAATCACTTCAAATTTACTTAATTTTGAAAATTTTACGGTTTCTTCAATTTAAAATTTTGAATTTAATTTTATTAAATTTATTGAAAATGCAGAAATATACAAATTTTTTTTCTGAATAATGACTTAATTAATTATACTGTCAATGGAATATATTTAAAGATATCGCAAAAGGTTGGCTGAATATCTACTAAAGTAAACTTTCTTAATACAGTTATCACTCGTTTTTACATTTCTGTAATTTCTGAACACTCACTATTTTTCAAACCCTGACATGGTTCCACATACGCATAGTTTTAATTCGTTTTTAAAATCTTCAGTTATGGAAAATCTCTATTTAGCGAGCTTATTTTCATGATTCTGGAGTTTCGTTACCTGGGAGTAATTTTTTACAGCAAGTTGAATTGGAAGGCGCACGTTGAATCCATCAGGATTCGTTTTCTAAATAAAATACCAAAAAGTACCTTTAAAATTCATTTTAAAGTGCCTAGTGTGATCTTGTTGGGGATGTGCTAAATCAACGCTTAACACCACCTAAAAATCTGTTTTACTTTTAATTACCTACTGCTGTGAACCACTTACAACAGCTAGAGATCAATTTATGAAGGAGCTTGAAGTCCTACAAAACCAATGTCTGCGGGCCAATACTAGGGCCATTAAAACGACACTTACCAAGGAATTATTGCTTCTGATCAACAAGGCACCAATAAAATATGCCATCGAAGAAAAGGCCCTAATCCTATATGAGAAATTGCTAAGAACCGGTAACATCTTTTGGGTTATTAATGGTCTGATTTACAGAAATCTAAAGACTCAAAATGGTTTCATACAATGTGTTCATAAGACCAGATAACTTTTAAATCTTCCAGTTAACGTACAGGAACTCATTAAACCAGTAAATCCTCAAAATATCCCAGTTTTTTAAATAAATCTAGGTTTCCTAGACAAGCTGTTCAAAAGTGACACTCCCCTAAATGTCTTGAGGTAATGTGCGTTGGAAACCATTGGTTTGATATACTCTTAATCTGAGTGACTACATGTCTTTACAGATGGTTACTACTCTGATATCCAACTGTCAGCTGGTGCAGGTGTACATTCAAATTGCTCAATTTCTATGCTTCTACAGGTGTCTACAGAACAACATTTGACGGAGTGGTTGAGTGAATTCTAATTGCCTTAAAACAACTAGTAGCTATTCCTGATGATTTTGGCAGAGTTGCCCTGTTCTCTGATTCACAGGCTGCAATTCAGGCCATAAGCTCATTTTCTCCCCCAGCTTCTGAAATTCTCCATATTCAGGATATCTTGGAAATTTTGATATCATGAAAGAAACGTGTGGTTTTCCAATGGGTACCTGGGTACTGTGGCATCTATAAAAACGAGCAGACGGACTTCTTCACAAAGAAAACCGCATTGGCGTTTTGTTGTTGTTAAGGCTTATACCAACTGGTGTGACAATAGCATCACACCAGCTCCATGAATCCATGAGTTTTCAGCCTCTCCAGAACTAATCCGGACTTAATTCCCCATAACCCCTCTCACAAGCGACACACTGAAGAATATGAGAGGAAGAGGTCTGTGTCTCTTGACATTTGGAGCATATAGGGTAAATCTTGACACCAGAAATATGTCTCTGAGCAAACAGGTGGCCGCTTCTCACTCTCGTCTGAACCGTTTGATCGCATCTTTTGTGAGCGCCCGTTAAAGCGGAAACAGGACATTCATTGGCATCTTAAATTCACCCGACTCTCAGTTCCGCAACTTGACAGAGCACATGAATAGGACCCACCTCCAATACTGTGTTGTACTGAAGGGCAGCTCTGAATTACCATTTTATTGGTAAACAAGCGAACTTTTGGGGGAATGACTCCGGTTTAGGCAATAAGCTCATTTTCTTCATTATTCTTCATAAGCCGGTTATCTCGTTTACGTTTATGTTCTGTATTCACCTGTCCTGGCTTCGTTTCATGTCTATTTTGTAATTTTCTATGGGTTTTGTTTGTGTCATTCCTTGTATTTGCCCTGCCATAGGAAATTAAAAGAAATCCCTGCTTTTTTTTAACTCCAGTCTAATAGCCAATGCAGCATAGTATAATAAATGTTTTTTTTACGGACTAGTCACATGGTTTGGAATCGCTTCTAGGTACAATGCACTTTTCAATATATGCTTGGAATGAAGTTAAGTAAAAACGATGCCTATATCATTTTGACATGTATTATTTATTACGAAAATAAAGGAAGGAAGATAAGATCTAATGACTTGAGGGGAATGAGTTGCTTGTCTATAAACTTTGATATGGAAGCCCACTACTACTCGAAATTTTATTTCCGGGCTAGGAATGATTACAGAGTTTTAACTTGTACTTAAGAACTATGTGGTTAACTGATTCAGAAAAATAGTGAATTAGAATGAAAAGCGAACTTTCAGAGATAAAAAAAATGGCATAATGTTGTGGAAGTGGACGAAAACAAGTTGATGAAGGGCTAACAAAAAGTGGGTTTGAGAAGACAACCGAAATGTTTCACTACATTAAAAAAAAACCCAAAATTGGTTTCTGTAAATATGGCTTTGTAAACAAGTATATAATTGATTACTTTCCCTGAATAAGATCATATAAATTAATAAATTATTTCATAAATAAGATGAATATAATAAAATTTTAAAATAAATTAAATTTTGCATGCGATTTTTTTATATTGCATATACTAAATATTTTTAATAGTACTTTATTTGTAAAAAGTGCGAGATGTTTGGCAGAAAAATTGCATTAAAGACTAGCATTTATTTTTCACTTTACAAAGTATATTATTTGTTCCCACGTGCCAAATAAACAAGATTCTACTGTAAATATTAATTCACAAATATAGCTTAAAATGAGCTTATGTACAAGAGTTAAAGGATTTCATTTGCTTTTAAAGCTTAACCCCTAATTAGTAGTTGGAATTTCTTAAAGATTGCTATGAAATTTAACTTCATGAATAAACGCTTTAGGACACTATTTTACCATAAATTGAATTAAGTAATGCACCGAAGCAAATAGATAATATTGTTAAAATTGAGCATGTTCGTAAGCTGCTATTTCAAGTCAATTTTTGAAAGAAATTTTTAAGAAGGGAAATCTGCACAAAGAAATTTCAAAATTGAGTATCGATCAGAAGGTTGTTAAAAATCAAGTATAAATGTGTAAATTTTTGTTTTAAAATACACATACTAACTGAATTCAAATATATTCCAGAATTATTTGAGGTAGGACACATTTATTTTACGTTTCCATTTTTGAATCAAATATTAAAAATATTTGAAAATTGAATATAACTTAAAAACCTTTTTCATTACAACTATTAGAAAAAGAAATATTTTTACGTTTTGGATACAATACAAATAGTTTTAATTGTTTTCAAAATAAATCAAGCAGTTTCATGGACTAGACAATTTGGATAATTATTATAACTTAACGTATGTTCTAATCTCATTCCATATAAAAATTCAACACAAATGTGTTCATTTTAATATTACTTTAAAAAATTGCTTTTAAACCACAGCAATAATTGAGCATTTTATTTGATGTGAAGGGGCTTATGTTTCAATTTTGTTTTACACATCTTTACAAATTTTGTTTGAATGTTAGCAAGATGTCAATCAATGCTTAAATTTAGTTATTATTGATCATTAATTTAAAAATTACCACATTTCTTAATAGTATTTAAATAAATTTTAACTGCGCTAAAATATGATGCTTATCATGAAATTACTGATACTATACCGATTTTTACCCGAATTGAAATTATACCTATGGCAGTAGTTATGAAAACTTTCATTTTAATATTAAAGAAAGGTATCTTTTCTTATATATATATATATATATATATATATATATATATATATATATATATATATATATATATATATATATATATATATATATAAGTATATATATAAATACGTAAGAAAATTACAGGATAGTAGCAAATTGGCAAGAAAACCGAGAAAAATTTTGCAAATAAAATCAATCAAACATACAGATTTTAACATGCAAGTAAAGCATATTGTATGGCTGAGTAAGGTAAATATAGATTGTATTCACTTTTTCTTTTAAATATAAGTCTTCCTCATATTTCTTCCAGTAATTTACAAATACCTTATGGAAGTATATCACTCAAAAACAGAAACAAATTATATACCTTTGCAAAGTTTTTCTTTTTAATTGCTTTGGAGTTACAGGATAGAATTTAAAAACAAATAAAAGTAGCCCATAAATGCAATAATCAAAAGAGAAATAGAGGAATACTATTTTTCTAATTCCGTACAGTTTTATCTGTGTGCATATTTAATAATGTCTTCAGTAATTGCTATGAATAAATCGCATTTTTTGAATAAATTTTACTCATAATTCTTGAGTTAAATTACAAAAATATATTTGCTATATGAATTATTTTTCAACCAATAGTTGTTTTACCATAGATTTTTTGTGAAATCGATTAATTCGCTCAAGAGATCCTAAAATTAAATTAATTTCTTAGTAAGTTTTTTAAGAATAATATATACGTATAACCTTGCATATTAATCAATCCTTATCAATTTTTGTTTATGAGACATTGAAGAATATGTTCAATGTTGATTGCTATTCTATTTTTTTAAAAACTTTCTGTAAGTAATTAATGAGATTATGATTGTAAAGATCTCTAACCTTACTGATATCAATTTGGTTAGAGTGCTGTTCTAAGACCACAGCTTTAATATCTTCATACTTCTTTAACGAATGAACGAGTGGGTATGCTCAAAAGGAAATCAGTTTCTGTTTTGAATCAAACCAAAATCGAATTAGGTCGTCTAATTTGGTTATAAATATTTTTGTTGGAAAAAAAATTGATGTGAAGAATTTTGAAGTTTAATAGGCAAACAAGATAATTCAAGGGAGATAAAAAACGATTGTTGATCTTTTGGATTTGGCAACTCCAAGAGCAGCGAAGTGCTTTTAAGAATTCGTAAGTTCCTTATCCGAATATGTGTTTCGAACACCAAAATCTCTCGTAAAAGTATTCCTCGTCCAACTCGTTCGCAGTCTGAACTGTTCATTAACTGATCACCTACTAAACTGAAATTTAAATTGAATTTCCAAGTAAATTATTCCATTAGATATGTATTTCCCGTTCTATTCTATTATTTATTCATCAATAACTTCATTCTTTTCATTTTATCTCTCATAAAATGATTGTAATGAATTTTCCTATATAATGTTCAAATCAAAGTGAAATCATCCATTAATTGCATTTTAACTATTTTCATTTTAATCATATTCACAAAAAGTTTGTTAAACTAATGAACTCTATCAAGAATTATAAATGAAGACGAATTGTATTTCTATAAAAATATATTTTAAGGAAATTTTCTTTTTGCTTTCAAATTTTAATAATTTTACTACAAACCTTTCTGTATTAAAAACTATAGAAGTGTTTTGAATTACACGTATTAAATCATTAATTTACTTAATGAATGCATAAAATTATAAATGATGATTAAAATTATTAAAAATACTAGGAATAAATGTTAGAGACTAATATATATAGAATAAATCCAAACTAAATTCTTATATTGAGTTTAATGATATTTCTATAGAATGGACATGAGTTTTTTCATCAGATTAGTTGACAGTAAACATAATGCCCTTATTATACAACACAATAAATGATTTATATTTTTGAGATAAATAAAAGCAATATTATAAATTACTCTACCACATAAGTAAATGAGCCTTGAAGAGGAAAAAGAAAACTAATTAGTACCCAGAAGTTATTTTTCATCACATTGTTCTTTAAAATAAACGAATATCAGAAATTTTAAATAAAGGTGTTTTGTTTCAATAATTCAATACCATTTACTAAAATTTTTATTATACATTATTAAAATTTACGCACCGCTAAATGTGAATGAATAAAGCTCATATATACAATTAAATTGTATCCCTAAACTACAAATTTGTTTCCTTTTATTTTGTATTATTCTATAAAGGAGTAATAAATTTTATTTTCATTTTATTGAGACAGGATATCGTTTCTAAATTCTCCAGATTATTAACAAATATAATCATAAATTTCAATAGAAAATTAATAAAATTATAAATTTTATGAAACATGGCAAGAGATTAAAGCAAATATAGAGCTATTGCTTTTAATTATTTGAATAGTGTGTAATTAATTGTCTATATTTTTAATAAAAATGTTGAATATATTTTTAATTATCGTATATGTATTATATATACATATTTTTAAGCATGTCTGTTTAATATATCACCAGAAATAAAGTTATTATTTATTAAATTTTATTATAAAATTTGTGAAGAGACAATAATCAAGACAGTATTTTTTGTTAATATTTTCATTCCCGTAATTAATGATTAGAGTAGAAATTAAATTGTTCAATATATAATGATGTGTACTATTAATTACTATTAAAACAGAAGGAGTTTAAATTTTTATATGTAATTAATGTATTCAGTTATCTACCATTCTGATGAATATAAAGATTAAGACCCAAAGTTTTATTATTACTATTTACAATTAGTTTCATTTATAGTAAAAAATCATGAATGTTTTAAATATTAATTTAACATTATTTGAAATATTTTCTGCTTATTTCTTGGTTACAAAAGATAGCTGGAAATTTTAATGATGCCCAATTCATTAAAATATTTCTCAAATTTGTATAAGTAAATTTTTATACTTTACCTTCCACATTAAATTTGTTTCATCAATATAAAACTAAATTTTAAAAATAATAATCTTTAAAATTCAATTTGTTTTACTAAGCTAAACAGTGGTAAAAATATCATTCATCAAGAGATTGTTTGCATTTTGAAGCTTTTTTCGTGAATATAAAAGAGAAAAATGCTGTTAAATTGTATATAAACTTATCATTATCTTTTTAATATACATTTCAACTCATTTGTTGTATAAACTTATTAATAACTTTTTTACACTTATTTAATAGATAATATTTTAAGTAAAATTACAAAAAAAGATGAAGTAGAAGAATATTTTAAGACACTTATATTCACTAACATATTTTTAATTATATATTATAATATATTGTATATATTATAGATTTTCTAAAATTAAATAACTGAAATTTGAATTTTATTTGTTACCTAACAATGTTAAATAAAGTTTAAATGTAATATAAATTTAATCGAAGAAATATTTTACGCTAAATGATATTAACTAAATATTATTACTAATTGTGCACAGAATGCATCTAGGAAAAACAAATATCGAATAATAATGCATTAAGTGAATAAACTGCTTTCCATAAAATGAAGAAAGTAAAATGGTTCAAACAAGAATGAAGAAAACTAAAAAAAAAAATATATATATATATATAAACAAAGTTATCATGCATGACACAATGCTGTCTTTGTTAGAGTTTGTTTAGCGAATCATGGAAGTAATCAAAATAAAAGAATTTGTAGATGGATTGGAAAATTTTTTCTTGTGTTTTTAGATGCCATTTGATGATGACACTTTCCCAATTTGATTTCGTTTATATGTTTACTTTAGAGCAGTTTTCCAATTTTTGCTATTGTAAATAATGGACTTCCGATTTCTCTGATATTAATTCTCCCTGTATCTTTTTATGCGTCTTTTCTGTCATTCATTGTATTTTATTTCCGTTATTTTTTATTCAGAAACTTGTTAATATCAATCAATTATTTTTCTTCATCAGTTCTTGGAATTGTCTCATTTTTAATGAAATATACTTTCAAAGTGTAAAGTAATTATTGTGAAAACACACCGGAATAATTTTTTATTTGTCACATGATTTTTACATTGACATTACTCAAGTTGGCTGATTTAGTGAATGATTATTGGGCCAATAGTTCCTTACCAAAAATAAATGGAGTTTTTATAAATTTCGTAAAATTTATTTTAGAATATCTTTTGTATTTTTCTTGATTATATATATATATATATTACATATATATATATATATATATATATATATATATATATATATATATATATATATATATATATATATATATATATATATATATATATATATATATATATATATATATATATATATATATATATATATATATATATATATATATATATATATATATATATATATATATATATATATATATATATACATATATATATATATATATATATATATATATATATATATATATATATATATATATATATATATATATATATATATATATAGATATATATATATAGATATATATATTTTCCTGGAAAGTATAAGAGATTGTGGGTATTTTTATGGGAAAGTTTTTAATTTTAAAATACCCCCATGCTTATTTTATTCGTATTTTTTATGTGAAAGAAGAATGAAGATTCTAGTTTTAAATTTTTATATTAAATATGTTACACAATCTAACGGACTAAATTTGGTCATTTGATAAGAAATATGTTTAATTTTAGTATTCAATAATTACTATTTCACAATTTAAATTAGAAAATAATTTCAACAACTGATTAATGCAGATATTTACCCCAAAATAGCACGTTAAAAAGCTAATAGAAATAAATTCTTAACATGTTTCAAGTTATTTAAATTTTACAATTTTTTAAACATAATTACATAAATTCCATACATTTCGGATATGTACATTGCTAAAATGTGTAATGCAGAAAAATAATTAAATGAATTCAAATGGATGGGATTGGAATCTGTACATCAGACTAGAATTTGTGAAAACCGTAGTCTAAAAAATGCAATTTTTAATATATTTATTCTTAAAATAATACGTTAGTTGAATTTTTTTATATTTTGCTATATCTCATGATTTGCAATTTAAATTATAAGGAAATGCTTAGAAATTCACGAACGTAGCACAAAAAATAAATTAATTATCAAACATTATAAGCAATTGTTTTTTATTTTTAAATAGTTATTAAAACATTTTATTATTAATAAATATATAATTAGTTAAATAAATCTTAGTTAAAATTAGTTAAAAATATTAATTACCTATTCCAATGTGAATAGCTCCTTTTTATCAATATACAAACACTTTTCATCATATTTCACCTTTTCAAAATCATTTACAATCTATTATTTATAATAAGAAAATTTTAATCATTTAAAGAGATTGTACTTCTATTTAATGATTTAACAGAAATATACATTTTTTTGCTGGTAAATTGTTTTTATTGATGAAAGATACAAAATATGATTATTTCAAATAAGCTTATTGGCATATCAAGAATAGTTTCTTTATTTAAGTTAATTGGGCATTTTAGTTACTTAAGAATAATTAAGCATTAATAGCAAGTAATATAATATAAGTGCAAAATGCATATCGAAATTCTTACATTTCATAAGATATCTCTACACATTTTGTACCAATTAGTTTTCTAATTATGATCTACAAATGAGTATACCATTTTCAGTATATATTAATTCATTTTTTACAAATAAATTCTGCTTCCTGTGTGGAAGATTTCGACCTAAAATGTTAAACTTAAATGAGCGAGCTGCTATACAGTAGATGTTAATGTAGGAAAACAATTTAAAATTCATATTACTCTATTATATACTCTAAAGAGATAAATATAGAATTTCTTTCATTGCTCAATGGGTAGTTTCTATGCAATTTAACTAGCTTTACCTGAAGGCATGTTTTTTTTTTTCTATAAAAAATGAGATGTTACCTGCCGAGGAAAACTTAAAATACATGAAATGTTGCCCTAAAATTCAGAAATCAAGCAAGTTTTTAATCAGCTTGGCAAGAAACAGATTCTAAGCAATGAATTGCTAGAATAGGAATATAATAGAATACGAAATCTGTAAATAAACTAAAACGCACAAAACCTCTGGAAATAGAAGAACCTCTATCATAGTTAAGAGAACGATGAATTTTGAAGTCAATTAGTAAAAAATTAGTAGTTATCCCCTTAAAGAAATCCTAAATGAAATTAAAAGAGAAGATTTAAAGAAAACATGTCTACTTGTCTAACATTTAGAATATTCTAAAAACAGCAAGTAAAAATAGCCTTAATGTGAAAATAAATAAAATATAATGAGAGTATAATAAACAAGTTTATTTAATTTTTTTTCAATGGCAGCTTGTAGACAGTTACAACTGCAACAGAGTCTATTAATCTATTGTTCCCTGATACTCAAGGAACCGGCCAGACACAGCCGCCGAGGAGTTGCCTCGGGTGCACCACAGGGCGTGAGCCATCATCGTACATGCCATAGGGACCCGTTTATAGGGTAGGCATCATTCATATTTCATTCACACACACAAAGAAAGGACAAAGATAGGATAGAGAAAGAGAAAGTACATCCATGCCTGAACTGGGATTCAAACCCAGGACCATCCTATCTGTAGTCAGGCACGCTGACCACTAGACAAGTTAGCCGGCATAAACAATTTTATAGATTCCGCAAAGTGCATTCAATAATGCTAATGAGAATTACTTTATATATGTAATTATTAAAGTAATTTTCATTAAGGGTTAAAACAAAATCTGAAAGTAAGAATATAATGCATGAATTTCAAACACATTTACTAAAACATGCATGCTTAGAAAGTAAGTGTAATTATAGTTATACTGACTACACTACAAAAATTTTAATATTTACAAAATCATGTTCAAATCTTCGTGTAACAATATTTTTTTATATTTAAATAATATCTTGAATTTCTAAAATAGAGTAATTCATCAAACAAAAAAAAATAATGTGAATTTATTAAATAATATTTTAACCTATTATCAGATAGAAAATTACCTCAAGAACACTAACCTTTATTACTTAAATTATTTTTCTTTGCTTCAAAAATCTTGAATTCCTAATTGTGACACATTACTCTTTATAAAACCTGGTAAATAAATTGACACTTAACTAAACAAACAAATTACTGTATATCAGCAAATATATACTAACTCGTGGTAATGTATAAAAAGTTTACTCTAAACATTTTAGATGTGAAATGTAGTAGATAGAAAGGTTTATCTGAAATGTGGGAAGTAAATCAAGTTTTAATGCTAAATTCAATAACATTTTGAAGGTCTCAATCTAGATTTTTTAAATTTTATATGAAATGTTCAAAGATTAAATGCTTCAAGTTATTCGTTTCTTAAAATATATGAAAAAATGCACAAACAAACGTGAAATAGTTTAATCATAAATGTGACAGTAAAGAACATTCGTAATTATTTATTTCAATGTATTGCAAATAAAGCATTAATAGTTTTCCCTTTAAATTGGAAATTTTAGGATTAAAGATACATCATAAGATTGTGTTTATATTAATCAAATATTTCAACTAGAATGATATGTGTGTTTCAATTTTTCATAATTTTTCCATAGTGAAAATTTTAATATTTAAAGTGAAAAACTCTTATGGTGTATATCTGTGTGTGTATGTACATTCGTAAATACATTAAAACTTCATAAAAGAGAAAATAATTGGCGAATACAGTTAGAGATAGACTAATTAACTCAAAGGGGGATTTATTTTTACTAGAGAAAAATGCTTGGTTTAAATTTTTATTGATACAAGTTACTTTACTCATCGAAATTACAATCAATATGTAAATTAGATTTCTACGAAATTCTGGTTGTATATGATTGAGAGCTCTTACCTCACCTGTCCTTTTTCTGACTCATTTGTAAGCTGTGGACAAAGGAATAAACAGAGGGTTTGTTTTTACCTCTAGAACGATTCCAAGCTTGAAGCAAAAATATTTTGCACACAGAAAAGTATAAATGAAGGTAAAAGTTTATAACTCCTTCTTTCAAACTAGCATGATGTTTTGAAGTAACTTGTTGCTTGTGTGATCGTATTTGCAGCTGCATAGCATATTTTCAAAAAACACATGTTTCAGATGTGGATTTGCGAATAGAAGGACTAAGGGATATATCAAAAAAGGGATTTAAACAATGTATGAGTTCATTAGTTGTTCTTATTCTCATTAAGTTGTTAAGCGTAAATTTATATGCTTGACATCATGTAGAACTGTATGTTATAGCTGTGGTATGTCGGTAAACATGTAAACACATGTCTGAATTTCATCAAATGTAAGTTTACAAGGAATTCTATGTCAAATGTTCTTTACCAAACAATTTTTGAACTAAGTTTTTCCTCTTCCAGAAATATTGTATTTTCTAGTGAATCAGGTCGTTGTGAAATGTATTATAATTGCTTCCACTTTTATATATTGCAACAGCATTTCAAATTTAAGGGGACAGCACTGATAATATTTTTACATGTCAAAAGTCATATTTTTCAAGAAAATTAATTTTAAAATTAAATACACTATATTATTTTAGATGGTCATTGAAATTCTGTACTTCACTTAGGTTATATTGTTTACCCAATTTAAGTAAAACAGTATAAAGTATACAAATAGTATAATTATAATACTTTGTATACAAATAGTATAAAAAATATTCTCTAACAATATAATTAATTTAACAAACTATATTTATTTGGGAAAACTTAGTATTAGTAAATTTTAATAATTTAATTGATTTTTTTTAATTTAAAGACCAAAATTATTTACCTTCATAGCTTATTTTACTTGAACTCGAGAAATTGCTGCATCGTATTTATAAAATTATAATTTATTATTCTTTATAAGATAGAGTTGGCATTTTTTTTACGTAAGTTTAAATGTTCAATAACACACTGATTACAAATGTTAGCAAAATTACATTTAATATCTTGAATTATTCTTTGACTTTAACTCTTAGTAGAATAAAGTTTTATAAAAATTAAATATGTAAGGTGGCAAATTGTAAGGGTTTTAGCTGCATAAATGCTATATTATTAGAATATATACATATGTAAATAATAAATTTCCTTTCATGCTGTTGTTTTACTATTTAAAATATTCAAATGTTTACCCTTATGATTAATACTTAATTTTATGCTTTTAATACCCTTATACTTATACTTAATTACTTACACTTAATTTGGTTATACTTAATTACCCTTATACTTAATTTGGTAAAATAACTGCACAACTTAGGAATTATAACAGGAAATAAGATTCGATACTGCCAACCTATTGACACAAAATTGTGCGTGTGTGTGTATACTTTTATACATATATACCTTTATTAAAGTATGAATTAAGTATATATTTATATATTTTAAATAATTATTTAAATAAAAAACACATCTTTTATTAAAATATGTATAAATTAATATTCGTATGCTTATTTATAATATCATATTAAATGTTTTAGCTAACAGTTAATCAATAAATACAAATATAAAAACATTTTAATGTAAAAAATATATTTTTGTAAACAAAATAAAGTTTAAGTTTATTTAGAGTTTCTTTTTGAAAATATTATATTTAGTCAATACTTTCTGAGAACTATTTTACATATTAAAACGTGTTTTTCATTGTTTTCAATGATTAATGTTCAAAATGTTCAAAATATCAATCGCCAATTTTAAACAATGTTTTATTAAAACATTTTGTTTCTGTCGAATCATGCTCATTTTATATGTATATAAGTAGATTTATAAATTAATCTAGAATCATTTATTACTGAACTAATATTGTTTTTGTTGATTATTTCAAAATTTAATTATTTTTTTTTAAGCATTTTTGTGTGTGCAAAACAATGATTCCAAATTTTATTATTAAAAATAGTTTTTACATTACATACAAGTAGTTATCAAAAATAAGCCTTTTAATAGTGAAATACATTGATTTTTCTTGTAAATTTTATTTTGAATGTAAAATAGCAAAATTTTCTGTCATATAATATTATAAAATTCTTGAATTTATGCACTGAAAAAATAAAAGTTATAGGCAATTAAGCATTTTATAAGATTGCAATCAAGCATGGGATTCAAGAATAAAATATTTGCTCATAGTTTTAACACAAACCATTACGTAAAGCAAACTTTTATCATTACGAATTTCTTAATTTAGTATTACTTTGCTCCTTAAATATGACCATTTTCTCCTCGTTTAGCTCTGTACCTCAGTAGCACCATGCATCATAAAATACAAGATAAATAAAAATGTTAAATAAATCATAGGTTTAATGGTTGGGAATATAATTATAAAGCTAAATTTGATTTAATTTGACTGGTTTCGTTATTTTAAACATCAAAAAATGTTTTTAAAGCAAAGTTAAATGTGATTAATGTGATTTCAGACAATCTGAAAAGTTTTTAAAATTAGAATTTCTATAACTAGAATTTTTTTAACAATTACCGAGTCAAAGTTAGTTTAATGCTTTTGATTAAACTAACTTTGATAAATAATTTTATTTTAATAAGTAAAGTTAACATAAATTTAATTAATATATTTATAAATTTATTTTTTAAATCAGTGTTAATTGCAAAAGTTAATTTCTGAAATATCTTCTAAAATTATTTTATAATTCTAATATTTATATAAGCAAATAAACAAGGCAGAAAATAAAATATTTTTTTAATAATAAGAACTGTGATAAATGTAAAAATTTCCTCAAATAAAAAAATATTATTAAATATTGGATAATGAAATCTATATATAAAAATCAAATAGTAAAGCAAAAATACCAATCTTAATATGCACAATTAGATATGCTTTAATAATTACAAGGAAATATATAAATTATCAGAATTTTAGAACGAAATACATAAAATGATAAAATAAGGACTCAAGTATTGCTGTAATTAAAATAATTAAACAATATATCTTAAAATTTAAATAAAATTACATAATTTATGCAAGATTTCTTTTAAAAAATCTTAAACTATATATTTTTAAGTAATTGAACAAACTTTTTTATATAAAAATTCACTGAATATACAAATAAATTATTTTATACTAATTTAAATATTAAAATTTATTAAATAATATATTCTCATGTAAAACGAAAAATTTGTGCGTATGTAACACGATTCTCCTTTTATATCTTTACTTCGATTTTAATTGTTAAAGTGTGCATTAAATTTTTCTGTTAAATAAAAGTGTTGATAATATAAACCTGATAAATTTAAGTATCAGTTATGACGGTGAATTGCTAATCATTCTCATAAACAGAAACACGTTTCTAATGTAGTTTATTATCATAAATACATGATATAAAAATTTCTAATTTTATAAGAAATATTATGAGACATGTCAGTAATTTTTGATTGCCATATAATTTTGCTTACATTTATTTCCCATGTTATTTAACCAGTGGCACGACAGCCCATATCGGAACCAACAAGTTCAGTGTCCATGTCTAATATGACCATGGGTCCTGAGATTCAATGAATTATTTTACGTACACAAATAAAATAAATGCTTAAACTAATTCAATTTTGATTTATGTATGAAAAGTTTAATTATATAATTCATTATGTCATGTGTATCATATTCAAAATATTTCATGTCTGAAATCTGAATGAAGTATGTTATTTTAAACATTTAATACACCAAATGATGGAAATCAACTTCATTATCTTTAATTACAGTTTGTTATAAACTTCACTAAAGATGAACTTTCTTCACTTTAATCAAAATTATATATATTTTTTGAAGAAGGTATGTCCTTTTTATTTTATAAGTATTAAAATGACAAAAAATAGATATAGGTATCCTACGTGAATAATATTGTTATGCAACTAATAACGTATACACCAATCTGGGTATGTATAACGTATACTATGAAGTGGATCTATACAATAAAATTAGTAGGTGATTCAGGATATTGTATAAAATTTGTTACACAAGTTATTGTAACCTCAACTGCAGATTATAAAGATATTAGAGATTTCAAACGTGGCGTTATAGTCTGTGTATGAGAGATGGGACTTGATACTTTGAAGATTATGTACGAGGGTTACTCTGAAATTTTCGAGATACGCGCAGAAAAGAATTTACAAAACAAAAATTACGGTTTAATTTTAAAATACAAAGTACTTTAACACAGAAGACAATTTTTATAAACATAATTCAACTTGTTTAGCGTAGAACAAATTTTAAACAAAAGAGAAAATAGAGTTGACATGAGAACATGTTCGCGCTATAATTTTCTACAATTTTAAAGCAGGATTAAATCAAGAAGATTGCGTTCAATGGTTGCAAATAGCATTTGGTGATGAATCTTTAGCTCGTGATACTGCATTCAGATGGTTTAGAGAATTTAAAAGAGGTTGTAATTTTTTTCAGGATGAAGAACACAAAGGAAGGCCACCGTCGGCAGTAATCCCGGATAATGTGTCTGCCTTACGAGAAATGTCAATGGATGATAATCGCTGTACCTATCAAATGATACAGAAGGAACTTAACATTGGATCTGCAGTCATACACAAAATCATTCATGAAGAATTACATATGAAAAAAGTAGTTTTTCCTTTGGGTTCCTCATAATCTAACTGAGCACCAAAAAGTGGAGTGTGTCAGCAATTTAAGAAACTCTTAAATTGCTAAATGATGGCGGCCACCGCATCATTTCTAAAATTGTAACAGGTGATGAAATGTATATATCGTTTTTTGACGTTCCAACACGTTAAGAAAGCAAAGTATGGGTCTTTGAAGCTGATCCCACGTCGACAATGGTAAAAAAACAACGCGCACTGAAAAAAGTGATGTATGACGTTTTCTTCAGAAGTACGGGATTGATCAATGCCATCAAGTTGGAAGGACAGAAGACAGTAACAGCAAAGTGGTATAATACTAAATGTCTTAGAGAAATTCTACAAGAACTGAATGTTAGGCGACTAATGCTTCACAATGACAATGCATGTTCACATACAGCCGGATTAACAGTTGAATTTCTTAAACAAAAACGAATTAAAGTGATCGAACATCCGCCGTATTCACATGATCTATCTCTGTGTGACTTTTGGTTATTCTTTACTCTAAAAAAAGAACTACGTGGACGTCGTTTTTGTTCAGAAGAAGAGATTGATGTGGCTATAAATGCATTTCTTTATCTATTCCAAGAAATGAATGGCTTGAGGCATTTAATCTGTGAAAAATTCGTCTACAAAAGTGCATTGATGCTGGAGGAGACTACTTTGAACACACCTAAAATTTTAATTAAAATTTTAGGTTTCTAAAGTTTAACTTTAGAAACCTAGTTGTATCTCAAAAATTTCTGAGTGACACTAGTATATATTTGTGTGTGTGTGTGTTACCGTGAAAGTTTGATGTATTAGAATGAACGAATATTCCATTCGATTCTAGTTCATTCGATCTCTCGCCGGTGTATGTCGACAAGAGCAAATCTTCTGTGGTGGAGGTTAAACAGAGAGGAGCCAAGGTAAATAGGGATGTTTTCTCCCGCAAAATATTTTGTTCTGCTGGGAGTCAGTTAGTTTTGCAAGGACTTATGCAAGGATTCAAAGTGAAATGCACTTTAATTCTTTTTTCCTACAACTAAATCATACTGGAAGGGTATTTTAATAAATCGTGATATTTTTCTTGAAAAATTAAATTAATAATTGCGAGGAAACGAGAAGAAAATAGTCTTTATTTTTCTCAATAAAAATGCTCTAAATATTTTATGAAGTGGTTAATGCTAAGTGCCAACTCATCTTTCGATTGCAGACGATTAAAATATTCACTCATTTTAAAAATTAATGATTAAGAGAAATTAATTGTACCATTAAAGCGAAGAGAAATGAAAATAGAGTATCATGTAAGGGAGTTTTTAATGTACCAAATAAAAATCGCACTAGAATTGGCCAGGGAGGATGAACCAGTATGCTTAAAGAGTTTTAAGTTAAATGTAAAAAGATTAAGATGCAGTAATGTAATATTTAAATTTATGCAAAGAGTCTCAAATAAAACAAACTGCATTTAAAAAAGGTATTGTTTCAAAACCAATGGTCAATTCTGATTACACCGCGAAGAACAACTTGAAGGAATTGTTAATATTTCTATAGAAATTTAGTGGTGGTCACAAAAACCATATCTCAAAGATAGAAAAAGTATTGCTATATACCATAGAAAAGTACACGTCTTTTAACCAAGTACTGACTGAGAAAGTTAGTCTCTATTAAAAAAAGAGGGTACAAAATAATATCTTCTACTGTAAGCAACAAAAGTTCTGTTGAAAAATACCACCAGTTTGTGCAAAAGTACCACCAGTTTGTACAAAATAAATTGTTCTCACAATAACAATTTATTTTGCACAAACTGGTGGTACTGTACAAATACAAGTCCCTGATGTTGACCATGGTCGTTTAGAATTTAAATGCGTAAGCGGTTGCTGTTGGGATTGAAGATATTTCTACATATGATATTTCTATAAACTGACAAATAAAAATGTAACCTCAAATGGCATTACATGCATAATCAGTTAGTAATTTGTAAGAAAATACTTTTAACTGATGAGATTTATTTCTCCAGAAACGTCGAAGAAAGTACCAGTTGCAACTAATTCGAGAAGAGGTGGGGGGGCAAGGCTATACATGTGGTCATTAAAAAATGTAGCGTTGCACAAATAAATACATTTGAAAAAACAAGGGACACTTGTGCACAGTTCATAGTGTCATATTAGTTCAAGTTGTAAAAATAAACTAGAATTGAACCACATAAATATTTTTATTACAACAGTTTTCTTTTTTTTATTAAGAATGTACTGTAAAATTAAGTAAAGGTTTTTAATTTCTATTATTTTATTTCTTCACTTAGGACACACTATTTTTTTTCTTGGTCATTCCTCTCAGGAATCGAAAATATTACGTCACACTTGTGACGCTTTATCGTGACTGACGTATGGAAAAAAAATATAAATCTCCAACATGATTGCCATTCACCATTAGTTATTAATGAATGTCGAAATTTGCCTATGAAAATCAGAATTATGTGTAATTAACAAATATTTCGGATAGCTACTATGTGAATATTGGTATTCACCCGTTGAAAGACGATATTCACCAGATTTTCTGTTTTATCAGTGGTGCATGTATTATACATCAATTTCTCGGTTACATTTTTAGAAATGTTTGATTTTTTAAATACAAATGTTACGTCGTATTTAATATCATATACAAAGTTTTTATCGAATATCTTTATCTTGATACTAATGAAAATTTAATGGTAAGTTTTTTTTACGAACTTTTAAGCATATTTATTTATAAATAAGTTATCAGGATAAAAATTAGTCAATAAACTCAAACATTAAATAGAAAGCAATATTTTATATTTTCAAAAGTACATTGAAAGAAAACGCATATATATGGAATACAAATTTGGAAAATTTTAATGTATATCTACTTGATTTATTTCTAACCTTAAGAAATGAAGAAAACTAAACCTTTGGCTCGAGAGTTCAGATATAACCAAGAAAAATAGTCGCCTTATTTGTTTCACTGACCAAAAGCTTTTGGGTGTGAAAAATGTTTCTGTTAGGTTGACCTAACGCGAAGCCCTCATTGTTTAGTTTTCAAGCATGTTTGGTACTCAGTTTATCTACCCACTGAAGAGAAGAGAGGATAGTTGACCTTACTACTGAACTACCAGGCTTCAAATCTTAAGAAGTCAGCTATCGTAATACATTTTTTAAACAACGATGTATAAAAACAGAACAGTTTTTCTTACTTTCAATACACATTTAAATTAAATTCTTTCCTATTAATAGCATACATTTATCCAATGTATCGGCACACTTTATATTATAGTTAAAAATAAATGCTATTTCTATCACATTAAATTTTCGTTTTTAAGAAATAAAAATGTTCTTCGGATTATTTATTTATCATGTGATACTTTCTTTCGATTGTGTGTATTGTTTTATTATATAATATATAATTATCCATAAAGTTTTATAATCTATTTCAATTATGTTATAAACTTTAGTAACATTTTTTGTATTGAAATTTCTCGTAAATTATTGTAAAATGAATAAAATACAAGAAACACATTTATTGTTTATAAACATAAAATTGTTCAACGTCTCAAAAAATGGTATACTCTACTTGTGAGATTGCATTGATTATATCAAACTACCAATATATTATTTTTTTAGAAATGTCTAAATTAATTGCCAATATTATTGTTAATTACTAATCTCATCGTGAAGACTTACAAGTAGAGAGTTTAAATTTGTAATACAACTTATTTTTTTAGAATTACTTACATAATTAATTAATAAAATTAATTAATTAATAAAATTAATTTTAATTAATTAATAAAATCACTTATTGAACTAATACTATCACCTAAGTTTAAATCAATATGCGAACATTCATTTCTTCAAATTAATTTCCAATACACTGTTTTCAATGAATTAAAATATTGACTAATTTAAATTTCCCAACCAGTTGTTTGTTTACCATTTTATTGTAAAGATATCGTTAAAGGAATTAAATTAAAAAAATATTTTTTACGAATTATAATTTATTACAATCAAATTTACAATATTTCTAGTCCCAGATCTTAAGCGCTAAATCTATGAAATATTAAGCGCTTCCTATAAAAAATTTCCTATTGTATATAAATATATTTCGAAATGTTTTATAATCTTAATTCTTAAATTTATAGTTAGCAAATATCTAAAATAACCTGCTTATTAGAAATCATATAATTTTTTTTTTACAAAATAAACTCTCTTTGTATATTAGTATCTCTGAATAACTGCATTTCTTGGAATTTTACTTTACTCAGCTAAGCCTATTTATTGTATGCTATTCGCCATCTTGCTTTATGACTAATAATGTGCACGGTGTTACTTATTCTTACTTAAGGAGACTTAACAATAAGAATTATGATGGCCCCATACGTGGGTCATAAAAACACTTGCCTGCAAATGATATCTTAAGAGTAAATCACAGCAACCCTAAATGCCAAACATTGAGAAGATCTTTCATTTAATGACATTTTTGTAATACGTCTGTAATCTGCTTCATTAGTCTAGCTGTCGACAATCGTAATGGTTTTATTATGCAGCAAAATAAATCATTTGCATTTTAAATTTCCCTAAGGCAGTCTCTCCAAAAAGACACTAGATAACATTCTGAGTAAATTAACAGTCTAAAAAAATAAAGAAAACAATTATTATCGGAGATAATTTTACTAAAGATCGTACACGAAATATGGTCGTACAGTCAAATGAGCAAAATTTGTAAAACTTTATACTTTTCAGTCCTGTGTCATCACCGACTAAGGCCTTAGCATGTTCTCGCTTGTTTTACATCTTATTTGAAGGTATATGTTTACATTAATGATCATTAATGATTTGTGTTAGTTAGATTTTATTCTATTGTTTGTATATATAAAATTACAAGGTGATATTATTACAGACTGTAGTAATTCCATGTAATATTGTTTTAAAAAAATGATATAATTGAAGATTATGTTCTGGAGTTGTGTTTTATTTTAATTATGAGTTTTATTGAGAAAATTTAGTATAAATTGCATCGATTAAATTGCTTAATAAATAAAAATCGAAATGTGGGAATATAGTTCCCACAATTTGAATACTTTTCAATAATTTAATTTTTGCAGTCTTATGAGTATGTTTGAATATTTAGAATGATGTTTTTACGAAATACAGAAACATTTAAATTCAGTTGTAGGATTATATTGTTATGGATATTACTTTCATAATATGTGAAGGTGGTGTCATAAGAAACATATCCCACGTTTTAACTTATTTAAATTGAAAATCAATGAATTCATTAAATCTTTTAATTGATCCCTCTTGTCCTTATACAAGTCCTTATTTAATTAGTTCATTTCATATTATTTAGAAATATCTTTAGCAGTTGTCATTTTAACAAAGGGAAAAAGATTACTAATTATGTTTTCCTCATATAAAAATTTAAATCAATAACAGATTAAGATCTTTTAGCAACTAAAAATTAATAATAAATATTTTTTCACGTAGCGTTTGACATAAGCATAGAAAAATTTGGTAAGGAAAATTTTATTCCTGAGCTTTATTAAGCGACATCAGTTATAAAATTTTATATTTTGTTTTAGTTTAATAAATGTTTCTTAAAGTTTAATTGCAATTTACAATTACAAGAAATCAAATATATTTTTATATCTATTTAGGCTTTAAAATGATATGAATAATAAATCATTTTTACTAATAATTTTATTTTAAAAAAATGTATACGTGAAAGTAATTAATTCTTGATTGGGATGCATCATAATTTCATTTCCTAATTTTTTCATTATGAAATCTAAGAAATTCTGCACTAATTAATTTTTATTACTCATATAATGTAAAATTTGTCACATTTCGAATCAAAGGATTTATCAAATTTATTTAAAATTTACTGTTTTTTTTCCTTTTTATTAAAAATTAAGTTAAATTTGCTGAAAAAAAATTCATATCAATATGTACGCAAATAATAACTAATATTTGCTTAAGTGAAAATTCTGGTGTTTATAATAATATCTACATTATATCAATGTTGAAACAATAAGAAAGAAAAGTGTTAATTTTTTTTATGAAATTTAATTTTAAATAATTTCCTTTAGGACCAAATGAAAATGAATTTTAATTGTTAAGGTTCTTAAATGAATGTTTGAGTAATCAAATTTTTGCAAGATTAAAATTTTATGGAGAAATAATTAATAATAATAAATTATATTAAACTTATTAAATAGATTAATAACTTTTTAAGAATTTGCTAACAATTTTAAACTCTTGAAAATCTTAAAACATTTTTTTTTTCTAAATTTTTTAATAAAGTTTAAAATGAATTTTTTTCTATTTTTTATACTCAGCAAAAGGAAATTATTGAGCAATCATAAACTAAAAGTCAATTACATGTTTGCACATAATACGCAATTTGTTTCATTCATTTGCTAGAAACCACTTAAAATCATGAGTTTGCTTGAATTAGACCTCACGTTCAAAAAGAAAACGAAGAAATGACATACTGAATTTAACTAGACAGTAATTGTATTAATAAATTTATTTCCTTATTTTATATCATAAAATTAATTTTTTTCCTTTTACCATCGGAACATTTAAATTTTATATAAAAATATGAGAATGATATAACATTATCAAATTAAAATTTAAGACAAAGTTAATAGCCTTAATTTCTTATTTGTAGAATAATTAGTTATTAAATAGGCAATTTTTCCCTCAAATTTTTTTTGTCATAAGTTATAATTTTATTAAATAGTACAAACATTCTTTACTTATACAAGCTCATAAAGCTTGTGATTGTATTACAGATAATAATTTACAACTAATAACTTAATTATATATAAATAACTACTAAATTCATTTCTAATATTCAGTCATTTTACTATGATCAATATGACAAGATATTCTGCAATTTTTTAAGTAATATTGTATTTAATAACAAAAAACTGACGAATTTATAATTATAAATAAAAAACTAGACTGTTATTTATAATCTAATTTATAATCTAATTTCAGTATATATATATATATATATATATATATATATATATATATATATATATATATAATATATATATATATATATATATATATATATATATATATATATATGTATATATATATATATATACATTAGTAATAATGTGCAAATTCTGATTAGTTTAAGAATCTAAAAACTCCAAAGACTGAATTTGAAAGGATAAAAGCAAATTTTGGAAAATATGATAAAATTATTCTCTAAATCCTTGATTACAATATCAGATGTACTTCAAGATCTAAATCTTGAAGTACATCTGATATTGTTGTAGTACAACAGTTCTGCAAATTAAATTGTTATTTATTTTGAATAAAAAACCCTGATAAATTCTCTATTTTTGAAATGTGCCCTTTGATTATTAAAAACATATAAGAAAAAGTATTTAACAGGTTTTTATCACTGGAAAAACAATTTTTTTATGGTTCTATTGGCAATGTTTTTCGAATTGACAATTGATCATACATTAAATACAGGCTAGGATAATAAAAATGTGAATGATATTTAACAGTATTATATTCAAAGTTAAGAGCATTAATTGCAAGAATATAGGTCAATGACCGCCAGAAATAATCCTATTCAAATATGCAAATATTTCTTCAATAGAGTCAGGTACATCAGCGTAAGAATGTTAAAAAAATGTCATTTGGGTGCCAAGAGGCTTTCATGCATAGTCCATTAAATTTCGAAAGGTCTTCTGGCAAAAATGAAAAGTAAATTTGCATGGAAGTGGTGTCATAGATTATATTTGTCATCCAAAATTTACTATAAGATCCCCTTTAACGATCAAAACAAAGAATTTGGAATTCGTTTAGAAATGGTTTGTGGCGTAGTAATGACAATAAATAAAATGCGTATGAAACAGTTTAAGAGTCACCAGGTTCTTATCTCATAAAATTTGCTTAAATGCAATACAAGGAATCATAGCTTTTGGCCAAAGAATACGTTATGCAATATTAAAATATGTTTTTTTAAAAAAAATTTGATACTACTAGTATTAACTTTCATCGACTACTTTAAACAATTGTGATTGTTTCATTACTTAAGTTTGCTTGTTAAATCTGTTCTTACGTAAATGCTTATTGAAAATCAGGTCTCTATATTCTTTTGTTATTAAAACACTCGTGATAAGCAAATAATCATTTATTTTAATTCTGAATAATGATATCATACAATGTAATATGTACTGTATTTAAGGCAGCTGATCATATTTTATTTTGAATTCAAAACAGCAAGTATTTTATTACGAAGTAACTAATTTTGAAGATGAATTAAAATAGTGCATTAATTTGTGGTAGTAAATACTATTCCACTGAAATAGTTGATAATATTAAAATATATAGTTGCAATTTATTCATCATTGAACATTTGCAAAATATAATTCTTAGAATTTTAACATAAGCATAAAATGATAATACTAAAACATATTTATATAATGCTCTCATAATGAACCCAAATTTATTATATAGAATTCCGCAAGAGAAAGTGATAAAATTTGTAATTTTAAGCACAAATTTTAGTTATATTTCATTTAGCATTTCCAAAATGTGTGAAACTTAGATTTATCTACATGCCTAAATAAATAAAATGGCTAACATAGCAGATATATATATATATATATATATATATATATATATATATATATATATATATATATATATATATATATTAAAAGAGGGTGTTAGATATAGATACTCGCGTTACTGATCTGAAATAGTAAGATAAAATTAATATATTATTGAAAGTATTTTCACAATAAAATTAATCTTTTGGAAAAAAGTGATTTATATTTATTTAATATTTTTCAACCATTATATATTTTTACTCTCTTCAAATATAGTTCATCCCCAAAGAAAATAGTTAAGTTTTGCTTAAATTAAAATGTACTTCATTTAGAATACCAACTAAATTAAATTCACCATTTAATCATAATTGTATATATTAGCTAAAAATAGTTTATTTTCATTATTAGGAATCACACACAGCATCTGCTCTTGCAATTTTAACGTCTACAGCGTTAAGACTTAGTTCAACCTTTCTATCTAAATAAAGTCTCAGTGATCTCTTATGCCTCCGCATTCCATTCCTCAAGGGCCTTAACAACCCAAAATTTCCATTTCAAAGTGAATGTCTGTTTGTATTAGGAGAGCATTCATAGCAGTATCTGGTTCACGAAGACAGACTAACCCAATATCTTGGCATTCATACTGTTAGCATGTGTGTTGTGGTGAAAGACGGAATGTGACTTGATCAATCCTTTATTTAAGCGGAAGCGACTAAAATTTCGCCGGGAATCTGTACTATTTCAAATACTAGGATAAATACTAAATTAAGGTCTTGCTTATAATGTGGGGAAGCATAATGTCCTTGCAGAAAAGTATGGTAATCGAGATTTAGAAGGTTTTAATTAATAAATATAATCACAGTCTACTGAAAAAAGAAAAGAAAATGCCTTTGACTATGTAATTAATTATTTCTTTATTAATGGTTTTAAATATAACTGGGATATATTTTTTATTAATAATATGCACTTAATAATTAAATGCTTCTTAATTAAATGCACACACACAGCAATTATTTTAGTAAAACTGAACTGATTCTTAATTAACATTTCATTGAAACTCTTTTGTATTATATTTCAAAAAATAAATAAATAAAATTCTTGTTTTTATACTAGTTTTATAGATCACATTTTAAATCCATTAAAGTATATGCAACATTAATAATAATTGTGCTTTTACAAAAAAATCATCCTAAATTTAATTAGTCAAAGTACATAATATATTGAAATAGTATTGGTTTAAATTTTAATTGTGGACTGAGAAAACTGATACAAAAATGTTGAAGCTTTGAAAATAAAATTTTGAGGAAAATAAATTGAAAAGAATATAAATTTCATTTTGATATCGAAATTTAAGTACCAACTTCCAATAGTGCATGCTCTAAGCAAACAAGTTATAAGTATCAATAACCAATGACGTTTTCTTAGAATTCATGAATTAATATGGGGAATTTAAATTTAACCCGCACATTTCCGTTCTTTTATCATTGATTAGGAAACACTCAGTGCATATCAGTAAAAAATTAGCCAGAAAATTTCTTATTATGCATATTTGATGTTTGCACAATCATTTAATACCTCTTTTGCAATCTTTAATGTTAAAGAAAGAATCAGGAATAAAGAAATAAAGGTTCTTCAAATAAAAGGAAAATTCTCACATGAAGTACTCACTATTCTCTTTACCATTGGATGAAACAATCATTTCCCACATATTTCTAAACTCAATTTTGTTTGTGAAAATTCCTATTTAAATCAGTTGTGGGCGAAAATTATATGAAATCGAGAAACCATTTAAAAAAACTACATACTAAAATATAGGATTATTGCTATTATAATATCAGATTACTAAGATATTTATCCATCTTTCCAGCACTGCACTGAGAAGTGCTAGCATATTTTTAGAGGCATACCAATGGGTATGTAATTACGTGGACCACAAATGTGGGTAGTACTTCATTATATAGATGCATGGAATAAACAGAGGTACCTAAGGTTTCACCTGTCAACTTCAGAAGTATCATTTCACATGAAAGACACTTCAACTAATATATATATCATATGCTCCAGTTCTCGTAATGTAACATGAAGGATCTTTGGTTCAGTTAGGATTAGAAGTCAATATCTGTCGAAAACGAACGAAAACTATATCCAACAAAGTCATCACGGAATTAAATGTGATAGGTTAATGACTTAATAAACAGTCAATAATTCAATAATGTACTGTTTATTTGATAATATTAATGGGTATTAATGAGAACGATGTTATTAATACACAGTTTATATGTATATATAATATATATATATATATATATATATCATATTAACAATATGCTTGTTTGATTCATTTTTCACTCTATTGTCAATTTTTTCCTCAATTGATTACTAAAGTTTAAAGAAGACTTTAGATTATTACAAATCATCAGAATTTAAGCCAAGAATTTTGAATTAAAGACCAAATGTTAATTAAGCTGATAAGTGCTTTTAAAATACTTAAGCAAAAATTACAAATAAATAAATGATTAAAAATATAAACCTATAGTATTGGGACTGATATTAATTCCATAATAAAGATTGTGTAAACAAATTATAATATAACTTAAATATTTTAAAATTACAGAATATTTTAAAAGTTACATGAACAGTGAAGATGTTAAGAAAAATGCAATGTAAATTTAAACAAAGCCTTTTGAATTAAAAATTTAGTTATTCAGAGATTTTGTCTAGTTAAATAGTAAGTTTTATTAATATTATTTTTATTAATTTCTCAATTTATTATGTTAATGAATGGATTTTAATGTGTAGAAGTTTTCATATTGAAATAGAAATGATTCACCATTACTCATATCTAACTGTTGCGAAGAGGAAAATTCTTTTCAACCATAAGAGTCAAAGTTAAGCTTAAAGTATTAAAACTACATAACAATAGTATAATATATATTGAAGTAAGCTGTACGATCCTTTATCATGCTGAATTTGTAAATTATTCATTTAAGTACAATTATATGCCATTAAAACAATTAAAAGAAAACTGTCAAAAAAAAATTAAAAATATTTTAGCGTTTAAAATATTTGATATTTATATTACTTTTTAATGAGATAAGTAATGTTTTGCAAATTATGACTTATTACATTTGCTACACTAAGAAACAAATGTTCTACACACCTACAATTTACCCGTCATGAACGTTTTTCAGATAAAATATCACAGCTTAACCTAAACGTGATTCTACAATATTGTCAAGAGCACCTTCATTGGAAGAATAGATATAAAAGTCAAGCAAAAATTGCATGACATATTTGCCACTGAATTCCTACCCAGTTTACATTCCGTCTGTAGTATCGGTAGCTGAAGGCACCTTGAAGAACACAAAATTGTGGTGACTCAGTTATTTTATATTGATCAATATGGTATTTTTCACGCAGGTTTAATAAGTTTGAGGTTTGATTAATTAATAGGTTTGAGGGCGAATGATCAATTTATGAACATAAGGAATGATTCCCTTAAAAACATTAGTTTTAAACTATGCCTCAGTTGAAAATTTTGAAGGGAAATTGATAAAATAGATAAAAGTGATTTATATAAGTAGAGAGCCAAACTATGTAAAATTGTTGTAGGTTAATGAGGATGGAATTAAAAATGTATAGATGTAAATCATATAAAAATTCGTTGATTTATATAAACTTACCATTATTTGTAAAATTAATTAAGAAATTAAAAAAAAGGAAACATACTTTTATTTTTAAAAATTTCTACTATAAAATGATATAATTTATACTAAGCATATGGAAAATAACATTATTGACATTTTTGGTAAAAAAGACATTGCAAGAATTACATTAAAGAAAAGCAAGGAAGCAAAGCACATTATAAACAAAAAGGAAGAGATAAGTTGCTAATTACAGAATATTAAAAGTATCTATAAAATTGGAAATTATTTATTAATATTTGTATTTATAAACTACTGTGTGAGGAATAATCAGATATAATTTTGTAATAAAAATAATAATATTCAATTATTATAGAGAAAATATTATTAATTTGGATGACATTTTCCTTTATTAATTCCTCATAATCATTACAATTTATGCCAAACACACATTTAGAAATGCGGAAAAATAACTAAGCATGTTGTAGCAAAATATAATTAATAATAATAAATGTTAACATTATAATAGTTAATATAATCACTATAGTTAATTTGACATTAAGGTATAAGACGTAATTTATTATGAAATATAAACAAAGGCGAGAAATTTAATTAAAAGATATAATGGAAATTTTTTATGGTTGAAATAAATCTTTTGTATAACACACATTGTTATAAACTCATTAGCAAGCTTATTAAACATTAATAATCTTGCTTTTGAGCTTAAGTAACTCATATATTTCATGAAATTTCAAAAATATTTGTAAAACATGTATTTCATATTTCCCATCATTTAGTTAGTAGATAAATATCTTCGGATAATTATGATATGAAAATATTTCTTTTCTTATAAATTTCAGTTTTGTATACTATATAAAGAGATTTTTTAAAATTATACAATGAAATTATAATGCGTTTTCACTTTAAAATATAAAAAAATTACTGTAATTAAATTAGAAATAATCATATAATTCTACTAGGCACGGAAATTAAAAAGATTAATTTTAAAAAGATATCAAAATTAAAGGGAAATCAGTGACTTAATAATTATTTTAAAAAAATGTAATAATATAAATGAACATATTATATTTTGCTTCTCACAAATTTATGTAATGTTTATTTCTATTTTACCTTTCACCTTTCGTCTTATACATTTTTTGTTTAATTTTATTTCTGTCGAAAACAATTTAAGCCGTGTTAGTTTCCAATGTATATATATATATATATACTTTTTTGTAAATATAATAGAAAATTTTATAGTTACATCTTATAAGTAATATAAAATTAAGGAATGATGTATTTTCATTTCATAATCACATCCACAATAATATTAGAATTTAGTTTCCAATTTTGAACATTCTCAGGAATAGATGAAATTTACTTTGCCTATAATATGACTGTACCCATAACATTAAATAAAAAATAAAATTTCAAATTATAAAGTTTGTTTCAATATTTCTTTTATAATTTAATAATGGCGATAGAGAAAATTTTTGATCGAATTAGAATGTCTGATAAAAAACAGAAGGGAAAAAAAATTGGTCAATAGGAACCTTGTGGAGAATAGAAATTAAATGTTTAAGGAAATTTAAAAGTTTTTGAAGAATATGGTGCTTTATCACTCTAAGTATTTTAATGAAATGTGGGAGATGATAATCTTTTTCATAAAGATTTTATTTGACTATAATATTTAAAAAAATTACACTCACACGCATTTCTTTTATAATATAACTATAATAAACTAAAAACATTACGTTTAGCTTGTATCATATTAAGATACATAAACATATATTTTAGGCATTTTGAAATTTTCTCAAAAGAATTTTGATTAAAAAATATATTTTCTTGCTTTGACTATACCCAGTATTTATTCAACTACTTAGGGTGTAGGAAAAAGTAAAAACAATGCACAAAAATTGAAAAAGTAAACAAACAATTAAATGTAACATCATATTTTTATAATTACGTATTTCATGTTTCTGAAAGTTAAAAAAAATATTTTTCATTACTACTATATTTGCGAAATCAAAAAATTAAAATCATAATAAAAATTATTATTATTGTTTAATAGCTGATAATGCAGTGAACGAAAGATAAAACTATGATTGCCCAAATTACTATCTAGATTTATGGAAAAAAAAAAACATAATTCTAGAAAAAATGCGATATTTACTTGCAACATTTTATCCATACAAAATTAAAATGAATTCTTTAAAATCTTCCTTAAGAATACAAAAGTATTTATATAACAATGACTGTAACTTATTTATCTGATTATATATATACAAAAAGAAACCCCTCTTCAATTCCGACAGCTCATAAATCACGCGAAAATATAATGTTATATATTTTTTTTCTTTTTTGAATTGTGATATTATTAGTGTGTTCTTGGGTGTTTCCTCCAGTATTTTTTGTCTTCCGAGATTGGAATATGGATCAACTACTAAGAAATATTCTAACACAAACTCCGATAGGTAATCAAAAGGCTTAAAAAGACTTAAATTAAATAACTGTTTATAGTGTATACCAACTGTTTAAAGATTTTCATTAAATGAGTTATTGCTATATATAATATTTAGTCCCATTTTCTTTCACTTGTGGGATTTGGAAAGGTATATGAAAAAGTTCTGTTCAAAAAAAAATTAAATGCAAATTTCAATACATTCATTAGATTCCATTTATTGATAAATTTAAGAAATAAAGAAGAGTGCAAACAATATTTTATCAAAATAAATATGTGAAAATATTCATGGGATAATCATGTAAGAAATTGTTATTCACATGGATAAATTGGGAGCATTCATTATTTTATCATACAAATACTTAGATGAGAAACAACGTATGTTAATTAATAATTTTTAACTACCATCAATTTTAGAAGAATGAATCAATTACAAATAAAGCAATTATTGGAGAATGATATTAAACTCACAGAAATGAGTGAAATTTCTTGACAATAATTAATATTAAATTTAACAAAGAAATTTATTAGATTTTTGGAAATAAATCACTTATTCAATGCCTAAACTAAATCATGTATCTTAAAAAGGTAGATTAATATCAATGACAGCTAACTAATAAATTGAGAATAACCTTAGATGATATTTACCTTGAACATATCCGCAAATGCTTCAATTTCATTTCTCAGTTGTTATACTCACTTCCTCTCGAAATAATCTAGCGAGTGTCTCATTTCAAGAAAGATTTCCTATTTGACGCATATTTGAATTCGATTAGTACGTTTACATAGGAATCTGGTTAATCCATCTTCTTGACATTTCTAATAACAATATTTATTATTGCGGTGACAAATGCGAATGAAGGGAGATTATTTTAGAGATATTAACTGGTAGTTTATAGTCAATTATAATTAAGCATGCCGAATGTTTCATGTCAGATTTGACATGGATGAGAGAAAATTGATTTTAGTAAATATCTGCTTAAAATTTCAAATGTTTAGTTAAAATTTTATGCAACAATGATTATTTTAAGATACTGCAATGTGCACTATTAGTATATACATAAATAAGTTTGCGATTTTTTAAAAAAAGAAAAATAACTAAAACAACAAGCACTGTTAAAGAATCCATAGTAAAGGAAATATGTGTTAACTTACTGATATATTACTGTCGTTATATATTTTTATCTTTTTGAATTGAATTATACTAAGTATACAAATTGCTGCATAAACATATAATCAGATATATATATATATATATATATATATATATATATATATATATATATATATAGATAGATAGATAGATAGATATAGATATAGATATATACACAGACGTGTCTGGGCAAGTTTCTATAGTGTATTCCTTTTCATTTATTTCCTGTTTCAAATGTAGCATTTTCACTCTGAGAGTTACGTATATTTAATGCATATTAATGAAAGTATATATCTTGTTTGGAGTATTCAAAATTGATTCAATGAACATCATTCTGATTTCCTTCACCTACCGGGGCCACAGTAGAATTTGAAACTTTATTCTAGAAAATCTGAGGGAAATGGCGGAATGACGCATAAGACAGTATTTTCCTCTTTCATGCAAATTGAAGGATTCTAAGTTAGCTGTGTAACTAATTAATGGTATTCTCTGGGTAATGCACTCAAGAAGTGTGCAGATTTAAATTTCAAGCAATAAAAGATGTTATCCGTACAAAAAGAAGTATAATGAAATGTTTATCTTGATTTTTCTAAGTGATTAGCAGTATTAATGCATAATTAAATGTTAATTTTAGTTCGTGCGAATATTAGTGTATATGTTAATATCAATTCATAATTAAATATTCACAAAGAACTCAATCATACTGATTTTCTAGCTTGTACATCTTTTATATATTTAGAATAATTTATTAAATTCTTATATTTTTTATTCAAGACAATTCTATAAATACAGGGCGTACTAAAAGTTAATGTCATTTTAAATAAAGACAACGGTATGTGTGAAGCACTCATTATTCATCAATGATTAATAATAGTCTTTTTACTGAATATTCTATAACATTTTTCAAAATTTAAAGCTGATTAAAAATAGGAGGGGAAATTACATAAAAGATTTATTTATATTATACCGTTTTAAAACTTAAAATTTTCTTGATAAGCTTCATCATTTATTTACGTTTAATTATTAACATTCTAATACTTAGTTATGTTTATATACAAATTTATCTCTCTGCACCAGCATTTAATAAATATATGCATACACAACACACACATATATATGTATATATATGTGTGTGTGTGTTCCTTTATTTCAGAGTGTTAATAATTTTCTGTTGCAATAGTTACACGAAATAAATAGATTATTTTATAGAGTAAATTTGCTCACACATTGAAAAATACAAATTTACATCAATTAAAATGTTTTTAAATAAATTTAAATGTCAAAATACCAATAATGAGTAAACTCTCTACAAATACATATTAAACCAATTCATGTAAATGATTATTGTTTACATAATATTAAGGATTTTTACAGAAATTTATAAATGTTGCCACAATGAGTCATTGTTGAGGTTAAGATTTCAATACATTGATTACTTGCAAAAGAATTCAAAAAACTTTCCTAGAGCCTGAAATCGAACTTCTTGTTCTTATTTCCATGGAACATAACACATAGCTTCCTCAAACATTTCAGTTCAGCGAATCAAATGACGCACGTTTTCCACTGTAGAAATCATTTTTAAAATGTATATTCTTCCACTAAAACATACATCCGGCATTCGCAAAGCAGCCGACATCTATTAACTCCAGCAATATTCAGTGGAGAGAGCAATTTTCAGTTCCGGGCACGTTCGTCTAAGTCCTACTGCATGGCTCATTTGAGGGGTCCATATATTTGGCACAAATTATTCGAAGTCATGAAAACTTTTGGCGATTCCGTAAACCGGAAGAAATTTTCTCTACTCCTCTTGCGGCATGGAACAGAAAGTAGATATGAAATATGAATTTCAAAGTAGTTTTCCGCAAAAGATCAACTAGGAATTCTAATTAAGATTTTCGCAATATGTAGGTTTCATAAGTTGCTCCATTCTATATAAAGAAAATGAAAATTACACTAATAAAATATGAGGCTGCTATTTTGATAATGCTGATTCGTTATTTTAAGTTTACTGAAATTTGGAGCAGAATCTCTTTCATTATTCTTCCTTTAAACTATTGTAATTTTTAATATAAGAAAGCATTTGATATTTGAAATTATTTTTGTGATATGCAATGTTATTTTTAAAGCAATTTCTAGTAAAAGGAAATATTTATTAAGGTAAAATAATAATTAAAGATACTAAACAACAATTATAATAAGACAAATTAAGTTCATAAGCACAGGCAGATTTCACGAGTGCTGTGACATTCCTGTATATATGATTTTTTACAACTTAATGGTATATTTTAAAATGTAGGATATTGAAAAAGTTTAAATGCATTTAATAAATTTAGAAAGAGTAGTTCTTCAATCTAAGATGAATATGAATATTTATTCAACATTAGTTCACGAATAAATAATATAATAAAATATTATTAGTTTATTAGTAAAATAGATAATTTCACAATAATTTCTTGAAAATATAGTAAAAAAAATATTCGTATATTTTGATCCATTACTGTTTTGCCTGTGTATAAATTTCATATTTTGACCTGTTGAACTAATTGACCTTATTAGTGAGAACTGTGAAACTAATTGACCTTATTAACTTGAGCAGTGAAACTAATTGACCTTATTAACTTTCCAAAATTGGCATAAAGTTGGAAAAGACCTTTTATTAACAAAATGATTAAACTGATTTAATCAATATAATCATTAAAGTTACTAATTATAAATTATATCAATATAATACAAAACTGTAATAAAATATTACTTCTTAATTGTACGTAATTAATCGTTGAAAATAGGAAGAAAGTAAGTATATAAATTATTAAAAAAATGTGAAATTTTATCTGAATTAAGAAAACAGATATTACTATCCATAACCTAACGGCCGATAATTTAATTAGTATATCAGTTCATAAGTATAAGAAAAATTTACAGCCCAAGATATTTTATGTGTCTAATCATATTAAATTTTTCACGGCTTATTATGCCTCAAATCGAAAGGTATTTTTCTTTTTGTTGAATAGTATAATGTCTTATTTCAGATTTTTGTATATGGAATATAGTAATTATTTCGAATGTCAAAGTTACACTCCGAAAAGATTTTCAAATAAATAACATCTGATTATTTAAATCAACATCATTGAAAACAGTTTAACATCTCTTTTTGTAGGGGAAGCATTTCTTTTTAATTTCATTTAAAAGTAACCACCAAACTATTCTATCTATTATGATATTTTGTAATAACTAAATTTCAAAATCAATTTACTTTATTCTTAATAACTTATATTAAGAGGAAATTACTGTCGTCAGAAATAACACTTAAACGGTAGTATACATAGTTTTTTTTCCAAACGTTTGTCGTATATGTTTAAACTGATTTTAAAACAATCGGGATTAATTATTCATTTATAATATTCATAAATAAAATGAATATTAGCATTTTTAAATGTCTGCAGTTTGGAATTCTTATTATACTATATTAAACACATAAATAAAATAACAATGAGAAGTAAAATCATACGATATTTTTGCGGCATAGTAATTAAATATTCTTCAACATAATATCCAGTCAAAAATCATGTAAGAAGAACGTTTAAAAAAATCTAAGATTTTTTTTTAATTATATCATTATAGTTAATCAGCGAAGTAACGAATTCCGTTCGGCAACTAATTGATTAAAATTTCATAAATTGATTAAATATGGGTACAATATTTTGGTTATTAAAGAGCATTAATTACAAGCAGTCTCTTTTAAAATAATTCAGAAGATCATAAAGGAAAGATCATTTGTGTAGTTAGTTTTAGTTAAGTTACTAAAAAACAGTTCATTTGCTTAAGAATAATAATAACATCTTGAAGAAAGTAAGATTTCTTCTGAAACACACTTGAAAATATTTTAGTGTTATAATTGCTAGTTTAATTGCTTTTTTCTACTTTGAATGGAAAACTTTTCTTTTTTGAAGCCAGTAAGTACTAACATTAATATTTGTTTTTTATTACTATGCAAGCATTTTTAATTTCGAAACACAGTTTTTAAACTAAGTATGTAATATCTCATTTAAATCTTCATGCTGTTATAAGCTCAGCATTTCAGATGTTTCACTTACTAGTGTTGTTTGAGTTTTCCAGCAAAGAAAAATGTACTGTAAAAAGTTTGAAATGTGAGACAGTTTTGAAATTCTCGTATAATGATTTTTACCAAAATTATATAATACATTAACTAAAACTTTTGCTAAAGTCGAAAGAAATAATTCAAACGTAAAATATATTATGCATTTGACATATTGTGAAAAAGTTTTGTAAGATCTTAGAGTTTCAAGTTCAATATAAGCAGTAATTAATAAGTTAAGTATGATAAAAATAAAAAAAAAAGTGTTTAACAATATGGTTTACTGAACCTTTAATTTTTTACATCTGCGCATATAATTAAAGGCAACTGAAACGATCTATTTTGACTTACTCTAATTATTCTGTTATGATATTTTCAATGGAACATCTTTCAAAATTTAACCTAAATAAAATTAGATAAATTTTCATGAAATAATGTAATAGACGGATCTCGAAAATAATTTGTTGCAATGTATGATATGTTTAAAACCACTAATTATCATGCTCAAGATTTGTTATTTTCAAATTGAATAATTAAGTGGCCAAGCTTATTAGCTTCTGCGTGTTTTGACTTTTTAGTAGAAGACATTCCACGTGTTTTGGCTTTTTAATAGAATGCATTCTACGTGTTTAGGCTTTTTAGTAGAATGCATTCTACGTGTTTTGACTTTTTAGTAGAATACATTCTACTTGTTTTGGCTTTTTAGTAGTAGCTTTCGAGATTATTGAGAGGTTTTTAAAAATGAGATTGTTTTAAAAATAGCATTCTGAATAGTATATACTATTTACTTAGTTCTTCTATTCAGAATGCTATTTTATAACATGAAGTTTCACATCAAAATCAACTATAAACTAATAGAAAGAGAAATATAATAATCGAAAATTCCTTTGGTTACGAATTTATTGAGCATTCAGTTCTATACGCACTTTTTTGAAAGTTCCAATGCAATTTCAAATAAGAACAACATCTAATAAACAAAGTCAGTTTCTTATACTAGGAAATAATAGTTTTTAAAAAACGAGAAAATTATAAAATATATATTATTTAAATAATATGATATTTAATATTTTTTAATTTTACATTGTTTGAATAAAGCAATAAAAGATATGTGTTATCCATCATCACATGCATTTTTCCCACACACACAGCTTCAATTTTACAATTTCAAAATAAACTTATACCTCCAGACTTAGATTTTAAAGCATATAGTTTGTTTCTTTCAAAGTAATAATTCTGGTCAAAGTTTCATTCGATTCCATCCAACAGCTCTTAATTTTGATCTGGGATGAAAATTCGGAGATGAAATGAGATTGCTAGTACCATATTTTTTTTTTAAAAAAAGGATAATTTCCTTTCTTTGAATGAAAGAGAGAAGGAGAGTTTATCAAAAACTGCAATACTTGGTAGATGGTATATTTTTATAAGTGTAATAAGTAAATCAAGCGATAAACTTTCTCTATCTTCTCTTGCAATACTCGTATTTAATAAATTTTTAACTATTTTCATTGACCATTTACAATTTTATGTCCATTTATAAGGGTTGTATAAGTTACTTTATTGATCGAATTACGCAATTTGGTCCTTTTGTTGAATGTAAGTTTTATTTTTGCATTCGTATATTGAATTCGTCTAGAATATAAATATTATGCTGAGATTTGCAATAACATACAAACATTTGATTCGGAGGAAGGAATATACCCGCGAACTGAAACTTAAATGCTTTGTGTAGAATCTTTCATCAAAATTCATGTTTCTATCAACAATAGATATTTTAATTGAATTTTCCGTTGGTGACAAATTGATCAATTTAAAACAAGTATTTAATTTATATTTGACTCAAAAATCAAATAATTACCTTATTAAATTCCAAATGTTTTAAAATATTCTACGCTCTTCGAATTTCTTTATTGACATACTTCAAGGCATATATTTCTTAAGCATTAATGGTAGCCTGGTTATTTAAGGCTGCATTTTTCCTAACCAAAAGTAGCGAGATTAACCAAAGATGTGTCTCATTCCCTACATTTGACTTTAAATAAGTCATGGTCAAAATACCTTCTAAAGTGAAATAATACTTTTGGGGTTGACAGGGTAAAGATTGTGTAGTTTTCCTCTTGGTATATTTATCTCTAAATTACGAAGGCCACGTCAGATAACGTTTCATCTACATCTCATCATATTGAGATGGCTCGTAAATCTGACTTGTCGACGAATTTGGCAATGATGCCGTATAATCCATGATTCTATATCCTGAAATTTTTGGTGATAAAGAAATGTTGCCAAGATAACGTATTTTGATGTGAGCAATGAAATAAATACTAATTCTGCATAATTCTAATAGGTCATGTATCTATGACGTAATAAAAACCCCGATGGCAGATGCATTAGAAAAGCTGCCTAAAAATCACCAAAATCAGAATTTATCAACCTGGGTTATACGGTATTTGTGCTATGAATTTGCTACCAGCCTTCAAATCGCATTCTTCGATTGTGTGTCAATAAATAAGAGGAAGTTTACTAATGAATGTCTGAGAATAATTTCGAAGCTCTTTTTGTTAATAAAACGATTTCTGATATAAATATTGAAGTATCGGTTTCAGATGCCACACATTTCCCATTGAAGCCATTTTAACAAGTTAACAATGGAACACCACGAAAAAACGAGACAAAACATACACATTATTGTTTGTTTGAATCGGCAAGAAGGATATAATGCTTTAAAAATTGTATTAAGAAATAGAATTCTGAATTAATAATTTCAATAATTACAAAGAATGTCTTCTAAATATTAAGACTAATGCTTACGCTTACACTAAAAATTTTTTCTTTTTAATTTTTATCTATTTTTGATTTTTAAGACACCATTGCATCATAAAGATGACAAACTGCCTGTCAAAGTTATTTATGTATACGCTTCTCAACAATATTTATATCTAAATCATTTATTAGGAATTAGCATGCAAAAATAACACACATAAATAAACGCCAAGGAGGTCAAAATTGGAAGTCATTTAAATAATAAATTCATTTTAAGGAGTTAAGACATAGTTTACTTTTATCATAAAAATTAAATTATTTTAAAACGTGAACTAACATTTTAGAATAAAATTCTCCAGTTCTTAACAAATATTTTAAATATTTTATCGGTCTAAAACTGTAAAATTTGACATTACAAATTTATAAATCTATATTGATTACAATTTCAACATTTAATTTTTTTTAATTGAAAGAAATAGGCTTAAAAATTATGCACTTAAAATATTTCAGGACATTATTAATTTTAATATCAGTCATAAATTTCAATACTATCAATGACTTCTTTTTTATTCAAATTTTAACTCCAGATTCAATACTGAATCAGTAATTTGCACGTTTATTCAGCAAAAAGCAATATCAGGAAGGCATTAATTTTTTTTCCATTTATTTTTATGGTGCGATAGACATTTTATGTAATGGATCATTTGACAATAAAATTATTTTTATTCACTGGTAATAAAATTTTGAAATTTGGTATTGTTATATAATGTTGAAGTTTCTAAGCCAAGGGATCCGTTCAAGAGAATCACGTTTGAAATCTTCTAAATAGAAGGTTTAAAAGATTTAAAGCTTTGAATTATTTCATTTTAAAGAAAGCGGACCTAATAAAAGGGAATATAATAGAAATAAATTCCTTTTAGAGGTATTTCTAAACGTAGAAAAATAATAATGGAGGTTTTTTCACAAAATTGTAATAAAATATTTTTAGATATCAATAAACATACATACATATACATATATATCAACAAAATATTTCTGTATTTTTCAATAACAATCTTTAGAAAGGTTACAAAGTTTACCTCAATAAACTTTGTAGAATTTTTAAAGATTGTAACACACATACAGGTTTTCATTTATTTTATGTAAGCACTTACATAAATTTTATTTCCTTTAAAAATCTGTTATAAAAATTTTCAATATGTTTTTTGATTTGGGATTTGCAAACCTATTACAAAGAAGTAGTATAGAATAAATTAAAGATTGCTCCATGATTGTTTTGGAAAGTAGTATATAAGGGCTAGTTTTGAAAGAAGATAATTATCAATACGTTTGATAAAAAGGAGCTATTTAGAAACGTATATTTTTATACATTTTCTGTACATGAATGAAATTATATATCCTTCACAAACTGAGATCAAGTATATATACATACATACATACATACATACATACATACATACATATACATACATATATATATATACATATATATATATATATATATATATATATATATATTATATATATATATATATATATATATATATATATATATATATACTTTGTGCCGATGTGGTTAATACCCTCTGATGAAGCTTGCGATGTTGGTACTTCATTCCACATATTTTCCTTTAAGTCTAAGTTTTATAAAAAATTTAAGCTATATTTCGTACTTACAATTTATTATTTTTGATTAGTACTGGATTATTATTCTCATATAACATAAATGTAATAGACAAAAAATTATAGAATGCCAAAATTGAATAAAAAATTTTTGACTATTAAATGAAAGAGCATTATTTTTATTTCCATTTATTTAAAAAGCGTATCCAATAAAATTAACAATAAATAAGAGAATAACTTTATTATTTATTAAATGAACACCTCTTTTTTCTCTTCATATTTTCTAGAAAGGAACAGCAGGATTTTATCCAAATTTAAGGTCAATCGTTCGATTATTTTATAAAAGTTCATAATGAATTGTTGATTTTTTTTAATTTCTCAATATTTTTAGATATCTTACAAACACAGTTAATGCATACTTAGACTTTTTTTCGATGGCTACAACACAAAACTCTCAAATTCTTGTAATGTGCTTAAAGTTGAATTTAATTCAACAGTTATAAATTAACATTCTATATTATTGTCATTATTGCATAATTTGAATTTTTTTAACTTCACAAGCTTAAACATTATAGGTGTAGCGAAATTCTTACAAAAAGAAAATTGTTGAATATTAGTTAAAGTTATTATTTTGCGAAATATTATATTTGCTGATAAAGTTAATTTAGTATTTTTTAACTACTTTATATTCAGTGGAAGTATATAACATAATATTTTAATATTATTAAGGAAACATGTGTCGTTGAAATGGTCAAATTAATTATTAGCATTTACCACATTTAACTTTGTCTAAGCATATTTTAAGCAATTATTTTCAAGCTTAAGTATAAAATATAGCATATTATTAAGTATAAGCTATAGCATATATATTAACTTGAAAGGGGAAAATTAATCATTTGTATTTAGTACTTTTAACTTTTTCTGAGGATGTTCGGAGCAATCATTTTTGAGCTTAAATGTTTACGAGGAACTTGAGAAAATCGGGTAGATTAATCGTAAAACAGCAGAGAAATGTGGAATTATTTTTCTTAAAAATTTAAAAGTGAAAAAAATAAAGCAATCTTAGTTTAATGATGTTTAAGGGAAACATTTAATGGAAAATATGATAGATTTAAATCCTTAGATTTATTTCCTTTGGACTACCTGAAGTCAAAGGTGTATGTTAACCGTCCCTACCTACAGACTGCAAAACAATGTTGATGTTTAAATAGCGAGAGAATACCAGAGAACATGTAGCAACTCAGCCACATTCCCTAAAAAGGGAATGAGATGCGCATCTTCCCTATCCAATGGGGAATCTAGCCCAGTTGCTATTTGGATGCGGTCGTATGAAGACCGTATTGGCAACAGTGTATTACGGTGTGGAACTTATTTTTATGGAATATAATCATGAAAATTTTTATTGTGAAATTAAAATATTAAAGGCAGTAGCACTTATTAATGGAGAAAATCTCGTAACCACAATACGTAACGCAACATTACATGCTTGAAAGATTGAATTAGAATTTCAGAAAACGACTGTTAGAAAATATGAGTTGTGAAGATAGACATTTACTAGGAACACTGTTTAAAACTATGTAATTAGAAACTTCGATTAATATCTAATATGATAAAAATAAAAATGTAAGTTTTTAAGTGTTCATTATTTTTTTTAATTTCATTTCCAAATCATCAAATTTCCGCGCTTCACCTTGTATTTTGAATTAATAATTTAACCAATAGCTAAACCAATGCAGCATTATTAAACAGAAATTATTGATTAAAAAATAAATTTATATATGTTTAAGATATTTTGTGATATAATTTAATTATATAATTAAAGCAATAGTGTATATTTCAATAGAAATATTTAAGAAAAAATATTTTGAAATAAAATGTATTTATCTATATAACATTCGTAATGTCTAAGGAAATCATTTACTCATTAATTTAAAAATATTCTATAGTAAAACGAGACAATTTGATTAAATTTAGATTATCAATAACTACTTTTTGTTTAAATCTTATATATGTTTTTAGAATATATTATTTATCAACAATTATATTTTTATTGACAATGAGATTCCAAACTCATTCGATTACCCTTAAAAGAAGATACTTAAATTATCGTAACAAAAATTATTTTAAAATAATTTATAATTTAAATAAAAATTAAACTATAGAATATTAACTTTTTTGTTACAGTTGTACAATAATTCCAAATACAATACATCCTAAAATGTTGTAATTTTTAATTAAATTACACTCTTCTGTTATTCACTTATTTTGAAAATTTTTTAAAACTTGATATTTTTATTAATAAAATATCTCATTTAAACGTGTTTTGTTCTTAGGTGATATAATTAGTAATTCAATATATTTGGTAATTAATTTTTTAGATATTGAAACACTTTTGAAATCTAATAAATTAAATTATAATCTATAACATATTCAATAGGAATTTACATAAAATAACATATAATTAATATATATTATTATTCTGATGGAGTTCTAATTTATATGATTTTCTCAACATAATCAATAAATTCTTTTGAATATTTGCACAACATTTGTCAAATTCCAGTTAAACTTTTATATAGCCAGTTTTATACTGTTAAGCTTTTATTTATGGAATGATGAATATTTTTTCCTTTAAATGTAATGCGTACTTAAGGGAAAAAATTTTATTAACTCTTATTCAGTAATAATTTCTGAATATATTTTAATATAATAGTCTATTAACATTATGGAAATATTTTGTGATTAAAAATATGTAACATCAGTTTGGCAAATTAGTATTTATATTTTTTTAAAAAAATTATTTTCGATATTAATATCAAGTTAAACACAGATAGGTATTATAATTTATCAAAATTTAATATAACTTACAATGAAATAAAATACAAACTAATTGTGTGCAACACAAAGAAAATAATTTACAAATATAAATTTTATGCATTAAAATTTTTAACAAATCCTTATTTAACTAAAAAAATATCATTTGATAATTTCCATAACCACAGTACAATGATCATAATTGTTTTAGTTTACAGACACGAGAAAGAGATAAATTTAATTCTTTTTCATAATAGTACTGGAAACATTGGAAACAATGCGAAATCTATTCAGATAAATTTATATCTAATTTTTAACAAACAAATTAATAATACTAATACCATATATATCTATATTGTATTCCGAAAAATAAATTAGTTCCTTCTTCATAATTAAAATAGAGGGTTTTAAAATATAACAGGGTATTTAATCATTTCTTTTATTCCTTAAACAAAGTTTTGAAAAGCGGAATTCATATTTTAGAATAATTGATGATTTTGTTACACGACTCGTAATTGTACTTATAGCAAAGTTTGTGCCAACACGTTTTGTAAATGATGGAGACTTATTTTTAAAATTAATTATTATTTATATTTTTCTAAATGTAAAACCAACAAATTATGATTGTCAATTTTACGCTATCTTTTTTTTGGAATAGATAACAAATTTTAAAAAATTGTAGTTATACCATCCATTTGTCTTAAATTAAATGCAATGAATGTAACTCTAAATTAATATAAATTTTTGCGAAAACAATTGAAGCTCAGCTCCAGCTTTTTCTAATCTGAAGATAATTTATATTGTTAAAAGGGAAACGTGTAATAGCTGCGCTCCAGTGAGAGACAGATGAAGCAACAATGATACATTGCATGTCAGATGATTTTGATCTGATACTGTGCTAACGTTGATATTTTTGTTAACGTTAGCCTAAATTAATGGAACTTTTCAATTTTACATAAATAAAGATAAGTTAGTAATAAATATTGTTAAAAATTAAATTTAAGTCAGATTGTGAGGAAAGTCTGATTTTAACTCGATATAACAAATAGAGGAAGTACAAATATTTCGTGTCTATTAACAGTACAAACGAAAATCGATTTTTTGACAAGTCTGAAAGGAGGCATATTAAAGAATATTTTTTCAAAAATACGAGATAATATTTACGAAGTTACACGTAAAGGAAGTGCTTAAGAATGTACATGCTTAATGAAAAAAAAATCATAAGCTATCTGCATTTTTTTCAATAATCAATTTTCTTTGTATATTTATGTATTGGAAACTTGAATAAATTAAAAATGTTATTATGATAAACTTATTCAAATAAGAAAAAAGATTTTCTGGAGAAATTCACCATTTATCTGCATGTCCATTATCAGGAACTTCCGATAGATTTTTAACATTTTATATTACCTTTACCATGCTAATTTCTGCAATGTATTCCAGTTTCCATTTAATTTTAAGTATGAATTTGGGTTAAATAACCTTCACAATTTTCAGATTTTATAAAAAAATTCAGTTGTATATTTAAAGACTGTAAGCAATGTAACATACATTTTTATTGCAATATAAGTTGGAAATATCAACTTATATTAGGGGTTTTGGAAAATTATGACGTTTTTTATAGTAAATTCGAAAAATTAAATTTCTTACAAGTGTTTCTTAAGGTGATTACAAGCCAATGAAGGTGATTACAGGCGATTATGTAATCCCCTTCATTGGCAACAACATTTTACCCTCTAGTGTGCAAATTTTCAATGCCGGATTGAGCAATGGGTTTTCAGTAAAATATCTGGGCATGGTATTTTTTTTTATATCATCCAAATTTTGAAATGTTTTGTTTATTAAGAAATATTACATTGAAAGCAATAAATGGAAATCTTTTGTTGAAATGCCCCAGGCGTGTATGGTGGGTAAGCCAATACGTCCCACCTCAATCCATTAATATTTGCCATCGTTTTTCTCGGGCAGAGCTGTCTTGCATTATCGTGTTGCGAAATAACACATTTTCTATCTATAATCGCTGGCTACATTTCAATTAAGGATTGATATTGTTCACAATAAAGGTATGCATTAACAGTTTCTTCAGGTTTTAACACTTCAAAATGGTCAATTCCACGAATACCCCACCAAACACACAAAAGTGTCTTTTTGGATCTAAACTTGGCTTTAGCAGTCTTTCGGGCGGTTCATTCGGAGAGATCTATTGTCTTTTACGTTTTGGAATATCATACAGGTACCATTTTTTATCTGGAGTGATCAAGCGATTAAAAAACTGTTGTGTATTGTACCGTTGAAGCAATAAACTGCATGTCATAAATCGGTTGGCTCTGTTTTCTTCAGACAGATTATGCGGAACCCAAACACCTGTTCTGTTTGTTTTACTAATCTGTTGCTAATGTTCTTGGATGGTCAATCAATGTTGGTTAATAGCATTTGACAGTCTGACCTGGATTTGCTCCCCTTACTAGAAAAAGACATTACTTTTCGGTCCCCCTATATTACAATGAAGTTGATTACAATGAAACATATTTTCAGGTTATATTATGAATAATATGTTAAAACATAATATATAATCTTACAAAAGGTCATATTGTCACGAAGATTTAAGTGAACACACCATTGGCTTTAAATTAACAAAAAAGTTTTATTGAAGGGATGTAGCGACTTGTAACCTTACAAGGTCGAGGAGTTGCCCGCGATTAGTGGGTATAAGCTTTTATACAGTAACAGAATATTCGAGAAACAACTAATTAACATAACAAATAAAGGTCTAGAAGTGTTGGAGAACATAAGGAAACATCAACTAAGGAAACAAACTAAAAAAATCTATACTTTGGATACAACAGCCATGCTGGTATCGAAACCGCAACCTCTGGGTTTGGATCGCGCGGTTTAACTAATCGGCCACTGAGCTCGTTGGTAGGCTTCTCCTATGCGGCAATATATTTTTAAATACTATTTATTTATAACACAGGAATATATATTAACAAAAGACTGAATTTAATAAACTCCATACTGAATAATTTTACGAAGCAGATTTAAAAGTAATCTATATAGTGTTGTATTTTAGAAAAATGAGATTTCTTAGTTATTTATTAAAACTGAAATGCGACTAAAATTTTCAACTTAATTTATCAATATGGAACTTTTTAAAGTAACACTGAACCTATTTTTATCATTAATTTATTTGTCAATAATTTAGCGGTATTAGTTTAAAATTTATGATATGGGACTTTTTAAATTTTGTTCATGCACTCGCGTTGATTGATTGGACATAATTTGACAGATCTCAAAGTAATTTACTCAATACATATAAATATAATATAAAAATATATAAAATTTATACAAGTTTATTTCAAGTTTAAACAAGTTTTTCGATCAAATTAAAGGCATGTTGAAAACAGAAATGTTAAGAATTAACATTAGTAGAATATAATTTATTTCACTCTATAATAAGTTTTGTGTGTTCTCATATTTCCTATGATATAAAATATATTAGCTTGATAAATAAAAGCGCCAAAATTAAACTAAATTTATATTAGTCAACAGGTTGTATTATTACGTATTAAAGTGAGTTATTCCAAAAGCTGATGTTGATTAATTAGAGCAATTAGAATCATTGAAATGCACTTTTAAAATTTTTAAATGTCAGGTCAAAATTTTGGTTTTCATAAAAATAAACCACGTGAATTGCCCTGAGTAATCACTTTAAATTAAAAACATAAGATATATTTGACAACAAATTTTTTAAATATTCATTACACATCAACATCTATCATTCTGAAGGCTGTTTTTCATTGAGTCATGATTTAAGACGAGAGTCATCTGGAAAATAAATTTCTTATGGCACATAAAAAACGAAATAAGATAGTTAGATTTATTGCAAACGAAACAACAATATTTCAGTTACTTAGCAGCATAAAAGCCATCAGAATGTTACTAATTGTGATATCTTGGGTTAAATTTTGGTATTTCATTGTCATAGAATCTACCGCCTCGGAATGCAGGCAACATGCTATAGGTATCTGCATGTCATCTTCTGTGGGAAAGTGACAGAAATTTCTACAGTTGCAAGAAGAGAGAGAGAGAGAGAGGTCTCTGGAAGCAAGTTTGAGATAATGGGGATTATGGTCAATCACTTCACATCATAAATTTTCCAGCAACTTTTTGAGGAATTCATCGGTTGAGGGCAGTATAGCAAAACACATGCATTGTCTATCCCATACATCTTATTATGAATGGCTCGTGGCAAGCGTTTTGGAGTTGCTTAGTAATGCAACTTTTACTTTTGCACCTTGAAGTAAAGTGGAGAAGAAATATTAGCCGAAATGTTTTAGCACTACAGCAACTTTTTCTATAAACTCTCTGCAATTAGCATTACAGTATATAATAGCGACACCCTCAAACTTCTACTCTATAATTTCTTTCGTGCTTTGATCAAATTGCAAATATATATTTTGCGGTGGTATAAAATAGCACTGGATGAGTTTGAGTATTGTTTTTAGCAATTAATACTAAAAACAAAATTGCAATTTCAGTTAAATTCTATGACATAAAACACTCATAAAATGTGTTACATTATTATATACACACAGATAGGTATTTTTGTAATATAATGTGAAATGAGAATTTCTGTAATTTAATAATTAAGGCTAAGTATATATTAAATTAAAACAATAATAATCGGCCTGAATTTAGAAAATTTGCATTTTTTAATCTGTTATATGAAAATTTATACTGTAATACCTGATTTACATTTTTAGACTCTTAAATTATTAGAAGCTTATTCTGCAAAATTTAAAATAAAATTATAAAATTATTCATATTATATGTATATATATGAATATTATATATACATATATTATATTCATGTGTATATATAATAATGTAACACACACACATGCATAAATATATAAATATATATATATATATATATATATATATATATATATATATATATATATATATATATATATATATATATATATATATATATATATATATATATATATATATATATATATATATATATATATATATATATATATATATATATATATATATATATATATATATATATATATATATATATATATATATACTTACTTGTGTGTGTGTTTATTTATAAAAATAAACCAATGATATTAATAATTATTATATATTTAATATTTAAAAGAGTTTAATAACTTCTTATAATTCAAATGACTTAAAATGATCATCAAATGACGTTTTTTTTTTTGTTATGAATATCTGCGTTTCCTGCGTATTATATTTTAAAATGTGGAATGAAGAATATTTTAAGCCAATGTAAAGAAAATCATAATCTCCCAAGTCAAAACATTCATTTCTGTCAATTGTGATGCTGTCCACTAGTGGCAAGCATTTTCAGGACAAACACATTCCTTTAATCTCTACTGCATAGCTAATTTGTGAGGACTATGTATTTTACGGAAATCATTCAAAGTCATGAAATCTGTTCGCTGCTTCATGAAGTTGCAGTAAATTTCTCATTTTCTTTTGGAGACAGGGAACAAGAATTAAATTTCATGTTTGTACTTCAAAGCTGTAAGAGGTCAACTACGAACCTCAATTTACCCTTTTCATGAGGTGTCTTATTCTCTAAAATGAAATTTGTACCATTATCTGAAAACTTGTTGTTACAATTCCAAAAGTGCACTTTATATGTTGAAATTAAATTTTCTAAATTATTATAAAAAAAAATTGATAATATGATTTATTAGGTATTCATATTAGTTGGTATAGTATTTGCGACCAGCTCATAGTTTTTTAAATGAAAGTTTATAAGTAAAATTTTCAAAGTTTATAAGTTAAAGGATTAATAAAATATTTTGCAAAAAATGTATAACTTTTTTTAAATTTCAAAAAATGCATGTTTAAGAAATCATAATGTAAAGTATAGTTATAATTTTTAAATTAAATAACTTATTTAAATAAACATTATTAATAATAAATTAAATAACCTAATTAATTAAATAAATTTTAAAATAAATACATTAATATTAATAGTACTATTATCACATATTTAAATAACTTTTTAACGCAATATAGGGGAGATTTTAGTTTACTAATGTTGTTATAGATGCAGTTACATTTAGTTCTATATCAATCATATGCATTTCTTTCATTGAGGACATTTGATTGACAATAGTTTGTACTCACATGTTGTAAGAGATGAAACGTGGAAAACTGAGAAGAAACCTATACGTTAATTGTACGCAAAAAAATCAGACATCTTCCGCAGTTAACGGTGGCTGATTTCAAAGCTAGGAGAGTTCCCTCTGAAAAATACATATTGTTTCAAAACTAAAATTATTAGTTCCAAATTAATTTTATGGAATTAAGTTATTTGAATAAAATTTCCAATTTGCTTTCCCTGTAGCATTGAGTATAATACATTGAATATAATATATATAATGCAAAATTTTAAACTTAACCAAAAGAGATTCCTCTTACTTGCTTTCCCTTTCTATGATATTTAAAGTGTTTTAAATGTATTATCTTAACATCTGTTTAATTGTTCTTAACTTTAAAAATTAACAGACAGTTGAATAATGTATTTATGTATACCTGTATCTATACTTCCATATACATTAACTTATCTCAACAGGTAAATCTGTGTTAATCACTAGTGTTACCTGGACAATTATGTAATATAAATATTAATTATCAATATATAACTGTAATATATTGAGTAATAATTGTAAATAATTCTTATTCCTTAATTAAGTTATTTATGTTATTTTGTAAAATTAAACAGTGAATTTTTAAAAAATATCAAAATGTAAAATGATCAGTATTAATCTAATAGTATATGTGAGTTATCGTTATAATTATAATTTATGTATTGCATAAGTTTAAGTAAGTAGAAAATTATTTTCATATAGAATCTACAAAATATAAATTTACCCAAAAAATATAGACACACAACTCAAAGAGGTTATTACGGTAATACAACCCTTCGTTGACATCCAACAATAAACAGAAAGGAAATATTTAAAAGTTCTTTTATAAAACAAATAAAATATAAGAAAATAATATATATTCTGTTTTTTAAAGTACAATTTTAAGGTAAGAAGAAACTTGAATATCTTAGTATTTCAAATAAAAAAAGCTGTAATATATTTTTAACATATTGTTAAATAAATATAATAATATCAATGTTTTAATTAATTAAAATAAAAACTGTGATTGACTTTCTACATATATAACATTTGATTAAAGAAAGAATGAGATTGTTCAATTTTATTTGCAGTTTAGACTTACTTAAATGTTATATTCCTACGTTTGGTGTAGTAGTAACAACTTGAGGGAAAATTAATAAAAGATGCAAAAGCATGAAAAATTAACAAAAGGTTTCATAGACCATAACATTGATCTTTATAAAACCACAAAACTGAGTGGTTTTATTTATTTTAAAAACATTTTATTGGAAATCTATTCTTGTATTTTTTCCTCAAGTTTATGAAAATGATGAAAGAAAATGAAATATCATTAAATTTTCTTAAAATTTATTTGCTCATATGTAAAAAAAACCTTTTTTGACTTTAGTTTTTATAAAACTAATTATATGCTAATTCAAACAGTTTCCTTGTGAAGTATTAAAATTGCTGTTCAAAGAATAATTGAAGGTGATAAAATTTTTGTAGGTTACTTAACAAAAAAATGCAAAAATAGTTTATTCACATATGAAATTCTTAAAATATTTTAATCTATTAAAATGGCAGTACTTCATATTTTTAATTTAAAACAATTTTTGCACAATGATTGTTACATAAAAACTTTATCTAGGAAAACTAAGTTTGTTTTATACTAGTTTAATTTTTAATAAATTAATAATAAACATGTTAAAAAGTAGAAACAAATTACAACAAAATTTTGAAATTCAAATTACAACAAAATTTTGAAATTTTGCGGAGAAAATATTTACAAAAATTAATTTTATTAATATTTGAATCTTTATATAGTATGCGATTAAAGTGATTATGTGTTTCGAATCTTTGGTCCTTCAATGAATTTTATTTTATTTTAAATCTTTGTCCTTTCTATGTATATATATATATAATTTTTTTATAAAAATATATTCCAAGATTACAGTGTGCAACATTAAACCAATAATGATCTTAATTGACCTCATATTTCCATATGGAACTTTGTTGTAAATGTTCCAGCAAATAATGTCTTCTATTTAAACTGTAAAAGCTTTTCATTGTCGTTATTAAAAACACTAATATTATACTAGAAATTATTATTTTTAATTAACATTAAAACTTTAATTAATTATTTAAAAATGGCAAAATGAGGCAACGCAAAACAGTACTTCTAAACTGGATGAGTCCGATATCTCGTTCTTATTCCGTCTGGTCAAAATTAGTTATGATATATTATGGTGTAAATGTCACAAAATAAATTTAAATTTAGAACTTTATCAATTACTTTATCTACAAAAATTTAATTTTTATATGAAAACTTTTCACATTATTAAGTTGTTACAATATATTATTAAGTTTCATTATATTTGTTTGGAATCTTTGTCTCTGTGATTCAATTATTAGAAAAAAATCTGGGTTTTCCTCAGAGTTTTTCGGAAATTAACAACTTTCACCAAACAAATTATTATAATAAGTACTGATGCTGATACACCTATACAATTGTCAACTTCTGATTATTTAAATTTAATTACTGAAATATTTTTCAAAAGAATAAACTACAAATTTGATAACAAGCTCAGAACATAAAGCAAATATGTTCAAACTAAAAAAAAAGTAATTGTCTACTGCTAATAACATATACAGACGACAGACGATATTTTTAAGGAAATAATATTTAATATTTTAAACAGGAAATTAAATGTGGAAATAAACTAGTCTATAAAGCTACATCAAGTGCTGTGTTATTATGCACACCATACACATATGTAATACATATATATATATATATATATATATATATATATATATATATATATATATATATATATATATATATATATATATATATATATATATATATATATATATATATATATATATATATATATATATAGAAGCTATAGTAAGTGCTTCTACTTGAAATTATTACAACTCAGTTAACTATACCAAACTGATTCTTAACTATGCTGATAAAACTTTCTTGAGCCTTCAGACAAATTTCGAATTGTTTCTAATAGTTTTACTGGAGAAACGTTAAACCATAAAATAACTTGGAAGATGTCTTTCTTTTTCTAGGCTCGAAATTAAACCAGGAAAAACCTTAGGTCCTTTTTCTGTATTTTTAAAATAAATACTTAATATAAAAAATCTGCCAATAAACGTAATTTTATTACTTTGGGTATACGATACACGATTTGCATTGGTGTTGCATAGAGTTAAAGAATACAAAGATTATTAAGTGATTTTCATTTTTTTTCAATTAAGATTATGTCTAACTTTACAATTATTAATGTTTTGAAGACGTGTATATTTTAGGTGCAGTAAATTTAAAGCTTTAAATTTCAAAGAAAAATGACATAAATATTTGTAATGAAATTAGAGAATTATTTGAAATATCGTTTAGAAAAATGGAAGATTTTTTATACAGACAATCAATCAAAATTTTCGATGTTATAATTTATTATATTTAGATATAGTGAATTATCTTAGCAGGAATTGGTAGACTCTAAAGCTTCAATAGATGAAAGCGCAAATCACTTTTATTTGCATATTATACTAATTGTACAATCTCAAAATTGACAATCCTTTCTTAATAGCTACACTACTACTAATTTTTTTTAAAACATTGCTGTTGAAAATCCCAGATTAATCCACTTTTTTCAAGCGCGCAAGTGAATTTATAAAAATATGATGGAAATTATAATTTTGATTGGCCGTCGGATATTGCCACTACCATATTTAGGAGGTGATATTGTAAAATACAATAAGATGAAATAAAATATAACTGAGAGAGAATTGACAACCATTTTATTAGGTTACATTCCACATTCTCTTCGAGTCAGTATTTGAATAATGGCAGGATATATTTCTATATACCAAGGATCAAATGTTATTGAATATTGAATATTCAAACAGTTATTGAATATATTCTAAGGCCAATCTGTTTATTATATATATATAATTTATATATATATATATATATATATATATATATATATATATATATATATATATATATATATATATATATATATATATATATATGTATATATATATATAGTTATATATATATATATATATATATATAATATATATATATATATATATATATATATATATATATATATGTATATATATATATATAATATAAATATATATACACACACACACATATATGTATATCGCTGCATAGGTAGATGGTAGTATGCAAATATGTTAGGTAACAGAAATCGGGCTTTCATGTCAAAAAACATGCAAAAAGTGCAATCTTATAAGATACCAGCTTTCTGAAGGATTACAGAAGTTGATTGTAAGTGCTGATAGAAGGTGTTTAAAACTTTCGTACAAAATTTTTTCAAGACATTCTTGTTTCTCTGAAGACGAATGGAAGATTTCTGAGGGCTGGCGTGCTGTGGGTAGCATTGAAATAGGACAGTCGATTTCAGAGATTGCGTTCATCTCCTGTAATTTTATGTTTATGGAAACAATTCCAAATCACACAGACAACATCAGTGAACAACACAGAAGAACAAAAAATGCCAACAAGGGAGGAGGTAAGAAATGCAACATACTCATTTAACACAAACAAGGCTCCGGGACCGGACGACCTAGAATATCTCATCTGGAGAAGAGTCGTAGACGCGACATTACAATTAATTACACAATGGGCAAAACAATGCTTTAAACTACAACACTTCCCAACACCACTAAGAACTGCAAAAGTCATATACTTTGCGAAACAAGGAAAGGACCTAACACTCCCGGAATCGTATAGACCCATCTGCCTACTCCCGACACTAGGCAAAATACTAGAGAAAATCATCGGTAAAAGACTAATACACTTCCTTGAGAAAGAAAACAAACTAAATAACAGACAATACGGATTCAGACAAGGCAGGTCATGCGAAATGGCACTCAAGGAAATAACAAAGCAAATAAGACACAACTGGGATAATAAACTATATACATTACTAATCTCAGTTGACATTAAGGGCGCGTTCGATTCAGTTCACTGGCGGACATAAACACGAAACTAATTGACTTAAACTGCCCAAAATCAATTATTAATCTAATAAATACATACTTAATGAACAGAACAGTACAATATGACTGTGGCACCGGAAAAGCAAAACAAAACATTTACAAAGGATGCCCAAAAGGATCATGCCTAGGACCCATACTCTGGACAATCATAGCCAACGACTACTTAACTAAAACAACACCACCAGAAATCAACGTTACAGCTTTTGCTGATGACTTCCTGATCAGCGTTAAAGGTAAAACTAGAAAAATAATAGAAACGATTGGGCAGCAGGCAGTAACAACATTTGAGACATGGTGCAATGCACATGAACTCGAAATATCAGTACACAAGTGCTACGTAATCACGTTTACCAAACCGCACAAATTACAAAGATAATCTATCATAAGAATAGGAGGCAAATCATTAAAAGCAGTCACAACAATTAAATACTTAGGTGTGACGTTAGACCAGAACTTAAACTGGCTTGCACATATTAACACACTAAGAGAAAAAGCAATTACAGCACATGGACATGTAATCAGAGTAGAACCGCGCGCCTGGGGAATTAAATCTAATCTCCTGAAAACTTGGTATCACACAGTTGCAGAACGCATCTTCACTTACGCCTCATCAGTATGGGGAATAAAACTATTAAAACAGGCAATACAAAAACTACAGACAGTACAGAGGCCATTTCTTCTAAGAATAACGAGGGCCTACAAAACAACATCAACAGCAGCGCTAAATGTTCTAGTGGGTGTGATACCACTACATCTCCAGGTACTAAGGGAAGCGATCGTGGCAAACGTGCTAAGATACAATGAAAACACACAAATAGGATCACAAATGTTAAAAACAGAAGATTATCAGACCAAAGCTGCTACAAACCCTATCTACCCAGCTGATAAACCAATGGAGAAATACATCAATCTCCCACCAATACAACATACGCTATCGCCACAATTTAATATATACACAGATGGATCCAAAACAGAAGATGGAGTTGGCGCGGCAATCTGCGTATTTGACAACACACAATTAATCAGCACCACTCACCTGCCCATGAATAGACACAACTCGGTCTTCCAAGCAGAAATCTATGCAATAAATACAGCACTCACATGGATAAAGAGAAAAAAGCCCAGTAAGCACACACATATATACGGACAGTCTATCGAGTATGTACGCACTAGCTAAATACAAACAGAGAAATAAATTCATTCAAAAACACAAAACCTACTTATCGGGTTAGTGAAACAACAATAAATTAAACTATACTGGGTACCTGCGCATACAGGAATCATAGGAAATGAGGAGGCCGACAAAGCAGCAAAAAGGGTGACACAAATGCCACAGGATTATACTATAAAGCTAGCCCACTCGCATCTAAAAAACTTAGTCTTAAAACAAATCCTTAACAGATGGCAAGAAGAGTGGGATTTAGCTGACACAGGCAGGTACACACACACACCTTCTTCCCGAAAATGAACACAAAGCGACTAGTGGGCCAGCAACAATTAGTTCAATTCTTCACAGGACACGGTCAGTTCCCAACCTTTGTTCACAGGCTGGGGAAGGCCACAACAGGAGATTGCATATGTGGAGAAGAAGGAAATCCACAACACTACGCGTTTGATTGCCCACTAACATCAGCGTTACACCTTAACAGGCCAACCGATGCCAATATAGCAGCGTGGAGCAACCTGATTATATACAACAAAACAGCGCAAAACAAACTAATACAAATAAGTAAGAAACTAGAGATTATAAAATCGGTGGCGGTAGATAATAATAATGACTAAGGGTCCCTGTGCTTCACACACATCAACACACCAACAAACAACAAGGCAGACCTCACCTAATTGAGGATTACAGTGACAACATACAAACAAACACATAACTGGAAACCCTCACCAAATTGAGGAAAAGGCATGCCTCACCTGACTGAGGAGTACATCCACCAAGTAGTGGATGACAAGACAAACACTGAAAGAGAGAAGGCTAAGGAGCTCAATCGACCTGGAACCCAACGATACACAGTTACAAAACCAGAAATATTGATGACTCAAAGTCATACCGACATAGACACTGCCATTGCCTGGAGACAAGCAGGAACCGCGGTCGCTTCTTCACAAACTTTAGTGTAGTGTAACCAAGGCAAATGCGAGTATTCAGTGACAATTTTGCACAAAAGTGACAGTCGACATTGATCGGCCACAGAAGTGGTTTCTCAGACGATCAATGATCAACACACAGTGACAAATGCCAGCAAGTGTTAGCGCAACCTCATGAGATAAACATTTGATCCAGAGGACAGCGGCATTGCTCGCTGGAACACAGAGTATGCGAGAATGACACCTGGCAGAGCAGATACGAACTTTACTATCGCTGCAAGGTAAATTCAACCGCGACCGTCAACCCGATTATTGACAAAGGAAGAGGTCACCGATTTGAACTTTTATTCCGGTGACCTATTCAACACTGTACCAAGACCAAGGTCTTCAGAGTATGCTGCAGCTCTCCCTGTAACCGCAGCAGAGTTGCATGCCAGCTCGGGGTGGGTTCTAGAGGTTTTCATGGTTTCCCTCCAGACTAGAGTAAATACTGCACTCCTTCCCACAAAGACCCCCATGAGGGCATTCATACCCCCAGCCCGCGCATGTAAAGGTGACGTCCACTGCGTGGGTCTCACCTCGCGTTCGGGCTTAGTGCTGTGAATTAAAAATAACTTCAATAAACGGGGAACGTTCCATACACGTTGGGTTGACGGGGTGGTTTGTCTGGTTTGTTCCGGAATCAAGCCAAGAGACTTTAGAAGATAGACCAGAACATCGGTCAGGCAGAATGGTAACACTCGTCTGTAACCTCGGCTACTGGAACGGCTCTCTTTTCCATGCCCGACAGGGGGGGCCCTGTTGGCTCCCAGTGATGGGTACCGTCACGCAGCGGACATTAATAGCCTTACATTCGCTTCGTGAGTAGGCTGTTCGCCTGCGGCGTCGAAATCACACAAACAGCTGCCCGAAGCCGAGTAGCCAATCACCTAAGGGTTACAAACACTCAACGATAAGGTCGATAAATTGTGATTTTAGACAATCGAAATCACAGAGCGACCACCACACATGTGACATTTAGGATTACAGCGTCCATTGATAAAGTGATGTCTGCAGCTGCTGCACACCGAAGATTACATAGGAGTGAACTGTACGCCCGGGTATCTCGACTTTCAGCTTGTGAAGAGGATCAAGATTAAAGTGTCAATAGAAAGGATTAAATTAAAGAATCAAGAGGATCAAGATTAAAGTGCTGCCGAAAACATGTCAATTGGATTGTGTCTGAATAGGGCAACGAGATGTTTACTAATGAGTCAAGATTTGCTTTTTAGACAGATGACAAACGTATAAGAGATATGGCGTAAACAGGAAACACGGAATCAGTCACAAAAGTCACCGAACATCACACATTCCGAGACAGTAGCATTATGGTGTGGGCAGGGATTTCATTAAGATAAAGCACTAACCTGACATCTTTAAACGGGATTCTGCGACTGCTGTCCAGTAACGAGATGAAGTCCTAGAATCCATTGTGAGATTGTATGCTGCAGGAGTTGGCCCTACTTTTGCTTAAATGATAACGCACATTCACATGGAGATGACATCATCGAGGGCTACTTGTAGAGTGAAGAGATTGCGCGTATGGTGTGGTCAGCATATTCTCTCGACCTTAATCCCATTGTAAATCTTTGGGATGCTCTCGGCCGTGCTGTATCTTCAAGTTTCCCACCTCCAACCACTCTTATTGAGATGGAAACTGATCTACAAAAAGAATGGTTATTGATTAATTCTGCGATGGTTAATCACCTAATTGAAAGCATGGTCACAAAGTGTAAACTTTGTATACTGATTAGTGGGTTCACATACCCTATTAATGTTATATTTTCCAGTTTATGCTGTTTATTTTCACTTCATACATAATTGTGTTTAAATCTCCACAGTATGCCATTACCTGATACCTTACAAAAAATTTATACTGTTTTCTCATTTCTGTATTTAATTACTGATTTATTTTATGCATAGATATATATACTACTTTCCTGCCGAATTTTGTGTTAATCAAAGCAGTATTTGTTGATTTTTTGCATTTTATATGTTCGTGCTTAACTTGAGAAAGTGAGTGTGTGTATATATATATATATATATATATCTATGTATTTATATAATGATACAAAAAAGCAATATATATATATATTGTTTTGTTGTTTTTTATATCATTTACAGAGTTTGAATTAAATTTATGTATCTATATTATATTTTAGATAGTATGCATTGAATTCAGGCAGTGTGTAAAAATAATATGTGTATATATATATATATATATATATATATATATATATATATATATATATATATATATATATATATATATATATATATATATATATATATATATATATATAATATATATATAAATATTATTTTTACATACATCTCTTAAGATATATATATCTTGAGAATTTAGGAGCTATAAATACATAAAATGTTATTCATTACATAATGAATCACCACTAGGATTAATAATATAATTTATTATATATTACAAATTTATGATAAGAAGTGCTTTGGAATTCAATTTTGAAGATAAGCTTCTACTAAATTATCTCTAATAAGAGAAAAAATAAAAAATTGCAAAAACAAACTTAATACTATATATAAAAAGGAAAATAAAGTAGATTATTTAAATTTGGAAAATATATAATAGAGTTGAGTCACAAATTATATTAACATATTTTATGCAAAATATTAAAACATGTTGTAACAATATTTTTAGAATTTGTCGTCTTTATCAGTCAATGTGTTTATGTGAATTGCTTAAAATATCATTATTATTTCGCAAGATATCATCTAGTCAAGAATAGTTTCATTGTTGCTTACTTATAAAAGAATTCTTCGAAGGCGAAGAGTTTTCAGTGTTAATTACGCAGGCAGTTATAAGGCTTTTATCAAACACATAGATTGGAAGATTATATTTTGTGTTTTGGGCTAGAATTATTCAATCATCAGCTTAATTCTTGCAAGGTAACTTGAATAATTCTCGGTGTATGTATATATATATATGAGTGTGTGTATGGATATATGGTTGTAAAGCTTTCAATAACTAAATGTTAGTCTAAATGTAATTGAATTTTCATAATTAAGAATAATGATTCTCAATCAATTAATTCAAATTTAGGGATTAACTATAAAACTAATTCAATAAACTATGATAAGCTGGAAGATAAGGTATTTTACTATTTTAAGAAAATAGAGAAAATTAAACACAAACTATTTTTAATAAAAGCTTTAGCTTAAGGATTGCGTTTGCTGATAAACATATGAAAAGTATATAAAAATAAAGAATAATGATTCTCAATCAATTAATTCAAATTTAGGGATTAACTATAAAACTAATTCAATAAACTATGATAAGCTGGAAGATAAGGTATTTTACTATTTTAAGAAAATAGAGAAAAATTAAACGCAAACTATTTTAATAAAAGCTTTAGCTTAAGGATTGCGTTTGCTGATAAACATATGAAAAGTATATAAAAATAAAGAATAATGATTCTCAATCAATTAATTCAAATTTAGGGATTAACTATAAAACTAATTCAATAAACTATGATAAGCTGGAAGATAAGGTATTTTACTATTTTAAGAAAATAGAGAAAAATTAAACACAAACTATTTTAATAAAAGCTTTAGCTTAAGGATTGCGTTTGCTGATAAACATATGAAAAGTATATAAAAATAAAGAATAATGATTTTCAATCAATTAATTCAAATTTAGGGATTAACTATAAAACTAATTCAATAAACTATGATAAGCTGGAAGATAAGGTATTTTACTATTTTAAGAAAATAGAAAAATTAAACACAAACTATTTTAATAAAAGCTTTAGCTTAAGGATTGCGTTTGCTGATAAACATATGAAAAGTATATAAAAATAAAGAATAATGATTCTCAATCAATTAATTCAAATTTAGGGATTAACTATAAAACTAATTCAATAAACTATGATAAGCTGGAAGATAAGGTAGTTTACTATTTTAAGAAAATAGAGAAAAATTAAACGCAAACTATTTTAATAAAAGCTTTAGCTTAAGGATTGCGTTTGCTGATAAACATATGAAAAGTATATAAAAATAAAGAATAATGATTCTCAATCAATAATTCAAATTTAGGGATTAACTATAAAACTAATTCAATAAACTATGATAAGCTGGAAGATAAGGTATTTTACTATTTTAAGAAAATAGAGAAAAATTAAACACAAACTATTTTAATAAAAGCTTTAGCTTAAGGATTGCGTTTGCTGATAAACATATGAAAAGTATATAAAAATAAAAAATCAATTAAAAAGTATTACTGTGATAATGTTATTGTTCTGTAGAATTTGATACTTTACTATCAAGAAAACCTAAAGATCTAAAAATAGTTATAATAAAAAACAATTAATTAAAATAAAAGTTTATTTTTAAAAAAGATCATTGCTTCAGATAAGATAATTTAATGAGTTTTGAGTTTGTTTATCTTTTGCTCATATTTTTATATTTGGTTTCTTGTAGAGTAACATAATTTATTACAGAAATTTTGATTGAAAATGCTTGTAAGTTTATTTTTGTATTTTACTTTTATGATTTTGAAAATTTAAAGATAAATAATTTTTTGTTACTTTGTATAACATATGTATTATTTTGCCAATTTTTAAAATACAAAAGAGCATCACACGATTGAAAATTTTAAAATTAATGGAATTTTCACAACTTTTATGAAAATGTCATATTTAATAAACATATGCTGAATTCTTGCCCCCATTGTTGCAATTACCTTTTCTTGTTATCGATATTTATAAATTTTCTTGTGTACTTTACAGAACTATAAGATGACGATTAAACTTATATGTTCAATGTTTGAATGTCAAGAAAAAAAAATAACAACTATATTCTTAGACAATTTTTATTGAACCATTACAAAATGTAAGAATATATCATGTTCATCATTTTGCTTGAATCACATCAGGAGATAATGATTACTGATATTGTTTATGTCAACAGAAATATTTGAGTGTAATTAATATTTATTTTTTAATGTTTAGCAAAACACAATTATGGTTTGAATACAATATCTATTGCCTTTTTCCTTAAATAGGTAACCGTTTTTCTTAAACAAAAGTTTCATAATATTCATTCGTCTTCAATTAATGACAAGTAAATGTCTAATTAAGCCAAAATTATTCTACACATTACAGTTACAGTTTCCTAAGCAGTTTTTGAACTGATGGTATTTCCTTCAGGAAACAAAATGTATGCAAGCTTAACTTTAGGGCGAAACATCAAAAGCAACAGTAATGCATGCAATGATGGACGACTTTGACCCTTCTGTTGGCTCTCTTCTCTTTTTCAGACAGTTAAGATAAATTAATGGAATTTTCAAACTGGAGTGAAAATAAAAAAGAAGATAAGCAAAAGCCAAAACTCAGTGAAAGCCAGATTTTCCACTTGGTATAATAAATGAATCCCATAGAATAGTGATAATATGTTTCCGTGTTTCCAATACTTAGAAAAATATCTCGTTGGTTAACAATGAAAGAGCACATTTGTTTAAGCAAAAATATCTTACATACACAAAAATGTGAAGTAATGTCAATTGTATTTGAAATGTTTTAAACAAAATAAATGCAAATAATAATTTACATGTTTTATTGTTTCACAGTTATAAACTATAAAAAAGGGAATGCTTGTTTTATATAAAAGTATAATAGAATTTTAAAAAAAAAGCATAAAATTTGGAAAAAAGTGTATAAAACAAAAATATCAAAGTGATGAAACATGTGTGCACAATACTATTAAATGAACACATTAGATTTAATAATTTATTTCTTAATCGCTGATGTAACTCTTTCCGGTGTTTTAACATATAATAAAAATTCTGAGTAACATCAATTATATTATTCAATGCTGTGTGTTTTTTTCCTAATTTGCATATCCTTTTTAAATTCTAAATTAATTTCCCTGGTTTTCCATGTTTATATTAAGAATTTTTGATATTTAAATCATTATATAATTTAAATACATATTTACTTGATTAAATATTGATTGAAAATGTCATAAACTTTATTTTAAAGGTAGTAAAATTTAATACAACTTGTTGAAAAAATACGTATGAAGTTTCTCATCGACTGATATAACTGAATTTATTAGAAATAATAGATATCATTTCATTAATTCATTACAAAAAATATATGGAATGATTAAGAAGGGAATATTTCAGCAAAATATGCACTTGATAGCCTCAGTTATCAACTTTAATATGAATAATCATCTCAAATATGCATACGTTGTAATGATTTTACGAATGTAAAAATGATATATTCTGAGCTACAAAAATAAAATTTATATACCAGTGATACTGAAAAATACAATCTACAAACTAAACTAATATTTTTACTTATTATCTACAATATAAACTACATTTTTTTATCTCGTTGTTATATTAAGAGATCAAGAATATCAGTACTGGCATTAAAACACTAATAAAGAAAATGTTGATAAAGTTTTTACCTATTGCTCATTATTGGTATATCACTGATTTACAGTATACACTCGCAACCAGAAAATTCCTTTAAAGTTATAGAGAAATGTTTCTTGAATCTTGCCTAAGAATTCTATCAATTAAAAACAGAATGGCTTAGCACGGAAATGCATGTGGAATTATGATAAAATTTTTTAGTAAGCAGTAATGAAGTAAAATAATATGTGGATGAGCCCATCTATTGCAGATTTTAGAAGTATGCTCAGCCGTTATATAATAATTAACTACTTTATTTGATACGACTATCAAAAATATGACAAAAAGTATGATCTAAATATATTTCGAATCAGAACAAATAATAGTTGCATATTTTTCGGAATATATAATTTTTTATTGGTTGTCACTTCTGCAATTACTCTGAAGGACATGAAAGTCCAGAAATTCAAATTAAAGGAAGATAACAATTATATAGAAAGTAGTTAGCGTAGTGGTGATTGGACTATAACACAGTTTAATAGGAATATCATAATGTTTTCCAAAGTCAAAAATCCCAGATTTGATGTAGTCCATTACTGAACCAAGGCAGGTTGTTAAAGTTTTTCAGTATTTTACTTCTATTGTCAAGACAAGTGTTTTAATAGTGCCTGTGTTTTCTCTCTTGTAACGCATAAAAAAGGAATATTTTGAGTAATTTTCGCTGAAATTAGTAGTATGCATAATAAAAAATCACTAGAGAGAGAGAGGATATCTATCCTTCAATCTAATACTATATTTTGAGTTACATCAGTGCGTATATTTTGGTAATACTTGAATATACTTGTAAAATATATTAATGTTTTAATAGGATATTTTAACAACAAATTCGTTTAACCCCTTTTATCATTGTAGAAAATAGTGACTATTTAGGTACAATATTTAACCCGATATATTTAAGACCAAACCCCTGATCCCAACTAGACTAAAAACATTTAAGTTTATTTATTTTGACGAATATAAGGTGTCCATCTTATTCTGCTTAAAAAAAAGTAAAATGTCGGAAAAAAACTGATTGTCTGGGCATTTAAAATATTGAATAATCATACAATTTTTAAGTGGAATATATTTCCTTTGAGAATAATCAAAAAAGAGGCAAATCAAAGAATTCTTATATTATATTTTTTTAAGGAAATAAATTTTTTTCCTATAGAAGTTCAATTTGGTGAAAGGAAGAAGCTACATTTACAACTATGCTTATAAAATTTTGAAAAAGTTCTTGCTTACGCAGAAGCAATCATCTCGCTTTCAGAAATAATGGAAAACATCAATTAAATTGGGTGTATTCAGTATTAAGGATCATTTTCAAGTTTGAAAGTATTCCTGTAAAGTCTACTACATGACTCAATTCAGTAAAATATGTACTTGATTCATAATACTGGAAATTTCGATAATTATGAAATAAATTGCAATTACTGTAAAGAATATAATCATTGGTTACTTGGACAACAAATTTAACAACATAGCTCATAACATTTTATGGACTGTATATACGTCTCTTTAATTTGTTATAAAATACAATAACAACAGTAGAATGCATTTTCCCAAGTTTTTACAATTATTTATTCGAAATAAAAGAAATTTATTTTTCTGAAATATTGGTTTTGAGCTTAAGTAACTTAGTGTGCAAAGGTTTTATAGTTTCACCATTGTAATAGATTTTTTGATAAAAATGCGATTAAAATTTAAATAAATGGTACCAAAATGACAAAAAATTTATAATACTACAATGCATTTTAAATTTTGGAAGTTTGTTAAACAAGAATACTAATTAATTATTGTATTAATATACATTATTAATATTTCTGCTTTATAAACCTACGCATAATTACTTTAATTTTTAAATATATATATATATATATATATATATATATATATATATATATATATATATATATATATATATATATATATATATATATATATATATATATATATATATATATATATATATATATATATATATATATATATATATATATATATATATATATATACTGTCATATACATTTACATAAACAATTAACATTGAAAACAATGATTTATATGATACATCATCAAGGCTTTTTTTCGATAGATTAAAAATAAATTAAATATTTAAAATCAACGTAAAATAACACAAGTTTTATATCCAGCAAAAGTATTTATAATAAGTAGTTAAATAAATTTAAATTTAGAGGTAAATTTATTTTAACATCACCAAGCTCCAAAGTCATAATGTTTTTATTCAAAACCTTAAATCAATATAATTTCAAGCTGCCAGCTGACAAATATATTAAAAAGTCGTGTCCGAATATTAAATTTGTAGATTAACTTATCGATTGTTTTTTATAGTAACCAACGTTTTCCGAAAATTATTTTTAATCAATATACCAATGCAGTTTTATTCTAACATTAATTAAATTTTTAATTTGTTGATATATTCAAGCATTTTGAAAATTAATAAAAATATATAAATCAGGGAAAATAAATAGTGAGAGAAAAATAAATAGTATAAATATAAAGATAAATTAGGAAATTAAATATTTGAATACATATTGAATAATCTCTAAATAAACTATTATTTTTGTAAAAAACAAAAATATTTAAATATTAATAAATTTCGTTTAGCTTGCATTTAAATTTTTAATGATAAATATAAAAAACTAAAATATTTTATATTCAATTAACTTTATGGAGTAAGTTATTTTCAGTAATAATTTTGCATGAAAATGTTTGGATATTCTAAAAAAAGGCCAAAACCTTTATGCAGACGCAAACATTTTAAATTAAGCGTTATTTACTTTACAGTTTTTATCTACAAAAAATAAATTTTTTTCCCATAAAACAATAATTAATTATGAAACAACCTATTTATTCTATTGTTGTATAAAAATACGTATTCATCATGCATCACATTTATATTTATGATACATTTATTTGTTCAAATATCAATGTCATAAACTGAACTTATAAAAACACATGTTTTTCAAATTTGGAGAAACATTATGCTTTTGAAGGTTGTGATTTATTTCGACAAAGCAAACGTCTTTACACGCGTTTTTCTACATGCATTTACTACACTGTATATGCTTGTCCCTACAATATTTTTTATTATTTTATAACAAATGCGTTAACATTAATTCTGCTTGCAAATATTTATCAATAGTTTCATTCATTTTGACCAATTTAAATTTTTCTAAAGTTCATACAATTCTCAAGATATAAACTTCCAATACGATTATTGAAATTACTGCGATAAACGTCAAAAATAATATTATTGAAATTGTGAGCATTTTGTTGAATTTGAGAGAGGTATATAAAAGTTTTGAGAATATTAATGGAGATCATAATTCAAACAATATTTATTAATATACTCTAATTTATTTAATTTTTAAAAAACACGAAAATAAAGATGAGGGCTCAGTTACATTTCAAAAAAATAAATAAATGCCTTTATATCCATTGATATTACAATAATGCAACTTGAAGTATTTTCTAATAAAATCTAAAGTAATGTTTTTCTAAAATATATCAGCCTCAAGAATTGATAAAATAAATTTATTAATTTCCCTTATAATAACTTATCTCAATAAGATCACATTAAATATTATAATAAATTCCCCAATATTCCTTTAAAATCATGGTTCATAGCCACCATTTGTAAGAATCCGAAATTCTTTTAAAATAAGAATTTTATTATTTAAGTTTTACTCTCGTATATATAATTCAGTTACTTTAAATAGTACAGTGAGTCTATAAAATCTTATTCAGTTTCTTAAGATTTTCCTATGCTATCAATTGTTTAAAACTTCCAATCCACATTTAATGGTGCAGTTAACGCCTAAAATAAGATAAACTTCCTTTCCCTAAGGTGTAATTTCATTCTCTTTTGTTAAAGTAAAGCAGATCTTAGCAAAAATAAGAACGTACGTGTGTGAAAAAATAAATTACAAAGTGGAAACCCCATTTTTCACAATTCATTGAGATTATTTCTTCTTTATTATTGTTTATTTACTCATTAATTATTTAAATATTATGTATATAAAATTTCAAGAATATACAAAATTGCAAGAAAATGAAATCAAATTAGAAATGCTTTGGATATTATAATGCTTTTAAATTGTAGTAAGAATATCACAATGCTTCGCTCTTAAAAGAAGAGTAGAAGAAAGGGTTAGTTTGATTTTTATTCTTTTATTAATTCTTGCATTAAATGACTTATAAAAATTTTGATTATTTAATAATGAAAAATTATCAATTGAGATTTCTAACTATCAAATTTGCACCAAAATATTTTTTAATTAAGAAATGAGGTTTCTAGAATATATTATCTAAATCAAGTTAAATAAAGTATAGAATGCGTGAGAAAGTGTCCTTCAAAGTTATTACATGTTGATTTCAAAACTTCATTCATGAGCATTCTAAAACATTTTCGATTGATTGCATATTGGAAAAAAAATGAAAGCACATTGCTTAAAAAAAGCAAAATTATTTGGAAATCAAAAAAAGTTATGAATATCATTAATTTTTTTTAAAAAAAAACTGCAGTTTAAGTTTAGAAGAAAGAATATGTTCTAGTAATATTTTTTTTTGTACTATGCTTACATATGAGAAATATATTTAATAGAAATAAATAAATGAGTTCATTCTTCATGTAAAGAAAATTCTAAAATTGTGTGAATCATGACAAAGGTAACTTTGCAATGATTACGAATCAGCAATATTTATCTTTAAAATTACTAAAAATGTATTCAAAATTTTGGTAAAAAGTAAATGAAGAACTTTAGATTAACTAGAGAATATGTGCTAATATGAATTTCCTTTTATTTGAAATATTCGTTCTCAGTAAAACCTGGAACAAAACTTTTTCTGTTAATTAGAATATGGATTATATCTGTGTTGATTCACTTTTCAGATTTTATGTATATTAATATTTTAAAGTAAAAACTTATAATAAATTATGATTTACTTCTTCAACTATTTATTCAAGTTTGAAAACAGAAAAATGAAATTACAGGGCAACTAAGATGTATTTAAATATAAGATTTTCTTTTCGTTTTTATTATATAATATAACAGTTTTAATTAATTAAAACATCCTGCTGAATACTTCAAGTATGGAAATTCTATTGAAATAACTAATTTAACTTCAAAGCAGCGCTATGTATGTGTGAGAGTGGATAGCTGCCAAAATATAGAAAATCACGTATATTTTCGAACTTTAAAGTCATTTTCAGAAAGCATATTCTCCTATCGAAGCACATATTTAGCATTCCTATACCATCCTTCAGCATCTATTAACTGGCAGTGGTACTCTGTATAACGAGATGTGTTTGTTGGTCCCATCACGTTTGGAGCTGCTTCTCTGAATGGACCATTTGAGAATTGCATGGTACAAATTATTCCAAGCCATGCAGTTAACGTCATGGTGTAGAAGGACATATCGTTATGAGTCTTGCACAAAAATAGCAGACTGCTAGGAAAAAGCAAATTTTTTTCCTAGCAGTCATTAATTTACTGATTGTTCGACAAAGAATGCTAATATAAATGTTTTTTGATAAATCTATCCCAAAATAGTTTGTCAAATTTTAAATGAAATTTGTGTGTTTAAAAACCTTGTTGTGATAAACCTCAAGCGTATCATCTGTAATCTTGAAAATCAAATGTCTTCTTAAAAGAATTAATCCTTACCATTATGCATCAATTGCATTATGCATCATCTATTATTATTACTATCCTATCCTTTGTTAAACCTTATTTAATGTTTTATTTGTACCTTATATTGAATAAATTATCTTGAATATGAATTTTTTTCTAAGATTAAATAGATTAAAATACTTTAGTAAATTATTATATATATATTTAATATTTATACGTCTTATCTACTATTTTTTATTCAGGTATGTTTCGCATGAAAGGGTTGATATTTTTTCTCTAAATTTAAAATCATAAAATGTATGATACTGAAAGAGTGTCAATAGTTCTGATATTAAGAGTTAAAACAATTTACATTCAAATGAATGATTTTTATCAAATATTTTGAAGTAAATACTGCCTCTAATGTTTCGTTTCTCTGATTCATATTTTCATACAAATACAACTACAAATTGAATATCCTAATTTTAAGAATCGGATAAAATGGCCCTCAATACATATTAAATTAAATTCATATTTCTCTAAAGATACTCAGTACCATCAAAAGTTTTCGGAAATGGCTTTTACATCAATGGCCTTAGAGTGTATGTCAATGAAATTCTGAATTAGAGTGAGATTTAGAAGTCCAGCTTTAAACCTCTTATGATTATCTACTACTTTGCCAAAAGATTAGCATAATGTAAAGTATTTTCTAATTTCAAAAACTCAGACTGCTGAAAATTCACTCGGATACCTTGTAACCAATGAAATTTTCAAGACTTGTAAGAAAAGGCTAAATTTGTCATATTTCTGAAATACTAATGTAAAATGTGTGTGTATGTGAGAGAGAGAGAGAGGGAGAGAAATTAATCATATTATATAAAATCGTTTCCTTTTTAAATAGAATAATAGATAAAATAAATGTATTAAATAAATGTCAAACCATACTTAGTTATTTACTTCGTGGCTCTATCATTCTATTCTGCAATAATAAACTATATTTCAAACGGATAAGAAATAAGAGTTTATTTCTAGTGTTGAAGAATTAGTGTGGTATAACCGATAATCTGGAAATTGTATATTATGAAATCATACCAAATCATGTGGAAAATTTCTTATAATTTATATATTTCTAATAGAATCAGTCTCCGGCAGTTGAATAACATCATAAAATGATTAGCCTATCAAATTAATGATTCTTAAGTAGGTGAATTATTCTTTAAAAGTTATCCTCAATCATATTTTTAAATTCCATTGATCAGATGATTGAGGTTATGCATACTTTATTTTGGTCACGGTGAAAGAATTTCAAATTGAGCGATTCAGATTGTTTTGAGTTTTGTGATTCTTATTATTCAACATTTGACAAGTACAAAAATGTCTATCAATTACCAAAAATTTTATGTATGCAATTATTTCTTGATTTGACTATTCAGTGATAAAAAATATAAATACAAGAAATGTTTTAATATTTTTTAAAAACAAATAAATTGTCCGATTTTTATTCCGTGTACCTAAATCACATGAAATTATTTTGTATAAATTCTCATGCATTTCACCTTAATGAAAAGGAATTTCATGCTTGAACAGACAATTGTTATTTTAAATTAGAAAGCTTTTATACAAATGTCTGTAATCTGTATATAGCAATTCTGATGAAAGTTCAACGGTTTTTGAGAGGTTTTATAATATATCTCTATTTTTAAAAAGATATTTTTACTAAAATAGTATGTAATTTAAAAAAAATAAATAAAAAGAAAAGATGTTTTATCTAAATATTTGAAAATGCCATCAATTTTAAATAACTGTCGATCTGATGTCAATTTGAAAAATTACAAAAATGTAACTGTAAATTATGGTATATATAATGCATACGCCTACAATGAAAAGTTGATTTTAGACTCCATTTTTCTACATTCTTATTTGTGACCCTTGTATTCAGAGACATACAGTTTACAAACGATTTTTGTTTTATTGTATGCCAAATGAAATTAAGTAAAAATTACTTTAAAATGAATCATTTTTTGAAAAACTAAACCCGAAGTAATATTTATTCCTATTTTTAAAATTTTTGTTTCTTTATAATTCGTAGATTAACAACTATAAATAACAGGACTATGTTTCGCTTGTACATGCGCAAAAAAGTGGCAACATCATAGCTATCACAACCAAAATGATCACTTTAAAGACGATTTTCTCATAACTTTGGTCTTCACAAAATATTTTATCCCATCTCAAGTAATATGAATTTTGAATACAAGAGAAATTTTTTCTATATACTTCTGTTTTAAATAAACTTGATAAAATGTCCATATTTCTATATATTTAACTGTATTTTCTGCATCCCCCGATGTTTTTTGTTGATTTTGCTTTGTTACATAGACTTTATGCTTGAATTAAACTATGATTAAGTCATCACAATGTGTAGAGTGCTAACCAGCTACTCTTAAAATTTTTCTTAATGTTGCATAACAATAACCGATTTTGAAAAATGTATACAATTTTCAATAATAAAAATTTTGGCATATTGTATTTAGAATCAGGACAAAAAGGAAAAAAAAATTAAGTAAAAGTTGACTCGAATGTAGATAGCATAATTTGGTTTGTCTACATGGGTTCCATATATATATATATATATATATATATATATATATATATATATAGTTTGATTAAATAATGTATAGCAAATTCTTAGAAGATTTGTCGCCAAAATTAAAAGTGAATCAGAAAAATTTTATAATTGATTATAGCATTTGTATTTACTATTCTCTAAAGATTTCTTTTTAATTTCATTGTAAAGCAATGTTCTTTTTTATTCTGTAGATAGTTGGTGCATTTTAATTAGATATGAGGAATTCTTTTGTCATAAGTCGACAGAGATAGCTACTGAATTTTAGATTGAACTAAAGTTTTGCAACAATTTAAACCATTACCATTTTACAAAAACTTTAAGCGTATGGATGTTTCCTTTAAAGTAAACAAATATTCGCTGAGTCAGCTTTAGTAAGAAGCATCGAAAGCAACAGTAATGTATCGAATGATGGACGACTTTTACCTCTTTGTTCGAGTAAGTTAACGTGTATTAATGGAATTTTTAACCTTCAGCGAAGTGGAAAATAAGATAAGAATGATCTGAAACAAACTGAATCGCTGCATTTCAAATTAAATATAAAAAATTCAAAGTGTGATGTTAGTACTTTTCATAATAAGAGATGAATTTTTCATTTCGTAAAAATAATGTATTTAGATAAAATATTTTGAAGTTTCTTGTGTTTTCATAAGACCACGCTATTAAAAGTATATGAATGCGTAAAATATGTGAATAGTAAATAAGAAAAGAAATATCATAATTTGAAGAAAATGCATGATACATTCATAATTACTATTTCTTGTTTGATTCAGCATTGATAACAGGTTAACGGTAAAGTACAATTGCAAGGCAATTTAGCATCCACTACGTAATTTGTTTTCCGGGAGGAATTTTTATGGGTAATTTTTACAGGGATGAACTTTTACTGTATCCACATGCCCCAAAGAAGAAAACTGGAATTGCTCCCATACAACGCATGTATAAAGAAATGATTAAGCTCAGCTTCCATTTCCCGTTGTTCCTCAGGGACTTGGATTGAACCCATGATGTTATGCTAGAAAGGGCGCAATCCTATCATTTGTCCACGGTGAGCCTAAAGACTCTTTGATTGTTTTATAAACCTTAATCTTCCAACTATTATATATCTCACTAGCAACAGAAAATGTTAGAGATTGTAAAAATACAAATGAGGTTTATATGTTTATTTTTAAAAACATTTAACCATCTTTTAATGCATTTTTTATATAATATTTTTTAATTTCATAACTTTAAGAATTTTACTTACCTATTAATTTATATTTTCATAAGAAGGTTATACATCATTCTTCTAAAAAAATATATATATTTTACCTCGATTTGAAATTTGCAATATATAAGAAGGAGAAACCTAATTATTAGAAAACAATCCTTTACAAGTTGAAAATAAAACTTGAAAAATTAAAATATATTTTCCAGTAACCACTTTCTAAGACTATGGAAAATAATTTCTAACATCAATCCATTTTATTTCCGGCTGATCAGAGCTCAGTCGGTGAATTTAGAGATTATCTTGGCACGATTTCAACAGCGAAAACATAAAAGTAAACACAAGTACCCACACTTATTAAAGTAGCAAATATTTCATTTTCTGTGAAGTATTTTACTCTTTTATAAGCAATACCCAATACCATTTCATTGAGAACAGATAAACATTTATAAACATGAAGCTTCATAATTGAATGAACTGTGGGCATTATTCATTAATGAACAAATTGTGGAATTCTTCAGCATAATTATAATTAGAAGTTAAATTCAAAGATAATAAGTATGTCTTATAAAATAAGAAACATGATTTGTGTAAACATTTCCTCTCATAATATTTTATTTAACTTTAATAAGAAGTCTACAGGAAATTAATTTCTGTTACTTAATAACCCCTCAAAAATTTTATTACAAATTACGATATTTCCTTTTGTTTTGTAATACTCATTACGCTATTAAAAACATGAGCAATTTTCTTCCCTGAAAGTAAGTATTAACTAATATTTGTAAGTTGAGTATCTTTTGCGAGAATGTTAAACATACATTATTTTCTCAACCACAATTATACTCCTTCCGAGAAGTTCAATAAGAGTTACCATCAAAAACTTGGTATTGAAGAATTGGCAAGAATGTTGGAAGAACAGTAATTACAGGTCGTTTAATATTAGATTTAAAACCCAATGTCTCAATCCATCCCTTACATTGGTCCAGAAACGAAATACTTTTCCTCACTGGCTATGGGCTCTTTCTCACTTATTTTAAGAGATTTAACATAGCTTCAACCTACTACTGTACATAAGGAGACGAGGGAAACCCTCTTCACTATTTGACAACCTACCCATCTGAATGAAAGTCTTGGAAAATCGACATTCCAGGTAAAAGCTCAACAGGCTAATGGAGTATGTTTTCTGATATGAGCAACTCTTCACTTTGCAAGAACTAATTGACCTGCTGTTCTAACTTTCACTTCAGATGTAAATATTTTAATTTGTCTAACATATTCGTTTCATTTTGTTAATTTGTGTTTAGAAGGGCTTAAGAGTCCCTTATTGTATATATAAAGTAATTTCAAATAAATGATCTAGCGATCTCTACATAAACTGGTAAGGCTTATCCCGAGTTAGAAATAAGGAGATCTTAAGGCACAAAACGTAAAATTTACATTATTTTTAACTTAATTATGTATTTCATTACAATGCCTTAAAAATTTTTATGGATGTTTTGTTCAATCATGTGTACTTATATGATAAAATATCTATGAAGCAAAAAAATGCACTTTATCCGTTTTTGCATAACACATTTTGAAATGCAAACATGGATCTTAAAATATATTAATAAATCTTGTCGACATATATATCTGTTTCATTGTGCAGTTTGTATGGCTTCAAATTCATGAAAAGTAAAGCAACACAAAAATTATTAATTATAGATGGAAATGAAATAATATTAAATATCATATTTAACATTTCATTTCTTAGATTTTTTTTCATCATGTTATTTAACAAAAATATTTCCGTTGTTTACTGAATTCTAAAACAGTCTACATGTAAGTCCTTAACTAACTATAGACATTTACGTTATTAATAACGTAAGTAAACGTATTTAAAATAAAAAAAATATTTTACTACAATACTAAAATTGACTGCAATAAAATTTTTATAGCGCAAAGAATTTCCAAACTTCATTCTCTGACTCTCTCTTATAACTTCAACTCTCTCATAAAGCGCAAAATGTGTGAATGTGCTGTTGTACAAGAATTATGACAAGTGTTATAAATTACAGTGTACAAATTATTAAGACCATTCCGATATCTGTGAATTGTAAAATAATATTCCATACCTAAATACCTTATTTTATTAAATTTTATCCATTCAAATTATATTTTGTCCCTATTAGCTTAATATATGCTTTATTTATTCACTTATTTTTCATTACAAAATACTAAATCAATAATATACTTTTAAAAAATATAAAAGTAAATGCACTAATAATGATATGGGCACAATTTTATAACTAACGCTGACTTCAATGTTAAATACAAAATATATCTGTTAAATGTTAATTTTTGTAACAATTGACTCAAATACAATAAACAAAGAAAATTCATAGAATAATTTAAGATTAATTTAAAAATAGAAAGAAAAGGAAGAAAATACAGTTCTACTTTGAAAAATTCCATCAAACTTTATTTTTGGTTACTGAGTATAAAGGAAAGCTTTGTTTTTATTTTAACGAGATAAACCAGTAATCTGTTCAAGAGATTGCAGATTAAATGTGATCCTATTGTTTTCTTAAAGATGCTATGGACGTTAATTGCAAGTAACTTTCTAACATCTCTTTGGCAAGTTAATAAAAAACTCAAGAATGCATCAAAATAAATTTCACAACAGTTTGGCCACGCTTAATTAAATAAGAAATTGTTTGACTGTGGGATTAGTAATAACTTGGAAAAGTCAAGTTTTCCAATAAAAAAGAAAATGAAGCTATTATATAGCTTAATTGATTTCTGTACGTCAGATAAGAAAGTATTTAATTATTTGGAATGTGGGAGGGCATTTATTTTTAATCTTTTTTTTATTGTTCTTCATTGAATTATAATAAAGAAAGTTATATTGAATATTTTTACTTTTGTAGTACTTATAATGAAGTTGCGAATGTGTTACACACACACACACATATATATATACACAACAGTCTGTTATAAATACTATATTTTTATAACATTCATATTTTCCTTACAGAATTTTCTTATCTTCAGGTTATCTAAAAGTTTTGAAAAATGCTTGGAAATATTGGAAAATTTACTTAAGAATGCTAAATGAAAGATAATGTATAAGTATATAAAAATGTTACAAATTAACAGATTTATCACATATACATACATATGTTAAAATTAACAATGTGAAATATGAAAGCATCAAAGCATGTAATATTAACAAAAATGTTTACATAGTTTTTTTGGAAATTAACAACTCTTTGGAAAATAGGATTTTTTTAACCATCTTGAAATTTAAGATGTATCGTTAACAATATACAATTTATTCAATATTTTGATCAACTCATATAAAAAATTAATTCCTTATTTAACTAATTAATTAAAAATTTCAATTAAAATATAAATTAATTCAAATTTTAATAATTAAAGGTGGCTAATTTTCTTAATTAATTAACTGAAAAATAGCCACTCCTAATTCTTACATTTTATTAAATAAATTTATCAAATAAATCAATCAAACGTTTCGTCATTCTTTAATCTATAGAGTATTCATAAGCGTAATTTTTAAATAAGCATTATTAAATTGAATTTTTATTTGCTTTAATTTATTTTTAATGTCATTTATGGTACTTATATTTCAAATTAAACCTTTTTTTGAATAGCTAGTGAATTTACGCACAGTTTTATTTATTTTTTTCTTATTTCAATTTTTTATGTTTAAAACAGAATTAAATGTTGTCAAAAATTCAAATTTTTATATAAATTTATTTCAAGAATATGTTTACAGATTTTATAACATTTATATAGAAATGTATCCACAGATTAAATATGCTTGTCCAAATTTCTAAGTATAGAGCCAGCTAAAAATTTGTGTCTGAAAAATTACCTCATATCGATTTAAATTGTAAACACAATGCAGTCATTTTTGGTTTATGCTAAGCCACATAATTTTCTCAATCTATTTAATAAAAAATATTTAAAAATCCAGTAATGTGGTCTTCATTGATTAATAATGGTTCAACTTTTATTTTTTTTCAAGCAAAAGCTTAATTAATCACAGAAACGAAAGGATAAAAGTCTACTCGCTGATGATATAAAATTTCCCCAATTAAAATTTAGCTTATTAATGGAGATTAAAGAAAAAGAAAAATCGTATTGAGTTGCACTATCTACAAATTATGTACCGAGCATTTTAAAGCAAAGAGAATATTATTTGAAGTATGAACTTCGTTATTGCATTTCACTGAATCATTAAAACAATGTCTTTAAGTAACATAATTAAAATTCCATTCGTAATAAGATAAAAAAAATAACTTTATATTTGTATTTTTGCTCAAGTTACTTTTATTATATTTTAGAATTGTGCAAATCTGGTATTTATTAGAATTTAAACCGAAACTATGACTATTTTGTACATCAAAGGCTATTTAAAACAGAACAAAACTAACTTAAATTTGTAAAGTGAAATTTGATTTTCAAAATTTTAATTTTGATTTTCAATATTTTCGATTTGAATCTTGTATATATTTAAATAGTATCTAAATTAAGAATTATTAAAATGTAAAATGTATTGTATATAGAAATTAAGGTTTTATATGTAATATCACAGTATGTGTGTGATATCAATGTATTTGAATATTCAAATTGTGCTAATGTGCGTAAAGTTTTAAAATTACAATCGCATTTAATGCCAAAGATATTGACGAAACAGAAACGTAAAAGTAAATACTGATTTTATAGATCAATATTTTAAAACTTAATCTTAATGGTTGCGTTAAGGTATTAATTAGTAATCGAACATATGTGGTCTAGTAATGTGTGAGTGCAATTTTTCACATATCATTCAAACCGAAGGTTTGCATATACACACATATTCTATATGTATTAAAGATAAAGAGAGCTATATTAACAAAAATGTATTATAATTAATAATAATAACTATTTTCATAGAAAACAAATATAATTTTTGTAAAATTTAATTTATTTTAAAATCAATAATATTATTTAACAGTATCTATGCTGTAATATGTTTAAAATAATGTTTTTATTTGGTAAAAAAAGACAATAATTAAAATTGCTTTATCCCCTAATATTTAATTATTTAGATAAACTTCTTTTTTATGTCAACATTAATTTTTATTCTTTTCTTTGATAACTCATTACATTTTAATTGTTAAGCTATAAAAGCATTACAAAAAGTTAAAGAGAAATTTTGATGTTTTACAAAAATATGCGATTATGATTTCGAGAATTATATTCCATGCATAATTTGATAAAAAGAATTAATTATATTTTCACAATCATGTTAAATATAGCATGTGTGTTTTTTATATTTATATTTACCTTAACCTATAAACATCCTATGGATCCGAAAACGTTATATGGATGAATGATACAGTGTTGGCCAAAATTGTGGACACTTTTGGAAATGTTTATGTTTTGAAATTTGCATACTTATAGAAAATGTTACGTTTCGCAAAATGCAAACTTGTATACATCATTTTAAAGAAAATTCAATACAAAACACAAAATTCAATTATTTGCAATACAAAAAAAATTATATTTACTTTAATATAAATAAAAAACACAGTTATGGAGTGGATTGTAATGTCTAGCTTTCCTGGTCAATCACTGTCTTGTTCTGAGAATCAATCAAATGTTAGTAACTGCCAGTAGAATCTGACATCATGTTTACACTTGAAACAATTCATTATTTTGCTTTGCTCTGTAGAAGGAGGACCTGTTTCTTATACAATGCAATTACAATTAGGAATTTTTGTAAAAATTTTTAATATTTAGTCAAGAAGAAATAACATCAAATAATAGAGTAGATTGAACACCTAAAAAGAGATGTAATATTATTGTGCTACGAGAAAGTGGTCTTTCCTATGCTGAAATTGCAAGAACATGTGGTTGGTTCAATGACTACATCTGAAGACCAAAAGTTTTTTTTACGATATCAGGAGCCAAATTCAATAAAAAACAAACTAGGAAAAGGCCAAAAAAGGTGCACCACATCTATTGATGACAGAAGAATAAAAAGACTTATGTCTCAAAGATAAAAAAGTGTCATCAGCGGCCATCAGAAGTGATCTGAATGATTCTGGTGTTTCTGTCAGTTCAAGAACAATCAGGAAAAGATTAAGAGATGTTGGACTGAGAGGTAGAATTCCACAAAAAAAACCTTATCTTAATTTTCAGCAACGAAAAAAAAAGACTACAGTGGGCAAAGGAACACATTAATTGGAAAGATGATCAGTGGTCACAAGTTATATGGAGTGATGAAACTAAGCTATCGTTATTTGGTAGTGATGGATGAAAATATGTAAGAATAGGAGAAGAATTACATCCTGACTGCATTTAAACAACTGTAAAGAACCCAGTTAGTGATATGATTTGGTCATGCATGTCAGCAGATGGTATTGGTCGCATTCATATTATCTTTGAGACACTGAATGCCAGAAAATATATTGACACTGTTCTAGAATCGAAACTTCTACCTTCCATCAGAGATCTCTTTCCCAGCAATGCTTCGTTTATTTTTCAGTAAGATTCTGCTCCTTTCCGCACGGTTAAAATACAGAAAGAGTTTTTTCGTACAAAGAGCATTAAACTGCTGTCATGGCCAGGAAACAGTGCTGATCTCAAGTCTATGGAAAATTTGTGGAACCGTTTGAAAGCTCTTGTCTGAATGAGGCGCCCATCAAAAAAAGGGAACTAATTGAAGTTATAATTGTTTCCTGACATCAGGTAATAATGAAGGAAGAGCTTAAAACTCTTGTCAGCTCAATGAAACGTCGATGTGAAGCTGTAATCAGAAATAAAGGGTACTCTTCTAAGTACTGATAACTCACTGCAATCACCACTATCTAATGTATATCAATTATTATCCTTTAACTTTTTTTGTATTGCAAATAACTAAATTTTGTGTTTTGTATTGAATTCAGTAGTAAATTATCTTTAAAATGATATATACAAGTTTGCATTTTGTAAAACGTTACGCTTTCTATAAGCATACAAAGTTCAACAACTTAAAAATTTCCAAAGGTGTCCACAATTTTGGCCATCAATGTAGTTTAAGGAATTTTATTTTTGGAAAGAAGAAAAGAAAACTCACAGAAAGATACTTTTTTGTGGATTTCAGGACACACTTTTTGTGTTTTTTTTATCTTTCTTTATTTTCGATTATTGAGTATAAAAGAAGTTTGTGCTTTGGTATTTTAAAGGATAAAACTTTAACCTTTAAGAGTCTGTGGTGATTAAATGTGATCCTTTTGGTTTCTTTTGGTCGTGTTGAAACTTAATTGCAAATAACTTTTTAAAGATTCATACGAGTTAATGAAAAAAATAAAGGGACGCAAATAATGCACTAAAAGTAAGGAAAAGTTATTTAAATAAGAAAATAGTTCAATTTGTGTGTGTGTGTGTGCTTTATTGATTAACATGAGAAAGGACTTTTTTATTCATTTGAAACACAATGATATAATGTTTAATTTCTTTTTGTACATCAGGCAAGAAATCATTTAAATACCTGAACATTATTTAAATAATTGCCGAATGATTTTTAGGTGCTAATAAAGATTCTTAGAAAATGTCAAAATAAAAAATTTCATTGAAGTCCAATTTCTTAATTTGTATTAGCTACAGTAAAATTATCAATATTTCTGATAAAACCTTACATAAATATTTCCTCTATATGTGCTAAAAGAGAATTACTATAAAACTAAATTTTATGAAAATGATTTCAAATATATTATTAATGAAATATTTTTATTACTTTATTGCTATATATATTTATATAAATTTGAATTATCTATTGTTTAATTAATTATTTTCTGTCAAATAATGTTTCAATTTTTGTACTTAGAGAAGAGTAAAAGATAAATAAGTTTATTATTTGTAAAAATTATTTTCATTTGCAAATAACTAAAACAAGTATTTAACGAGAAGAAATCGGAAGAATATAAAGATAACTTCTTACAAAAATAATTTTCATTTGTATTTTAACTATTTGTTGTAGCACAAAAATAATTATATTTTTTAAATTATTGCTATCAGATAATCAGGAAAATGGATAAAAAACATTGCATTTTTTGAAAAACAAATGCAGAAAGAATTCAATTTGGGTTTAACTAAATTTTAAGCAAAAATATTTATTATTTTAAACATACATATTTTATAGATAACATAATTTAAAAAAAATAATTATAGCAACATTGAAATAATAAATAATGCAACATAATAAAAAGTTTATAACTAATGGAATGTAAAATTTCCAAACAATTGAGTTAATAATAAAATTATTCATGAAAATTTTAATTTACTTCTCATTTGAATATTAATGTGGAAATCTCTTAAACAAGATAAATGCTCTTCTAAACAATATGTATATTCTGCTAGAGAATCATAAATAAAAAAATCATGATTTAATTGAAATAAATATAAATAATATACATAGACTAACAAATTTACTAACTAAATTGATATAAAATATAAAGTAACAATTTTACAAGTAAAGGAAATTCCAATATCAGATTCATATAATTTAGAAATTTGTTGTGTCTATCATACTTTCTTTTTTAATTTCGTCTAGGTTATTTGTTTTTTAAATCGTCGGTATTATAAAGTAAAGAGAATTAACTTTCTTAAAACGATTATGAGTACTTAATAAAACCTAAAATAAATATCAAACCCTTTATCAAATAACTCTAAAATTGCAATAGAATTGAGGTTGTAAGGTTTCAGATATTATAGTTAAACGGTTTTTATTATGAGCTGTATCGTACAGAATTGTTTTATCTTCCATAGATTATTAATGATACAGGAAAAAGCATAGATGTAAATATATCTTATGAAACATTTCGTTTCGTTTATGTAATAGAATAATACATACATACGTATACATACATATATATATATATATATATATATATATATATATTGAATTAACTCTCATTAAGGATTATTGGATTATGGATTAAACATTATCAGTAATTTTTACCTTTATATTTTTTGATTTAATGCATTTTTAGTGTTTCACAAAATTACTTCTTTATAAAATTTATTAAAACTAAACGTAATGCACAGTAAAGATAGATTTAGTATTTTACACTATATTTGCTATAATTATCATGTAACTATGATACACCCAAATATACAACAAAACATTTGCAGACAAATATATATATACATTTCTTAATATTCTAATTGTAAAATTTAAAAATCTCCAAATATATTTACAAATATAGTGATTTAATTTTATTTTAAAAAAATCAGAACTCGATTTCTATTTAATCTTCAAGATTTTTTATGTTAAAAAAGCACAGAAAATATTATTCTTGTATATCATTAAATCATTTAATTAATATTAGCACATACTATTTCTTACATAATCCTATAGGTACATAAAAAAATTCCAAATCATGTTGCAATGCATTACATAATATCAGACTATTCCTGATTCCTTTTTCAAAAAGATTAAAAAAAATTATTTTTGTTTGCCCAAATTTTCTGCTAGTCTCATTAGTAATATAACCAATTACAAATCAAAGTAAAATATTCTTCTTTTTCATGTTCTAATAAATTAATTGAATGGTACAGAAATATTTCAGCAAATATTTGTAAGTAATTTTTGTTTTTTTGATTTTGTGAAAAAGCACATAAATATGAAAACAGTAACTTTATATTTTATCTTAAACAAATAATTAAATTTTTTATGTAAATTGTTGGGAGAAATATGTTGATACAGTTATAGAATTGAAAATATAATTTTATTAATTATGTTGTTAAATTTATTTTCTAAAAGTCATTTATTAGCATTAAATAAGTTATTCAATGAAAAATAATTCAGCACACAAGCAGCAAACAATTAAAACTATATATATATATATATATATATATATATATATATATATATATATATATATATATATATATATATATATATATATATATATATATATATATATATATATATATATATATATATATATATATATATATATGTATATATATATATATATATATATATATATATATATGTATATATATGCCTTTGGAGTTGCTTTATTTTTAATTACGTAGTTAGAAAGATAAATTGTAGGATTTTTCTTTCTTATTCACATTTAGTAATGAATATTTTTGTTCATTATTATCGTCAGTTTTAATTTAATCTCTCTGTTCTAAGGATGCGAAACAAATATCTCACAAATATTTACTAAAACAAAAAATAATTATACTTCTTATAAAATAATGCTCTGCAAAAACAGAAAGCAATTACTGAGCTCGGTGTAACACAATGCTTCTACAGAATAATAACAATATGTAAAATTTTAAAGTACTTAAATATTATAATTTAAATAATAAAGGTGCTCAGAAAAGTTTAAGGAAACATACAATAAAGTTTACCCTGGTATTTTGCTGATTTTAATTTACTGTGAGAGTTTTACTTTTATTTACTTCTTAATTTTAATTTAAAATTTGAAAACGATAATAAGCTGCAATTTAAAAAGTGCACTAAATAATAGTGTTTCAGAAATGACTTCTTAAACACACTGGAATTTGTGTGTGCATACTGACTAGAAATTCCAAAAATGAATTGACTTTAATAATATGAAACTACTGACTGTTGACTTTAATTCAAAACAATAGATTGTAAGGAAATACATATGTATGTAAGGAAAAAAAATATACATAAATTTTAGATGATGGATTAAAAAGTTAAATCATGTATTTGTAAGAAGCACTCTTGTGAATAGATTTTAAAAGGCTCAACACGAAATGCCTAAACACATTTTCAAATTCCAGAAATTATCTAAAAACATGATCCATTAAGATTAAAACTATAAAACATTGCTTAAATTATATAACTAAAGGATTCTTCTCATTTGAAAAATGTATATCTAATGTATATCATTACAATTTTAAACAATAGACATATTTCAATTTCTGAACTGACTTGTGTGACATTTATTTAACTACAAAATGCCCCAATTTAGGAGGCACTGTTTCAAAGATCAGTATTTAGAAAATGTGCATTTGTTGTGTCATATAAATTGGCAATCTGTATCTTTAATTTTCAAACTTAAGTAATATTATTTTTTTCGGTTCAGTTGAAGATGTAGATCATAATAATCTCTCCCGAGGGCCCGTTTTAGATCTGAAGATATTTTGTTGAACAAATAGGATGATCTGTCTTAGTAATTCGGTAATAGACACATTGAGAGCTTGAAATCACAAGCTTCAATTCTAAGAGAAGTTCTTGTTTATTTTTCGAATTTATTAACTGTGTTTCATTCTGCAACCGCAGTGCCCTATCTTTTGATTGTAAGGAATGTTAAATAATGTCTTGCAAATGCAATATAGCAACTGACATTTTATCTATTTCTTTTATACTAACTTATTTTCATACAAAAAGTTTAATAAGTTTAATCAAAGAGTTTAGTAGAGATCTAAAAATTCTCTAAACTTTGAAAATTAGTCATTGAAAATTAATGACTCAAATATTACTATATATCTAAAATATTGCTGTATATCTAAAATATTAATTTTTGATAAAATAACTGTACAGAAGCATTGTACAAATAAGTTTTAAATGGTTTTAATTATTATTCAGAATGGATAAAACAAGTAAAAATAAATTCATACATAATAATCAATTAGCACGAATTCATTATATATATTTTTATTACTAAATAAAATACAAAAATGAAAAAGAATGTAGTTACATGAATTTTTTCTTTATCGAATTGAATTTTAATATGATTAGTACCCTTAAATTATTTTGAAAAGTTCTTATAGAACAGAAAATGTACACTTGTTTTCTTAATATATATATATATATATATATATATATATATATATATATATATATATATATATATATATATATATATATATATATATATATATATATATATATATATATATAATTAACAAAAATTAATTTATTATCCGATCAATGTATAATTGACAAATGTAATTAAATATAGGAATCGTAACTCTATCAGAATTAGATTTTTTCTCTGTGCAAAGTCTAATTTTTTTTAAATAATATTTAATTGTATTTAATATCAGAGAAATAATAGTGTTCTCTTCAACATTCCACTATTTTTATATTTGAAATTAGTGGATTATCTTTTTTTTTTTTATCGAATGTTACAAATGAGTTATTTGTAAATTAAATCATCAAATTAACATCTTCAAAAATAAATTTTTATTTCGTTTCTTAAAGAATATTAAGGCAATTTGAAATTTTGAGTAGGTAAAACTCAATCTTTTTTTAAGAATTATCTTAGAGGCTATTATTAGTCTAAAACAAAATTTTATTTCAACTAAAATCAAACTTACAACATGTTAGTAAGCTGATATAATTTTATAAAATACTACTTCTCATTTTGACAACTTTGATGTAAGAAACGCCATAAATAAGAATAAATTGTAGAATGCAAACTGTCAACATAGTTATTATAACTTAATCTAGCGCATCCTATACAAAAATACATAATAGTTTTTAGAAAATGTTTAATATGAAGACTACATATTTGATAAAGTCAATTTCAGAAAATAATAAAATGTGTATTTCAAGCCAAAATCCATGAATTGTGTGAAATATAATAATACAAACATTAATTGCATCAGAAAATCATTGATTTTGGTTTTCATTATTATGTTTATTTACTATGCCCCAGTTTGATTTTCGATCCCATTTAATTTCTAGACTTTTTGGGGATATTTTTTATTTTAATGTCGGGACGCCTATGACCTGGTTAAAGTTAATATCAATTTCACCGTCATGAATCATTCAAAATCTGAAAAATAGTCAACAGATTTAGTCATGCCACCTATTAATAGCCACATTTTTTTATTTGTATTCCTGAAATTTGCTTTCATGTTAAATAAATGGGTAAGCGTCTAAGACTTTTGGCGCACAACTAAGTTTAATTGGTCTGTATTTTAAAGGGTCACATTTTGAAGACAAATCTTAAAGTGGAATCCAAAGTCTAATAAACATCATTACAAAGAACCAAGTTTTGAATTCATGAATTGTTTTAAAGACTGTGAAGATACAAAATATTAATCTGATATTTTGAGGCACTGTGCTTGAATTAGATAAATTCGCACAGGAAATTATAAAAGTTCTCAAAGAAAGTTTAAAAATATAGAGATGCCAAGAAAACACTTAATACACTTTTACTTAATTAAATATTGCATGTATAAAATTATAAATTAATGTTGTCGAAAAACTTCTATATGCAAATTATTATAAGATGAATAATATAAACGATTTGTTATCTCCTTGGAAACACGAATTAGAATAAATAGTTGACTCATAATCATTTTTGTCCTTATTAATATATATCATTGTTAGATTTTATATAAATCATATATTTGATTTGATATATATATAGTTAGTTAGTTATGCTAGAAATAATTTCTATTATTTTTAGTACGGATTTTTTTTTTTTTTTTTTTTTTTTTTTTTTGCATTTGACAATTATTATCCAGGTATAAAAATCTGATATCTTTTAAAAAACAGTGTCTTAAATTTGTTCAACTTTTACCATAAACTTTTATTTAATATTGATTTCATTGGCATATATTAACAGCAAATCAATGTATGCAATGATTTTTTTTAAATTTAACATTTTAACAATAAAAATTTTAATATTTAAAGGATATTTTAAAGAGATTCTAATTTTTAATTTATTTGAATTTATCCTAATATTTTTTCAAGTATTATCAGAATTATTTATATAATATTATCTTTATATTATATAAACAACTACAGGATATAATATTTAGGCTAATTGTTTATTTATTGTAACATATTTTCTTTAAATAAACGTTATTTATTTTAACTTGTGCTGATTCTTACTAAATGAGAAATGGAAAGAAGTTTCATTGACAATTTATACCATTACAGAGTCATTAATGCTTTTTAGCAGGTGGCATTTTCTATAGAGAAGCTGTATAAATATTGGAATGTGTAATGCATTTGATGATGGATGCTTTTGACCTTAAGTGAAAATTTCTTTGTCTATTTCGAAGAGGGAAGTAAACATAAGAATGTAATTTTTGAGCTTCAATTGTGGGAAATAATGAGATAAATAAAAGTTGAAGTTAGATTTATAGCTTGATACAGAAGATCGAAAATATCGTGTTAAATTTTAAAGGGAGTCTCAGAAGTAACGAGCAATTAGTCTGAAATAATTTTTCAAATTCTGCGGTAGGACAATAGAATATATAGAATTATAAAAATTTAAGAATTTATTAATTATTTCCATTTCTCTTTCATGTATATTATGAGAACATGTGAAAAATGTGCTAAAAATTTGAAAATATTACAGGGATTCTCGTTATTTTTAAAATAAAAACAGAAAGGGAAATAAATAAAATTAAAAACTATATGTTTGACATTTTAAAGGGATAAAATATGTCTATTATTTTTTCAATAATTATTGTTGGATTATTTTTATATTTTTTTCAATCTAAAGTATTGTTGATAAGCAATTTTTAATAATGATTTTAAATATTTGACTGTTTTTGTAATTAAAAAGAATTTTGAAAGAATATTTAGGAAGCTCTCTAATCTAAGTTCATTATATATATTATCAATTTGTATGCTAAATCATGTTGAACATTATGTCATGCAGTTGATGTGCCATATAAAACCCTAAATTTTCTGTGAAACTTAGATTATATGATTTAAACACCTCTATATTGAAGCACAATTTTTCCTTTTTTAACTATTTTTTAATTGATATAAGCACATTTTCTTGATGATATTTCCTATTTGACCTTTTAAATTATTAAAAACTATAGGAAACATTCATTAAAGTTATTGTGAACGAATATAATCAAATTTAGACAAATGTTTTCATTATAAACAGATTATTTCATCCTTAACATAATATCCTCATCCATCTACTAAAAAATCCAAAGTTACATTCATAAACACAGTTAGTAAATATTACTGTTCATACCATCCAAATTAGTTTTTATTGGGAGAATAATATTTTCTATAGCAATATAAATCATGACATACTCGACCATTTTCAACCTCTCCTTTCGATAATATTTTCTCACAATCTCGAATATGTGTTAAATTTCTCGAAAAAAACTGTATGAAATTAATCTTTAAACTCTCCAAGTAGCTGCATATGACAAATTTCGACAGGTCTACTAGTTTTTTTAAGTAGACAGGTTATGTTTCTTGGCGAGCTTGAAAACAGGTCTAGTACTGTGAAATCCTAATTAACTGTTACTCCAAAATTAGCATTCTTCTTAAAATGTATCTTACTTATAGATAGCAGTATGAACATGTGTATGAAAATTCATAAATATCGTATGTATATTTATTTCCAACTTTTCAGATCTGTAAAGGAACCGTAAATTTGAACTTCTAATTTAGATCATTCTCTTTCGCGGGAGAGAGCGGATTTCCTCAGAAAAGCAGAGCAATTATTCTTTTAATATTACAATTTGTAAAAACTAAATAAAGTACTTTGGAAGCATATGATTTTAAATAAAAAAATAGCGTTTATGTATTTCAGAAACGTTACTATTGTTGAGAGTAATTAATTATTTTTTTTCCATTTTAACATTATCGGAAAATATATTTTATTTCAGTCTATTCAATCTTTAACATTATTTATCTATGATATGTAAATATTAAATTATTTATTAAATTGATGATAGTATTTTTTTATGTTTTTATTTAATTAGGTTATAATGGTATAAAATTATATTTACTGCATTTTCATACAAAAATACATACTAAGGCTAGCTAGCTTTCTAAACAGGGTAAAAACATTGAATCATGTGGTAATTTTATCGTCTATAAACTCCTTCGTGATAAGGAATTTTAGAAGTGTTGAGTATTTTATTCACAGTAACCGGACCCAGTCACTGAAAAAACACAACTCGCTCTATCATGGTATTTATTATATATACTCGTATAAACATTATTTCCTGCAAAAAGGCTATCAGATATACATTTAATAATTAATTACAACATATTCTTTATGTAGTGTTTTTAATAAAAAAGGACAAAAAAAATATCGCATGCCAGTCAAAAATGTGATAAAAGGAAGTTTTTAAAAATGTTTGCAAAGCATTTGAGAATTCAAAGCTTTTGTTAAAATAATTCAGAAAATTCTATAATGCCGAAAATATTTTAAATTACAAATAGAAAAAAATAGTAATGATAATGAATTCTAAAGTAAAGAACACATTTATATTCTTATAAAATTGCAATTTTCATGTTTTTTCCTAAGAGAATTTCAAGAGCCAGTTTAAACTTTTACCATGGAGTTTGATTTTTATTTTATGTTCTCTCACAGTATAGCATATTTAATTTATCCAAGTATAGAATTATATTACTTTCGAGTCATTAATTTTAGTCATTACATCGAAGCATGTAATGACTAAAATTGCAATTGATCTTTGAAACCACATTAATCTGTCTCTCTCAAGTTGAAAAAATAAATATTGAATGGGAAACAAACTATAATCATCAAAAGACATTTTCCTAAACTTTAAATGGCTTACTTTTCTTTTGATAATAATTTAAGATTCATAAAAGAAAATGAATTAAGTATACAAAACACTAAAATAACATATAATTAACTGAAATAAATTACTGAGCAGCATATTAGTGTGAGTAAAATATTTAAAGTAATGTAAAGTATATTAATTTAAAAAAATAATATTTGTGACATAATTTGAAGGACAAAGTCTATAATTGGCACTATGCATCCATAATTCCTCTATGGAAACTGTGTTATAACAAGAGTTTATTGTTTCTGTACACATTAAATTGAATAGCTTGTTTTCTGAAGTGTGGAGAAGAAAGGCATAATTTAATGCTCTCTGGAAGTTTTTCATTATTTAACAGTTCTTTATTTAAGTATTATAAAGCTTTTTATTTCAACTTATTAGCACTTGTCAACAAAATTCAAAAGATATTACATAAAGCTGTCGGAAGATATAGATATAATGAAAATAATGATAAATAGTGATTTAGAATTTAATGGCCTCCGGAAGTGTTTTTCATTATTTAATAATCATTTATTTTAGTATTATAATGCTATTTATTTCAAATTATTATAACACTTGTCAACAAAATTCAAAAGAAATTACATAAAGCTGTTGGAGGATATGGATATAATGAAAATAATGATAAATTGTGATTTATAATTTAATGCCCTCCGGAAGTGATTTGCATTATTTAATAATTATTTATTTTAGTATTATAATGCTATTTATTTCAAATTATTATAACACTTGTCAACAAAATTCAAAAGATATTACATAAAGCTGTTGGAGGATATGGATATAATGAAAATAATGATAAATTGTGATTTATAATTTAATGCCCTCCGGAAGTGATTTGCATTATTTAATAATTATTTATTTTAGTATTATAATGCTATTTATTTCAACTTATTAACACTTGTCAACAAAATTCAAAAGATATTACATAAAGCTGTCGGAGGATATGGATATAATGAAAATAATGATAAATTGTGATTTATAATTAGTAAAATATAAATACCATATTAAATTGCAGTTTATTATTATTTCAAGCAAAATACTATAAATGTTATTTATAGTAAGAGATATTAATGTTAGAAAGAACTACTCGGTTAAATAATATTATTTCTTTCACAAACAATACAATAAAAGATTGGAAAGTCTGATGCACAATTCAAGTTAAAGTACAAACGAATGGAGTAATTAGAAGCATTTTATCACAAAAATATCGATGTAAACTTTCTTGATGTAAACTATCAATGTAAACTTTCTTCATCTTTCCTTGATGAACTTTCTCGTGATATAATTCCAGATGAAGTACAACTGCAGATGGATAATTCATTTCAACTTTCTACAAACGCATCTCTTGGAATTAAGTTTTCAGATTTATTTTTAAGGATTCTTGAATTAGTCTAATATTAATGAAATGTCCTACCACAAAGCAGCAAGACAGATATTAAAATGAATTAATTAATATCACAAATGATTTTTAGACTCGATGGTATTTCTATAGCGTTTATATATATGAGTGTAATGGTAATTCATAAAAAGGTTTTTCCTAAATAAAAAATAAAATCACTTTTAGATTTGTCTGGACTTTAAAAACGGTTCAGTAATAGGATGAATCTTAGATCAAAGCTTATTAACTAAAAATTTAACTCTTGTTAACTTAAAATATTGGCTATTTTTCTATGTGAATTTCTGATTACAGCATTTGAAGTTACTTTAAAGCGTATTTCAAGAAATGCTCATCTATGTGAAATATCTGAGAATAAAAAATAATATATATATATATATATATATATATATATATATATATATATATATATATATATATATATATATACATATATATATATATATATATATATATATATATATATATATATATATATATATATATATATATATATATATATATATATATATATATATATATATATATATATATATATATATATATATATATATATATATTATAAAGTATTTTTTGTGCGTACATAAGTATTTCTGCAATATTCTTATAATCATATTTTTAATAAATAACGATATTTACAATTTTTTTTAGATTCCAGAAAAGCATGGATTTTGTGAGCCAATTTTGGGGTTTCTTCAATTCAAGAAAATTTTGAAGTAAACTGTTGAAGTGTCGTGATTTCATTAATAAAATCTTGGTAAAAGAAGGAGATTTTTAAGTGATTCACACCTCACTCATTACGTTTTTAACTGTGTTTTGGGAAAATGTAAGATTTTTTATTTAATACGTATCATATTTTTCCTGGAATATAATTACACATTTTATTTTGTAATAAATGACTCCTCAAAGCTTGCTGGCTTGGTCTGCTTTTTCATTACATAATTACAATTTTAAAAAGTAAACTAATTAAAAACCTATAAATTTCCTATTATTTATTTTTATCTGTAATTTAATTATCATCACTTATAAAAAAGTGCAATTCATTAATTACTTCCAACGAAAAATAATTTTTATACGTTACCCAAACATGAAATCTTTCTAGTAAACTAAATATAAATATCAAAAACTTAAAAGAAGAAAAATAAAACTTGTTCATAAATATCATAAGTATTTATGTCATACATAAAAATTATATGATTATCAAATTGAATTGAAACAGATACTTAATAGAAATATTATTTAAGAAAGCTTATAAATAATTCTGTTTAAAATGTTAAATTTAACATCTTCATTAAATAATGTAAGGAATTATAAAAATTCAACAGTTCAAGCTGAGATACATATTATCTCAATTCTTATATTTTCAGTCTTTCGTTTTATCCATGAATTTACTGAAAGTTCTACGTAAAATCAATACATTATGATCTTCAGTATTTAAAATTAATGAATTCTTTTCTATATCCATTGAATTTCATAGTAGATATTGCGATTCGGTTTAATGGTTTTTATCTCAACTCCGTATTGAATCGATAAAATCTCTTTCCATTTCTTTAGTTATACCAGAGAACCTTTAAAACTTTCCTTTCTCTTTTAATGGTATAGTATATACTTCATAAAAGAAGAAATTTTTCCTTTAAAAGTGTAATTTTATTCCCTCAGGTTTCAGAATCTGGGTTACAAATGATGTTGTGGGGTGGGAAATATTAAAAAAAAATTATTTTTGCACATACATTTTTCTTTTTTTTTTTTATCTAAAACTTTAACAGTTTTATCCTCAAAAGTAATTTTGTTTCAAATAATTCAATTCAAAAGGATTGTTTTTTCACAAAATATTCAAAAGAAGGTCAAATATCAATTTTGAATATTTTTAAAAAAATAATACCACAAGAATGATATTTTTGATGAAATTATTGACCAAATTTTCATTTTTATTGACTGTAATGCAAAAGAGAATAAAAATAATCTTATTGTAATTCATTATCAACTATCACGCATTTATAGTAGTTATAAAGAATTTATTCTCTTTTTAATATATAATTGAAACTGAATCTGTTATTTCAAAGTGAAATTCCATTAGGTACAAAGAAGGTATTCAAACTGCTTTGTATCTCATTGAATTGTATACATCAAAATTGGGAAATATATTTTCATATTACATGTTCTAAAGATGAATTTAGTAATAAGCATAAATACACAAATATTAGAAAATTTACATTCGGAAATATGTCTTGTAGCCTATGAGAGTTGGCAATTTTCTGTTAATGGTTTGATATCATTTTGACAATAATTTTCCCAAGCAATAAAACTAAACAAATTTAAATGTCATTAAAATACAAATAATTAGACATTTCTTTCCTTTCATATAAGTTATATAATGAATAAATTACATTAAAATCTTATACTTTAAATTAACAAATCACGTTTCTAATTAAGAATAAAAATAATGAATTTAAGGTTTCAGTTTAAGTTCTAATAAAATGTTTAGAAACTGTTACTAAAAAACATGACAAAGTTCATTAAAAATAAATGATAATGCTACTTGTCTAATCTAAAATAAAGCTAAAATTTCTAAATCTGATAATTTTTAAAAATGATTTCAGTAAATTTAAATTATTAATGTTATATTCGAAAAATTACATTGTATTTAATTATGAAAACATGTTCTTTCTTAATTTTCAAAACAATATTTGAAAAAAAGATAAAAATTACCTGTTTCATTAAAGAAGAATAACATATTATATTATGCGAAAAAATCCCTTCTTTAATAATAAAAAGGAAAATGAAATTCATGATGAATAATATAATATCATTTTAATCCAATTTAACATAAAATTAAATTTCACAACCTAAATTTTTGTTAAAAGAATTTAAAACACGAATGTCATTAGAAAATCTGCATTATATATGACTGTACAAATTTGGCAGCCATTTAGTTAAAAATAAATTAAATTCCAGCCCTCTCCATTTCCTTTATGAACACTAGCATAGTTTGTTTTTACCAGTTTAAAATTTTATTAATGAAAAGAATGGGAGAATAGAATGTATAATTCGAAATTAAAATGTAAAAAAAATACATTCCAATTCTAAATAAAAAATTTGCTTAGTTTTTATAAATATAATTTACTATAAAGCTAAGAGAAATATATTAAAGCTATAAAAATCAGTCAATATTTGTTTTGTCGGTAAAACAACTTCGAAGCATACATTTAAAAATATAAGTAATATTAAATGATAGATTGCATAAAAGAAAGAGTACTATTTTTAACTTTATTTAAGAAACCTCTTAACACTGTTTATTTTTACCTCATAATTTTTTATACACATTTCATTACATAATTAAATTTTATATTTTGATAAATGCATGTAAAATTCTGCTTTTACTTGGATGAGATGTAGCAAAAATATTTTGAAGAATATTCATGATTAAATTATTTTAAATAAATGCCCCATAGTAATAACATTGATATGCTCTTAATTACATGAAAAATATTAGTTAATTATAAATATATTGAACTTAAAGATAAATATTTTACATAATTTACATTATATTGTTTGTCAAATTTTTTCTAGCATATGCATGAGACACGTTACTTGTATGATAATTTTACTACAAAAAAATTAAAATATTCTTGAATGTGCTATTGTTTAATCATATTTAAATATGCCGTTAATTTTAGAACATTAAAAAAACTAACTTTCAGGATTATAGCTGTGGTTAAAGGTATTGTTTTTACAAATGTTCGTTTATAACACTAGATAATTTTTCTTGGTACGTTTGAACATTGGTTAAGTTAGTATAAAAACTTTTTCAAATAATAACTGCTAAGAACTCAGTTTTAAACTCATTATCAATTTTGAATTGAATAATGAGATCTCAACCTAAATTAACAACCTACTCCTCACACAGTACTTGTTGAAAATCATTAAACACAAAAACATTTAACTTGCATGAGTTGTCATCACGATGAATTCAGCAAATAAATTAGTCAGGTTCTCGATAAAGAAACCTTTGAAATTCATAAAATTACAACATGAACAAGAGCACTATTAAATAAAACAGAATAATAAAAGCACACCTTTGTCTACTGCAACTCCAAAATATTAGATTTTGTAAACTTTTTAACATAATTACATAAGCTAATGAATAAAGGTCTAATTATTTTAATAAAAATAAATGGTTTACATGAAGTGTCTCTATTTGTTAATCCTAGTAGTAATCTCAATCGTTATCCAACATTTGTAACAACGTATCTCTTGCAGTGATCCGTTGTTACAGATGCAGCTCTCACTGCAGTTTAATCCTCTTGAAATATAATTTGTTGATTTTGGTCCCTAAGATATCCTTGAAAGATTAGTTTCAGTTCAAATCATTGACTTGAATTTTCGAAATCAATGCTTTGCAGTACGTTTAATCAAAGCATAATATTCAAACATTTGAGGCATAATATAACTTTAAACAGATTATAAGCTTATAGATTTCAAAGTTGTGGAATAAAAAACTCAAAATGAGCTCCTTAGACACTACCATCTGTCTTCTTTGATTATGAAACATGGTTTCTTAAAAGGGTGATGTTGAAATGCTTTTATAATGATCGGAATTTCTACCCTTCACCGACTCATTTCAAAATAATTTCTGACATCAGTTTTTCTTACTGTTCTTTTTCCATTCATTTAAGGAGCAAAAAAGCAAGCAAATTATTGATTATCTTATACAGATAATGGTAATTACATATTATCTCGTAAAACTCTAGTAAAAAAAGTCAGGAAATGTGTGTGTTATAATTAGTATAAAGTTTTTTTAGTTTAGTGAGTGCATATGCGTTTGAAAATTTCAATATGTTCAAATTTATATATTTTATTTTTTTTATTTCATGCAAATTTTAAATTTAGGATTAAAAAATTGGAATAGTAATAAAAGTTGTTGCATCAGTTTGCCTCAATGGAGACATAATGTTTCCGTTTTTCATTGTCATTTTTTTAAAAATAGTACTAAAATTTACAACATTAGACAAAGAATTTAGTTTTTGAAAATGGTCAGCAGAAAGTACACAAAAATATAATTAACAACATAAACTAAATATGTGCACAATATATTTGTAAGCATAATATAAATCTCCATAATAAAAATAATTTGCACAAAAATACTAATATTTAAATTAAAATGATTTTAATTTATAATAATAATAATAATAATAATATATATATATATATATATATATATATATATATATATATATTATTATTATTATTATTATAAATTATATATATATATATATATATATATAAAACTATTTTTATCAAGATTTATTTCAAATGTGAATAAGTAAGGTATCACATAAATTGTAAAATTTTAAAACCAATCAAATAAAATTCAAAAATTTTAATACTTTAAATTTACAATTTATTTGGAAAACCATAAAAAATTAAATAATAACTTAGGATACTTAAAAATCTTAGTTAAATAACTTAACGAATAAAATAATTTGTAAATTTTTTGTTACTGACATAAGATATTTTTATATTATTATTATTTTGTGTTTTTGATATAATGTTACAAAAATAAAATACCTTAAGGATTTAAAAGAAAAGGTAAAGGTTCATAAAGTCTCATATTTATTTTTTTACCTATGCAGTAGATTGTTACTTTGATAAAGATTAAAATACTAACAAAATCTAGTTTAAAGAGCACAATGGATAACTTCTTTCAAACTTAAATTAGTTAAATTAAGCTTGCTGAACTTGAGCTCAGGAGAACTAAATTTAATTCATGGAATACTCTCGGGGGTAATTTGATTCCATTTATCAAGTCTTCTTAAAAATGTGTTAGTAAAATTTTTGAAAATGTACTCCATTTAAATTAATCTACCTAAAATTTAATTTTAGTAAAATTCTGAAATGAAATATATATCCTTAAAATATACATTTAATTTTATACGTAATTTTTGTCACATATTATAGGAAAATATACAATAAGTGTAGGTGTATTCCAAAAGTGTTATATTTTTCATTACGTCGTATTTTAAGATTAGTGATTCGTAGGATTTATTGCTGTAATAAATTATTTTCTATAGTCTTATTTAGGATAATGTTAAAAATTTTTGCGTGGTAGTTTTAATATAGATTATATCCTTCAAATGCAATGCAATAATTTTTCTATTTAAATCTATTGAAATATTTCATTATATTTTATTATATTTACTTTATAAGGCACATAACTTTATCTATTTCATTTTGTTTTTTTGCATTTATCACGATATATATTATTGTTTTTTTAATAGGATATTAATTATTATTTCATTTATTTGACAATAATCTTTGAAACATTATGATTTTGATTATCTGTTTACTTCTTCAAAGAACTTTATTCTCTCAAATATCAGAAATAGTTTATAATATAAATATTTATATTTTCATGTAATCAATAAAATGAATAGTTTATTATAATTATGTGTCATACTATATCTATATCTATCTAACTATAATTATGAACTGCTTTTTATTAAGAATGTAAAAATACTTCTTCATATTGAATTCTATGAATATCGTAGCATATCTATATGGTAAATATTTTTACATTCTAAAATGGCTTCTACAAAAAAAAATCAATGACACATTATAATATATTGTTATGAATTGACATTATAATGCATGATTGTACTCACTTTTTGAAACGTAAAATAATTAAGTATGTATTGATATTGGATATTTAGACATCAGATAAACCTCTAGAATATTTTCTATTTAAGATACCAAATCACAAGTGTGAGAAAATTCAGGTTACAGAGTTACAGATACATGAATTTATACTTTTTCAATCTTATAATTATAATTGTGTACTATTTATTGTATTTAATATTTTTTAAGTAATAATGTCAAATAAGTGTTGACATTTAAGAATATAATAACATATTATTTGGTGCCTAGTTAATAGATTTTGGGATATCATATGAACATATGCATTATATAAAAATAATATAATTAAAAATAACGAGTACGTTAAGATGATGTGTTAGAAATATTAATTTCAAGGGTCTAGTATTAAAAACGTGAATTTAATAACCATCTAATAATATATTCTTTTTGCAGTTATTTCTCATTTTCTTTACTTCAGAAAGTTGATATTGAATCAACATTTAATAATTATTTAATAATATATAAATTATATAAATTGTTTCTTCATGAACAAATAGAGTGTTCTTTCATTTTTGATAGATTTTCATGATAGCAACTTAAGCTGATCAAATTGTCCTGTTAGGATTTGAAATAATGTTATATAATTATCACTTGTGAAACTGAATTATGTAAAATATTTCGTGAAGTAATTTTTTAAAAATGCGTAAAAATAATCCGTCTATAAAAAACAAAGTTTATTGATTTTAAGTAACGGTAAAATATCCGTTGCCTTTTAAAACTCTATTGTAACAAAGTTAAAATTGTATAACTGAAATTCATAAAATTTCATTTTTTTCCTTTATTTAAAGACTAAAATGACCTAGCAACAATAAGAGGTCTTTATTTAAAGATTTATTAATGATTTTAACGTATTTTCTTCCGAAGAATTTAAAATTAATCACTTCGTTTAATATTTATTGGATTTAGTAGCTGATATTGCGATTTTGTTTCCTAATTTTTACCATAACTTAACGTTATATATTAAGTCGATAATCTACTTTTCTTTTCTTCAGATATATCCAGGTGTCTTTAAGACTTCTTTTTTAGATAATAACAGTTATCCGTACGTAATTCATAAAGAAATTTTCTGGTTAAAGGTAAAATTCTATTTATTCGGATCATATAACTAGGTCACTAATGTTGTTATACATTTTATAAATGCTGTTATATGTTTTATGAATTATTATTAGTTGCTTTTTCTTTTGAGCATTAAACATTTATTATTCAGTATAAATGATTATAATTTTATTTTAAAATAAAAAGGATATTATAATAGAAACTTGACACATTAAATACATACAAAAACAAAAATACTAACTAGAAATATTTTTTGAAGATAACACTTTTCATCGATGAAATATTACTTTATTAAAATGCACCTTTTCTCTTAGTGAACAACTTCATTATCACTACCTTAAATATTTTGTCCTTGAAAGAAAAGTGTATGTGTTATATATCATTTCAGTGCTTGTCAGAAGCAAACATTTAGGAAGCCTAGTACTAATTAATGCTTCATTAAACAAAAAACTTCTAAGTGAGAAATATTTATTAAAATGAAAATTCCACTTAAATATAAAAGACACTAGCAAGTCAGATTCAAAATAAGAAATATCAAATATTTAAAATTTCGTTGTTTCTAAATCCTATTTGAAAGTTATATCATTGTATATCATTAGGAAATGCTTGTACTGCAAGAAATAAATAAAAGTTCTTAAGGGATTTACTTAAATACCATACATCTGTATGCATGCAACTATGAAAGATTATAAAAATGTACTGAAAAAAAATAATCAAAAGAAATTAAAGTTAATAAAAATTAAAAAACACTGTATCAAAATGTAACTGATTTTTATAGAAATTACACAATTTTATTCAAAAATGATATTGTGTAATTCATCTTGCTTATGTTAAAATTAATTTGTTTATGTTACAACATTATATAAAAATTATTTTGCATAACCTCGGTTATCTGTATACATGCAACTATGAAAGATTATAAAAATGTACTGAAAAAAATAATCAAAAGAAATTAAAGTTAATAAAAATTAAAAAACACTGTATCAAAATGTAACTGATTTTTATAGAAATTACACAATTTTATTCAAAAATGATATTGTGTAATTCATCTTGCTTATGTTAAAATTAATTTGTTTATGATACAACAATTATTTATTTAAAATAGCTTAACAAGAATTAGTATTTTGTAAGAAATGCTATCATAGTTTCTAAATTTTTAATTTAATTTAAAATTTTCGTAATTGAAGAGATCGATAATTAAAATCCAATTCTTATGAGTTTAATTTTTTATGTTCAAGTGATAACATTTAATTGATAAGAGAAATGTGAAACAGATTTCCCATTTTCTACTGTTTCTGACTTCATTTGCGTAACCTAAGGAGACAATAAATAATAATATTTTTATTTATTATAAAAAGTAGATTAAAAACTATAAATTCATACATTTCATTAGTTAATTGCAATATAAAACAACTGCAATTGTTATTTCGATTCAAATCTAGATCAAAATGCTTAAGGTAACTTAAAGTTTTGAAATGGATTAGCACTTATATTTATAAAAATTCAGTTCTAATGAGTTGCTTTGTCAAACTTAATAAAATTTATTGACTCCTAATTTTATAGAGCATGCTATAATTTTAAATTGTATTTTGTAATTGTTTAATAAATTTAAACATATTATTTTTAAGTTTGATCAATAAATAGAGAAAAATATAATGATAATAATCTATATAGAGAAATGAAAGTTATATCGAGAAGTTTAATAATAAATAAGGTATGTTTTAAAAAATCAGCACTTGTTTTTATCAAAATTGGATGTTAAATTATAGCTTCTTAACATATGCATTGCAAATGTTTTGTACAAATGCTTCTTTCTTTCAATTTAATACAAATAAAATATCTTTACATCTAAGAAAAATTTTATTCATTAAGATCAAAACAATGAATATTAAGCTGCACACTTTGGACTTTTATTTGTATAAGAAAACATAAAATGACAAGCTGTAGCACTCAGAATTGAAATTTAGGTTAAAAAAGTTCAAAAAGGTTCAACAGATTTCATAGATAATTGACATTTATTAAGCAAAAAATAACTTCTTTTAAAATAAAAAATTATGCTTTTTTAACGAAGCAAACATTTTTATCTGTGATAACATGATTGGTCTTCCATCGTTCCATCAAGTAAATCAGATATTTTGAAAGCAAGTAAATCTAAAATTGAAACAAAGTTTGACAGTAACTAATAAAATTACTGCTAACTAAATATTTCAAGAATGCTGTTTCTTTTAAAAATTAAAAAAAAATATTAAAAGCAATGTAATCCATTGAAGGAGCCTTTTTTATCTTTCGGTTTTCTTCTTTTCCTTGGCGTACTATAAAATATTCAAGCTTCTTTAAATTGAAAGATCAAAGAATCTTTATGCTTCAGTTAAAAGAAAAATAATAAAGTGTAAACATAAACTTACAGCAATATATTCTTCTTGTTACAATAGATATAGGACGTATTGAAATATATAAGGCTTAAATATAGTGAAGAATATAGAAAATGCTACAGACAAAAATGAACTTGTAAATTTTAATTCTGGAAATTTTTCAGGAGAAAAGTAGGAAATTCAGTATGACCCTTTCAATCAATTGTCAGTTTTACATATGAACTTTAATCAACCGAATTAAAAGCCCAAAATAGGACAAGAGGAAATGTGAACACATAAATAAATAAATAAATATATATAAATATATATATATATATATATATATATATATATATATATATATATATATATATATATATATATATATATATATATATATATATATATATATATATATATATATATATATATATATATATATATATATATATATGTATGTATATATATATTACAACCTTAAAATAGTGAAATTTAAGCAATATGAATGTAAATATATTTTTAATACAAAAGAGAATTTTAAATATCTTACAAATCAAGTGTTATCATTATTATATATTACATTCAATTTATATAAAAAATGATATAAATCAATATATGTATTTTAAGGAATGGAAAATCTTGAATAATTAACTTTGCATAGTGCGCAGAATATAGAATTTTAATATATTAAAATATAAAATCTTAAAATTAGAATAAATTTATACATATTATTAATTGTGTAAAATTAAAGTTGTATTACGCTTAATTGAAAAATTCCAAATTTAAGTGCTAATCAACATTTTACTGATCAAATATATTTATTATTAAACAAGAAAAGAAAAATTATTAATTTCCTTATATAATGTGAGTTGTAATTAATATTCTTGTATTATATATTTTAATATTCAAAAATTATATTTTTAAATAAGAGGAAGGGATATAATTTTCACTGAGTGTGATGCATGTATGAAAATAATTTAAGTACTAATCTTTCATAGTTTAGCGTTAAGTAATATGCTAAAAAGAAATCATATATGAAATTATCATTTTGATAGTTCATAAGGATTGTTTGTAAATAAATATGAAATTAGGTGGAACTTCTAGTTCATTTTATTTTCATGACCAGCATTTTTAAAAAAGTAGATTATGAGATTATTAGTTCTGGAAAGCTGCTGAATATATGAGGCTGAACAAAACAATTGACTAGAGTTAATAGATTTTCTTATTTCATTATATCAGTAGTTCACAATTATGAAAACAATTCTAAACTAGTCAAAAAGTTTCAAAAAAAAAATCCACCATTTAAAAATAAACATATTGTTGTTGATGTCAAGCGGTATCAAAAAGTAGCTTCCACACATGTGGCATTTAAATTTATGGAATATATTGGAACTCCATGCAAAAGTTATGCTGTACTTTAATATACAATCGATACGAAACATTTCTAATGGGCGAATGATAGCAAAAGTTATTTGTACACCTCAGATCTAAAGATTCATTATTTAATAATGTATTTTACGATGCATCAGATATTTATAAGATAAGCAACAATAACAACTTGTATTATACAGATAACAGTGTGATTTAATCCTAACAAAATTAAATACAGCAATAGAAAATTTGAACTTGATATATTCTAATCCTTAAATACGGGATTTAATATTGATACGGTGTAATCAAAATAATCTGGATTTATTCTTACTACTGATTTAATCCCATGATAGAAAATACGCAGTAGTGTGCTAATGTGAATTGTCTTCTCTTTGATTACATTAACATAACAATTATGAATATAAATCGAGATTTTTTTCAAACAAAAAACAAAAGCCAAGAGAAAATAATATAAATATGCCTTACAGCATCACTGAACATCAACCTTCTTAAATGCAATTTAAAAGACTTCATGTTCTGAGATGGGATTTTCTTGGAATATTAAACTGATCAGTACTTTTGTATAATTAGTATTGGTTGTGTTGTGCGAAGTGATTTATTGTAATGGCAGTTTGGCACAATCAAACAATCATAAGTATCATAAATTTTTGTTATTCTAGTTTTTAAGAAATCAGTTTGCACAATTTTAAGCGAAATTCAAATTAAACAAAAACTGTATGCTGTTACAATTCATCATGTGAAAAAATTAAAATAATAAATAAAACAGAATTGGAATATCTGTAAATTAGTCTCAATGCATTATTGAATGTTACTAAAATAGTAACTAATAATGCATAAATATATTGATAGTTACATCCAATTATCGTAGGTAGAAGTTATTTAAATTCTATCTTTTATAAAAAAAAAAAGTAAAGCCTAATTATTATACTATTGGAAATTTTTTTGCTACATTTCCAAAAGGTGAGTATGCGTGCTCTGTATTTCGTGTGAAATCATTTGTATATTAAGGAAATATAAAAAAAGAGACTTTTAAATATTATTCTTAATACATATCATTACAGTGAAATTTTTTGGCACTAAAGAATTAATGCTTAAAATAATTTTTGTATTAATAAAATATACAAACAAATTGCATGTATAAAAATATAAAGAAAAAGAACTAAAAGAATACGACTTACTAATTAGTGATATATATTTTTAAAGTAATCCTTGTGTATATATATATATATATATATTAATATATATATATATATATATAATTAATATATATATATTTAATATATATATATATATATATATATATATATATATATATATATATATATACACACACAGAGAGATTTGTGATAGAAAATTAATTTAAGATCAGGAATTATTCTCTGCCATTGCATTTTCCTTTTTCAAGAAATTCTATGGATAATAATAGAAATTCTAATAATAGGATGATAAAATAATCAAAAATTATGTCGACGAACTAATAAAAAATGTCTTTGGTGTTGCCACATAAAATACGACAACAATAAAATCATTAGTAAATGAATAAAAAATAAACAAACTATGATTTGTACGATAAGAAGCTTCATGGAATCTTTAATTAAGGTTTATCGTTTGATTTATTAAGGAAATAATGTCCTTGTTAATATTGAAATAATGTCCTTATGGTTAACATAAAAATATTAAAATTTCATTATAATGTAGAGTTTAATGAAGTTAGATATTAAAATATGCATTTTATCATTCCGTGACAATTTGTTTTTCAAACTTACATGCATTATTTTTTGGAAATGAATGACATTCTATTGTCTTAACTTGAGCATTATAATGTATTCCATTAGTATTTAATTTTAGTTGAAAAATTTGTCTGGATGTGAAATCTCTCCTTAAACAAATCTTAATGCAGACTCATGAAAGACATCATAATTCTGTGTGTATGACAAATTTTTTGATAAAATATATTAAAATAATTTTTTGAGCTAAATTTTGTTAAATATTAAATTTTCAATGTTAAATTTCTGTTTAAATGCTTAGAAAATACACGAAAAAATTATATATAACTTTTTAACAGTTTACTCGAATATTTTATTTGGTTAGGTGGTCATAAAAAATCGCATTGTTTGCGATTTTCTCCCACAAAAGAAAATGTACCGTAATCTTCTAAAAATGTGTGGATTAAATGTGAACTGAATGTTTTCTTTTGGCAGCGCTAAACGTTAATTGCTTGTAATCTTTGAGCATAATGGAAAGTTAATAAAAAGAGTCTTGAAAAAAAAAACGAAGAATAAATTCCTCTGCAGTTAAATCGCTGACATTAAATAAAGAAAAAGCGTTTATAAAGAAAAAAATATTTGAGGAAAAGTAATTTCCTCCGAAAAAATGAAGTGTTTTCTTTCATGTTGGAAGCATCTATTGAATGTTTCCTAAATCGTTTAATTATACCATTTTCAAAAAAAAAAATCTATTGCCTCTTTTGATTTAACGTTTGTTGAGCAGTTCATCTTGTTTTTGCTTATTAAAATGAGACTTATCGTAAGAGAATATGAAAATAATATTTTAGCACATCCTTAAAAGTGAATTATTTTTAATACAAGAAGCCGCTTATGACCAAGGATTTTTATAATGCTTCTAAATTATCGTTCTCATTAAAGAGAACGATTATTTAGTAAACTCCAAATGTAACAGTAATTTGAGTTTTCAAAAGGGATAAAAATTGTGTTAAATAAATTTTGATGAAAGTACTTCAAGATAAAATTTGCGATTAAGCCTACATTAAGTTAATCTTAAATATCGATTTATTTTGTGTATCACATTATTTATTACATGAACACTTTGTAATAGCATATGTCCTTTAAAAATTGATAAAATCTGAGAGCAAAATATTTGAACAATGTATAGAAATCATTATCATGTGTCATTACGTAGCAAATTAAAAACCAAATTAATGATTTCTGTTATTAATATTTTTAATTTATTTGTCCTTTTCAACGAAACAAAACTTGCACAGAATAATTTCTGTTTCTGTTTATGTAGCAAATTGGAATGGTAGTTATATACATGACCTCATTTATTATTTAAACCGTTCTGCATTGGGAAACACTGGCATACACATACACACAAATATTTTAAGAATTCATCTTTTGAAGATAATTACAATCTAGTATTTTTGTATTCCGATGCATCAGACAAGCAGATACTTTATTATTCTTCAAACAATGCCAAAATATAGTTTTTGTAAATAACATGTTTTTACTTGTTTATCTGAACAAGACAATCATTAATATATATTTCTAAACAGGTGTCTTTGTAGGACTTTTGAATATCTTAACATACGAGAAGTGTTGTGTAAGTCCATCTAATACCACTGAGTAAATTATCTTCTAGGAGTACTTTTCATGGACTATATAAAGTACTTATGTGCAGCAAGTTAAAAAAATACATCAAGTGACTGGTATCGATACCATGACCCTTTGTACTGAAGACCATTGTCGTATTCTTAGGCTATAGAGAGTCCGGTAAAATAACTGAACACAAATTTAAAAATTACTAAAATACACATGTATAATCACTACAGCTTTAAGAATCATCAAAAGCTAAGCTTAATTAAAGGTTCTTAATTGGGATTACGCTTATTAATAGACCAATGTTAAATGATTTTAAAGAAGTATATATTTCAAAATATAATAATTTGTTTTCGAATGATTAATAACTATTAAATTATATATTAAAGAAATATACACTATTTATATTGAAATTTCTTTAACTTTTTTCTGTACAGCTATCTTTCTCTAATTTATCAATATTTCTTCTGTAAAATACAAACACATAAATTAAGGAAGATTTTTCTGAAAATGTTACAGCAGAAAAGAAAGAAATAATTACTTTTATGTTGGAATCACAACTTATATGTTTCATTAAGAATGCTTGTTCAAACCTGATTTGAAGAACATTGATAGAGGGAAATATAATATTTACTATGCAGACTAATACAATTTATATAACCTTAAAATTTTTAAAATCATTAAAAAATTGCTTTTTTATAATTTTATTCATATGTAAAATGTTATACTTATAAAAGATCACACTACAGTTAAATTTAAAGTAAAAAATTTCAGTGAAGCCCTTACTATAAATTATTAAAAAAACTAAAAAACAGAATTATTACTATTTATTTATTTTTATTTTTACCATTTCTTATAGCCTAAATAACTAAGTTTATAACTTTTGACAAATTCTAAGCGGATATTTTTTTTAAAATACCACTAAGTTTACATTTATTTAAAATTAAACTGTCATATTTCGTTACCCATTTTAAATCTGCAGTTTTTATTTATTTATTTTTATAATTCCTTTTTCAACCAGTTTTCTGAAAATTTTAATTATATTTAAAACTTAACATTCTTCATGATTTTCTTTTTTAGATATTCACTTATCGAATTTAAAATAGAATTCGATAATATTTCAATGATTATAATCATCACTAAATCATCATTTACATTATAATCATCACTAAATCATCATATACATTATAATCATTACAAAATCATCATCTACATTATAATCATTTCTAAATAATCATCTACAATATAGTCCTTGCTAAATCATGATCTACATTATAATCATTACTAAATAATCATCTACATTATAGTCCTTGCAAAATCATCATTTACATTGCAATCATTTCTAAATCATCATCTACATTATAATTATTTCTAAATCATCATCTACATTATAATCATTTCTAAATCATCATCTACATTGCAATCACTTCTAAATCATCATTTACATTATAATCCTTGCTAAATCGTCATCTACATTATAATCATTTCAAAATATACATATACATTATAATCATTTCTAAATATACAGATACATTATAATCATTACTAAATCATCATCAACATTATAATCATTACTAAATCATAATCTACATTATAATCATTATTAAATCATCATCTACATTGCAATCATTTCTAAATCATCATCTTCATTATAATCATTTCTAAATATAATCATATACATTATAATAATTCCTAAATCATCATCTACATTATAATCATTTCTAAATCATCATCTACATTATAATCATTTCTAAATAATCATATACATTATAATCATTACTAAATCATCATCTACATTATAATCATTTCTAAATAATCATATACCTTATAATAATTACTAAATCATCATCTACATTATAATCATTTCTAAATCATCATCTACATTATAATCATTACTAAATCATCATCTACATCGTAATCATTTCTAAATATACATATACATTATAATCATTTTAAATATACATTATAATTATCACTAAATCATCATCAACATTATAATCATTACTAAATCATCATATAGATTATAATCATTACTAAATCATCATCTACATTATAATCATTTCTAAATCATCATCTACATTGTAATCATTACTAAATCATCATCAACATTATAATCATTACTAAATCATCAAATAGATTATAATCATTACTAAATCATCATATACATTATAATCATTACTAAATCATCATCTACATTATAATCATTACTAAATCATCATCTACATTGTAATCATTTCTAAATAATCATCTACATTATAATCCTTGCTAAATCATCATTTACATTATAATCCTTGCTAAATCGTCATCTACATTATAATCATTTCTAAATCATCATCTATATTATAATCATTACTAAATCATCATCTACATCGTAATCATTTCTAAATAATCATCTACATTATAATCATTTCTAAATCATCACCTACTTTATAATCATTTCTAAATAATCATCTACATTATAATAATTTCTTAATCATCATCTACATTATAATCATTATTAAATTAATATATTTAACTTCCATTAAGAATTCTTGACAAGACTATTCATATATCCATAATTTTTAACGTTCTATAAATTAAGAATAAGATACTTTTACACGGGATTCAGAAATTCTTGTACATTTTTAAAATGCCGTCTTTAATATTTCTAAACCATATTTACTTCGCAATATAAAATTATAACAATTTCTAATAAGATACCGTTCATATATTCGCAATCATACCAATATTCATAATTTTTTCAATTTAAATGCTTTTCTGCAGATTCTAGAAAATCTGAAATAAATATTAAATACTATCTCTATATCACATTATTATTTTTATGTTTCCCATTTAAAACAACAAAAAAATCCTGTACACATTCTTTTTAAATATTCATTGATTATTCCCTTTTTAAACTCTTTTAAATGAACTTTCTTCACACCTATAAATGTTCTTATTTTTTATTCCTTATTCAATGTTTGAAAAACGTTCATTCCTATTCATTATATCTAGAATATTAACAAATCACCTGATATCATAACTATACAAATTATACGTAATCCATATTTAGCAAGTCTTGGAATGAAATTTCATTTTTTCCTTTAAAGGAGATTTTCTTTGTTGTAGACTACGTTTGACTAATTCATCTTCATACAAATCTTCAAATATTCTTATCAGTTATAGTACACGCCAGCCAACTAATTTCCCTGTACTTAACCCAAGAAGGGTTCTACCACTTTAGATGGGAGTTACTAGAAAGAAGAAAAGAAAGTGTCACCACACTCGCAACAGTTCCGAGCACCGTACACAACAGCTCTAGACACATCTTGAGGGCACTACTCTGCTACTTCTGGTTGTCCCCAGTTGGAAGATTGAGAAGTTTCATTATATCTACAATATTAAAACATCACCTATTATCATAACTATACAAATTATACGCAATTCACATTTAGAAAGTCTTGGAATGAAATTTCTTCTTTAAAGGAGATTTTCTTTGTTGTAGACTACGTTTGACAAATTCATCTTCATACAAATCTTCAAATATTCTTATCAGTTATAGTATACGTCAGCCAATTAACTTCCCTGTACTTAACCCAAGATGGGATCTACCAGTTTAGATTGGAGTTGCTAGAAAGAAGAAAAGAAAGTGGCACTACCCGCGCAACGGTTCCGAGCTCCGTACCCAACAGCTTTAAACACATCTTGAGGGGACCACTCTGCTGCCTCTGGTTGTCCACAAGTGAGAAGTTTATGGAACATCAAAGCAAAATGCATTGCAATAAAACATTGGCACAATGGAAATCACAAGATGTACAATTTAACATCCGGGTATTCAATTTAACTTAAGCAAACATACTGGGCGATACTTATTAGTTGCGTGTTATCTACATTCATTAATAAGTCCTGTTGCATTTAATATTTTATTTTAACAATAACAATTAACAAATAGCAATTTTCATGATTTCATTCCATAAAAATAAGTTGCACACCATAATACACTGGTACCAATACGGTCTACATACGACCGCATCCAAATAATAACTGGGCTAGTTTCCCCATCGGATAGAGAAGATGCGCTTCTCTTTCCCCTTTAGGGATTTATTGTGGCTGAGATGCCGCACATGCTAGATAATAATAAGTTAGTAAATTTAGAAAAAGAAATAGGTTGTTGAATAGACTTGGTTACGCAAGGCTGTTAGTTCTCCTAGTTATATTCTAGGTTAGTTTAACATAAATATAAATAAAATGGTCCTCGAGAAAAGTTAGGTTATACATAACATTACACAATACTTACAACTTTCATTTTATCAAAATGTAATAGACATCAATTTGTCATCGTTCCAAACATAAATTAAGAAATTCATTGCATCTAAAATATCAATTTCCTACGGTCACTCAAACACACTCTCTAGCTTTTACAGCAGTTGGATTCTGTTAATTATTAGATCCGCTGGCTATATATCTAAGTTACTCAAATAGGAGCATTATAAAACATACTGTTTCAATTAATCGAGTCGTAAGGCAGTAAGACATTTAACCATTTATAAAAATTAGTAATTCTCGAATAAAAACATCAATCCATATCATAAAATGAAAAAGCGAAACAAAAACAATTGAAAAAACTCATATGATAATGAACTAAGCGAAATATGTATAAAATCAGCTCATAAAGAAGAATTCTCAAAATTTTAAATAATAACTGCGAATAAGAACTTTCATTGTCCAAGGGATCAAGCTAGGAGCCACTCGTGAATTTTCTTCAACAAGTGGTTTGCAGAATTAACCGACAACTACATATTTATAATTATTGCGATATCATTGCTTCTTTGTAATACATTTTAACACATTCATCATCGTTTAATTTAATATTTTATAAAACCTTTATGCATGTAGATTTTTGACTTTTATTGTTTTTGTTGATTTTTTCTAAATTATATTGAATATCTCTAAAATTAATGTCTCAACATCACTGAAAATTCAGTATCTAATTTTCTCTTGCAACACATTTTTTTTTGTTGGCTGCATTGTTTTACCGAGCATAGTTATTTACTAGATGATATAAGATTTGTATTTTAATTTTGTAGTTTCCTCATTTATATATATATATATATATATATATATATATATATATATATATATATATATATATATATATATATATATATATATATATATATATATATATATATATATATATATATATAAATATATAAATATATATATATATATATATATATATATATATATATATATATATATATATATGTGTGTGTGTATATATATAAATTTATATAAATATATATATATATATATATATATATATATATATATATATATATATATATATATATATATATATATATATATATATATATATATATATATATATATATATAAAGAACATACAACTATAAATAATGAAAAAATAACAACTTTATTTTGCACCTCGTTTAGAAAACGAATAATTTAAATATTCATAAAAGTTATCAAACTCAGAATTTTTAAAAAATGTATGCGTTTTTATTCATGAAGATCAATATAGAAAATTCATGTCATCATTCAAGAGTAATATTTGCTGAAATGTTTTTAGAATTTTTGTCAACAACTTTATAAAATATTTTTAAAAGCTAAAATACGAAAGATTCTTTGAATTTTATAGTATTCATTGAGTGGCGTCATAATTTGTAGAAAGGAAAAAAGCTGTTTTTTAGGATATTTTTTTAAAGTTAACTTTATAAACTCAGAAACACTGTGTGATATTTTTTTACATAAAAAATGTATCGGAGCAACACAGTGGAGAAATAATGATAATTCCCTTGTTAAATCAAGCCAGTGTTTTTTCTAGTATCCATTGCTTGTTTAAAAAGTGAAACTTATTATTATATAGTTCTGATATTTGATACATCAAAATATGAAAATGTAAAAGCAATGATAGCTCTATACAGATTTTCTGATATAAATTAATCTTAACAATTTTAAGTCAGCTTTTACAAAAATGTTACAGTTATATGCCTTTTCTAATAAAATAGGTTTCATGTTTATTTTTCCTGTTTTCAAATAACTTAAGCTCCGAAATTTAAGTGCAACATGTGAACTAACAATATATCAATCAAAATTATTATCTGAAGAAAATTAATTAAAAACGTTATGTAATGTTTTTAAACAAAAATGTAATGTTTTTAAACAGAAAGTATTGTTTGTGTTAATGCACACATTTTTTTGATAATATTCAGGAAGTAATCTAGGTTTGTGGGATATACAGTCTATTTTTTCTAATGAAAATTTCATTTTTGTTAATTAATAACAGTTAAAAATTGTTTTCGCTCATACATGACATTTTCTAATGTCTATTTCATCGCAAAGGAAATGTTTGCTTGAAAATCGTCTTTCTTGAATTATAGTTTAAGGTTAATTTATCTGATTTTATTCCTTAACTAATATTTATATTCAACAATTTATATCATGTTGATATTGAGGAAATACCAATCTTATTTTTACTATCTTAGTTTAATCTAGCCATCGATATGTATATACATATTTTTAAAATGACGCCTAAGCTGTTCTCATAAATTTGGAATGCTTTAAAGGATTTAATAGACATAAGATCAAGATTTTTGAAACAGTGTATGTCTGAAAAAATTTCGTTTGGCTGTTAAAATTAATTCTAGAAGCACACGTGCATTTTAAGTTTTCTGAAAATTAAAGTATTTTAGAAAAAGATGTAAATTACATATACAGAATAAACATATTAAAAAAACTGGTCTTTAGTGATAAAACAGTTTTTCAGATTTTTATTTAAACACTATCAATAAGACTATACTAAACTATGTTATGTTTGGACTATCAATGCTAAATAACAATACCGTAATGTAAAATTAGCTCATAAATTTGTTGCCAGCCTGTGTATAGTGTAATTTGAAATAATATGAGTATATATATTATTTTTGATGTATTTCGAAAACAGTTTCACCAAATGACATGCAAAAATAAATGCACTTCTTAGTGGGTTTTATTGTAAATGTAAATAAATGTATTAATCGTTAAGTGTTATTTCAGAATTCTCAATTACGGAAATTTATAAGAAATGTACATTTTATTAAATAATTTGTTTTATTTCTAAGAGTACAATGTGTTTTTCTCAAAACAGAAAATTGTATAATTAACAATAATTTATTACTCACATATTAAAGCAAATTCCCTACATAATTAACAATATTTAATGTCTATATTTTTTGCACACATTTACTTAATTTTTTATTTTGAAAAATTTATTATTATGCTTTTCTTAAGCTTAAAAAATATTACCATTTTTTTAATTATTGCATTTTACATGGCGTTTAAGGAAAGAAAATTAACAATTTTCATCATAAATAAATAACAATAAATTAATAGAAAAACACATATTAATAGAATAACAATCTCAGTTATTAATAAGAGAATAAACATTCAGAATAGTAAACTTATAATTTGTTTATAAATTTACAAGAGATAAAACATTTTCTTTAAGAGATTTTCACTAAATCAAATATTAATTATTTAGATTGTTAACCACCCAATAATCTACAATTAACAATTTTCAGTATATTTAGAAAGGATTTTAAAAGCAATTTTCACCTGTTTTCATTTATTTACTGCCTGGAAATCTCAGCCACAAGTAAGAGATTCCCAAGAGATTCTCGCACTAAAATTTATAACTTCGTGAATCCTTCTTTGGTTCTTCAAATTTAGAATTTTCAATCGTAGAAAACGGTTTAGTTTTCCCCTTCAAACCCTAAAGGAAATCAATAAAATCTTCTTCCGTTCCTCTACTAAAGCTGAACGAGGAAACTTTCCAAGGATTTTCATTTCTCTTTTAATGGTGCAGTGGGTGCTTTATAGACGAAGACGCTCTTCCTAGCAATGTGCTTAATTTTATTATCTCGGGTCGAAGACAACGCACTCCGTTTATTCTGTTACTGAAACGCGGAGAATTTTACAGAGTTCGAAATCTGCTTATACGAAATTCAATTTATTTTCCTTATTCCTCCCCTTCTCATCCCCTGTAACGTACTAGCTTCGTGTATTAATTGCTGTATCGCCGCGCAACGTAGCAAATTCGGTTAAGCGATTAATACATGGGGATCGTGAAGTCGATATCCAAAGCTGAATCAAGTTAAAGTGTTTGCAGAGGGGAAGGTGCGAAGGGGGGATTGATTATGCAACAGATATCGATGAAATTAATCTCTTACCCTTGAAACAGTTTTGTCACAAGCTACGGAGATAAGTTTGGTGATTATACATTTTATTTTCGATCATTCTTTTGTGGATGCAGACAATCTTTATAAACCAAATTAGTTTTTATTAACTGGCAATTAAAGAGATAAATATTATTTCCCGTCCGGAACTGAATATTTCACGCCCTAATCTTCTATCTCATTATTCATTGGCTTCGACTAAAAATAAGCCTTATTGATTGGCATCTGGCGTATTTTTAGTAACTCATTACGTAATGATTTACTCTCTTTCCCTGCATTATATTAATTTTAAAGATTTATTTATTTGTTAATCATTTAACTGCAAATAAATTTAAAGGAAATAAAAATATATTCATCAAAACCTATATTATCACCACATCAATGTTAAAAGTATCTAAAATCAAAACACAAGTTATAAAGTCGATGACTACGCAAAAGTCGACAATCTAAAGGCAAAATTTAGTGGATTAAATTCCACTTAAACTTTGTTAAATTATGTGTTGAATTTAAATTTAAATATAGTATTGAAAATCTATCTGGATATATAACATTTAGATTCTCTGTTAATCAATTGCTTAAGAAATAACATTTAAAAAAAGATAATAGAAGATGAATTATTTCTTCCAACCAGTGAGTGTGTCTAGAACGTTAAGTGAAGATGAGCCCCTCATCTTTAATAAAGTTTAAAGTAACTTTTTATCCGATGTTTATTATAAGTAAAATAATCTATGTACATTATATCCTTAATTTAATTCTCTTTTATACAATTTTATTTTCATTGTCATGAATTTTGAATACAATTTTTATTATGTACAATAGTTTGTTTATGTACCTTGGCTTAATTTATAGGTTATTTAATTTAATTTGTATTTCAGTAGTTCGGACAATCTGTATCCCCTATTAATCTGGATTAATTAGGTTATATCCATTCATATATAATTACACGCACCAAAGAGATTCATAATTTAGATATTTACTTTCAATTCCAAATTATGAATCTCAGTTGATTTATTATTGGGCAATTAAAAGTATTTAAAACTCTCAAAAATGGTTATTTTGTTCATAGTTTGCAACACAATAAATTGAAAAAAATTCAAACATTTAATTTGATATTATAACAAAATTCATACAATATACATATTTTTAACAAAATAAAGTATTATGTAGGAGAAAGTATTCAGTTTCACATAAAAGTTTTCGTTATTACAATAACTCTAATGAAATATACAAAATACTGTAATATTACAAAAAAATGATTTTTGTACAAGATTAATTTCAATTACATATTTAAATTTAAACCGCTTTCAAAATTCGTATACAAAAGTTATTAATTTTCCCTACTGTATAAAATACAGATTTGAAAAGAAATAATAAAATGCTGTTATGTTTAAAGGAAAATAGCAGAAGAAATTTTATTAGATACTTAAGTTAATATTCTATCCATTCTGTAATTTATCTTCAGGCTGTAAGTCTTAACTTTGGTAATCCGTTTTTTGTAAAAGATTATCATTTGAAAATTGGCAACATTGCTGAAAAACTTCGATGACAATGGCTCTCACACACAATCCCATAAGCTCTTTTCCCTCACGACGATTAGGGAAGTTCATATTTATCAGTTTTCTTTTTAGAAAGAATATTAAATATGTTTAAGTAATGACGAAAACTTTGTTTAATTATGGATGGTATTAAACTTCGTTTAAGCAAACAGGGGAAGAAGGAAGAGATTGTCGGAACTTACAAAGTGTTTTAGTTGCTGCTTCCTCAATTCCTTTCATTGAGTTGATATTTAAAGGAAGAAGGTTTATAGCCTTAGTGTTGCTTCGATCGTTAAAATTAGCATTTAAGGCGGGTGAATCGCAAGAAAAGAAGATAAAAAAGTTGCAAAATTAAGTTACTATAAGACACTTTTGACATAAAATTTTATTTTTAACGTAGATTTTATGAAATGAAACAATGAATATAATAAAAAAGTAGTCGATTATTTGTGCATTTACTGCAGACTGCCATTTAAATGATATATGTTGGTGGCTTGTATGACTTGATTAGTGTAAATTAATTATACATTCTACATCACTCAATAATTTAATTTTTTTAAGAAAAAAGGAAAGCTTAAAATTCTAAGTTCTTGGCTGGTTGCTTTTAATAAACTAAAACCGTAAGAAAATGACTTTATAGATACGTGTGTAATTTATTAAAACTATTCAAATATAAATAAAAGAAATCCTTAAAATGTTTTTCCAGTAATCTTTAATTTGCATTGAGTTGTGAGTGGCTGCTGCACAAAATGCATATTTTAGATAGTTGAACTCAAACTTATTGAAAAGAAATTACATCTTAAAATTTCCAAATCATCTCTTTCATATTTTCTAATACTATATTTCCTCCAAAGCATATTTAATTACACACACATAACAAATACTGATTATAGCACACTGTTAAAAGAGTTTTTTTGTGTTAAAATATAGAAGATTTCAAACATATGCTCAAATGAATAGCAAAATTCCTCACAATTCAAATTGTTATTTATGCGTAAATGCTATAAATATATAAAAAATAAACATTATATTTGATCAGTATTATTACATTTCTACATAATAATTAACTATGCATATTTAGTTCCAATTTGTGAAATATATAGTTTTTCTTAACTGCTGTGATGCGTTTCTGCTTTTCCGAATAAGATACAGGTCGGAAAGGAATTAAAATTCTTGTAAAAGGAATCTCAACTTTAAAAATTAATAAAAGAAGTTTAAAAATATGTCAAGCTTCACACTACTCTATACGATTTGCTTTCAGTTAATTTCCACGAATGAATCCAATTGGTAGTGCAAAACAATGTCTTAAGTAAGTTTAGAGAAATTAGCATCGTTAAAAATACAAAGTATCAAAATCTTTCAGAATCGCAATTCAAGCTACCTAGATATACATCATTTTCACGGTTTGCTTATTTTAATGCCTTAAAACTAATAATTTACAGGAATATTAGAAGCCATGCTCATTCATTTTTGTTACATTGTTACAGACATACAATCTATTATTAAATATCAAATACTTTAGCAGTTTATTTAATTGAAATTAATAGTTAGTTTCAATTTTGAAATGCAAAAATTTAATACAAAATGTATATCAAGCCTTTTAACCAAGCCATCAATTCCATTGCTGATAACAAAAATTATCTATTTTTAAGATTAGTTACATTATTGTTTTAAATTAAAAATTGTCCAAAGCTTATGAATGAATTTGATAGCAATAAGTATGTATGTATGTAAGTATATATATATATATATATATATATATATATATATATATATATATATATATATATATATATATATATATATATATATATATATATATATATATATATATATATATATATATATATATATATATATATATATTTATAAAGAGATGATTCTGTTAAAGGGATTTCAAGTTTTTGTGTTCTTAGCATGAATTTAAATTATTTAAATTTTGGTGTGATGACAACTTTCAGAGTGACGTAGCTTTTTTAATATTGAGTAAAAAAATGTATTCCTGAAGGCGCAATGAAACGCAACACTTGTCTTCATTATACACAGCTGTATTACTTTTACAATACATAATTGATATGCAATGATGCTAACTGACTGGCTTTGGGTCTTTCTCCTGAATGAAGATGTATTTGTAACCCATTGCAATTCTCTTCGTGTGGAACGGCCTCTACTAATGCATCCAATTTATGTGCTTATAGTTAAATAGGATTTCCAAAAACGAAAGGAGACTTATGTTGATTCCGAACTCTTCAGTTCCAATACAGGCATTTTTCAGCATTACGATTATACTCGATTCGTGTGAAGATATTTTAGGTGATTGAAATATTAAAATAAATTTCCAGCATGGATAGGTTTATTTAGAATAATATCAGTATCTTTTAATGATTAATTGACTTAATATTCCAAAATGCAAGTACGTTTAACTACATATACTTGAAATATTGAAAAATGTGAGAAGAAAGCTGTTAAGTTTATAAAATAATTCACCTACTATTGAAGTATTATAGAAATATTTTTAAACCAAAAATTAGCATAACTAAAATTATTATATGAAATAATATATTTGCGATATAATCAAATTACAAGCAATTACAAATTGGTACAATGTCTGAGAGTATTACAATGAAAATTAAAATAATTGCATGCATTAAAACAATCAATCCACTGACAGAAAATGTTTATTATTTTATTGTTTATTATTATCTATTACTGAATTGAATGTTCTTTATGTACCAATGCGTGAAAAAATTTGGATAATAGTAGAATGTTTTTAAAATAAGAGAATTTTGAATTTTTATAAAATAACTTTATTTTACAATACTTATAAAATGTTATATACTATCAGACCACTATACCTGTAACATGAAATAAAAAGCTTCTTACTTACTACAATTAAAAAACTTCTTGCTTATTTCAATCATATCATACTACGGGAAAAATGTGAATGGACAATTCTAAATAATGAGAATAAAAGTATTAATAATTAGAAATTTTTCTTATGTTTCCTTCAATCACTTCATAAACTGTATTTTAATCATATAAGTCTTGAATTTCGGATTGACAAAAATTTTCCCATACACAATTTAAAGCTTCTTGAAGTTTTGATCAAAATTTGATATTGTTTGCCCCGATGTAAGCATGCCGAATAATTCCTGACCATATATTTTCAACACTATTGAGTTCTGGACTTTTAGCAGGCCATGGAAAAAACGAGCATTATTTATTTCAATTCAATTTTTAATGCCATTGGCAGTTTGAATTGATGCTCTATCTTGCTGAAATATCCTACTTTCTCCGCCTTGCTTAGTGCCATATGGAAGAAGTTCTGAAAATTTTATTATAATCTATATGTTTCTGTCTTCCATCAAAAAACATTCGATTGTTCTTTCGACCATGCCCAGCTGTTATCCAAACCCTAAAAGTGCCTCTTTCCTTCTGTCTTGTAGAATAATTTTTTCTTCTGTACCCAAACAATGCCAATAATATTAATAACCGTCTGGAGTATCTACATCGAATTTCTTTTATCAGAAAAACTGAACTCCATTCAGAGCTTCAAGATTTATGTTCTTTAGCTTACTGTAATCGGCGCTGAATGTAGATTTTGTTCTATTTAAAATGGTGCTTTCTTTTCTTGATTATGAACCTTTCCGTTATTTTTACTTAGTTGTAAATTAATATGCTGGTTATATGTGTGATTTGAGCTTGGTCTTGTATTTTTACAGTGCTTCCATTTATTTTTTTAAGATCTTTAAAGATTTTCCTTTAATCAAGTTAGAACAATTTTTTTGGATTTGCAAATCCTTGCTTTTCGTTGACTCTTTGGACGTAATTTTCAAGAAATTAGAAACATGTTTTGAAATGATGTGTTGTTGTTACTAATCCCATCTGATATAGTGGTGCTATATCAGGTCCATAAAGCTGTAAACCTTCAAAAAATCGAGGAAAAGGAGAGGTCTCTCAAGAAACTCTTCCATAGGGAAATCCAGGCAATCAAATAGGTGCTGAGGACTAGACTCGTTGGAATTGCACTTCTTATAAGTTGGGAAGAGCTTAATTTGCCCCCTGAAAGTTAGACCCCTAGTTTTACCACTGGCAAATCTACAGTTAACGGTCTGTTCAACACGAGATCCTTGCATGCCAAGGGCTCTACCAGGGCCCCTGCGGCGATACCAGTTATGACTTGGAGGGACAATCCAAACTTTGTTGACATTAGTCTTGCGGCGAGAAAACGATTCTGAAAAAGAGAGTGTCAAATCTGGAGGGGCTGGAAGGGAAGTACCGTCCTTAGCCAATTGGTCAGCACGTTCATTGCCAAATAGGCCCACGTGACTCCTCACTTGAAAGAAGAGGGTATCCACTGAATAAGGATGTCGTGGGAGGCAGATAGGACACGTGGCATAGGGCAGATGGGGCATGATGTGTAGGTATCTCGTGCCACAATTTCGCCTTATTGCAATTCACTTAAAGGTTTTTCCCTAAGCATTTTATTGGTACAAAAAATGGGAATTTTCTTTCAACAAGATATATCTTTTGAGATTGAAAAGCAATTAAAAAACAATGTTTTCAACAAATTAAACTGCTAGAGACACCAAAATGAAAATATTTTTGCTGATGTCCTTCAACTTTTTTCACAGGCAGAAAATATTTAAGTATTATTTTAAAATATTTCCTTCGTGGCAGATACAGTTCATTCACTGAAAACAAATGAAAACATTATTTAGTAAAATAAAGAAGAAAATTTACATGAATTGTACTAAAATGTAAAGCACAATTTATAGAATAAGAGTGTCCTACTATTTTACGTAGTATAATTGATATTGTAAATTTGTAAAGTTACACGAGACGTTTATGAATAAAATATTTTATGTATTTCTTTTCCTCTAATACTCTTCCCTTAACTAATAATAAATGATTCCTCTCCAATAACTATTGACTTTTATACTGGAACCAAATAAATATACTAAAACTCAGTAAAAGTAATATATTATGCAAATATTAAGTTATTCTGAATTTCTTTAATGCAATGTCAAATAATTTATTTGAAAAGTATTCTATTTACACATAATACAAATATGAATTACTCCTTTACCCAAATGTAAAACGTTTTTGTTTGGTTTAATGTTGCAAAATAAAGTTGCTTAATTTATACTTATAGTATACATTTTCTATAAAGCTATGCCTGATTTGGTGCATAAAATAGCCTACAGATACAATGGAATGAATTTCTTTTCATTTTTTTTTTTTTTTTTTTGCTAGAGTGACATTTGTCATAACTAAGCTTCCTTCCATTGTTGAATTGAATTATCGCTGTTACTTAGGCAGCATCCGATTTGAGTTATTGTGCAAAAACTTTGCAGCATATTTCATGCCAGTAGTCAGAAACATTACCGCGTTTGGGCATGCCTCCAACAAAGGGGAATAAACAAAATGGCAAACTTGATTTGAAATTCGATTTCCGGCTCACTTTGTAAACTTCCCTCGCCAGGAAAAGAATGCAGAGGAGGACAGAAAAGAATATGAATTAAGGTGGCACGTGACAATTTCAGTCTTTCCCTTCCTCCCTCCCTCTCTCTTTTCGACTCGATTAACGTTCCAAGCTAGGAGACGTTTCTTGGGTGGGTGGAGGTGGGAGAAAATGGAAGGCGGATTTCGCTTAGCACATGGACTTCCCATGGAGAATGAATGCAAGGAAGGGAGGAAGGAGTGGGTAACACACAAAACAAAGTAGAACAAATCAACATGTCATTTTCCTTTCTTTACCCATACGTTTTCGGCGGGAAAGAACAGAACATTAGTCACGTGACAGCGGAAATAACCTGGAAACCAAGTCTCCACGCTAATGGCATTTCCCTATGTCACGTGGTAATGGAGGGAATCGGCCTGTCAATCAGATGCTTGTAGTCTCAGCTCCTGTCGGAATGAAGTGACAAAAATCACTCGTCTGCAAAAGGAGGAACATATGTTCTTTGGCGACGGATGAATGTTTATTTGTGTGTATTGTGTTTGCAAAGTTTCCGCTTCAAGGAGATAAAAATCTGAAAGGAATAACTTAAATAGGGATATAAATAGAAAATCATAAATCTTTTCAACTTCTAAAAAAGTTCAAGACTCCTTCTAATTTTTTATAACATTTTTTATGTTGCATTAAATTTATGAAAAATTAAAATTCAAGAGAAAATTATTTGGTATCAATATGCCTGCCTTGAAGTAATTACTTCCAAAAAATTAAATCAACAACGTTGTATTTCTGAAAATTTGATTAAAGACATTGATTAAAATGTTTACTTCACCTTAACTTTCCTCTCATCTGAAAATTACGCCTAGAATTCAATTTTCCAGTTCAATAACTCTGTGTAATTTTCATTAAATTGAATTTAAATAATTATTTGCATTAAAAAACTGCAAATAATTATTTGCAGTTTTTTCAATGTTAATTTATATTTTCCTTAATTTTATTAACAACATATATTTTATACAGCTAAATCATCTTCTTCTTTTACAGAATCTTTTATCATCATCATCATTATAATAATGATGTCAAGAAATATACAAGAAGTTTATGCTTCATTTAAAAACATTTTGAATCATTTTGAATTATGTTGGTATTCGAAATTCTCGAGGAATAAGCAAAAACATTTAAGGCATAGATTGTCTAAAAATTTAGAAGAAACAAGAAAATATTTATGTCAACTGATCTTAACAATTTTGCAATACTTTTGTTTTGTTTGCAATGCTAATGGTCAACGCGTTCGATCTGTGGCTTGAGATATCCATGGATTTTAATAAGTAAAATTGAGAGATTTTCAAATACTTTCACGAGCAATTTTATGCAACAAATGTATCCTCCATGCATTAGTCACTATGTTACTGATCTGAGTGAAATATCTTTACAAAAATTTCTGTCATCAGCGTCTTGATCCTCACTGAGATTCAGATTTCAATTTATGTGAATTATGTTTTGTGAGAATTTTAAAAATGTATAGTTAATTAAAATAATCTACCAACTTTGCGTCACCTTACTGACAGAATATCATAGAATGTTCGTAGGTATTTCAAAAGCACATTATGGTCAGTTATTTTTGGTTCCAGATGGTAACTGACACTGTTGATAGTCTTGCTAGGCATATTTTGTTGTAATATCACTTGGGGAAATTATCATAAATGCATGCTACATGTAAGCAATTCATAAAAGGAACGCTTTCTGGAGATAATTTGAGTTTCTCAATAATAGTATATTGTTTAAAAGCATATTGTTAAACAAGTCTTATCAGTTTATGAACATTTTTAAAATAACAACAGCCTTCTTTCTGTCATGAGCTTCTCAGTTAACTTACCATTTTGATTCATCCAATGTTATATTCTTCAATCTGATTGCTCCAAGGTCCTCCAACTATTTTTCCATTGTAATTTGTTTCCTTATTTCTTCATCTTTCTTTTCCCCTCTACTTCTGAAGTTTGGAAAGTTAATTTTTATTAGAATTTTCCTCGTTATATATAGATATATATATATATTATAGATATATATATATATCAAAATACATGAATAAACATATTATTAAAAAATCTATTGTTATATGTTCACTGTATGATTATAACTCATAATTTTATCCTCAATTTCCATATTTTTCCACACCAAAAACTGTTTCTCGTGAATGTGATGAGTTTCTTTTATTCTGCCATATAAAACAACCGACATTACTGGTATCATGTATGACTGCTCTTGTTCACTGCCTTTTCTCTAATTATTCTAATTACATCTACTTACTCCAAAGTATATTTTCCATTACAAGAGCTAATTTCAAGTGTTTTCTGTATTTCCTCCTAGTATTTCAAAATCATCATTAATATTTTCTCCATTTTCATCACATCATGTCCAAGATCTGGGACAAAATTCTTGCATTGTTCACTTATTGTAGAACTTTTTTGATTTGTATTGCTTTTTAAGGTATAATATGTATTAACATGTCTATTCCAAATGGTTACTTTCTTTTGTTTAAATATTATATTCATTTTGTTGTGTTATTCTACTGAAATTCTGGAGTAGTGTTTCGTATTTTTCGTTCCTTTATTATTTCACTTTCCATGTCAATCCTTTGATTTTTTTTCGCATTTCAATCAGAGATTTTTAGCTGATTCATTGTGATGGATTTGTAATTTTCCTAATTGTGTTCACCATCACCCTTATTCTTCATTCTGTTTGACTTTATACACATTCATTATTGTCTTTTTGCTTCGGTCTTTCGTTTGATACAAGATCTTAGCAACCCTGCCATTTATCCTTGTTAAAATCAAACAATGCTTAGTGCCTACATTTGCTCCACTATAACTTCTTACATATTTAATTCTTATTCTTCTATGTATGTTTTGTTTAAAACAATCCCATCTCTCTCTCTCTCTCTCTCAATATGGATTTATGCATTTCTTTGGAACACTACATACCTTATGTGTTTCTATATGAGCACAATATGTGATTTGGAAAAAAAATTTTTTTAATAAACCTAAAATCCAAAAGCTCCATTTGCTTTTCAATGAACTCGTGTTGTAGAACATACTTTTAGAGGCAGTAAAATTATGTTTTACGAAACGGGCACTTTCTTTTCAACCAATTTTCAGATTTGCAATCTCCAAATTTATTTCTTTTTAATTTTATTGGCACATATACGCATATAATAAAGATGTTATGAGATTTGTCTATAAACTTAGTTTTACATATATTATTTCATACACTTGCTTAAAATCATCACTTTATCTCTAGTTCTTTTATTTATGACAACACCAATTCTACAATGGTGTGGGTAGTCTTGATAACTGTAATAAAAATTATCATTTCTCCTATCCAGACTTCCTATTTCTTATCATCAAAATTCAAGCATTGCTAAAATATCGATTCTAAACCTAAGTCCTGTTAATCTATTAGATTTTTCAATAATCATCTTGTAAAGACTATTCGTATATTCTAAGTTTCATATGCAGTACTATTTCATCCAATCGTTAGGATAAGATCTCTCCAGGTTTTAGTTCAAATGAATTCTAAAAAAAAAATTTTTTTTTTTAATTTTTTTTAACGAGTGGGATTATGTTAGCCTCACGACGCAACCCTAACCAAGAGGGCCCGGTCAGGTTGATGGTCCCCCTTTATGACACGCGCAATATATATATATATATATATATATATATATATATATATATATATAAATATATTATTTATATATATTTATATTTATATATATATACATATATATATAAATATTTATATATATATATAAATATATATATATATATATATTAGATATGTATATACATATATATATATATACATATAAATATATATATATATATATATATGTATATATATATATATATATAGGTCATCAAAGAAACTAAACCAAACTTAGTAATTTTTTAAAATTAAATTATGAATATTTCTTTATATGAACAGTAATTTCTTTAGTATTATTTTCACTTTTTTTCTTCCAATTTTATGAAATGCATATCTAACTCAAAGTATTATTTTGTCGGAGAAGAGACTGTGAATCTTAATTCAGCAACTTCTTATAATATTACAATTGATTTTAAGGTGTTTACCTTAATATTTTTTATTTGGTTACTTTAATATATATAATGAAATATGCTACATTTTTAGATAATCATTGAGGTACAAAATATGTTTTATTGTTTCTTTTTTAATGTTTTTAAATGTATATTTTCCATGAAGAATGTGGCAGGTTACTCATAAGTTTATTCCAGAAAAATTGCTTAAGCCATTGAAAATATCTATTTCCATGTGCTTTAATTGTGAACTGATGGTGAAAATGAGATTTGGTTTAATATTAAACATCAAATTATGTTAAGATTTCAAGCTTCATTTAAAAATAATTTTTCATATATTCTTTGTGCATCATAATAAAATCAAGCAATTTAAACTTGCAGGGTTGAATTGAAAATTATTCGAGCATTCAAAACCAATCATTTCGCATTTGACTGGATTTGAGTGCTTGAATAATTTTCCTTAATATGAATATAAATCAGATTTCAATTTTCTCGGGTGAAGAATTTTATTTGCATTAATGTTGACATTTTTCTGCTTTCCTTTTTAACTTAAATTTTAATTTCTTCAAATAATTATATTTCAAAGGAGGAAACAAACAATTTTTTTTTTTGTATTTTCTGCATAAAAATAAGGCATGCATGCATGTTTATTTCTCAATATTTTATATAAATATTATGAAAAGGGAAAAAGTAAAGGTTTTGATAAAAAAAATTTATTTAATTCAGAATATTATTGATCTATATAATTAATATATTTAATGTCAACAACACTAAATATTCAGAAAGAACTTTTTGATTCTTTCACTTTTGCACATTATTTCCGTAAAATATCGCTTTATTTCCTAAAAATTATATAACTCATAATTTTTTGTGACTTACATTGTTTAATAACAAGACGCATCAAAAAATTTATTTTTACATGAGTACTTTAAGTTTGCTTGTTTTTCTATAGTTATTTTTTACATACGAGAGCTAAAAAGACTACGACAAACAGTTTTAAGTAAATTCAAAACATCCAAAATTTACGCAGGAATCGATGCTACAAACTAAATCATTTCCTGTCACTGAAGTTTAATTTATTCTTTTGGTATTTTTCTTCATCTGGAAGAGGTGGTGAAGAATACCAAAATACTAAATTTTGTAGTACACTTTAATACTCTCTCGGATGAACTTACATTCTCAAAGAAATTCTAGCAATTTGGATGGCAATGTATTAAATATAGCTAACTCCTCACTTTTTACAAACAATTATCACTCACATACTCAAATATATTTCTTTTAATTAAATTTTTCAATTTATAATATTAAATCATAGTTTGACCCATTGCTAAAAAAATGAGTAAAAATATTTCATTTCATTAATACAACTTTTTTAAATATCATATTTGTATTTTGTACCTTTTGAGAGTATTTATAACAGAGGCTTTAAAAATTTCATGATTTTAAACTCCCTTTTGTTTTTTATAAATAAATTTGTACTACTTAAAACAATTTTTTGCAAATTAACAATATAAATTAAAGTATTTGACGTGTAATTGTAAAATAACCGAATTCTAGAAATTTCGGACTCTCATTCTGTTCTATTTTCTCATTCTTAATATTTTACTATTTTGATACCTTCCTTATCAGAAGTATGGCATTTGCTTTAGCTTATCAATATTTTTAGACAAATCTCGGATACATAAAATGAATCCCCAAACTTAACTTTATACTTATATAAAAATCTTACACATTTTATAATTATATTGTTAGAGTGTCCTTTGTTTTGTTATAAAAGTATCCTGTTTTCCGATTGAATTTTTCCAAAATAAAAGTCTTTAAGATAATTCGCAAAATTTAAATATATTAAAATTCTAACTAGACACAAGAAAATTCTTAAGTAACAAAAAAAATATTTATAAAGCTACAAATATTATATTTATTAATATAATATGTTTATTGGTCGAATCTCAGTTGATATGATATTTTTTATATTTTCTTCAATAAAATAAATAAATGTCTAGATATTTGTAGAAGTAAAAACTCATATAACTTACAAAAGGATTGGAATGAGGATTAAAATTTTTTTCAAAATACTGTGTTATTCTCAAGAATATGTTTTCTTTCTTACTATTAAATTTTTGATTTTTATAATAAAAAATATTAATTTTCTAAAAATCTATGTTGTATTGATTTCATCTAATTTTGAATACACTGGTATTCTTGTTTCACTATCAAAGTAAATAATATATTTGAACCAAGTGTTATATTTGAACGAGGAACTACAGGACAATTTATAATATTTCAATCCTAAAATCTATTTTTAAATGAGAATAACAAACTTAGGTAAAAATACATATAGCTATTTTTGCAATCTAAACGGCAGGAATCTAGTATGCATTATTTACAGAAACCATTTCTGCTATTTATCTACATATGCTTTAAAGTGAGAAAAGTTAATTCCATTCTCGACAAGGAAGCTGTTTCCTGCTCTATCATAAAACAGCGGGATTCTTATGGGGAGAAGATTTTCCAAGAATTTCCCCTATCTTAGGTTACCGTAATGTAAGATGAAAATCTGCCAAATTTCACCCTTAAGAATATTGGCTTTGTACAATAATATCTGTTTTACAGGTGACGTTGTGCTCACAGCTTGATTTTCAGAAAGAAAATTAAATTTGAATTAAAATTAAAAATTGCATTGAAATATTGATGAAATCAAAAGTGTGGTGTGAAAATTCTGTGTTATTCATACGATGAAGATTAACAATCATAAAGCTGGTGTAAAAAATTGTTATCCTTTGAATACCGTGTAAAATTCTAAAGAAATTTGGGAAGGATTTTCTTCTGAAATTGGTCGATAGTTGCTAAGGTTAGCTGGATTGCATATAATCATTCCGGCTCAATTTTTTTTTGGCAAATGCAAATAAAAAGGCAGTTTTTGCTATTTATATTCAATAGAAGTGTTTAGTATGTTACACTCCTGTAAGAATCTGTATCATATCACATATACCAGTTTTCTTAAAGTCACACTATTATATGATATATAAAGCATAAGCAGTAAAAATCTGCATTTTCTACATTTTATTAGTAAAATATGCTTGCAGGAAAGTAAAATTTGCTTTTTTAAAGTAGTTTTTGCCTTTAAAATGGAAAAAAAAAATTATTGTGAAGTTAGCAGATAATTTTTGCATTTAATTAATACCACTTGTAACGTTTCCGATGTTTCTATGATTTAATTTTATAAACACCATCTCAATCGCCACATCTTATATTTTACAACACTGCCCATTTACGTCATGGTGGCCGTCGTCAGATCCTTCTTCTTAGCATCGGAAAGTAGTGAGCATGAATCCCGGTGTAACCGAAGATCCATCATACTTATCAAAGGCGATTAGGGAGCATTGAACAAGTCATGGTTGCAATGTCAACCGAATGAATGAGTTAGGAAGTTACATTTATTGGGAGCATAATGCGTCCTTCTATATAAATTTCAAAGATTTTCACTCGACTACTTTTCACCTGACTGGTAGAGCCCAGTTACTGGCTTAGGAGTACATATCTATGAAATAATGAGGTGCAACAACAAAATAGCACTTTTTCAGAGAACGGAATAGAGCCTGGAATTTGAAAAAATGAAAATAAAAGAAAAATATACAAAAAATTGAATGACTGATAAATGGAGAATATTCATCCTGAAATGATAAAACAAACTAGTGAACTTTATTCCTAGATGTCTATAGTAAATTTTTGAAATGTAAAAGGATGCCATACAAATTCCTGATAAAATATATCTATTACATTATTTATTATTTTTTTGAAACATTATTTTTCACTATCCTTCATCTGATTTTTTTTTTATAAAAACAGAGTTTACATTAAATATTCAAGTATAAATTTGTTAATAACAATCGAAAAATATTAAGAAAACATTACTAGTATAAATGGTTTAAACTTTATACAAGCACTATTTCATTTAACTTCATAAGTGTGAGGAAAATTTTCTGAATATTGTGTCATGAACATTTCAAAATTCAAAAAATCAAGCACCTATAATTAATAACTCTGGATAGCTTTTAATAAAAAATAACTGTCTTAGTTTTGATGGCCAAAAACCGTAGGGTCATCAATGATCACAATCCTCTAGACCTTATCGTTCAGCTACTACCCGGTTAATTTTGGATAACACTCACCCACCTTCAAAATTAGTCGGGCCTTCAAACAACCGTGAGAGGCTTGCCGTTGCCAACAGAAAACCGGATTGACCAGCAGTGGCACGTCATTTTTCCAGCAGATTGTGTTTGCTGGGTGCTCCAATTATAGAATTTAACTTCAACCTCGTTTTCCCTTTTAAAATTTAGAAACATTTTCAGATGAAAAAACAAGTGGAACCCAATAGAAGAATTACCATTACTTTATGGTAAATGACAGAGCAATTTTAGCGAGTTAAATCATACAGCGTTGGATATATAGTGCAGTATACCAACATGCGTTATTTTGCATGATCGTAATATAAGAAATCAGTATTCTACACATTTTACTCAGTATCTGACACTGGATCCTTTTTTTTTTTTTTTTTTTTTTTTTTTTTTTTTTGAAAGGAAAGTATAGTTTTGATTACAATTCCTCATTTCAATTAGTTTATAAGTAAAACTCCTTATTAGTCTCAGATCTTCATACTTATCAGTCTTCTTATCGAAAGGTGGGAATTTGCTTTCATAAGCTTTGTGAAGCTAATATGACATCATGTCAATATTTTGTTTCACGACAAAGGTCTCCTAATAAATCCTACTTTAACATCAGTGTCAATGTTTTCTCAAAAATACTCTATTACACAATGTTGAAAAATTTCCAATGTAGGTCTAAACATTTTAAACTTATATACTTATATCAAAAACAAATTTTTGTAATAGAATAGTTTGGAAATAATTTCGTGCAATAAAAAGAGCTGAATAGCGTACGAATGCATGGATAAATTGTATTTTATATTGATTTATGAGAAGGTTAAATTTATTATGAATCTTCTACTGGATGAGATCGCGCAACTTAACATAACACATCAAGGAATGGGTGTGTTTCCATAGTGATCCTGGTTAACGGGCATAATTTTAACTCTTTATTATAGACATTTGTCGTTTTCGTTGAATATTTTAAACTGCTTTCGCACAAATATTTTCTAATCACGTTTTGTCTAAAAATATTAGAAGTATAGTTTGGAAATAATTTCGTGCAATAAAAAGAGCTGAATAGCGTACGAATGCATGGACAAATTGTATTTTATATTGATTTATGAGAAGGTTAAATTTATTATGAATCTTCTCTACTGGATGAGATCACAACTTAACATAGCACATCAAGGAACGGGTGTGTTTCCATAGTGATCCTGGTTAACGGGCATAATTTTAACTCTTTATTATAGACATTTGTCGTTTTCGTTGAATATTTTAAACTGCTTTCGCACAAATATTTTCTAATCACGTTTTGTCTAAAAATATTAGAAGTATAGTTTGGAAATAATTTCGTGCAATAAAAAGAGCTGAATAGCGTACGAATGCATGGACAAATTGTATTTTATATTGATTTATGAGAAGGTTAAATTTATTATGAATCTTCTACTGGATGAGATCGCAACTTAACATAGCACATCAAGGAACGGGTGTGTTTCCATAGTGATCCTGGTTAACGGGCATAATTTTAACTCTTTATTATAGACATTTGTCGTTTTCGTTGAATATTTTAAACTGCTTTCGCACAAATATTTTCTAATCACGTTTTGTCTAAAAATATTAGAAGTATAGTTTGGAAATAATTTCGTGCAATAAAAAGAGCTGAATAGCGTACGAATGCATGGACAAATTGTATTTTATATTGATTTATGAGAAGGTTAAATTTATTATAATCTTCTACTGGATGAGATCGCAACTTAACATAGCACATCAAGGAACGGGTGTGTTTCCATAGTGATCCTGGTTAACGGGCATAATTTTAACTCTTTATTATAGACATTTGTCGTTTTCGTTGAATATTTTAAACTGCTTTCGCACAAATATTTTCTAATCACGTTTTGTCTAAAAATATTAGAAGTATAGTTTGGAAATAATTTCGTGCAATAAAAAGAGCTGAATAGCGTACGAATGCATGGACAAATTGTATTTTATATTGATTTATGAGAAGGTTAAATTTATTATGAATCTTCTACTGGATGAGATCGCAACTTAACATAGCACATCAAGGAACGGGTGTGTTTCCATAGTGATCCTGGTTAACGGGCATAATTTTAACTCTTTATTATAGACATTTGTCGTTTTCGTTGAATATTTTAAACTGCTTTCGCACAAATATTTTCTAATCACGTTTTGTCTAAAAATATTAGAAGTATAGTTTGGAAATAATTTCGTGCAATAAAAAGAGCTGAATAGCGTACGAATGCATGGACAAATTGTATTTTATATTGATTTATGAGAAGGTTAAATTTATTATAATCTTCTACTGGATGAGATCGCAACTTAACATAGCACATCAAGGAACGGGTGTGTTTCCATAGTGATCCTGGTTAACGGGCATAATTTTAACTCTTTATTATAGACATTTGTCGTTTTAGTTGAATATTTTAAACTGCTTTCGCACAAATATTTTCTAATCACGTTTTGTCTAAAAATATTAGAAGTGAAGCATCATGATTGACTATTTATTTGTAGATAGGGTTTATTTGTAGACAAATATCGCAAGGTTGAATATTTCTTATATTCCAAAAAATTATAACTGCTGTTATTTACCATTTGACAGTAAGATCGAATTTTTATGAAGTTTGTCATACAAAAGTTAAAACAAACGTTGTTGTTGTTGTTGGCTTATCCTCTTTAAAGATCTGACATTTGTCAGATCAACTCTAGTAAATTGTTGACAGTTAGAAAGTCAATGACTAATATCAAACGTTAATGCCACCAACAAAATAAACAGAATGGCTTGTTTTTATATTGAAAAATGTAGCTAATGTAAGCGTAGCCTCTATGATGTTAAGTACTCGAAAGATATGCGAAAACGGTTCTTACATTTTTTACCTGTTTAATTTAAACTAATGCAACAGTTATTAAAATATAAAAGGTTCCCTAAAATTATAATAAAGCTTTTAAGGATAATTTAATGAAATTTTGATGAAAAATTTCACTAATTTTTTTGAACACATGAATGTAACTATTAAATTTTATTTACTATTAGTTAAAATTTTATTACAAGCACACCTTAAAAAAATTTATTTATTTTTTAAAATTGATTCTCATCTTTTATAAAAGGAAACGGAAAAAAGGAAAATGGAAAAACTTTGAATTTAAATAATTCATTAATAAGTGTTATGCATCAGTAAGATAAAAATGAATAAAATATATTTGTCAAAGAATTAGAGACATTGTTTCTTAGTTGGTAAAATATATTACAAACAGAAACTATACTTAAAAATATCAAAAATTATGTATTAAATAATATAGAAATTGCTTAAATTTATATATATATATATGTATATATATTATGCTTAGTATATATATATATATATATATATATATATATATATATATATATATATGTATATATATTATGCTTAGTATATATATATATATATATATTAAGCATTTGGTAATGTGACAGATGAGGAGTGTAAATGCGTAAAAACTTATTCAAAACAGTTAATTTTTTTTTTACATGATGCTTTTAAACAATTTTTTAAACTTAGATATTACCGTTTGTCCTATATTTGAAAATAACAGTGACTTTTTATTTTAATACCAGAATTTAAATTTGTTTTTCTGCAATTAAATGCGTTTTGTTCTGAAATTATATAAATTTAATTTGCATAGTTGAATGAAATAAATTTATTTGCAAAGTATGATGAAATTTGTGATGTATTCACATAAAATTTGAGATCTTAGAAAATGTTTCACAAAATCATTATTATAAAAACAGTTGTTATTCGAATGTCAGGCAATTTTTTCTGTAGTGTAAAATTAAATATATGTAATATTGATTTTTTTTCTCACTGATAATTTTATTTTCATTGAATTCAATAAAAAAAATTCTCAACTAGTAAAAAATATTGAAAAAAGTTAAAATTAACTTTATAAGACACTGATAAGAAAATATCTTAAAAACTAATGTAACTATATTTATATTTAATCTAATATGTATATAAGTGTATACAAACATTTATAGTATACTTACATTAACGCGATCACCATGTAATTTAAACTTCGACGTGTTAAATAAGTAATCGCAGCGGGCAGGTAGGAACACAGTGTATTGAGCGTGTATAAAATGTCAGTGAGGGCTTTTCAAAACATTGCAATCGTTGTCATAATGAAGAAACGAAGCGATTTATTTGACTTCTGAAATCGAATGAACATTTCAGAATTGTCCATAATTAGCGACTTGCAAACGTTGAGTACCACGGGTTATAAATGACACAGATAAGTGACATCTACGGAGATATATTCAATCGAATAGACGCGCTATCCTTGAGTAATTGACCACTCTGAAAATAAAGGGGCTACGAACAAGGTCTATAAACATATTGTTCATCAAACGTTGCTACGTCTGAGCCTTCGAGGTAGGTGGCCTAGTTCATGCATAAAATCTGTCTGCTTTTTATCAGCAGTGAAGGCTGGAATTCGCATTTCAGTAAACCAACTACACTAATACTGAATGGTGTCAGATAAAGTTTTCTGATGAATCACTTTTTATGCATCATCGGACAGATTAACTTTGGTGTATAAGATGTCAAACCTCTAAACGCAGATCCTCTAATCATTGCCGAAATGGTCCAGGATGAAGTCGGAAGCATTATGGTCATAATATTGTTTTCCTGAGGTCCTCTTGATTCACTTATCAATGTGAAAAGAAAGATGTATCAATACAAGCACGCATTTGCCCATGCGGACTATGTTTACTCCTATATACGCATTGTTTTTTCTCAAGATGATAGTATTTACCAGCCGAACAATACGAGCTGGCAATGTACGTGTGTGATTTGAAGACCACTATTAAGATCTTACCGTTCACCCTTATACAGCAAAATCATCCTGCTTAAAATGAATCGAAAGTCTATGTGACTATCTCGATCGGGTTGTTCGTTGCATGAATCCTCATCAGCGAAACCTAGAGCAGATGGCTATGGCCCTGGAGTTGGCATGGCTGCCAATTTGTGGAAACGGCCTTCAAAAACCTAATTGATTCTCTTTTTGTACTTCTCTCAATACTCCGCACTGATCAAGGTTTTTATTCTGGCTTTTAACAGGCAATCACGTTAATGACTAGACTGTTTAATTTTAAAAATTCTACTTATTGATCCAAAGTTATGAGAATTTCGTTATATAAAATTCTAATAATTGAAAACCCTTTGTTCTGGTTGTTGTTGGCTTATCCTTTTAAAGAACTTACATTTGTCAGATGAACTCCAATAAATTATTGGCAGTTAGAATGTCAATGACTAGCAGGGTATTTGAGGATACATCATTCCGAAGAAGTCCGATGCAATCCAGAATATGCTTCGAAGAGGCTGGATGGTCACATCATTTTTTACAAGTGGGATAATTTTTTGTACCAAGTTTAAAGGATTAACATTTGTCCATTTGAGAATCTAGCCAAGGCAGTTAGAGATTTTCGGACACATTTCATTTTCAGAGGAGTTTCATGAGATGTTCTAGAGTACCATTGGTGTCAGGGTGTAATTTGCCAGTTTGAATGTAGTCTAGATTTTTCATTGGAGTAAAGTTCATGATATGTAAGTGATGAACCGATGGGTGCATCCTCCTCACTGCCCTCTTTAGTCTACGGTCTCCTTGCCACTAATATTTACATGGGACGGAATTCTTTCGAGATTGTCTAGAGAGGTCATTTTCAATTTCAACAGAACAGATAAACTTGTCTTATCCTTTATAGTGGACCAATCACTGAGATGTTGTGGTGCACTGCAGCTCTCCCACAAAATAAATTGCTAGTTCTCCAAAAGAAAACCTTTTAAATTGTAAAATATTTTCATAACTATTAAGTATAAGTACAGTTCTAGTTTTGGTTAGATTTAATAGTATTTATAAGTAAATATGTTAAAGCTATAAAATTTAAAATTTAAGTATTTATCATCCAACATGTAATAGCATTTTAGTTTAAGCATATTGGAATTTATATTTTAATTTTGATTACATTTTTAAAATAACTAAATAAAAAATATTTATTCTCATGTAAAAACATTCATATTTTAAGCAAACTTTTAATTTTAGGTTCAATTCTCAATTAAAAAAATATTTTAAAAAAAATAAAAGTAAATTAAAATGTTGTTCATGATTTGAATGATTCATATCGAAAAAAAAATATGAATGCATATTTCCAAAGTGTCCTATGTTGAGTTCTTGCCTCTGGCTTTGAATGGGTTTATAGTATTAATGTATATTTTTAGTATTAGGTTGTCATTTTCCATGGAAAAATTTGAAGTGATGTGACACATATACGGTTAGATATCCATGAAAAGATTGCCCAAAGGGTGTTATACTAAAAGCATTCCAAAAATTTTATATTTGTCAAAAACTGATAAAATAGTCTACTTGTAATGAAAGTGGCACACAGTGTGCATTTCATCAAAAAAATTTAAAACTTAGTTAAGTGTATAATAGAATCTAAAGTTTTAAATAGTAAAGAAAAATTTGCTACTATTTTAGCGATCATTTCCTGCCATAAAAATGCAAATTTGTACTCAATTTGAAAATTTATGCTGTTTATATTTAAGGAAGATAAAAACTGTTTTATTAATGTTTTTATTTATACTAAGCAAGTTAAGTTTATAAAACTGCATTTTATTCCATGCTTAAGGGCAATCCTATTATTTTCTTTTAAATATTGCAACATTTGTAAATATTAGGAGTTTTTAAATTGTTATGGATCTAGTTTAAGTGTTCAAAAAAAGAATACAAAATATTCTTGTTTAGCTTTTGGCTATATATATATGTTTATATATATATATATATATATATATATATTGTATATATATTGTATAAACTCTACAGTATATATATATATATATATATATATATATATATATATATATATATTTATATACTGTAGAGTTTATTTAAAATATTAATATTTTTGATTTAATATTGGTCAAAACAGATTTGTATACCTCTAGCAGTTTAAATTAGCAACTATTTCTCTTCTGCTTATATATAAATATAAATATATATATATATATATATATATATATATATATATATATATATATATATATATATATATATATATATATATATATATATATATATATATATATATATATATATATATATATATATATATATATATATATATATATTTCTGTATGTGTGTATGATGGTTTTGATGATTCTCTGGATCCTGATCTTAAGTTCTTCGTTGAAGGTGGATTACTTTTATCAGTAAGTTTTTTCTCCACTACGCAGAAGAAATAGTTTCTAATTTAAACTGCTAGAGGTATACAAATCTGTTTTGACCAATATTAAATCAAAAATATTAATATTTTAAATAAACTCTACAGAAAATAGATTAATCTATTCTAGACGCATCTTCCAAAGTTTTAACCTCTGTTGAAACCTGCACATACAATCGACTTTAAAAGAAACGGTAGGAATTTTGCTTTTCTAATGTTCACATGGGAATAGTGACCGATTTTTAGGTATACACTTTGCATCGAAATTTCGTTATCAAGTATTATGTCTATTTCTTTTTTTACACTTACAATATTTTGAATTAGTTTTATACATTATGTTCACTAAATTGCCGTTTTCCAATTTGCAGCTGTGTTTTACTTGTATTGTAATTATATGACAAATTTTAAGCAACAAGTTTCACATAATACTTTTTAGTATCATCAGTACAAACAAATATCTTAGATTTTAAGTTAATTTAATCATTCAATACGTTAGTTTGTTAATATTTATAAAAAGTTCTTCAAAAACCTTTTTAAAATTTGTACATTCCTGTTTTAATATGTTTGTCAATATTTGCTTTTATTTTTTTATGTAGAACAAAAAATAAATATTTTTACAATAAGTCTATTGCAGGTCTCATTGGTAAGTGGAACTCAAAATTCCAGAAATATGCATTTTCGATTAAAATTCTTACATCTTGTCTTTGCAGATGCGGTAACTTACGCGGATCTAGAGTTTATTACTGATGAACTAACTACAAGCATTAACATCTAACATCTACCAAATAATTCTTATATAACGAGATAAAATTATTTCTTTAGTTCTAACGATAAAACTGTGAGAACTATCAAAATTTTAAAAATTAAAATGTGTAATTGATTAAAAATGGCTTTTCAAAACCACTATTTAGTAATATATAGTGATCAAAAATATATTCAAATATATACAATTTGTTGATTACAAGCGTGAAGTTTACCTAGTTAACTTTTGTTAAGTTATTGAGTAGGGTTTATTTATAGAATTTACGTAGGTGCAAGATTAAACCTGTATAAGAATGATTGCTCATAAATATATTTTATACATAAGATTTTTTAATCGTTGATAATGGATTTTATATAAAATTGTATTACAAGAAGTAATTATATCAAATGCTTAAGATATTGCGATATACCACATGTTGCTTCGACCAAAAAATCTAAAATAACCAATTTCCGATAAAAAAATTTTGTTCTCTCCAATAAAAAGACAGGATAAATTTTAAAGGAATTTTAACAAGGGATTTTCTCAGCAGTTATTCCAATTCCTTTCATGAGGGATTGAAAGAGAAAGAGTTGTTTCATCCAGAGGACTTTAACCCTATATTTTTCATTTAAATAATTTGAATTCACCATTAATTAGTAATAGAGCAGCATTCCAAATGTGAATGGTTCATGAACTTGATCTCAATCAGATTTGAACAACAGGAGATCGATTTTGTGCATTTGATTTCTTCATACAGTTTTGTTTGGAGTGACAAGGGAAAGCTTCCGTGTTTTGCCTCGTGAGATACATAAATACTCGCCACTATTCATGAAAAAAATCATAATGTAAGTTACGGGATTGACAGCAGACTGATTGCCAACAGATGCAAACAGTTTGAATGTAAACTTTGCTGAATCAAAATGTAAATAAGTTAGAAAAGTAATAGATAATGCTACAGCAAATGCTATAGCTCAATAGGAATGTCGTATAATAATTTGCAAGAAAAAACTCTCCAAAACTATCAAAAAAATATCAATAACTTGTTTATATGTTTATTGAAAAATAATGTTCCATTTATCAAATTATTTAGTAAGACAAAAGTTGATATTTAAATTACTGACTTTTTGTTAATTTAGAGTTCACTATCGTAAAATATTGCTTATATTTATGAATATATATATAGTGAAATATTTTGCACCAGATTAAATTATTTATTTAATAATGGAAAATATTTTTGATTGGTAAGATTCCCTTTCTTATTCCAACGAAGAGTTTAAGAGAAATATTATGCTGAAAGCGTTTAAAATATTTTTTCCAATGTGTACTTAATAACTTAATATTTGCATGACAAAACAGGCACAAAAAAGTCCGTAAAATGCCTCTGGTATTAATAGACAGAATTAAAACTAACTTTCAATTCTTTCTATTATTCACATAATGATATTTTAAAAAGTACAATCTGTGAGGGAAAGTTGATTAATTTATTTTCTGTGATTTATATTTTTGTTTACAATATTAATTGAATTTTGAAGTTACCTGGAACATATTTTGTAAATTTTCTTTGCATTTTTCTATATAAATATTGTTTAGTCTTTCAACTTATTTAATAACTCTATTCAAATTTTATATGCAATGCATCTTTAAGAGAAACTATTCAAATTATTGAATAAATTGAAATTTCCAAATAAAATCCTAGAATTTCTTATGGAAATAAGTTTTTGCTTATTTTACAATGTAAATACTATGTTTCTCCTATAATTCATACAGTCACAAAATAAATAGAATTTTAAATTCAGTCTGAATTAAAGAAATATGAAAAGATTTGGTTTTCTCAGAATAATAACAAAAACTGCTAAAATTTTAGAGCTTTGATATAAGTTGATAATTTTAGATATTTTTATTGATTTCACATTTACCTAATCAGATATAAAAAAATGAACTACTTTACTTTCCTGCACAATGTTGTATAATTTAATATAATCTAACATCTCATTTTTCTTAATTTTTTTATTTGCTTTCATTTAATAATATTTCAAAGATACTGCAAATGGAGCAAAGAGCAACAAGGTATTTCTAGCGATGAAATAAGCAAAAGGATTGACAAAGTTTATTATGTTGTGAAATCAAATACCAAAGTTTACAAGCATTTGGATTGTGAAATGTATCTAATAAAATGTGCGATATCATCATTTCTCATTACATCTGGTAGTATCCTTTGACAAAAAATGCTTTTTTATAAATTTTATTTCTTGTATTTGAATTTAGAGTTGTGTACTAAATATTAAATACTTTGTGTTGAACATATATTCTAATGCAAATTATATTTTAGTCACAACTGTTTCATTTCCTTTTTCAAAATAATGATGCCATTATTTTTCTTTAATGAAAAATGTTTTAACAGAAGTAAAAGAACAGAAATAATACTATAAAACTTGACATCATAAAATATCTCTGTAATACAGCAAAAATTTATATATTTAAATGTAAAAAATAGAGTTTTCTGTGTCAAATACTTCAAAAAATAAGAATTGCGACATTTGATTTGAAACCAACTATTTATGTACAGAGAATGTGTTAACACTTTAATAAACTTACACTATATATATATAGTCCAAGCCTTGAAGATCTTACAAGAAGTTTGAAATGCCAGGAGTGTTTACATTTAGACCTCAAATTTACGTGTTTATTTAGCTTACAAGTAGTATTTGGTGCGGTTCTTGCTGGTTTGGATTTGGATCTGGATTTAATTTTAATTTTGATTAATATAAATTAAATGTATTTTGCCAACATTATATTTGTGTCTTATACATTTTGGCTTGACTTTTACTCCTTTTATTCTGGTTTGAACTTTTTTCGGGGCTTTGGGATGTATTGGTTTCTTTAAAACTATGACTTGGGCCATTGTAGAAAATGTAATTGTACTTTGTACCAATGTGGTTAACACACCCTGAAAAAGCTGTCCATGTTGGTACTTCGCTCCATTTTGCGTTCCATTTTTTTCTTTTATTATATATATATATATATATATATATATATATATATATATATATATATATATATATATATATATATATTTGAAATTTTAAATTATATATTGAAATTTTTTCCACCTGTTTACTATATTTCGTATTCTGAATCCATTATTCTCTATGCAGTATTTGATTATTAATTTTTATTTGGTTTTTGACTAATTTTATAATATTATTATTTTCCATTTGGTATTTTTAATGTATTATTCACCATTTAGTATTTGATTAATTTTATGAAATGTACTATTACACACACACACACACACACACACACACACACACACACACACACATATATATATATATATATATATATATATATATATATATATATATATATATATATATATACGTACATACATAGATCTAGATATTTGTTTGTGTTAAAATGTGCATTTTCAGAATTTATAATGACTTATCCAAATTATTTGAATAATTTAACGGAAATAATTCTTAAGCTTAATAGGACTTTCATCACAATATATTCAATCAAATTAATATAGAAATGCCATCTGTGACTCCCAAACAATGGTTTCTACGAAGACAATGGAATTGATGATGTAGTTTAACAGCATATTCAATCTTATCAATAGCACATAATCAAGGCACAGCATATATAATAGAGTAAATTATAATCAATGAAATGACATGTCCTTTACCTTGGAATTGGTCACTTAATGGTGATTTATAAATTAAATGAACAATTTAGAATTGCTTTTTCTATTGTCTCTATTCATAAAATCCAAGTGAAATTTTAATTTAAAAAATTCTTTTGTATCATTTAAAGCAATTGAGAAACTGCTGCAAATAACGGTAACTTTATAAGACAATCAGAATAAATTAGGCAAAATATAAAATTTGAAGATTGATTTATTTTATTTTGAAATGTTCTTGCTATTCTATTTACTCTGAACTTTTAATTATTTTAATAATTTTCTTCTTAAATTAAGAATATCATTAATAAAATGAAACACTAATAATTAAAGTAATATTCCAATGATAATTTAAGTTTTTACTCTGTCCAATCTTAAAAATATTTATTACAATAAATTTCATTATAATTATGCATAATTATGTTTAAATGTCCTAAAATTACAATTCAGAAATACTTATTATAGTAAGCAACTATTACTTTATCTGATGAACAAAATTCTCACAACAGCTAACATTCTCAAATATTTAAGTATTTTACGATACAAAATATTATAAATATCTTAAACTAATAGTTTATTAATAGCTCCAATAATATATGTTACATTCAGAATGTTTTCTTGTATTTATATGTGAGAAAAATCACATATTATGAATTATTAATGTCTTCAATAAATTGCTTATTAATAGCTTCAATAATATATGTTACATTCAGTATGTTTTCTTGTATTTATATGTGAGAAAAATCACTTATTATGAATTATAAATGTCTTAAGAAAATTGTTAATTAATAGCTCCAATACCATATGTTATATTCAGTATGTTTTCTTGTATTTATATGTGAGAAAAATACCATATTATGAATTATAAATGTCTTAAATAAATTGTTTATTAATGGCTCCAATAACATACGTTACATTCAGTATGTTTTCTTGTATTTATATGTGAGAAAAATCCCTTATTATGAATTATAAATGTCTTAAGTAAATTGCTAATTAATAGCGTCAATACCATATGTTACATTCAGTATGTTTTCTTGTATTTATATGTGAGAAAAATACCATATTATGAATTATAAATGTCTTAAATAAATTGTTTATTAATGGCTCCAATACCATATGTTACATTCAGTATGTTTTCTTGTATTTATATGAGAGAAAAATCCCTTATTATGAATTATAAATGTCTTAAGTAAATTGTTAATTAATAGCTCCAATACCATATGTTACATTCAGTATGTTTTCTTGCATTTATATGTGAGAAAAATACCATATTATGAATTATAAATGTCTTAAATAAATTGTTTATTAATGGCTCCAATAACATACGTTACATTCAGTATGTTTTCTTGTATTTATATGTGAGAAAAATCCCTTATTATGAATTATAAATGTCTTAAGTAAATTGCTAATTAATAGCTCCAATACCATATGTTACATTCAGTATGTTTTCTTGTATTTATATGTGAGAAAAATACCATATTATGAATTATAAATGCCTTAAGTAAATTATTTATTAATAGCTCCAATAACATATGTTACATTTAGTATGTTTTCTTGTATTTATATGTGAGCAAAATACCTTATTATGAATTATAAATGTCTTAAGTAAATTGCTAATTAATAGCTCCAATACCATATGTTACATTCAGTATGTTTTCTTGTATTTATATGTGAGAAAAATACCATATTATGAATTATAAATGTCTTAAGTAAATTGTTTATTAAGAGCTCCAATACCATATGTTACATTTAGTATGTTTTCTTGTATTTATATGTGAGCAAAATACCTTATTATGAATTATAAATGTCTTAAGTAAATTGCTAATTAATAGCTCCAATAACATATGTTACATTTAGTATGTTTTCTTGTATTTATATGTGAGCAAAATACCTTATTATGAATTATAAATGTCTTAAGTAAATTGCTAATTAATAGCTTTAATATCATATGTTACATTCAGTATGTTTTCTTGTATTTATATGTGAGAAAAATACCATATTATGAATTATAAATGTCTTAAGTAAATTGTTTATTAATAGCTCCAATAACATATGTTACATTTAGTATGTTTTCTTGTATTTATATGTGAAAAAAATACCATATTATGAATTATAAATGTCTTAAATAAATTGTTTATTAATGGCTCCAATAACATGCGTTACATTCAGTATGTTTTCTTGTATTTATATGTGAGAAAAATCCCTTATTATGAATTATAAATGTCTTAAGTAAATTGCTAATTAATAGCTCCAATACCATATGTTACATTCAGTATGTTTTCTTGTATTTATATGTGAGAAAAATACCATATTATGAATTATAAATGCCTTAAGTAAATTATTTATTAATAGCTCCAATAACATATGTTACATTTAGTATGTTTTCTTGTATTTATATGTGAGCAAAATATCTTATTATGAATTATAAATATCTTAAATAAACTGTTTATTAATGGCTCCAATAACATATGTTACATTCAGTATGTTTTCTTGTATTTATATGTGAGAAAAATACCTTATTATGAATTATAAATGTCTTAAATAAATTTTTGATTAATAGCTCCAATAATATATGTTGCATTCAGTATGTTTTCTTGTATTTATATGAGAAAAAAATCCCTTGAGTTTTTTTTTTTATAAATTGCATTTATTACATTTTCATATAAATTACATTGTTAATATAATATCTGAATCCTTGAAGAAAATTTAGAACACAAACTTATTGATAGAAGAAACATTTAATTGTCAATATGAACAAAATAATTTAATGTTATATTTATGGATATTCTGTATTCTTAGAATATGATCAGTAGTAAGGAATAAGTATAGGAAATATGAGGATAAACCTCATAAATCTCACACAACTGCAAATTTATAACAATGTTCCATTTCCTTTTCTACTTTTAAAAATAAATTTAAAACAATTTTATTTTCTGCCAATTAATATTTTGTTTATCACTTGGTTTTTTTTTTTTTTTTTTTTTTTTTTTTGCTTCTTCATGTTTATGTTGTAAAATTTATAATGAAATGGAATTCATTTTATATTGTTAATCTTATAGGTTTGGTAACTGATCAATTCCCATATCCATATAAAGTCAATAAGATATGAAAACACCTTAAATTTATAAACACTGAGTATTTTTTGACAATTTGTTAATTATTTGTATTTTAAATTGTAAGTTAACACGTAGGAATTAATAGGTGTGAAATATATATACTTTACAGTTAGTCAAAATAATAATAATATAGGAAAATAAAAAATATTATAAACTAAAAATATTTATACAGAAAAAAAAGCAATAATTTTTAATAATATAAAAATACATTAAAGAGTAATCTATTTTAAACAAAATCTAATATATTTGTAAACATAAAATTAATGATCAGTTTTCTAAATGCTGAGACAATCGGCAAAATTTTGAATATAAAAATTATAGATGATTGTGAACCTACCTCTTATTTAACTTATATTTATATCTGAAGAAGCTGACTAAAATACAAATAAAGACTGAAATAAGATACATTATAAGAATCTTAACAGTCTACATTTTATAATTTGCTTATACATTTTAAATTGTTTCATGCTTGAAATAATGTAATTTATTAATGTTTTTAAACATTTCATTAGACTTTCTTAACTCCAATATCTCAGTTTTCAGCTAAGAAGAATTATCTTTAAAAGATAAATGTTTTTAATTAATTAAACTCTAAAATTATAGACTAAAAATACATTTTAATTGTTATTTATAAAGAGAAAATTTATTCATGAAATTTTAATACATTTATGATTCTGATATAAGACTAATTTCTTTACAAAGAAATAAAAATGCAAATCATTTATAAGTCTAAACTTTATGCCGTTACAAAAGCTTAAAGCATAGACTTATACATGATTATTTTCTAGGAATATATTTTTTCTGGACGATTACACATCCTGAAAACGGAGAAATCGCTGAATTATTTGTGATATAGAGAATCAATGATTTCAATATGTTTTTTTTCTTTTTAATTATTAATTTAATTTTTATTATTAAGTTAAAAATTAATTAAAAGAAAATTTGCAAATGTATGGCATGATATATACATATAATATGTTACAGATTTCTGTATATATTAAGGAACCAATTAACACAACATTTATTATAATCTTAGAAACGTAAGGATTACTATTTTAAAATGTCTTCGAATATTAATAATTAATTAGGTACAAATGTTTAAGCGTATAGTTTTTTTTTAAGCTGATACATTACAAATAAATAATATATATCACAATTTTTAAAAAGTATTGAAAATTTTCCGTTGTCTGTTGTTTAAAACAATATTTGCTAATGAAAATTCAAAAAATATTTTTTTAAGTTAGAATTTATTTTCAAGTCTTTAATTGTTTATTTTTAAAATAATTATATGAAAATTAGAAAAAGGACACTTAACTATGAAAGGAAAATAAAATTTTCTGGAAAACATTTTAAAATAGCTTAATATTATATTTCTTTACAAAAGGAAAATATCAAAATATTATTATTAAAAATGTATGTATTTTTAAAAAAATGAAAGCTTCTTTCCTTATTAAATTATGTTTAAAAATGGAAGTAGGTAGTTACTTATTTACTTCTTTGTGCTAATTTTTATTTTTGAATCACAAACTTCCTAAACTTGTTCATATAATAAAATTTTCCCTCCAGTATATTTATTTAATAAGAGAAGTGAATGCAATTTTTTTTCATTCGAAACCAGGTTTCAGGGGAAACATCATATAGCTTAGAGCACTTAAAAGCTGTTTCGGTGAATATTTCAGAAAAATAATTTTAAAATGTTTTTATGTATAAAGCAACAAAAGATATAATTTCATTAAAATGCCTCAGGCACCAACTAAATTAATTGAAATTAAATAATAACCCTTTTTGTAACACGTTAAAAGTACTCCTTTACTTTATTTGGTAAACAAAGTATACAAAGTGTGCACAAAAGAAAAAAAATCAATTGTCCGGGATTAGAATATTTGCTATTGAATTTATTTATGCATAAATTAATATATACCATATTGTCGTTTATATTTCCTAAAGAAATTTTTTATTCGGTATTGTAGCCGGTAAAATAAGCAATTCAAAATTCATTTCTGATATTTTTCTAAGATTGTTCATTCAAATCAATGAATAAGCCTTATTTTTTAAGATAAAATATTATTAAAATGCAATAATGATTTTTATAACTGATTTTTCACACTTTAATATTTTATTCAGTCCTGTATAATAGGTGTATTCTTTCCAAATGATGTAATTACCAATAAATTCAATATTGTTTTTAATGCGACTAAAAGGATGGTGAGAAAGTGCAATAATAAAAAATATTAATGTCATTTTTTTGCTATCCTAATATTTTTTACTGTATTGTATGTGTACCATTTCTCTCTGGAAGAGAAATAAAATCTTATAATTTATTAATTGTTAGAAGGTTAGAGTTGATAATGGATATGAAATTTATTTTACCATTTTCTCTTTGTTTCACATTATATATAATTATGTTTTAAAAATATTATTATTCATAATTTTATTTAGAAAACGAAGTAATGAATGCTAAAAATGTATTTTTGCGATAAATGATGCTGAAATGGGGTAAATGATTAAAAACAATCAGGTGAAGTTGAGAGAAAAATTCTAATTTCTGTGTTTGCAAAAATATCTAAAACACTTTTTATCAAAACCTGTTAAGATTATTGCAGCTTATTTTCAATGAATATAATTTTGTGGATACTCTTAAAAATTAAAAGAATTTTCTATATTGATTCTAGAGTGAATTTCAATGGTGAGAACTATAACTACTTTAATTGGTATACAAAGTATACAAAGTATATTAAGATCAAAGAGAATCAAGTAAATAAATATGATTTCTGTGTCCCTTTGACCTGCTCGCCTTTCCAAAAATTCAGGAAATTATTTGTTATTATACTGAGTATTTTTAAATTAAAAAATAAGCAAAACGAAATGTTTTCTGGGTTTACCAAATTTTATTTCTGAATGAATTGATTCTTTCAGAATTCAAACTATTTTATAAAACCTACGTTTTAGAAATATTGGCGTGACACAAATGTCTCGTAACCAAATTCATATTCACAAATATGATATTGGTAACTTTTAAAATGTCACGCAAGGATCGTTTAATAACATAAATCTAATATTATGAAATATTTTATGATACCATAAAGACATGTGTTTTATTTCAAAGTGATTTTGTTTTCTATGGAATATTATCCTAATTTATATTGAAATGATTATTTGTGCACGTGAGAGATGTTAACAATATAAATAGAATCATTCAGGCACATTAGTACATTTCAACAAATGAGACTGGAAAATGAATAGGGTTTAGTTGTATTTTTAATAAAAAAATGTTATATCCCATTAAAATGAAATTTAAGTAAATTTATAAACCCATATAACTCAAAATGTGTTTTATTTAGATAAAATGGTTTTATGTTCTAAAACATCTTAGATATAGTGATTTTAGAAACACTGTTGCAATCTCTCTCACCTTCGCGAGATTTTTTCCCTTCATAATAATGGAATCAGGATGTTATTAATAAAAATTAAAATGCAAGTTATATTTTAAAAGTTCGACTATTGTTTATAATTTATTGGAACTGTGATTAACGGTGATTTGAATAGATTTTATATAATTAATTTAATTGTGTGTGTGTGTGTGTGTGGTATACCAATCTATTCTGCAAATGATTTTTGTTTTATAAAAAGAGGCGTGAAGTTCTTTTCTTTATTTTTTCAATAGCAGTTGAAAATCGAAAAACAAATTTCGCTTCTGCCCATTTCAGAGTTACTTCTCCTAATAGGCCGAAACAAAATACATTCGGGGAAAATTAAGAAATCCTGACTCAGCCAATTACATTATAATATATATTTTTTTCAATTAAGTTATTTATATAGATGAATTTTCACACACACAAGAGCCCAAAATTTCATCCGACATTTTTTGTATCTAATCGATTTGTGAGACCTCATTTTGTGAAGCATACTAGTGTTTATAATGAAATTAAGCAATAAAATAATAGTATAACTTTCTTCACCATTTATGTACTAATATACGAGGGTCTCTCTGAAATTTTTGAGATACAACTAGGTTTTTAAAGTTATACTTAATAAATTTTTAGGTGTGTTCAAAGTAGTCTCCTCCAACATCAATGCAATTTTGTAGGTGCATTTTACACAGATTAAGTGCCTCAAGCCATTCATTTCTTAGAATAGATGAAAAAAATTCATTTAGAGCCACATCAATCTCTTCTTCTGAATGAAAACGACTTCCACGAAAGTTCTTTTTTAGATTAAAGAATAACCAAAAGTCGCAGAGAGCTGTATCAGGTGAATACGTGGATGTTCGATTACTTTAATATGTTTTTGTTTAAGAAACTCAACTGTTAATCCGACTGTAAGTGAAGATGCATTGTCATTGTGAAGCATTAGTGCCCTAACATTCAGTTCTTGTAGAAATTCTGAAAGATATTTAGTGGTATAAAAGTTTGCTGTTAATGTCCTTTAAACTTGATGGCGTTGACCAATTTTGTACTTCTGAAGAAAACGGCATACATCACTTTTTTTAGTGCGCGTTGTTTTTTCACCATTGTTGGCGTGGGATCATCTTCAAAGACCCATACTTTGCTTTCTGGATGCGTTGGAACGTCAAAAAATGGTATGTACAATTCATCACCTGTTACAATTTTAGAAATGATGTGGTGGCCACCATCATTTAGCAATTTAAGAGTTTCTTTACTGATTCTGACACGCTCCTCTTTTTGGTGGTCAGTTAGATTATGGGGAACCCAACGACAAACTACTTTTTTTCGTAAATAATTCTTCATGAATGATTCTAAGTAGGGCTGCGAATCCAATGTTAAGTTCCTTCGGTATCATTTGATAGGTTACATATAGCAGACACATTATCCGGAATTACTGTCGACGGGGGCCTTCTTATGTGTTCTTCATCCTGAAGAAAATTGGGACTGCTTCTAAATTCTCTAAACCATCTGAATACAGTAGCAAAAGCTGGAGATTAATCACTAAATGCTAATTGCAACTGTTGAACGCATTCTTCTTGATTTAATCCTGCTTTAAAATCTTTGAAAATCATAGCGCAAAAATTTTCTCACATCAACTCCATTTTCTCCTCTGTTTAAAATTTATCCTACGCCAAACAATTTGAAGGAAGTCAGTAAAAAATCACCTTTTGTGTTAAAATACTTTGTATTTTAAAATTAAACCGTTATTTTTATTTTGTAAATTCTCGTCTACGCTGATATATATATATATATATATATATATATATATAGGCGGTCTAAAAATTGTGTGAGAACCGGTACCCTTTCGGATATTGATCACATTGGAAAATGTGGATCCTTGAAAAGAACGAAATGAATTTTCGTGAGACATTCAACTCAAATCCGAACGAGTTTTTCTTATATCACGTAAAATTAAGTTAGGGAACAGCAAACACAAGTGTAGATTCTGAAAGCAAGATATTGCGTATTTGGGGGAAAAGATAATTTTTGACAAGCTTTGCGTGTGTCCTGCCAAGTCCGTTGCTTATCTGACCAGAGGTGTCTTTTGCCTTGTTTGGAAATGGTAAACTATGTAATATGTTTCATGTTTCATATTTTATGTTTCAAGATTTTTAATATTTTGGCTTAAGAAGAGTCCGCATTTCGTTCGAGCTTAAGTTCCAGTTGCAGGACGAATGAGCGACAGTCTCTGCATTTTTTCTCTATATAGCAAGTTCTCATAAATATTGGTTATCGAACACTGTCACAACAATCGTGTTACTTTATTCACCGACCCGGTCTCGTACAATAAAGAGGAAGATCTGCGACGGTAAACAAACAATGGATACGATTTGCATGATCATGGACATGGACGCATTCGTTCACGATGGAAATTTCTTGCGTCATGAACTCGAGTTGTTCGAAGCAACCAATGAAAATCTAGTGCCGTACGTGTTTCGATTCGTCCTTCGTCACATTTATCTGAGACCGAAAGATTGGCGGATCGCGAAGTATTGTAGCAAACGAATTCACGGACTAAGATTTTGACCCAGCTTTAACGAACGGCATGTGAAGCCATTAAATGAGTTCGAAGGCATCAAGAAATTGTTTTACAACAGAAAGAAAAACGCGAATAAAGATGCCGTTGCTTACAAAGGCAGTCCATACAAAAACAGTCTATTGGATGCTTTAAATATTCCAAATTTCAATTTTGGAAATTCACGGTTGTCTGAAATTCAGCCTGTTGGCGAATCAAGAAGACGATAGAAAAGGGCAATGCGATCTGCACACGAAAATCATGGAATCGGAAGAGTGTCATTCTGCTATAGTCGAAGTGTTTGTTTTAAACAGTTTCGTTGAAAACCGATTAATGTGGCAAGACTCGATGAAACCATTGTCAAAACAAGCGTTTTTCTTTAACTTTAAAAACAAGATCTAAAGATCTTCACGTTGATAACGACTTCCGGCTTGTTCTGTATAAAAGGTAGAGTTGAAATGACTTGACATAATTGTGTTTCTCAGCTTTGAAAGCGAGCGGATTGTTTCTTTTTTTATGAAAATGAGTTTCAGTACAAATTTCGTTGCAAGACTATCGACTATTAAAAATGACAAGAGTGAAAGAGTAGTTAGTGAATTGCAATTCATTAGCGTTGTGGACGGGTTAGGGTGTGGACTGGTCCCGATTGATGTCTTTCGAACTGCTAGAGACAAATTAAGATGGTGTGAAAAGATTCGTTGTACCATCCCATTAAATAGGAATTTTTTAAAAAAAAACATAATTGCAAGAAGAAACAATAATTGCAAGCGATCAGAAATGGACATTTAGCTGTTTGCAATGTTACATTCAATTGGTCCAATATTTTGAAAGACCGGTCACCAAGATGCCTGCAGAGTACTGGAACAAAAAATTGGAAAATTATTGGCGTTTCAGAATGACTTGGGTCTTGTGAAAATTTTGTGTGTTTTGCGAAATGTCCGACTAGAGAGGGTAAAAAACAAGAAGAGCCTGTTGAACCAGGCTCTTGTTTTTTTCTATGATTTATTTAAAAATATAAAGAAATACCAAAAGTCTTGAATCACACGCTTTATTTGTTAGTCTCGTACAATGTTCATCAAGCGCGACCAAGTAATTTCAAAATATGTGTGTGTGTGTGTATTTTAAAAACAAGATCTCGGTAATCAAGAAGCTTGTTGGAAATGAACCAGCCGTGTGGAACAAAACTCAGTAATTAAGAAGCTTGTTGGACATGAACAAGCCGTATGGAACAAGAACCCAGCAATAAAGGAGCGTTTTGGGCACAAACCAGCCGTGTGGAAAAAATCTCATGTCATCAAGAGAAAAAGCTTGTTGGACGAATAGCTTTTTTCAATATTGGTTAATAAAGCTACGTAACAAAATGGCCTCGAGCCGTAGCCGTAAAGCAAGACCCAAACCCATTTTTCGACCCACTTTCATTTATTTTGTGAAAGTGTAAAGACAAAATATATATTCTTCAAAGATCTTCTAAACCGTCACTCCATGAATGCACGTCCATTTCATTGTCACTGGACCACAGACAGTGACAGATATTTTTGGTCGACTCTGGATAAATATCGAGAAATGCCAAGTCCATCAACGTTATCGACGTGTCACACTGCCGATTTCCATCGTTCACCCAATACTTCATGCACATGCAATGAAACTTGTGCTCGCATGTCCAGAGTAGGAATGGTTCACAAAACGACTTGCATGTGCCTCGAACGAACTGAATTTCGCATGTCATGCAAGCCGGCACCGTCGATTGATCTGATTTCATTTTCAACGTCTTCTGGTGGTACCGGCGGAAAATCGAGTATATATTCTATCGAAGCTCATATTCTATGGACTCAATGTCTGCAGAACATTTCGGATAACATTTGTTTTACAACTCTGTATATGTTGAATAACATCAGACAATATGTATGGAAATAATGTCCACACGATAACAAGAAAGGACGAGAATTCACAATTTTCTTGTGACAGCAATCGCAAATTTTAGAACAAGAAGAATAAGAAGACATGTTGACCACACGAGCTCAAATTTTAGAATGGACAACTGACCGTTCTCTGTGACACTTGTTTAAATATACATGATTCCGGAAATCTGAACTGAGAAGATAAAACGACTTTTTCGAATCTTTGAAATTACATGGGTGTGGTCGCTTCCGGTTTGAATGCTATCGTTTCCGTTTTCAATGCCATCGTTTCTGGTTTAAGTGCGATCGTTTCTTGCTGTACTCGTTCAAACATTGGGAATTGCAAAGCGCTCGTGTGTCTTGATTTCCATTGGTATTTGGATCAAACTGAAAAATTTAGTCTAAATAGAGGAATACGAAGCGCACCAACTCTCTCGATCAGACCTAGGAAGAAAATCCGTCCGAGCCAAGAGAATGACCCAGGATTGTATACAACGTCCGCTTGTTGAGCCGTCCGAGCAACACAATCGAACGAGTCAAGCCTATCTTGATTCATGAATAAATTTCAACACTCGTCTTGATCGAAGAAGTTGGTTTCAGGTCTTCATTGTGTGGAATGGATTTGTTCGGTTAAAATAATAGCGTGTTGGAATAAAGTATCGCGTTGAAGAGGATCACAAGTTGCGTCTCGTCCAGTGAGCTGATCTGTTGTTGTTCGATTCGAGCCTGTTGTCTCACGATTAAAGTGATACTAAGTCTGGATTGACGAAGAAAGCGACTGCCATGTGAGGACTTTGAAGTCATTGCAATTTGTTCGATTGGCCTGTCTTGATCGGAAGCCAATCGTGAAGCTCATGCCCCAGTGGGAAAGAAAAACAAAACGATAAAAATGAATCCATGTGAATGGATCTCTTTAAATTGATTTGCTCACTGTTAGCTCAGTAAATGAAGACGACACGTTGACATTGTGACTTGGTTAGTTTGGAATCAGTCTTGTTGACTTGGATCCATCCGAGCCAAGGACCATGATTCTATACAACGTCTGCTTATTGAAACGCATTCAAATCTTCTTGTTCCAGTTCAAACGTCCGAGCAAAACAATCGGTCTGAAGGAAGCCAAGTGCATCTTGATTCATGAATAAAGTGGAACACAAGTGCAGTTTGAAAATGGAACTAGGACACACAAGACATGTAAGAGAAATTGAACTGAAAGAAATATTGAATTGGAAGAAGAAAAGAAAAAGATGAGAAACTTGTCTTGTTTTGTTTGATTACTTGTCTTGTTTAATTCCTATTCTTCTTATACGTCTTCCGTACTTAATTCTCTGATTATTTTACAAGTCCATTTTTGAACGATTCTCAAATAAAGGATTGCATTCATTCTGGTGGAAGCAACGGATTCTGAAAAAGTTAATAGTTCGAGCAAGTCCTAAAAAGACTCACGTGGAAACTTCAACACGAGTCACAAGTTCTAGCGATTCTTCGGAAACAGCATTCGTGTTCCGTTTTTCTAAAGCTTTGGCATACGTTGGCCTGTGTAAATGTTCTTCACGTTTCGTCCGCTGACGACCGACTGTTGTCTTTGATTCTTGCTGAGCCTCAGCGCAAGAAGTTCTTCAGAAACAGCGTTCGTGTTCCGATTTTCTAAAGCTTCGTCATACGGTAGCCTTTGTAAATGTTCTTAACGTTTTGTCCGTTGACGAGCGACTGATATCTTTTGATTTTTGCTGAGTCTCAGCACATGCGCTTCTTTCGAAACACCATTCGCGTTCCGTTTATCTAAAGCTTGGGCATACGGTGGCCTGTGTTAATTGTCTTCACGCTTTGTCCGCTGACGAGCGATTCCTGTCTTTTGATTCTTGCTGACAGAACTCGTCCACCGTTTGGAAGAAAGATCGTAGCTTGTGATCAGTGTGCTCGTTAGTCATATCAAGGTAACTGGACACGTCCACTTGAACTTAGTTCTTGTCGAGATGATCATTCGTTTTATTTCCCAAAATCTGGGTATACCGTGGCCATCATAAACGAGTTTCTCTCATCGACGACGACTTGGTTGAGGTCGTTTCGATTGACACGTTCTCCGCACTGTTTCAATTGAAACAGTGGCACGAGAAACGAGTATTTTGCATAGACGTTGTTTCCGAGTTCCTGGCTTTTCTCAAACAGTTCACATGACGCTTATTCCTTTACTGTTTACACGGCTCATGAATAAAATAAAAGAAGATTTAGAACTGCTCCCAAATGATCGTTTGGTATCAATGCTTTGTCGAGTGACATGAATCAAGTCTTTGTCTATGAGGAAATCAGTCGACGTCTTCTTTTTCATTGAAAGTATCCCAATATTGGTTATTTGTGTGTCGAAAAATTCGCAGAGAGCACACGCAAGTTCAACTTTTTACGAATTTCGTCATTTTAATTTCTATGGCTAAAGAGCTAACCTTTCAAGGCACATTCTTAGATTTTCAGCATTTTATCAATCGTTGCCTTGAGAAAATAAAACACGGTTGGCCATAAATTTCGAAGATAACTGACTGTCTATAGCTCGTCACTGGAGATGCTGTACTCCCATCCATCGTCACCTTTCAAACATTTTTCGTACAAGTGGTCCTTCAAGAATTCGTCCAAGTCCTTTACGGGAACAATGACATTTCGACCGTCGTTTGTATTTGGCATTTCGAAAAATTCAAGCCGGACACGACCGAAATCTTGTTTCCATCGAATGTGTTGGTGAATTCTATTCTTCCAGCAACAGTTTCACCGGCTTCTTGAATAAGCATGATTCTTGCCCCAAAATTCACGTGATCGAAAACAGAAATGAGAAAAAACGATCGGAACGTGTTTATAGCAGAGAAGAAAATGTGAGAAGCATCCGTTTCGACTCTATCTTTTATACAGAACAAGCCGGAAGTTGGTATCAACATGAAGATCTTTAGCTCTTGTTTTCAACGCTAGAAAAGAAAAAAAAAACTTGCTGTGACAAACGTATCACAATTGTTTCATTTTGTGTCGTAAAAAATAGCAGAGAGCTCACATATATGCTATTCTCTGCGATTTTCTTACCCGTTTATTTTTTATTATTATGGCTAAAAGGCTAACCATTTCCACAGGACACACATTTTAAACAGTCGAATTTAATAAGTTCGTCAATCATGTGTTTTCGAAAATATTGGTCCAATGGAATGTAGCATCGCATATAGTTTAATGTCCATGCCTGATCGCTTGCAATTATTGTTTCTTCTTGGAATAAATATTCTTTTAAAAAGTTTCCAATTACATGGGATGGTACAGCGACTCTTTTCACGTCGTCGTAATTTGTCTTTGGTAGTTCGAAAAACGTAAATCCTAACAATATCGATATCTTAGAGCCCTCAACAACGCTAATGAATTACAAGTGACTAGCAACTGTTTCGCAATTGTCGTTTTGAATGGTCGATAGTCTTGCAACGTAACTCATTTTCATAAAAAAAGAAACAATCCGCACGCTTTCAAAGCTGAGAAACACAATTGTTACAAGTCGTTTCAACTCTTCCTTTTATACAGGACAAGCCGGAAGTCTATCAACGTGAAGATCTTTGGATCTTTTTTTCAACGTTAAAGAAAAACGCTTGTTGTGACAATGGTTTCATCGAGTCTTGCCATATTAATTCCTTTTGAAAAAAACGAGTAAAATAACACACATCGACCATAGCACATTGACATTTTTCCGATTCAATAATCTCCATGTGTTAATCGCATTGCCATTTTCTATTGAATTCTTAATTCGCCAACACTTTGAATTTCGGACATCCGAAAATTTCCAAATTGATATTTGGAATACTTAAAACGTCTAATAATTCCTTTTCGTATCAACTGCCTTTGTAAGCCACGATATCTTTGTTCGTGTTTTTCATTCTGTTGTAAAATTATTTCATGATGTTTTCGAGCTCGTTCAATGCCTTCACGACCCGTTCGTTAAAGTTGAGTCGAAATCTTAGTCCGTGAATTCATTTGCTGCAATATTTCACAGTCCGCCAATCTTTTGGACTCAGATAAATGTGAAGAAGGTTGAATCGAAATCCATACGGCACTGGAATTTCGTTGGTTGCTTCGATCAACCCGAGTTCGTGATACAAGAAATTTCCATTGTGAACGAATGCGTCCATGTCCATGATCATGCAAATCGTATCCAATGTTTGTTTCCTGTCGTAGATCTTCATCTTGATTGTACGAGACCGGCTATGTGAATAAATAAGAGGATTGCTATGACAGTGTTCTATAACCAAGAATTGTGAGAACTTGGTTTATTGGGAAAAAATGCAGAGACTATCGGTCATTCGTCCTGCAACTGGAACTGAAGCTCGAACGAATTGCGGACTCTTCTTAAACTCAAATATTAAAATCTGAAAACATAAAATATGAAACATATTTCATAGTTTATCATTTCTGAACAAAGCAAAAGACACATCTGGTCAGATGAGCAACGGACTTGACAGGACGCACGCAACGCTTGTGAAAAATTATCTTTTCTCAAGTTCGCGATATCTTGATTTCAAAATTTGCAATTGTGTTTGCTGTTCCCTAACTTAATTTTACATGATATAAGAAAAACTCGTTCGGATTTGTGTTGAATGTCACACGTAAATTCATTTCGTTCTTTTCAAAGATTCGCATTTTCCAATATGATCAAAATTCGAAAGATTACCTTTGCTGACAGACACACACACACAGATATATATATATATATACATATATATATATATATATATATATATATATATATATATATATATATATATATATATATATGTTTGTGTGTGTGTTTGTGTGTGTGTGTGTGTATGTATATACATAAATTTTATTTTTTAAAAAACAATAAAACAATAAGTTAAAATAATAGCCGATGGGTAGCGCTGCGATGCATGCACGAAGCTTATTTTTGCAAATCAGGTTGAGAATAAAACACCTGAATGCAAATTGTCTCTTCATTTGATGCCGGCATTATGCAATCGTTGCAGGATAAAGCGTTTATTATCAAGCTTTTTATAAGAATGGTGAATTAGCAGCAGATGCAGTGAGGAAGTTTCACACTTCAAAAGAAATGAAGAAGTAAAAAGGATCCATCAGGAATACTGAAACTTGTGAAGTGCTTCGAAGAAACGGGTTGCTTAGAAAATCGTCCACGAAGTGGTCGACTTTCCTTGAGAGATGGGCATTTTGCAGCTGTACAGAATGTAATGGAGGATATGACAGTAGAATCATCCACAGGAAGCAGCAGAGCTCGTGAAGCTGGAAAGGTTTTAGGAGTTCCTGTAATATCGATTCGACGTATCCTTCATTGGATGCTACAGTTGTATCGGTACAATTTGCAGTCACTGCATGAGATCATGCCGGTAGATATTGCTGCAAGAGAATCGTTTGCTAAATGGGCTCTAACAAGAGTGGAACACGAGCCACAGTGATTGTTTGATTGACGTCTTTTGGACAGACGAAGACCATTTTGCTCTACATGGGGACATCAATACGCACAATAATTGCATTTGGGCGTCATCGAATCCCCGTGAATACAAGACAAAGTCGCTTCATTCTCTTCATATAACAGTTTGGTGTGGTTTCAACGCCTCTTTTGTTGTCGGCCAGTTTTTTTATTTATTTATTTTTTTTTTTTTTTGAAGAGCGTTGCCAAAAGTTTGGGTGGAAAACATGCACAGTGACCGCTTAACGGTAATCTAGTCTTCTGCGTTAAAAGTTTCTGCCAGACGTACAGGAAAGAGGCATGCTATCTACAGTAAATTGCATGCAAGATGGTGCCCTGCCCCATTCATCCACCTCCGTATAAACATTTCTTTTGCGAACGTTTGGTGAAGACCGAGTAATTATCTGAGGCTGTAAGATCAAATGGCCCTCACGATCACCAGACTTGACTCCTGTAGATTTTTGTGTGTGGGATTCCTTAAAATCCCTGGTGTACTGGTCCACCCCTTCAAAACTGGCGGAACTTAAAGATGTCATTGAACAGACCGTATCTGGGATTCCTCCAGACATGCTGTGTGCAGCTGTTACAGATGTTGTGACTCGCCTTACTTGCTGCATACAATCTGATAGAGATCATTTTGAACAACTTCAGCTTAAATACATCTTTGAATATCCATAATTGTATTAGTATTGAGTTAATTTACTTAAGAGATTCAACATCAAAGTCACCTATCGGTCATTTATTGAACTAATTTTCTTTGCTCTTAAAAAATCAGCTTTTTTTGGAAACCACACTGTTTTAACATCATTTGTTCTTTTTTAATTAATTTTTAAAGTTTGCACGATTTTATGGAACACCACCCTATATATATATATATATATATATATATATATATATATATATATATATATATCTATATATATATATATATATATATATATATATATATATATATATATATCGAATATAATAATTAGAATAAATATTAAATGCGATCTAATCAGCGCAAAAACAACTACAGAGATAATAGACCAGTATAAATTATAAATTACGTAAAGAGCCATGAAAATAGTAAGAAACATTTTCCAAGTTTTTGACAAGAGAATAAAACAATATACATTACAAAGGATAGAAGTAAAGCATAAGAACCGCGCCTTTATTAGAAATTAGATGGTCAGCAATGCAAATAGACAATCTTTTTTTATTTGAACGATGGACATATGTGTAAAGATTTTCGAGCTATTCTTCCGAAGATTGTTTGTTTTAAAAGAAAGAAGCATAAAGATTTTCACATCATAAATTAAAGTGAAAGAGTATATCAAAGCAATTTAAGAAAGCCCACAGTAGAAGGAACTGTAGATATACTTTTAAAATATCAATAGTAGAATTTCAGAACTTATTTAAATATTGGAATGAAAATAAAATTGCCAAAAGTAAATTTAAAATTGGGATAGGATATAGTTGCCACAAGTAATTTGAAAAATTACTAATTAAATACGAAAATTTAAAGTACTTAAGAAATTTAAGTTCAAATAATGTTTAAAGATATTTAATGTAATTTAAAGTGAAAGTAGGTGTTTTCGGGATTATTATAAGAAATAGTAAAACTTACCCATTACTTCACTTTTAAAAGCATTTCTCTACTTTCTAAACATTTTAAAATAAAATTGGCTGGAATATTAATGTCTTTGAGATGATCAAATAAACTTTTAATTTGATTTTCTGTGAATTTATGATTATTGTAGGTATTGTACATGCAATTTATTTCATTAAATATAATCCTAAATACTTTAAAGCAAATATTGTAGTTCCAGTATATTAACTTGATGAACTTAAAATTAAATTGATTCGTTTTGTCAAAAATGTATGCATAAATAATCGAATTTTTAATACTGATAAAAAAATCTTAAAAATTCAGCGATAATTTTAAATTTATTTTAGCTGGAAAAAATTCATAGCGTTAAAAGATTTAAAAACATCTTCAATATTTGAATTGTAGTACAATTGAAATCATCAATGTATAAAAAAAGCAAAAAGATGATGATAAATAATTTTTTTTTTCAAAAAAATGTAGAAACAATTTTAAATAAATATATTTTCAGTATTATAAATAAAATTATTATAAATACACAATTCATCCATGTGATTCCAGTATTCAAAAGGAACATTTAATAAGTTTTTGTAATCTTGAAAATATAAATATAATAGTATACTAATTGATAAATTGAAAGAAGTTACAAAATCCAGCTAACCTACAAGTAATTTTCACAATCACTGCAAAATATTAAAGATGATAATTTAGATTTCACTCTCTTCTCCTTGAAGCACAACACTGGGGAAGCAGATCTGGCCGGTTTGTTTAAGGTGTTCTCAAAATAGGAAAATTGTGAGTTTAAATCTAGTCTCTAAGGACCCGTGGTGTTCACAAAATTCGTCTGAGGCATGTTAAATAGGTCGTGTTTGCAATGTCCTGTATGTAAAATTTTAAATCTAGGCGTGATAGATCAAGTGCCAAGGATCTTCTGCTTGATCCCTCCTTCTAAATTACGAAGATTCCCACCCTTCTGCTTCCTTCTAATTACAAAGGCCCAACTCAAGGATAGGTGCTGGGAAGTATGCAGGTAAAACAACTTAACCCTGGTAAAAAGACATTGAATACGATGTATTTTAAATGTCTCAGTCACTAATAACTGAATAAGACCTCTCATAACTTATAATGGTATAATACATGAGAATTGAAATTTTTATGGGTTAGATGCGGAAAAATTATATTCTAATCACCAACACGTTTTTTTTCCTCACCATGCTACCCCATTGTTGGAACACTGCTATTATTTTTAATGATAATTAAAATATCATTTTTCGCCTTTATAGCATAAAATTAGAAATTTGATTATAGAATATAAAAGCTGATTAATTTTTTTTTCTATATTAATAGCGGAAATTGAGAATTCGCTTATTTGTATAATTTTCCTAATAGGATTAAGAAAAATGTTCGCTATGTAATTAATTAAATTGTTTTATTAATAAATTAAATACAAGTTATTAAAAATAATAAAAGTTTCTAAGCATATTTTATTACATTTTTAAAATGTAAAACGTTTCATAAAAGTTAATTTTAAATGAAATTACTCTACATATAAGTAATATATATGTAAGCACTATTAACAATACTTCACGAAAAATAATTCCTTATGAATTAAGGTGCACGTTGAAAACGTTAATTTCGACCAAAAATGATAAATTAATTTTATTCTTTTGTTAAATAAGGAATTTAAATAGCTTTCTAAAACAGGTTTGTTTTTGTCTCTACGGTAATTACATTACGAGATATAAAGGATTTCGTAAAGATTAGGAAACCAAAAGTGGACATATTTAAAAGATCGGAAGTGGGCGTTTAAAGAGCCAGAATGATGTTAAAAATTAGTTTAAACAGTGTTTAATTTTGAAATATAAATTTAGTAAGCTTTTAAAAGATACATTAAATAATTACACTTCAGGAAATCTATCAGAAAATCAAATAAAAAAATTAATCAGGAAATTTGAGAATTTCTTATAAAGACACAACATTTTAATCTTTAAATGCGATTTTCTCAGAACTGGCTTTATATGTAACCTATAATTTGCACGCTTCAAAAACGATAACTCAAAATATTTTTATAATATAACTATGGAATCTTATGAGCCTGATCTGTATATTGTTTTCTAGGGAATGTACTATAAGAATTTTAATCAATAAAATATTTCCCAAATTATGGCCTGTTATTCGAATAATGTCATAGAAATTTTGGCTAAAATTTCAGCATAAATATTCAACTGGCCATAATTTTTTTATGTTTTAACAAAAACTTAAAATTTAAGTACATACTCTAGATAACAACATATAGATTATTTAGTATTAATTTTTTTTCAAATATGTTTAATAGTTTTTGCTGTAGCATTTTTTAAATTTTTTAAAAAATGCTTAAAATTGTATACTTTTTAACATTTTTGAAGAATAATATTGGAATATATCAAATTTTAGTAGCTCAATTTTAATGTTTTCGAAAGTGAAATAAGGAAAATCGTTACAATGTATCTATGCAGTGTATCTAAGAAAAGTGCTCTGAACGTGTTCGGGTACCTTAAAAAGTTAAGAAAAGAATTATTCATGAATTAAAAAAAGGCTAAGCATGTAAAAACAGTAATTCAAATCTCCGCAGCATGTAATTTTATTATTAATTTAGAAATGTTAGTTAAAAAAATTACAAATTATGTTATAGACGTTTTCTATTATAATAACAAATGCTTGTAAATTACAAAAGAAATATTATCCTTTACAGTAAACTAATTATAAAATATATTATTTAAAATAAACTTTATATTTATTACATAAAAAATTAAGATACATAACTACTTTTCTGTACTAATTAAATTTATTTATTTTTGGTGCTAATTAATTTTATATAAATGATTTAAAAATCATCACAATTAAAAATATCAGGAACCCCATATGAAAGATTTATTTTATTGTTATCTTTTATTTTTCCTGAAATCTGCATGTGTTTATGGTTGTCTATTGTTTAATTAAAAAGTATATTTAGATTTTTAGTAAAATGAATAATAAATTCTTTATTGCCTAGTCAAAATGGTAAATAAATTTATCTTTTTACATTACATATCTTTTCTTTATCCGACGTTCGGTATTTCTTTAAAGAGAGAGGTAATTTATCCATTTTATTAAGATACAAATGTAAAAGGAATTCGTTATAGGCACTTTTTTGGGAAGTAGATCAGTAAAATCTTCTTTCTCTGCAGTTTTCTAATCTTTTGAAGGTCATCTAGATCTTTCAAACCCGAATCAGAGAAAAGACTTAATGTACTTCAAACCTTCGAAATCTATTGAAACGCAGATATCATATAATCTTTCAAGAGTCATTTTTTTAACATTGTGGATTTTTGATCGATCTTTCGGTTTGCAATATCAAATTGTTATACATCAGATAGATAAAAAAAGACAGGCTTAACATATTTAATAACATTCTATTTAGTAAGTCTACTTTATACGTCATTGGGATGTCCTTTAGATATCGTATTTATTTTGACTCCGTACTCTAATTAGTATTCCTGTAAAGCATAGTTCCTGAATATTTTTACTTCAAAAATGATATAATTTCCTCATTTTTCTTACGTTTCTTTCACGGTTAATAGAATTCAGTTTACCTATTTCGGAACAAACTGTGTGACAAACTTTACGTAAGTTTGTCGATATATTTTAATCACCAATGTATTCAAACTTATATCAAAAGAATTAAGCTGATTCTGAGCAGTTTCTTCCTTAAAAAAGGAGAGATATTGTGTAATATCTATCACACATGCAGTTAAATAAATATAATCTGGTTACGTCATTAAGTTAAGCTAACCGTTGACTCGAATATAATGCCTCATCTGGAAGATTTAATCGTAATATAGAGTATTATACAATTTTAGAATGACGTTTATCTTGTATAGTGTATAACTTATTATTTAAATTACATAGATTTTATTGAATATAATTTTAAATTTTTACTTATGAATTGTCCAAAAATGGTTTGGTGGTGTAAGAAATATTATCAACTTTCTTAGTTATGTATACTTTCTATGTGTACAAGATTACGTAATATTAATTCCACAAAATATAATTTATGTTTGAAATTTAGTAAACTTACAATAAAAACTAGAAAATCATTCCTAAATTTAAAAATAGAAAGAGAAATACAAAAAGACATTCTGCCAATCACCAAGTTAATTGCTTAGAATTCATATATAAGTTTCTTAAATATTCAGTATTTTATTTGAATTACTAAAGATTATCTAATAATAGTAATAAAATGAATTTAGGTTTTCTACTTTTTTATTTACCAAAACTGAGGTTATCTATTGTATTTCTGAGAAAGTATTCTGAATGAAACTGTAAATTTTTGAATCAGTAAGCAGTCAAACTAAATTAATCTCATTCTGATTTCTGAACAAATGTTTAGGATAAAAATTTTATGATGATATTTTATATTAATTTTTAATTGCATACTGTAATGAACAATATAAATAGTTTTTTATAAATAAAATAAATCTTTAAAAGGAATTAAGGTACGATTTTATGAAACAAAAGTTGCAATACTTTTAATTCTTTTTAATAATTAATTATTATCTGAAATATAACATATTTTCTTTAAGATTGAATAATTTTGGATCATAAATTTATATTTAAAATTTTATTAATTAATTACTATTACTATTTTAAAATTATTTATCTCTGAATATAATATTAAGAATTATTTCTAACAACAACATTTCCTCATACAACATTATGATAAATGTATTGCATCCTATTTGTAAGCTTTTTTTTAAATTTTGATAAAAAAACAGAAAACAATTAGAGTTAGTGATAAATTAGCAATGAAAATCGTAAGCCATTCTGTGTACAAGAATTTTACAACGGATATTTTGAGAGAAATTTTGACTTTACACTTTTTTACTTGAATATTTTTTTTGCAGGAAAATAAGATATAAAACAAATTCCTCATACATTGTTTAAGCTCACTCATTTATTTTTCCATGAAATAATCAGTAAAGAAGTTAAGCATTTTTAACTAATTTTCTCTCAAGAATACAGTGGGATAAATTTTTAATAGAAGGCAAGCTGAAAAACTTAACATAAAAAATCTAAAAGGGTCTTACATAAGCATTTAATTTCAGTATGGTTCCTAGAGTGGATATATGTGTGCGCTTTTCACTGAATTACAAAGCAGCGCAGCAAAAAAAAATTGTTTCTTTTGATAACTATCAATTTTTTAAATTTAGATTCGGAGAAAAGAAGACGTCTCCTTTAGAAAAAAATTTCCTAGAAGTTTTCGAAGAAAAAGTATGTTGACTCAGTTATTATTTCCAAGAAAATATTTCTACTAAGATGGAATAACATTAAATATTTTTCATTTATTTTCCCTTTTAAAAATGATTTAGATTTAATCTAATGTTGAGAATGAGTGCAAATATATATATATATAGTTCTATATTCTTCTATTCACTGAATAATTCATGCTTTATATGCAGAAGAATAAAAAGTAACGAAGTCATGTTAACTGACAGTAAATGAATTATTTATGCTTAAATGTAGTTTAAACTCACACAACTATACATTTTGAGAATTAGTTTTAACTCACTCTTATCACAAAATTAAGGAAAGTTATAGCTTGTAGACACCAATCCCTTTGCCAACATTGAATAAACTGCTATGCGAAGAAATTAATAATAGAAAAAAAATTATTTAAATTAGTGTTATTCAGATTCGTATAGAACACTACATATAGAAAATCTATATACTTATATAGAATTATAAAATGCTTTACATTATTTCTTAAATCAAAACAAATGTATTCATCTTAGATTAGCACGATAAAGGGCCGATATATTTCTTCTTTGAAAATACTCCTGTAAACAAAGATACCAACAATGCCAGTACTATGATCGTGCAAATCAAAATGCATCAAAATGTAAGAACTTTATGTAAATACAACTATTATTTTAGAGGCGATAATAATTATTTAATTTATGAATGTACTCTTTGCAAAGAAAATGTATTAATTGCATTGAAAATAACAAAAAAGAGTCAAATTTAATACCAATCATAAAACATTAAACGTACACTAACTATATTACCTTTAATATTTCGAAAGGAGACTAAACATCTTTGTTTTATTACTTCACACAACTGATCAATCGGAATAGGAGGATTGGGTTTCACTATAGCAAGAATAAAATGAATTCTATATAGGAATTACTAGAAAGTATCTGATGTAATATTTTGTTTTCATAGAGACTTTTGTATTTTTTAAAAATATCATCCATGCTGTAATCCAACTCCCTTTTTGCTTTTATTTCTCCATTTTTATCCTCTCTGCCTTCTTTTATTTATTATTTTATTTTATGTCATCTCATGATTTAGCCTTGATTTGTTATGTAGTACATTTGTTGTACCTTCGGGACCTGTCTAGTATTCCTTGGTGCATTCGGAGATATTTTTGCTTGGGATACATTTAAATATATGAGCATATCACACATTTTCTCTATAGCAAAGGTTACGACAATATAAGAAAGGAAATTTGTAACAAACTTTAAAAATAAAATGTAACATTCACATACCTTACTTGAAAATTGTATTAAACATAAATATATATAATAATTTAACTACATAACTAATAAATTTTCTAAAAAAAGTAAACGAAATTAGATTTAAAGTATTTAAACTAGTTAAAAATTCAAACGAAATTATTGGAAAACAGCTTTATGAAAAAAATGAAACAAATCAATTAGAAAGAAAAGGAAATCTTATAGAAATAGAAAGCAAAAAATGTAGTGTAAAAATGCAACAAAAAGCAATCACAAGTCAGTGTAGAACTTCATTATCTCCTTACATAAAAGAAATCATACAAATTAAAGTATGAAGCTAAATCTGTGCTCCAAAAATACTGATAATTTACGGATGCTGTAAAAATCTCCCCCCCCCAAAATATTAAAGGCTACCCAATTTTAACACCAATGCAACAAATTCTGAATAATCAAACAGTTTTTGAAGATTTTTCTTAAAGCTGCCTTTCCTTAAAATGAACTTAAGCAGGGCACTAACCATGTTAAGATATCTGGAAACACACAAAAATTACAATCATTTAACCTTACCATAATCAGACCTTTTAATGAATAAATTGTCTATAATAGTCAAAAATATTGAATGGTGTTGATAATGAAATAGTGGTACTCACAATTTTGAAGTCACCCAGAAAAATTTCTAGTTTTCTTTATCAAGCTTTAAATTATTTTATAAAATACTAGTTTTTTTCAGAATTTTACAAATTCGTGCAAGTTTCAAATATTTAAAACTACTTTACTTAGATTTTTGATTAACGGACAAGAACATTTGATTTATATTAGAAACACCTGATAAAACAACATTAGCATAACTTAATCTGAGAAGATTGTTAGGATACAACAATTTAATCACAATCACAATTCTTAATGTTATTAAGAAAATATTGCAAAAAAGACAAAAAATGATGACAAAACTTAAAAATACGCGTCTTTTAGGAATATAATGAGTCTTTCTTATGTTGGTTACAATGCCAAACAGAAATAATTTCATCAGGATTTTAAAAACTGTATTAAGAATAACTCACATCTCAATCATCGTAAATTCCATGACATTAAAATTATAAGCATTTCAGTATCACTATCGATGGGTAAAATAATTTTACATTAAATATAGAACTTCATAATAACAACTGTTTCTCATGTGGATTGTACAACCTTACAAAGTTCAATAAAATACTACTTTTATCACTTCACTTGAAAATCTGTAAATATCTAGACAGACTCACAAGCTTTTAAAAACTCAAATTAAAATAATGATTAACAATGCACAGAAAACTCAATCATATCCTAATAAAAGACAATTAACCTAAATGAGAGGAAAAGTGTGGATAATGGGTTATGAAAGTGGTAATTATGTAATAAAAATGAGCTGCAAAATAATCTGAGTTTATACAAGTTTAATAGCTTTTGTGCAAAGTCACACATAAGAAGAAGAATCATTTATAGATAAACAAATACAACAATTGAAATAGAATAAGATTGCTCATGGTAAATACTTATTTTAATATTACTCAATCATATCGACTATACTACTATCGTTCGTTAATTTATTCGTTTATCTATCCTGGATTCTTCTTGCAAAATTTACATAGATATTTCATACATCTACTGCAGATTCATGCATTTTCAATAAAAAAATTTCTCTGACTATATTTAGTCATATGTTGTCAAACAGATCTTTTAAAGGAAAGCAACAAATGCTGTTCATCTAACTTTCATATTGCTTTGACTGGAGACACAATTGAAAGGATATATAATAGTTGCATTATCAAAGCATATTTTGTAAGCCATTGAATATTTATGTGGAACTATTTATAGATATTTGAGATAATGAATAATTAATTTCAACAGATTGTGATTATCTAATCAAGAAATTATTATAAAACAAGTATTATTTAAGCTTGGTATAATTGTTTATCAAGTTTATTGTGTGATGATATTTAGTTACATTTATCAAATTGTTTTATTTTTATTTTTTTATCCTACACTCATCTTCAGAATCTCTGCCATTAGTCGACGAGCAACCCAATAAAACGATGAACAAGGATAAGAACAAAAGTAAAGTCCTTTAGTAGCCTTAAAAGAGTTTTCAGTCATAAAATTTAAAAGTTCAGGGCATTTCTTGAGGTGAGCAGCTACCATAACATCATGATTTCACAGTGGACAGCGAACATTGTATTATTATTAGACTGTAACAATTTTATTAAAGGATATGTTTTGTACGAATATTGATATTCGGTTTCAGAATATTATAATTATTGAATCATATATATTGTTTCATCTAGTAGTATTTGGAATACATGTAACATCCTTGTTGATCTACCGTTGTATTAACATTTTATGACAAGAATCGGCAGAGTTTCATTCACTTCAGTCTTTAGATATTTTAGGGATGTGCAGGTTCTATCATATGTAATGGAGGAATATTTCCTACCAACTGAACACTATTGTCCAGATTTTCTCCACATTAACGTATAATCTATCCCTTTGTTCGCAGAAACATTTTGATTTCTGAGTGAAATGCGCTTCTAACATTTTGTAACAGTTAGATAATAAGATAATGCAAGAAAACCATTTTGCCATAATTATCGGATTAATCTCATATTATCATTTTTAGAGATAACTCTATGAAAAATGGAATAAGTTATCTTCAGTGATCATGTATGCATAAGAAGCAAGTTAGCATCTTTGTGAATATGATTAATTCAATGCAAGATATTATTCAGAGACTTTAAGAAAAATTTTAAAATCAGTCATGTGTGGTTTTAGTTGTTTCATCTTAATGACATTATAATTGCTTCCAAAAACAAAAGCTCAATTTAAAATTTAGCTAAGTTAATTTTGCAAATAAAATTCAAAGTATTTTGTTTCTTATCTTATATCTCAACTAAATGTTAAAAATTAATACTGACAGTATATGGAACGAAAAAATTTTGTTAAATTTCATTATGTTAATTTTAATTTTCATTTTTTGAACTGTTCAAAAAGAGAAGTATGCATTTATCATTTATAACATTTGTTTTTATAAAGAGCATATTTTTAAATAATGCAAGGCATATTTAAGTTCCCAAGACATATACTTAAATTTTATTTCATATTTTAGTTCAAACTTTTAAAGTTAGTTAAAACTATTAGCTATGTTAACACATGTTTCCTAAGATTCAAATTGCTTTTTATCATATTAATATTTATACACTAATTTATTATTTTATGCATTATTTATATTATTTAATTATTAAGAATAAGCAATATTTTTAATCATTCATTACGTTTACGTTTAGAATTTAAACTTCTAAAATAATACATTCATTTACAAACATTTTGAACAATTTAAGAAACAATAAAAAATTTATTTATTAAGAACACTTAACAAACATATTTGAAAATACTAGAGTATGGGTTTTAATTAAAGATAAAATAATGCTATAATCGTTTCCCTGCATCGAAATAAGTTTTCATTTAATACATTTCTGTATTTAATATTTTTTACGTTTCTGTATTTAATATCGTGAAGTATTTAATAAACATTAGACTCATGAATTTAATTCCCATATAGTTAGTTCTCTTTGAGAGTTATTGGTACTCATATATTCAGTATTCATCTTTCCACAATACATGCAGATATATTCCAGTATGAGTCATTCTGTTTTCCACAACATTTAGATCTCGGTATATATTTAAATACAAGAGAGAACACAAACAATATATGAGCAAACATTCATCTATAAAGTCTTCAACTCTGAAGTTCACTATTGTCCATGATGTTTATGAGGAAGGGACCCGCCTGTAAATTTCGGGGTGTATCCTTGTTTATATAAAACATCGATCAACCAGCCTGGCTTCCGACAACCCAACCAGGCGACATTACATCACATTGCGCTATCATTAGGAATGTCCAGGAATTCTATTCGGGAATTCAGATGCCGCAGTGAATGAAGCCCCTAATCCAAATACGCATTATCTTTGAAATGGAACTTTGATGATGTTATAGTCTCCATATGACGACGGTCAAGCGAGTAGCGGGCGGAAAGGGATTGATTGACGTTTTCAGGGTGAGCGGGTGGAATGAACTAACAGCAACACATCATTTATTCGTGCAAAAAGTATCAAATGGTTAAAATATATTTAATGATAATATTGTGTAACTTAAATCAGTCTAGTGTGATTGTTTTGTGTGTGGATATGTCTTCAATAATAGTTAAAAAAGATACTATTATAGGTATTTCATTTTTTTTCATGCAGAGGTTAAAATATACTTGTTTAAAAATTTTAATTTTATCCACTGATATTCCTGAGTTTTAAAACGTTATTGAATTCAAACGACATGACTGTAATACCAAATACATATTTATAATATTTATATAGAATATTTATTATATTTATATATACATATTTATAATATTTATATAGAATATTTATTATATTTATATATACATATTTATAATATTTATATAGAATATTTATTATATTTATATATACATATTTATAATATTATTAAATCATAAGGTACATAAATTTTGTAACAACTGTCTTATTCAAAATGTTTATACAAAATATGAAACTAAAAATAGAATAACTTACGATTTGTTTAAATAATTTTCACTAATATGAGCAATCTTAATTTATTTTAATACTAGTTAATATAAACATTTAATGTTAATTACAAATCTGTAAATGCAAATTGAAAGAAATATATTTCATTAAATATATTTTGCTTCTAAATTAAGATAACATCTAATTTTCCTTCCAAATAACAAAATCTTGAGATAGTAGACTGGAAAAATTACTGTGACTACTATGAGTTTATATAATATTTATTTAAATTAATATTTCGAAACAAATTCAAGTTACTAAAAATTTGATTTATCATTAGTTTATTTTAAATTGCATATAATTGTAATATTAGAGTTTTCATACAAAATTTTAAGCTACATCAAAGATTTCATTTCAATATTTTTGGAAATAAATGCTAATCCCTTGTCATGAAACATAAATACATAAAATTTTCATTAGTAACAGTTAACTTTCATCAAATTTAAGAACACGTTTTAGATTTTCTGTGAAAAGAGCTTAACAATTTCACTTAAGTTTGGTTAGTAGGTTTCGGCTGACACTTTTGGAGCTCTATACTAAGATGCTTGCTGCTCCATAAAGATTTAAAAATTTGGTTTTCTCTTTCTTAAAAAGAATTAATCATTAAGTTAAATAGCAAACTCTAATTTAACAGCAATTTAATCATTTGAAGCTGAATCTTAATTGAGTAATTTTTTTGGAATCTCAACATATATTTTACTCTTTGGTATATTAATGTTATAACTGAAACGATGTTAGCATTTTTTATTTTATATGATCACTTATTTTAGAAAAAAAAATAGTATACAAAAATATATATTATCCATGATTTATTTTATAAAAATTAACAAAAATTCAAAACATTTTACCGTTATAATTAAGTATTCAATCATGTTGACATTTTTGTTACATATAATATTCACACATATGAAATATATATATCGACAAATTATTCAAATCCTTTTATATATATATACGTGATTATCTATAAGTACCTATTTTAATAAAAAATGACGCATGGAATTTTGGCACATACTGACTGTAACTGGCCCGAATGGAATCTATATTTATATATTTTATTACTTTTTGTTAGTTACTAACTGTACAGTTTTAGCTTTTTTAATTGAAGTAAAAATTTGTGAATGTTTCTTATCAAGTACCTAATACATATAAGATGTATGCAATTATATAAATGAAGTATATTAATAACTACACATGAATGCTAGATTCAGTTTCTTCGTTCACACTACGAAGACGAAAATAAAATTAGTAAACCTCTGTTACCTTAGAATAATTCCAAGATACAAGCGTGGAAAAACGATTAAGAAAAACGGAAATTCAACAATATTTACCAATTGTTCATAGAAGTCTACGATTTAACTCGCGATCTCCCTCATCAAAGTATTTTGTCCTACAATGTGAATTAAAATTAATATTATTAAAACAAAGCAGAACATTTTAAAGGCCAAAGTATGTTGTGTAAAGCCATATCATTTATTAATACAAACTTTTTCGCAAATAGTTATCTCGAATAGGGCTTTACCTGAGACATTCCATTTAAGTGTATGCATCATTTCAGTGCAGGTCTACCATGTAATATTTCGAATCATGGAATTTATAAAGTGACCCCTATTAATAATTTTGCAATTTCATTGCAAATATGTTTAAAATAAATAGCATAATATATTTATTTTTATGTGCTTTCTATTTGCTAGATTAATGCGTATTTCAACTCTGAACTTGCTTTCTAACACATTAAATTCATATTAATCCTGAATAAAATATAGGATACATCTGAACTTCTTAACTAATATTATATTCAATGTTTTTATTATAAAAATTATATTTTTCAATTTATAAGAATTATAATAAATTTGTGATAATATAAAATTCTTAATTCACAGTTTAATTTAAGATGGAAAAAAAATATTTATTAACATATAAAAGTAAAATGTGATTTGCTATAAAAATGAATTTATTTAAAATCAGATTAAAATATATTGTAAAACTATTCATCCAAAAATAAATTTAATAACATCTGCTTACACTCAAAATTATTAAATACATTTAAAATTGATTAAATAAACATTTGAATTTATTCCATTATATAATTGAAGCACAACTTGAATTAATATAAAAATATAACGCCATATTAATGTCAAAAGAATATTTGGCATATTGTATTTACGTGTTCTAATCCATTAATTTATCTTTACATTTAAAGTAAAAATAAGTTTTTGCACAGAATAAAAATATTTCAAAGCAATATTCTCAGTAATTTAATCTAAATAAATTAACAATAATGCATAGAAAGCAGAAACGATTGACATATTTTCGAAATAAATTAAAATGCATTAAGAAGGTGTTTATTATTCTTTTGTCATATGCTTCCTTAGATTTCACTGTCATCTCCAGAACTATATCTTTCAAAATAGTGAATATTTGCATTTGAAGTGCTTAAATTTTCAGTCATTTCCATCGCATTAGCTAAATTCAAAATCAATGAAATATTTATTGAAATTATTAATGCAGTGAGAGATAACGGGTTCCATATTCAAATGATTCTGAATTCTCTCACTACCAATTTATTATCATTAATTATATAGTTGTTGAGTTGGTTAGGATTTTTTCTTATGTAATGAAAGATAGAAATTGAATTTTTATAATCAAAGATAAATATATATAGTTTATATAGCCATATAAATTTTATTTATCCAATTCGATAAGAATGACGATCACTTTGTAATATTTAAAACATATTTAGATTTTTAAAATTACATTTACGAAATTTTCAATTGTTCCAAATAGTATTTTCCTGCATCAATACACTGCAGATTATGAATGATTCAATAATATAAAATATCAATACTTTCATTACTTGTAAATAGGAGTAATTTCAATGATAGATCTATTAATTTTGTTTTTGGAATGAAAAATGACATCGCTTTCCTTCTAGTTTAAAATGTATTTATTAATTTTGCAAAAGCTAAACATTATCAATCAAGTCATTACTTCAAGGGTTTCCAGTACTTCCTGAGAATGCTCTCACAGGGAGAAAATGCAGCGCAATTACTTAAATGTTCAAAACTCATTGGTTGATTAGAGTTCTATAAAACACAGTGAGGATCAGTTTAATATATCCCTAAAAACAACACAAAATTTAATTATGAGAATGATTGGCTGCTATCTCATCTTCATATTTTTGCTTAAGAATTTAATTATGAGTGTCGATAAATAAAATGATTCGCTGCCATGGAAGAGAATAGGTCCTGAAACATTGATTTCTTGAAGAATTTCTACTAGATATTTAGTAATGTACCATTTAACTGGGATTGTTTTCTTCTCTACCAGTTTGATAACTTTTACAAGATGTGTATCTCCATATAAATATAAAGACATTCCTTAATTTTCAAAGCAATTGTCTTATAATCATCCTCAGTGTTATCACCATCCCAGGGAAATATTTTCTTTTCTTAATGTGTTGGAGAGTCAGAAACTGGGGATAGAACCACCTGCAATGACTTCCGAAAATATGAAGTGGCCATTGTCTTTAGATACTTTAGCAACTTCTTTACTAATACTGACAACTGATTTTTTGCTTTGTTAAATTTCGCGAAATCCAAATTCTTATTAAATATTGAAATAATAATTCCATTTATAAGTGTTGTTCTTCCTGAAGAAAACTGAAATTTCAATAAAATTCTGTAACATGGACAGTTACAAAAGATTAATATTCATTTATAAATATTAGGTGCAGGCGTAAACTTTTAAAAACAGGGAAACTAGCTGAATAATAAACTCGTTTCAACTCGAGTTTTTTTCAGAAACTTATTCCACGCTTAATTATTTTATTCTAAACTAACCAGTAAATTATCACTTTCTGTTATTCATCAATAAGAACTAATCTGTTATATATATCTCGTATATATATATATATATATATATATATATATATATATATATATATATATATATATATATATATATATATATATATATATATATATATATATATATATATATATATATATATATATATATATATATATATATATATATATATATATATATATATATATATATATACGAGAGTTACTCTGTTTAGCGTAGAATAAATTTTAAGCAGAAGAGAAAATGGAGTTGACGCGAGAACATTTTCACGCTACGATTTTAAAGCAGGATTAAATCAAGAAGAATGCGTTCAACGGTTGCAACTAGCATTTGGTGATGAATCTCCAGCTCGTGCTACTGTATTCAGATGGTTTAGAGAATTGAGAAGGAGTCGCAATTTTCTTCAGGATGAAGAACACACAGGAAGGTCACCGTCGGCAGTAATTCCGGATAATGTGTCTGCTAGACGAAAAATTTTAATGGATGATAATTGCTGTACAAATCAAATGATACAGAAGGAACTTAACATTGGATCCGCCATAATACACAAAATAATTCATGAAGAATTACATATGAAAAAAGTAGTTTGCGTTTGGGTTCCCTATAATCCAAAAAGAGGAGCTTTTTAGAATCAGTAAAGAAACTCTTAAATTGCTAAATGATAGTGGCCACCGCATCATTTCTAAAATTGTAACAGGTGATGAAAAGTACATATCGTTTTTCGACGTTCCAACACGTCAAGAAAGCAAAGTATGGGTCATTGAAGATGATCCCACGCCGACAATGGTGAAAAAAACAACGTGCACTGAAAAAAGAGATGTATGCCGTGTTCTTCAGAAGTACGGGATTGGTCAAAGCCATCAAGTTGGAAGGACAGAAGACAGTAACAACAAACTTGTATACCCCTAAATATCTTCTAGAAATGTTACCAGAACTGAATA